>CM038674.1:627724200-629057862 GCA_021605145.1 Aegilops bicornis | reverse complement strand
AAGAAATCGTGACTGGCTTATGTATGTTAGTTGATATTATTGATCCATATACTATATATAAGTGTTTTATATGTTAGATTAGTTGTGTACATTTATTGGTTGATTGACTCGGTATTTGAATCTTGATACATAAACTTGTGTACATATATCTAAATGGTAGGAGTACACATTATGATGCGTGTGACATTTGAGTTGGACATAAAGAATTGTTCCAAATATTTGAGATTCACCTGTAAAGCTGGATTCTAGCTTACGAATTCAAATATCGGCATTTTGTAAATCATATTCATATGTAATGCGATTGGAATACATCTTTGTCGTGCTTTTGAAGATATATAAAACACATAGAATGATTTATAAAGATTCGTATATAGAATACAAAATGGATTCGAATTTAGTTGCCGGGGAGTAAGCGTGGATTGCTTATTGTCCCAAAATTCAAAAGAAGCGGCAAAATGTCCCACTCCCGTCGTGCCCGAAGCCAAGTGTTTGGGAGATGGAAAGTACTGTCTACCCCTTACACTGAGACAATCCATCATTGGCCCGATTTCCCAACTGCTCTCAATAGGGAGATAGAGTTAGTAACTTCAAGTAAGAGCGTAACCGACGACCCGCCCTCCTGAAAGCCCATTCCGAACCGCAATTGGTGAAGCGCCAAACATGAAATGACAAAACACATTTGATTCAAAGCTAGTCAAAAGAAATACTCTGCATTTCTCCCTCCATTTCCCCATTCCATACCCACGGTTAAGAGAAGCGGCAAACAAACTCGACTCGGCCGAAATCGATGTAAGCAAATAATATTTTCAAAGGGGCAGGTTTTGTAACTTCACTCGGGTGACACAACCGCCCTACTGTCGATTGTATTCACTACACCGTGGGCGCCAACCACCCCTATCCTGCGCCGAAATTTCTGCTTGGGCAAGTATTGGTAGCGAGATGCTTGCAGATTACCGTCCTATCCCCAACCGGCAGGAGCGTCCAAATTTTTAAAGCAGGGGGCTAAGTTAAGTAACTTTTCCCATATTTCGTGGTAGCGTCCTAAAAACATGGTTTCCCCATTACCTCTCCCTCCATTTTTCCCCATTCATACACCATCCGGCGCTAGAACTTTACCCCATCCCCACACCACATCCATCGCCATCCTCCACGCCTCCTCCACCCCATCCGCCGCATACCTCCCTCCACCATGCTTAGGAGCGCCTACGAAGACCGCGTAAAGTCACTTGCACTAGAGATAGTGCGTTTCTCATCCCTTACAGCTGACGGACCAATATGTGCCTATGCATCGCCAGCGTCCTCTCTGCGCTTCATCGGCGCCGTCGTCCATCTTTAAAGCGGGAATTACGCTCCACCCGACCTTCTCTTCCACATGGCAACGGGACTTAACCCCGATGCAACCGTCTACTTTATCGTCAGCGAGATGCAGCTTCAGCATATGCCACCGGCAGCCGCCGCACCCTCGATGCCTACAACTGCTTGGCTGCACGCAGAGAGGTGGTAACACTTCATATCCTCCTCAATTTTTGAGTCTCAGCAAGAAAATAGATCTTAAACTTGGTTACTCTACTTTTTCTTTTCAGCTCTTAGAATTTAGTTTCTCAGTTCGAAGCAAAAAATGGATGCTAAATATCATTTTCTCACGGGTTTGCGACTTCAAATGCTGCCATGTAGCACCAACCATGACCATATCTGGCTTAATTGATCATGCTTAGGGTTTAATTGATCATGTTGGTTCCGTGGTGGTTTCTTCAGCCCGAGAAATCAGAGGGGGAAACCCTCTTTTGCTAAAAATAATATGCCTTGAGAGTTTCCCCTTTTATGCGCAGTCACTACTCTGATTCCCAGAATCGTCGCCCTTACGTGTCATAATAACACTACTCCTAGCCATCCAAGCTAAACAAAGCTTAGTTGTTCAAATCTGAATGCGATATTATTAAAATGGGGAGTTGTTTAATTGGTCAGCTAAATGTTCCCTAGAATTAGTTTAGAAAATGCATGTTAATCGCGCTCGGTGTGTATCTCTGAGGAGGTGCCCACGGTGGGCCTGCCCACCCACAGGATTTTGGAGTAAATCCCAGGGCCCGATTCCCCTCATGTTTTGTTGCTTGCTTCTGATCTCTACTCTCCCCCAACTGCATGCCTGCAGCCGACTTACCGTCCCAGACCGGCATGACTCCTAGGAGGAGGCGCCTTGGGACTAAGCGAGGGAGGCCAGGCAGCTAAGCCCAGTACTTAGCCCGTCCACCCGGCTTGCCGGGAGTCTTGTCGCCCGTGCCCTACCTTCCCCCGATCCGGATTCGGGGCTCGAGGCGTCGGTGATGCGGCACCCTGACCAAGCCAACCCGATTTATCCTGAGATATGTCCTCAACACTCAATGACCCTCCTCATCCACCCATTTCTAATTGATTCATTACTCATTAGAGCTTGGAGTATTTGTCCATTAGGGTTTTGTTGTGTGCTTAACTAGGTGATTGCTACCTACACTTAATGGATTTGAGATGTATTTACGGTAATCTTTAGTACCTCCTAAAAGTTCCACAGGGGTTTTTCAAAATTCCGGCCCTCGAGCAAGAAACTAGTCATTTTTGGATTGTTGAGTGTTAGTGACATTGACCCAAATTACTCTTGCCAAAGAACGAGGTTTGTTGACGAATTTTACTTGTCTTTCTTACTCTCATTAGATATAATATCCAATTATTCCACGTCGATTGAATTGCACCGAACAATAAGTGCTAGACAAACTTATTAGAAATTTCAGATTTTGGAGCGGTCTCTTCTTGTGTAGTTACAATTACGCATACTTGTCCTAATAAACTTACAAGTAGAGAAGTGATTAATTCACTACATCTGTAGCTTGCACTTGTCATATTTGTTGTCAATATTCTTTTTAGGGTGGACCACCCTATTTCCTAAATCTTGGAACCATAGAACGCATGAGTGAATAGTATTTCTCTATGTGATCCTCTTCCATCATGTGTGGAGTAGCAGAACCTTTGCATTGTATAGAAAGAAAGTGTCATTTCCAGCTTTTACATAGGTTTTAGATCTTTTTACATGGAATACAATCCTGCCTACTTGCTTTGTGTCGCACTTTTCACCAACACTCCACCCTTGAAGCTAAAACATTCACGCCACTCATAATTGCTTAGTTTATTTGTTTCAAATCTAGAATTTCATATGATTCTAATGTTCCTACTTCAGTTTTGAAGTATGTGTGCACTGCACATTATAGAGACATAAGGGGTTTGTATTTACGTGTGTGAGTGCTGTGAGTCGGCATGGTTGGGGAGGTGAACTTTGCATATGCATGGGTTTATAGGGAGACCTTCTCTCAAAGTTGAATCCATAATGCATTCCATAGATAATCCCGACTACTTTTTATGTTTTCATTGGAATCTCATATTACCGAACAGCATCATAATGATTATGAGCTTCGCTGGCATAGAAAAAGAATAAAAAGCGAGAACAATGCCATGGCATTTGTCAAACTTGGCGATTAAAGGGGGTAATTTGAAATCAGAAGTGCGGATTAGCAAGTGCAATGCAAGCGGCTCTCCACCCTCTGATTCATGCTCAGAATATGATCCTAACGGTGATTAACGAGCTAGAGGGAGACCTAAAGTCAATGTAGATCCCCTAGTGGAGGAGAGTGGGAGGAAGATGCCCTATCTTATTCACCCATCAAAAGGTACTTGCTCTAACTTTTCCAAGGTTACATTGCTCGCACTTTTATATCTTGCAACTAATGGCACTTTGCATTGCTTCTACTTTGTTGAACTACCATTAGCTTAGTTTTACACATCGATGGCCATGTGAGATACCACCATGCCTATCCATTTTCGATTACATATTCCATACTGTCATCTCTCATACCATATTTATCCATTCAAATGTTGTTCACTTGTGTATCGAGAACGTTCAAAAGGAAGAGGGTGATTGTTGATCATGGAGGAGGGCAAAGAAAAGTATTTGGAAAAGGTAGTGGCACTTTTGATAAATCAAATAGCCCATTAAGGTGTAGATTGCAATATCACACGACCCACAAAATACCCCAACTCTAGCAGACTCTGGCCCTACTACTGCTGGTCATTTCTGATGCCCCAACTGGCCGGAGACCCCAACTGCAAAGCAGTATGATTATGCCGATTGACATAGCACCGGTATGCTGACGTAAAACCCCATTCCGAAGAAAGAGTACACCAAATCCAGTTGCCAAATCCCTTTTCGAACCAGAGAGAGCCCCAATTACAGCAAATAGGACCCCTGTTCCATTTCTTCCCAGTTTAGAAGACGAAGCTTATGTTGTTGTCAGGAACTTTGTGCGCATCTTTCCTTCATGGAAAGATTATACCGCAGACACAGAACAATTTCCAGTCTTCCTCGCAACTTACGCGTAAGTAATGTACTAATGTTATTCATGGTCATTACTACATATGTTTACTATTTGACGAAGACACAAGATTTCATTCTTTTAAATGGGCGAGGAGCAAAGCTGGATTGTGATGATGAGCAAGGGTTGGTTAAACTTTTTCAAGCACTTCGTTGATGAAATGTCGTTTCTACCTGAGGCAAAGCGCACTTCGATGGCAAGCCTCTGCACTTACGAAATTTCTGTAAAGTCTCGGTGCTACATTTATCCGAGCGGTGACTAGAATAATCTTGTTACACATTGGTCTCATTTACTGGCGTAATGAGTACTGTCTATGATATCACATCACAATTTGAACTACATTTCTGCATTTGCCTTAATGTCTCACTTATATGAAAACTGTTAGCAGAAGAACATCCGTTCTCCAGGGACCACAGAATCTCGCAACTATCTTTGCACACTTCATTGCTCTTGTAAGGTACCTCTTGCCACCATGTATGACCATACTTACTTTCATAGCTGTTTGATTATGTAGCATCACTTTGCACATTTAGCCTTGTAATCGTCCATTTAGTGGACATTATAAGATCTGTATGGACTCTTACATAAATTTAGAATCAACCCAATGCTTTTGAAGAGGTTTAGCTCTACTGTCCTCTTATGGGGAGACTGAGCGTGGTCTATCACTATACTTACATTAACAGCTACTTCCGAGGATTGGTAGTTGATTATGTAGCATCAATCTGCATCTTATCTTCATTATCCTCTATCCCTTCGGTATTATCATATCTATAATTACTCTCTACAAAATGTAGCGTACATCGAGGCAATGCTTATGAAGAACGATTCTGTGCTGAAATTCTTGAGTTATCCTTCCCTTGACATGGAGAAGGGCATTATAAAAGCAGTGTTAATTTGTTAATGTAAGTCGGTCCTTCTAAAAGCCTTTATCCTCAACTGCTGTATTTAATTTGCTCATACTCCCTATCGTTTACTGCTGTTTAGTTTGCTGTTTCTACAAATGCATGTTCTCAAGAACTAGTAAGTTCTAAGTTTTACTTGTAAAACCAAATTCCTTATTCATACCATGCACATTACTTAATACTCCCTGTATGTATCCTTGTTTTTGTGGATCTATAATCCAGTGTGTGGTGAATCAGCCCACGTTTGCACCTTGTCATCTCCTATTTTATCTTACTGATGTGGCTGATGATATGAACAACATGCCATGCACATTGTCCAAAATAGATACAATGATTTTCTTTACCCTTCATCTATGCTTGTTATGTTGACATGGTAATCCGGTAGTGTGGTGAAGCTCCCGCATTATGAACAATGCCAAATTATGCTATTGATATTTTGAACTTACTCTTTATTTTCTAATTTGAAATTGGATAGAATTAGCCGAACAATTATCATCTTTGTTTATACACGTGCAAACTTTGTCATCTCTCACGCTTTGTTTTTGAGGGTGATATGCGATGGCATGCACAAGTCTCCTGCTGAAGGATGTGATACAAACCCAACATATATTACGACAAGAAGGCAAAACATCTTGAAGATAGCGAGACAACCCCAAAGTCTTGTCTTGATGCAGTGTTCAAGTTACTTGAGACTAACAGTCAGACAAGCTCACAGAATTCGTTGTCTGATCAGTTCGACTTCTTCAGTCCCAAGTTCTAGCAAGAAAGGCATTCTGCAACTCAACTTCGACTTGAAGTCCTATCTCTAAGAAAGATTGCGGAGAACACCAATGACAACCTCATCGCTAAACAACTTACACTGGAAGCTATGACCCGACATGCTAGGCGGTCTCCACGGCCTATGCTCAGCGACTTAGCGGCAGTTCCCCATAAGGCTAACCTTTATGGGACAATTTCATTTTTACCTAGTTGGTTTCCTACCCACGGGGTTTGCCCTATACTTTTAGAGCTTGCTCAGTTTGCCCTTACTTTTTCCGTCATGGTCCCTCGAATGCCCTTTGACCGTTTGACCAAAACTTTGAAAATTCATTACTAATTCATATGAACTCAGAAAAATGCAAATGAGATATCAAAATGTTTAGATAAACATTACCTTTATGTGCATATTATTTGCATTACGGACAAAAGCACTAGATTAAACTACCTGAGGGTAATTAATGTTATTAACATTATTAAAAAATATAAAAATTATAAACAATATTATTTTTCATGAATAAAAATTACATGCAAATGTAGGTGATGTTTTCTGAACAACCAGATATATTATTTGCATTTTTCTGAGTTCGTATCATCTTGTTATGAATGTTCTAACGACTTTGACCATTATTTGGAAACTTCATAACAAATTGATACGAACTCAGAAAAATGCAAATAAGATATCAGGATGTTCGAGAAACATCACCTACATTTATTTAATTTTATTCCTTGAAAACAATATTTTTATACCTTTGTTTTAATAATGTTAATTAACAATGGTAACTAGTCTGAATACATAAAATATTTGTTGTTTTTCTAGTTCCTAAGTCAGATTATATTAAAAGACTTGGTCACATAAAACCCGTGAAAGAAAATGAAATTTAGTTACAAGTTCCACAAAAAACAACTAAAGCAAAAATAAATTGTCCAACCTTCATGGACTATCTTGGAAGTGGTCTCGGTTCAGTGTTATTTTGTTACGCTACAATGGTGCCCAGGTTTTGTAATCTGCTTCTTCGTTGCGCTTTATGATCACTCGTGGCGAACTTCGATGCCCAGTGGATATAATATACCTTAAATCCTTTATTGTATAGTGTAGGTTTATTCTTAGTTACTATGTCGTAATTTCTTTATTGTATAGAGTAGGTTTTTTCTTAATTCCTACTGAATTCTTGCCATCATTAAGCTATCTTAAAAAATTAGATGTAGTCGTAGGACGAAACATTAAACTCTAACGGGCCAGGTTTTTAGCGGGCCACAATTGGGCGACCTGCGTCTTTCTTGGGCCGAATAATTGGGGCCTTCACACATTGCGCCAGGCCCAAACTTACACCGGCCTATATTTTAGTTGGGCCTTTTGTCAACCTAAGCGCTTAGTTTGGCCCGGTGGCGTTGGGCCATTAACGAAGTGAATATTGTCTTGGCACATTACGGTAGAGATGAAACCACAGACGCTTTAGCGAGGCCAAAATGCATGTTGGGCCTCAATTTTTCACCTAGTCATCAGCGGGCCTTGACAGGCGAAATGTAGACCGGGCCGTTTTGGGCCCGATTAGCTCCTGAGCCGTTACCGGGCGAAACATATCTCGGGCCTTAGTTGTGCCGCGATATCATGGGCCTTTAAGAGGCGAAAGCTTAATCTGAGCATCAGCGGGCGAATTACCACAGGCCTTTCGCGGGCCCAAAGTCACGTTGGGCTTAAGCTTTGCCACCTTTAGCTTGCGGGCGTTAGTGGGCACGATGTCCCGTCCGGACCATATATGGCCCATGAAGCGACCTGCAGGCCATTCGGGCCGAAAGTCACCGGGCTAAAATGGGCCCATGTCTACATCGGGCCTCCTAACGGGCGAAAGTCAACTGGGTTGTAGTTGGGCCCCAAATATTAGGCGAACAATTAGCGGGCCAGAATCGGCTTGGCATAAATGGGCCCAAATATTGGGCGAACAATTAACGGGCCAGATCTGGCTTTGGGCTGTAAATGGGCCCTAATATTGGGCGAACAATTAATGGGCAGATACGGCTTCGGGTAGTAAATGGGCCTTTATTAAGCGGTCGTTATTGGGCTGGCCGCTAGTACTGATTAAGTTCTCACAGACCTTTATTTGGGCGGCCTTTTTAACCTATATGAGCCTTAATTGGGCCCCAGCCACGTGTCGACGTATCATAGGCATGTCTCCTCCAATGGACGAGCGACATCGCCCATTGCAGCGGTGACAATTTGTTCCTTGACCAATCAGAATTTTACACGTGGAAATTTACCATTGGTCAGGGCTATTAACGGGTTATCGGATCCAAAATCCGACCCGATAGCTTAACGGTGTTCCATTACGGTGGATGCCATGTGTCGGTCACCCTTGACAAAAGCACTTCCGTGACACGCGATTTATCGTCATGGAAGTGGACACTTCGTGATGATAATTTTGGTAATGTCATGGAACACTTATCACGGACTGACCGCGGTATGACTATCTTGATTACATGTCATAAATTTGTCATGGATGTACATGCATGACAAAAAGCGACCTCTTTGTGACAAACACGAATCATCATGGAAGTGTATTTTTTGTAGTGAAAGCATCAAGTCCTCTTTATTCCCCATCATAGCGATCCCTCTTACTCGGGTTTGTGTTTGATCACTCACCAACCCACTATAAGCGAATCATGAGCGTGTTGCAACACCCTACAGCAGGAATCCCTCACGCTTACTTGGCGACACGGAGGCACCATAGGACAGAACCAAAGTAAAACATACAATTCATACCAATCTAGATCATCAATCAACCCAAAGACAAAAGATATCTACTCAAAACATCATAGGATGGCAAGACATCATTGGATCATAATATGTGGCATAAAGCACCATGTTCATGTAGGGATTACGGCGGGGTGCGGGAGAGTGGGTCGCGTAAAAGAGATGAGGATGGTGATGATGATGGTGATGTTGATGAAGACGATCACCGTGGTGATGATTCCCCTTCTCCCCCTTGTGCTTCCTCCTCCATCCCTCTGGTCCTTGGCCTTCATGGTGATGATGGCCCCTCCGGGATACTCCTCCATGGCATCGGTGATGATGGCCCCCTCCGGCAAGGTGCCAGAGAGGGCCTAGATTGATTTCTCGTGGCTACAGAGGCTTGTGGCGGTGGAACTCCCGATCTAGGTTAATTTTCGAGGTTTACGTACTTATAGGAATTTTTGGCGTCGGTCTCACGTCAAGGAGGTGCCCGAGGTGTCCACGAGGCAGGCCACAGCGCTTTGGCGGGGTGGGCGCGCCACCACCCTCGTGGGCACCTATGGACTCTCCTGGACCAACTCTTTTACTCCGAGGTCTTCTTTTGGTCCATAAAAAATCATCAAAAATTGGCTCAAATCAATTGGACTGCCATTTAGTATTCCTTTTACGCAAAACTCTAAAGCAAGGAGAAAGCGAGCGGCCTTTGGGCTCTAGGTTAATAGGTTAGTCCCAAAAATCATATAAAAGTGTATAATAAAGCCCATTAAACATCCAAGATAGATAATATAACATCCATGAATACTTCATAAATTATAGATACGTTGGAGGCGTGTCGGCATCTAAGCTTAATTCCTTCTAGATCCTCGGTAGGTAAATGATAAAAGAAATAATTTCTGAAGTGTGAATACTAGAAAGTGCTTAAGTTTGATCAATGATAATTTCAATCACCTTTTCCAGCATCATTATATGTCATAACAGTAGCTCATCGCATAAAATTTTTCATATCAAGTAATATTTCTGTTTTTGGACTCAGCCGCGAAGAATCCATATAAACTTTCTTGAAACTAACAAACAATATTCTCAGTCATCAAACAATTGCAATTCATCTTATTTTCAGGAAGAGTCTATGTCAGAGCTTTGATTTAGCAAACTCCACATACTCAACTATCTTTTAGTCTTTCACAATTGCTAACACTCACACAATACTTGTGGTTATGGAGTTTTAGTCGGACACCGAGAGAAAGATAGGGGCTTATAGTTTACGCCTCCCAACCTTTTACCTCCAAGGTTAATGTCAACAATAATAGCTCATGCTAACTTACATCCAATTAGATATATATATATATATATATATATATATATATATATATATATATATGTATATATATATATATATCGGGATCTTTCAACACCACAGCTTGCCAAAGGATAAAATGTAAAAAGGAAAGGTGAAGATCACCATGACTCTTGCATAAGGTAGAAGATAATAATAAAAGATAGGCCCTTAGCAGAGGGAAGCGAGGAGGTTGCCATGCGCTTTCAGGGTTGGATGCACAAAATCTTAATGTGAAAGAAGCGTCACTTTGTATTGCCCCTTGTGATATGAACCTTTATTATGCGGTCCGTCGCTTTTATTTCTTCCACATCACAAGATCGTATAAAGCTTATTTCCTCCACACCAATCAATCATACATATTTAGAGAGCAATTTTTATTGCTTGCACCGATGACAACTTACTTGAAGGATCTTACTCAATCCATAGGTAGATATGGTGGACTCTCATGGCAAAAACAGGTTTAAGGGTTTTGGGAAGCACAAGTAGTATCTCTACTTGGTGCAAAAGAATTTAGCTAGCATGAGGGGAAAGGCAAGCTCAACGTGTTGGATGATCCATGACAATATACTTTATTTCAGATATAAGAAAACATAACCCATTCGTTGTCTTCCTTGTCCAACATCAACTCTTTAGCATGTCATATTTTAATGAGTGCACCCAATCATAAAAGATGTCGAGGATAGTATATTTATATGTGAAACCTCTCTTCCTTCAATATTCTTTCATGAATTGTTCAAGTGACCAATTCTACATTTGCTAACTTTCAATAAGTTTACTACCTATACTTACTATGTGTGAAGTCATTACTCCCCATGTTATAAGCATATGGAACATATATAAATTCAGGCTTATGACACTCAATTTATTCAACCATTTACTCATAGGATATCGTGAATCACATGAGTAAATGACAAACTACTCAAAAGATATGAGTGAAGAACACTTTGAGTAGTCAAATAATTAACTAGCCATGGGAGGATTCTTTTTCATTCAATATTTCAGATCAATGATTTTATTCAAACAGCAAGTAAAATCAAAAACACGCTCCAAGCAAAACACATATCATGTAATGAGAATAAAAATATAGCTCGAGTAAGGTATACCGATAGTTTTGAAGAAGGCGAAAGAGGGGATGCCTTGCAGGGCATCCCCAAGCTTAGGCGCTTGAGTCTTCCTTGAATATTACCTTGGGGTGCCTTGGGCATCCCAAGCTTAGAATCTTTCCACTCCTTATTCTCCTCCTTATCGATATCTCACCCAAAGCTTGAAAACTTCAATCACACAAAACTTAACCAAACTTAGGTGAGATAGGTTAGTATGATAAAAAAGAGTAAACCATTCACTTTGGTACTGTCAAAGACAAGGTTCATAATTGTTCTCCACACAATTCCTACTGTACCATATCATTTCTACAATTTATATTGAAGAATATAAGCCATAGAAAGTAGAAAACAAGCAAACTATGCAATGAAAACAGAATCTGTAAAGGAAACAGAACAGTCTGTAATGATCTGAACAATAACCATACTTCTGCTACTCCAACAATTATGAAACAAATTGGTGGACGTGAGGAATTGTCTATTAATCTTATGCAAAATAATAAACTCAAAATCACTCTTCTGTAAAAAAATGACAGCTAATCTCGTGAGTATAAAGTTTCTGTTTTTTACAACAAGATCACGATAACTTTCACCCAAGTCTTCCCAAAGGTCTTACTTGGCACTTTATTGAAACAAAGGCTATAAAACATGATTATTACAGTAGCTTAATCATTTAAACACACAAAAACAGTAAGGGCAAATATTGGTTTGTCTCCCAACAAAGCGCTTTTCTTTAATGCCTTTTAGCTAGGCATGATGATTTCAATGATGCTCACATAAAAGATAGGAATTGAAGCACAAAGAGAGCATCTTGAAGAATATGACTAGTACATTAAATATAACCTACTTCCTATTCCTAGGGATTTTGTTAGCACACAATTTATAAGAACAACAATCAACTAGCATGGGAAGGTAAAAGCAAATATAACTTCAAAATTTTAAGCACATAGAGAGAAACTTGATATTAATGCAACTCCTACAAGCATGTATTCCTCCTCATAATAATTTTCAGAGGCATCATGGATAGAAACTTTGTTCTCATACTCAATTGGAACCTCTTCAGAAATAGTGTAATCATTACTAGCTAAAGTTGACACTCTTCCAAATCCACTTTCATAAATATCACACTAAGATTCAACACCCTCCAAAATAGTGGGATCACTAGTTCCTAAAGTTGACACTCTTCCAAACCTTTAAATGATGGTATTATTCATACTACAAAGGATATAACTGAAGTTCATGGAGCATTCTACAACTAACCAATATCCAAGCTCAAAATGTATAAGTGAAGCACATGAAGCATTCTATAAAACCACACTCAAAAGATTTAAGTTAAGCACAAAGAGCAATTCTATAAGATCATACTTAAAAGATTTAAGTGAAGCACATGAAGTATTCTATAAATTGATGAAGGTACATCTCATAATAGCATGGTTCTTAAAGGAAAAACAAAAACACAAAGGACACAAATCATGTGAACAAAGCAAAAACCGAGGTATACCGATATTTGTTGAAGAAGAAAGAAAGATGGGATGCCAACCGGGGCATCCCCAAGCTTAGATGCTTGAGTATCATTTGAAATATTTACTTTGGGTGCCTTAGGCATCCCCAAGCTTGAACTCTTGCCTCTCTTTATTCTTCTCATATTGATATCTCCTCGACCTTCGGACACTTCATCTCATAAAACTTTAACAGAAACTTGTGAGATCCGTTAGTGTAATAAAGCAAATCACTACCTTTAGGTACTATAATGAACTCATTATTTATTTATATTGGTGTTAAACCTACTGTATTCCAACTTATCTATGGTTCATACTCCCGATACTAGCCATAGATTCATCAAAATAAACAAACAACACACCATAAAACAGAATCTGTTAAAAACAGAATAGTCTTTAGTAATCTGGAAGTTTGGTAAACTTATATAACTCCTAAAATTATTAAATAAATTTTACAATTTGAAAGAATTTGTACATAAGTAACGTGCAAAAAGTTTCAGACCCATTTGACTTTCCAGTAAAAAATGTAAATTCACCTTTTTACAGCCAAAGTTTCTGTTTTTGTTCTGCACATAGTAAACAAGCAATCTAATCATCCTAAAACCAAATCTTGGCACATTATTTTTATAATACAATGGGTATATACAAGGGGATAATTATTTACAGAGAAACTTCCATGAAAAATTCTACATTGTTTCCGTGAGCATGAACACAAGTGCTCAAGGTCGACCCTCACTTTTTCAATGCATAACTTTCCAATCACTTCTCTTTTGAAAAACTTTTTGGCATGAGAGGCAAGTAATAATTTTTTTTGTATTTTCATTATTTTTTGTATGTTTCACCCACAACTAAACAGAAACAAAAAAGGAAAAACAAAATCTACTTAGTGAAGAAAGCAAACAAGCACACACGAGAATATCAACCCCACGCTATTGCTCCCGGGCAACGGCGCCAGAAAAGAGCTTGATAATCCCCAAGTGCAAGGAATCATCGTAGCACTTTACAAAGGTGGAAGTGATAAGTATGGAGACTTAGATATTGTTAAAGGTAAGATCAATATTCTCTCAAGCCCTATCTGCCACTGATACGACTCTACGTGCACCGAACGTTTGCTTCCAACTAGCGAGAAATAAAACTATGTTGTGGGTATGAAGAGGATAACTTTGTATGAAATCGGAGAGCTAAAATATAAAAGTAGGTGCTGTTATCATTAAGTTAGAATATAATACTAAATATTATAAATATCGAGTGTGGAATAATGGTGGATCGGTGTGCGGAATTGTCCTAGGCAATTGTTAACAAGACCGGTAATCACTATTGCAGTTTCATATGAGGGAGAGGCATAAGCTAACATACTTTCTCTACTTGGATCATATGCACTTATGATTGGAACTCTAGCAAGCATCCATAACTACTAAAGATCATTAAGGTAAAACCCAACCATAGCATTAAAGCATCAAGTCCTCTTTATTCCCATACATAGCGATCCCTCTTACTCGGGTTTGTGTTTCCACACCAACCCACTATAAGCGAATCATGGGCGTGTTGCAACACCTACAGCGGGAATCCCCTCACGCTTGGCTTACTTGGCGACACGGAGGGCACCATAGGACAGAACCAAAGTAAAACATACAACTCATACCAATCTAGATCATCAATCAACCCAAAGACAAAAGATATCTACTCAAAACATCATAGGATGGAAACACGTCATTGGATCATAATATGTGGCATGAAGCACCATGTTCAAGTAGGGATTACAGCGGGGTGCGGGAGAGTGGGCCGCGTAAAAGAGATGAGGATGGTGATGATGATGGTGATGTTGATGAAGACGATCACCGTGGCGATGATTCCCCTTCTCCTCCTTGTGCTTCCTCCTCCATGGCCTCCACCCTCTGGTCCTTGGCCTTCATTGTGATGATGGCCCCTCAGGATACTCCTCCATGGCCACGGTGATGATGGCCCCCTCCGGCGAGGAGTGCGAGAGGGCCTAGATTGATTTCTCGTGGCTCTGAGGAGGCTTGCGTGGCGGAACTCCCGATCTAGGTTAATTTTCTGAGGTTTCTGTACTTATAGGAATTTTTGGCGTCGGTCTCACGTCAAGGAGGTGCCCGAGGTGTCCACGAGGCAGGCCCACGCGCCTGGGGGGTGGGCACGCCCCCCACCCTCGTGGGCACCTCGGGGCTCTCCTGGCCCAACTCTTTTACTCCGAGTTCTTCTTTTGGTCCATAAAAAATCATCAAAAATTGGCTCGTCAATTGGACTCCGTTTGGTATTCCTTTTCTGCAAAACTCTAAAACAAGGAGAAAAGCAGGCCTTTGGGCTCTAGGTTAATAGGTTAGTCGAAAATCATATAAAAGTGTATAATAAAGCCCATTAAACATCCAAGATAGATAATATAACAGCATGAATACTTCATAAATTATACATACGTTGGAGGCGTATCAAAGCCGGAGAAGGAAAAAGGAATGCGGCACAAAAGAATGACATAACCGGGCTGGCCATGGAAATAATAGTAAGCACAAAGGCGGAACAATAATTCTAATTTTGTGGCTAACACCAATGTTCAAGGCAATAACCAGCGCCGTAAGGGTAAACCGCCCCCGCGGGGCGGAGGACCAGGGATGAATCTGGAGCGTCTGTTGAACCAGCCTTGCCCAAATCACGGGGCCTTAAGATAAACCGACTACGCATTTATGGAAGGATTGCTTCATTATCACGAGAGTTCAAAAATTCAAATCTCTTCCGATATGATCATGGACCATCCGGTGGTTCATGTCCCGGGTTTCACGGACGGGTTATGGTGGAAGTAACTCCGGTTCAGGTTTTCGAGGTAACCAAGGTGGGCAGGGCAATCAAAGGTCAGGCAACCAAGGTGGTTATAATCGGCGGGGAATCAACCTTGACGATCGGGTTATGAGAGCAACCCGAAGCGGTTAAATAATTAGACGATGTCATGTCTTCACTACTAGTCTGTACAAGCGCGATCGAAGCTCCATAAAAGGGCGATGAACTTCTGTTGAACCGGCGGTGCCCCGTTATCTGCGCTGGTCTGAACAGCCTATTGTGTGGAGTCGGGAGGATCATCCGCCCCGGGTTGATAATCCGGGTCATCTAGCATTGGTAGTTGCACCACAAGTTGGAGGTTATAAATTCACCAAAGTGCTCATGGATGGAGGGAGCAGTATCAACATCTTGTATTATGAAACCTTCAACGTATGGGTTAACGAGATAAGAATCTCAAAGCTGTCAAACACTGTTTTTCACGGCATGGTACCGGGTAAATCGGCTTACCCGGTCGGTAAGATAGCGCCGGAGGTGGTTTTTGGAGATGATCATGATTCAAGGTCCGAGACATTAACCTTTGAAGTGGTCAAAATTAGAAGTCCGTACCATGCCTGTTTGGGCGGCGGTTTATGCTAAATTTATGGCAAGGCCGTGTTATATTTATCTGCAGCTCAAGATCTTAGGGTCATAAAGGGACAATCACGGTTCATAGTAGCCGCAAGATTGCTCTGGAGTCACGAGGAAGGTGATCACGGCTTATGCTTTGAGTCGGTTTCTTGTGACGGAGGAGTTGAAGTTCTATAAGGACAATGTTGATCCGGCGGATATGACTTCTCTGAAGAAGCCCACTACAGAGCATGATCCGGCTTTGAAGTTTAAATTGGTTGATGAGACTAAGTTGGTTGATTTTGTTCCTGGTGATTCATCCAAGCAGTTCAGCATCAGCGTTAACTTGGATCCGAAATAGGAAAGCGCGCTCATCGAGTTCATCCGTGAGAACCGGGACATATTTGCATGGAAACAACCGACATGCGGTGTGCGAGAAACTGTTGAGCACACTCTTAATATTGATCCGAAGTTCAAACCGGTCAAACAGTTTCTTCGCCGCTTTAATGAAGAGGCGCCAAAGGCCATTGGTGAAGAGGTAGCCCGGCTATTGGCGGCAGGATTTATTATGGAGGTGTTTCACCAGTGGTTGGCTAACCTGTCTTTGGTACTTAGAAGAAGCGCACTTGGAGTATCTGTGTGGACTACCAGATTTGAACAAAAGCTTGCCCGGTGATCCCTTTGCCCTCCCTTGTGTTGATCAAATCATTGATGCTACGGCGGGTTGTGAGCGTTTAAGTTTCCTGGATGCTTATTAGGGTTGCCATCGATCAAAATGGCGATTAAGGAACCCGGAGAAGACAGCTTTATAACTCCCTTTGGAGCCTTCTGTTATGTATCAATGCCTTTTGGGCTCAAGAGTGCTCAGGCGACTTATCAGCGGTGTGTGCAGAATTGCTTTCATAATCAGATTGGGCGCAATGTTCATGCTTATGTGGATGATATCATGGTGAAATCCAGGAAAGCAAAGACACTCATAACTGATTTGCATGAAAATTTTGATAATCTGAGGGTTTATAAGATGATGCTTAATCCGGCTAAGTGTGTTTTGGTGTACCGACTGGCAAGCTCTTGGGTTTTACGGTGTCCAGCAGGGGCATTGAGGCTAATCGAGAAAAGATCAAAGGCCATCACGGCCAGCTAAACCGGTATGTATTAATGGCGTTCAAAAAGGCGGCAGGTCGGATTGCAACAACGAGCGGTTTATAAGCGGTTGGGGAGAAAGCGGTCTGCTTTATCGGATGATGAAGAAAAGCAGACAACTTTGTTTGGGTGATCTTTGCTGATGCAACGTTTGAGATTTGAAGAAGCGATTGGCGAACCGCCCGTCCTTACTGCCCCCATTGATAAGGAACCATTGCTATTATCGTGGCTGCTAATGCGGGCTGTCGGCACAGCTATTGTGGTGGAGCGCAAGGAGGCTGGTAAGGAATATCCGGTTCGACGGCTGGTTTATTATATCAGTGAGGTGCTTATTGAGTCCAAACAGAGATATCCCCATTGGCAGAAGCTGGTGTATGGAGTGTTTATGGCAAGCCGGAAGCTTAAGCAATACTTTCAAGGCCATTCCATCGCCGTGGTCAGTTCTGCTCCATTGGGAGACATCATTCAAAACAAGGAGGCAAGCCCCAGTTGGTTGCTAAGTGGGCTATTGAGCTTGGGCCTCACGGGTTGAAATACATGCCTCGCCTTTGCTATCAAGTCCTGGCGCTCGTAGACTTCATCAACGTTGGACAAAGTTGCAGAGCACCGGAGGATAAACCGGATAACACATCTTTGGACTATTCACTTTGATGGATCCAGACAATTGGAGGGCTCGGGGGCTGGAGTTGTTCTTACTTCCCCTTGAGGTGACAAATTTTGTTATGTTCTCCACTTAATGTTTCCCTCTACTAACAATGCAACTGAGTATGAGGCCTTACTCCATGGTCTGCGGATGGCTAAGGAGATGAACTTGATCTGGGTACGTTGCTTTGGTGACTCCGACTTAGTGGCGCAGCAAGTATCAGGCATGTGGGATTCCAAGGATCCACTCATGGCGGCTTATCGGCGGGAGGTGGACGTCATTGTTGGTCACTTCAATGGTTATCAGGTCGAGCACATTGATCGACGCAAAAATGAAGCGGCAGATGCTTTAAGCCGGCTCGGATCTCAGCGTAAACCGGTGCCGCCTAATGTTTTTCTGGATGTTCTGCATAATCCGTCGGTCAGGATACCAACGGAGGAGGATCTGGCGATTCCTGACCCGAAGGTTCAACTGGTGGTGTTTCTTCATGCTATCCCTGATTGGACATTGCCGTACCTGGCGTACATGAACCGGGCGAGTTACTAGAGGACGAAGTTTTGGCCAAACAGATAATCCGGCGGT
Organism: Aegilops bicornis; assembly: GCA_021605145.1. Lineage (NCBI taxonomy): Eukaryota > Viridiplantae > Streptophyta > Magnoliopsida > Poales > Poaceae > Aegilops > Aegilops bicornis. The sequence goes on along the minus strand of CM038674.1, from coordinate 629,039,383 downwards.
CTAAGTCCATGGCTATTGTGAATGGCGAGTTACACCACTGCAGTGTCTCAGGGGCGTTTAAGCGTTGTGTTTCTTCTGAAGAAGGTTGTGAGATCTTGCGTGAAATCCACGAAGGAGATTGTGGTCATCATGCCGGTTCAAAATCCTTGGTGGCTAAGGCTTTCCGGCACGGTTTTCTTGATTAACAGCTCATCTTGATGCGGAAGATCTGGCCCGAAGGTGTGGCCAATTTGTCGAAGTTTGCACGTTGAGCTCATGTTCCGGCTCAGGAGTTGAGGATGATTCCAATTACCTGGCCGTTCGCAACTTGGGGGCTAGATATGGTTGGGCCTTTTAAGAGGTCCAAGGATAAGAAGACCCACCTCCTAGTGGCGGTTGATAAATTCACCAAGTGGGTGGAGGCAGAGCCAGTGAGCAAGTGTGATGCGGCCCGCGGCGGTTGATTCATGAAAAAGGTGATCTTACGGTTTGGCTTTCCACACTATATTATAACGAGATAATAGCACGAATCTCTCCAAGGAGCTATGGAGGAGTTACATCAGCGTGAGCACATCCGGCTTGATGTGTCATCGGTAGCCCACCTAATCTAATGGTCAGCGGAGAGAGCTAATCAAGAAATTCTATAAGGGTATCAAGCCCGGCTTATGGTTCCTTTGAAGCAGGCGTCGGGTTGTTGGAATGGAGGAGCTACCTTCCGTTCTATGGAGTATTAACACCACCCCAATAGATCCACGGGTTACACACCCTTCTTCATGGTTTATGGGCGAAGCAGTTCTCCCAAGTGATATGTGTCATGACTAGCCCGAGTGGCAGCCTATGTTAAGCGGATAATGAGAGAAACGCATGAGGATGCATTGGACCTGTTAGATGAACAACGGGATATTGCACTTTTCGCCCGATGATTTATCAGCCAAGACACATAGCGATTATCCACGACCGCGGGTTAAAACCAGGACTTTCCAAGAAGGCGACTTGGTTCTTCGGCTCATCCAAGATCAGACTGACATGCATAAGTTGTCTCCACCTTGGGAAGGACCCTTTGTGGTCAACAAGAATTTGAACAACGGGTCATACTACCTCATCGATGTTCGAGAGCACAAAGACTCACGCAAATCAGAGGAGGAGACTCGTCGGTCGTGGAATATAGCTCATCTTCGGCCTTACTACACCTAAGTCATAGGCTCCTACTATGTATATATTTTTGACAATGTACATATTATGATCAATAAATAAACCGACATCCTTGCTAAAGCGGGACCTCTGCCGTTTTCGTCTTATATGTCTCCTTGGTTACATGGGGGCTCATGCTTACAAAGCAGACTTTTCCAGTAAACCGGCTTATAAAGCCACAACATAGCTTGGGAGCTTCACACCCAAGGGACCAAAGAGAGCAAGTTGCCACGCACAGCTCAAACATAGGTACCCATTGAGCACAACTCACAATGTTACTTGGGGGTCTTTGTGCACAGCAACAAAGAGTTTGAAAGGACCCTTGTAATAGGCTATCAAGCCAGGCTTGGAAGCCCGGTGTATTCACATAAAACCACGGGTTAACATGCCTTCATCAAGTAAGCCACTCCATCCAGGTAATCCTGGTATGACCCGCCGAACGTTTGACAAGTCAATCTTATCTGAGACCACGAACTTGTCAAAGTTAAAATGACGATTAGTTAATTGGAGGCCCATCTTAAAAGGCTTTGCCAAATGGTTTAACTCAATGGCTGGCAGCCCATGAAAAGCCTTGAATTTGGGCCTGGCAGCCCTTGAAAAGCCTCGACTACAAGTTTTTATTTGACTTTGTTTTTGCAAGTTTTTCTTTCCTTTGATAAGATTTTAAGGTAAACCGGCGTCCATTGACCCAGTCTAACTATAAGTCATTTCATCAGCCCGGTGTTTCTTAACCCGGTGCAACTTTCAACTATCAGTTGTTAGCACAAAATCAATTATAAACCGGTGTTTATTAACCCGGTCTGGCATTGACTATAAGTCGCCAGGATGATCATCCGGTGTTTATCATAACCCGGCGTGGTTTATTATATACCAGCACAGCGTGGTGAGAGTTATCAACACTTTCGAGTTTGGGTTATCACCCTTACTACAAAAAGCGATTGGTAAACCAACGATGTGATTTAAATCACAGGTATGAGGTATTTTCATATTTCATTATATTTACAGCCTTGGTTATAAACTCTGGCTTCATATTGGGCATCGTAACCCGTCCGGTGATAAACCGCCAGGATAAGTTTTCAGTTTATGACATGCAGAAAACACTGATAAAGATCATAAACAGACATTGCATCTTATGACAAAGTGGCAATCTTAGGAAAGTGATTATGCACGACGGCATAGCATACCAAGTGTTTCAAGCTATGCACGATGGCATAGCAGACCAAGTGTTTTAAGCTAGCCTATTACAAGGTGCTTTAACCGCCCAAAAAGATAATTGTTTTTCTACCGAGGGTGCACAAATAGTAAACCGGCTTCCGGATTATGATTCCTCTTGACGATGAGAAGTTTGTGGATCACCTTGCGTCGGTTCAGCCTCGCCTCTCCATCCAGGTGAAGTCAATGGTGGCCCAGTCAATTCCACACAAAGCTCGGAAGACAGCTTCATCACTTATAAGATCTAACGGTTCAATGTCAGGAGCATAAGTGTGCTTACGAGTTGGCGGGATTATATTTTGAGCTTCATAAACCGACGTGGCAATCCGTGCATTGTATGCGAATCATAAACGGACCGGTGATAACACAGATCAGTCTCATCGGCCAGTTTGCTAGCAAGTGGGTGCATTTCTTTTGTCAGGGCTCTAAGGGCATCCTCGTCAAACTCCGACCCATCTTCTTTTTGGCTTGGATAACCATTTCCGATATCCACCGGATCAAGGTCAGCTATCCAAGCCTTAGCCCAGTCGGTCTGAGATAAAGCGCCCACCCTTACGTGAATCTCTTCATTTCTTCTAAGCGGGCTGGTGTCATGGAAGCTTGGCCAATGTATCTTTGATTAAGGTTGGCGTCGGTTTGTTATATGAAGCAGTGCATATAACTCGTTGAGCGCCGGTATATAGCTGTTCAATTAAGGTATAAGCAGCCTTCAGCTTCTTGCGCATATCCGAGCCAAGATGGGCGACGCGCGGCTACCTGCAATGGTTACAATATTGTTGTTAAACGGTAATTTCAGGGCTAATGAAGTACGGTTCATTACAAAGTTACTTACCGAAGATAGCAGAAGTCATAGCATTAATCTGCCGCTTTAAACCAGTTAGCTCTTCTGCCACCGGTTTAAGGGCCGCTTCAGCATCCTCAGCCCGTTTTAACAGAGTGGCCCTCTCGGTCTCCCAATCTGCCCGCTCGCCTTTGAAGCCATCCTTCAACTGCTCCATGGCGGTTAAGCGCCCTTCAACTCATCTTTGGCCTTGGATGTTTACGCTTCTTTGGGACTTGATATTTTCACGAAGATCGGCGATTTGGGAATCCTTGTTGCTCAAGTCGATCTGCAAAGATAGATAATAAAGTTGTTAATACTTTCTAAAGTCCCAAGCACATAACAAGTTATACACTTGGCACTTGAGGGGCTAATGCGGATTGCTTTTATCAAGCGATATTTTTAAGTCCCAAGCATACAACAAGTTATATACTTGGCACTTGGGGGCTAATCAATATCGGTTCAAGTTCGAGGTCATCGAGGTTTTAACAATAAGCGGATCATATTGATAACCGGAATGAATTTTGGAAGCTAAGTTACAAAAGATATACCGGTTCATCCTAAAAGAGTATAAGCCGATGCGGAAGGGCTAAACAAGCAACATTTTAATATTCTCCTACTATAAGTCGATTCACATTTATATTGGTGAACCGGCCCTTGAGAGCTACTAGACTTGATCATTGAAGCAGGATATAAGGAAACGAAGAAATTATTCAAAGGAACAAGTATTTACCTCATACCGCTCTTTCATCAGGTTTACCAAACCGGCTTCATAGTCACGACTTGTGTACAGCCGGTTCAAATACCCAGAATGGATGTCTTGAGCATTGAGATGAGCATAACTGGACAAATCAGTCTTCCACTTGCCTTTCTCCACAGTAGAAAATTCCTCTTTGGCACTGTGCTTTGACAAAGCGACAGGGTTGCCAGGAGTGGTATGGCCAAAGCCAGTAATCACAACATCATTTGGTGTGCCTTCAGCTGCCGTATTTGGGCTCGGCGGTTTATCAGAGGCCTTGGTTGGGCTTGGCGGATCGGCGGTATTTGGGCTTGGCGGATCAGCATGAGGACTAGTCGAATTAACCACGGTGGATCAACATAAGCATCTTGACCTTGTGGCACAAGATCATCGAGCAATATCGGCATTTTGATCGGCGGCTTCGAGGTCGTCTCCGGTTCAATAGCGGGTTATCATCGATGGGAAGCGATCGGTTTGGCCTTTTTACTGAGTCGAGCTTTGGCACTGCAAGTAACAAACAGAGGTTAATATAATAAACCGGTGCAAGAAAATAAAACTAAAGTTGCTATGCTTACCCAGGGACGGTCTTGAGAGGAGGCATCCGGGTAGTCGATGAATCGCCAGAGGAGGAATTGGAAGTACCCTGATAATTTGAATCAGACGGATTAAGACGGTATCGGAAGTAACTCGCCTTGGGATAAGATTTATTAGAAGTACAAGAGACATCTGGACGGCGTTTTCAAACTGGGGTATCCGGTAAACCGGAGGAAGTAACTTGTTGGACACTGTGCCGGATTGTGCGACGAGCTTCAGGTTGCTATGTCTTCAAAGAAAAGTGTGGATCCAAATAAGCGAGAGGATGTGAACGTTTTACTTTCCGGACTGCGCGACGGAGTTTTCGTACTGGCACATGATCTGAATCTGAAGAAAGGGGAATTACCTCTACATGATCAGCGCGGCTGGCTTCCGTGTCATCGATAATGATCTTTGTCAATAAGGTGCATGAAAAATGAACCGAGGGAATCAAGTTCTACCTCGATTCGAGTCATCAACATCTTCGGCGGATCGGGGGACTCGGCGGTTCTCTTCTTCTTTGGCTTCTTTGAGGCCTTGCTCTTAGCACGAGGCGCTCTCATCGGTTTGGCTTGTGGTTTAGCTGGTTTGTCTTGAGATTTCCTCTTCCAGAACGGGTCATTGCTCTGCAAAGATAAACAGAAGGTTATCAGAAAGTTTCAACAGGAGGGCGAATTAAAAGCAGAAAAGTACAATTCTTACAGCTGGCGGTTTATGGGAGGCATAATAGGGGCCTTGACTCGGTCTTGCTGCACTCGGATATCGGTTCATCCAACATCTTTTGGCGGCTTGATAATCTCGTCATCGATTAGCTGAATATCGATATAGCGTTGAGGATCTTTTAACTCTCACAGTATACTCGCACATTAAGCGGGATCTTGGCTTAAGGGAAAGATACTCCATTAAACCCAGCAACGGACAAGATCAATGCCGGTTAAACCATTTGCCATAAAGGCTCGGGTCTTAGAAAGCTATGGTGCATACTTTGATCGCTCCTTGGCAGTAAGCCGTTGAGGCAATGGATGTTCATTACTGAGCCGGTGAGCACGATAACCCGGCAGAGGATTTTCATCTTTAGGAGGCGGTATTCGGCGGTAAAACCACGTTTGATTCCGATCCTTGGGGTGGCTGTGGTGTTTGGCGTGAGGAAAATTGACTTCTTTCCTTTTACGAATTGACACGCCGCCAAGTTCGGTGTTGGGGCCGTCGATGATTCGATAAAGCGGTTCAAGTGGAAGAAGTCTCTGAAAAACTCAGCAGTCGGTTCTTCCTGCAGATAAACTTCACAAAACACTTGGAAATTGCAAATGTTGGACACAGAGTTCGGTCCAATATCCTGAGGGTGGAGTTGGAAGCTGGCAAATACATCCCGTAAAAATTTTGATCCGGGAGGGCTAAACCCTCGGTCCATATGATGTACAAAAACAACTACTTCTCCCTCTTTTGGTTGAGGTGGGTTTTCAGTTCCGGGGCTCTCCAATGGTTTGTTTATTTCTTTGCTATAGCGCCATTCTCAACATATGAATTAAGTTGCTCTTAGTAACTTGGGAGGGAGCCAGTTGCAAGAGAAGAAGCTGTTTGGCCATTTTGATAACAAGCTGTAAAAGAAGTTCAAGACGGTTTATGGTTCAAGATTAATATCGTAAACCAGCTCCGAGGCGAAGGAAGGAATCAGCTAGAGGAAATATACATGTTAAACGGAATCTTGATGCTCGGGGAAAAATTGGTGGTTTAAGAGAGGGCTAATGGTACTGACGGATTATCAACTTTTAACGGTTAAACCGCCTACAATGGTGCGGAAGGGACAGATCTGAAACTTTCTTAAGTGTGGCACAAACAGTTTTTACAAGTTAGGTGTGATAATTTTGGATCTACCGCAGTTCTACAAAGGAGAAATTTTAAACCTAAAAGGTCATGACAATGAAGAGCGCATATGCTTGGACGGGATCTTATGCAGTAAAAAGCGGTTTCTGAGGGTGACTAGGGACATTAAACTGCTACCGCACACCTTTATTATCAGTTTTAGATCAAGTTATGAGATCCAAGAAAGAAAAAGGACGAACAATGAAGAACACCGAAGAACAGTGGAACCCTAATGCAGATCCGATATTTGGGAAGAGGAGTACTTACTGGTGTTGCGGGGCAGCGGAGGTGCGTTGCGATTTATCTGGTCAAACGAGTTGATCTGTGGCCTTGTTGGTGCAGATGCAAAAAGGTCGACAAGGGCTGGCGGAGTTCGGGCTCTTGAATTCATGAGGAAGAAGAAGAGATGAATAGGCAAGGAGGAGAATGGAAAGGACCCCGGTCTTATTTATAAAAGCGAAGGGATAAGTGACACTGCGAGAATCGAGGAGCCAAAAGTCGGATATCGTCTGATTTGTCGTTTGGTCTTTGGAAATTAATTAATAAAAGAAGCATTCTACGGTTTTATACAAAGATGATGTCATGACGGTTATTTGTAATCTTAGAAGATAGCGTCATGGCGGTTTATCAAGTTTACATGGAGAAGAGCGTTATGGCGGTTTACAAGGATTATAGAAGGATGTTCAAGGAATTTTTCTAAGTGTTGAAGATTGACATGAACAGGTTCAAATCAATCTGGGGCCTAATGTTGGGGATATAACTACTGAGTATAAACCGCCAGAAGGGGCCGGTTTATGCTCATCTATAATGAAGCCCATGAAGACAAGGAGTATGGCCTCGACCATTGAAGCTTAGAGGCCCAGGGCCCAAAGGCGGTTTAGAACCCATAAACGTAAACCGGCATGAGATGTGTAAACTTGTATCATAAGTTAGGAAAGGTAGAAACCGATCCGGACACATGTATGAGCCGGCCTCGGTGTTCTGTAAACCGCCGGGCGTCAACCTGTGTATATAAAGGGACGACCCGGCGGCGGTTCAGGGACAAGAAACAACAACTCGAGAGATAGGTAAAGCGGATTCGCTCCCTGCTCATCGAGACCCATCAATTCCACCACAACTGGATCATAGGCTTTTACCTTCACATGAAAGCCGAACCAGTATAAACTCCCGTGTCCTTTGTCCGGTTTAACCCCTTTTTGCTAATCTCGTTGCAATGGCTCCACGACTAAGTCCTCTCACTAGGACATCTGACGTGTTAATTCCACGACAATGAGGAAGGCTTGGATTCATGGAGTGTACTATTCTTCTGGTGCTTCCTTGTTGTTTATGAAAACTTGTTTGGATATGTATGTCTATATGGATATGTTGATCGAAACTTGTTTGTGGTTATGTATATATGGATATGTTGGACTTTCTTGAACTATGTTGTTGGATTTGATCAAATATGTTGTTGGACATGATGTTGGATATGTATGCATGTATATCTGTGTTTGAAACCATGTCTAATTAATTGTATTTAAATAAAAACAGGGGATGTGTAGCCTCTTTGCCGTCAGCTAGCGGACGGCAAAGCTCTTTGTCGTCCGCTAGCGAGGCAAAGAAGACACGTGGCGATCACACTGTGCAAACTAACAACATAGGCTGCCTATTTGGTAATTTTGCCGTCTGCAAGAGGGCGGCAAAGTGACCAAATAGGCACAACTGCTGGGGCCATCTATGTAAATGCTGGCGGCGGCGGCATAGCCAACCACGTGGCGACATCCAGTGCTGCCCGGCTAAACTCTTTCCGTCCATCGGAATGACGGCAAAACTTGCCTCTTCTCGTTGGTGGCGAGCGGCAAGAAACGCCGTTAACCCCTAACGGCTCTCACCTCACACGCTGCCGTCGCCGTCGTTGCCGTCTGCGGCCTCGGATGTGGCAAAGCGGCACAATCCTTTGTTGGGAACATAGTAATTTCAAAAATATTCCCTCGCTACCGCAAGATCATGGTGATGCATAGCGAGAGGGGAAGTATTGTCCATGTACCCTCGTGAACCCGAAAGTGGGCGTTATCTGGCGGTTGATGTAGTCGTCACGTCTTCACCGGCCCGACCGATCAAGCACGAAACTCTGGCACCTCCGAGTTCTAGCACACGTTCAGCTCGATGGCGATCCCGGACTCCGATCCGGCAAAGTGTCGGGGATGAGTTCCGTCGATCTGACGGCGTGGTGGCGATCTTGTGTTCTCTGATCGCGAGGGCTTTGCCTAAGCACCGCTACAATATTATCGAGGACTATGGTGGAGGGGGGCACCGCACATGGCTAAGAGATCTCAAGGATCAATTGTTGTGTCTAGGGTGCCCCCCTGCCCCCGTATATAAAGGAACAAGGGGGGAGGTGCGGCCGGCCAGGAGGCGCGCCAGAGGAGTCCTACTCCCAGGGAGTAGGACTCCCTCCTTCCTTGTTGGAGTAGGAGAGGAGAGGAAGGAGAGAGGGGGAAAGGAAGGGGTGCCCCCTCCTTGTCCAATTCGGACTTGGGGGGAGGGGTGCGCGGCTGCCCCTTGGCCGCCTCTCCTCTTCCTCCACTTGGGCCCATGAGGCCCATTAACCTCCGGGGGGTTCTGGTAACCCCCCGGTACTCCGGTATATATCCGATAACTCCCGGAACCATTCCGGTGTCCGAATATAATCGTCCAATATATCAATCTTAATGTCTCGACCATTTCGAGACTCCTCGTCATGTCCGTGATCACATCCGAGACTCCGAACAACCTTCGGTACATCAAAAACTATAAACTCATAATAAAACTATCGCCATCGTAGCGTTAAGCGTGCGGACCCTACGGGTTCGAGAACAATGTAGACATGACCTAGAACTGTTTCCGGTCAATAACCAATAGAGGAACCTGGATGCTCATATTGGCTCCTACATATTCTCACGAAGATCTTTATCGGTCAAACCGCATAACAACATCGTTGTTCCCTTTGTCGTCGGTATGTTACTTGCGAGATTCGATCGTCGATATCCAATACCTAGTTCAATCTCGTTACCTGCAAGTCTCTTTACTCGTTCACGTAATGCATCATTCCGTAACTAACTCATTAACTACATTGCTTGCAAGGCTTATAGTGATGTGCATTACCGAGAGGGCCGAGAGATACCTCTCCAGAGCAACCGGAGTGACAAAACCTAATCTCAAAATCGCCAACCCAACATGTACCTTTTGAGACACCTGCGGAGCTCCTTTATAATCACCCGATTCGTTGTGGCGTTTGGTAGAACACAAAGTGTTCCTCACGGTAAGCAGGAGTTGCATAATCTCATAGTTACGAGGAACTTGTATAAGTCATGAAGAAAGCAATAGCAATATACTAAATGATCAAGTGCTAAGCTAACGGAATGGGTCAAGTCAATCACATCATTCTCCTAATGATGTGATCCCTTTAATCAAATGACAACACATGTCTATGGTTAGGAAACATAACCATCTTTGATTAATGAGCTAGTCAAGTAGAGGCATACTAGTGACATTAAGTTTGTCTATGTATTCACACATGTATCATGTTTCCGGTTAATACAATTCTAGCATGAATAATAAACATTTATCATGATATGAGGAAATAAATAATAACTTTATTATTGCCTCTTGGGCATATTTCCTTGATCTCCCACTTGCACTAGAGTCAATAATCTAGATTACACGGTAATGATCCTACCACCCATGGAGTCTTGGTGCGATCATGTTTTGCTCGTGGAAGAGGCTTAGTCAGCAGATTACGCAACATTCAGATTCATATGTATCTTGCAAATCTCTATGTCTCCCACGGACTTGGTCTCGGATGGAATTGAGCGTCTCTTGATGTGCTTGGTCCTCTTGTGAAATCTGGATTCCTTTGCCAAGGCAATTGCACCGATATTGTCACGAGAAGATCTTCATTGGTCCCGATGCACTAGGTATGACACCTAGATCGGAAATGAACTCTTTCATCTAGACTCCTTCATTTCTTTGCTTCGAAGCAGCTATATACTCCGCTTCGCATGTAGATCCATACGGCGCTTTGTTTAGAATTGCACCAACTAACGGCTCCACCGTTCAATATAAACACGTATCCGGTTTGCGATTTAGAATCGTCTGGATCGATTGTCAAAGCTTGCATCGGCGTAACCATTTACGACTAGCTCTTTGTCACCTCCATAAATGAGAAACATATCCTTAGTCCTTTTCGGTATTTGAGGATATTCTTGACCGTTGTCCGATGATCCACTCCTAGATTACTTTGGTACCTACACCGCCAAGCTTATTGCTAAGCACCGCGTCAGTGCAGTACACGGCATTGCATACATGATAGATCCTATGGCTGAAGCATAGGGAACATCTTTCATTTTCTCTCTATCTTCTGCGTAGTGGTGGGCATTGAGTCGACTCAACTTCACACCTTGTAACACGGGCAAGAACCCTTTCTTTGCACGATCCATTTTGAACTTTTCAAAAACTTTATCAAGGTATGTGCTTTGTGAAAGTCAATTAAGCGTCTTGATCTATCTCTATATATCTTGATGCCCAATATGTAAGCAGCTTCACCGAGGTCTTTTATTGAAAAACTTTTATTCAAGTATCCCTTTATGCCATCCGAAATTCTATATCATTTCCAATTAACAATATGTCATCTACATATAATACTCGGAAATGCTCTGAGCTCCCACTCACTTTCTTGTAAATCTGAGCTTCTCCAAAAGTGCATGTATAAAACCATATCTTTGATCACACTATCAAAGCATTTATTCTAACTCGAGAGGCTTGCACCAGTCCATAAATGGATTCTTTGGAGCTTGCACACTTTGTTAGCACCTTTTGGATCGACAAAACCTTCCGGTTGCATCATATACAACTCTTCTTCCAAAAATCCATTCGGGAATGCAGTTTTGACATCCATTTGCCAAATTTCATAATCATAAAATCGGCAATTGCTAACATGATTCGGACGAGACTTAAGCATCGCTACGGGTGAGAAAGTCTCATAAATCGTCAACCCCTTGAACTTGTCGAAAACCTTTCGCAACAAGTCGAGCTTTGTAAACATTACATTACCATCGGCGTCAGTCTTCTTCTTGAAGATCCATTTATTTTCTATGGCTTGCCGATCATCGGGCAAGTCAACCAAAGTCCATACTTTGTTCTCATACATGGATCCCATCTCAGATTTCATGGCCTCAAGCCATTTTGCGGAATTTGGGCTCATCATCGCTTCCTCATAGTTAGTGGATTCACCATGGTCAGGTAACATGATTTCGAATAGGATTACCGTACCACTCAGTGCGGATCTTACTCTGGTAGACCTCTGATTCGGTAGTAACTTGATGCGAAGTTTCATGATCGGTATCATTAGCTTCCTCAGGATTGGTGTAGTTGTCACGGGGAACCGGTTCTTGTGATGAACTACTTTCAATAAGGGAGCAGGTATAGATTACCTCATCAATTTCTACTTTCCTCTCACTCACTTCTTTTCGAGAGAAACTCCTTCTCTAGAAAGGATCCGAATTAGCAACAAAAATCTTGCCCTCGGATCTGTGATAGAAGGTGTACCCAATAGTCTCTTTTGGGTATCCTATGAAGACACATTTCTCCGATTTGGTTTCGAGCTTATCTGGTTGAAGTTTCTTCACATAAGCATCGCAGCCCCAAACTTTAAGAAACGACAACTCTGGTTTCTTGCCAAACCATAGTTCATCAGGTGTCGTCTCAACGCATTTTGATGGTGCCCTATTTAACGTGAATGCGGCCGTCTCTAAAGCATAACCCCAAAACGATAGCGGTAAATCAGTAAGAGACATCATAGATCGCACCATATCTAGTAAAGAAATGCGATTCTGACGTTCGGACACACCATTTCGTTGTGGTGTTCGGGTGGCGTGAGTTCTTGAAACTATTCCGCATTGCTTCAAATGTAAACCAAACTCGTAACTCAAATATTCTCCTCCACGATCAGATCGTAGAAATTTTATTTTCTTGTTACGATGATTTTCCACTTCACTCTGAAATTCTTTGAACTTTCAAATGTTTCAGACTTGTGTTTCATCAAGTAGATATACCCATATCTGCTCAAATCATCTGTGAAGGTGAGAAAATAGCGATACTGTAGCGAGCCTCAATATTCATTGGACCACATACATCGGTATGTATGATTTCCAATAAATCGAGTTGCTTTCGCTCCATAGTTCGAGGAGAACGGCGTTTTAGTCATCTTGCCCATGAGGCCACGGTTACTTAAGTACCAAGTGATTCATAATCAAGTGATTCGAAGTCCATCGGTATGGAGTTTCTTCATGCGTTTTACACCGATATGACCTAAGCGGCGATTGCCACAAATAAGTTACACTATCATTATCAACTCTGCATCTTTTGGCTTCAACATTATGAATATGTGTATCACTACTATCGAGATTCAATAAAAATAGACCACTCCTCAAGGGTGCATAACCATAAAAGATATTACTCATATAAATAGAACAACCATTATTCTCTGATTTAAATGAATAACCGTCTCGCATCAAACAAGATCCAGATATAATGTTCATGCTTAGCGCTGCCACCAAATAACAATTATTTGGGTCTAAAACTAATCCCGATGGTAGATGTAGAGGTAGCGTGCATTGCGATCACATCGACTCTGGAACCATTTCCCACGTGCATCGTCACCTCGTCATAGCGAATCTTAAGCTTAATCCGTAGTCCTGTTTGAGTTGCAAATATTATAGCAGAACCCGATGTCGAATACCAGGTGCTCTGCGAGCATTAGTAAGGTACACATCAATAACATGTATATCACATATACCTTTGTTCACCTTGCCATCCTTCTTATCCGCCAAATACTTGGGGCAGTTCCGCTTCCGGTGTCGATGCTTGCGGTAGAAGCACTTTCGATTTCAGGCTTAGGTCCAGACTTGGGTTTCTTCTCCTGAGCAGCAACTTGCTTGTTGTTCTTCTTGAAGTTCCCCTTCTTCTTCCCTTTGCCCATCTTCTTGGTGGTCTTATTGACCATCAATACTTGATGCTCCTTCTTGATTTCTACCTCCATGACCTTTAGCATTGCGAAGAGCTCGGGAATAGTCTTGTCCATCCCTTGCATATTATAGTTCATCACGAAGCTCTTGTAGCTTGGTGGCGATGATTGAAGAATTACATCAATGACACTATCATCGGGAAGAATAACTCCGGTTGAATCAAGTGATTATTATACCCGGACATTTTGAGTATATGTTCCTTGTGAGAACTATTCTCCTCCATCTTACAGACTATAGAACTTATTGGAACTTCATATCTCTCAATCCGGGCATTTACTTGAAATATTAACTTCAACTCTGGAACATCTCATATGCTCCATGACGTTCAAAACATCGTTGAAGACCGGTTCTAAACCGTAAAGCATGGCACACCGAACTATCGAGTAGTCATCGGCTTTGCTCTGCGGGCGTTCTTAACGTCGTAAGTTGCATCTGCGGCGGGCACAGCACCAGCGGTGCTTCGGGGCGTAATTCTTACATGCAGCAATGAGGATAATCCTCGAGATTCTGGACCCGATCCGTGTAATTGCTACCATCATCTTTCAACTTAGCTTTCTCAAGGAACGCATTAAAAAAATTCAGCGGAACAACGGCCGCGAGCCATCTATCTACAACAAACATAGACAAGCAAAATACTATCGGTACTAAGTTCATGATAAATTTAAGTTCACTTAATCATATTACTTAAGAACTCCCACTTAGGCGAGACATCTCTCTAGTCATCTAAGTGATCACGTGATCCAAATCAACTAAACCATGTCCGATCATCACGTGAGATGGAGTAGTTTCAATGGTGAACATCACTATGTTGATCATATCTACTATATGATTCACGCTCGACCTTTTGGTCTCTGTGTTCGAGGCCATATCTCTGTATATGCTAGGCTCGTCAAGTTTAACTTTGAGTATTCGGCGTGTGCAAGCTGTTTTTGCACCCGTTGTATTTGAGCGTAGAGCCTATCACACCCGATCATCACGTGGTGTCTCGTACGAAGAACTTTACATAGCGGTGCATACTCGGGGAGAACACTTCTTGATAATTAGTGAGAGATCATCTTAAAATGCTACCGTCAATCAAAGCAAGATAAGATGCATAAAGGATAAACATCACATGCAATCAATATAAGTGATATGATATGGCCATCATCATTTTGTGCTTGTGATCTCCATCTCCGAAGCACCATCGTGATCACCATCGTCACCGGTGCGACACCTTGATCTCCATTGTAGCATCGTTGTCGTCTCGCCAAACTTATGCTTCTACGACTATCGCTACCGCTTAGTGATAAAGTAAAGCATTACAGTGCGATTGCATTGCATAAAATAAAGCGACAACCATATGGCTCCTGCCAGTTGCCGATAACTCGGTTACAAAACATGATCATCTCATACAATAAAATATAGCATCACGTCTTGACCATATCACATCATAACATGCCCTGCAAAAACAAGTTAGACGTCCTCTACTTTCTTGTTTACCCAAGTTTTACGTGGCTGCTACGGGCTTAGCAAGAACCGTTCTTACCTACGCATCAAAACCACAGCGATAGTTCGTCAAGTTAGTGTTGTTTTAACCTTCGCAAGGACGAGCGTATGCACTTGGTTCAACTAAAGTTGGAGAAAGCGACACCCGCTAGCCACCTCTGTGCAAAGCACGTCGGGAGAACCGGTCTCGCGTAAGCGTCTGGCGTAATGTCGGTCCGGGCCGCTTCATCCAACAATACCGCCCGAACCAAAGTATGACATCTTGATAAGCGATATGACTTGTATCGCCCACAACTCACTTGTGTTCTACTCGTGCATATAACATCTACGCATAAAACCGGGCTCGGATGCCCTTTGTTGGGGAGCGTAGAAATTTCAAAAAATTCCCTCGCTGCACGCAAGATCATGGTGATGCATAGCAGCGAGAGGGAGAGTATTGTCCATGTACCCTCGTGAGACCGAAAGCGAGCGTTATCACAACGCGGTTGATGTAGTCGTGCGTCTTCATGGCCCGACCGATCAAGCACCGAAACTACGGCACCTCAGGAGTTCTAGCACACGTTCAGCTCGATGGCGATCCCGGACTCCGATCCGGCAAAGTGTGGGGATGAGTTCCGTTAACCTGACGGCGTGGTGACGATCTTGATGTTCTCTTTGTCGCGAGGAGCTTCGCCTAAGCACCGCTACAATATTATCGAGGACTATGGTGGAGGGGGCACCGCACGGCTAAGAGATCTCAAGGATCAATTGTTGTGTCTAGGGTGCCCCCCCCGTATATAAAGGAGCAAGGGAGGTGCGGCCGGCCGGGGAGGCGCGCCGGGAGAGTCCTACTCCTACCAGGAGTAGGACTCCCTCCCTTGTTGGAGTAGGAGAGGAGATGGAAGGAGAGCGGGGGGGGAGGAAAGGGGGGGCGCCGTCCCCCCCCCCCTCCTTGTCCAATTCGGACTTTGGGGGGGCGGGGCGCGCGGCTGCCCCTTGGCCGCCTCTCCTCTTCCTCCACTTGGGCCCATGAGCCCATTAACCTCCGGGGGGGGGGGGAGGGGGTTCCGGTAACCCCCCGGTACTCCGGTATATATCCGGTAACTCCCGGAACCATTCCGGTGTCCGAATATAGTCGTCCAATATATCAATCTTCATGTCTCGACCATTTCGAGACTCCTCGTCATGTCCGTGATCACATCCGGGACTCCGAACAACCTTCGCTACATCAAAAACTATAAACTCATAATAAAACTATCATCGTAACGTTAAGCGTGCGGACCCTACGGGTTCGAGAACAATGTAGACATGACCTAGAACTGTTTCCGGTCAATAACCAATAGTGGAACCTGGATGCTCATATTGGCTCCTACATATTCTCTGAAAGATCTTTATCGGTCGAACCGCATAACAACATACGTTGTTCCCTTTGTCATCGGTATGTTACTTGCCGAGATTCGATCGTGGGTATCCAATACCTAGTTCAATCTCGTTACGGCAAGTCTCTTTACTCGATTCGTAATGCATCATTCCGTAACTAACTCATTAACTACATTGCTTGCAAGGCTTATAATGATGTGCATTACCGAGAGGGCCGGAGATACCTCTCCGACAATCGGAGTGACAAAACCTAATCTCGAAATCGCCAACCCAACATGTACCTTTGGAGATACCTGTAGAGCTCCTTTATAATCACCCGATTCGTTGTGACGTTTGGTAGCACACAAAGTGTTCCTCCGATGAAGCAGGAGTTGCATAATCTCATAGTTATAGGAACTTGTATAAGTCATGAAGAAAGCAATAGCAATATACTAAACGATCAAGTGCTAAAGCTAACGGAATGGGTCAAGTCAATCACATCATTCTCCTAATGATGTGATCCCTTTAATCAAATGACAACACATGTCTATGGTTAGGAAACATAACCATCTTTGATTAATGAGCTAGTCAAGTAGAGGCATACTAGTGACATTAAGTTTGTCTATGTATTCACACATGTATCATGTTTCTGGTTAATACAATTCTAGCATGAATAATAAACATTTATCATGATATGAGGAAATAAATAATAACTTTATTATTGCCTCTAGGGCATATTTCCTTCATCCTTTGCCGTCCGTTTCTACGAAGCGGACGGCAAAGAAGGCCTTTGCTGGCATGTGTTCAGCCGGACGGTTTCCCGTCCATTGGTAGCAACAAGGACTTTGCCATCGAGATCTATGCCTTTGCCAAATGCGCCATGGCGGACGGCAAAAAGCTATTTCGATGGTGAATGGCCCCACGAGGCCCGGCAGGCCCCCTGGCCTCACGAACTGGGACCAATGGACCCATGGGTACCGGTTCGTGACCGAACCGAAGTTGTTTCCAGTAGTGAATGGCCCGGACGTATGCCCTGTTTTCTACTAGTGTTAGCTATTATTTTAAACAGATAATACAATATAATTATTTATCTTAAATATAGAACATAAAATAATAACCCTAAAAATCTGGGTTATTACAACATTGATATTATTTTTTTGTATGTATAACTTATATTTTATTAGTTAAAATGATGATCAGAATATGACCGAAAATATGAGGGGCGATAAACTAGGACGAAGGAAGTATATTTTACTTTGCTTTGAACTGTTGAACACACAAAATAGAACTTTCGTGTATTCTTGAATGTGTGAAATTCCAAAGTAAACAAATTGAATTTGTCAGAAGGTTCGGAATCAAATAGCAAATGTTAATAATAACTGTCGAACGTCAGTTAGGAGGGGATCGCAAACAAACTTTTTCTAATAAGTTTATCGGGTAAGAGATGGCAAATCTTACCATTTTCCCGTAAAATGTTTGTGATATTAAACTAAACTTGCCATATAAAATATGGGTTGTGCTACCCGTCGGCCGACGGATCTTTTTGAAAGATTCACCTCCTCGCGAGCCGTGCGATCTGACACAGTCTGGTGGTTGAACGTCTTCTTCTCCTTTGCAACACATATTTTGTTGCGAAGACATTTACAGCAGAGGTTGTGTTGCGGATTTTTTGCAATATAGGTTGTGTTGCTGGATATTTTTTGCAACATAGGTCACGTTGTTGAATTTTATTTTGTGTCTTCACTTTTTTTGCAACAATGCGATGTTGTGAAAGAACTTTTGCAACATAGGCGCTGATTGAAGTCTCTATTATTGCAACAAAGGTCGCAGATTTTTTTGCAAAAAAGATATTGATATAGAAATTTTTTGCAACAAGATTTCTTTTGTAACAAAGGACTTGTTGTAGAATTTTTTGCGACAAAGGTGATGTTGCAGAATACTTTTTCCCAGACCACGGGGCAGTGGCGTCTCCCAGCGGCAGGTGATGCAAAGGCTCAATCGGTGCGAGGCAGCGAACTGGTCCTGACAGCAAGCGCCAAGTCAGCCATGCGGGAGGCAGCGAGGTCACGAGAAGGGTTGGGGATGAGCGAGATCGAGGCGGTGGTGACCATACATAGCTCGGTGGCAGGGGTTGAGTCCGGCGACATGCGAGCTCGATCCCTTCCATGGAGCTTCAGACCGGCATCGATGACCATGCAGGGGTGGCTTGGTTAGATGCGGTGGCACGGAGAGAGAGAGAGAGAGAGAGAGAGAGAGAGAGAGAGAGAGAGAGAGAGAGAGAGAGAGAGAGAGTCACGGTGGGGTACCTCACCGTGTCAGAGTGGCTTCGGGGATGGCGGCGCTCGGTGTGGCCACGCTGGTGCTCATTGTGGCCATGGCGGCTTTGAGAGGTGGTCCGTCCAAGAGGGAGATGGGAGATGAGAAAGAGAGAAGGAAAGGAAGAAAGAAAGAGCGGCGGGGAGTAGGTCCAGGTTTGCAATTGATCACTTGTTGCGGTCCAGGGAATACAACAAGAGCCTAGTTGCAATGTGGGCCGAGCGGGTTGCCCTCATCCGTGTGATCAACAGTCGATCAGATGGACATGGAGCCGGCAGACGCTCGCGTGCGATCGGTCGGTCGAAGGTAAGCTTTTCTCATATTTTGAAAACGCTTCTCATCGGTGACCAATATTCACACACACACGTCCGCCTCATCGGTTTTGCACCACGAGTCCCTGTGGACCCCACCACCATGTTTTTACAACATGCGCCTCTACCTGCGTATTTTATCCCCATCTCGGTCGATCATTTCATTCAAGCGGCACCCAAAAGGAGATGCTGCGTCCACGTCATCGTCTTGCGTGCTTTCGCCCGTCGGCCCGCTCGGCGGCCGTCGTCCATCGGCAAGCCAGGCCTTCCCGCCCACTTCCATACCTCCTCTTTTCTTCACCGCCTCACTTGTTGTTAGCCATAGCGACCCGGCCGAGACGGCGCCATTGTTCTTGAGCTCGCGAGGCCTAGTCGTCGTTCGGCATAGCACGATTGCAGCTTCTCCGTCGGTGCCATACGTATCGGTGGATCCCTCCCTGCTAGATCCATCCCAGCCCTGTCCGACATGTTCGGAAACAAAATTTTTGTTGCAAATAGTTAAAGGTGTTTCTGAAATAAAGCTCTTGTCATGGTTTCTCAAACAACCCTTGTTGTAAAGAGGGATTGTACGCTGAGCAACCTAGATTGGACAGCTTGCGAGACAGTGGATCTTAAGAAAAATCACCGCCCTACACGTAGCACGTCCCATAAAATATTTGTAAATAGTACATGGATTACCATGAAAAAAAAGGAAATGCCAACCCTTTCAGCGAACGTCGTTGCGTCCCATTTGCTCAAGGTGGGGACGGCGTGCAGGCGCGGGGGAGAGAAGTGTGCTCCGCAAGCCGTCTGCGGCCTGTCGCTCTGTGCCCCAAGGCCCCAGGCACAGAGGTCGTCAGGTGGGACGACGCCACGCCACCGCTCGCTTCCCGCCCCGGCGCCGCCCCTCGCCTCCGCTCCAACCGCAGGTACAGCTCCCGCCCGCCATCTCCTCCGCCCCCAGTCCCCGAGCCCTAGAACCCCCTTCCGGTCGCACTTGGGCAACTGTCTGCGTCGCTCAGTGGTTCCTTCCCCGTTCATATCGGTTCCGATTTCATTGGTATCTCGATTGGGTCGGCAATGGCGCACCGCGGGCTGGTTGATTAGGAGGGCCAGGGAAGGGTGCTGTCGGCCTTAGTTTCGCCTGATCTACTTTTCAGTCAATCGGGAGAACGAGCCCTGGGTTTGATGTACAATGGGAGGAATTTGCGAACGAATTTGCCATGACTAACTAATTTGTCGTTTGTGTTATACCAAAGGGCGTTTAAACACAGTGTGCTACAAAAGTTAAAATGCTCCAAATGATCAGGCCACATTCATGGATCCTCTGATACTGAGTCTAGTGGTACAGCTGAAAATGAAGAAGGCACTCCCCCTAAAGGGCGGTTCGGCAGGCTCGAGGCATGGAACGAAATCTCCCAAGGAGCTAGAGAGCGTCTTGAAGCAGTATTTCGGGTACTCGGAGTTTCGAGGAAGGCAGCTAGAGGCCATAGAGGCTGTTCTTTCAGGTCCTCACTCTGCCCTGTTTCCAGATTCGTGTTTAACCCCCTTTATATCAATGTGATTAGTACTCCCTCCGCAAACTAATATAAGAGTGTTTAGCTCACTACTTTAGTGATCTAAACACTCTTATATTAGTTTACAGAGGGAGTACTTCAAATTTGTACTTTGTTTAATCTGCCAAATAACAATTTTGCAGGAAAGGATTGCTTCTGTTTGATGCCAACTGGAGGTGGCAAGTCAATGTGCTACCAGATCCCTGCTCTAGTGAAGACAGGCGTTGTTCTTGTTATCTCACCCTTGATAGGTGAATTGACCCATCAAGTTTCCATACTTTCAGAAAATCTACTACTTGAGAAGAATGCATGTATCTACATTTTTCATTTACACTAACAGTTTTTTATTTCTTGTATGTAAAATCTGCTGATCAGCGCTAATGGTAAGTTTTACTATCCCCCCTTCTACCTTTTTCTCTGTTATTAGTTTATTACCCTTAAATCTTGGGATAGCTTTGAACATCATTTGGTCTGCATATTGAATTTACAGGAGAATCAGGTTAGCAGCTTGAAAAGTAAAGGAATTCCTGCCGAATTTCTCTCTTCGACACAAACAACTGCTAACAAAAACAAGGTAAGGGTCTTTACACACTGCTCAGTTCTTGCATTGTTTTGTGTGTCTTTTTTAACTGTCCCAACTGACATTTTGACCCTGCAAATTCATACACTAGCCAAGGTGGTGCACAAAATTATTTCATGTCGTATTAATTCTCTGAAAATTGGAATTCATGAACTAGATCATGTTGTCTACTGTCTAGGATCTAAAGAGTGAACATCTTCTGCATGCTTACTCTTCCTTTTGACTTTTAAGTTTTATTAAACATATGTTCTCTTCCCTCAGATACATGAAGATCTCGATTCTGGCAATCCTTCTTTAAAATTGCTGTATGTCACTCCTGAGTTAGTTGCAACATCTGGCTTCAAAGCAAAGTTAACAAAGCTCCACAACAGGGGTCTTCTTGGTCTTGTAGCCATTGATGAGGTCTAAACTAAGTAACACCTTTGCTCTTTTAGTAACATTCTGTTGTTCTTCAGTCTCTTGTAAAGAACACCTTGTGCTTATTTGCCAATTTTTCTCCCTCTCCACAGGCTCATTGTATTTCAACTTGGGGCCATGATTTCAGGTATGCATTGGTTTCTGTGTTTGGTCTGAGTATTGCCTTTACTCCGTTGGCAGTTCTCAATTTTCATAGTTTCATTGGTAAATGAGTTGCAGCAGTCCTCCTTTTCATGGGATAGCTAATCTGCTGTGTTTCAATGAAATGCAGACCTAGCTACCATAAGATTTCATCATTGAGGAAGCAGTTCCCAGATATCCCGATATTGGCTTTGACTGCAACTGCTGTCCCAAAGTAACACGTTACCCTTAGTTCAGTTCACCTAATGTGTATTCTCTTTTGATCATTATATTTAGTCTGGTCTCATTTGTTCGGGTTTCAATATTTTTGCACCAGAGTCCAGAAAGATGTGATATCATCATTGTCCTTGCAAAACCCAGTCATTCTTAAAGCTTCCTTTAATCGACCTAATATCTTCTATGAAGGTATTATTCTCGACTTCCTTGATCATTTTTAAAGACTAGGGCCTCTGTTTTCCTAGGAATCTCCACTGTTCTTTGCCTTTTCCTTCCTAAGGTCTTTCTTTTGCCCTTTTGCTTGAAATTGTGATTGTCTTGCTTCAGGACTATTTATGTTCTTTAGTTTCTGTGTTACCAGAGGCCAGAATGTATGGCTGTTGTTGTTCATTTACTGCTAATATCTGTTGTACCTATCTTTTTGCCCCTACATTCTACTCTATGACGTGTTGACTGTGAATCATGAACTTATCTTGCAGTTCGTTACAAGGATCTTCTTGATGATGTTTATTCTGATATATCGAATTTACTGAAGTCCAGCGGAAATGTTTGCTCAATCATATATTGCCTTGAACGTGCTGCCTGTGATGATCTGACTATGCATTTGTCACAGCTGGGCATCTCTTCTGCTGGTACGTTAATCTGAAGGGAAAAAAATGATAAGCCCAAGCCCCTATTAAGACTGCTGTGCAGATATACTAATGATTTTATTTTCGCTCCTTGTCAGCTTATCATGCTGGCCTGAATAGTAAAGTCACGAACTACCGTTCTTGATGACTGGCTTTCATCAAGGACTCAAGTTGTTGTTGCAACTGTAGCATTTGGGTATATAGCTTCTTTCTGCATCTTTGCAAACATCGTTTCTGTCTTACGACCTGATTCCATGTCCACGAGTTGTAGAGTACAGCTTCATCCGACTTAGTTACCTACATACCTTCCAACTTGTAGTATATACTTTATTTTTGCTACACCAATATTAGACTCATACTCTGTTTTCTTGTGTATTGCATTTTCCGATATGGGGCTCGTCCGAATTTTAATGTGTATGCTGCTCCACAGAATGGTATGTCATACTCTAATTGCATTGTGTTTCGTGACGCTTTCTGCAGAGGTGCTTTGTTTATATATTGGAGCTATTCATCTTTTCAGGGTATTGATAGACAAGATGTCCGCATCGTGTGCCATTTCAACTTGCCTAAGTCAATGGAATCTTTCTACCAGGAGTCCGGACGTGCTGGTCGTGACCAACAGCCTTCCAGGAGTGTTTTGTATTATGGGTTAGAGGACCGAAGGAGAATGGTAGTAAGCGTACATTATACACAGATGATTTTCCATTTTTTTAAAGGCAAAACTGAGGCTCCTCTGGTTTAACAGGAATTTATTTTGAGAAACAGCAGCAGTAGAAAACAACAGCCATCTTCTTCTTCAACTGAGCTTTCAGAAGACCCTAGCCGACTTTAGTCAGGTAACTACCAAACATCGCAATGCATTGGTATAGTAGAACATGCAGTATATTTCATTCTATTATATTTGCCTCTCCTGACACAGATAGTTGATTATTGTGAGAGTTCTAGCTGCCGACGAAAAAAGATTATTGAGAGTTTTGGAGAAAAGGTATGGCATTGACTCCAAACATGTTACTGTTTTCTGCTTTGTGTTATTGCATGTTAATATTTGAACTGGATAGGTACAACCAACTTTATGCCAACGCACATGCGATGCTTGCAAGCACCCAAATCAAGTGTCCTCACGTTTGGAGGACCTTCGGCGTGTGCCCAACTGTCGCTTTAACAAGATATCTCCAGTCTTCCAAACGTGTCACGGTGTTCGCTGTGCTGCAAGTCTTTGTTTTGTTTTTATAATGTTAATTATGAGATATTGACTGTACATGTTCTATGTTTTTGTATTAACTTGCACCATCTTGGTCTAGTAAAACTTCTCATTCGTGTGACAGCTCATCAGTTGACCCAAAACACTTTAACACGGAATTTTGGAATCGTGAAGATGACGTAAGCATATCAGATGAAGATATATCAGATTCTGATGGTAGAATGAACAATCGCTTTCCTTTCCTCTTTGTGTTTATAAGACTGCTCAAAGTCATACTTGCATATAGTGAAAAGCAGTAACATCTGCTGGGAATAATGAATCACAGATGAGGAAGAGGCACTGAGCAATATCACCATTTCAAAGCTTCCATCAAAGGAGGGTTGAAGCAAGACTCGAGGCCTTGGAGGCGTGCTGAAAATGCTTACAATCAAGCCAAAGGTCAAACTAATCCGAAGGTGATTCATAAGCAGCGTTTCTGTGATAGTGCTTCATAATTGTTTGAGGAATGGATAGAACTATTTTATCTTTATAGAAGTGGTGCTTGATCAAAAGTTACATGGTGTTCTCTGTGCAGCAAGTCTTGGTTTCGTTCCTATAGAAGTTTTCTCTTTACAAAAGTATAATACTAGCTAATCTGAAACTTCAACTGGTGATGTAATAGGGTGGCAACCTTGTTGACAAGAAGAGCATATCTCAGACTCTAAGAGATGCAAGCAGGAAAAGATTGTCGGGTGCGCTTGGACAAGCAAAGCTCCGTCTTGGGGATCTGCGGCAAGTCTGCCCGCTCTGTCATGATTTTGTTGCACTATAAACATGTCTAATTATTACGCATCTTTTTTTCCATCACTCATTACATCGTGCACGCTTTCAGGTTTGCTGAAGAGGCTTCTGCTACACACCTTGAAACAGAGTGCTTCAAGAAGTATCAGAAAGTGGGAAAGACGTTCTACAACTCCCAGATAGCTGCCACGGTTCGGTGGCTGTCGTCTTCAACTTCTGACCAAATCCACGACCGACTTGAAGCCCTTACCGACCAGACTACAGAAGCTGGTGCAGCCACCAGCTCTCCTTGCATCACTTCTGATGCTTTGGGTAAAGCTGAAAAGCCAGCAGAAGCTACTGTAAGCTATGAGCTCGCAAAAACCGAGCATTGTGATGAGTTTGCGAAGACCATGATGTCACCACCTGAGAAAACAATAGACGAAGAAGCGAGAAGAGATGGCGCGATCGGTACCATGGACCTTCCCAAGATACCATCATTCAGAGAATTCATGAGCCAGAAGGGAAGGGATCGCGCAACCAGCTCTTCTAGAGCAGAGAAACCAGCCTCGCGGCATTCCTAGAAAAGGCTGGCCCTGTGATCAGCAAGGAAGGAACGACAGGAACATCAAAGAAGACGAAACTATGAGTGACTACTTCTCTGTTTTACATGCTGACTTCCTCGCAAAATTTCACAGTAGGAATGTGACTAGAA
The DNA here is from genome assembly GCA_021605145.1 of Aegilops bicornis. Taxonomy (NCBI): domain Eukaryota; kingdom Viridiplantae; phylum Streptophyta; class Magnoliopsida; order Poales; family Poaceae; genus Aegilops; species Aegilops bicornis. The sequence goes on along the minus strand of CM038674.1, from coordinate 629,014,320 downwards.
TTTTTGCTGATACAGTAATCAAACACTGCAGTGCTGCTTCTCAGTAAAAGATTCCTCTCGTAAAAGGAGAACATCAGAGTCAAAATTTTACAGTAGGAATGTGACTAGAATTTTTGCTGATACAGTAAGCAGTGTAAACTGCTGCTTCTCAGTAAAAGATTTCCTCTCTTAAAAGGAGAACATGAGAATATTTTGCAACATAGGGCATGGCCAATGCATAGCGTAGGATGATGTCCAGCAGGCTATGTTGGATCGGATGTCAGGAAAAATATGTTTGGATAGTGTAGCACGATCCTCAGCGGGAGGAAGGTGCTTGGTGAGAAGAAGTATGGACCGGTGCATAAAGCTGAAAAAGTTGAAGTGAAGAGTAAGGACACATGTATAGTGGTAGTCTATTTTTTATTCTTTGACAAGGCCCACTAGTAATAGCTTGCATTGGGGAGAAAAAAATCAAATGCCTCCAGCTATTTTTTTGTTAAAGGTGCATCTGTATCCATATTGCCACCATTGTACATGCCATAATGCCCTATGTATCTCTGTGAAAGATATCCTCTCTTAAAAGGTGAACATGAGAACCTGTGAGAAGAGTTGTGACAAATATCATATCTCTGAGAAAAGTTGTGACAAGCGTTGTGATATAGTTCCAGTAATGTTAGGTACACTTTATGGAACTAACACCCTATGTATGTCATCAGCTTTTACAACAGTTGAAGCTAACTGTGAGTATCTGGTTTGGACCAGCAAGCTGTATTGTATTGTTGTCAGGGCTACCACCTACAGAGCCAGGTCCTTCTCAAGCTCCGCAACCAACTGCTCGATGTTTCTTCTGTACATCGGCATGTAATGATCGTTGATCATCATCTTCGACAGCCTCAGCTTGCCATACAGAGATCTTGGCGTCAAGAAGATCCCTATGCTTGTCTCCGACTCCCCGGTAGCATCAACTTGGTGAAGGTCGGGTTCTTCATCCTCATGTTAAGCTGGTCTCGTAAATGCCGTCTATGGCTGCTTCTCTTGTGGAGGTTATTACGTGCATGATTTTCCGGGCGGGTAGAATCTGTGGACCTCCTTCTCGTTGGGTTCACTGAGGACATCTTGAGCTCTGCCGCCAACTTCCTCAGCAATGTTACTTTCAGTCATCTCTTCCACTATGTCGTTCTCCCCTTCCCTTCTCCGGTACAGCTCGTTTTCAAGTTGCTGCCACAGCTCTACTTCGGTGATCCTGTCCTCATCCACGTGATGATCGATGATGTCTTCACCATCACTATCTACCTTGTCATCCAAGGTACTAACAGCATCGGATGCCGAGATGGTGCTCTGGACCTCCTCTGATGCAGCATACTGTGTGGACTCAGATGTAACCATCTCTGTGGTTTCCATCGTGGTCTCAGTCAATAGTGAAGTGGATTCAGAGCCACCATTGGTAGTGGAAGTTGTTATTTCTTCTGACGTGACAACTGAGGTTGTATTCCGCCGCCTTGGCCCAATACAAGCCCATGAGGATAGTTGTAGCCCTGGTCTTGTCCATGCTGCTTGTGCTACACTGCGAGCTCTCCTCATTACAACCTGAACACACATTGCCAACATTGCTAGTTATGATAATGCCAATGGATTTATGAATAACAATCAAAGCTGTGTTAAGGGGGTCGAACAAAAGATGAAAGGTACAAAACCTGTGTCCCATTAGATACAGGTCTTAGGATGGCACCAGCACCAGCTACTCTAGCTTTAGCATTTGCTATAGAAGGAAGTCGTGATCCCAAGGCAGATGCAGATCGATAGAAAGTGCTCAGGATTCTAGTTTGCTCGATTTGGTGACGGAGATCATTCAGCCAGGCAGATGCCGTCACCTGTTGCACATGAAACTTAATTTCAATACAAGAACCTATAATATATAAAGTAATTATACTATACATTGCTAATTTTTTATACTATCATCAGCTGCACTGCTATGCTACCATGTGCTGATGCGTCCTTGTTTCCACAGATAAACCCGCTACCAGTTATAAAGATCTTACTGGTGCAAATAAGTTAATACGTATTGAATTAACAGTTATGGCATTACTAACAAGGAAGGGTAGATAAAAGGGTACCTCTGAACGAAGATCATCTACTGCCGCCGCCGAAAATGTTGGCACCAAATCAGCTCCATTGATGACTGTAGTGATAAAATGTACTCCCGACTCAGCCAGCTCCCATGTCATACAAGCAGCTGCAAAATAGAACATCCCACAAGGGCTAAATCACAACTATATTCTGAGGACAAGAATTGCAATCTTGTGAAAGGACTGGAGAAGTGGTCGACTTTTTGTTAGGAATAAGGAGAAAAATAAGCGATGTTCTTAGATCTGAATATCCAAGTCTGCACCAGGTATTTATATCGGAGAGGCCTGAGATCTAGGAGAGAGTATTTCTGGGAGAGCATCACTTATTTAAGCTATGGTTCGTACATAAGCTGGGGGAGAACTCAATTTTCAGACAAATATGGTGTACCTGAGATACTAGTCTGACAGTACCATTTACCTGAGATACCAGTCTGACAGTACCATTTTTAGGATAGCTTGAAATTATGGCAGTTCCTATTTTATGATCAACAAATTAATTTTGTCTAACATCATATTTCCATCTAAAAGGTCGAGGAGTGGTACCACAGGTACTCAGAAGATAGTGCATTGGGTATTTCTGTTACCACAAAATATTTGGATGCTCATTTAATCCATGACCTAATCGATAGACTAAAAAAGGACCTGACAGTAGAAGATTACAAGTACACTGGAGAACCCAAAGTAATGCTTGACCAACGAAATGCTCGACCAATGAAACAAAAAAGGATGCACATGTTCTGATCTTCAGACAGAAAAACATCATAACGTGCGAACCTGGAGCAAATGACACGCAAGTAGCAGAGGCAAACTCCCGCTGTTCCCTCAGGACATATGTCAAGAGAGCTGCTGTACCACCTCCAAGTGAATGTCCAACAACCTAATAAATATTTGCCAGAGACACCATCAATTAAAACGCTCCAAGAACCATATAAAATAACACAACACTACTAGCAAAGAATACAGGGAACAGGAGGTACAAAACAAAAATACTGTAGACTGTACACTTGTGCCGTACCTTTATTTTATAATCTGGATACAAATGTAATGCTTCTGTGAGACAAGGAGTTGCAAGCTTTGCGATCCATCTAGCCGCTGCAACCATCCCAAAATGTGCATACCCTAAAACTAGATCACTAACACCACCTTCTTTGACTATTGTATGGTGGAATGGAACCACAGCACCCGTAGCAGCTGTCAGGGTATCCCTGATACTGTGGGTGCCTCTAATTAGTAGAAGTATACATTGTCTGTCTCTATCAAGTAAAATGGTGAAAGCTGGCTTCAAAATCTGCAAGTACCCCGACAAAAATCCTGAATCAGTCAACAGTAAACAGTTCTTCTTGTGAATAACTACAGGATTACGGAAAAATAAAAAAAGATACTCCCTCTGTGAATAAATATAAGACGTTTTAGCTCACTAAATTAGTGACCTAAAACATCTTACATTTCTCTACAGAGGGAGTATTATATAAATTTCACTTACTCCTGCTTTAGGTTCTTGCATAAGAACATCCTCTGTGGAGTAGCCAGTAGCTTCCAAAAATAACGGGAATGGCTTTTTGGAAAAATGCCAACACAGTGTCAACAAATTCAAAAGATACTTCAAGTCCGTAACTACCGAAGCTCCTTTGAGCTCCACACTATCATCTCCAGCATATATGCTTGCTACAGACAAGTTTCCCTGAAACACACATGCCACAACTCACCTGTCAGGAACTTTGTTCAAGTCATTAACAGTTCAAAGTACTTGTCCTACGATTCTGGCCTATGAGTTTATCTGTTAAGAAGTGCAGAACTTGCCCAACTTTAGCATAGATAGCATTGTAGGCAGTAATCTATTGGAAAAACGGGGTGAATTCCATAGAGTGAAATGCTAAGTGTTATAATCTAAATGAATGGTTCACTTAACAGAGACTCACTCCGTCCAATAATATAAGATGTTATTACAGTCAATATAGGAGTATATTGGCTGTAATAACATCCTATATTATGGGACAGAGGGAGTACCATATACAGTTTGCATATACTAGAAATAATGAAGATCATTCATGCAGTTTCATCAGATATATTGTAGACAATCAAATATTATTGATAAACGATTATGTAATGAATCCGAGAGCTGTTTAGGTCATCAGAACAACTACATGGCAAGACTAAGACAACTTTTGATAATAAAACAAGAAAAGAAGCGATAAGAACAGATGATAGATATTAAGGAGTGCGGTGCCTATGTTTTCAAGATTGTTTGAAATCCTACATGGCAACCCAACACTAAATTTAACCAGATGGAAAGACCTCCGGCGATGTTTATGATTTAAAACACCAGTTTTGCTAGAACTCATCTAGATGAGATATAATTTGGTCTCATTCACCTTTTATAGCCATTGGATGTGATGCTATAAGATGCGTGTGTGCTGACGTGGGTTGTATCTGTTCTTGTTTTCAAAGTGAATGAGACCAAATTATATCTCATCTAGATGAGTTCTAGGTACTCCCTTAAAACACTCCCTATCGCTTCCAACATTGAAGTATCAGAGTTAAGAAAGAGCAACGGATCACATCAACAGCAAAGTATGAGTTCGCGACCAACCTGTCTCTTGAGGAGGAAGCTGATCCCAAACGCGAGGTCCCCGATGGGCCACTTCCCAAGGGTCTCAGAGTACGTGAAGCGCAGCGTCTCCGACAGAGTCGAGATGGTTTCCAGCCATGTGGCGGGGGCGCGCACGTCCCTCCGTGACACCCGGCTCATGCTATGGGACTCCAGCGCGCCGCCTGCCGCCGCATCCCTGCCATTCTCGCCATCCGAGTCCCCTTCCCTGTCCAGCTTCTCCGTGTGCAGCCGGCGATTCAGCGTGTAGTAGAGCAGCGCGGCGGCGCCGGCAGCCGTCGCCATTGTGGCCGTTGCCATCACACTGGCGCGCTTATAAACCCCACGCCGCTAGCTAGCGGGGAGGCCAGCAGCAGCAGCCTTGGCTCTAATGGGACAGTGACCAACAGAGTTACTGACCAACCGCGCAGCCAGACGGCGACCTGGGTTAATTTAATCTCTGACTGATGATGATCCTCCCAGTGTAGATGCGATCTTGGGGCGGGACAAGGTCAAACCTGGTACCAGAAACAGAGGAAGATCCGAGTTTTTATTTGCAGCGAGGGGCCGTTGGTCCGGCACCGCAGGAATCAATCAGCGACTGCCAGACAACAGCAACGAAAAAGAAATCCTAGTTATCCTCAGCCCTATAAACAGCAACGGCGGCAGCCTCGATAGAGAACGGCAGCAGTATAATATAGGAGTAATCCGCAAAAACAGACACTACCGTATCGTATCATCCGGAACCTATCCATCGGCAAAACTCAGAGCACCGAAACCAATCCGCGGATTCCGCCCCGAATAAAGACGGACAGCACGGCCGCCGGGGAAACAACGCGGCCGCCCGGGGGGCCGGGGGAGCGGAGCTGAATCGACGGGGAATCGCGGGGGGTTACCTGGAGCAATGCGCCGCGGCCCGGGAGGGTGGGCGCTCGATTGGGGCTGGATTCGGGCGGGGCCGGCTAGGGTTTTGGGAGGGGAGGCGGCCGGATTCGCGGCGGCGGCGGAGTCGGGGAGGGAGGGATTGCTGTTGGGTTTCGCTTTCTCCGGGGAGGCGGTTGCTGGGGTGCCGCTGGGGGAGGGTGGGCTCTCTCGAGTGCTTTGGTGGCTGGCTTTGGCTTTGCCGTTGCGGTGGGGGTGGGGCAAGGAAGGAGAAAGAGGAGGGAGGGGGAAGGGACGACGACTCGGCAGCCACTGAGACTTGCAGCCGCGGCTTTGCTTCCTTCCTTCGCGGCTAAGCGGCGCGTGCTCGTACTGTACTGCTGGTTATCCAGAACCAGAACCAGAAGTGGAAACCTTCCGGCTCGGTTCGGCGTCGCGCGGAAATAGCACGCACTTTATGACTGGGCCCCACGCCACATTTCGATATTCCAAAAATCCCTCCGTTTCCTTCTTTTTTTTTCTCCAACACGGTACTACGCATACGCTCGTGTGTGTACGCGCGTAAACTTACCCCTATGAGCCTTGCAGACGCGCATACCTCTGGCGCCATAAAGAATGGCCGGCATATTATCATGAGATTGACCAAGTCATCGTGGGTGACTCGTAGTGGATGGAAACGTCTGTTCGGTGGCCTTTGGCTTGTCGATGGGCCAGGGCTGCGGGACATGCGACCTCACGAAAGACACCAGTACAATGTGCTACGTCTTGCTCCGTAGCGTAGCCTCGAGTCGTCGCCAGCGTTAAAAGGTGAGCCGTTACCACCACCAAGGTAGTGGGAGGCGGTGGTGGCTGCGTGCGTCGGCGGTCGTTGGGGAGGGCAAGTCCTCCTTCATAGCAACCCAGCCCATCAGGGTTCAAGTCCTGGTGCTCGCATTATTCCTGCATTTATTTCAGGATTTCCGGCGATGCGCTTTCAATAGGAGGAGCCGTTTCCGTCGACGACGAGGTGGCTATGGTGACTTCATAAATCTCAAGATGATATGCTGGCTCAGTCTTTCGAAGGTGCTCATAAGGATAGGATGTGCGTGTGTGCGTTCATAGGGATGGATGTATCACAGTGGCGGACCCAGAAGTAAAATGGAGGGTGTGCAAACTTCAAGAAAATTGAGGTCTATTTTCCTTGTCTTGGATGAGCCTTAAAAATAAGTTAATTATTACATGGTAAAAAAGTGTTTTTTTTTAATTCTGGATGTGCCCTGGCACACCCTTTAATTACGCCACTGGTATCGTGTATGCAAGCGCTTGCGTCTGTAATGTGTTTAAAAAAATAACCATGATGATAGCTGGCAGCACCCCTCACCTGACTTAGAAATTTTGTACCGAATCTGCAAGGAGCTGTTCGGGAAAAAAATGCCAAAGAGCTTTCGTAATTAGGGCTACAATGCCGTGGGAAAGAAAAATCTAACCAGGAGATCCGGCGTGCGTGACGTACTATGCGCGGTTGGATTTCAGGATTTGGACGCGGGCATGTCGGTCCGTGTTGACGATAGCGAGCCACGAGGCGGTCGCTCTCGGACCTAATCCTCGCCTGCTCCGCCGTGGTGCGTCCATGGATCCAGGTCCAGCCCGCCCGCGACCCGGGTACGCACGCACCGGTTGACTGGCCAACCCGCTCCTTCTGTTAACCGATCGTGAGCGCGAGCGCGTTCGGTTCACCACGTATGTCACGCACGCCGGCCGCCTAACGTGCGACGCGCAGGCCGCAACGTGAACGGAGCGCGCGCGCCGCGGTATGCGTGCTCCGGCCGGGGACACAGTCGGTGAAAACACACGCTCGCAATCTGCCATGACCGCTGCGACACGTACCTACCTAGCTACCACCTCGGCACCGACGGGACCAACAACCGCTTTGTCAGGAACGTCTTCGTCACCAAGCGTAGCACCGGCGATCCCGCCACGGGCGGCGCCGACACCGACACGCCCAAGAGAAGCTACTCTACGGTTTCCTCTGCTAACAATGATGGCGTTGCAGCTCCTGTCACTCCTTTAACAGAATTGCAAATTTCTCTTCAGCCAAACTCCTCTTCATCAGACAACATCAAATGCATATACCTTTTGGTGGACTATCTGATGACGAATCCGGTGAGGAAAATAAGGGGCTGTCCGGAAAGCCTCCACTCCCCTGTCACGGAGCGGAGCGACCTTCTGGCCACTCCGTAGATTATAGTTGCATGCCACTCCGCTCCGGAGCATAGCTGCGGAGTGGGAGTAAGTTTGAACAGGCCTTAACAGGAACAAAAAGAAAAGTAACAAGAGATCCTAGGCAGTTAAGTGGCCAGTTTGCTGGGGACAGAAAATGCAGATATTTAGTAAGGACATGTACAATGGTTGCATATAGATACAAATGCCCCAAGGCGATTTCTTCGTGCCGGCGCCGCAAAAACAATCCAGTCGCGCCCCCAAGAGCCTGTTTTTCGCCGGTTTGGGCCAAAGTTAGTACCGGCGGACCCAGGCCGATCCCGACGCGCTGGGGGGCGCCCGGGGGCGCAGGGGCGAGCGGTTTTGGTGCGAATGGGGGCGGGCCCGCCTCGTCAGCGAGACGCCGCTTCGTCTCCCTCATTGCCTCGGTTCCCGCAGGAATCAATGCCAAGGCTGCCGCGCTGACGCGCCGGTCAGCCTCCATTGATGCCTCATGGGCGGCCTTGATGAAGGCGCCACCGACGCTGCGTCCGCCTGGCTCCGCCACGCGTCGCCCGACATGCAGCCTCCTCACGCCACATTGGGCTATAAAAGGCGACCCCTCCCCGCCGGTGAATGCCACAACCTCACCCTGCATCCACCCTCGCAAAAGCAGCCCTCTCCCTCCCCCCTCCCTTCCCGCCGACGAGCGAAGAAAAGATGGCCGAGAGGTTTCCCGGCAATGGCGCAGCGGTGAACGGCTTCGGCCGCCGCTAACTCCAAGAGCCGGAGGCGCGCCTCCTCTACGAGGCCGAGTATCCGGTGTTGGAAATATGCCCTAGAGGCAATAATAAAAGGATTATTATTATATTTCCTTGTTCGTGATAATTGTCTTTTATTCATGCTATAATTGTATTATCCGGAAATCGTAATACACGTGTGAATAGATAGACCACAACATGTCCCTAGTGAGCCTCTAGTTGACTAGCTCGTTGATCGATAGATAGTAATGGTTTCCTGACTATGGACATTGGATGTCATTGATAACTGGATCACATCATTAGGAGAATGATGTGATGGACAAGACCCAATCCTAAGCATAGCACAAGATCGTGTAGTTCGTTTTGCTAGAGCTTTTCCAAAGTCAAGTATCTTTTCCTTAGACCATGAGATCGTGTAACTCATGGATACCGTAGGAGTGCTTTGGGTGTACCAAAGCGTCCTGGCAACGTAACTGGGTGACTATAAAGGTGCACTACGGTATCTCCGAAAGTGTCTGCATTGGGTTGACACGGATCGAGATCGATTTTCACTCCGTGACACGGAGAGGTATCCTTGGGCCCTTTCGGTAGTGCATCATCGAGAATGAGCTCAAAGTGACCAAGTGTGCGGTCACGGGATCATGCATTACGGTGCGAGTAAAGTGACTTGCCGGTAACAAGATTGAGCGAGGTATTGGGATACCGACGATCGAATCTCGGGCAAGTAACATACCGATTGACAAAGGGAATAGTATCACGAGGTTGCTTGAATCCTCGACATCGTGGTTCATCCGATGAGATCATCGAGGAGTATGTGGGAGCCAACATGGGTATCCAGATCCCGCTGTTGGTTATTGACCAGGAGAGTCGTCTCGGTCATGTCTACATGTCTCCGAACCCGTAGGGTCTACACACTTAAGGTTCGGTGACGCTAGGGTTGTATGAATATGAGTATGCAGCAAACCGAAAGTTTTTCGGAGTCCCGGATGAGATCTCGGACGTCACGAGGAGTTCCGGAATGGTCTGGAGGTAAAGAATTATATATAGGAAGTGATGTTTCGGCCATCGGGAAAGTTTCGGGGTCACCCGGTATTGTACCGGGACCACCGGAAGGGTCCCGGGGGTCCACCGGGTGGGGGCCACCTATCCCGTAGGGCCCCATGGGCTGAAGTGGGAGGGGAACCATGTTGGAAATATGCCCTAGAGGCAATAATAAATTAGTTATTATTATATTTCCTTGTTCACGATAATCGTTTATTATCCATGCTATAATTGTATTGATAGGAAACTCAGATACATGTGTGGATACATAGACAACACCATGTCCCTAGTAAGCCTCTAAATGACTAGCTCGTTAATCAATAGATGGTTACGGTTTCCTGACCATGGACATTGGATGTCGTTGATAACGGGATCACATCATTAGGAGAATGATGTGATGGACAAGACCCAATCCTAAGCCTAGCACAAAGATCGTGTAGTTAAGTATGCTAAAGCTTTTCTAATGTCAAGTATCATTTCCTTAGACCATGAGATTGTGCAACTCCGGATACCGTAGGAATGCTTTGGGTGTACCAAAGCGTCCTGGCGTGAATCGGGTGACTATAAAGGTGCACTCAGGTATCTCCGAAAGTGTCTGTTGGGTTGGCACGAATCGAGATCGATTTGTCACTCCGTGTGACGGAGAGGTATCTCTGGGCCCACTCGGTAGGACATCATCATAATGTGCACAATGTGACCAAGGGGTTGATCACGGGATGATGTGTTACGGAACGAGTAAAAGAGACTTGCGGAAACGAGATAGAACAAGGTATCGGGATACCGACGATCGAATCTCGGGCAAGTACAATACCGCTAGACAAAGGGAATTGTATACGGGATCGATTGAGTCCTTGACATCGTGGTTCATCCGATGAGATCATCGTGGAATATGTGGAGCCAACATGGGTATCCGGATCCGCTGTTGGTTATTGACGGAGAACGTCTCGGTCATGTCTGCATTGGTTCCCGAACCCGTAGGGTCTACACACTTAAGGTTCGATGACGCTAGGGTTATAAAGGAAGTTTGTATGTGGTTACTGACTGTTGTTCGGAGTCCCGGATGAGATCCCGGGCGTCACGAGGAGTTCCGGAATGGTCCGGAGGTAAAGATTTATATATGGGAAGTCCTATTTTGGTCGTAGGAAAAGTTTCGCACTTTATCGGTATTGTCAAGGAGTGCCGAAAGGGGTCCGGGGGTCCACCGGGGGGGTCCACCTGCCCCGGGGGGCCACATGGGCTGTAGGGGGTGCGCCTTGGCCTATATGGGCCAAGGGCACCAGCCCCAAGAGGCCCATGCACCAACCCAACAGACACTTTCGGAGATACCTGTAGTGCACCTTTATAGTCACCCAGTTACGTTGTGACGTTTGGTACACCCAAAGCATTCCTACGGTATCCGGGAGTTGCACAATCTCATGGTCTAAGGAAATGATATTTGACATTAGAAAAGCTTTAGCATACGAACTACGATCTTTGTGCTAGGCTTAGGATTGGGTCTTGTCCATCACATCATTCTACTAATGATGTGATCCCGTTATCAATGACATCCAATGTCCATGGTTAGGAAACCGTAACCATCTATTGATCAACGAGCTAGCCCATAGAGGCTTGCTAGGGACATGGTGTTGTCTATGTATCCACACATGTATCTGAGTTTCCTATCAATACAATTATAGCATGGATAATAAACGATTATCATGAACAAGGAAATATAATAATAACTAATTTATTATTGCCTCTAGGGCATATTTCCAACAGTCTCCCACTTGCACTAGAGTCAATAATCTAGTTCACATCGTCATGTGATTAACACTGATAGGTCACATCGCCATGTGACCAACACCCAAAGAGTTTACTAGTGTCTGTAAACTAGTTCACATCATTATGTGATTAGACTCAATGATTTCTGAGGTTTGATCATGTTTTGCTTGTGAGAGAGGTTTTAGTCAACGGGTTTTAGTCAACGGGTGCAGAACCTTTCAGATCCGTGTGTGCTTTGCAAATTTCTAGGTCATATTATAAATGCTGCTTCCACGCCCTACTTGGAGCTATTCCAAATGGTTGTTCCACTATCATTATCCGGTTTGCTACTCAGAGTCATTCGGATAGGTGTTAAAGCTTGCATCGACGTAACCCTTTACGTCGAACTCTTTATCACCTCCATAATCGAGAAACATGTCCTTATTTACTCCAAGGACAATTTTGACCGCTGTCCAATGATCCATTCCTGGATCACTCTTGTACTTCGACCGACTCACGGCAAGGTACACTTCGATGCGGTACACAACATAGCATACTATAGAGCCTATATGCGAAGCATAGGGGCGACCTTCGTCCTTTCTCTCTTTTCTGCCGTGGTCGAGCTTTTAACTCTTAACTTCATACCTTACAACTCGTGCAAGAACTCCTTCTTTGACTGATCCATCTTGAACACTTTCAAGATTATGTCAAGGTATGTGCTCATTTGAAAGTATTATTAAACATTTTGATCTATCTTATAGATCTTGATGCTTATTGTTCAAGTAGCCTAATCCAGATTTTCTATTGAAAAACATCTTTCAAATAACCCTATATGCTTTCCAGTAATTCTACATCATTTCTGATCATCAATATGTCAACAACATATACTCATCAGAAATTCTATAGTGCTCCCACTCACTTCTTTGGAAATACAAGTTTCTCATAAACTTTGTATAAACCCAAAATCTTTGATCATCTCATCAAAGCGCACATTCCAACTCCGAGATGCTTACTCCGGTCCTTAGATGGATCATTTGGAGCCAGCATACCTTTTAGCATCCTTAGGATCGACAAAACTTTTTGATTGTATCACATACAACCTTTCCTTACGTGGCCCGATAAGGAAACTCGTTTTGCCATCCATCCATCGCCAGATTTCATAAATGCAGCTTATGCTAACATGATTCCGACGGACTTAAGCATCGCTACGGATGAGAAAATCTCATCGTAGTCAACTCCTTGAACTTGTGAAAACTCTTCGCCACAAGTCGAGCTTCATAGACGGTGATATTACCGTCCACATCCGTCTTCTTCTTAAAGATCCATTCATCTCAATGGCTTGCCGATCATCGGGCAAGTCCACCAAAGTCCATGCTTTGTTCTGATATGTGGATACTATCTCGGATTTCATGGCCTCTAACCATTTGTCAGAATTTGGGCCCACCATCGCTTCTCCATAGCTCGTAGGTTCATTGTTGTCTAGCAACATGACCTTCAAGACAGGATCACCGTACCACTCAAGCGATCGCATCCTTGTCACCCTACGATGTCTGGTAGTGACTTGATCCAAAACTTCATGATCACTATCATAAGCTTCTACTTCAATTGGTGTAGGTGCCACGGAACAACTTCACGTGCCCTGCTACACACTAGTTGAAGTGATGGTTCAATAACCTCATCAAGTCTCCACCATCCTCCCACTCAACTTTTCGAGACGAACTTTTCCTCGAGAAAGGACCCGATTCAAGAAACAATCCCTATTGCTTTCGGATCTGAATTAGGAGGTATACCCAACCGTTTTGGGTGTCCTATGAAGATGCATTTTATCCGCTTTGGGTTCGAGCTTATCAACACGAAACTTTTTCACATAAGCGTCGCAGCCCCAAACCTTTAAGAAAGCGACAACTTAGGTTTCTCCAAAGCGGTGTCGTCTCAACGGAATTACGTGGTGCCCCATTAAAGTGAGTGCGGTTGTCTCTAATGCCTAACCCATGAATGATAGTGGTAATTCGATAAGAGACATCATGGTACGCACCATATCCAATAGAGTGCAACTATGATGTTCGGACACACCATCACACTATGGTGTTCAGTGCGGTATTAATTGTGAAACAATTTGCACAATGTCTTAATTGTGTGTCAAAACTTCGTAACTCAGATATTCATCTCTATGATCATATCATAGACATTCTATCCTCTTGTCACGAAGATCTTAAACTTCACTCTGAAATTACTTGAACCATTCAATAATTCAGACTTGTGTTTCATCAAGTAAATATACTCAACATCTACTCGAATCATCTGTGAAGTAAGAACATAACGATATTCACTGCATGCCTCAGCACTCATTGGACTGCACACATCAAAATGTGTTACTTCCAACAAGTTGCTATCTAGTTCCATCTTACTGAAACCGAGGCTTTTCAGTCATCTTGTCCATGTGGTATGATTTGCATATCTCAAGTGATTCAAAATCAAGTGAGTCTAAACGATCCATCTGCATGGAGTTTCTTCATGCGTATTACACCAATAGGCGTGGTTCAGCATGTCTCAAACTTTTCAAAAACGAGTGAGTCCAAAGATCCATCAACATGGAGCTTCTTCATGCGTTTTATACCAATATGACTCAAATGGCAGTGCCACAAGCAGGTGGTACTATCATTACTATCTTATCTCTTTTGGCATGAAAATGTGTATTACTACGATCGAGATTCAATAAACCATTTATTTAGGTGCAAGACCATTGAAGGTATTATTCAAATAAACAGAGTAACCATTATTCTCCTTAGATGAATAACCGTATTGCGATAGACATAACCCAATCATGTCTATGCTCAGCATAAACACCAAATAACAATTTTAGGCTTAACTCCAATCTCGATGGTAGAGGGGCGTGCGATGCTTGATCACATCAACCTTGGAAATACTTCCAACACATATCGTCGGCTCACCTTTAGCTAGTCTCCGTTTATTCCGTAGCTTTTATTTCGAAGTTACTAACACTTAGCAACCGAACCGGTATCTAATACCCTGGTGCCACTAGGAGTACTAGTAAAGTACACATTAACATAATGTATATCCAATATACTTCTATCGACCTTGCCAGCCTTCTTATCTACCAAGTATCTAGGGTAATGCTGCTCCGATGCTGTTCCCCTTATTACGAAGCACTTAGTCTCGGGTTTGGGTTCAACCTTGGGTTTCTTCACTAGAGCGGCTGATTTGCCGTTTCATGAAGTATCCCTTCTTGCCCTTGCCCTTCTTGAAACTAGTGGTTTCACCAACCATCAACAATTGATGCTCCTTCTTGACTTCTACTTTCGTGATGTCAAACAACGCGAATACCTCAAGGGATCATTATTTCTATCCTCGATATGTTATAGTTCATCACGAAGCTCTAGCAGCTTGGTGGTAATGACTTTGGAGAAACATCACTTTCTCATCTGGAAGATCAACTCCCTCGATTCAAGTGATTGTTGCACTTAGACAATCGAGCACAAGCTCAACGATTGAGCTTTTCTCCCTTAGTTTGCAGGCTAAGAAAACTCGTCGGAGGTCTCATACCTCTTGGCGTGAGCACGAGCCTGAAATCCCAATTTCAGCCCTCGAAACATCTCATATGTTCCATGATGTTTCAAAACGTCTTTGGTGCCTCTACTCTAAACCGTTCAACCGAACTATCACGTAGTTATCAAAAGCGTGTATGTCCGATGTTATAACATTCACAAACGACGTTTGGGGTTCAAAGACACCGAAAGCGGTGCATTAAGGACATAAGCTTTCTACTAATCGCATAATTTCTACTTTCAACTTTCAACTATATTTACTCTAGGAACATATCTAAACAGTGGAACTAAAGCTCGAGCTTACGACATAATTTGCAAAAGTTCTTTTGAATATGTTCAAGATAATTAAGTTCATCTTATGAACTCCCACTCGAATAGACATCCCTCTGGTCATCTAAGTGATTACATGATCCGAGTCAGCTAGGCCGTGTCCGATCATCACGTGAGACGGACCAGTCAACATCGGTGAACATCTTCATGTTGATCGTATCTACTATGCGACTCATGCTCGACCTTTCGGTCTCTGTGTTCCCGAGGCCATGTCTGTACATGCTAGGCTCGTCAAGTTAACCCCAAGTGTTTTTTTGTGTAAATCTGTCTTACACCCGTTGTATGTGAACGTAAGAATCCATCACACCCGATCATCACGTGGTGCTTAGAAGCGACGAACTGTAGCAACGGTGCACATCGGGGAGAACACTTCTTGAAATTTGTGTAAGGGATCATCTTATTTACTACCGTCGTTCTAAGTAAACAAGATGCATAAACATAATAAACATCACATGCAATTATATAGTAGTGACATGATATGGCCAATATCATATTGCTCCTTTTGATCTCCATCTTCGGGGCTCCATGATCATCATTGTCACCGGCATGACACCATGATCTCCATCATCATGATCTCCATCATCGTGTCTTCATGAAGTTGTCTCGCCAACTATTACTTCTACTACTATGGCTACCGGTTAGCAATAAAGTAAAGTAATTACATGGTGTTGTTTAATGACACGCAGGTCATACAATAAATAAAGACAACTCCTATGGCTCCAGCCGGTTGTCATACTCATCGACATGCAAGTCGTGAATCCTATTACAAGAACATGATCAATCTCATACATCACATATCATTCATCACATTCTTCTTGGCCATATCACATCACATAGCATACCCTGCAAAAACAAGTTAGGCGTCCTCTAATTGTTGTTTGCATGTTTTACGTGGCTGCTTTGGGTTTCTAGCAAGAACGTTTCTTACCTACATAAAACCACAACGTGATATGCCAATTGCTATTTACCCTTCATAAGGACCCTTTTCATCGAATCCGTTCCGACTAAAGTGGGAGAGGCGGCACCCGCTAGCCACCTTATGCACCAAGTGCATGTCGATTCGGTGGAACCTGTCTCACGTAAATGCGTGTAAGGTCGGTCCGGCCGCTTCATCCCACAATACCGTCGAAACAAGATTGGACTAGTAACGGTAAGCATATTGAACAACATCAACGCCCACAACTACTTTGTGTTCTACTCGTGCAAAGAATCTACGCAATAGACCTAGCTCATGATGCCACTTTGTTGGGGAACGTGGCAGAAATTCAAAATTTTCCTCGTGTCACCAAGATCCATCTATGGAGAAACTAGCAACGAGGGAAGGAGAGTGCATCTACATACCCTTGTAGATCGTTAAGCGGAAGCGTTCATGAGAACGGGGTTGAAGGAGTCGTACTGCCGTGATCCAAATCACCGGAGATCCTAGTGCCGAGCAGACGGCACCTCCGCGTTCAACACACGTACAGCCGGTGGCGTCTCCACGCCTTGATCCAGCAAGGAGAGAGGGAGAGGTTGAGGAAGACTCCATCCAACAGCAGCACAACGGCGTGGTGGTGGTGGAGGAGCGTGGCAATCCTGCAGGCTTCGCCAAGCACCTACGTGAGAGGAGGAGGTGTCACGGGAGGGAGGAGGCGCCGAGGGGCTCGGTGTGGATGCCCTCCTCCCTCCACTATATATAGGGGCAAGGGAGAGGGGAGGCGCAGCCTTGCCCCTTCCTCCAAGGAAGGGGTGCGGCCAAGAGGGGAGGAGTCCATCCTCCCCAAGGCACCTCGGAGGTGCCTTCCCCTTGAGGACTCTTCCTCCCCAAGTTTCCTTGGCGCATGGGCCTCTTGGGGCTGGTGCCCTTGGCCCATATAGGCCAAGGCGCACCCCTACAGCCCATGTGGCCCCAGGCAGGTGGACCCCAGTGGACCCCGGACCCCTTCGGCACTCCCGTACAATACCGATAACGTCTGTAAACTTTTCCGTGACCAAAACAGGACTTCTCATATATAAATCTTTACTTCCGGACCATTCCGGAACTCCTCGTGACGTCCGGGATCTCATCCGGGACTCCGAACAACAGTCGGTAACCACATACAAACTTCCTTTATAACCCTAGCGTCATCGAACCTTAAGTGCCTACGGGTTCGGGAGACATGTAGACATGACCGAGACGTTCTCCAGTCAATAACCAACAGCGGGATCTGGATACCCATGTTGGCTCCCACATGTTCCACGATGATCTCATCGGATGAACCACGATGTCAAGGACTCAATCGATCCCGTATACAATTCCCTTTGTCTAGCGGTATTGTACTTGCCGAGATTCGATCGTCGGTATACCGATACCTTGTTCAATCTTGTTACCGGCAAGTCTCTTTACTCGTTCCGTAACACATCATCCCGTGATCAACCCCTTGGTCACATTGTGTACATTATGATGATGTCCTACCGAGTGGCCCAGAGATACCTCTCCGTTTACACGGAGTGACAAATCCATCTCGATTCGTGCCAACCCAATGCACACTTTCGGAGATACCTGTAGTGCACCTTTATAGTCACCCGATTACGTTGTGACGTTTGGTACACCCAAAGCATTCCTACGGTATCCGGGAGTTGCACAATCTCATGGTCTAAGGAAATGATATTTGACATTAGAAAAGCTTTAGCATACGAACTACGATCTTTGTGCTAGGCCTAGGATTGGGTCTTGTCCATCACATCATTCTACTAATGATGTGATCCCGTTATCAATGACATCTAATGTCCATGGTTAGGAAACCGTAACCATCTATTGATCAACGAGCTAGCCCATAGAGGCTTGCTAGGGACATGGTGTTGTCTATGTATCCACACATGTATCTGAGTTTCCTATCAATACAATTATAGCATGGATAATAAACGATTATCATGAACAAGGAAATATAATAATAACTAATTTATTATTGCCTCTAGGGCATATTTCCAACAATGTAGATGCACTCTCCTTCCCTCGTTGCTAGTTTCTTCATACATAGATCTTGGTGACACGTAGGAAAATTTTGAATTTCTGCTACGTTCCCCAACAGTGGCATCATGAGCTAGATCTATTGCGTAGATTCTTTGCATGAGTAGAACACAAAGTAGTTGTGGGCGTTGATGTTGTTCAATATGCTTACCGTTACTAGTCCAATCTTGTTTCGACGGTATTGTGGGATGAAGCGGCCCGGACCGACCTTACACGCATCTTACGTGAGACAGGTTCCACCGATCGACATGCA
The DNA here is from genome assembly GCA_021605145.1 of Aegilops bicornis. NCBI lineage: Eukaryota > Viridiplantae > Streptophyta > Magnoliopsida > Poales > Poaceae > Aegilops > Aegilops bicornis. The sequence continues at coordinate 628,995,888 of CM038674.1, read as the reverse complement.
CTTGGTGCATAAGGTGGCTAGCGGGTGCCGCCTCTCCACTTTAGTCGGAACGGATTCGATGAAAAGGGTCCTTATGAAGGGTAAATAGCAATTGGCATATCACGTTGTGGTTTTGCGTAGGTAAGAAACGTTCTTGCTAGAAACCCATAGCAGCCACGTAAAACATGCAAACAACAATTAGAGGACGTCTAACTTGTTTTTGCAGGGTATGCTATGTGATGTGATATGGCCAAGAAGAATGTGATTAATGATATGTGATGTATGAGATTGATCATGTTCTTGTAATAGGATTCACGACTTGCATGTCGATGAATATGACAACCGGCAGGAGCCATAGGAGTTGTCTTTATTTATTGTATGACCTGCGTGTCATTAAACAACGCCATGTAATTACTTTACTTTATTGCTAACCGGTAGCCATAGTAGTAGAAGTAATAGTTGGCGAGACAACTTCATGAAGACACGATGATGGAGATCATGATGATGGAGATCATGGTGTCATGCGGTGACGATGATGATCATGGAGCCCCGAATATGGAGATCAATGGAGCTATATGATATTGGCCATATCATGTCACTACTATATATAATTGCATGTGATGTTTATCATGTTTATGCATCTTGTTTACTTAGAACGACGGTAGTAAATAAGATGATCCCTTACACAAATTTGAAGAAGTGTTCTCCCCTGACTGTGCACCGTTGCTACAGTTCAAACTTCTAAGCACCACGTGATGATTGGGTGTGATGGATTCTTACGTTCACATACAACGGGTGTAAGACAGATTTACACAAGAAAAATACTTGGGGTTAACTTGACGAGCCTAGCATGTACGCACATGGCCTCGGAACACAGAGACCGAAAGGTCGAGCATGAGTCGTATGGTAGATACGGTCAACATGAAGATGTTCACCGATGTTGACTAGTCCGTCTCACGTGATGATCGGACACGGCCTAGTTGACTCGGATCGTGTAATCACTTAGATGACCAGAGGGATGTCTATCTAAGTGGGAGTTCATAAGATGAACTTAATTATCTTGAACATAGTCAAAAGACCTTTTGCAAATTATGTCGTAAGCTCGCGTTTTAGTTCCACTGTTTAGATATGTTCCTAGAGAAAATATAGTTGAAAGTTGAAAGTAGCGATTATGCGGACAGTAGAAAGCTTATGTCCTTAATGCACCACTCAGTATGCTGAACCCCAAACGTCGTTTGTGGATGTTGCGAACATCGGACATACACGTTTTGATAACTACGTGATAGTTCAGTTAAACGGTTTAGAATTGAGGCACCAAAGACGTTTTCGAAATGTCGCGGAACATATGAGATGTTTCGAGGGCTGAAATTGGGATTTCAGGCTCGTGCCCACGTCAAGAGGTATGAGACCTCCGACGAGTTTTCTTAGCCTGCAAACTAAGGGAGAAAAGCTCAATCGTTGAGCTTGTGCTCAGATTGTCTGAGTGCAACAATCACTTGAATCGAGTGGGAGTTGATCTTCCACCGAGATAGTGATGTTTCTCCAAAGTCATTGCCACCAAGCTACTAGAGCTTCGTGATGAACTATAACATATCAGGGATAGATATGATGATCCTTGAGGTATTCACGATGTTTGACACCGCGAAAGTAGAAATCAAGAAAGAGCATCAATTGTTGATGGTTGCTGAAACCACTAGTTTCAAGAAGGGCAAGGACAAGAAGGGATACTTCATGAAACGGCAAATCAGCTGCTGCTCTAGTGAAGAAACCCAAGGTTGAACCCAAACCCGAGACTAAGTGCTTCGTAATAAGGGAACAGCCACCGAGCAGCATTACCCTAGATACTTGGTAGATAAGAAGGCTGGCAAGGTCGAAAGAAGTATATTGGATATACATTATGTTAATGTGTACTTTACTAGTACTCCTAGCAGCACCAGGGTATTAAGATACCGGTTCGGTTGCTAAGTGTTAGTAACTCGAAATAAAAGGCTACGGAATAAACGGAGACTATCTAAAGGTGAGTTGACGATATGTGTTGGAATTGTTTCCAAGGTTGATATGATCAAACATCGCACGCTCCCTCTACCATCAAGATTAGTATTAAACCAGAATAATTATCATTTGGTGTTTGCGTTGAGCATAGACATGATTGGATTATGTCTATCGCAATACGATTTATTCATTTAAGGAGAATAATGGTTACTCTATTTATTTGAATAATACATTCAATGGTCTTGCACCTAAAGGAATGGTTTATTGAATCTCGATCGTAGTAATACACATTTTCATGCCAAAAGTATAAGATAGTAATGATAGTACCACTTACTTGTGGCGCTGCCATATAAGTCATATTGGTGTAAAACGCATGAAGAAGCTCCATGTTGATGGATCTTTGGACTCACTCGTTTTTGAAAAAGTTTGAGACATGCAAACCATGTGCATTGGTGTATACGCATGATGAAACTCCATGCAGATGGATCGTTTGGACTCGCATGATTTTGAATCACTTGAGATATGCAAATCATACCACATGGGCAAGATGACTGAAAAGCCTCGATTTCGAGAAGATGGAACAAGATAGCAACTTGTTGGAAGTAACACATTTTGATGTGTGCAGTCCAATGAGTGCTGAGGCATGCAGTGAATATCGTTATGTTCTTACTTCACAAATGATTTGAGTATATGTTGAGTATATTTACTTGATGAAACACAAGTCTGAATTATTGAAAGGTTCAAGTAATTTCAGAGTGAAGTTGAAGATCTTCGTGACAAGAGGATAAAATGTCTGTGATGTGATCATAGAGATGAATATCTGAGTTGCGAGTTTGGTACACAATTAAGACATTGTGCAAATTGTTTCACAATTAATACCGCCTGGAACACCGTAGTATGATGGTGTGTCCGAACATCATAGTTGCACTCTATTGGATATGGTGCGCACCATGATGTCTCTTATCGAATTACCACTATCGTTCATGGGTTAGGCATTAGAGACAACCGCACTCACTTTAATGGGGCACCACGTAATTCCGTTGAGATGACACCGTTTGGAGAAACCTAAGTTGTCGCTTTCTTGAAAGTTTGGGGCTGCGACGCTTATGTGAAAAAGTTTCAGGTTGATAAGATCGAACCCAAAGCGGATAAAATGCATCTTCATAGGACACCCAAAACAGTTGGGTATACCTCCTAATTCAGATCCGAAAGCAATAGGGATTGTTTCTTGAATCGGGTCCTTTCTCGAGGAAAAGTTTGTCTCGGAAAGTTGAGTGGGAGGATGGTGGAGACTTGATGAGGTTATTGAACCGTCACTTCAACTAGTGTGTAGCAGGGCACTGGAAGTTGTTCCGTGGCACATACACCAATTGAAGTAGAAGCTTATGACAGTGATCATGAAGTTTCGGATCAAGTCACCGACGTACCTCGTAGGGTGACAAGGATGCGTACTACTTGAGTGGTACACAATCTGTCTTGAAGGTCATGTTGCTAGGCAACAATGAACCCTCTGAGCTATGGAGAAGCGATGGTGGGCCCAAATTCCGACAAATGGTTAGAAGCCATGAAATCCGAGATAGAATCCATGTATCGTAACAAAGCATAGACTTTGGTGGACTTGCCCGATGATCGGCAAGCCATTGAGATGAATGGATCTTTAAGAAGAAGACGGATGTGGACGGTAATATCACCGTCTATGAAGCTCGACTTGTGGCGAAGAGTTTTCACAAGTTCAAGGAGTTGACTACGATGAGATTTTCTCATCCGTAGCGATGCTTAAGTCCGTCGGAATCATGTTAGCATAAGCTGCATTTATGAAATCTGGCGGATGGATGTCAAAACGAGTTTCCTTATCGGTTTACGTAAGGAAAGGTTGTATGTGATACAATCGTAAAAGTTTTGTCGATCCTAAGGATGCTAAAAGGTATGCTAGCTCCAGCGATCCTTTCTAAGGACCGGAGTAAGCATCTCGGAGTTGGAATGTGCGCTTTGATGAGATGATCAAAGATTTTGGGTTTATACAAAGTTTATGAGAAACTTGTATTTCCAAAGAAGTGAGTGGGAGCACTATGGAATTTCGATAACAATATGTTGTTGACATATTGATGATCGAAATGATGTAGAATTTCTAGAAAGCATATAGGGATGTTTGAAAAGTGTTTTTCAATGGAAAACCTGGATTAAGCTACTTGAACATTGAGCATCAAGATCTATAAGGATAGATCAAAATGCTTAATAATACTTTCAAATGAGCACATACCTTGACATGATCTTGAAGGTGTTCAAGATGGATCAGTCAAAGAAGGAGTTCTTGCCTGAGATGTAAGGTATGAAGTTAAGAGTTAAAGCTCGACCACGGCAGAAGAGAGAGAAAGGACGAAGGTCGTCCCTATGCTTCAATAGGCTCTCTACAAGATGCTATGTTATGTACCGCACGGAAGTGTGCCTTGCCATGAGTCGGTCAAAGGGGTACAAGAATGATCCAAGAATGGATCATTGGACAACGGTCAAAATTGTCCTTGGAGTAAATAAGGACATGTTTCTCGATTATGGAGGTGATAAAGAGTTCGCGTAAAGGGTTACGTCGATGCAAGCTTTAACACCTATCCGAAAGTGACTCGAGTAGCAAACCGGATACGTATAGTGGAGCAACCATTTGGAATAGCTCCAAGTGGAGCGTGGAAGCAGCGTTTACAATATGACCTAGAAAGTTGCAAAGCACACACGGATCTGAAAGGTTCAGACCCGTTGACTAAAACCCGTTGACTAAAACCTCTCTCACAAGCAAAACATGATCAAACATCAGAACTCATTAAGTCTAAATCACATGATGATGTGAACTAGTTTACAGACACTAGTAAACTCTTTGGGTGTTGGTCACATGGCGATGTGACCTATCGCTGTTAATCACATGACGATGTGAACTAGATTATTGACTCTAGTGCAAGTGGGAGACTGTTGGAAATATGCCCTAGAGGCAATAATAAATTAGTTATTATTATATTTCCTTGTTCACGATAATCGTTTATTATCCATGCTATAAATGTATTGATAGGAAACTCAGATACATGTGTGGATACATAGACAACACCATGTCCCTAGTAAGCCTCTAAATGACTAGCTCGTTAATCAATAGATGGTTACGGTTTCACGACCATGGACATTGGATGTCGTTGATAACAGGATCACATCATTAGGAGAATGATGTGATGGACAAGACCCAATCCTAAGCCTAGCACAAAGATCGTGTAGTTCGTATGCTAAAGCTTTTCTAATGTCAAGTATCATTTCCTTAGACCATGAGATTGTGCAACTCCGGATACCGTAGGAATGCTTTGGGTGTACCAAACGTCCACAACGTAATCGGGTGACTATAAAGGTGCACTACAGGTATCTCCGAAAGTGTCTGCATTGGGTTGGCACGAATCGAGACTGGATTTGTCACTCCGTGTGACGGAGAGGTATCTCTGGGCCCACTCGGTAGGACATCATCATAATGTGCACAATGTGACCAAGGGGTTGATCACGGGATGATGTGTTACGGAACGAGTAAAGAGACTTGCGGAAGCGAGAGTGAACAAGGTATCGGGATACCGACGATCGAATCTCGGGCAAGTACAATACCGCTAGACAAAGGGAATTGTATACGGGATCGATTGAGTCCTTGACATCGTGGTTCATCCGATGAGATCATCGTGGAATATGTGGGAGCCAACATGGGTATCCAGATCCGCTGTTGGTTATTGACCGGAGAACGTCTCGGTCATGTATGCGCATGGTTCCCGAACCCGTAGGGTCTACACATAAGGTTCGATGGCGCTAGGGTTATAAAGGAAGTTTGTATGTGGTTACCGAATGTTGTTCGAGTCCGGATGAGATCCTGGATGTCACGAGGAGTTCGGAATGGTCCGGAGGTAAAGATTTATATATGGGAAGTCCTATTTTGGTCGCCGGAAAAGTTTCGCACTTTATCGGTATTGTACCGGAGTCTTGAAAGGGGTCCGGGGGTCCACCGGGGGGGTCCACCTGCCCCGGGGGGCCACATGGGCTGTAGGGGGTGCGCCTTGGCCTATATGGGCCAAGGGCACCAGCCCCAAGAGGCCCATGTGCCAAGAGATAAGGGAAAGGGAGAGTCCTAAAGGGGGAAGGCACCTCCTAGGTGCCTTAGGGAGATGGACTCCTCCTGGCCGCACCCTTCCTTGGAGGAAGGGCCAAGGCTGCGCCTCCCCCTCTCCCTTGCCCCTATATATAGTGGAGGGAGGGAGGGCAGCCGCACCCGAGCCTCGGGCGCCTCCCTCCCTCCGTGACACCTCCTCCTCTCCCGTAGGTGCTTGGCGAAGCCTGCAGATTGCCACGCTCCTCCACCACCACCACCACGCCGTTGTGCTGCTGTTGGATGGAGTCTTCCTCAACCTCTCCCTCTCTCCTTGCTGGATCAAGGCATGGGAGACGTCACCGGGCTGTCACGTGTGTTGAACAGCGGAGGTGCCGTCCGTTCGGCACTTTCGGATCTCCGGTGATTTGGATCACGACAATCTGACTTCTTCAACCCCGTTCTCATGAACGCTTCCGCTTAGCGATCTACAAGGGTATGTAGATGCACTCTCCTTCCCTCGTTGCTAGTTTCTTCATAGATAGATCTTGGTGACACGTAGGAAAATTTTGAATTTCTGCTATGTTCCCCAACAAACCAGCCCCTGGTGGGCTGGTGCGCCCCCTGGGCCCCTCTCTGCGCCTAGGGTTGGGAACCCTAGGGGAGGGGGCGCCCCACTTGCCTTGGGGGGCACTACACCCCCTTGGCCGCCGCCCCCCTAGGAGATCCCATCTCCTGGGGCGGAGCCACAGGGACCCTATATATAGAGGGGGGGTTGGGTGGGCAGCCGCACCCTTGCACTTGGCGCCTCCCTCCCCCTGCTACACCTCCTCCTCCTCCCGTAGTTGCTTGGCGAAGCCCTGCCGGAGCCCTGCTGCATCCACCACCACGCTGTCGTGCTGCTGGATCTTCATCAACCTCTCCTTTCCCTTTGCTGGATCAAGACGGAGGAGACGTCACGCTGACCATACGTGTGTTGAACGCGGAGGTGCCGTCCGTTCGGCGCTAGGATCTCCGGTGATTTGGATCACGACGAGAACGACTCCCTCAACCCCGTTGTCTTGAACGCTTCTGCACGCGATCTACAAGTGGTATGTAGATGCATCTCTCTCTCGTTGCTAGATGAACTCATAGATTGATCTTGGTGAACGTAGGAAATTTTTTATTTTATACAACGTTCCCCTACAGTGGCATCATGAGCTAGGTCTATGCGTAGTTCTCTATTGCACGAGTAGAACACAATTTGTTGTGGGCGTAGATGTTGTCAACTTTCTTGCCGCTACTAGTCTTATTTTGCTTCAGCGGTATTGTGGGATGAAGCGGCCCGGACCGACCTTACGTGCGGCTTACGTGAGATAGGTTCCATCGACCGACATGCACTAGTTGCATAAGGTGGCTAGCGGTGTCTGTCTCTCCCACTTTAGTTGAAGCGGATTAACGAAAAGGGTCCTTATGAAGGGTAAATAGAAGTTGACAAATCACGTTGTGGCTTTTTCGTAGGTAAGAAAATGTTCTTGCTAGAACCCAATTGCAGCCACGTAAAAGATGCAACAACAATTAGAGGACGTCTAACTTGTTTTTGCAGCAATTGTCATGTGATGTGATATGGCCAGAAGTTGTGATGAATGATGAATGATATATTGTGATGTATAAGATCATGTTCTTGTAATAGGAATCACGACTTGCATGTCGATGAGTATGACAACCCGGCGAGAGCCATAGGAGTTGTCTTAATTATTGTATGACCTGCGTGTCATTGATTCAACGCCATGTGATTACTTTGCTTTATTGCTAAACCGTTAACTATAGTAGTAGAAGTAATAGTTGGCGAGCAACTTCATGGAGACACGATGATGGAGATCATGATGATGGAGATCATGGTGTCATGCGGTGACAAGATGATCATGGAGCCCGAAGATGGAGATCAAAGGAGCTATATGATATTGGCCATATCATGTCACTACTATATATAATTGCATGTGATGTTTATTATGTTTATGCATCTTGTTTACTTAGAACGACGGTAGTAAATAAGATGATCCCTTATAATAATTTCAAGAAAGTGTTCTCCCTAATTGTGCACCGTTGCTAAAGTTCGTCGTTTCGAAGCACCACGTGATGATCGGGTGTGATAGATTCCTACGTTCACATACAACGGGTGTAAGACAGTTTTACACATGCAAAACACTTAGGTTAACTTGACGAGCCTAGCATGTACAGACATGGCCTCGGAACACAAGAGACCGAAAGGTCGAGCATGAGTCGTATGGAAGATACGATCAACATGGAGATGTTCACCGATGATGACTAGTCCGTATCACGTGATGATCGGACACGGCCTAGTCGACTCGGATCATGTAACACTTAGATGACTAGAGGGATGTCAAATCTGAGTGGGAGTTCATTATATAATTTGATTAGATGAACTTAATTATCATGAACATTAGTCTAAAATCTTTGCAAAATGTCTTGTAGATCAAATGGCCAACGCTCATGTCACCATGAACTTCAACGCGTTCCTAGAGAAAACCAAGCTGAAATATGATGGCAGCAACTATTCGGACTGGGTCCTAACACGAGGATCATCCTCATAGCAGCCAAGAAACAATATGTCCTTGAAGCACCGCTAGGTGAAGCACCCATCCCGAAGAACCAAGACGTTATGAACGCTTGGCGATCACGTCTTGATGATTACTCCCTCGTTCGATGCGGCATGCTTTACAGCTTAGAACCGGGCTCCAAAAGCGTTTTGAGCAACACGGAGCATATGAGATGTTCGAGGAGCTGAAAATGGTTTTCCAAGCTCATGCCCGGTCGAGAGATATGAAGTCTCCGACAAGTTCTATAGTTGTAAGATGGAGGAAAATAGTTACGTCGGTGAGCACATACTCAAAATGTCCGGGTTGCACAACCGCTTTGTCCCGGTGGACATTAACCTCCCGGACAAGGCGGTCATTGGCAGAATCCTTGATCGCTCCCACCGAGCTACAAGAGCTTTGTGATGAACTACAATATGCAGGGGATGGTGAAAACTATTCCTGAAGTATTTTCAATGCTGAAGTCAGCAGAGGTTGAAATCAAGAAAGAACATCAAGTGTTGATGGTCAATAAGACCACTAAGTTCAAGAAGGGCAAGGGTAAGAAGAACTTCAAGAAGGACGGCAAAGATGTTGCCGCCGCCCGATAAGCCGATTGCTTGGGAAGAAGTCAAAGAATGGACCCAAGCCCGAGACTGGGTGCTTTTATTGCAAAGGGAAGGGTCCTTTGGAAGCGGAACCGACCCAAATACTTAGCAGACAAGAAGGCCGACAACACTAAAGGTATATTTGATATACATGTAATTGATGTGTACCTTACCAGTACTCGTAGTAACTCCTGGGTATTTGATACCGGTGCTGTTGCTCATATATGTAACTCACAGCAGGAGCTGCGGAATAAGCGGAGACTGGCGAAGGACGAGGTGACGATGCGCGTCGGGAATGGTTCCAAGGTCGATGTGATCGCCGTCGGCACGCTACCTCTACATTTACCCACGGGATTAGTTTTAAACCTCAATAATTGTTATTTAGTGCCAAGTTTGAGCATGAACATTGTATCGTGATCTCGTTTAATGCGAGATGGCTACTCATTTAAATCCGAGAATAATGGTTGTTCTATTTATATGAGAGATATGTTTTATGGTCATGCTCGATGGTGAATGGTTTATTCTTAATGAATCTCGAGCGTGATGTTACACATATTCATAGTGTGAATACCAAAAGATGTAAAGTTGATAACGATAGTCCCACATACTTGTGGCACTGCCGCCTTGGTCACATTGGTGTCAAGCGCATGAAGAAGCTCCATGCAGATGGACTTTTAGAGTCTCTCGATTATGAATCATTTGACACATACGAACCATGCCTTATGGGCAAAATGACTAAGACTCCGTTCTCCGGAACAATGGAGCGAGCAACCAACTTATTGGAAATCATACATACCAATGTGTGCGGTCCAATGAGCGTTGAGGCTCGTGGAGGATATCGTTATGTTCTCACTCTCACTGATGACTTGAGTAGATACGGGTATGTCTACTTGATGAAACACAAGTCTGAGACCTTTGAAAAGTTCAAGGAATTTCAGAATGAGGTAGAGAATCAACGTGACCGAAAAATAAAGTTCTTCTGATCGGATCGTGGAGGAGAATATTTAAGTCACGAATTTGGTACACACTTAAGGAAATGTGGAATCTTTTCACAACTCACGCCGCTGGAACACCTCAACAGAACGTTGTGTCCGAACGTCGTGTCGCACTCTATTGGATATGGTGCGATCTACGATGTCTCTTACAGATTTACCGCTATCATTTTGGGAATACGCTCTAGAGACAGCTACATTCACTTTAAATAGGGCACCGTCTAAATCCGTTGAGACGACACCGTATGAATTATGGTTTGGGAAGAAACCTAAGCTGTCGTTTCTAAAAGTTTGGGGATGCGATGCTTATGTCAAGAAACTTCAACCTGAAAAGCTCGAACCCAAGTCGGAAAAATGCGTCTTCATAGGATACCCCAAGGAAACCATTGGGTATACCTTCTACCTTAGATCCGAAGGCAAGATCTTTGTTGCCAGAACGGATCCTTTACGGAAAAAGAGTTTCTCTCGAAAGGAGTAAGTGGGAGGAAATTAGAACTCGATGAAGTACTACCTCTTGAACCGGAAAGTAGTGCAGCTCAGGAAAATGTTCCTGTGGTGCCTACACCGACTGGAGAGGAAATTAATGATGATGATCAAGGTACTTCGGATCAAGTTACTACTGAACTTCGTAGGTCCACAAGGACACGTTCACACCAGAGTGGTATGGCAACCCTGTCCTGGAAATCATGTTGTTCGAACTATGAAGAAGCGATGGCGGGCCCAGATTCCAACAAATGGCTTGAAGCCATGCAATCCGAGATAGGATCCATGTATGAAAACAAAGTATGGACTTTGTTAGACTTGCCCGATGATCGGCGAGCGATAGAAAACAAATGGATCTTTAAGAAGAAGACGGACGCGGATGGTAATGTTACCATCTATAAAGCTCGACTTGTCGCTAAAGGTTATCGGCAAGTTCAAGGGGTTGACTACGATGAGACTTTCTCTCCCGTAGCGAAGCTGAAGTCCGTCCGAATCATGTTAGCAATTGCCGCATACTATGATTATGAGATATGGTAAATGGACGTCAAAACGGCATTCCTTAATGGCTATCTTAAGGAAGAACTATATATGATGCAGCCGGAAGGTTTTGTCGACCCTAAGAATGCTAACAAGGTGTGCAAGCTCCAGCGATCCATCTATGGGCTGGTGCAAGCATCTCGGAGTTGGAACATTCGCTTTGATGAGATGATCAAAGCGTTTGGGTTTATGCAGACTTATGGAGAAGCATGCGTTTACAAGAAAGTTAGTGGGAGCTCAGAGCATTTCTCATATTATATGTAGATGACATACTTTTGATGGGAAATGATATAGAACTTTTGGACAACATTAAGGCCTACTTGAATAAGAGTTTTTCAATGAAGGACCTTGGAGAAGCTGCTTATATATTAGGCATCAAGATCTATAGAGATAGATCGAGATGCCTCATAGGTCTTTCACAAAGCACATACCTTGATAAAATATTGAAGAAGTTCAAAATGAATCAGTCCAAGAAAGGGTTCTTGCCTGTATTACAACGTGTGAAATTGAGCTCGGCACAATGTCCGACCATGGCAGAAGATATAGAAGAGATGAGTGTCATCCCCTATGCATCAGCCATAGGGTCTATTATGTATGCCATGCTGTGTACCAGACCTGATGTAAACCTTGCCGTAAGTTTGGTAGGAAGGTACCAAAGTAATCCCGGCATGGAACACTGGACAGCGGTCAAGAATATCCTGAAGTACTTGAAAAGGACTAAGGATATGTTTCTCGTTTAAGGAGGTGACGAAGAGCTCGTCGTAAAGGGTTACGTCGACGCTAGCTTCGACATGTTGGAGATATGCCCTAGAGGCAATAATAAATTAGTTATTATTATATTTCCCTGTTCATGATAATCGTTTATTATCCATGCTATAATTGTATTGATAGGAAACTCAGATACATGTGTGGGTACATAGACAACACCATGTCCCTAGTAAGCCTCTAGTTGACTAGCTCGTTGATCAATAGATGGTTACAGTTTCACGACCATGGACATTGGATGTCGTTGATAACGGGATCACATCATTGGGAGAATGATGTGATGGACAAGACCCAATCCTAAGCCTAGCACAAAGATCGTAGTTCAGAGTATGCTAAAGCTTTTCTAATGTCAAGTATCATTTCCTTAGACCATGAGATTGTGCAACTCCGGATACCGTAGGAATGCTTTGGGTGTACCAAACGTCACAACGTAATCGGGTGACTATAAAGGTGCACTACAGGTATCTCCGAAAGTGTCATTGGGTTGGCACGAATCGAGACTCGATTTGTCACTCCGTAAACGGAGAGGTATCTCTGGGCCCACTCGGTAGGACATCATCATAATGTGCACAATGTGACCAAGGGGTTGATCACGGGATGATGTGTTACGGAACAAGTAAAGAGACTTGCGGAAACAAGATTGAACAAGGTATCGGGATACCGACGATCGAATCTCGGGCAAGTACAATACCGCTAGACAAAGGGAATTGAATACGGATTGATTGAGTCATTGACATCGAGGTTCATCCTATGAGATCATCTTGGAACATTTGTGAGCCAACATGGGTATCCAGATCCCGCTGTTGGTTATTGACGTAGAAAGTCTCGGTCATGTCTGCATGGTTACCGAACACTTAGGGTCTACACATAAGGTTCGATGACGCTAGGGTTATAAAGGAAGTTTGTATGTGGTTACCGAATGTTGTTGAGTCCCGGATGAGATCCCGGACGTCACGAGGAGTTCCGGAATGGTCCAAGGTAAAGATTTATATATGGGAAGTCCTGTTTTGGTCACCGAAAAGTTCCGGTGCTATCGGTAATGTCTTTGGGACCACTGGGGAGGTCCTGGTCCACCAAGTGGGGCCACCGGCCCCAGAGGGCTGCATGGGCCAAGTCTGGGAGGGGACCAGCCCCAGGTGGGCTGGTGCGCCCCCCACCAAGGGCCAAGGCGCCTAGGGCTTGGGGGAAACCCTAAAGGGGGGCGCCTCCCTTGCCTTGGGGGGCAAGGCAACCCCCCTTGGCCGCCGCCCCCTCCTCAGATTGGATCTGAGGGGGCCGGCCCCCTTCTCCCTTGCCCCTATATATATGTGGGGGGTGGGAGGGCAGCCAAACCACAAGTTCTCGCGCAGCCCTTCCCTCTCCCACCACTCCTCTTCTCCATGGTGCTTGGCGAAGCCCTGCAGGATTGCCACGCTCCTCCATCACCACCATGCCGTTGTGCTACTGCTGGATGGAGTCTTCCTCAACCTCTCCCTCTCTCCTTGCTGGATCAAGGCGTGGGAGACGTCACCGGGCTGTCTGCGTGTGTTGAACGCGGAGGTGCCGTCCGTTCGACACTAGGATCTCCGGTGATTTGGATCACGACGAGTACGACTCCTTCAACCCCGTTCTCCTGAACGCTTCCGCTTAGCGATCTACAAGGGTATGTAGATGCACTCTCCTTCCCTCGTTTCTAGTTTCTCCATAGATAGATCTTGGTGACACGTAGGAAAATTTTAAATTTCTGCTACGTTCCCCAACAGTGGTATCAGAGCTAGGTCTATTGCGTAGATTCTTTGCACGAGTAGAACACAAAGTAGTTGTGGGCGTTGATGTTGTTCCATATGCTTACCGTTACTAGTCCAATCTCGTTTCGACGGTATTGTGGGATGAAGCGGCCCGGACCGACCTTACACGCATTTACGTGAGACAGTTCCACCGATCGACATGCACTTGGTGCATAAGGTGGCTAAGCGGGTGCCGATCTCTCCCACTTTAGTCGGAACGGATTCGATGAAAAAAAAGGGTCCTTATGAAGGGTAAATAGCAATTGGCATATCACGTTGTGGTTTTGCGTAGGTAAGAAACGTTCTTGCTAGAAACCCATAGCAGCCACGTAAAACATGCAAACAACAATTAGAGGACGTCTAACTTGTTTTTGCAGGGTATGCTATGTGATGTGATATGGCCAAGAAGAATGTGATGAATGATATGTGATGTATGAGATTGATCATGTTCTTGTAATAGGATTCACGACTTGCATGTCGATGAGTATGACAACCGGCAGGAGCCATAGGAGTTGTCTTTATTTATTGTATGACCTGCGTGTCATTAAACAACGCCATGTAATTACTTTACTTTATTGCTAACCGGTAGCCATAGTAGTAGAAGTAATAGTTGGCGAGACAACTTCATGAAGACACGATGATGGAGATCATGATGATGGAGATCATGGTGTCATGCCGGTGGACGATGATGATCATGGAGCCCGAAGATGGAGATCAATGGAGCTATATGATATTGGCCATATCATGTCACTAATATATAATTGCATGTGATGTTTATTATGTTTATGCATCTTGTTTACTTAGAACGACGGTAGTAAATAAGATGATCCCTTACAACAATTTCAAGAAGTGTTCTCCCCTAACTGTGCACCGTTGGTAAAGTTCGTCGCTTCTAAGCACCACGTGATGATCGGGTGTGATGGATTCTTACGTTCACATACAACGGGTGCAAGACAGATTTACACACGCGAAACACTTAGGGTTAACTTGACGAGCCTAGCATGTACAGAGACCGAAAGGTCGAGCATGAGTCGTATAGTAGATACGATCAACATGAAGATGTTCACCGATGATGACTAGTCCGTCTCACGTGATGATCGGACACGGCCTAGTTGACTCGGATCATGTAATCACTTAGATGACCAGAGGAATGTCTATCTGAGTGGGAGTTCATAAGTTGAACTTAATTATCTTGAACATAGTCAAAAGACCTTTTGCAAATTATGTCGTAAGCTCGCGCTTTAGTTCCACTGTTTAGATATGTTCCTAGAGAAAATATAGTTGAAAGTTGAAAGTAGCGATTATGCGGACAGTAGAAAGCTTATGTCCTTAATGCACCGCCAAGTGTGCTGAACCCCAAACGTCGTTTGTGGATGTTGCGAACATCGGAGATACACGTTTTGATAACTACGTGATAGTTCAGTTAAACGGTTTAGAGTTGAGGCACGAAAGACGTTTTTGAAATGTCGCGGAACATATGAGATGTTTCGAGGGCTGAAATTAGGATTTCGTGCTCGTGCCCACGTCAAGAGGTATGAGACCTCCGACGATTTTCTTAGCCTACAAACTAAGGGAGAAAATCTCAATCGTTGAGCTTGTGCTCAGATTGTCAGAGTACAACAATCACTTGAATCGAGTGGGAGTTGATCTTCCGTGATGAGATAGTGATGTTTCTCCAAAGACATTGCCACCAAGCTACTAGAGCTTCGTGATGAACTATAACATAACAGGATAGATATGATGCTCCTTGAAGTGTTCGCGATGTTTGACACATGAAAGTAGAAGTCAAGTAGGAGCATCAATTGTTGATGGTTGGTAAAACCACTAGTTTCAAGAAGGGCAAGGGCAACACGGGATACTTCATGAAACGGCAAAACAGTTCTTTGCTCTAGTGAAGAAACCCAAGGTTGAACCCAAACCCGAGACTAAGTGCTTCGTAATAAGGGGAACAACCATTGGAGCAGATTTACCCTAGATACTTGGTAGATGAGAAGGCTGGCAAGGTCGATAGAAGTATATTGGATATGCATTATGTTAATGTGTACTTTACTAGTACTCCTAGTAGCACCAGGGTATTAAGATACCGGTTCGGTTGCTAAGTGTTAGTAACTCGAAATAAAAGCTACGGAATAAACGGAGACTGGCTAAAGGTGAGCTGACGATATGTATTGGAAGTTTTTCCAAGCTTGATGTGTTCAAGCATCGCACGCTCCCTCTACCAACGAGATTGGTGATAAACCTAAATAATTGCATTTGGTGTTTGCGTTGAGCATAGACATGATTGGATTATGTCTATCGCAATACGTTATTCATTTAAGGAGAATAATGGTTACTCTGTTTATTTGAATAATACCTTCGATGGTCTTGCACCTAAATAAATGGTTTATTGAATCTCGATCGTAGTGATACACATTTTCATGCCAAAAGTATAAGATAGTAATGATAGTACCACTTACTTGTGGCACTGCCATGTAAGTCATATTGGTGTAAAAGCATGAAGAAGCTCCATGTTGATGGATCTTTGGACTCACTCGTTTTAAAAACTTGAGACATGCGAACCATGTCTATTGGTGTGTACGCATGAAGAAACTCCATGCAGATGGATCGCTTGGACTCACTTGATTTTGAATCACTTGAGATATGCAAAACATACTACATGGGCAAGATGACCTGAAAAGCCTCGGTTTCAAGAAATGGAACAAGATAGCAACTTGTTGGAAGTAACACATTTTGATATGTGCAGTCCAATGAGTGCCGAGGCATGCAAAGTGAATATCGTTATGTTCTTACTTCACGGATGATTCGAGTAGATGTTGAGTATATTTACTTGATGAAACACAAGTCTGAGTTATTGAATGGTTCAAGTAATTTCAGAGTGAAGTTTAAGATCTTCGTGACAAGAGGATAGAATGTCTATGATATGATCATAGAGATGAATATCTGAGTTCTGAGTTTTGGCACACAACTAAGACATTGTGCAAATTGTTTCACAATTAATACCGCTGGAACACCATAGTGTGATGGTGTGTCCGAACATCATAGTTGCACTCTATTGGATATGGTGCGTACCATGATATCTCTTATCGAATTACCACTATCGCTCATGGGTTAGGCATTAGAGACAACCGCACTCACTTTAATGGGGCACCACGTAATTCCGTTGAGACGACACCGCTTGGAGAAACCTAAGTTGTCGCTTTCTTAAAAGTTTGGGGCTGCGACGCTTATGTGGAAAAGTTTCGGGTTGATAAGCTCAAACCCAAAGCGGACAAAATGCATCTTCATAGGACACCCAAAACAGTTGGGTATACCTCCTAATTCAGATCCGGAAGCAATAGGGATTGTTTCTTGAATCGGGTCCTTTCTCGAGGAAAAGTTCGTCTCGAAAAGTTGAGTGGGAGGATGGTGGAGACTTGATGAGGTTATTGAACCATCACTTCAACTAGTGTGTAGCAGGGCACATGAAGTTGTTCCGTGGCACCTACACCAATTGAAGTAGAAGCTTATGATAGTGATCATGAAGTTTCGGATCAAGTCACCGACGTACCTCGTAGGGTGACAAGGATGCGTACTACTTGAGTGGTACGCAATCCT
Organism: Aegilops bicornis; assembly: GCA_021605145.1. Classification (NCBI taxonomy): domain Eukaryota; kingdom Viridiplantae; phylum Streptophyta; class Magnoliopsida; order Poales; family Poaceae; genus Aegilops; species Aegilops bicornis. The sequence continues at coordinate 628,978,503 of CM038674.1, read as the reverse complement.
GTCTTGAAGGTCATGTTGCTAGACAACAATGAACCCTCTGAGCTATGGAGAAGCAATGGTGGGCCCAAATTCTGACAAATGGTTAGAAGTCATGAAATCCGAGATAGGATCCATGTATCAAAACAAAGCATGGACTTTGGTGGACTTGCCCGATGATCGGCGAGCCATTGAGATAAATGGATCTTTAAGAAAAAGACGGACGTGGACGGTAATGTCACCGTCTATGAAGCTCGACTTGTGGCGAAGAGTTTTTCACAAGTTCAAGGAGTTGACTACGATGAGATTTTCTCATCCGTAGCGGTGCTTAAAGTCCGTCGAAATCATGTTAGCACAAGCTGCATTTATGAAATCTGGCAGATGGATGTCAAAACGAGTTTCCTTACCAGTTTTCGTAAGGAAAGGTTGTACGTGATACAAGCATAAAAGTTTTGTCAATCCTAAGGATGCTAAAAGGTATGCTAGCTCCAGCAATCCTTCTAAGGACTGGAGTAAGCATCTCGGAGTTGGAATGTGCGCTTTGATGAGATGATCAAAGATTTTGGGTTTATACAAAGTTTATGAGAAACTTGTATTTCCAAAAAGGTGAGTGGGAGCACTATAGAATTTCTGATGAGTATATGTTGTTGACATATTGTTGATCAGAAATGATGTAGAATATCTGGAAAGCATACATGGTTATTTGAAAGGTGTTTTTCAATAGAAACTTGGATTAAGCTAAATGGTACTTTCAAATGAGCACATACCTTGACATGATGTTGAAGGTGTTCAAGATGGATCAGTCAAAGAAGGAGTTCTTGCCTGAGTTGTAAGGTATGAAGTTAAGAGTTAAAGCTCGACCACGGCAGAAGAGAGAGAAAGGACGAAGGTCGTCCCCTATGCTTCAGACGTAGGCTCTATAGTATGCTATGCTGTGTACCGCACCGGAAGTGTGCCTTGCCATGAGTAAGTCAAGGGGTACAAGAATGATCCAAGAACGGATCATTGGACAGCGGTCAAAATTATCCTTAGAAAAATAAGGAAATATTTCTCGATTATGGAGGGGATAAAGAGTTCGGCGTAAAGGGTTACGTCGATGCAAGCTTTAACACCTATCCGAATGACTCTGAGTAGCAAACCGGATACGTATAGTGGAGCAACCATTTGGAATAGCTTCAAGTGGAACGTGGAAGCAGCATTTACAATATGACATAGAGAATTGCGAAGTACATACGGATCTGAATACTGCAGACCCGTTGACTAAAACCTCTCTCACAAGCAAAACATGATCAAACCTCAGAACTCATTGAGTCTTAATCACATGATGATGTGAACTAGTTTACAGACACCAAGAACTCTTTGGATGTTGGTCACATGGCGATGTGACCTATCGCCGTTAATCACATGACGATGTAAACTAGATTATTGACTCTAGTGCAAGTGGGAGACTGTTGGAAATATGCCCTAGAGGCAATAATAAATTAGTTATTATTATATTTCACCTGTTCATGATAATCGCTTATTATTCATGCTATAATTGTATTGATAGGAAACTCGGATACATGTGTGGGTACATAGACAACACCATGTCCCTAGTAAGCCTCTAGTTGACTAGCTCGTTGATCAATAGATGGTTACAGTTTCCTGACCATGGACATTGGATGTCGTTGATAACGGGATCACATCATTGGGAGAATGATGTGATGGAAAAGACCCAATCCTAAGCCTAGCACAAAGATCGTAGTTCGTATGCTAAAGCTTTTCTAATGTCAAGTATCATTTCCTTAGACCATGAGATTGTGCAACTCCCGGATACCGTAGGAATGCTTTGGGTGTACCAAACGTCACAACGTAATCGGGTGACTATAAAGGTGCACTACGGTATCTCCGAAAGTGTCGGTTGGGTTGGCACGAATCGAGGCAGGATTTGTCACTCCGTAAACGGAGAGGTATCTCTGGGCCCACTCGGTAGGACATCATCATAATGTGCACAATGTGACCAAGGGGTTGATCACGGGATGATGTGTTACGGAACGAGTAAAGAGACTTGCCGGAAACAAGATTGAACAAGGTATCGGGATACCGACGATCGAATCTCGGGCAAGTACAATACCGTTAGACAAAGGGAATTGAATACGGGATTGATTGAGTCCTTGACATCGTGGTTCATCCGATGAGATCATCATGGAACATGTGGGAGCCAACATGGGTATCCAGATCCCGCTGTTGGTTATTGACCGGAGAACGTCTCGGTCATGTCTGCATGGTTCCCGAACCCGTAGGGTCTATACACTTAAGGTTCGATGACGCTAGGGTTATAAAGGAAGTTTGTATGTGGTTACTGAATGTTGTTCGGAGTCCCGGATGAGATCCCGGACGTCACGAGGAGTTCCGGAATGGTCCGGAGGTAAAGATTTATATATGGGAAGTCCTGTTTTGGTCACTGGAAAAGTTCCGGGTGCTATCGGTAATGTCTGGGACCACCGGGAGGGTCCCGGGTCCACCAAGTGGGGCCACTGCCCAGATGGCTGCATGGTCCAAGTGTGGGAGGCACCAGCCCCAGGTGGGCTGGTGCGCCCCCCACCAAGGCCCAAGGCGCCTAGGGCTTGGGGGAAACCCTAAAGGGGGGCGCCTCCCTTGCCTTGGGGGGCAAGGCAACCCCCCTTGGCCGCCGCCCCCTCCTCAGATTGGATCTGAGGGGGCCGGCCCCTTCTCCCTTGCCCCTATATATATGTGGAGGGTGGGAGGGCAGCCAAACCACAAGTTCTGGCGCAGCCCTTCCCCTCTCCCAATTACTCCTCTTCTCCCGCGGTGCTTCGCGAAGCCCTGCAGGATTGCCACGCTCCTCCATCACCACCATGCCGTTGTGCTACTGCTGGATGGAGTCTTCCTCAACCTCTCCCTCTCTCCTTGCTGGATCAAGGCGTGGGAGACGCCACCGGCTGTACGTGTGTTGAACGCGGAGGTGCCGTCCGTTCGGCACTAGGATCTCCGGTGATTTGGATCACGACGAGTACGACTCCTTCAACCCCGTTCTCATGAACGCTTCCGCTTAGCGATCTACAAGGGTATGTAGATGCACTCTCCTTCCCTCGTTGCTAGTTTCTCCATAGATAGATCTTGGTGACACGTAGGAAAATTTTGAATTTCTGCTACGTTCCCCAACACGACACAGATCTGGATGACTCTAAGTCACAAACCGGATACGTGTATATGTTGAATGGTGGAGCAGTAAGCTGGTGCAGCTGCAAGCAGAGCGTCGTGGCGGGATCTACATGTGAAGCGGAGTACATGGCAGCCTCGGAGGCAGCGCATGAAGCAATTTGGGTGAAGGAGTTCATCACCGACCTAGGAGTCATACCCAATGCGTCGGGGCCGATCAAACTCTTCTGTGACAACACTGGAGCTATTGCACTTGCCAAGGAGCCCAGGTTTCACAAGAAGACCAGGCACATCAAGCGTCGCTTCAACTTCATTCGTGAAAATGTTCAAGATGGAGACATAGAAATTTGCAAAGTGCATACGGATCTGAATGTCGCAGATCCGTTGACTAAACCTCTTTCGCGAGCAAAACATGATCAACACCAGAACTCTATGGGTGTTCGATTCATCACAATGTAACTAGATTATTGACTCTAGTGCAAGTGGGAGACTGTTGGAAATATGCCCTAGAGGCAATAGTAAAAGGATTATTATTATATTTCCTTGTTCGTGATAATTGTCTTTTATTCATGCTATAATTGTATTATCCGGAAATCGTAATACACGTGTGAATAGATAGACCACAACATGTCCCTACTGAGCCTCTAGTTGACTAGCTCGTTGATCAATAGATAGTCATGGTTTCCTGACTATGGATATTGGATGTCATTGATAACGGGATCACATTATTAGGAGAATGATGTGATGGACAAGACCCAATCCTAAGCATAGCACAAGATCGTGTAGTTCGTTTTGCTAGAGCTTTTCCAATGTCAAGTATCTTTTCCTTAGACCATGAGATCGTGTAACTCCCGGATACCGTAGGAGTGCTTTGGGTGTACCAAGCGTCACAACGTGGCGGGTGACTAGAAAGGTGCACTACGGTATCTCCGAAAGTGTCTGCATTGGGTTGACACGGATCGAGGCTGGATTTGTCACTCCGTATTACGGAGAGGTATCACTTGGGCCCACTCGGTAGTGCATCATCATAATGAGCTCAAAGTGACCAAGTGTCCGGGTCACGGGATCATGCATTACAGTGCAGTAAAGTGACTTGCGGTAACGAGATTAAACGAGGTATTGGGATACCGACGATCGAATCTCGGGCAAGTAACATACCGATTGACAAAGGGAATAGTATACGGGTTGCTTGAATCCTCGACATCGTGGTTCATCCGATGAGATCATCGAGGAGTATGTGGGAGCCAACATGGGTATCCAGATCCCGCTGTTGGTTATTGATCGGAGAGCCGTCTCGATCATGTCTACATGTCTCCCGAACCCGTAGAGTCTACACACTTAAGGTTCGGTGACGCTAGGGTTGTATGAATATGAGTATGCAGCAAATCGAAAGTTGTTCGGAGTCCCGTATGAGATCCCGGACGTCACGAGAAGTTCCGGAATGGTCCGGAGGTAAAGAATTATATATAGGAAGTGATGTTTTGGCCATCGGGAAAGTTTCTGGGTTACCCGGTATTGTACCGGGACCACCGGAAGTGTCCCGGGGGTCCACCGGGTGGGGGCCACCTATCCCGGAGGGCCCCATGGGCTGAAGTGGGAGGGGAACCAGCCCCTGGTGGGCTGGTGCGCTTCTGGGCCCCTCTGCGCCTAGGGTTGGGAACCCTAGGGAGGGTTGCCCACTTGCCTTGGGGCACTCCACCCCCTTGGCCGCCGCCCCTAGGAGATCCCATCTCCTAGGGCCGGGCGCCACAGGGACCCTATATATAGAGGGGGGAGGGAGGGCAGCCGCACCCTTGCACTTGGCGCCTCCCTCCCCCTGCTACACCTCCTCCTCCTCCCGTAGTTGCTTGGCGAAGCCCTGCCGGAGCCCTGCTGCATCCACCACCACGCCGTCGTGCTGCTGGATCTTCATCAACCTCTCCTTTCCCCTTGCTGGATCAAGACGGAGGAGACGTCACGCTGACCGTACGTGTGTTGAACGCGGAGGTGCCGTCCGTTCGGCGCTAGGATCTCCGGTGATTTGGATCACGACGAGAACGACTCCCTCAACCCCGTTCTCTTGAACGCTTCCGCATGCGATCTACAAGTGGTATGTAGATGCATCTCTCTCTCGTTGGTAGATGAACTCATAGATTGATCTTGGTGAACGTGGGAATTTTTTTATTTTATGCAACGTTCCCCTACATCCGGCGCCCCCTAACATGCGCGTGCCAGGGGCGTGGAGGCTGAGCATCGCCGGCGTCCCGGTGTCGTCGATGCCAGAAGGGGCGGCACGGCGGGCGGAGATCGTCCGCATCCGCTCCTCCCTGACGGAGGATCAACGGAACGAGCCGAGGTACGCGCCCGACAACGAAACGCTGTGGACGATGTACTTCGAGCGCCGCCGCGAGGAGCAGATCACCTCTGTCAACGGCGTCATTCTTCGCGGCCGCCTCAACGCCGAAGGACGGCGCGAGCGGTGGGGCATTCCCGGCCGCACCCTCGAGGCTGTCCTCGACCACATCGAGACCGACAACGTGCCGCGCCTCGAGTACCCGATGCAGCCGTCCTTCTCTCGCCGCCGCGGCAGTTCCTGGACGCCGCGACGAATGGAGCCGACATCCTCGTCGTCGGGCTCCGGCTCGCCGGCTCTCCGTCCCGTCAAGCCAGAGCCGGAGGAGACACCGCAGCGGCGCTGCACCGCGATAGCGCCCTGCGTCATCAACGAGGTGCCCGCCCTCCTGCGCCCCTTCGCCTGGTCCGGCCGAAGCCCGAGCGGGGCCTGCTCCCCGTGAAGCCGGAGCACGCCGACATGGTGGCCCCCCACGACGAGGCCGCCCTAAAATGGACGAAGGAGGACTACGTCTGTGCGCAGGTGCGCCGCCAGTGCCAGGCGTACGAGGAGCTCCAGGCCCGGCGACACGGCCGGCGTCATCGTCCTCGACAGTGACGAGGAGGACGAGGCCGGGCCGTCCAGCGCCCGCCCGTGCGTCGGCGACCCTGGGCAGGGTTGCAGCAGGGACGGGGGTGGCTCTGGCAGGGCACGTGACGATGACGACGGCGGCGACTACACCCGCTTCTACAGGCTTCTCGGCATGTAGATGGCGGGCGGACGCAGTGTAGTGGCCAACGACGTAGTGGCTGGCGTAGTTTGCATGTTTTTACTTTTTTTTGTACAAATTTTAATGAAATTTCGCCGAGTTTGTACAAGTTTCTACGTAATTTCGCCGAACTCAGGGCAACCTGTTGGGCGACGACCGGGAACCGAGTCGTCCCCGGGCGCCAAACTTGCGCCGGTTCGCCTCCATGCGGCTTTTTTTTCGTCGCTCTGGGGGCCGAACGGCTGGAGATGCTCTAAGTAGGCGAGGTCTCGAGACAAGGAGACACTGCTTCCTTTTGGGAAACATTACATCGGGCTGCACGGTGAACTGTGCTCAGTTTTATATACGTAGCTGAAACTCTTTATTACCGTATGAAGTTGCAGTATTATTACCTTTGTGCTGCAGTGTGTAAACACTAGTGTCCTAATTTCCCGTGTCTATGGGTCGGGCAAGGTCGATGAGGCTGTTGTCTGTTTTATCTATTCTTAAGCAATTCACAAGTACTCTTAGCCTTTCCTTCATGGGAAAGTCAAGACTCTGTCTGCCCACAAATCATGAATAAGGGGAAGAGAAACAATTCTATGTAGAAGTTTGAAAATTACACCGAAGAAAATCAGAACACATAACCTGGGTTTCCTGTGCTACTCACCGGAATAATCTGAGACGTAGCATGACAAATAATATGCAGCGTCAACCTCTTCAAATTTGGCCTCGACAGATCCACCACCCAAGAGATCAACAGCGTAAACGAGAACATGTTTGGGCCTTGGCCAGCAGAGGTAGGCGGTGTCAGCGTTGATGGAGGGGGACACTCTTGTAGCCACTAGGACTGAGCGTCTCTTGCCTAGAAACAGGGCCTTCCCGTTCAATCCACGCAAGGGCACCAAGTTCTTCGCGTTCAAGTTCACCAGATGCACACTGACGCTGTACTTCTCATCGGTTCGCGTCGCACGGCGGCAAAGGATCAGCTCTCCATTATTCTCCACTAGGAACATCCGGCTTCGCCCTTCGTACAACTGGTCCTTGAAGGTGGCGACGGACCCGAACTCCTTGTGCAGCTTGTGGCCGGTGGCCTCCACGAGCTTCGGCGGCTGGTTCGCCGTGGTTGCAGTCTGTATCAGCGAGATGTTCCTTGACGTGGCACAGTAGACGCGGCCTGCGAGCGGCAAGACCGACGTGATCCTATCACGGGAATCGATATGCGTCCAACGCTTGTCACCAGGCTTGGCGATGACTAGGGAATACGAGCTAAGGTGAAGCACAACTGTGTCGTCATCGTCGATGCCCGCACCACGCAGCTCGACATTCCATAGCCATAGGTAAGATGCACTGTCCATCAGGGTGGCTGCACTTGGAAGTCCGGTGACCTGTCCAGTCAGCGGGTTAAGGAGTTGTCCAACGTCGGTGCTCAGGAGAAGAACGAGACCCTCGTGCGTGGGGCCAAGAAGGTAGCTGCTCCGGGGATCCGGGACCGGGAGGCTCCGGTAGATGGACTCGCCGGTCGAGACATTCAGGAAGCGCCGCCTGTCGTCGACTTTGTTGAACTTTTTCGGAAGCATGATCCAGCTCCGGGGGAGGAACCGCCGGTCCAGGACGCCTTGCGCGCGCCACGGCCTGCACACCGCGCGGAAGCGGATAAGGTCGACGAGATCGTTGCGCAAGACGTGCTTGCCGACCAGCCCCGCGGGACCGGCGTCCAGGTTCGCCCAGTCCCTCCAACCGCATTGACGCTGAGTGCTACTGTGCTAGAAGGCGCCATGTTTCTTTCTTTGGTCTTGGTGTGGCCGCGAGGTCGATCGGGGGAACGTCGGACGCTGGATTATAATAAGGGAGATATATATAGTCTTACGTCTGGTACAAGTTTAAGAGGGAATCCATCAAGAATCTACGTGCCAATGCCATACGTACGGTAGGTAGGGAAAAGGCAAGCCAATCAGGAGGGAAACCTTTCCCTTACGTGGGACGGTGTCCGGATCATACTCGTACAGGTGTGTTATTTTGTGTCCAACTTACACCGTACGTACAGCTTTCGACTGCTTCTCTGGATGCACAAGAATCAATCACGAGCTCTCCTCGATCGTGCTCTCGCATCGATCTATCAAGAGATTCTGAAGTCCTCCTTTTAAATCTGTATATACTCTGTAGTCTCATTAGTCTCCATCTGTTATTGAAGATTACATCTATTGTCCGACGATCCCACGGCGACCTAGGGCCACACCAAGACAACCGAAACATGGCGTCCTCCGGTGCTCATCGTCCACGCAGCTGGAGGGACTGGGCGAGCCTGGACGCCGGACCGGCGGGACTGGTCGCCGAGCACGTCCTGCGCAACGACATGGTTGACTTTGTCCGCTTCCGCGCGGCATGCAGGGCTTGGCGTGCGTGTTCCGCCCACCTGCGCGCACAAGACGTTCTGGATCGACGGTTCCATCCCCGGCGGTGGATCATGCTACCCGAAACATTCAACGTCCGCGACCAGCGACGCCTGTTCAACGTCTTCACCGGCAAGTCTGTCCACAAGGCGCTCCCAGTCCAGGAGCCCCGACGCAGCTATCTTGTCACGCCCACATCCGAGGGCCTCGTTCTTCTCCTCGGCAACCACGACAGCCAGCTCCTTAACCCGCTGACTGGACAAGCTACCAAGCTTCCAGGCGCAGTTTGCTGCTGGACAGTGTTAGAATAAACCACGACGTGTGTAGTCGGGCTCGTCCGGCGCGTCGGATTCGCGCGGGACATACGAGACGCACTGATGTAGTCGGGCTTGTCGGGTGCGTGCGGGATGTGTAGAGCGCAGCGGAAGCGTGGCATGGTTGTGTGTTAGCGCGGCCGTAGATAGCTATGCGTGTGCATCGTGCGTGCGGCCGTTAGCGTAGCTAGCTAATGTCAGATGTGTGTAACGTCCATGCATCCATGCATGGAGCTGTTGGGGAGCCCCGCGTCTTGCGTGGACGCGGGCGGGCCGAGCAGATCAGCGCGCGCAGCCGGAGCGAGGTGGGCAGCGTGCGTTCGTGTGGGTTATGCATATGTGGGTGCTGCGTTACCTCGTGTATGCTCTGGAAAGTAAAAACGGGGCTGTGTTCGGCCGGGTGAAAACTCCAGTGTACTCTATTTTTTCTTCTACCTCTAGTCTTGAGGGAGAGAGGGAGAGTGGCAACAACAATTGATATACAGAGCTTCGGTTCGGGTGATCATCACTAGTAAAAAAGAGGGCTTTGGTCCACCCCGGGTTAGCCCATTACTCCCGGTTCAGTCTAGAACCGGGACTAATGTGGGTATTAGTCCCGGTTCGTGCGCCCAGGGGCCACGTGGGCCATTTGTCCCGGTTCGTCTGGACCTTTTAGTCCTCGTTGGTGCCACGAACCGGGACTAAAGGATGCGATGCCCATTAGTCCCGGTTGGTGGCACCAACCGGGACTAAAGGGTTAGACCTTTAGTCCCGGTGACTAAAGGGTTAGATCTTTAGTCTCGATTCGTGCCACCAACCGGTATTAATGGGGTTTAAGGCATTAGTACCGGTTCATGGCACGAACCAGTACTAAAGGTCCCATTATCAAACTCCACCCCTCCCTCCCCGTGGATCGCCTTCTCAGTTTTAAAAAAATAAAAGAAAATAATGAAAATGTCAAAATAATAAAGGAAAATAAGTTTCCCATTGATATGTGGTCTAGTTGTTGGGAAAATTTACAAATATGAATTTCGACTTTATTTGCAAAATCTCTCTAGAATTTAGTAAAATGGGCATAATTTTGCATACTAACTCGGATGAAAAAGTTTTTTATATGAAAAATCATCTACTTGAAAAGTTACATCCAAATTTAACAAGGGGGAACCCTGTTAAACATTTTCAAAATCCTCAAAAACCTAACAGAAAAAAGTTACGGGGCTTTTAAGATCTAGAGTGGAAAAAATTCAAAAAATTTCAAACAGTGGTTAAACAATGGTCAAACTAATTATTCTAGAATATTAGTGTTACTAAATAATTATTTCAGTTATTTTGAATTTTGGTCAAATCTGGTCAAACTGTGGTCAAACAATGGTCAAACTAATTATTCAAGAAATATTAGTGTTACTAAATAATTATTCTAGAATATTAGTGTTACTAAATAATTATTTCAGTTATTTTGAAATTTGGTCAAATCTGGTCAAACTGTGCTCAAACTGTGCTCAAACAATGGTCAAACTAATTATTCAAGAAATATTAGTGTTAATAAATAATTATTGTTTTTTAAAACAATAGTTTCAAACTCAAACAGTGAAATGTTTCACTTCATGCTCAAGCAAAATTCACGAGGGTTAATAGGATTGACATCTTACTATTGTTAGGAAAACAACAAGTGCAGACTTGGAAACGATGGAGAATAGAACCCGGAAGTTAAGCGTGCTCAGGCTGGAGGAGTGGGAGGATGGGTGACCGTTCAGGAAGTTAGATGATTTGGAATGATGAGGGGTGATTAGAGATTAGAGGATAAATTGAGCAGTTATGAGGGGTGGTGATTAAAGATTAGAGGTTAAAATAATTCAGAAATTTGAAAATAAAAAAATTTCAAAAATAATTTAAAAAAATCATAAAATTTCCTTTAGTCCCGGTTGGTGTGTTACCAACCGGGACTAAAGGTCGAGCTCCACGTGTCCGCGGCCTTTAGTCCCGGTTCTTGTTAGAACCGGGACTAAAGGGGGGAGGCATTAGTACCGACCCTTTAGTCCCGGTTCATGAACTGGGACTAAAGGCCTTTACGAACCGGGACAAATGCCCTGTTTTCTACTAGTGCACCGGCGACCATGGCGCTCGTCCCACATGGCGGCGCGGGCGGATCGGCGACGATGGCGATGCCAATGCTGACCGCGGACAACTACACATTCTGGGCCATCAAGGCGCAGGCCATCCTCGACGTCCACACCGTATGGGAGGCGGTGGCGCCGGGCGACGCGGCGGTGAACGCGCGGAAGGACAAGACGGCGCGCGTTGCTTCTCGGGGCGTTGCCGGAGGATGTGCTGCTGCAGGTGTCGACGAAGCTCACCGCCAGAGAGGTGTGGGACTCCCTGAAGGTGAGGTTCGTCGGCGCCGATCGGGTCCGCGGCGGCGAGGGTGGCGACGCCGCGCTGGCGAATTTGACCGCTGAAGATGGCGGACGGCGAGGAGCTCGGCGTGTCTGGCGGAGGCTTCATGGCGATGGCGGCGAGGTATGCCAACCTCGGGAAGACGCTGGGCGACACGGCGCTCGTCAAGAAGCTGCTGGATACGATGCCGGATCGGCTCTTTCCCGTCGTCGCTGGCATCCAGCAGTTCCATGATGTGACGACGATGGCGTTGAACGAAGCGCTCGGGCGGCTGCGCGCGTTCGACGAGCGAGTTTGGAGTCGACGGCAGGACAACGGCGAGCGGGTAGACGGACAGCTCCTGTTCAGGGCGGCATGATGGCGGTAGCGAAGCGGCAGCGGCGAACGCAGGGGCAACGGCAGCGAGCGCAGCGTGGCGTCGGGGAGCGGCAGCGACGGGCGCAGGCACTGCTACAAATGCGCGGAGCACGGGCACTTCCGGCGCGAGTGCCCGCAGCTGCGGAAAGGACCGGCGGTGGAGTAGGCTCTCTTGGCGTTTAGGGTTTAGGGTTTTTAGGGTTTAGGGTTAGGGTTTAGGGTGGCGTGGGTGTGTGTGTTAGCGCGGCCGTAGATAGCTATGCGTGTGCATCGTGCGTGCAACCGTTAGCGTAGCTAGTTAGATGTGTGTAACGTTAATGCATGGATGCCTGGAGCTGTTGGGGAGCCCCGCGTCGTGCGTGGACGCGGGCGGGCCGAGCGGATCAGCGCGCGCAGCCGGAGCGAGGTGGGCAGCGTGCGTTCGTGTGGGTTATGCATACATGGGCGTTGCATTACCCCGTGTATAAAGACTGGACGATGCAGTCGCTGGGTTTGTGCTCTGAAAAGTAAAAACGGGGCTGTGTTCGGCTGGGTGAAAACTCCAGTGTACCATGTTTCTTATTCTACCTCTAGTTTTGAGGGAGAGAGGGAGAGTGGCAACAACAGACAGTAGAGCGGAGACCCTTGGTTCCCTCGAGCTACGTGGCACGGGTCTCGCTGATGACGACACGGTCGTGATTCAATTCCGCTCATTCTGCTTGGCTGTCGCCAAGCCCGGGGACGAGCGCTGGACGTGGGTATATTCTTGTGACCGGATCATGTCAGTCTTACCTTTTGCAGGCCGCGTCTACTGTGCCACGTCGAGGAACATCTTGCTGGTAGAAACTACAACTACGGCGAACCAGCTACCACAGCTCGTGGCAATCGTAGACCACAAGACACACACATACCCTTTCATAATCCCAATGTACGAAGAGCGAACCCGGATGTTCCTGGTGGAAAATAATGGAGAGTTGATCCTTTGTCTTCGCGCTCGCCCTGAACCCCATATTCAGAGCACCCTTACATCATGCGGCGTGTATCAAGTAGACTTTGATGGAAAGAAAACGGTGGCCTTGCATGGGCTCAGCGGGAAGGTCTTGTTTCTTGGCAGGAGGCGCTCGCTCATGGCGGCTGCTGGAGTGTGTCCCAACATCAACGGTGACACTGTGTACCTGTGCTATCCGAGCCCCAAAGATGATCATATTTATGCCATTGATCTTTTGGGCGGTGGACATATCGAGCACAAGTTTGCGAAGGATGATGCCGCATATTGTTTATCATGCTACGTCATATATTATAGGGAGTACCTAAAACTCATTTAGATGAGACATAATTTGGTCTCATTCATCTGGAAAACAAGAACAGATACAACCCACGTCAGCACGCATGTATCTTATAACAACACATCCAATGGCTATAAAATGTGAATGAGACCAAATTGTATCTCATATAGATGAGTTCTAGCAAAACTGTAGATTATAATAGAAAATGCATTTAATTCAGGCTTTGCTCTTTCCTCTTGATAACTCATCTCCAAAGTCTCTCTCTCTCTCTCTCTCTCTCTCTCTCCCTCTCTCTCTCTCTCATTTCTTCATGATATGAGAATGGTCTATCAATTGAAAACTCGAATTAGTTCTATATATCTACTCATTGCACACAATGTGAAGTATTGAACTGTAATATTTAGTAGGACTAGATTTTCCCATGTTAAAATGAAGGAAAGGCGAAGCTATGGGTTTATTATGATAATTAATGTCTTGTTTGGCTGAATTTGTTCGTCATGTGGATTGGGAAGAGATTGAGGGAGAATCTGTTACATTTTCCTATATATTCCACTTTGTAAAAAGTTGGGTGGAAGAGTTTCTTAATCGACCGCAGGGACTAGTGCACAATGTGAAGTATTGAACTATAATATTTAGTAGGACTAGAATTTTCCAGTGTTAAATGAAGGAGTGAATGAAGGAAAGACGAAACTATGAGTTTATGACAATTAAAATCTTGTTTGGATGAATTTGTTCGTCATGTGTATTGGGGGACATCGAGGGAGAATCTGTTTCATTTTCCTATATATTCCACTTTGTAAAAAGTTGGTTGCTTAATCGACCGTGGGGACTTGTGCATGTTAACATATAGCATGCGATGTACATGAGAGGTAGGTTGGTTGGGATAGGCTCGTACGCTAGCTGTACAAGGAGATAGAGCTGGATCAATTCTCAACCGATCCTATAGATACGTAAGTATATAACACAACTTAAACAACTTCCCCTCACCATTGACAATGGAGAAGGACCGCACCAGGCGGATCATGATGGACCTCCAAAACTGGGATCCCTCTGTAGTTTGTAGATGAAGCGGCTTTAATGGTGGGTTTACTTTCATCCCTATTACTGTCGATGCAACATCACTCATGAAGGCAAGCTTAACCTTGGGAATATGAATACATTCACTTACATAAGACTATGCAAGCTGATCAGATGGTCATGAGGAAACACTTAACCCTAGATGCATGTCCCGTGAAACCTGCAGGAGGGCCTATTGTTTCTCGAGAAAAAGATAGAGATGGCCATAAAGCCGACCACTGTATCAAGCGAAGGGGGGCCAAATCATCATAACATATGGTCTTCTAATAATTCATCTTGGTTGCGCACAATCAGATCACATGAAATCACGCCAGTGGTTTCCGAGATCCCAGCATTTCGGGTGTTACCTAAAATCATGTGAAATAGACAGGAAAATGAAGTAATCAAAGTCACACGAAGAATGAATTTATCCAAACAAGCCATTAATTTTCATAAACACGTACAGCCTTTCCTTTATCTATGACAGGAAAAACTCTCGTCCAAGTAAATATCGGTATTCATTGATTCACATTTTTACGCAAATAAGTAGATATTAGCTGAACAAACGTGAGAGAAAGAATTATAATGACAATTTATTGTGACTCGGCATAGCAAAGCTTAGATCCCCAGTGGTACTCGCTAGAATAATCTCAGATGTAGCATCCTCCTCCTTAAAGATCAGCGCAGCAACATGAGCTTCATGAGCCATTTCGAGCTCGGACGGGCTATGTGCCTGGTTTGCTCCTCGTCCGGTCGGTGACCGCTGATGAGGTCATCTACTATAGGTAGGGTCAAGGACCCATCATATGGGCCCACCTGGGGGCCCACACCATCATTGCTAGGTCCCTGGACCATACCAACATTCGGATGCATTTATTAGGAAGTTCACTCGGACACCTCGACGACACTCGGACGACAACCCGTCACTCGGATGTGCTCGTTTCGGATGATTATACTTGGCACCATCTCCTTTGTCACATGACAAATGTTTATGTTCTTCTCGAACCAGTGCTTCAGGAAGCGTTGCTCGAAAGTCTAAAGATTGAATAATTTGTATCGCGTCACTAGTTTCACTGCTTAAAAGAAACTGCATGCAAACAAAAATGCAACCACGATGCTTACCTTCCCTGTAGCAATTGTCACCGGATCTACCATAAGCTTATGAGATAATGGACATGTAAGATATTCGGGAATGTCGCAAACGCTATTGTACACCTTAGGCTTCTCGTCCCTGACTTTATTCGCTGGCATGAATAGAGAGGTAGGCTTGCGTCTAGCTGCTTGTAGACTATCACGTAGCTCTCTGAAGTGAGTACGAGTAACAACTCTCTCTTGGCAACGCAACCCTCGCAGTCTCCTCGCAAATCTTACATCATTCCATTCTCTTTTTGGAAAAAAGAAGAATTATTCTCCACAGAATTCAGCGTATAAAGGGTACATAAATCATAAACCTAAGTACACAGTGACTATAAACATGGGTTCCATGTAAAAAGTGACATGAATATGAACTTAAATCTATCTAGTCGTCGGTGAGGAGAGCTCCATAATACTTAGTTATACTTACATCATTGTTATTGTCAGATCACTTTACCGCAACCTCATTAGGACGACATATATTTTTCTGTGGCCACACCTGTGCGAGTTACATACATCTATCATTTGTTTAAACTATTTTTTTACTTATTTATAATTACGATTATTATTTTCACATGTGATCTTAACCATATAGTTTTTATTATACTTAGCAACTACACAATGACATGGCTAAATACTAAGATACATTATTTTATTTTTTGGTTTTAGCACATGTCATGAAAAGAATAAAAATTTGACAATGTGAAGCATTTATTAGAAGGAGATTGACGTTGTTTCCTCTTCGCGACACTGTCCCTCTTTTTTGCGGTCTAACCAAATAGTTGTAGATTAGGAAAGATGGGAAATAACCAAATAACATTTATTGACAAATTAATTTGTGCCACTAGGATGAATTACAATATATGTTGTTGTTTGCATCTATTTCATTTTACTTAAATATCATGATTGAGAGCTATAAAGTTGACTGGCGTTTCTAGAATGCATGTGCTGTCTATTTTCTGTGTAAGTAAATAAAAGGCATAATGATCTTCATATAAAATGCAAATTCTAGAATAAAAAAATAATATCTATGAGTTGTTTGTCTTTGAACTATTGCCTAGCTTGTTTATCGGTTCTTGTGTCGCCAAATATACTTGCATTGTATTGGGTTCAAAAACCAATTGGCACCCCATGCATACATTACACCTGGTCTTGAATTAGCATCATTCAACTCGATCACATCAAATGCATCTAGATTATTTCTTGGTTTATATGAGTTTGTCGAAAAATGCTTGTTTTGTACTTGGTAAAACATTATCAATTGTAACTGGTATTGAAAGGGCATGTGGCCCATAAGTGTGGTTTTGGTAATTAATGACAATCTCTATGGCTAATGCTTTCACTGAGATATAAGGAATATTACATAGGTGGTGCATTAAGGATGATTGCCATAAAGATGAAGATTTTCTCTAATCTTTCGTATTGAATGACAATTCCTATGGAGCATCAAGGTCATTGTATCTTATATGAAGAAAAGTTCCATAGTTACGCATGAAGCATGTTGGATTTATTTGGGGAAAAGTTCCATCAAAAGCCTCTCGAAGAAGTGCTCATGGTGGAGTTCATTTGAGGATCTCAAAGGTTGACACATTTGGGCTTATAAGGATCAAGGTCTTGAGATTATAATTAGAGAGAAGAATTCAAGCTATAGTATCAAGAGAAGATCATGATGAGCTCATGAGTTGAGTTTTGGTTGAGCATGTCTTGAAGCAAGAAACTAGAGTGAAGAATTCATTGTGCCTCTCAAGAGTTTGTGATGGGCATTTAGAGGAGCAAGTGATGACCAATATGATGTTTATAGTGAAAATTGATATGGTCATGAAAGATTCTTTGGTGATCTAGTCTTGAAGCAATGAAGTTAAATGAAGAGTTCATTATGGCTTTCTATAAACCAACATGGAGCATGAAGGTGTTGATTGAACAAGAGGAAACTTGAATATTGTATCTAGATGGCCAACACACAAACTCATACAATGTACCGCATGGGATCAAGTAATCTAGTGGTATGGTAAGTACTTGTGAATTGCGTTTTGTGCACTAACCCATGCTATGTGTTTATGGGTTAGGTATTTCTTATGGGCTTGCATCAAAATAAAGATTCTGAGTAGCCTATGCGAGGATGACATAAGGTGGTGATGGTCATCGAGTTTGAGGAGTCCAAGTGCATGATGAGAAGCCGGAGCTTACATGTTTTGAATTTTGCAGTCCATATTGTGATTATGTACAGATGTGCTTAGATGCATGAAGGCTTCCCTTGTTACAATACGGCGAGCAATTTGAGTATCTTCACCAGGTGATTTTGGTCAAGAAAAGGATTCCAACTTGAGAAAAGTATAATCATCATCATTAAGCTCAAGTGAAATACGCAAAGCAGAGGTATAACTTAGCTAGGTTTTCCTAGTTTTAACGGTATCATGGTCGTGTCCCTTCTGGCCTTCTCCAGTCGTGTTCCTTCTCCTCGTGGTGGCTCTAGGCTGTTCCGGTGTGCTGCCGATGGTGTCGCCTCCGCATCTTGGAGAACGGCCATCCTGTGGCATGATGGCCATGGTTAGGGAGGCTATGTCCACTTTTCTGTCAGTTGGTCATGCGCCAATTGCCCTTGATCTGACAGGCAGCCCCCTTCCCAGATCTGGAGGGGCCAGAACTGGGCGGCACCCTCCCTTGGCAATGGCTCAATAGGTGGATGGCCATGTGTTTGCCCCGTCAAAAGTGCCGTCGCATTTTGTCGATAGTGTACCAACCTAAGCATGGATAGCAATCAGAGGTTGCATGGGCCATGCAGCCTAAAGAGAATTTATGACCAAGAAAGATTGCTCCTTGTTATCTGAACTAGATGATACCCCGCGCGTTACCGTGGAAATTCTTGGCAAATTTTAGAGATGTGATGAATTAAGAAAAAAAAAAGTTCAACTATAATGTGAGCGTAATAGCTGGAATATATGAAATAATATTTCACCGGCATCAAATATAAGTACTAATGTGTAGAGACTACTCCATCTTGTCCAGAGAAGAAAGCATAGATAACTGTGGGTCGTGACATGTCATGGAAATTATTACACATAATTATGCTGATGGCTGTAGTTAGCTATGCGGCTAAGGACAACAAACATCAGTTACCCACTGTCCCAGTTGAGAAGGGGACGCTATGTCACACAACGGGAGCATCAAGAAAAAAAATTATCAAGTGCGGTGGAAATAAACTGCTATGGTTTTTGACATGAAATAAACTGCTATCTTTTTTTGACATGAAATAAACTGCTATCTGCTGCCACGTATCACTTGGTACCCTAAGGATGACTAAATTATTGCAACAGTAGTCCGACATCAAAGCAGCCATATCAAGCAGCGGATGTGATGCATAATCATCGAGTGTAGGGCATGGGAACAATAAAAAGGCAATGATTGCTGCTTCCATTTCTGCATGTTGAGGCGTCAGTTAGGGTGTGTTTGGTAGCCTGCGTGTAGGGTGCATGAGGCTAAAAGTTCCCTACCCAACCCACTTTCAGGTGTTTGGCAGGGTGTATGGGCTCTTCTGGGCATAGCCCATCTGATGCTAAAAAGGCCACGAGCTATGGTCGCTGGAGCACCCACATACATGCGAGCTGGGGTCAGCGAGGCTCGGTTCGACCCCCTCAAAAATCTCCTCCCGACCCACTAGGATCGAACGACCTCTCTCCCGAACTGTTTTTCCTCTCGCTCGGACCACCCCTCCCTGACCTAGCCGCCACCCCTCGCCCCCCTCTCTCTCCCACGAACTCCATGGCGATCGCCACCTGATCCGAATCCCCGCCCCCTTTGATCTTGTACCTCGCCACGTCACGCCGCCCGGTCAACCTCGCCGCCACCCAGGTCAACCTCGCCGCCACCCCGGTCTTCAAATCGCAGCCGCCCCACGTGAATCTTGCGGCTGCCAAGAGAGGTAGCTACTCTGCCTCCTTCTCCCTCTGCCCTCCTCACCCCTTCCTTCCTGCCTCGGCCTCTGCGAGCCGCTGCTGCGTGACCAGGGACGAGTCGCTGCTGCGTGACCAGAGATTAGGCCTTTTTTTTCTGTACAGAGAGCTCTTGTTCATATAGCCGTATATGGTTTAGACAAAAAATTGCTTCTCTGTTCCCTTATGATGATGGGTTAAACTGATTACACTAGATGTATAACTTTTCATTGTTGTACCTATTATGCTCATATTGAAGTTTGTTCATTGCTTGTCATGCTGAAAAAAATCTGTTGTGCTAAATTTCGATTTATTTGTATTGCCATAGATGGATGAATTGGCAAGAAAACGAAGGCAATTAATTGTGAGAGGAGCCGGTCTAGTGGCTAGATTGTATGCATACAAGATGCTCATGTTTAGAAGAACTAGGCAACAAACAACGAGGATAACCGTGGGCAGCATGGCCGATCGTGCTATATCTAGAGAGTCAAATTTGAGATATATTTATCACTCTAGTGACATAAATTGTTCAAATCAATTAAGGATGAGAAAAGCTCCTTTTTTTGTTTGTGTGCTATATTTAGAGAGAGAAATTTGTTGTTGGATAGCATCCATACTTCTATCGAGGAACAAGTAGCCATGTTTCTTCTAGTAGTTGGCCACAACCAAAGGTATAGGACACTTCAACCGATCTGTAGAAGATCTATCGAAGTCATTAGTAGGTATTTTAAGGCAGTGCTTTATGCTATTGGGGAGTTGAGAGATGAGATGATTCAGCCTCCCTCCAACCATTGTCATCATAAAATACAAGAAAGCACTCGCTTCTATCCATATTTCAAGGTAATTATTTTTGCAAACAAATACAAACAATCAATGGGACTTATGAATAACAATCATTTGCCTTTTTTAATTAGGATTGTGTTGGAGCAATTGATGGGACTCATGTGCTTGCTAGAGTCCCAAAAAGTATCTCAGCTGCCTTTAGGGGTAGAAAGGTGGGGACTACCCAAAATGTCATGGGTGCGGTAGACTTTGATCTAAAGTTTACCTATGTACTTGCGGGTTGGGAGGGATGAGCTCATGATGCCCTTATACTTGCAAATGCATTGGAGAGGGAAGATGGGTTGAAAGTTCCTACAGGTAATAAATTAGGGCCTACTACCTAAATATATTAATATTTCTACCCATAGCTAATAGTTGCTATTTCATAGGAAAACTCTTCCTTGTTGATGTGGGGTATGCTGTGAGGCCGGGTTTTCTTCCACCATACCGTGGCACGATGTACCACTTGAAAGAATATGGACGAGGGAACCATCCTCAAAATGCTAAAGAGTTGTTCAACTTAAGACACTCTTCTTTGAGGACACGGTTGAAAGGGCTTTTGCCACATACAAAAACTATTGGAAGTTTGTCTACAATAAGCCATTCCATGGTTACAAGACCCAAGTAAAAGTAGTGCTAGCTTGTACAATTCTTCACAATTGGGTACTTCAATACGGTGAGGATGAGTATTTCCCACCTGAGGAAACATGGGATCCGGAACCCAATGATGAAGATCACAATGATATTGTCCATGACAATATTTCTTGGGCTCATAAGAGAGATGAATTTGCAAATCAGATGTAGGCGAATAGAGGGCTAGCAAACATTTGATGTATCATGTGTCTTGGTGTTGTAAAACAATTGATGTGTTCCTTGTTGTTGTAAAACTATTGCTGTACCGTTATATTTATGTGCTGAAACATGATTTTGAGCTGCTGAGATATGTTTATTATGTGCTGAAATGTGTGTTTGTGTGCTAGAATTCATTTTTATGAGCTGAATCATGATTTTGAGCTGCTGAAATATGCTTTTTATGTGCTGAAATGTGTTTTTTTGTGCTGGAATTCATGTTTATGAGTTGAAACATGATTTTGAGCTACTGAATTATGCTTATTTATGTGCTAAAATATGTTATTAACTTCTGGATTGTTTATATTGTAGATGGATGATGAGGTGCAGGAGGTTGCAAGTGTTGGTGCTCTTCCCAAGAAGGCCCCCAAGGTCATGAATTGGACTCCGCCTATGTCGGCGTTGATGTTGAAAGGACTTTCAGAGGTGTTGGCAAGAGGTGCCAAGACTGATAAAGGATTCAAAGAGGATGAAAAATTGAAAGTTGCAAAGCGTATATCTTGTTTCGTTGGTTATGATGTGTCTATTACCCAAGTGCACAATCATATTCGCAAGTGGAGGAATAGGTGGACAAGGCTTGTCTATTTGAAGGCTTTAAGTGGGGCACTTTGGGATGATGACAAGAAGATGGTAGTGCTAGAAGAACAACACTATTTGGGCCACACACAGGTATGCATGTACATGTACCAGCCCTTTTTGAATGCTGAAATGACTTATCTTAGTGCTCAAACGGTGTTAAAATGATATAGTTTTGCCGAAAATGATGATGTTTCATAGCTGAAATGATGTCTCGGTTAATTATTTTGTTCAAATGGCGTTGTAGGATCATCCAACAGATGCTGAATTGCTCAATTCTACACTGGAGAACTACGACTATATGAAACTTTGCTTTGCTATATAAGCATGCCACTGGGAAGTATGCAATGGGCCCCGGTGTGCCCCTAGGAACGCCTATTGTCGTGGAAGACAAGGATAAACCGAATGTGATGGAGGGGGGAGGAACAACAGATGAGGTATTGCAACATCAGCCTAGGTCTAACTTTGTACTTCCTACTGCTAGTGCCACTCAGGATCCTTCTCCTACTTCAAATAAGAAGAGAAAGAGGGCATCGAGCTTGACTGAGGAGGACTCAATCCAGTGTAGCAACATGACTGATGCTATGCGTGAGATTGCAAGTGCTATCAACAACACTTGCCATGCTGAGACACACCCTGACTTGTACAACGCTGTCATGGACCTTCTTGTGTTTGAGCAAGATGAGCGCTTGGCTATTTTAGATTATCTCACAGAACATAAGGCAAAAGGCCTTAACTTTGTGAAGATGAATGATGAAGTCCGAAAAGCATCGTTCAAGCGAATCTTGAAAGTCAATCCCGATCTTCTTTGAGTTGCTGTTAGTTGGTGCTTGATGAGACTATCCCTTTTGTAATGCCTATTATAAAGTGTACTTCAAATGAGACTATGTAATATTAATCTAGTGATGAACTGCTACCAATTATGGTTATTATGTCTTATGTAATATGAATCTAGTGATGCACTGCTTCAAATTAAGGTTATCATGTGTTATGTTAATTGTTGATTATTTTATTTATATTATCACTGTTCATATTATGTCGGCATGGTATTTATTGCTCGAATTGTTTCATGAATTGTTGAAATGTTGTTTCAATATTTGTCTTGGCGGCAAAAAAAAGTTGTTCATGCAGCATACCTCAGATACAAGCTACCAAACATAGTCTCAGTGCAACATGTCTTGTCTAATGCAACCTGCCAAACACAGTCTCAGCTCAGCATGCATGAGTACATACATTGCTACCAAACAACTGTAGTTGCATGTACTGAGCATGTCCAGACTAAGCATGTCTCATATGGGAACAACTATGCTAGGGTGGGAACAACTGCCAAACACACCCTTACTGCATGCATTGCATGCATACCGGCATGCACTTGGTGCAGCGGCTCTCCAGTGTTGATCGGACGACTATGGTAGACTGATCTAGGATATCCAATGGCTAAATTAATTTAGGTGATGTGGCTCAAGGAGAAGGCAGAGAATTCCTTGTAGTGGGGGCTAGCTATTTAGATATAGTAGATATGAAGGAGCAATCGGCTCCACATGTTTACGCCATTCCATGATGTATACATTGTTTTCATCAACATCATGAGCTCTTAAACTTTGCGGATTAGGCAAGGAATGGAATTAGCACAAGCATGCATCCGCAATTTATTTTGTCAAATGGCAAGAAATTAAGATCACATGAATAATGTTTACATGCATCAGGACTCGGGAGACAGAGGATGAGTGTCTCCTTGTGAATCAATCAGGAGATGGAGGCGATCCGAAAGCCGGGAACTCGATCCTGTTGCTGCAGGGCCTGCCGCGGGCTGGACGGGGCAGTCGGCGAAGTCGGAGGCGCGGGCGTCAACACAGAAGTAGAGACGGTAGAGTTGGTTGTTGCCGGACTCGTCGCGGTTGCACTCCACGAACGGCTCGAACCCCGTCCCTGCTGGATCGCGCCCTTGATGGTGCTCAACGTGTAGTGGCCGCCGTCGAGGGAGACGCCAACCGAGGCGAGGTGGGGTGGAACCGACGGTGGCGGCGTGGAGTTCCCCGTGTCACCTAGGATGAGGGATGCAGAATTCGGCTCTGTTTCTCCTGGGCTCTAAAGGAAAATTTCCTATAAGAATCCTATCCTATAGGATTCCTTCAAACCAAAGGACCTTTGAGCTGTAATCTTTATATTTAAATTATTGTTGCTTTGAAATATTTGCACAACATGGTTATGAACGAAGTATAGTTTATTTATTTTTGTGGGTGAACGAAGTATGATATTTATCTTTTCTTATTTTAAGTGTTTTAAATATTGGATTAAAAAACAAAGGTGGGCATGTGATGTATAAGATTGGATGGCCGGCTCCACTAGCACCGTCCATGGACACGTTCAGACATGTCCATGGGCGTTTAGGATGTTCGTTTTGATGGACGGTGTGGGAGATGCCCTCATAATAGTTCAGTTGGGCGTGTGCTGGAGCAGTGTGACTGCTGTCTTCCGTCGGTGTTATGATGTGAACTGTTTGGATGGAGCAGACGCTAGAGCTATTTTTCCCTGTATATATAGAAAAACGAGAAAGCTAAAATCCTGCCGATTGGCAGTTTGCAACAGATCCGCACGATCTCGTTGCCGTCAGATTCGAATCTAACGACGCGCGTTGCTTCTGTGATTTGAACCATTGCAACAGGTCCAAACGACTTTTTAGTCGTACAATCGCGATCCCACGACCATGTTAGGAAAGGATCTGTTGACTCACGCGATTTGTGGGGAGCGTATTATGGGCAGGTGGGCCGCAACTTTTACTGCCTTCCACGCTGACTTCGGCAACTGCCATTCACACGCATTAATTTCAGGGCCCACCTAGCTTGATTTTTGGGAAGCATGCTATTTTATTTGGCCAACAAAAATAACCGTGTCTAATGGAATTCGAACCTTGGACGTGTGCCCAAGCCAAAGTATCATGTTGCACTAACCAACTCACATGTAATTAATTGACGTTCAAACAGAATCACATCTTTTATTTGACCCATGAGTTCTATCGTGTGTGCATATACACCTTTTTCTTTTGCCCACCAAATGAGATGGCGCATCATGTTGTATTTTCTTCCCTTTTTTCTATGGTGGCAGTAGGCAAACTTTGATCATAAGGCAAAAAAGTTGTTGAAACTTTCCTAGCATGATAATTTGTGCATCCAAGAATTTATAACTTCGATTCAAAGGGAAAAGGGGGGACACTCCCCAGTCAGGGGGATACTCCTCGGTCACTTTTGTGTGAATATCAGGGTAACTCGCATATCACAGACCTGATAACTTATATAACTTAGTCCTGATAACTTTGGCGTAGGCGATGGGTGTTAATGAAATATCCCACGGTAACTTTTGGTGTGAATAGCATGATAACTCATAATCGGACACCTGATAACTTATGCATCCTGGTCCTGATAACTTTGGTGAATAGAAGTGATGAAATATACCCCCGATAACTTTTATGTGAATATCACGGTAACTCACACATCACTGACCTGATAACTTATGTACCTAGGACTTGGTAAATTGGCGACCGGGTGGAGGGAGGCACGTTGATGAAATACCCTCGGTTATTTTTTGTGTGAATAGCTTGATAACTCACACATCGCAAGCCTGATAATTTTTGGGAGAAAAAGATGTTGGAAACAAATCTTGATGTTAGTAGTTTTCATATTGTAGTTTTATAGCCTAAAAAATTCATGCTAAAGCAGAGAATTGAACTCAAGACTTCAATATGAGATCTTAACACACTAGCCAACTCACCCACTACTTGGCTCCCAGCAAGTTCAAATAAAATACCACTTTTTTGACCATCCGAGGTGAAAAAGTTGTTAAAATATACCCCGATAACTTTTGTGTAAATAAGACGATAACTTACATACAATTAACCTGATAACTTACATATAAACGCACTGATAACTTTTCACCTTGTGCGAAAAGTTCTAGAAATATGCCATGATAATCTAGTGCAAATAGCATGGTAATTTACGCACCAGACACACGATAACTTACATACAACACATTTGATAGCTTTTTACCTGTATGAAAAAGCGTTCTTTGAAACATGTCCCGATAACTTTTTTTGTCGAAACATACCCCAGTGTGAAGTTACCACTACCACATGCTAAAGTTATCGTGCTTCTCATGGTATAGTCATTAACCTTCTTATATTATAGTTATCAGGCTTATCATAGTATAGTTATCATGTTGCTCAAGTCATAGTTATCACGCTAGTCATGCCAAAGTTACCAAGGAAAAAAATTATTATCGCTGATGACAGAAAACGAAAGGTTCAAATAACCTTGTTTATATACAATAGACAACAAGCAAAGGTGGCTTAGTTGGTTATTGGGCTCAAAGTCTAATGAATAGACATGGGTTCAAGTCCCTTTTCTAGCACTTCTATTTTATTTTTTTATTGTGTAGCCAAAAACCAGAAAAAACACTAGCGATTTACTATTGGCGTATACGGTTTTCGAGAGAAGAAAAAAAATTCGATGGAATCAAGCGTGCGGGTCGCTGGAGGAACGTGGCTTACGATCGTGCGGATCTGTTGCTTAATAGGTGGATCGAGCTAATCTTAACCTGGTCTCATAGGAATTTTTTCACCTCTCCCAAATCCCAGTAATCTGTTCCACCTTTTTCGGCTGCTACTACCAAAATCCAGACGGTTTCATCCGGTACAGCAGCGGACGCGGCTCCTCTGACGTACGCCCCATACACTGATGTGTGGGTCTGGACCCACCCGTCAGCGGCCCAACGTCAGGGGCTGTATGTCAGGGGATCCGGCTCCTACAGCAGCACCCTCCAAAAACTTTGTTTCTGCTCTGCCTCGTTTATGTAGGTCGTGTTCTCACCCACGTACTGATGGTTCAGGCTGCAAACTGTAAGAATTGCACACAAAATGGATTTTCACATGATACGTTTCCTAAATGTTTTGATCATGCTACGGAGGAATCAAAGATCGTTCAGGCCACATGCTGGAAACACTTCTTGAGCATCAGCTTCCGGTTCAGAATTTATGGTCTGGGAATTTGGGTGCATGCTCGGGAGAAATGGGACCGGGGAGTGATTGTCACGTATATTGTTTCTTGTACATCAGGCCCACAAATCTAGTTTTTTTTATAGATTAAGATAGAGGCACATCTTATACATCATATATACCGTGCACATTGCACATAATCAATACATTGTGCAGTTCCAATATTCTATATGGTATCAATTTTCAAGTTCCAACCCTAGCTTCCGCCCCCGCGCCGCTGCCGCACTCCATGCCGCCGCCACCGCGCTCATCCCACCCGGCCGTTGCCGCATTTCACTGCCGCCGCCGCGACCATCTCTCTACGCCGCCGCCGCTTTCCTCTGTCGACGTCGCGTTCCCTTCTCCCACGCCGCTGCCACCCTCCCTAGCCGCCGCGTTCTCCCTTTGCCCATCCAAACCCTGCTTGTTGATGCGGCTTGAAGTTACGTCGGTATTTTCCCAAAGAGGAAGGGATGATGCAGCACAACGGTGGTAGGTATTTCCCTCAGTGATGAAACCGAGGTTATCGAACCGGCAGGAGAACCAAGCAACACTACGTAAACAGTACATGCACACAAATAGCAAATACTCGCAACCCAACGTGTAAAAAGGGTTGTCAATCCCTTTCGGGCCACGGCGCCTGAAATAGGCAAACGGACGTGAGAGAGTTGTACATATTGATAGATCGAATGTCAAATAAAATAAATTATAGCAAGGTATTTTTATATTTTTGATTTAATAGATCTGAAAATAAAAGCAAAGAAAACGTAGATCGAAAATGCAAATATATTAAAGAAGAGACCCGGGGGCCGTAGGTTTCACTAGTAGCTTCTCTCGAAAAAAATATCAACGGGTGGGTGAACAAATTACTGTTGGGCAATTGATAGAACTTCAAATAATCATGACGATATCCAGGCAATGATCATTATATAGGCATCACGTCCAAGATTAGTACACCGACTCCTACCTGCATCTACTACTATTACTCCACACATCGATCGCTATCCAGCATGCATCTAGTGTATTAAGTTCATGAAGAAACGGAGTAATGCAATAAGAACGATGACATGATGTAGACAAGATCTATTTATGTAGAAATAGACCCCATCGTTTTATCCTTAGTAGCAACAATACACACGTTTCGGTTCCCCTTCTGTCGTTGGGATCAAGCACCATATGATCGAACCCACTATAAAGCACCTCTTCCCATTGCAAGATAAATAGATCAAGTTGGCCAAATAAAACTCAAATATCGAAGAAGAGATACGAGGCTATAAGCAATCATGCAAATAAGAGATCAAAGAAGACTCAAATAACTTTCATGGATAAAAAGGTATAACTGATCATAAACTCAAAGTTCATCAGATCCCAACAAACACACCGCAAAATGAGTTACATCATATGAATCTTCAAGAGACCATTGTATTGAGAATCAAGCGAGAGAGAGGAAGTCATCTAGCTACTAACTACGGACCCGTAGGTTTACAAAAAACTACTCACGCATCATCCGAGAGGCGCCAATGGAAGTGGTGAACCCCTCCGTGATGGTTTCTAGATTGGACTCTGCGGCGGCTGGAATTGATTTTCGTCGACTCCCCTAGGGTTTCTTGAATATTGGGGTATTTATAGAGCAAAGTGGCGGTTCAGGGGGCACCCGAGGTGGGCACAACCCACACAGGCGCGCTGAGCCCCCAGCGCCCTGGTGGGTTGTGCTCCCCTCGGAGCACCCCCCCCCCAGGTGCTTCTCTGGCCCACTGGATGTCTTCTGGTCCAAAAAAATCCTCAAAAAGTTTTGCTGCGTTTGGACTCCGTTTGGTATTGTTTCCTGTGATGTAAAAACATGCAGAAAACAACAACTGGCACTTGGCACTATGTCAATAGGTTAGTATCAAAAAATGATATAAAATGATTATAAAACATACAAGAATGATAATATAACAGGCATGAAACAACCAAAAATTATAGATACGTTGGAGACGTATCACCTGGCGCCACCATGTCCTCTCACTCCTCCCTGTCCGGAGGCAGTAACCCGTTTGCCGGTGCCGACCCGCCCGCCGCTGCCGAAATCCGTGACCTAAACATCTATGGTTGAGTCCCGGTTCATCTTGATCAAGCCGCGTCCACCTACTACACATGGAAGACTTACTTCTCCCTTGTGTTCCGCGGGTACAACCTCCTCGATCATGTGGATGGTTCCGTTGATTCGAGTCTCGTGCCCGCTGATCACGAGTGGTCTGCCGTCGATGTCGTGCTCATCCAGTGGTTTTATCTCACCATATCGTCGGACCTGTTTCACATGGTCGTGAGCGATGGTGATGATGTCCACGCCGTCTGGACCAAGCTCAATGGACTCTTCACCGACAATCGTCTCCAACGGTGCGTTTTTTTTGCAGCAAGAGTTTATCTGGTGTCATCAAGATGATTCCTCTGTGGATGAATATTGTTGCTGCCTCATGACTCTCGCTAACGAGCTCCGCGACATTGGTGCAAAGATTGACGATGATCTTCTTCTCAGCACGCTCACTGCCGGTCTCAATAAGGACTTTGGCAATGCCGCGGCGAATCTCACCCCGATTCCCTAGCCCTCCTTCGCCAAGTTCATAGCCTATCTTTGGTTGGAGGAGCGCCGGATAAAGAAAGTGAAGACCCAGGCCATGCACACTGCTCTCGCCGCCGGCACCACTCGCGGTGGCCCTCCCCCGCCACCGGTTGCCTCCCATCAACCACGGGCTCCCGCCGCCGCCGCAGCAGCAGTACACGGGGCCGCCGCCGCAGCAGCAGTACACGGGGCCGCCGCCGCAGCAGCAGTACACGGGGCCGCCGCCGCAACCATATTTGGCGCCCTACCCGCGCTCCCCTACGGGGCGCCGGCTCACCCGCAGCCGCCCGCGCTTCCTACTGATCGCCACCGGGACGGCAAACGCGGTGGTCGCAAGCAGCAGCAGCCCACCGGTGGGGCTCCTCGCCAGAACCAGCCGACGCCGCCATGATTGGGTGGCCACAACCCATCGATGGGTGTCGTCCATGCCTACACCATGCGCCGACACCGAGTCTTCTAGCCCCCCGGTTCATCAGCCCTATTACGCCGCGCCGCAGCCGTATGGAGGGTACCTCCCTCCCCCACCGCAGCACGCCGGCGGAGGGTTCATCCCTCCTCCACCGCGCGCAGCAAGCCGTTCTACGGTGATCGTTTTCATGGCAACATGCTGGTCGTCTCTACCATTACTTCCCAACTTCCGTATGCAGATTCCTGAGTTCAACTAAAAAAACAAAAACTAAAAACAAAGGGACTCTTATCGCATGCAGATTTCTGAGTCTCCTTTTAAAATTGTAGATAGATGCAAGATATCCTCAAAGAAACTAAAACGCAACTGTACCAGGGGTCGTGGCTCAAGATGTAACATACACGTATATATACCCCTCAAAAAAGAAAAGCAAAGCAAAATTTTACCGTGGCACTAGATTAGATCCGCTATAAATAAGGGTTTCTCGAGTTTCCCTCCCTATCGAACCTTTTCATCGATCTATCCCGACGATTCCCCAACCACGCAGCGACACCAAGACGATCGAAGCATGGCGTCCTCAGGTGCTCATGAGCGTCGTCCACGCAGCCGAAGGGACTGGGCGAACCTGGACGCCGGACCGGTGGGGCTGGTCACCGAGCACCTCCTGCGCAACGACGCCGTCGACCTCGTCCGCCTCTGTGCTGTGTGCAGGTCGTGGCGCGCGAGTTCCGCCCACCTGCGCGCGCAGGGCATCCTGGACCGGCGGTTCCAACCCCGGCGGTGGATCATGCTCCCAAAAGAATTTGACATCCGCGGCCGGCGACGCTTCCTCAATTTCTTCACGGGCAAGTCCATCTACCAGGGCTCCCGTATCTGGATCTTCTCAGCGAGTATGTTCTCACGACCACGTTTGAGGGTCTCATTCTTCAACTCGGCACCTGCGCCGGCAAGGAGAGACGTGATTCAGGATCATGGTTCAGCCGAACCTATGGTCTATGCTGTACGATTTAACATCCTACTACATATGGATCCGTGATATGCATGTCAATTACATTTTTTAATTAACCATGCATGGATCATCATGAATAGATATGTATGTCAACTGCATTTTTTAATCAACCATGCATGGATCTTTATGACTAGTGTCTAGAAATCAACGCTATCAAGCGTAGGTTCGGCTGAACCATGGTTCTGTACAACATTTTCGGCCGGCAAGCTCCTTAACCCGCTGACCCGACAGGCCGCCGGCCTTCCAAGTGCGGCCACACTGCTCTTTGGGCAGACCCTAAGTAATCTTGAGGTGAGCGGTGTGGGCCTTGCCAACAATGACACGGTTGTGCTTCATTTTCGCTTATTCTACGTAGCTGTAGCCAAGCCCGGCGACGAACGCTGGACACACGTCCATTCTCACAACAGGATCATATCAGTCTTGCCGTTCGCAGGCCGCGTCTACTGTGCCACGTCAAAGAACATCTCGTCGGTTCAAACTCAAACCGCGACACCAAACCAACCGCCGTGGCTTGTGGTGGCCGCCGACCATGGACTACACACAGGGTTCCAGTCGCTCGAGGAAATTGAATACCAATTGTTCATGGGGGGTAGCCGGATTTTCCTAATGGAGAACAATGGAGAGTTGATCATGTGTCATCGTGCTCACAGTTGTACGCCCCAAATCATCGGAGATTGCAATGTTAGCATGTATCGGGTGAACTGGAACGCAAAGAACACGGTGCCCCAACATGGCCTCGATGGAAAAGTCTTGTTTCTCGGCAAGAAGATACTCCTGGTGGCTCCTGGAGTGTCCCCCTCCATCAATGCTGACTCCAAATACCTGTGTTGGCCAAAGCCCAAGTGCAATTATGATGCTACTGATTATGCCGTTGATGTTCTTTTGGGTGGAGGCGCCGAGGCCAAGTTTAAGAAAGATGATGCTGCATATTATTTATCATGCTATGTCTCTCATTCTTATAGTGAGCATGTCTAGTGGAACTCATGCTTTGCTCTATGTTTGAGTTGAAGTAAGTGTTATTTCCATTTTTATCTCTAAGTTTTAGGGTTGTGGTAGATTTTATCCCATTCAACAGAAATTCCTTGAGTTTACTCAATGTACCCAAAAAAAATGCTACTGTTTACCCTTTTAAAAAAGATATATATATTCAAACTAATCTGTCCCACATGTTTGTGCTTACTTGGCAATGGCGTAGAGGGTTTTTGTAGCCAACTGGTTTTACTAACGATTGCAAAAGCTAGCGGCATTCACATGCATGATTGCAATGGCATGTTTTTTTTAAACACAATGGCATGTTTGTGGAAACTAACCGTTTGTAGATAGCGCAGTGACATTCTTTAGAATCCTTTAGCAAAAATACTGATCTCTCGAATGTATACTCATTGCAACTTAATTTTCGATTGCACGATCGAACAAAGAGATCATGTATAGTTTTCTGGACTTGCTAAATCTAAGTCCACTGTGCAGTGGTTGGAATCTGGGCGATTTTTCTGTATGTTGTGTGCATGTTTTTTTTGAGAAATATATGTTGTGTGCATGTACAACCGCATAAGGTGGGACTGTATTGTATCTGGGCCTTCATGCTTATTTGTGGGTTTTTCTATTTCTTTCATGGGCTTTTATTTTTAGTTCATCAGTGTGGTTTTTTTCTGAATATTCAAAGGAGCGGACGAACTCGCACGCTCTCGGAATCGCTAGCCATTGCCTCGTTTTGGGATGCAGGCCGCATGCGGTATTCCCAGGCGTACAAGGTCTTACTCCTCAGTACTTTGATTAAATGCGAGACGTTTGTACGCAATATGGCAGCGGACGGACATCTACCACGGATGGCGCCTTGGTTCCGTACCCACCTGTGCCACAGGTACGCCCTAACGTCTACGAGTTGGCAGTAGAATGCCGTCGCGGATGGGAGTGGGTTTTGCTCGGTCCACCACAGCCCTTTTGTTTGTAACCAGCCCCCCAGCATGGTACAGTAGTAATTAGGAGAATTGGGATCCACTGACGACACCCAAGTTTCACAGGTATAGTATTAGTAGGAGCAAACAGTATGTTGCCTAAGGAAGTGTTTTATGTCAAACAAATTGTAGACAACAACAAATCCACCTCATACATCTTCACAATTATTACTCTATACATTTTCTTGCCACGGCCACCGAGCCCTCAACAGCCCACATGAAAAATACTGCCACACAAGAGCGATACTAGAAGAAGAGTTTTTCCTGTACTCGTTGATTAACCAGGTCACAAGGACAGCTGCTGTCTGTCCAGGGTACCGTAATACTGACAATGTCGACTCCTTCCTTGCTTTTCTGAAGACTTGTTTTGTAACAGGGGAACAAATATACTATGTCACCCAAATAGAAAAAAATCGACCTAGGGATTGGTTTGATCCACTTCTGTCACCTTATCCCCACAGCGATCAAACCCTTCCAACCACCTTAAATCCCTGTCACCCCAAATTTTGTTTGGAAAGTGTAAGAGGAACATGTTTAGTGAGTCTATTCTTGTTTCCTTTAGGCTACTGACACTTGTGTGGGCAAATGCCATACTTGGCATAGAAACATGATGCACCTCAGCAAACAAAGATTATTTTGACAATGAAAACTTCAAGTACACTCGTTTTGTGTTGTTTTCTTCTATGATGATAAGATTACAAGCAAGACATATATATATAATCTAGCCTGGGGTATAAGCATCCAAACTGATTGTCCATGGTCCATATAGACCAAACAAAAATTGGGAAAAGAGTCAATAATTGCAAAAATATTAAAATACACTGATATCTAGCAAAACAAAAAGTGACCTCAAGTGAAACTGGGAATCACGCATGTTGTATTTATCCCATTCTATTTGATGGTGGGACCCACTATACAGAAACGGGGAACCACACACGTTGTAGAGACGATGCTAAATTCCGTATTAATGGGCAAATTTGGCAGCAACACACTATGGATACCCTAATACGACTATACAAACATAGCAACTTCATCGGCTGGAATGCAAGTCATGAAGCATTTCTACACACCCTCAACTGCTCAAATGGAAAGCACCACGTGGCGTCACTAGTCTCTTCTTTCATCCTCAGCTCATCTGAATCAGTAAAGTTGTTACGAATTAATAAGTTTAGCAAAACCAAAAAGGAAACACAATACTGGAAGAAGAAAATTCAGAGAATTTGATAATTCGGTAACTGACTAGCGATATGTAAACAACAAGGGTAAATTGCCAAGATTAAACTGGAAAGAAGCATGAGCTTCTTCATGACTTGTTGAGGTTCTAGAATATGTCGAGCTAATAATGATTAGAGAGGGTTTGATCCAATTATCCAACATTAAGAAGCAGCAAATTCATGTAAGCGCAGATTAGTTCTAGTTCGACCCACTTGTCTCGTATTCATATTAACGTTAAATAAAAGTATCCTAATTAAGATACAAAAACAGTTGTGAACGACAAAAAAAATTAACCATCAAGCAATTCGTCGTCTTCTATTGGTACCCGGGAGGGTGGCAATACAAGAAATAAGAAAATTTAGTGACAAGAATCAGCTGAATCAAGTGCCAAGAAGGCTTCAGCTACTTCCAAAAGCAAGGTATTGTTAACATAGTTGTGTTTAACTTGTTTACACTTTTCTTGAGCGAAACTTGTTTGCACTTATGTGTAGTTCAAATTGATATAAAAAGGCAAAATCATTGCTATTTATTTAACTCAAAAACTTGTTTACAATGGTTTTATACCATCAACATTACCTTAGCTTAATCATCCAAGAAACAATTGCCCACAAACGAATATTGTAGAAGAGAAAACCTTGAGCTCCATTTGAAAAGCCTAGAATAGTCAAGTAAATAGATTAGATCGTCATAATTTAGAAAACTAGCTGCACTTAATGTTGCCAGCTAATCAGAAGTGATATTTTTATACTTTTTACTAAACAAGCTTGTTCAAATCTGATTGCTGCTTTCTTATATAAACAGAAACACCAGCATTCATTAAAATAAAAAAGGGCTTAACTGCAGAAAAAATGTTAATTTACACTTAGCAAATAGTCAAGCTTATTCTTTTGGGAACTTCCAGGCTACATGTCTACAAGCTTTTGGTAACTAAACTGAAGAATCAGGTAATGCTACCGCTAAATCAGATTTCTGATTATGAATTCTTGTTGCCACTGCCTCCAACGCCAAGATATGAATATTGTTTTGATGTGATCAGTATACATACAGTATGATGTGTTGATTTGATTAAAAAAATCATTGTTAGTGTGTCTAGATTAAAAAGAAGTGCCAATACAACTTAAGTGTTGAACCTAGGCCTAGTTGTAAACTAGATTTATCTATTAATTCACTTCAACTGCACGTGTGTAGAAACTTTAAACTTCGGTTGGACATCCCTTTATCTTGCCATACCACTTATTTGTTCATCTTGCCATACCACACTCCCTTAAACCTCTGGAAGGTTACAAATGCAAATATGTAAAGAACATACTCTCCTTTCCTTTATCTTGCACACTATAGGGATTTTGAGTTCCAGCCGTCCCAATGGGCTTTCTGTTCCTGATGCCACATTGCATCCGACCAACTCAGCTACTGAATTTATTGAGTTAATTAATGGGAACAGGAACTCTACAATCAGATCTGACGGGCCGCACCACAGGTAAAAAAAAGTATTGTTTGTGAACTATCAAGCAACAACAACCATTTCTAATAGGTAGTTATATATCACAGGTCAAAAATTAATTAGATCATCTTGTGATGGATGGGAGAGGAGGAAAAGATGGCCCATTAATTCTTTCTTCTAGCTAGCTTGGGATGAATGGGAGAGGAGGAAGAAGCTATGAGAAGGCCACTGAGTCCGGTCAGGCCGTCCATGGTTGCGACCGCGACAGCAGCATTCCAATCCTTGAGGTGGAGTTAGAGGTAGATGGTGAGCAGCGCATAGTAATATATATATATATATATATAATGAATCTCATTCAGATCAGATTTTGGATAATCCATGCAAAATCACGGATAAATAGCACGAACACTACAGCAAGAACAACATAGCTTCATTTACCTCTTCTTCCACCCCTGCGCCTGAGGGTCGTCTTGCCCGTTGACTACTTTGTGTCCAGCGCTGACAAGCTTAAGCCCTCGCAGGTGCTGTTCAGGTCTAGTAGGAGTGTCAGCGACGCATCACCCGCATCACCAATGTTGGACTCGACTCGCCGTCCGGTGTGCCCTCGCCGCCTCCAAGATCCGGCAAAGGGAACATGCCCAAAAATTAGAAAACACGCCTAAGCTGCATGCCACGAAAGATTCAGCATCACTAGAACCCCAAAGCAGTGACAGTAAGCGTACCTGTCAGCCGATATGATAGGAACTCGAATCCATCGGCTCCGCCTCCGCCGTGGCCATAGGTTTCAGCTTCTCACCCCAGCCGGCGCAGAGCACCCAAGGGATAGACTACACTTTTTTCTCCTAATCGGTGTGGTACGTGGACCCGTGGCGTCAGAGCATCTCCAGCTGTTGGCTCCCTCAGGACGCATAAAAATCGCCCCCAGGGGGCGAGCCGGCGATTTGCGCCCAGTCATCGCCCCCAGTCGCCGATTTTGGCCCACTTTTGAAGCCCCATTTCGGCGAAAAAGGCATATATGGGCAAGAATAGGCCCATATTCGGCGTGGTTCGCCGTGGCTCGCTGTTCAATTATCAACATAAATATTTTTTTATCACATATTTCATCACAGAAAATTTAAATACTCCCTCCGTCCGGAAATACTTGTTATCAAAATGAATAAAAGGGGATGTATCTAGATGTATTTTAGTTCTAGATACATCCTTTTTTGTCCATTTTGATGACAAGTATTTTCGGACGGAGGGAGTACTTCAACAAAATAGTACAACAACAAATAGTTCAATACAAATTATATAGTTCAACAAATAAAAACTCATATTTCATCACACGTCGCGCCCGGTGTCGCCCTTGAGCCTCCATAGGTGCTCTATCAGTGTCTTTCGCATTGGGTGTTCTCAAGTATTGCGGTCCAAATACTGCCACCACTGCCCGACAAAACTTGTAGAAACACTCTATGCTGGTGGACTCGGCCATGCACCCATAGTCGTCTTGTGAGTCACCGGGAGCTCCATATGCAAGCATCCTCATCGCTGTCGTGCATTT
This sequence comes from Aegilops bicornis, assembly GCA_021605145.1. Taxonomy (NCBI): domain Eukaryota; kingdom Viridiplantae; phylum Streptophyta; class Magnoliopsida; order Poales; family Poaceae; genus Aegilops; species Aegilops bicornis. The sequence goes on along the minus strand of CM038674.1, from coordinate 628,942,044 downwards.
CTGGATGGAGGTGAATCCAAGTTTGCCGATGCAATCCATCTTGCATTTGAAGTAGTTGTCGAACTCCCGGATGGAATTCACGATCCTGAGGAAAAGCTTTCTGCTCATCCGATAACGGCGCCGAAATGTTACATCGCCGTGAAGTGGAGCATCGGCGAAGTAGTCGGAGTAGAGCATGCAGTAGCCTTGAGGCGATGCCGGTTCTTTGCTTTCAACCGCCCGGCGCCGAGCCACCTCGCCATGACTTTTCATTGCTCGCCAAAGAATCGGGCGAGCAGCGAGCACCATGAGATGCTCTTTTTCCTGGACGTCGCACTCGGCTTCCTCCTCCAGCAGCACGGCGAGCACTTCCTCGTCATCTGAGTCCATCGCCGAGGCAGGCAAATCACCGAACACCTTGCGCACGGTGGGCGTCCACCCGCCGCTAAACTGCCCCTTCGCAGCGGCGGAAAGCGGCGGAAACGCCACCGGTGTCGGAGGGCTGCCGACGAACCTCTGCTATTTTTCCGGCGGGAATGGCTATCTACCGGTGAAGGCGGCGGCGGCGCCGGATATACCTAGTGGTGTCCGAGAGCGCGGGGGGGGAGGCGAGTCGGGAAGAAAATCTTGACTTTTCGCCGACGGTGTGGGCGGCCAGCGCTTTTCCCTTGGCGAAGACTAAGCGCCCCAGTAGCGCGGGTTGACTGCGGCCGTCGGCGGAAAAAAGGGCGAACCGGCGCTTTTCGTCTGAAGCCTTGTTGGGCGTTTTTGGCAAAGCGAAAAAAGTCGCCGAGGGGCGCTGTTGAAGCGGCGGTGGAGATGCTCTCATTTATGCTTATCAGTTATGACCACGCCGTTGATGCGCCTGAATGTTTGCCTGCACACATGTTATACAGAACGCGTCCTGTACCAACGAAACATATGCACGGTGTACCGTCACGCCATCTGTCATATCACATGGTAGAGGCACCGTATGCCACTGTTCGACGCTACGTACCTTTCCAGCCTCTCTAAGATCGCATTCAATTCACAGCCGGACGCGTCCTTGTCTCATTGGTACTTGCAGCGGGAGCAAGCGAGCTCGTCAGCTACGTCGCCGCTCTCGGTTTTTCGTCCTTACAGTGAATAATTTTTTTTGGCGGGGTTAAAAGGGATTTCATTATTTAAGCGCGACTAGTTCGTTCATACAAAGTATAGAAAGATCTACATCATCTAAGGTGCAGTTAGCTCTGCCTTCCACAATCAACAAAGCCGATCAATCAAGGTTTGATCTGTTTAGCACTGGTATTGTACCATGTGTAGTTGTTGGTTAGTACATATATAACCAGCATTGCATATGTTTTCGTCTGAGCCAAGCACATTGAGAGCGAAGCGCAATTAACCGATCTTTGTTGATCTTCATGTGGAGACTAGAGTGAATCAGTGAATCCTACTTGAGAATCACTGTGGCATATATATGGAAAATAATATCGACCGTTGATTGTGAGGATCATATGTCGCCATGTCCTGTAAGTACACTCTCAAGCAAGCAATCAGAGACTGCATGTGCATCCTAAACCGAATCTTATGACAAGAAAAAGAAAGTATTGCTCCCTGTTTATCTGAATATGAAATAGCAACCGGCTCCCTTCACATGTTTACACCATTTCAAGATATACATTGTCTTCATTAACATCACGAGCCTTTGAACTTTGAAGGGAAAAGGAAATCGGCGCATCAGAAAGTCGGGAACTCGATTCTGTTGCCGCAGGGCCTGCCGCCGGGCTGGACGGGGCACTCGACGAAGCCGGAGGCGTTGGCATCGACGCAGAAGTAGAGCTGGTAGAGCTGGCTGTTGCCGGACTCGTCGCGGTTGCACTCGACGAAGGGCTCGAACCCCGTCCCCTGCTGGATGGCGCCCTTGATGGCGCTCAGCGTGTAGTAGCCGCCGTCGGGGGAGACGCCGGCGGAGGCGAGGGCGTCGAGGACGCGGAGCTGGTCGCGGAGGTGGAGCGCCGTCTGGAAGTAGCCGTGCTCGTTGAAGAGGTTCTGCGCGCAGGTGCCGTGCTTCTCCCACTCGTGCGCCCAGAACTGGAGGCCGTCGCTCGTCGGGCACGCCAGCGTCGGCCACTCCCTGCGCAGGCTGCTCAGCAGGTCGCTCACCTGCATACACGTAAAATTAAGTTATTTCTCGCCGATCACTCGCTGCTCCACACTTCATTTGTTGGACACTCTGTTTTTGGACTGCTTTCAACATATTGAACGGTCTAGGTACATTCCTATCTAATCAAATTTAAAACAAGCTTTTTGGAAAAGTATTACAATAATAAAAGGCATTGCTTTTGGAAAGATTTAAATGTATTTGGACAAATGGCTCCAGAAATAAATTTATCCAGTCAGCATGCAGCGTCGATTTTGGATTGCTTTCAATCATCAATGTAATAAAAGGCATTGATTTCGGACGAAAACAAATCCTGCATGCATTTATTAGAAAGATCCGGCATGAATTTATTTCGAGAAATGGCACCGGAAATAAGTTTGGTGTTGCGTATGAAATGTGCAATCAAATGAGACGGGATCGTGCGGTGCAGTGTGGTACTATCAAGTATCAAGCTACCAAAGCAGGGGTTCGGGTTTCTTCGCTGTCCCTCTCAAGTGAAGTCCCATTGGATTTTGTTCTTTGCGATCAGAGACAATTAAGATAAATTACTAGTGGCGCAGGCAACAAGGTGTGAGCGAACGACTGACCTTGGAGGGATCGAAGGCGTTGGCGGGGTTGCAGTTCTGCGGGTAGGAGCCGTCGTCGCGGTTGGGCCAGAGGCCGTGGATCCCGAAGTCCGCCGCCGGCTTCCCCGACCGCGGGTAGCAGCAGCTCTGCTTCGTGTCGCAGTACGACCCCGGCCACTGCACGCACACATAGGAGCACGAACCATCAGCGACCAACGCATACAAACCAATCGACGACGAACTGGACTCGCCGGCCGGGCGCACTGACTCACCTGCAGCACGAGGTAGAAGAAGTCGTAGTCCGCCGACTGCGCCGCGGCGCACCCGGCGGCGCTCAGGGCGACCAGGAGGGCGAGGGGGAGGCAGGACCTCATCATGGCTTGGCTTGCTTGGATTGGAGCGATCGATTTCTTTGGTGCTCGTTGCAGAGGCAGAGCTATCTGTGTGGGCTTGATGGTTCTTGGGGACGAGAAGGATCTGGATTTATAGGCATCTTTAGGCAGGTGTGGATGCCGCCCGCGTCGACGGCGATCGAGCGAACGACACGGGCATATTCCATTGGGAGCGCGGGGTTAATTGCTTGCTCCTTTTGGCGCGCGCCAGGGAAGGAAGCGTGTGCGCATGCACGGCTGTGGGCGCGCGGCACGGTGGGCTCGACAGCGACCGGCCCCGAACTGTGTTTGCTTGGCAGGCTTGGTGCCCGTGTGTGGTCTGGTCGATGCGGATAGGGACCTGAGGAGCAGAGGAGCTGCTGCTGCGCTGTGTAAATTAGGGGCGTTCATACTGCCGGCAGCGGCGTACTGTTGCTGTTGCTGGTGATGGGGTGCTTGTCACGGTGGGAAACAAGAAAGAGGAGCCAGCGGCAAGCCTACCTCTGGTGTGGTCCATGCATGTACGTGGCGTGCCGACTCTGCGGCTCGTTCACTCCCTCACTCACCTGGTCAATGCCAGCCAAACTATCCATACAGTATTCCCTCAATTCCACGACGTAATGCGTCCACGTTTTTCGAGATTTAACTTTGATCATAAATTGAATCAATAATATATAAATTATTTTATAGAAAAATTATATCTTTGAAAACTTCTTCCGGTTATGAATTCAAAGGTATCTATTGTCGTCCATGTTGGTTAAATTTATGGGTCAAAGTTAAATCTCAAAAAGCGTAGGCGCACTACATTACGAAATGGAGGGAGTACCTACGTCCTACGTTAAGGTACATGATTAATGGCGATTCCGTCTTCTTTTCTTGCAACAAGACCTTTTTTTCCCTTGGGCTGGCATTCATGGAGTTTTATTTGAAAACACAAGCACATGTGCTCACATGCACGCAAGCGCACACATTTTTGTGACGTGTGTATGTGCACCTTGTCCCTATGAGTAAAGGGTAGGCTAGCAGATCTTGAAATTAGCCAGATCGCTGCATGCAGCTCTTAGGTGACAAATACAACACTATAAAAGAATAATAAGTCTATGATAAATAAATAGATAATGAAAGCACCCACCGGTGATTTACGACTTAAATTCAGATGAACAGGTTCCACTGTAAATAGCCTAACCAACTTAGTTATGCTTAGTTAATTTCAAAAAATGAAAAAAAAAACTTAATTGTGCTTAGTTCGTCACAAAGTCTCAATAATCCAGTGGCCAGAGGCTGGTTGATGCACCCTATTTGAGGCCGGAAATATGGCGTTAAGTATGCTTGATCAACACACAAAGTCATAAAATACAGCACCACTAAATAAATTATTGACTTGATGAAGAACTTTAATTCGGGACGGAACGAGTTCTCTATAATCTAACTAATAAACAAACGATACACGTTTGAACCAACGAAGGACCGATTATTGATGGGGGCCTAATCATGAGCTTGTCACAGCAGAGGAACCTTTTTGTGGGGATAGTCCAGGACAGTTCAGAGATGCCTTGCCACCGTGAGGACAAAATGAAAATACGTGTCACAACAGCGTGCCAATAGAGTACTGAACTATCTTTGTGAGCACACGGAAAAAAACAGACTTCGGAGGAGCCGGCGGTGTTCACATTTCAAACATCAAAGAAGACCAAGGCGTCATTTTCATGCATCCGCCTCTCGCTCTAATCCCCACTCCGCCACTAAACTTCGGAGTGTTCATTGCTGGAAGTCATGACAACAAAAACAAAACCAGAGCTCCAAAATGCGTTTGGAAGTAACATTTTAAGAGCATCAATTTTGTTTTTTACCACACCTTCCATCAATGTTATTTCATGATGAAATTTTGCATGCACAATAAACATTTCTTAAAGTATGCCATTTTCATAATTTCTTGAAATGTTTTTCTATTTTCTTTTTTACTGTTCACACCAGGAGCATTTGAGCTAAGTTAGAAACTCAACATCCCTAAAGGCATGTCTAGCAAATCCCTTCTGAGGTGTATGGGGTCTCCTAATCTACGTCCATTTCAACAAACAAACCCTCCCTAACATATGTCTAGATGGGAACCCACAAGATGGGGTTTGCACCTAGTGCTGACTGCATTTGTCTTGGAAAAAAAATCGAGCATGATCCATGAGTTCTCATATGACCCACGACGCCCGCTAATTAAGGTTACCTTGATTATTTCCGTCCTAAGCGCAGCCAACCCTCCCTTCAAGCGAACCGCCACCTCCCCTGCTTCTCCCTGGTGGCTGCCCTCGGAGACTAGCCTCCGTGTCAGTTGCCTCCACCTCCCCATCTTCTCCATCGACCCCACCCACCCTCACTTATGGCTCAAACGTCACCACCCTGCTCTAGCAACACTTTCCACCTCTCTTTCTTCAGTTGGTCAAACAGGAAATCCATGAGGCTCATCCAATAGTTGTCTCAAATCACATTCTAGACCAACTCTTCTTATAGGGAAGGGATCTTAATTAAGGGAAGAAGTACAAAGGGAAGGGCCAAACTCCTCTACCGGGAAAGCGAACTATTTCCTCCTCCAGGATTGTTACTTCACTCCACTTCTTGATTTGTGCCCAGGCTCATCCGTGGCCCGTCACCATGTTACGAATCCACTCCATTGTTGCTCACTCCACTTCCCATCATTTTGGCCATCACTAGAAATTGTCTTGTTCAACTAGAATATTTATTATGTCCTTTTTTCCCCTTAGTATGTATAGGCAAGGGGATGCTAACATCGGTCCCCTTGCACTTCACAACAATGGTGAAGGTGCCACAACCATAGTTTCATATATAGCTTAGCTATGGTCCACCTGAGGCCTCCGACCACCCACCTCTTTTACTCACAATTTTGTATTTCAAGAGCTTAACATTAAATAATGCACACATTCAATATATGATGACAACATATACAAAATACAATTATATAAAAACATGTCTACTCTACAAATGTGGTGATAACCTATTGGAGCATTTCTCAAGTTCCGAGACAGTTGTGTTATGCGCCAGCAAGTTCGAGGACCAAATCTGTAACCATACCTCAAACTGTAACTATCTTCCAGTGACCAGCGGGGCCCGCCTCACGCCCAGGGCAGGAGTTGCTCCCTGCACGGCAGCCCTTCCCTCATGGACAACCCCAGCCCACACCACCCACCGAGTTACAAAGGGGCCCACCCAGCAGCCACACCGTTCATAGAACCCAGCCAACAACCCAGTCAAAATTGGGACAAAAATCCAAAATTGGACACCTCAATTGACTGAGGGAGCTCTAAAATTAGGGAGCATAGTGAATTTAAAGATATGCTGTCTGCTCGCTTTTTTTGGAACTACTTTTCATTTTCTACGAGTGCACTGAAGTCCAGTTCACCAGGTGCACTACTACAAGCAGTGGAAATGTTCTATGTACTCACCTAATCTACAAACCGATGAGCCAAACAGAGATCAATGAGTTCAGCTCGAACAAAAACACTGAGCAGATGAATTTCCTGGACCATATACACATGAATACCAACATGTGGCACAGCACGATGAGCCCAGCTTGCATAATTACAGTTGCGAGATAGCTGGTTAACAACTGAATGATAAGATAAAACCCTAACATATTGCACAAAACGACTAGCTGATTCTTCTTGGGCAGAATTAATTACATCCCTCATATGACCTCGACCGGGAGCAAGGAGTAGGCAACCGACTAGTGCTGTCAAGGCACTATTCAATTCTTATGACAGGACGATCTCATCTCATCTTGCATACCAGTGACTCCCCTCGATCTGTTGCAAGTAACAAATGCGTCATGCTTGATGCATGGAGCTTGAGCCACCATTTGCTGGAAACTGGTAGCTTCTCGTGGTGTCGTGGGACCCTAGATCTGCGCGTTGCTGTTCATTTCCTGCGGCAGGCGGTCTTAGCAACCAGCAGATGGGAGGAACTTGTCATAGGGATTCAGGACTGGTAGCTTGCAGAAATTGGAGTAGCACTGGTCATCGTCAGTGTTCAGGATTATCCCAGCTATTGGAGAATCTGGCTCAGATGACTTGGGCATCCCAGTGCCAACCTGCAAGTCCCAGGAATCTTTGTGAGCTTCATATGATGACCACACGAAACAGCAAGAAGAACCGCGACGCTGTATAGAAGTAATAGAACTATATGGTGATGTACGTGATTGACATGTCCAACGGTTCATTCCATAGAATGTACCATCTAGACATGTTTGAATGTATAGTGAGCTCAAGTTGCGAACCTCTTGTAGATGGGCACTCATGAAGGCAGATAGCTTTTTCTCCTTCCCGATTAAGAGAGCTTCGCATTGGCTGGCCACCTCCTTAAAAGGCAAACCCTGGTTTGTTGACACGGACAATCTTGCAACACTCTGAGATGTCTCCAAAACCTGCAGAAGTGGTAACCTCTTTTTTAGCATGTATTGCTGCATCTTAAAAGGCTATTAATTACCACCTCCATATTTCATGAAAGCTATTCAGCTTTGGTTATGCATTAAACCAGAGTACAAGAGGTAACTAGGAGATAAATTCATACTGATTGCAGAAGCTGATCGGCATCAAGAAGACTGTTATCCAAAGGTTGTCGTTCTGCTAAGGTGTCAGTTGGTTCAGGAATGGTATCATCCTCGAAAATAAATCCCATAGGAATAACCTGCATAATAAGTCCCACCGCAATATAAGAAAAACGAAAATTAATGGTTTACAGGATTTGATATTTCCTCTATTGCTAAACATGGCTGATCACCTCCAAGGATTTTTGGTGTAACTTTGCGTTATATGCAGGAGATTTTGAAGGTGATGCAATAAAATGCGAACCGATAAGACACACATCGTCTGCAGAGAAATCCTCAAACAACTGGTTTCTTACAGTAGATAACTCTGGCTGCAGAAAAACACAGCATATTGGGAAATTAACAGCTACAGAAACAGAAAATGTCAAAGCACGAGTATGCAAGGGTATCCTTGTGACTTACGTCAGATAGCTTCAAGCTATCAAGAATAAGAGAAACTGCTATTTGTTTTGACTGATCATTCAGTTTGATGTTAGAGAGAGATTTCGTAGCAAAATCGTTATCTTCTTTCGAACCGTAGTCTCTAAAGACAGATTCGATACCACTGTCAAGAGCTTGCAATCTGAGGTCATCAACTAAACGAAGAAATGGATCAACCTGGTAAACATAATTATCGAAAATCAACACAAACTGCATAGTAACACAACATATGATGATTTCTATAAAGCAAAAGGTACAAGCAAAAGACACATAAAAAGAATAGTGAACTATATACTTTTGTCATCAATGATATCACCAAGCATATTAATTCCATGTCGGCCACTGTATTTTGAGACGATATTGTACTTGTTAAAATTGATCTGGTACTGTTCCAAAAATTATTGGCCGTACACCAAAACTGGTAACAAAAACTCGACTGCTGTTGGTCGGTAGCACAGGTATTCGGCTAAACAATGATACTTTTGTACTATGCACCATTTTTTTCTAGGGATAAAAAAACTAAATAATTTATTCATTAACTTTGACTAAGAAATTGCTCCATACTGTTGTTGGGGCATGACTACACAAATATCTCATAAAAATAAGAAGGAAAATGTAGGAGAAGCATGCTCTACTAACAGAGAAGAAATAGGAGCCCAGTTCTCGTCAACATTTGCTCTCTGTGTGCCCTAGAAATAGTGTTCTCTTTGCGGATTTTCTGGAATGCAAACAAGTCTTCACCACAGAAACGTAATGAACAAGGATATGTTGTTTCACTTACGGTACTTTCAATCAACAAATCTTTCACAACTGGAATGAGTGTTGGAACACTAAAAGCTTTCGAAAAGAACACAATCATAGATGTCGCCAGAGTAAAAAGAGAACGCCTGCGTGATGGTGGCAGAAAACCTGCAAAACATGTTACATTGCAGAAAATATTTTAGCATAAACATAGGACTTTCTACTGCATATAGCCATAAGTGAAACCAGAATAACTGAACAAAAGAGCAGATAACGCTGCCAAAATAATTGTTATTTTTATGAATCACAATTCAGTGGAAGAAAAAAAGTTTCATGTAAAACATTCTGAAAAAAAACATGGAAATAAGTACCTGCTTGTAATGACATATTTCTTAAAGAAAAAGAAAGCTGAAAGCTGCCGACCAGAATTTCTAGATGTGAGCTCTGCCATTGATCAATTAGGTCAAATCACAGAGAGTGATGGAATCAAATGTCAAATAAATCTTGCAGCTCAGAGCCATAGAATTTAAGGTTAAAAGCTACATACAGAATAAAGATCCACATAAGAAAGAAAAAAGTTGTCAATCATCATAACAGTTCAATAGTTGAATATGACCATCATTGATCTATATAATCTGGCAATCAGTCATATAATAAGGAAATGGGGGATAAGAATCATGCTCCGACCAACTGCAGTCTTTCAGATAAGATCCTATGAACTATGGTATAATCGGCAATGCAACAAACCAAACAAGATATGGTAGCACCCTAGATTATTGTCATTATGATGAGAGCTTATGTATTATAGTGATTGTTCATACAACTGAGTTTTCTAAACGGTTTTATTATGTGAATACTAAATGGAATCCTTAATACTACCATCCAATATATATACACAGATTTATATCAAAATATGTTTTCCTTGTTATGTATTCCCTCCAGTTCACAAATACGTGCCATTTTGGACATACCTTCAGTCAAACTTTTAATTGACTGCCAATATCATTTTAAATATTTAGATTGGAAACATGAAAATCTTATGTGTAGATGTGTGCAAAAATGTTTTAGAATATTATTTAAAAAATTAGGTTATTGCATATAATATAGTTGAATCTTGATAAAAACAAAATCAAGACCATTCAAGATCTAAAACGTCGCTTATTTGAGAACTGGATAGATTACTGGCAGGAAACACACAAAAAACTGGTCATAGATCCGGCAATGTGCTTCCTCACCTTGTCTCCAGAAAATAGTAGCATCAAGCTGTAAGTATGTGAAATTGCTTCATAGTTTCGTGGAACATTTTCAGGTGACAATGCCTGGGTCCACAGCGATGAAAGCAGAATATTTGCCTGACGTGCACTCAGTATGAGGATGACTGGTTCCTGCAAAGTAAAAGAATAAAACTTCTTGTTCTGCTAAGAAATAGGCAGTTACTGAATGATCCTGTTAGCCACAAGAAAGCTGAGTATAATACATACTGTTTCTGGAGCAGGTCCACTTGATTTACTTATTTCTGTTGCAGACGGTAAAGAAGGATCTCTTACACTAGTCATCCTTTGGATAGTCTGTGACTTAAACAATTGTGGCTCATTTTCACTGCCCTGTTCTGTGTCCTCAGTGATGATGGGCATTAGATTTGAGCTTTCCCGCCGTGGACTTCCACGAAATGAGGACACGTTTCTTTTTAATTTCCCAAACAAAGCTGCTGAAGATGAAAAAACTGACGATGTCCTGGATAATGTCTTCTGCAGATTAACCTTGCTTGTCTGTGAAGTTCCTGAGAAAGAGCATGGAGCGACAGAGGAGGGAACAAGAACAACAGAGAAAATCCGGTGTGCCCCTAAATGGGTCTCGCAATCGGGATAGACCATTGCCATAATCAGTTGATGAAACAATGCCTCAGGAAATGCCTACAGTGTGTAGTATACCTTGTTAAACATTTTGTATACAAGAGAACGGAAAGAAAAAATATTTTCAATCAACGTACTTTGCTCTTATATGTCAAGTTTGGCAATGAAGCAATTATTTGAGCTGTACGATATGCTGCACAAATGGTTGACCGTGCAACAGGTGTGGTACTTGAAACATTCTCCAGTACTACAGCTAATGTATCAAGGATAGGTCCAGCATCACCGACCTGAAGAGCATAAAAGAAAATTCAAGGAGCATATAGATGGGTGGGCGTGGTTGCAAACGATCCATAGCTTGCAAACAGCAAAGGGTGTATCTGAAACAACTTCAGAGAAAACTGACCTTTCTAGACATTTGAATAATGCATTCATCTACACCTTTCTGATAGCTCTCATTCCATTTGTTTTCTCCTCCAAGACTTTCATCTTGCATACTTTTACCCAAATGCTTGACCATATCACTAATTGCAGCCATTATTGCAGTAGAAGATTGAGCTTTGGATTTCTCAGCGAGGTGTGCTGTAACTTCAATGATGTCTAGAATCATATCTGGTTGGTTCGATACATTCTTGTGTTCGAGATGCTTAACTAACATCGACAACAATATATGCGCATTCTGTCCTGCCAGCCAATAATTTAAACTTATAAAAGAATAGAAAAATTGTCAACACTAGCAATCACTGAAGATAAGCATGCATGTGTAGATATCTTGAATACCACATGAAAATATAAAGTGTACACCAATTAAATAGTAAATTAAATCCAAAAGGCTGAGGAAATAATGAAATACCAGCTTTCTCCATCACAATCTGCATATCCAGAAGGACACACAGTGCAAGTCCCTTAGAAGGTGACCACATATTGTTAGTATCAAAATAACGAAATACTGTCTCCAGAACTCGGCGGATGGTTGTTGCTTCCCTGGATATTCTAGCAAGGTTGTGCAGGCAAATCCCTGACCAGAAATTAGGACTTGCTGATTCTTGTCTGTGCAGGAAAAATGATTTAAAGAGATAAGATATTAGAAAAATTATTACAAAATAAAATTCTATGAACTCCAGCCTGAAATTCTTTACGTTGTCAAATTCAATGCCCCGTTGGTAGTTCTAATATCTTTCCATGAAGAAACCCTCGCCAAAATGGTAGCAGCAGGAGGGTCATGACCTTCAGCCTTGAGAACTTCATTCACCCAGCGATTCCTTCTGTCCTCAATGGTGTCATCGTTAGTCTCGGAATTTGCATATGGGCTGTCATAGTTTTCCAGAACTGCAGAGACAACCTGTGCAACCAAAAAATAATGGTTGAGAACAGAAGTAGCCTGGCAGAAGAGCAGTTATCCTGAATTCCTGATACACGGTTGTGCCCGTTTGGCCATATGATCTCAAGTTCTCAACAGAGTTAATGACTAACTGGCAAGTAGAAGCTTTAAGTTACATGTTTCGAAGGAAGAGAAAACTAGGAGCAGACAGACAGGTTCATGTTCAATAATCATATATACTCCCTCCGTAAAGAAATATAAGAGCGTTTACATCACTAATTCCTTATATTTGTTTACAGAGGGAGTAACTTATAACATGGAAAGATTGGAAGGTAGTACTATGCACGGCGAGCTTATTCAAACTAAACAGACTAAAAGATCAACAGTAAGACCTTGGATTTGACTAAAACTGTTTCTTTGTTGTTTTTATACTAAAATGCAATGGGAAATAGAAAACACCACACTTACATTGTCAAGTTCTGCAGAGATATGGGAGTGCTCACCCATAAACCAGACCTGAAAACACACATAAATGGACATATATGAGTATTTCGATATACATTTGAAACACAAATATGGGCACATATGGCCTGTTTTTGTACTGATGAATCCATCCCTTGGCAGGACAGCGCAAGCCCCAATCTTTTGATGAGAGAATCAAATAATATCTCAAATGGCATGATGCACAAAAGACAGAAAGAGATAACTTTTTGAGGAGATGCATCATGCATGATGACACTGTCTAACCCTACTATTTGACGTCACCGCCCAAAAAGCATCATGAAGGACTAGCTGCCAATGAGATAATCAGCTGTAGATTCACTAGGTATATATAACAAAAGAAAAAGGTACCAAAGATGAAAGGGCTTGGAGCGCAGCAGCATGAAGACTAGATATCTTCTCCTTCTCACCCATCTCTTGGGCCAGCTGACATAGTATAGGAATTTGGTTCTCTAGATTGAACATGTAAGTGCTGTCAACCTGTAACAAGAAGAGTGTAACACACAACTCAAAATTTGCTGAAAAGAGTTGTCTTTGATGATAGCAAAATTCGAAACTATTTTAATTCACAAATTGTTGCCTACCCGAATGTCCAAATACCTGGTGGTTTACAAAGTCAAAAAGCATTTGACACCCTATTATCCGTAAGTCATCATGTCTATTTTGCTCCATTGTGGTCTCTACGATGGTCAGTAAACTATTGGCAAAAAGGGGCCTGCAAAACAGTGACTTCGCTCATTATGGCAATTATTCACACAAACAGAACATATACAATATTTGCACCCAGGTACAATTTTTATTGTTGCAAGAGATCAGAGTCTACCCGAAATAAATAGCTTGAGAAAAAAAAACATAACTCAAATATACAATTGGACAAAGAGTAACATAAATGACATTATTCTATATAGGCATGACATAGCAGTCTTGAAACTGAAAAATAGTGAACATACAATGAAGTTATCATAAATATACAAAATTCCAACATTTAGCATCTAGAACCTTCAGTGATATATTCAAAAGAGAAAATGCAACTAGCAAAAACAACTTACAGTTGCTCCGGACAAGAACATGTCACCTTTCGGTAAATTGCCATGACAACTTTCACTGAGCCAAAACGCTCAGATCTCAATTCCTTGAAAAACTTTTGCTCCAAATAAACGGTAATCTGTGAAAGTAAAGTGCACACGCATCATTATTTAGGCTTTCCGACTCGTCCCTTCGAAAAGCAAGTTCATCTGTAATTAAAACTCTCTTTAGTTCTTAATCAGAAGGCAGTACTCTTTCCCAGTTTTTCAGACAAGTAGCATAATTATGAATGAGAAAAAGATCAAATCCATGGGTAGGGAAAAACTCATACTTTCTAAAACTCTCCCTAAGAGGTATAACCCTCGGGTTCCACTACTTGTCTTATAGTATGATGTTATTTTCTAGCAATTTTGACTACCAGATGCTTTGCTTGCATTGAACATATACCAGCAGAAATAGACTTAGAAGCATTAAAGTGCATATGCGGGATATAGTTAATTTTTAGGTGGATTTTCTTTGCACAATTTAATTAAACTCTATATTGCTGTGGTCAGTAACATAGGCAGCTAGAGGCACCCAAATAATACAAGTTTGAGGCCAAGGCTAAGCAATTTTGCGGCGAACACGAGAGGAAGAGATCTTCAGATAAGCAGCAGTTGTCGCAACCAGCAAAGAGCACAAATAGACGATTGTAATTGCAGCACAACATCCTGGGTAGAAATATAAAGGGTGCAAACATGATTCGGTAAGAACTAAGTTTTAGACTTCTTCAGAGAATTATGTTGCACCAGAACAATACAACACTGACCTGTTGGTCACAATCGGACACCATGGGGAGTTGCGCTAGAACAATAAGTAAGAGTCTAAATCTAAAAGAGAAACACACCTTTGGTACACGCAGTGAATTCTTCGAAATATATTCGCACAATTTGCCTATCTTTCGATCGTTTGGCGGTTCATCCTGAAAATCGGAGACCAAAGTTTCCAGAGGCCATCAGTTTCCCAGAGAGGTTATACAACAAGACACACATTTCGCAGAGCAGATATGTACTAGCATACAAATCCAGATACTGTCAAAACAAGGAAAAATTTCCTAGCATGGCGGTCTCAAATTCAAAGTTCAAATCCGTTGGAACATTATAATGCACGTGATCACCTGCGACTTGGGGAAGATTTCGGCGAGCAATTTCTTGTAGCGCTTGACCGGGTGGCGAGACCTGGTCCGCAGGTCGGGGCAAAGGAAGCATAGGCTCTCGCACACTTCCATGGTCGTCAGCAGGGTGCCTCAAACTCCACCATCAGGCGTCCACGCAGCGTACGCGGTTCACACCATCAGCGAAATCTTATCGCGCCCAATTCCCACTCACACCTGCAACAAGCAGCGTCACCTACAAAAAAATTAACCAAACGATCAAACCTACCATTACGGCATCACCAATCAGGCGCTCACATGTACAATGGCCCAAAATCTCCGGTTGAACGAGGAAAAGTTGAAATGGGGCAACATTTGTCACGAAATGAATCTCTAATCGGCGGAGGATACCGAGAGTCCGGCGGTGCGTACCTGGGGGGCGGTGGATCGATCGACGGGACGGCACGGGACGGGCGGGCGCAGGGCGCGGCGGCAGGTCCGCGCCTCGCGGCGGGGGCAGGCGATCGATGGTGGTGGTGGTGGGGGGTGGTGGGAGAGAGAAGGGAAGGGAAGGGGGGGGGGGTCCGGGCGAGGGAGGGGGCTCCGCTCCTCTTCCGCTCCTTCCTCCTTCGTCGCCGCGCCGTCTGCTGCCGCGCGCCTAAATTGCTGCCCTCGCCGCGCTCGCGTGGCCTTTCCTATATCTGGACACCGCCCACGCCTTCTCCGGGCGCTTTTGTACATGCGCCCACGTCTCGTTTCATTGACAGGTGGGCCCGCCGGACAAAAAGTTCATCAAAATGTTTATATTTAAAACAAATCATCAAAACGTGAGCAGATAGTGTTTTTAAAGAGAGTTTATTTGAATCAAATTGCTTCAGGTAGCCCCCCACCTTTTCAACATTTTTTTTCCTGACTCCCCCTGTAAAAAAATATATTTTCCCTGCCTAAGGACAACTCCAATGCAGGAACGCTAACTGATGTCCGGTTTGTCAGGTTTTCATTCATTTGGGATGCTACTTTGGCCATTGTCCGGCCTTGCTGGTGCCATTTTGTTCAGTAAACCCAGCCGGTCGACCCATTTCACTATTAGGAAAAACCCTAGCAGTAGCGTTGGTTTTGTGCTCACTAGTAGCGCGGGTAGGCGCGCTACTAATAAGGCGCTATAGCTATTGCTTAGCGATAGCAGCGTCTTGCAGCCGCTTCTGCTAGGACAAATAGCTGCAGCGATTGTTCACTCCCACGCTACTGTTAATGTAACTACTGGCAGCGTGTTTTCTCTCCGTCATTACTAGTATTCTTTTTTATTTTTTTATTTTTAGTGTATTTATGCGCCATCGTACAAATATTGATACAATACCAGTTATGAGGTTTACATCATTATGTCCATAACAGTGTGTCAAATGAAGGTGGATTAGGTTCAAGTGGAGGCAATATGTAGTGCATGTCAAAAGTATACTACTAAGAGGGTGTTTGGATCACTAGAGACTAGAGACTAGAGACTAGTAGTAGTCACCTTTAGTCAGTAAACCTCCAAACACCCCTGACTAGTGGGTGACTAAAACTAGTTTAGTCCCTAGTCACCCCACCCCAACTTTTCTTGACTAGAGGCTAATTTTAGTCACCTTTAGTCGAGAAACCTCCAAACACCCCTGACTTTTCTTGACTAAAGTCCCCTCTCTCTCCTCTAATTGGTGTTGCATAAGGGACATTTAATACTGAGACATTTAATGCTGACTAGTAGTAGTCACCTTCCAAACAGGGCCTGACTAAAAACTTCTAGTCTGACTACTACTAATCACATGACTAGAGAGTATCCAAACACCCTCTAATCCAAACTTGATCTAGTTTGGACTAATAGTACTTTCAATGTGTACCACATGTTGCCTCCACTTGAATCTAATCCGCTAGCACAAGCTATTTAATCATCATCATAGTCATTACCATCAACAGTATTTATTTAATCACCACTAACACTAGCTAATAATAATCATCATAATCATTACCACCAACACTAGCTATTTTATCATCATAGTAATAGTGTAGCACATCATCATCCTCAAACTCATTTCTAGCTAGCTAATCACTCCTGTTGCTCTCTCATAGGTAAAATAACATAAAACATGTGTAGCTCTCCTCCTTGATCAAGTTGGAGCATGCAGATGAACCTGTCTCCTAATCGTGGGTAGCGCATCTGTTTGCTGCCCCCTAGTACTTCTCTGCGCTCCCCCATCACATATTTGGTCCAGTCTTGCACTATTAAGCACCCGTCGCTAATCTTGAATGCACTAAAGTAATCTGTAGGATATCTTGGCCGTAAGTTATAAAACTCATGGTACCTTCAGTCTCGATCCCATAAGGCACAACATTCATCGGGAGTCCTTGTTGAAGAACAACGTATGGTAACATACTTAGCAATGAAGTTTAGCTTCAAAAAATAATGTATGGAAAAGATGCACTGAGGACAAATAGTAAAAATATTATCATCCTTACTAAATAGATGTGACCGTAGCTCATTACGAATACTATTGGTCGCATGTTTTCAGTACTAACATTTCTAAATGCAGGAAGAAAATTTGTCTTGACAGTATCAAGATCCGCAAGCCATGAAACATAATGACTTAGCTCCTCGCAGTTGAGTTCAGCCCCGGGACAGTAGTAGGTCTTGTCTACCATGCACTGGACATGTTTGCTTGCACCGAAATAAGCTGACAATACAAATTAGTTGTCAACTATTTTTGAATAAACAATATCAAAGACATAAATATGGTTGAGAAACTTACATAATGGTATAATCGAGGCGTCGCACATCGACCCAAATGTCGGTATTACCTTCAATATCATCTTTCGGACGAATATCAAAGGTGATAACCATATCAGGCTCAAATGCATAAGTCTTGCATAGTGCTCGCCATGTTTTGCATCCAAAATAGGTGTAGTCGTCTGAATTGTATAATTTTGCGTGGAAAATATAACCATGCTCGGTCTTCAAGTAAACTTTCTTTACCTCCCTAGTATGACTGAAACCTATCTTATCCAATACGTAAACTCTTGCATGGCAGGGGATACGCTAGTAGAATAGTAAAAAATATAAGTTGAAGCAAATGAAGCAGATGTCATGCTTAATTACGAAAAAGACTTGTCTTTATGACTTCATCAGATCCACTTTGAAGTTCTCGTCCGGCTTGATGCTGAAGCGCCTATCATCATCTAGGAAGATTCCGTCGCACAGGCCGCGCTCGTCTTTGCAGTATTTGCAAATACCGAAATCCTTTTCGTCATCAGACATTTCCTATGTTCATAGTTAAAACATTAATTGAAAATCGATCGAAGACAACTACCAGGATACTCAACACACAAATCCGGGGCACTCGATATTTCCTACATATTACGGCACAAGTCATGCCAAAATTCACGGAAAAATCCGGCATGACCTTTGCTAAAATAGGACATATCGGCGCCTGAAATTTGCTTGAACGAAAATGAATCAACACTCCGGCAAAACATAGGCCACTCGGAGGTGTAACCTGCAAACATGACCGCCACTTGGATATTGAGCAACACAAGATATACATTTCAAAATATCTTATAGGACTCAAATTAGCATGCATTCAATAAGCAAAAGTAAATCATCTCATGCGTCCGTACATCGTCGAATATAATCACTAATACATCCCGAATTGTGTCATACATATAACATCACTAATACAACTAAAACCCTAGCACACGACGGGTATCGGCGCGGGCGGTGGACACCCACAGAGAAGGAACCATCACGGGATCATAGCTTCAGTGAGATCCCTAGAGAACCTGCCGGTATTGGAGAACACATGCTCCAACGCAAACAAGTAGCGACGGACGTGCGCGTCCTCCTCACTGACACGGTGACGCACCACCTCTGCCGAGTCCTCGAGCCTCTGGACCATCACTGGCCCACGCGACCGCCACCAAAGAAGCTTCGGGTCAACGACAGGCTGGCTCCTCACCAACCTGCGCCCCCCGGTAGGTAGCGCCTCCCAGTACCACCCCGGCGGAGCCCAGTCCCGGACATGGCCCATCTGGTCAAGCAGGTGTCATCCTCCGCTGACTCGACGACGAGGATGCGGAATAGGCATCGTCCACGTCGATGCGAGAAAAATTGCTTTAACTAAAAAAATAGCAACAAGTTCTTACTAACTAGTTCTATTAATTCAACTAGTTCTTACTAAAAATAAACTTACAATTAGTACCTAGTTCTTACTAACTAATTAGTAGTACCTAGGAACTACTGTCCTAATTACCATATAAGTAATTAACTAACTAGCACTAAAAATAGCCTAGGGTTCATACTAACTAGCACTAAATAGCTAGGGTTCATACTAAGCAGAGAAGAGGGATCGGAAGGGGAGAGTGCTTACAGAGGGCGGGGAGAGAGATGGGGTCGGGGGACACGACGACACCGAGGCGCGGCGAGGCGGGGTCGGGGGAGACGGCGGTGAGGCGGAGGCGATGAGGAATAGTAGAGGAGAATTGGGGGAGGAAGCAGAGGAGAGGGAATCAGGCCGCGCGGGGGGTTAGGTGAAAATAGCTTTAACAGTAGCGTGGGGAGGCAAAACGCGCTGCTGCTAAAATCCGTAGTAGTAGCGCTGTTCGTAGAAGGGCGCTACTACTATACCTAGCACGTCGGGAACGGTGTGGCAATTATAGTAGTAGCGCGTTCTATTCCTGTCGCGCTACTGCTAAGCGGGTAACAGTAGCGTGGTTCTGGCAGACGCGCTACTGCTAAGTAGCAGTAGCGCCTCATTTTAACAAGCGCTACTGGTAACATTCTGTGTATAAGGTTTTCCCTAGTAGTGTTTGGTCCAGCTCGTCTGTTTTGTTGTCAATTTTTCTCAATTCCGACATTCTATATATATAAATCAAATGAACAAATAAAAATGAAACGTCGCTCTCGATTAAACAAATAAGTTAAATAGTTTCTATTACAACGCAACAAATAAGTCAAATAGTTTTTATTACAACCAGAAGAATTTGAAATTGTAGCAAATATATTGAAAGAAAAGGAGAAGATTCATCTATTGGTTATCAATGTGAGTTCACATATGCTCAACCAAATTAATTTGGAGTTGAATATGAGTTGTCCAATTACACGTTTTCTTGGTAAAATTAGGTGCATTGTGCATATATTGTCGCTCCGTACACAGGCTCAACGTTCTCACCCCGGTAATTAAGCCTTGGTCAAAGATAGTGTCATCACGACTCATCCTCTACAATTTTGTTGTGCATGATCACACAACATGTCACCATCTCTCACATCTTATTAGTGCTCCATCTTCTAGCAGGGTGCCAAATAATAGTCCATAGAGATTGAAGCACACCAAAAGCACGCTCCACATTCTTTCTATCACTCTTGTTCTTGGGCAAACCTAGCCCTCTTCTCTCCTAAGGGCTCTGAGATTGTCTTCACAATAGTTGCCCATTGAGGATAGATATCATCAGCTAGGTAGTATCCCTTGTATTGGTAGTCATTGACCTAAAAGTTTACATATGAGGATTAGCCTTCAAAAAGCCTAGCAAACACCGGAGAGTGCTAAAGCACGTTGATATCATTGTGAGAACCCGCCATCCCAAAAAAGGGTGTCAAATCTAGAGATCTTGTGATGCCACGGCTTCAAGTATGACCGTGCAAGCCTTAACACGTCCTTTATATTGCCCCTGTCAAGCAAATGAACAGTTCTTCCACGGCCAGTGCATACAATCTATGCTTCCAAGCATCCCCTAAAGGCCTCTCGATTCATTGATCGCCAACAACTGAGCTATATCCGCATCATTTGGTTCTCTCAAGTACTCCTTGCCAACACATTGCAACCACAGTTTTGCGGAACATATACAATGCCTCAAGGCATGTGGACTCACTCATGCGGACATACTCACTTGTAAACATCCGAACAACTGCAGTACCTTTTTGATAAGAGAAGAAGCCAACCTTTCCAAGGGCATCGAGCTTCTAATCGAAGTAATCATCGTACTACATCACTCCCTTCCAAAGACGGTTGAACACATGTCTCGCCATTCGGAAGCATCACCAGAGCTTGGCACTAAAAATTGGGCTTGTGAGCTCAAAATAATCGTCGTAGAGTAGGCAATGACCGCTTTCTCTATTACAACTCAAACCCGAAGCATGGCCCAGGATGGATCCCCTAAACATTGGGCCTTGGCTTGAGATGTGCTCATTGACAACCATAGTAGCAACCATAAATTCATCATCATCGGACGATGAACATAGGATGTTGTTGACAAAAAACTCATATGAGCTATCCATACCCGCACCTTGTGGTGTGGAGGAGGCTCGACTGGGCAAATGGCCAAACACCTTAAGGGTGTCGACTGCCTCGGGCACGGACGAGGGGCGGCCGGTGAAAGGACCTGCCCTCGGCTTGTCGCAGTAGGTCTCTGGTAGCCCCGCATCCTCCGGCAGTGTCAGTTGAGGTTGAGGTGCTACCGGCAACCCGCGCCTCGGCGTGCCTTATAGTCCTCCTACGGCGGTGGAGGCGGTGGGGTCGCCGGTGGATGCGGTCGCGGGGTTGAGGCGGTGGCGAAGCGGACGGAACTGGATGAGCAACGACCATTGCACCACAGATGAGCGGGGCAGGGGAGGACAAGGGGAGGGTGTTGAGAGCGTCTGCGACGTGTCCGCGCATAGGTAAACCGGTGTAAATTTAACCCAGAAAATGGGTCACGGTGGAAAAAAAGACACTCGTCCATTTGTGTCCCCGTATTGGGCTGTGATTTCTGTCCATTCAAATCTTAAAGGACATGGACGGACCAAAACGTGTCTCTGCGTTGGCCTAAATGACTCACCATGTGCGTCTGAATCGAGGGTTCGATGCTGATATTAATTTATTCTTCAACCGGTCGTGTTGTAAGACCAGACTTTGACCACTGCCTATTTGAACCTTTCGCTTGAATTACATGTTATACGCGATAGCAAGAAACAACGATGAACCAAGAAATCAACCAACAGGGACACGAGATTTTAACGTGGAAAACCCTTGCGGGAAAAACCACGGGCGCCAGCCAGCAAGACTTCACTATATCGAGGGTAAGGTTACAAACGCCGGGGAATTTCCTCAATGCAACATATCCCTTACGGCGGCTTACAAGAGGTATTTATAATAGGTGAACCCTAGTCCAACTCGGTAACAACTCGTACCGTACCGCGGGGGGCTAAGGGAAATCAGATTTCCGGCCATGGTTGGGATGTGCCTCCCGGCGACGGGCCTCGCTTCGCTCGGGCCGAAGTTGCCTTTATCTTTATTTCTTCTAGGAATTTGGATCACCACAAAAATAACATTACAAGTGTCATATTGGATTACTACTGCTTTTGAGCTCTAAAAGAGTACGTAGCATACTTATTTTTCCGTAAGCCCAATATATTGTGCAAATACATTTTTGAATGAGCCATAAATATGGCCAATAGATAAAGAGCTACTTAAAGTAAACCTCGTTGTCAACTCAATCTTCCACAAGCCATCGCATGAGTAAAGCACTTTGTTTGTCTTAAAACTGATCATCGGAGGACCTTTTTTGTGAAAAAGATCCAGGTTCGTTATCAAGGTTTACCAGAAGTACAAAGCACCTCAAATAATATAAAAATTATATCGAGATACCGAGATCACTAAATTAAACAAACACTATCGCTGCCATGTGCCATTATTTGCTAAAAAATGATCCACTCAACATGGTTAGCTTCGTTGTACGTCTTCTAGTTTCCTGGTTTTGCGAACCTTTCGAAAGGTTCCGATCCGGTTCAAGTTCAGTTTTTTCTTTTGTTTTCATGTTGTTGTTTTTCGGTTTTCCTTGGCCGTTCATTCTTCCTTTTCTACTTTAACTTTTATTTGTAAATTTTTCAAAATATGTATGACTTTAGAAAAAAAGTTCCAGCTTTCGAAACAATGTTCAAATTTTTCCCAAAAATTTAGTTCCTCTTTTTAAAAATATTTGTGTTTTCTAAAAATTATTCATAATTGCACAAAAAATCGTTTTCTAAAAATGTTCAGTTTTTTTTAGAAATGTTCACAGTTTAAAAAATTGGGTTTTCAAAATATGCTCACAATTTAAAAAAAAATCATGTTTCAAAAAGCAATTCCAATTATATTCTCCAAAATAATATCGTTTTCAAATAATATATGTGTTTTCGAAACAATTCATGTTTCAAAAATTTGGTGTTTTCCCGGGAATGTTTGTCTTTTAAGAAATGTTCACGTTTTCAAAAATTATTCAGTATTTCAAAAAAATCGTGTTTTAAAGAATGTTCACAATCTAAAAAAATGTTTGTCTTTTCATAATTTGAAAAATGTCTGTGTTTCTAAAATTGTTCCCCGTAATTAAAAAACATATTTTCCAAAAACTTTTTGCGTTTTAAAATAATGTGTGTGCTTTAAATAAAAATGTTATTTAAAAAGACATGTTTCGAAAATGTCCGTGTTTCCCTGTAGCGTTCACATTTTCAAAAAAGGGTTTTTTTCAATATAATTGTTGGTATTTAAAACTATTTTATTAAATTGTCAGAAGTTAAAAATTCCCTATTTAAAAAATGTTTGGATTTTCAAAAGATTTCCACGTTTGTAAAATTAATTTTTTAAACTAACCAGAAAAATTGCATGATATAGGATCGCTTAAGAAAAACTATAGGAAAACCGAGTCGCTACAAGGAAGCACCCTATGTGTGAGTGTGCCGGCCCAGGCAAGGGCTCAATTCTGTCGCGGCAAGCGGCACATAGGAGGTCCCGTCAACTATGGTTTGCCAGCGAGAGCCCTCTTGATCGCCTTAAGGCCGACTTGATGCTCACGTGCGTGCCTGCCGGCTATT
This sequence comes from Aegilops bicornis, assembly GCA_021605145.1. NCBI lineage: Eukaryota > Viridiplantae > Streptophyta > Magnoliopsida > Poales > Poaceae > Aegilops > Aegilops bicornis. Next base: position 628,918,537 of record CM038674.1, on the reverse strand, counting down.
GCCCTCTACAGTTAGCCGCTCGCTGGCTAAGGGCATGTACAATGGTTGATAAGATAGTTTTATGTTAAGTTTTACATGTAATCTAGAGATGACAAAAAAAGTGTCTACAATGGGTCATCTGTTAGCCTTACTTTCAATAACTAGCAATTCCTAAAAACGTGGTGAGACATATTATGTTAAGAGATCATCTCTTGTCTTCTCTTAAATAAGAGAAGACAAGCTTTTTCTTATGAGTTCTCTCTTCTTCACCTCATCATTTATCCGACGTGGCACTCCTAAAATAGTATCATTGTACATGCTCTAAGTTGTCTTGGTCGGTCGGTCTTTTCCAGTTTTTATGTACTGCTACAAAACATATAAAAAAACATAAATTCGACAAAAAAAATCCTGAATTGAAAAATAAAAGAATAATTGATTAGAAAAAAGTGTCCAATTTTAAGAAGTTCAAAAATTTGAACAAAATAATGAATTTAAAAATGTCATGAATTTGAAAAAGGTTCACGAAGTTTAAATTTTTGTGTATTTAAAAAAAGACATGCATCTGCAAAATATCATGATTTTTGAAAAAAATAGTGTATTTTTCAAAAATGCCCATGAGTTTTGAATTTTTGAAAAAATTGAATAAAAAATGCAGAATTTATTTTTTGGAAAAAACTAATAGAAAGCAAAAACAACAATAAATCATATAAAAACCGAGCAGGGAAAACATGAAGAATCGACAGCTACTAGAAGCTTCCTAAAAACAGAAACAACCAGTTACTTTGCAGTTACATGAACTGCCCGTTATTTCGAGAGGGATGTGCGCCATGTATCAAATGGCTCTATTTGACGTGATAAGCGCCAGATTGAAAATGTCATTCCTACTTCTATAAGAAAAGCGAGAGCAACTAGTTAACGAGCGCTCCTTTGGAGCGCTAGGAATGAGCGGTTCGGGAGCGCTCCGCGGATGACAAGTGTCGCGCACGGAGCGCTCCAACGAGCGAAAACCAGCCGACGCGGTTGCTTCCTGACGATGACATGTATCTAGGGTAGGGTCTTAGGCCTGACCTAGACACCTTACCCAAGGACACTACCTTAGAGTCCAAGGTCTACAAGGTTCAACAGAAGATACCGGCTGAAATCGCCCTGAAGTGCAACTCACTCGACGGAAGATTCCACTCGGAGATCCCAATTCCACTCGACCATGATAACTTCACTCGACCATACAAAAGCCCACTCGGAGTATAAAAGGCCTAGAGTCACCCCAGGATGGCAACGGTCAGGCATCACTCCATCGTATAAAGACCATTTATAGCAGACGTTACCAATAACGTTCTAGTCTTAACTCACATTGAACCCCTGTGTAACTGAGGGCTGCGAGGGGCCTGGTGTACTCTATATAAGCCACCCCTCCCCTCTGGCACAAGGATTCGCACCCCCTGTAACTCACACATATCCAGTCGACAAGCCTTCGCGGCACTGAGACGTAGGGTTATTATCTCCTCCGAGAGGGGCCTGAACTCGTAAATCTGTGCGTACAACCTTGTCGTGGCTAGGACACTGCCTCCTCCTACGTACCCTCTACTCTTACTGTCAGACTCATTCCCACGACAGTTCCCGGTTTTCCCTTTCCGGTTTGTGGTTTCGTGCATTTTGCAGTTTAACCCTCCAATTACTAGAATTTTCCATTTTCCCTTTCCGCACGATAACACAAACAAAATAACGGCCAGCCGCATTGCTTCCCTGTTTCCTTTTTGTTTCCAATTTTGTTCCCATTATATTTATGGGAAATGGAGATTTATGGAGTAGTTACGGGCAGGGGCTACCAACACTATCAAATGTGACCTTTCAAGTAAGGAAAAAATAGCAACTTTTTAATACACATGAAGAAAAGACATGGTTTGACGCACGGTCGTGATGACTGCAGAGGCATCGCTCAATCCTGTAAATGCCAATGTGTGAATTCTCTATAGGCACATGTGTATACTAGCAGAGGCATGGTTTGTATAACTTTACTAAATTGGAGCACGGCGCCTCCGGGGCGGGGGAACCTCCTGCTCGCCTTCTGCTCACTTAATTTTCATAAACATCTTGAAGGGGGGCATAGGTCGAAGTGTGTGTTGGTCGTGCAGCGTGTTGGTTCGTGCGGTGCATTGTCTGTCGGGTTGTCACACATCACCTCTGGTGCGGGGGAACCTCCTGCTCACCTCCGGCTCGTTTAATTTTCATAAACATCTTGAAGGGGGGCATAGATCGAAGTGTGTGTTGGTCATGCAGCGTGTTGGTTCATGCGGCGCGTTGTCCGTCGTGGTGTCACACGGCACCTCCGGCGCGAGGGGAACCTCTTGCTCGCCTTCGGCTCGTTTAATTTTCATAAACATCTTGAAGGGGGGGGGGGCGGAATAGGTCAAAGTGTGTGTTGGTTGTGCAGCGTGTTGGTCCGTGCGGTGCGTTGTCCGTCGTGGTGTCACACGGCGCCTCCGGCGCGGGGAATCTCCTGCTCGATTTCGGATCATTACTTTTCGTAAACATCTTGAAGGCGGGGCATAGGTCGAAGTGTGTGTTGGTCATGCAGCGTGTTGCTTCGTGCGGCGCGTCGTCCGTCATGGTGTCAGACGGCGCCTCCGGCGCGGGGAACCTCCTGATCGCCTTCGGCTCGTTTAATTTTCATAAACATCTTGAAGGGGGGCATAGGTCGAAGTGTGTGTTGGTCGTGCAGCATGTTGGTTCGTGCGGCGCGTTGTCCGTCGTGGTGTCACACGGCGCCACCGGTGCAAGGGAACCTCCTGCTCGCCTTCGGCTCATTTAATTTTCATAAACATCTTGAAGGGGGGCATAGGTTGAAGTGTGTGTTGGTCGTGCAACGTGTTGGTCCGTGCGGCGCGTTATCCGTCGTGGTGTCACACGGCGCCTCCGGTGCGGGGAACCTCCTGTTCGCCTTCGGCTCGCTTAATTTTCATAAATATCTTGAAGGGGGGCATAGGTTGAAGTGTGTGTTGGTCGTGCAGCATGTTGGTCCGTGCGGCGCGTTGTCCGTCGTGGTGTCAGACGGCGCCTCCGGCACAGGGGAATCTCCTGCTCGCCTTCGGCTCGTTTAATTTTCATAAACATCTTGAAGGAGGGGGGAGGGGGGGGGGGCGGAATAGGTCGAACTGTGTGTTGGTTGTGTAGCGTGTTGGTCCGTCCGGTGCGTTGTCCGTCGTGGTGTCACACGGCGCCTCCAGCACGGGGAACCTCCTGCTCGATTTCGGCTCGTTACTTTTCATAAACATCTTGCAGGGGGCATAGGTCAAAGTGTGTGTTGGTCGTGCAGCGTGTTGCTTCGTGCGGCGCGTTGTCCGTCATGGTGTCACACGGCGCCTCCGGCGCGAGGAAACTCCTGCTCGCCTTCGGCTCATTTAATTTTCATAAACATCTTGAAGGGGGGCATAGGTCGAAGTGTGCGCTGGTCGTGCAGCGTGATGGTCCGTGCGGCGCGTTATCCGTCGTGGTGTCACATGGCGCCTCCCGCGCGGGGGAACCTCCTGTTCGCCTTCGGCTCGCTTAATTTTCATAAGCATCTTGAAGGGGGGCATAGGTTGAAGTGTGTGTTGGTCGTGCAACATGTTGGTCCGTGCGGCGCATTGTCCGTCGTGGTGTCAGACGGCGCCTCCGGCACAGGGGAACCTCCTGCTCGCCTTCGGCTCGTTTAATTTTCATAAACATCTTGAAGGAGGGGGGGGGGATAGGTCGAACTGTGTGTTGGTCGTGTAGCGTGTTGGTCCGTCCGGTGCGTTGTCCGTCGTGGTGTCACACGGCGCCTCCGGCACGGGGAACCTCCTGCTCGATTTCGGCTCGTTACTTTTCTTAAACATCTTGCAGGGGGGCATAGGTCAAAGTGTGTGTTGGTCGTGCAGCGTTGCTTCGTGCGGCGCGTTGTCCGTCATGGTGTCACACGGCGCCTCCGGCGCGAGGAAACTCCTGCTCGCCTTCGGCTCATTTAATTTTCATAAACATCTTGAAGGGGGGCATAGGTCGAAGTGTGTGTTGGTCGTGCATCGTGTTGGTTTGTGCGGTGCATTGTCCGCCGTGGTGTCAGACGGCGCCTCCGGTGCGAGGGAACCTCCTGCTCACCTTCGGCTCGTTTAATTTTCATAAACATCTTGAAGGGGGTCATAGGTCGAAGTGTGTGTTGGTCGTGCGGCGCGTTGGTCCGTGCGGCGCGTTCTCCGTCTTGGTGTCACACGACGCCGGAGCCTCCTGCTCGCCTTCGGCTCCTTTAGTTTTCATAAACATCTTGAAGGGGGGGGGGGGGGCATAGGTCGAAGTGTGTGTTGGTCGTGTAGCGTGTTGGTCCGTGTGGCGCGTTGTCCATCGTGGTGTCACATGGCGCCTCCGGTGCAGGGGGGACCTCCTACTCTCCTTCGGCTCGTTTAATTTTCATAAACATCTTGAAGGGGGCATAGGTCGAAGTGTGTGTTGGTCGTGCAGTGTGTTGGTTCATGCGGCGCGTTGTCCGTCATGGTGTCACACGGCGCCTCCGACGCGGGGGAACCTCTTGCTCGCCTTCGCCTCATTTACTTTTCATAAACATCTTGAAGCGGGGCATAGGTCGAAGTGTGTGTTGGTCGTGCAGCGTGTTGGTTCGTGCGGCGTGTCGTACGTCGTGGTTTCACACGGCGCCTCCGGCACGAGGAACCTCCTGTTGGCTTCGGCTCGTTTAATTTTCATAAACATCTTGAAGGGGGCATAGGTCGAAGTGTGTGTTGGTCATGCAGCGTGTTGGTTCATGCAGCGCGTTGTCCGTCGTAGTGTCACACGGCGCCTCCGGCGCGGGGGAACCTCCTGCATGCCTTCGGCTCGTTTAATTTTCACAAATATTTTGAAGGGGGCATAGGTCGAAGTATGTGTTGGTCGTGCAGCGTGTTGGTCCGTGCTGCGCATTCTCCGTCGTGGTGTCAAACGACGCCTCTGGCGCGGGGGAACCTCCTGCTCGCCTTTGGCTCGTTTAGTTTTCATAAAAATCTTGAAGGGTGGGGCATAGCTCGAACTGTGTGTTGGTTATGCAGTGTGTTGGTTCGTGCGGCGTGTTGTCCGTCGTGGTGTCACACGGCGCCTCCGGCGTGGGGGAACCTCCAGCTCACCTTCGGCTTGTTTAATTTTCATAAACATCTTGAAGGGGGGGGGGGGCATAGGTCGAAGTGTGTGCTGGTCGTGCAGCGTGTTGGTTCATGTGGCGCGTTGTCCGTCGTGGTGGCACACGACGCCTCCGGCGTGGGGAACCTCCTGCTCGCCTTCGGCTCGTTTATTTTCATAAACATCTTGAAGGGGGGGGGGGGGGAATAGGTCGAAGTGTGTGTTGGTCGTGCAGCGTGTTGGTCCGTCCGGTGCTTGTCCGTCATGGTGTCACACGGCGCCTCCGGCGCGGGGAACCTCCTGCTCGATTTCGGCTTGTTACTTTTCATAAACATCTTGAAGGGGGGGCATAGGTCGAAGTGTGTGTTGGTCGTGGAGCGTGTTGCTTCGTGCGGCGCGTTGTCCGTCGTGGTGTCACGCCGCGCCTCCGGTGCGGGGAACCTCCTGCTCGCATTCGGCTCGTTTGATTTTCATAAACATCTTGAAGATGGGCATAGGTCGAAGTGTGTGTTGGTCGTGCAGCGTGTTGGTTCGTGCGGCGTCTTGTCCGTCGTGGTGTCACACGGCGCCTCTGGCGCGACGGAACCTCCTGCTCGCCTTCGGCTCGTTTAATTTCCATAAACATCTTGAAGGGGGGCATAGGTCGAAGTGTGTGTTGGTCGTGCATCGCGTTGGTCCGTGCGGCGCGTTCTCCATCTTGGTGTCACACGGCGCCTCCGGCACGGGGGAACCTCCTGCTCGCCTTCGGCTCATTTAATTTTCATAAACATCTTGAAGGTGGGCATAGGTTGAAGTGTGTGTTGGTCGTGCAACGTGTTGGTCCGTGCGGAGGGCGTTATACGTCGTGCTGTCACACGGCGCCTCTGGCGCGGGGAACCTCCTGCTCGCCTTCGGCTCGCTTAATTTTCGTAAACATCTTGAAGGGGGGCATAGGTCGAAGTGTGTGCTGATCGTGCAGCGTGTTGTTCCGTGCGACGCGTTATCCGTCGTGGTGTCACATGGCGCCTCCGGCGCGGGGGAACCTCCTGTTCGCCTTCGGCTCGCTTAATTTTCATAAACATCTTGAAGGGGGGCATAGGTTGAAGTGTGTGTTGGTCGTGCAGCGTGTTGGTCCGTGCGGCGCGTTGTCCGTCGTGGTGTCACACGGCTACTCCGACGCAGGGGAACCTCCTGCTTGCCTTCGGCTCGTTTAATTTTCATAAACATCTTGAAGGAGGGGGGAATAGGTCGAACTGTGAGTTGGTCGTGCAGCGTGTTGGTCTGTCCGGTGTGTTGTCCGTCGTGGCGTCACATGGCGTCTCTGGCGCGGGGAACCTCCTGCTCGATTTCGGCTCGTTACTTTTCATAAACATCTTGCCGGGGGCATAAGTCAAAGTGTGTGTTGGTCGTGCAGCATGTTGCTTCGTGCAGCCCGTTGTCCGTCGTGGTGTCACACGGCGCCTCCGGCGTGGGGAAACTCCTGCTCGCCTTCGGCTCATTTAATTTTCACAAACATCTTGAAGGGGGGCATAGGTCGAAGTGTGTGTTGGTCGTGCATCGTGTTGGTTTGTGCGGCGCGTTGTCCGTCCTGGTGTCAGACGGCGCCTCCGGTGCGAGGGAATCTCCTGCTCGCCTTCGGCTCGTTTAATTTTCATAAACATCTTGAAGGGGGTCATAGGTCGAAGTGTGTGTTGGTCGTGCAACGCGTTGGTCCGTGCGGCGCATTCTCTGTCTTGGTGTCACACGGCGCCTCCGGCGTGGGGGAACCTCCTGCTCTCCTTCGGCTCCTTTAGTTTTCATAAACATCTTGAAGGGGGGCATAGGTCGAAGTGTGTGTTGGTCGTGCAGCGTGTTGGTTCGTGCGGCGTGTTGTTCGTCGTGGTGTCACACGGCGCCTCTGGCGCGAGGGAACGTCCTGCTCGCCTTCGGCTCGTTTAATTTTCATAAACATCTTGAAGGGGGGGCATAGGTCGAAGTGTGTGTTGGTGGTGCTGCGCGTTGGTCCGTGCGGCGTGTTCTCCATCTTGGTGTCACACGGCGCCTCCGGCACGGGGGAACCTTCTGCTCGCCTTCGGCTCGTTTAATTTTCATAAACATCTTGAAAGGGGGCATAGGTTGAAGTGTGTGTTGGTCGTGCAGGATGTTGGTCCTTGCGGCGCGTTGTCCGTCGTGGTGTCACACGGTGCCTCCGGCGCGGGGGGCTGATACGTCTCCGTCGTATGTACATTTCCAAACACTTTTGCCCTTGTTTTGGACTCTAACTTGTATGATTTGAATGGAACTAACCCGGACTGACGCTGTTTTCAGCAGAATTGCCATGATGTTGTTTTATGTGCAGAAAACAAAAGTTCTCGGAATGACCTGAAACTCCACGGGATGTCTTATAAAAATAATAAAAAATCCTCGCCAAAGATGAAGACCAGGGGGCCCACACCCTGTCCACGAGGGTGGGGGCGTGCCCCCCTCCTGGGCGCGCCCCCTACCTCGTGGGCCCCCTGGACACCCTCCGACGCCAACTCCAACTCCATATATTGGCTTTCGGGGAGAAAAAAAATCAAAGAGAAGAAATCATCATGTCTTACGATACTCGCCGCCAAGCCCTAATCTCTCTCGGGAGGGCTGATGTGGAGTCCGTTCGGGGCTCCGGAGAGGGGGATTCGTCGCCGTCGTCATCATCAACCATCCTCCATCACCAATTTCATGATCCTCACCGCCGTGCGTGAGTAATTCCATCGTAGGCTTGCTGGACGGTGATGGGTTGGATGAGATTTATCATGTAATCGAGTTAGCTTTGTTAGGGTTTGATCCCTAGTATCCACTATGTTCTGAGATTGATGTTGCTATGACTTTGCTATGCTTAATGCTTGTCACTAGGGCCCGAGTGCCATGAACTCATATCTGAACCTATTATGTTTTCATGAATATATGTGTGTTCTTGATCCTATCTTGCAAGTCTATAGTCACCTATTATGTGTTATGATCCGACAACCCCGAAGTGACAATAATCGGGATACTTCTCGGTGATGACCATAGTTTGAGGAGTTCATGTATACACTATGTGCTAATGCTTTGTTCCGGTTCTCTATTAAAAGGAGGCCTTAATATCCCTTAGTTTCCAATAGGACCCGCTGCCACGGGAGGGTAGGACAAAAGATGTCATGCAAGTTCTTTTCCATAAGCACGTATGACTATATTCGGAATACATGCCTACATTACATTGATGAATTGGAGCTAGTTCTGTGTCACCCTATGTTATGACAGTTACATGACGAACCGCATCCGGCATAATAATCCATCACAGATCCGATGCCTACGAGCTTTCCATACACTGGTTTACGCTTATTTACTTTTCCGTTGCTACTATTACAATCCCTACAAAAATAACAAAAACATTACTTTTCTTTGTCTTTACTTTTGTTACCGTTACCGCCACTATCATATTACTTTGCTACTAAACACCTTGCTGCGGATACTAAGTTTCCAGGTGTGGTTGAATTGACAACTCAGCTGCTAATACTTGAGAATATTCTTTGGCTCCCCTTGTGTCGAATCAACAAATTTGGGTTGAATACTCTACCCTCGAAAACTGTTGCGATCCCCTATACTTGTGGGTTATCAAGACCTTTTTCTGGCGCCGTTGCCGGGGAGCATAGCTCTATTCTTTGAGTCACTTGGGATTTATATCTGTTGGACACTATGAAGAACTTGAAAGACGCTAAGACAACAATTTATCCCTCAACTACGAGGGGAGGTAAGGAACTGCCATCTAGCTCTGCACTTGATTCACCTTCTGTTATGAGCAACCTAGCGACACCTAAACCTGGTTCTGCTATTCGTTCCGATATGTCGCATGTTATTGATGATGCCACTTCCGCTATGCATGATACTTATGATGAAACTACTTCTATGCTTGATACTACTGTGCCCCTTGGTGAATTTCTAGATGAACAAATTTCTAGGTCTAGAGAAAGAGAAACTATTGAAACTGAATACAATGATGAAAGTGATGATGAGGATATGCCTGCTATTCCTGAGGGTTATCTTTTTGATGCGGAATCTTCTGCAGCTATTTTTGCCTGCCAGGATAGATATGAACTTAAGAGGCTGCTAGTTAAATGGAGTAAAGAATCTCTTAGAGCTAGGATGAGACCTGACCCTGCTTTGGTACTTCACCTATCTGTGTTCCTGATAAGGATTATGAATTCTCTGTTGATCCTGATATAATTACTTTGGTTGAATCTGATCCTTTTTATGGCTATGAATCTGAAACTCTTGTGGCACATCTTACTAAGTTAAATGATATAGCTGCCTTGTTTACTAATGATGAGAGATTGCGCTACTTTTATATACTCAAAATATTTCCGTTCTCATTAAAGGGTGATGCTAAGATATGGTTTAATTCTCTTGATCCTGGTTGTGTGCATAGTCCCCAGGATATGATTTATTACGTCTCTGCTAAATATTTCCCTGCTCATAAGAAACAAGCTGCTTTGAGGGAAATATACAACTTCGTGCAAATTGAAGAAGAGAGTCTCCCACAAGCTTGGGGGAGGCTTCTCAAGTTACTTAACGCTTTGCCTGATCATCCTCTTAAGAAACCTGAAATACTTGATATCTTTTATAATGGACTAACCGATGCTTCCAGAGATTACCTGGATAGTTGTGCTGGTTCTCTTTTCAGGGAAAGAACACCAGATGAAGTTGAAATTCTATTGAATAATATGTTGACAAATGAAAATAATTGGGCACCTCCTGAGCCAACTCCCGAGCCAGCTTCTGAGCCAATTACTGAGCCTATTCCTAAACCAACTCCGAAGAAGAGAGGTGTTCTATTTCTCAGTCCTGAAGATAAGCAAGAGGCAAAGAAATCTATGAAAGAAAAATGTATTAAAGCTGAAGATGTTAAGAATTTCCTCCTATTGAAGAAATACATGGTCTTAATTTACCGCCTGTTGAAGAAGTGTATGATCTCAATTCTTTATTCACCGAAGAACCTCCTGATCCTGATATCCCAACACAGGTAGTAAAGGTAAATTCTCTCGATAGATATGATAAAGCTGAAGTCCCTCCTACTAAAATTGCTAGTCAGTGCTTGGATGAGTTTGACAACTTTATGTTTAAGCAAGATGACTTTAATGCTTATTTGGTAGACAACTAAAACAGAATACCTTTATGATTAAACACTTGGGTGATTATATGGCTAACATTAGAGGTGAACTTAAACTTGTTAGCAAACATGCTTCTATGGTTACCACTCAAGTAGAACAAGTACTTAAAGCTCAGAAAGAAGTGCTCGATGAAATGAATAGTAAGAAAAATGATTATGCTGATAGAGTGGCCACTAGAACTGGTAGAATGACTCAGGAACCTTTGTATCCTGAAGGCCACCCTAAGAGAATCGAGCAAAATTCTCAGAGAAATAATATTGATATGCCTAGTTCTTCTAAAAGGAAGAAAAATAAAAAGATAGGACTTTGCAAACTTCTAGTGAACCTATTGCTGAATCACCTGATAATCCAAATGATATCTCTATGTCTGATGCTGAAACACAATCTGTAATGAACATGAACCTAGTGAAAATGTTAATGATGATGTTCATGATGATGCTCAACCTAGTAATGATAATGATGTAGAAGTTGAACTCTTTGTTGATCTTGATAACCCACAATCAAAGAATCAACGTTATGATAAAAGAGACTTCGTTGCTAGGAAGCACGGTAAAGAAAGAGAACCATGGGTTCGTAAACCCATGCCTTTTCCTCCCAAACCATCCAAGAAAAGGATGATGAGGATTTTGAGCGCTTTGCTGAAATGATTAGACCCATCTTTTGCGCGATTGACCGATATGCTCAAAATGAATCCTTATGCTAAATATATGAAAGATATTGTTACAAATAAAAGAAAGATACTGGAAGCTGAAATTTCCACCATGCTTGCTAATTATACTTTTAAGGGTGGAATACCAAAGAAACTTGGAGATCCAGGAGTACCCACTATACCATGCTCCATTAAAAGTAATTATGTTAAAACTGCTTTATGTGATCTTGGAGCCGGTGTTAGTGTTATGCCTCTCTCTTTATATCATAGACTTGACTTGAATAAGTTGACACCAACTGAAATATCTTTGCAAATGGCTGATAAATCAACTGCTATACCTGTCAGTATTTGTGAGGATGTGCCTATTGTGGTTGCAAATGTTACTATTTTAACGGACTTTGTTATTCTTGATATTCCGAGGCGATAGTATGTCTATTATTCTTGGAAGACCTTTCCTGAATACTGCAGGAGCTGTTATTGATTGCAACAAAGGCAATGTCACTTTTCATGTTAATGGTAATGAGCATACGGTACACTTTCCGAGGAAACAACCTCAAGTTTATAGTATCAACTCTATTGGAAAAATTCCATCGATTATATTTGGAGGTTTTGAATTTCCTCTCCCCACTGTCAAGAAGAAATATGATATACTTATTATTGGGGATGTCCATATCCTCGTTGAGGTAACATAGTGTTATTTGAAATTTCTCCGGTTCCATGATTATCGGAATGAGTTTGTTAACAAGACTTGATCAACCTTGTTAGTGGATTCCTTTTGATGAGCATGAGATGGATGAAACTAGAAGCACAACCTTCTGTACCCTCTTTATATTTTCTATTCCTTAGTAGAAATAAAGTAAAATAGTATTTTTCTGTCTGTTTCCCGATTTATCCGTGCAATATAAAAATATCCCAAAAATAAAAGTCCTCAGAATGCCATGCCAATTTAATATGATTTTTTCGGGAATATTTGAGGATTTACTGTGCAAAAATTACCGCAGGGGGAGCTGCCACCTGGCCACGAGAATGGAGGGCGCGCCCTACCCCCCTAGGCGCGCCCCCTGCTTGTGGGCCCATGGTGGCCCTCCTCCACTTATCCCTGCACCCATCTTCTTCCTCTGCCTCACACAAACCCGAAAAACCAAGTCAAGCTCGTGTTCCAGCCACTTTTGCTGTGATTTTCGATCTCCTTGCTCAAAGCACCTCTCGCAAAACTGCTTGGGGAGATTGTTCCTTGGTATGTGACTCCTCCATTGGTCCAATTAGTTTTTGTTCTAGTGCTTTATTCTTTTCAAATTTGTGCTGCATAGGTGACCATGTTCTTGAGCTTGCATGTCAAATTTATGTGGTTCCAAGTAGTCCTAATGCTTGATATAGGCTCTAGGCACTTGTAGGAGTAGTTGCTATCAATTTTATTGAAGTTGGTTCACTTTTGTTTGAAGTTACTAAAAATTCCAGAATTATTTTTCAGAGAAAACAATATGTTTAGGAAGATGTTCCAAGGTGGTTCTTTAAGGAAGCAAGGTCCCAGGCTTGCAATGCGTGATGCTGACGAGGAACCACCAAGAGACGCTCTTCTGAGGCCCTGTGAATGGCCTTCGGAAAATTTTATGGATAAAGGGGGAATCAAAGAAGAATTTAATGCATATTTGCGTAATGCTGGTCTTGAGGATTTTGAAGCTGACAAATGCTGCCAGAATCGTGATCTCACAAGTTCATTTGTGGGGAGGTTTAGTTTTCATCTTCGCGTAATTCTCCTTCAGTCATGTTTGACCTTTATGACAAATCTTATACCATGGACTTAGAGGATTTCACTTTGCTTGCAAACTTCCATATTGGGGTAGTATCAGGGATCCCCCTAAATCTGAATATAGAGACTTTATTGCTAGAATAACTGTGGGGGAATCTAGAGATATAACACAAGCCACTATAGGGAGCATTCACTTTCCCGCTATACATTATTTTTCTCTCTTCATAGGTAGATGCATAAATGCTAAGGATGAAGCATGTCACATGTGTGCTCCTGATCTCAGCATTCTCAGAAGTGCTATGTTAGGAGACCAATCTTATCATATGGGAGCCATTGTAGCTCGTAGGTTGCATCATAATAGACATAACGGAGATTTCTTTGGAGGAATTTATGCAACCCGTTTAGCTAATTTTCTTGAGATAGACATTCGTGAGGGTGACATGGAGTTACCCCCTACTTATTTAGATTTTGATTCTATGGTTTCTCACCAGTTTGTTGAGAGGACTGAACCACCTCTCCAGTATCGACTAATCTTTAACAAACGACATGTTGTCCATGTTACTCTTCCCGCCTCCTGCCTTCTTTGATTTTCAGACAAAAGGGAGATATATTATTACCAGAGAGGAGGCAGATGAGTACGAGAGGAGAGCGGAGGCGTCTCGACGCCACGCTGCAGCTCAGGAGGCGATAGCGGCTGCATCGCAGTACGACCCCAGCTACACCTACGGGTATCCGCCAGGCTATCCCTGGCAATAGACCAACTTAGGCCAAAAGCCTAAGCTTGGGGGAGTACGTACTTCTCACCGACATTGCATTCATGTTCACACACTCATTGCTAGATGTCGGTGCTCATACTCTTTCACTGTAATATCCATGCTAGTTTACTTTCTTTTTCCTGCTTTCTTCTTGTGTGTTTAATAAACCTTAAGAAAAAACCGAAAAAATAGTAGTAATTTATTTTTCCTGCTGTAGTAGTAATAATTAAAAGGAAAACCCAAAAAATATATTTCCTGTTCTTCTTTTGCTTGTTGGGAGCTTTCCCGTGTAAATAGTTTTTATTTCCTTTCTTTTCTTTGGGGGTCAGTAGGAGAAGACCATGATTAAATTGTTGAAGTGGCTCTTATATGCATCATTATTGATTTAACCAAGAGCCCATATTGCCTTGTCTTCTCCTGTTTATTGAATGCTCGCAGATTCCAGCTTAGTCCAATGCACGTGCACTCTTATTATTATTCACACCGTTCGGTCGTGCAAGTGAAAGGCAATTATGATGGTATATGATGGACTGACTGAGATGGAAAAGCTGGTATGAACTCGACCTCTTTTGTTTTTGTAAATATGATGAGTCCATCGTTCTTGATTCAGTTTATTATGAATAAACATGTTTGCAATGACAATTAGAGATCATAGTTGCTTGTGCCATGCTTGATTAGCTATGAGTTATAATGGTTTACCTTGCGTGCCAACATGCTATTGAGATAGTTGTGATGTGGTATGATGGGGTGGTATCCTCCTTTGAATGATTTAAGTGACTTGACTTGGCACATGTTCACGCATGTAGTTGAAACAAATCAACATAGCCTTCACGATATTTATGTTCATGGTGGATTATATCCTACTCATGCTTGTATTCAATGTTTATTAATTTTAGTGCATGTTCATGACTGTTGTCGCTCTCTAGTTGGTCGCTTCCCAGTCTTTTGCTAGCCTTCACTTGTACTAAGCGGGAATACTGCTTGTGCATCCAATCCCTTAAACCCCAAATTTATTCCATATGAGTCCAACATACCTTCCTATTTGCGGTATCTACATGCCGTTCCAAGTAAATTTGTGGTGCCAAACTCTAAACCTTCAAATAAACATTCTGTTTTGCATGCTCGAATAGCTCATATATCAACTAGGGCTGCCCTTATCTTCCGTGTTAGGCGGGTTATTCTCAAGAGGAGTGGACTCCGCTCCTCACTCACGAGAAAATGGCTGGTCACCGGAATGCCCAGTCCCATGCTTTATGCAAACTAAATCAAAATAATTGCAAACAAAATTCCCCCTGGGACCCGTTGAATGTTGGAGGCACTCGTTGTTTCGAGCAAGCCATGGATTGATTCTTGCGGAGGAGGGGGAGTATAAAATTTACCATTCTGTTTGGGAACCGCCTATAATTTGTTTAGCATGGAAGATATCGTCATCTCTTAGTTCTTATGTTGACAATGAAAGTATGCCGCTCAAAATATTAATTTATCTCTATTTCAAAACCGAGCTCTGGCACCTCTACAAATCCCTGCTTCCCTCTGCGAAGGGCCTATCTATTTACCTTTATGTTGAGTCATCACCCTCTTATTAAAAAGCACTAGCTGGAGAGCACAGCTGTCATTTGCATTCATTATTGTAAATTTATATCGGGTATGACTATGATTGGATCTCTTTTACCATGAATTACAATGTCTAGTCAGTCCTTGATCTTTGAAGGTGCTCTGCATTTATGTTTTGCGGTCTAAGAAAGGGCTAGCGAGATACCATCTTGTTATATCATATTATGATTGTTTTGCGAAAGTGTTGTCATCCGAGATTTATTATTATGGCTTGCTAGCTGATTATGTTATTGATATGAGTAAACATGAGACCTGAGAATTATTGCAAATGTGGTTAGTTATGATATTTGCTGAAAACCTGAATGCTGGCTTGACATAGGTACAACAACAAGAGCAACAGAGTTTGTAAAAGTTTTTCTTTTTCTCTTTCGGTTTGTCAACTGAATTGCTTGAGGACAAGCAAGGGTTTAAGCTTGGGGAGTTGATACGTCTCCGTCGTATCTACTTTTCCAAACACTTTTGCCCTTGTTTTGGACTCTAACTTGTATGATTTGAATGGAACTAACTGGATCGACGCTGTTTTGAGCAGAACTGACATGATGTTGTTTTATGTGCAGAAAACAAAAGTTCTCGGAATGACCTGAAACTCCACGGGATGTCTTATAAAAACAATAAAAAATCCTCGCCAAAGATGAAGACCAGGGGGCCCACACCCTGTCCACGAGGGTGGGGGGCGCCCCCCCTCCTGGGCGCGCCCCTACCTCGTGGGCCCCCTGGACACCCTCCGACGCCAACTCCAACTCCATATATTGGATTTCGGGGAGAAAAAAATCAGAGAGAAGAAATCATCGCGTTTTACGATCTGAGTCAGCCGCCAAGCCCTAATCTCTCTCGAGAGGGCTGATCTGAGTCCGTTCGGGCTCGGAGAGGGGATTCGTCGCCATCGTCATCATCAACCATCCTCCATCACCAATTTCATGATGCTCACCACCGTGCGTGAGTAATTCCATCGTAGGCTTGCTGGATGGTGATGGGTTGGATGAGATTTATCATGTAATCGAGTTAGCTTTGTTAGGGTTTGATCCCTAGTATCCACTATGTTGTGAGATTGATGTTGCTATGACTTTGCTATGCTTAATGCTTGTCACTAGGGCCCGAGTGCCATGAACTCTGATCTGAACCTATTGTGTTTTCATGAATATATGTGTGTTCTTGATCCTATCTTGCAAGTCTATAGTCATCTATTATGTATTATGATCCGACAACCCCGAAGTGATAATTATCGGGATACTTCTCGGTGATGACCATAGTTTGAGGAGTTCATGTATTCACTATGTGCTAATGCTTTGTTCCGGTTCTCTATTAAAAGGAGGCCTTAATATCCCTTAGTTTCCAATAGGACCCGCTGCCACGGGAGGGTAGGACAAAAGATGTCATGCAAGTTTTTTCCATAAGCACGTATGACTATATTCGGAATACATGCCTACATTACATTGATGAATTGGAGCTAGTTCTGTGTCACCCTATGTTATGACAGTTACATGACGAACCGCATCCGGCATAATAATCCATCACAGATCCGATGCCTACGAGCTTTCCATACACTGGTTTACGCTTATTTACTTTTCCGTTGCTACTATTACAATCCCTACAAAAATAACAAAAACATTACTTTTGCTGTCTTTACTTTTGTTACCGTTACCGCCACTATCATATTACTTTGCTACTAAACACCTTGCTGCAGATACTAAGTTTCCAGGTGTGGTTGAATTGACAACTCAGCTGCTAATACTTGAGAATATTCTTTGGCTCCCCTTATGTCGAATCAACAAATTTGGGTTGAATACTCTACCCTCGAAAACTATTGCGATCCCCTATACTTGTGGGTTATCAGGGGCCTCCTGCTCGCATTCAACTCGTTTAATTTTCATAAACATCTTGAAGGGAGGCATAGGTCGAAGTGTGTGTTTGTCGTGCAGCGTGTTGCTTCGTGCGGCGCATCGTCCGTCGTGGTGTCAAACGTCGCCTCCAGCGCGGGGAAACTCCTGCTCGCCTTCGGCTCGTTTAATTTTCATAAACACCTTGAAGGGGGCATAGGTCAAAGTATGTCTTGGTCGTGCAGCGTGTTAGTTCGCGCGGCGCGTTGTCCGTCGTGGTGTCACACGGCGCCTCCGGTGCGAGGGAACCTCCTGCTCGCCTTCGGCTCGTTTAATTTTCATAAACATATCGAAGGGGGGCATAGGTTGAAGTGTGTGTTGGTCGTGCAGCGTGTTGGTCCATGCGGCGCGTTCTCCGTCGTGGTGTCACACGGCGCCTCCGGCGCAGGGGAACCTCCTGCTCCCCTTCGGCTCGTTTAATTTTCATAAACATCTTGAACGGGGGCATAGGTCGAAGTGTGCGTTGGTCGTGCAGCATGTTGGTCCGTGCGGCGCGTTATCTGTCGTGGTGTCACACAGCGCCTCCGGCGCGGGGGAACCTCCTGCTCGCCTTCGGCTCGCTTAATTTTTATAAACATTTTGAACGGGGACATAGGTCGAAGTGTGTGTTGGTCGTGCAGCGTATTGGTTTGTGCGGCACGTTATATGTCGGGGTGTCACACGTCGCCTCCAGCGCGGGGGATCCTCCTGCTCACCTCCGGCTCGTTTAGTTTTCATAAACATCTTGAAGGGGGGCATAGGTTGAAGTGTGTGTTGGTCGTGTAGCGTGTTGGTTCATGCGGCGCGTTGTCCGTCGTGGTGTCACACGACGCGTCCGGCGCGGGGGAACCTCGTGCTCGCCTTCGGCTCGTTTAATTTTCATAAACATCTTGAAGGAGGGGGGAATAGGTCAAACTGTGTGTTGGTCGTGCAGCGTGTTGGTACGTCCAGTGCGTTGTTCGTTGTGGTGTCAAACGGCGCCTCCGACGTGGGGAACCTCCTGCTCGAATTCGGCTCGTTACTTTTCATGAACATCTTGAAGGGGGGCATAGGTCAAAGTGTTTGTTGGTCGTGCAGCGTGTTGCTTCGCGCGGCGCGTTGTCCGTCATGGTGTCACACGGTGCCTCCGGCGCGGGGAAACTCCTGCTCGCCTTCTGCTCATTTAATTTTCATAAACATCTTGAAGGGGGCATAGGTCAAAGTGTGTGTTGGTCGTGCATCGTGTTGGTTTGTGCGACGTGTTGTCCGTTGTGGTATCAGACGGCACCTCCGGTGCGAGGGAACCTCCTGCTCGCCTTCGGCTCTTTTAATTTTCATAAACATCTTGAAGGGGGTCATAGGTCGAAGTGTGTGTTGGTCGTGCAGCGCGTTGGTCCGTGCGGCCGTTCTCTGTCTTGGTGTCACGCGGCGCCTCCGGCGCAGGGGAACCTCCTGCTCGCCTTCGGCTCCTTTAGTTTTCATAAACATCTTGAAGGGGGGGCATAGGTCGAAGTGTGTGTTGGTCGTGCAGCGTGTTCGTCCGTGTGGCACGTTGTCCATCGTGGTGTCACACGGCGCCTCCGGCGCGAGGATGGGCTCCTGCTCGCCTTTGGCTCGTTTAATTTTCATAAACATCTCGAAGGGGGCATAGGTCGAAGTGTGTGCTGGTCGTGCAGTGTGTTGTTTCATGCGACGCGTTGTCCGTCGTGGTGTCACACGGCGCCTCTGGCACGAGGAACCTCCTGCTGGCTTCGGCTCGTTTAATTTTCATAAACATCCTGAAGGGGGCATAGGTCAAAGTGTGTGTTGGTCGTGCAACGTGTTTGTTCATGCGGCGCATTGTCCGTCGTGGTGTAACACGGCGCCTCCGGCGTTGGGGAACCTCCTGCAGGCCTTCGGCTCGTTTAATTTTCATAAATATTTTGAAGGGGGCATAGGTCGAAGTATGTATTGGTTGTGCAGCGTGTTGGTCCGTGCTGCGCATTCTCCGTCGTGGTGCCACACGAGACCTCTAGCGCGGGGGAACCTCCTGCTCGCCTTCGACTCGTTTAGTTTTCATAAAAATCTTGAAGGGTAGGGGATAGCTCGAACTGTGTGTTGGTCATGCAGCATGTTGTTTCGTGCGGCATGTTGTCCGTCGTGGTGTCACACGCGCCTCCGGCGTGGGGGAACCTCCTGCTCTCCTTCGGCTTGTTTAATTTTCATAAACATCTTGAAGGGGGGGGGGGGCATAGGTCGAAGTGTGTGTTGGCCGTGCAGCGTGTTGGTTCATGTGGCGCGTTGTCTGTCGTGGTCTCACACGGCGCCTCCGGCGTGGGGAACCTCCTGCTCGCATTCGCCTCGTTAAATTTTAATAAACATCTTGAAGGGGGGGGGGGGGGATAGGTCGAAGTGTTTGTTGGTCGTGCAGCGTGTTGGTCCGTCCGGTATTTGTCCGTCGTGGTGTCACACGGCGCCTCCGGCGCGGTGAACCTCCTACTCGGTTTCGGCTTGTTACTTTTCATAAACATCTTGAAGGGGGGCATAGGTCGAAGTGTGTGTTGGTCCTGCAGCGTGTTGCTTCGTGCGGCGCATTGTCCGTCGTGGTGTCACACGGTGCCTCCAGTGCGGGGAACCTCCTGCTCGCATTCGGCTCGTTTAATATTCATAAACATCTTGAAGGGGGGGCATAGGTCGAAGAGTGTGTTGGTCGTTCAGCGCATTGGTCCGTGCGTTGTGTTCTCCATCTTGGTGTCACACGGCGCCTTCGGCATGGGGAACCTCCTGCTCGCCTTCGGCTCGTTTAATCTTCATAAACATCTTGAAGAGGGGCATAGGTCGAAGTGAGTGTTGGTCGTGCAGCATGTTGGCCCGTGCAGCGCGTTGTCTGTCGTGGTGTCACACGGTGCCTCCGGCGCGGGGGGCCTCCTGCTCGCCTTCGGCTTGTTTAATTTTCATAAACATCTTGAAGGGGGGCATAGGTCGAAGTGTGTGTTGGTCGTGCAGCGTGTTGGTTCATGCGGCGCATTGTCCGTCGTGGAGTAACACGGCGCCTCCGGTGCGGGGGAACCTCCTGCTCGCCTTCCACTCGTTTACTTTTCATAAATATCTTGAAGGGGGGGGGGCATAGGTTGATGTGTGTGTTGGTGGTGCAGCGTGTTGGTTCGTGCGGCGCGTTGTCCGTCGTGGTGTCACACGGTGCCTCCGGCGCGAGGAACCTCCTGCTCGCTTCGACTCGTTTAATTTTCATAAACATCTTCAAGGGGGCATAGGTCAAAGTGTGTGTTGGTCGTGTAGTGTGTTGGTTCATGCAGCGCGTTGTCCGTCGTGGTGTCACACGGCATCTCCGGCGTGGGGGAACCTCCTGCTCGCCTTCGGCTCGTTTAATTTTCATAAATATCTTGAAGGGGGGCATAGGTCGAAGTGTGTGTTGGTCGTGCAGCGTGTTGGTCCGTGCTGCGCGTTCTCTGTCATGGTGTCACACGGGGCCTCTGGCATTGGGGAACCTCCTCCTCACCTTCGGCTCGTTTAGTTTTCATAAACATCTTGAAGGGTGGGTCATAGCTCGAAGTGTGTGTTTGTCATGCAACGTGTTGATTCGTGCGCCGCGTTGTCCGTCTTGGTGTCACACAGCGCCTCCGGCGCGGGGTAACCTCCTGCTCACCTCCGGCTCGTTTAATTTTCATAAACATCTTGAAGGGGGGCATAGGTCGAAGTGTGTGTTGGTCGTGTAGCGTGTTGGTTCATGCGGCACATTGTCCGTCATGGTGTCACACGGCGCCTCCGGCACGGGGGGAACCTCTTGCTCACCTTTGGCTCGTTTAATTTTCATAAACATCTTGAAGGGGGGGAATAGGTCGAAGTGTGTGTTGGTTGTGCAGCTTGTTGGTCCGTGCGGTGCGTTGTCCGTCGTGGTGTCACACGGCGCCTTCGTCGCGGGGAACCTCCTGCTCGATTTCGGCTCGTTACTTTTCATAAACATCTTGAAGGCAGGGCATAGGTCGAAGTGTGTGTTGGCCGTGCAACGTGTTGCTTCATGCGGCATGTAGTCTGTCGTGGTGTCACACGGCGCCTCCGGCGCGGGGAACCTCCTGCTCGCCTTCGGCTCGTTTAATTTTCATAAACATCTTGAAGGGGGGCATAGGTCGAAGTGTGTGTTGGTCGTGCAGCGTGTTGGTTCATGCGGCGCGTTGTCCGTCGTGGTGTCACACGGCGCCTCCGGCGCGAGGGAACCTCCTGCTCGCATTCGGCTCGTTTAATTTTCATAAACATCTTGAAGGGTGGCATAGGTTGAAGTTTGTGTTGGTCGTGCAGCGTGTTGGTCCGTGCAGCGCGTTCTCCGTCTTGGTGTCGCACGGCGCCTCCGGCGCGGGTGAACCTCCTGCTTGCCTTCGGCTCATTTAATTTTCATAAACATCTTGAAGGGGGGCATAGGTCGAAGTGTGCGTTGGTCGTGCAGCGTGTTGGTCCGTGCGGCGCATTATCTGTCGTGGTGTCACACGGGGCCTCCGACCCGAGGGAGCATTGTGGCACCCGACTCAGAGCGACCGGTTTACCTTGCATTGCCAGCCCAGAGACCTTGTCTTCCGGCAACACACAACAAAATGGTACAGAAAACAACCGCTTTATTCATGCTAGCGGGACATAGTTCATATTACAACAGTTAGCGAGGCCAAGCGGCACACACGGTGCGGCTGAACAATATGTACATTATTTAGTGAATGTAAAGGGGCCTCGATCACGACAACTACTCGACAGCGGAACAACATCGTAGCGGAACTCCATAGCACAAGGGCACCAACGTGGACACGGTCTAGACTCGGACAACACTCCTTTCCAACGGGACTTCCCTGAAATCCGGCATGACACGCCAGGTCAGTAAATTGAATGTACTTGCAAGCTCACAATAAACATAAACAAGATGACAGACAATATTATGATATTTATCCAATTTAATTAACAATGCAGCTATATAACCAACATGCTGTCACAGTGCTCAACAGATACTCATTCTCCTGACTTGCTTACCAGGTGTGACCAACAAAACATAATATTACCAATACATACTCGTGATCCTTACGGCGATCACAACCCGACCATCTCATGGCCCGTGATCCTTATGACAATCACAACCCGACCAACTCGTGGCCCGTGATCCTTACGGCGATCACAACCCAACCAACTCGTGGCCAACTCAACACGATGACCTCACTGTCATCCTTAGTGCAATTTAGTGTGCATATTTATTAAGTGTTGACCCATGGTGTACCTTACTTTCGAGCGTGTCCGTATCCATGGACTCGGCTATCGATAGATTAAAAACACTCTGCACAGGTTAGTACACTGTACCCACACTACGGAACCCATGGCCTCACTCTCCCATACGAGTGGACCAACAGCGTTCTGACGAAACCATTTCGTTGTCATGACACTCTCCCGGCCCCTCCGACTCAGACCCCACTGGGCTAGTCCTGGGTGGCCCCATGTCTACCTCCAGACACCTCGAACACCGTCATGGCCACGATCCACACTGGGATCCGGTACCAAAATTAACTTAACAACGGGCTCACAAGGTTATGCTTGCCTACCGGGCCAGGGTACAGCACGCCCATAACCTTCCCTAAATTGAGGTACCAACCAGAGGCACGACAATGAAATGCATTAAGGCCGTCCCATACCGGCAAGTGTGGTCGCACTGGGAAAGACTCGTTTCAGTGGCACCACGACCCGGTCAACAACATGTTCAAGTTGAATTATTAATCAGGTTCAACTTTAATGTGAAAATAAAATAACCGGTGTCATACTGCCATACCATGCATCACTTAACATATGCATCACATAACCGTGCAACGACTGCACCAATCACGCTCCCATGGAGCCAACATAATCTCATACTACCATACTGGTTAAAATTTCTCTTTACTTATACCAGAACTATTTCTAGCAATTATCATCATTATACCTGATGCAAAAATAATATTTAAACTACTCATCAAATTCTACGACCATATTATTTATTTAACTCTTGCAACTAAGTTCTCATTATCTTACTAACAATATTTACTTCAAACATACTGAAGTTCAAGCATTTTAACATACCAAGCATATAACAGAAAATATTTATTATATAACTAATTTAAATGCATCAATATTCATAGGTTCAACTATGAAAATCAAAAATATTGAAGTGGCACCATGAAAATGTTACTGTGGCTTGCCTTAGTACTAATGAGGTTCAAAAGGCTCCTGGTGATCCTCAAGACAAGCTGGTTCCTCTGAAAAACATTCAAAAACCAAAATTGAAAAATAGCAAGAAACATTTTGAGAATTGCCAGAAAATCTAGACAACAAGAAAAATCCCATCTTTTGGGATCTATTAGATTTTTGGACAAAGAACACAATGCAAAAAGAATCACTGCATTTGGACTTGTAGAATAAAAGTTATGGCTGTTTGAATGCTACTGGAATTTAAATAAATTTGAAAAAAGAAAACAGAGAGGGGGTGACGTTGATGGCGTATTTTCCCAGGGCGCCACCACTCATACCGCTTCGCGCGTGTTATGAGTGGCCGACTAGCGGGCCTCGCTAGTCAGGCCGGAGGGAGGGGGAATGAAACAGAGAGGCGCGGCGCTTCGCCGGAGCTTACGCCGGCGTTGAGGCATCTTGGAGGGAAACGAGAAGGAGGGATCGACGGAGAAGGTTCTTGCGCACCTGCCCGTACCCGTATCGTGGCGAACGGTGACCAGACGGCGTCAGATTCTTCCTCGCAAGCGGAGGCAGAACACGGTGGTCACCGGAGATGGGGAAGACGGCGGCTAGGGGCGGCTCCACGGGCTCGGGCTTGGTGCGTTAGCTTCCAGGAGGAGAGGCGGAGGCCTTGGCGGGGTCGCCTCGTCTTGGGAGTGGCCGGAGCTGCGGGACCGATCCAGAGGGGATCGCCAGCGAGTTCGGCTCGGGGACGGCAGCCCGCGGCCTGCCCGGCCGGGCTGCGGCTTCTAGTGGCTATAGGAGGGAGTGGTGGTGAGGTGCGGTGCTCCAGGAGGCTACGGAGGGGGGTTTATATAGACGGGGCGGCGATGAGGTCTCGGGCTCCACCGAAGAACAGATGTCTCCGGCACCCGGCAACGAATGGTGCCAGAGAGAGAGAGGGGGGAAGGCGACAAGGTCACATGGGAGCTGTGCACAGACGCGGACGAGCACAGGAGCGCGGAGGAAAGGGACGAACACAATGCGCGGGCACTGTGCTGTTGGCCGGACCGTGCCTGTGCTCGCTGCAGCGAGCTCCGGCGTTCGCGAGTGACAGGAAGGAGTTAATGGTGTGGAGACGAGGATGGTGGCGAGGAAGGACATGCCCAGGCTGGCCGAGCAGCAGGCACGCGTGCCACAGAGGCGCTGGCGACGCGCAGAGCGCGCGTTTGGCATGCCAGCACCCTCGGACGAACGCGGTCACCGCGCGGACTGTGACATCAGGCCACATTTGCACTAACCATGATGTCTGGCGCGTAGTCCTTAGTAAACTTAGGTTTTACCACATCTCGGTTTGTTTCCAGGTGCAGTAGAAGTGAAATGGTGAAGATGTTTAGTTAATGGACAGAAACTTTGAACAGTTACTATGGTCAAACCACAGTGATCCAAGGGCTGAGCTTTGGGGTTTTACCGTCTCTTACTAAGGTGAATAAGCACAGGGAAAACCAGCTACATTGGAGCTAGTAAAAAGGTAGTTGCTGAAGAAACTACCATTTCAGCCCAGAAGTGAAAATATTTTCTGTAGCAGAAAAACTCCAAAAAGTGGTAAAATATTTTTGCTCAGAAATGTGCCCTATGGTCCAAAGAATATTTGGGATTTTTCTCAAGATTTTTAGGGCAACAAAAATGAGGGTTGCTTTGGAGGTCAAAGAGTTTAGCTAGGGTTTAAGAGGCAAAATGAATATTTTTCATTTAAGAAAAATATTCCAAGCAATATTGTTGGGTTGGCCAGGGGTGAAATGATGGATTAGAAGAGGAGAGGGGGCACTTGGGTGAAAATCAAGGGATACCCAAGTGATCAAGTCCAAATGGAATGATTCAAAAACTTCAAATCCAAAACCAACTCAGCAAAAAATCAAGCAAAGAAAACAAGGCAAAAACCAGGCTGTGACAAACCTCCCCCACTTAGAATGAATCTCGTCCTCGAGATTCGGTTGCTTGGGAAAACCATTCTGGATAACATGCCCTTAGAAATTCTTCTGATTCCCAGGTTGATTCTGACTCAGTATGATGCATCCATTGAACCTTGTAAAACTTCCGTGACTTACTGTGAGTGACTCTTTCCATCTGATAAAAAATTTTCACTGGCCTCTCTTCGTGGGTCAAGTCCTTTGCCATCTCTATCCCTGCCAAATCAGTCTTTTTCTCGGGTGGTGAGATGCACCGTCGCAGTTGTGAAACGTGGAATATGTTGTGCATGTCGGATAGTTCCGGAGGCAGCTCCAACTGATATGCGACATCACCTACTCGTGTCATGACGGGAAATGGACCAATAAACCTAGGTGCCAATTTTCCACGGGTTTGGAACCTTCTTATTCCCTTCATGGGCGTGACACGAAGGTAGACATGCTCTCCGGGTTCAAAACTGATCTGCCGGTGCTTTGCATCATAATAACTCTTCTATCGCGATTTGGCCAGTTGTAATCTGTCTCGGATCTCCTTGACTTGCTTTTCGGCTTCCAGCATGATATCCGTTCCGAAAATGCGGATGTCTCCGGTTTGAGACCAATTTAATGGAGTGTGGCACTTACGGCCATACAAAGCTTCATAAGGTGACATCTTTAAACTGGTCTGGAATCCGTTGTTATACGAGAACTCAGCGTACGGCAAGTAATCTTCCCATTGTGGTCCTTGGGCTAATACACAGGCTTGGAGCATATCTTCGAGTATCTGATTTACTCTTTCCGTTTGCCCATCCGTCTGAGGATGATATGCGGTGCTGTATTTTAATTCCATCCCAAGGGCTTGGTGGAGACGGGTCCAAAAAGCAGAGGTGAAAAGTGAACCTCGGTCAGTAGTGATGGTTCGGGGAACTCCATGTAGACTGACAATCCTGGATACATACAGTCGGGCAAGCTCATCTGCTCGGTATGAGGTTTTGACTGGGAGGAAGTGAGCCACCTTGGTTAATGTATCCACTATGACCTAGATTGCATTATTGCCTCGTCGGGTCCTGGGTAATCCTGTGATGAAATCCATACAGACATTGTCCCATTTCCATTGTGACACGGGCAGTGGTTGGAGAAGTCCGACTGGTTTATGATATTCCGCCTTAACTTTGTTGCATATGTCGCAACAGGCCACGAAATAAGCAATGTCTTTCTTCATTCCATCCCAACAGAATATTTATCGAAGGTCTTCATACATTTTTGTGCCTCCAGGGTGGATTGAATATGAGGACTCGTAGGCTTCTAACAAAATTTTCTTCTTTAGGTCAGATTGATTAGGCACACAAATCCTTCCCCTGAATCAGAGGGTACCGTACTGATCCTTCGAGAAATCGGATGACTTGATGCGTTTCTGCAGCTTGGCATCGCCTGGCTGGTCCTTGCGGATTTCTTCCTCAAGAGTAGAAGTGACCGTCAGGATATTGGCAAGACCAGCCTCAACTATGACCAGGTTGAGCTGAGCAATTTCTTCTTTGAGTTCTAAGGCGTAGATTCCAGCATGACGCTTTAAACCGACGGGCTTTCAACTGAGTGCATCGGCAACCACGTTGGCCTTACCCGGATGGTAATTTATTCCAAGATCATAATCCTTGACCAACTCCAACCATCTTCGCTGACGGAGGTTTAAATTCGGCTGAGTAAATATGTATTTGAGACTTTTGTGGTCGGTAAAAATTTGGCACCTTTTTCCAATGAGGTAGCTTCTCCAAATTTTTAAAGCATGAACTACCGCGGCCAATTCCAAATCATGAGTGGTGTAATTGCCTTCATGGGGTCGTAGCTGCCAAGAGGCGTAGGCTACTACTTTGCCATCTTGCATAAGCACGCACCCAAGTCCTTGCCGGGAAGCGTCGCAATATACGTCAAAGCTGCGGTAGATATCTGGAAGTGTTAATACCGGCACAGTTGTTAAGCGCTTCTTTAACTTGGTGAAACTTTTCTCACAGTCCGACGTCCATTCAAACTTCTTATCCTTTTTAAGCAACTCCGTCATGGGCTTAGCAATCTTGGAGAACCTTCAATAAATCGAAGGTAATATCCGGCTAATCCAAGAAAACTCCGGATCTGAGACACGGTGGCAGGTGGCAACCAGTCGAGCACGTCTTTTACTTTGCTTGGGTCCACGGCTATTCCTTCAGCGGATAGTACATGCCCGAGGAATCCAACTTGCTTGAGCCAAAACTCGCATTTGCTGAACTTGGCGCATAACCGGTGCTCACGGAGTCGTTGTAGCATCGCTGGAGGTGTCCTTTATGCTCTTCTTCACTTCTTGAGTAAATAAGTATATCATCGATGACGACGACCACGAACTTATCAAGGAAATCCATGAATACTTTGTTCATCATGTGCATGAAGAAGGCGGGGGCGTTGGTGAGGCCGAAGGACTTGACAGTATATTCATAAAGACCGTAGCAAGTGGTGAACACGGTCTTGGGAATTTCTTCTTTTTTAATTTTGAGCTGGTAATATCCAGTCCGCAAATCAATCTTTGAGAATACCTTGGGTCCACTGAGCTGATCAAACAAATCACCAATTATTGGCAGAGGGTATTTTTTTTGATCGTGACATCATTCAACTGTCGGTAGTCCACACACATGCGAAGGCTGCCATCTTTCTTGTCCACAAAAATAGCGGGTGATCCCCATGGCGAGGAACTGGGGCGAATATATCCTTTCTGGAGCATTTCGTCAAGCTGTTTCTTTAGTTCCACCAACTCGAATGACGGCATTCGATAATATTTCTTGTGTATTGGTGTGGTTCCGGGCACAAGTTCTATTGCAAATTCAAGCTCTCGGTCAGGTGGCATGCACAGCAGTTCTTCCAGGAATACATCGGAAACTCACCGACCAATCGAATTCATTCCATTTCTGCTATTGCTGTAAAAACCATTTCCTTGGAGGGTATGCTTCTACGAGCAATAAACTTGGTAGCTTGTCCATCTTGTCCGGTCAAGTTGACTTCTCGGGTCGCACAATTTATGCATACTTGGTACTGAGTCAGCCAATTCATACCCAAGATAACATCCAATTTTTCAGACTCAATCAGAATCAAAGACGTCGGGAAACGGATTTCATTGATCCTGACTTCCAGATTGCGGCAGACAAGATTGCTTTGAATAATAGATCCCGAGGTTTGTACATCATATTCTAGCCCAAAAGCGAACAAGGAAATTTGTTTTGGGCGACAAAATTCCGAGAAATGAAAGAGTGGGAAGCCCCGGAGTCAAATAAAATTACTGCAGATATGTTATTAACAGGGAACATACCAATGATGACTTCAGGATTTTCTTGGGCTTCGTCGGCTGAAATGTGATGAACGTATCTCGTGACGTCGTGCTAACTTGGACCGGCTTCCAAATAATGGATTTGAGGCTTGAATGTAGCATTTGCCTAGGTGTTCTTGGGACACTGTTTGGCATAATGTCCGGTTTCTCCGCAACTATAACATGAATTGTTGCGCAGACGATTCTCCATAACCGGGTTGAGCACATCATTCTTCACTTGGGTGGTGGTCTTGCTAACATTTTGTTGCCAATTGGGCTGGTATGCCATCGGAGTTGGCTGCCAGGTACGAACCTTCTATACTGGTTGCATTTCCTTCTTGGGCTGAAACTTGCGCTTGTGATCGTTATGGGCAGACTTAGTATCTGACACGAGCTTGTGTTCCCTTTCAGCAATGAAAGCCTTGTTCACCAAGGTTTGGAAATCTGGAAAATCAAACATACTGAGAGCACAGCAAAGTTGCGGGTTTAATCCACCAAGAAAGCGGTCCATCTTCCTTTCTTCAGTGGCCACGTCATATTGAGAGTAACGTGACAGTTGATTGAATTTTTGTAAATATTCCCCCACTGACTGACTTCCTTGGAGGAGCGCGAGAAATTCACGCTGCTTAGTCTTCATAATTCCCTTGAGGATGTGATATTTTCGAACTGCTCCTTGAATCTTGGCCGTAATTGCTTCATTCTCAGTCCCTATGGCTTTCTCACTTTCCCACCATATGGCAGCAGCGCCTTCCAGATAATGTGTTACAAATGGAACTTTATCTTCTTCATCAGTTCGAGCAACCTCAAGTTTCTTTTCCATATTTCTTAACCAATCATCTGCATCCAAGGGATCAACGGCCTGACTGAAACTGGGAGGCTTAGTCCTGTGAAAATCAGATAGCTTGGAGTGAGAGGCAGGCTGATTTCCATTATGTCCAATCATTGCTTGAATACTTCTGAATATTTCCATTAGATCATTGTTTCTTGGTTGCTTGAACATACGCATAATTTGCTCGGTGGAGGGCGGATTTGGCGGTGGAGGCGGTGGTGGAACGTACCGCTCGGGTGATTGTCCTGCCTGTCGTGCGGAACACCGAACAGGAGAACCCTCGCGAACATTGCTACTGCAGCCTCCCCCCGTCATCCTAATATGATTTTCCCAAGTCGACGCAACTGAGATGAGAAGCATTCAACAAAAATCGGGGAGAAGCCAGCAACAAAACCAAGCAAAACCGAAAAGACGAAGAAAATATGGCGAATAAAATAAAGTCCAACATAATTATACATAGACTCATACATGAAAGATAACAACATGCCAGGTCCAACTACCCTCATACATGAAACGAAACATCATGACTAGTACGATTACAACCATACTCCATCCCGACAACTGAGAATACTCGAAAGCTCTACTGCTCGGCTGGCGCTGCGGGGTCCTCTCCTGATGCGGACTCGGATCCAGAACTAACGGGGTTAACAGAGACCTCCGGGTTAAAAGTGACACGACGACGCTGCCTCGTGGGCTCTCCCTCTGAGGCAGGTGGAGGGCGGATCATCGGGGCTGCAGGAGTGGCGAGGAGTGAAACCCACTCTGCAGGAGCACTAAGGGGACTCGCAGTCGCGGTGCCCGAGTTACTCGGGGGAGTAACCAGAGAAACAGGGGATCTAGAACTGGCAGGAGCGTAGGGAATAAATCCCACAGATGGAGAAGTAGTGGCTGAGCGAGCAGTGACAAAAGTAGAGGCTAAAGCAGTATGGGCACGACTCAGCTCACGAGCCAGCTCGTAGATCAGAAGATAGCTAGCAGTGATGTAGTGAGAAAGGTGGCTAGCGACACTATCAGACTCTGGATCAATGACAGGGAAACAGACACTACCATTATCATGGAGAGAAGGGTAGTAGAGGAAACCTGGGTGATTCTGCATCCGGACCTCGTTGTAGCGGAGCTCAACAAGTACCTCGAATGCAGCAAACTGGACAGCCTGAGAAGCGGAAGAAGTGTAGCCGCTACGAGAGGTACGAGTGTAAGAACTGGAATCGGAACTGGTGCGCAGAGTAACCACGGCGTGATACTCATACACTGAGTCAGCTAGGCGCTCTCGATACATACGATAGACTGGATCGTCTCCATGAGGGTACAGCCGACGCCACACGTTACGGAGGAGATGCGGTGACGTGTACGGCATCAGCTGCAACTGGCACGGATACAGCACCGGAGCCATCTACACTCACAACCATTAGCAGGTTAGCGTAGAAAAATATAATCAGTGCATGCAATGCAACAACCAGCTACAGTTATTACCGACACTCAGCAACAACTCATATCTAGCGTCCAGTTAACTCGGCTTAGTCTAGCGTGGCCTACAGTCAGCGCGGCTCTGATACCAAGCGTTGTGGCACCCCGGCTCAGAGCAACCGGTTTACCTTGCATTGCCAACCCAGAGACCTTGTCTTCTGGCAACACACAACAACATGGTACAGAAAACAACCACTTTATTCATGCTAGCGGGACATAGTTCATATTACAACAGTTAGCGAGGCCAAGCGGCACACACGGTGCGGCTGAACAATATGTACATTATTTAGTGAACATAAAGGGGCCTCGATCACGACAACTACTCGGCAGCGGAACAACGTTGTAGCGGAACTCCATAGAACAAGGACACAGATGTGGACACGGTCTAGACTCGGACAACACTCCTTTCCAATGGGACTTTCCAATGGGACTTTCCAAGATGACAGACAATATTATGATATTTATCCAATTTAATTAACAATGCAGCTATATAACCAACATGATGTGACAATGGTCAACAGATACTCATTCTCCCGACTTGCTTACCAGGTGTGACCAACAAACATAATATTACCAACACATACTCGTGATCCTTACGGCGATCACAACCCGACCATCTCATGGCCCGTGATCCTTACGGCGATCACAACCCGACCAACTTCGTGGCCTGTGATCCTTACAATGATCACAACCCGACCAACTCGTAATAACTCAACACGATGACCTCACTGTCATCCTTAGTGCAATTTAGTGTGCATATTTATTAAGTGTTGACCCATGGTGTACCTTACTTTCGAGCGTGTCCGTATCCATGGACTCGGCTATCGATAGATTAAAAACACTCTGCAGAGGTTAGTACACTATACCCACACTACGGAACCCATGGCCTCACTCTCCCATACGAGTGGACCAACATCGTTCAGACGAAACCATTTCACTGTCATGACACTCTCCCGACCCCTCCGACTCAGACCCCACTGGGCTAGTCCTGGGTGGCCCCATGTCTACCTCCAGACACCTCGACCACCGTCATGGCCATGATCCACACTGGGATCCGGTACCAAAATTAACTTAACAACGGGCTCACAAGGTTATGATTGCCTACCGGGCCAGGGTATAGCACGCCCATAACCTTCCCTAAATTGAGGTACCGACAGAGGCACGACAATGAAATGTATTAAGGCCGTCCCATACCGGCAAGTGTGGTTGCACTGGGAAAGACTCGTTTCAGTGGCACCACGACCCGGTCAACAACATGTTCAAGTTGAATTATTAATCAGGTTCAACTTTAATGTGAAAATAAAATAACCGGTGTCATATCGCCATACCATGCATCACTTAACATATGCATCACATAACCGCAACGATCAAGACTGCACCAATCACGCCTCCCATGGAGCCAACATAATCTCATACTACCATCTTGGTTAAAATTTCTCTTTACTTATACCGTAACTATTTCTAGCAATTATCATCATTATACGATGCAAAAATAATATTTAAACTACTCATCAAATTCTACGACCATATTATTTATTTAACTCTTGCAACTAAGTTCTCATTATCTTACTAACAATATTTACTTCAAACATACTGAAGTTCAAGCAATTTAACATACCAAGCATATAACAGAATATATTTATTATATAACTAATTTAAATGCATCAATATTCATAGGTTCAACTATGAAAATCAAAAATATTGAAGTGGCACCATGACAATGTTACTGTGGCTTGCCTTAGTACTGATGAGGTTCACAAGGCTCCTGGTGATCCTCAAGACAAGCTGGTTCCTCTGAAAAACATTCAAATACCACAATTGAAAGATATCAAGAAACCTTCTGAAAATTGCCAGAAAATCTAGACAGCAAGGGAAAATCCATCTTTTGGGAGCAGTTAGATTTTTGGACAAAGAACACAATGCAAAAAGAATCACTGCATTTGGATGTGAAACTCCAAAATTTTTTGTTTGGTTTTCAACAAAAACTTTGTTGGATTTGAAGAAGGTCATTTAAACCCTTCCAAAGATCTCTCTCTCTCAAAAATTTTCCCTTTGGCAAAGGATTTTATCTTGGCATCTTTTTCAACTCTGGTGTTTGGTTGTTAAAAACCTTTCTTCTGATTCTCCCCTTCTCAAATTTATTTTTTTTGGATTTATTTTCTTTTAAAAGAAAACCCTAGGAGTTTTGGGTCTTCTCTCTTTTTGAAACCACCCATTGTTTTACCATGCCTCATGTGGTAAATCTTCCCCAAAACCCCTCCTTCCACTTTGGGACAATCCAAATATTCTGCCCCAACAAGTCCAACTCATTTTTGGATTTTATTTCATTTATTTCTTTCCCCAAAACAATTCTGTCCTTTATTTTCAGCCTAGGTGATTTGCAAAGCAAGTACCTAATTGCCTTTGAACTTTGATCTCAAACTAACTCCTCTGGATAGTCCCTAGCACCCACAACCTAGAACCATCAAGATCCACTCTTCTTCTTTTCAAAAATTTCAAGTTTCAGCTTCTGCAAGTTTGGACCAGATTTGTCAAATTTGGTGAAATTCAGATCTCCACTTCTCCAAAATTCCACCAAAATTCAGGCAACCCCCAGTTGCAATGAGAGGCCACTCCACCAAAAAAAACAGCTCAAGGAAAAATGCCCACATGCCAAAACCATTCTGTCAAACACCTGGCCTGCACTGTTACTTTGCACTTTCAGAGAAATTCAGAGTTTCAGTAAGTTCAGTTTCGTCAGAGTCTGGTCACTGTCAGCAAGTCGCCCTGGCGCGCGTTCAGCCTGACCTCTCCTCCCTGTCCAGGCGCCGACGCCCTTGGACGGATGCCGGCGTCGGTGGCGGCGAGCCTCGCCGATGTTGGCGGTTTCTGTGGTGGCTGCGCCACCCGTGGCGGCCAGCGAGGGCCCGAGCCAGCGCGCCACGCCACCCGTCGCCGCCCATCGTTCCCTGGCCCTCCACGTGGCTCATGCACGCCCGTGCCCTCCCGTTGCACCGTCGCCGTGGTTTGGCAAGCACAGGGCACGCCCTCTACCGCCGACGGGCCCGCGCCGCCCCGTTCCGTCGAATACCCCCCAAAGCTTCTAATCCAAGCTTGTTTAGTGCCTAAATGGAGCCAGTGGATCCCCACGATGATGCTCAACCACCAAACCACCCCGACCAAGCCCTGCGCCACCGTAACCTTCGCCGGAGAACTCCGTTCACGGCCATCGCCTGGGACCGCCTATAAAAAGAGGCCCCGAGCTCGCCCTCGAGCACGCACCATCCCTGCACCTCACCAACACCCCGCCAGGCCACTAGGAGGACCTCGAGGAGGTCTCCTCCCCCAACTCCGGCCGCCCCGTTCCGCCTCGGCCTCCACCTCGATTCACTCCGGTGAGGCCGTCTCCAGCACCCAAACCTCGTCAGCACTCCCCTCGTGCACCCAGTAGTCTAACCCCCACTTAATTTGCCCTTCGCAGCACTCTTCGGCGAGATCCAACCCCTCCCGAACTGCCGTCCGCCGGAGCAAGGGCCGCCGTCAACGTGGTGCTCGCCGGCGACCACCACCACACCCACCGACGCGGAATGATGCACTGAGCACGGAGGTACCACCCGATCCCCTTGCCTCGCCGTGGATCGCCGCCGGCGACCACCACAGCTCTCGTGCGCCGACGAGCTCCGTCTCCCCCTTTTAAATTTTCAAACCTGACGGGTGGGACCCGCCTGTCAGTCTCTCATTTTTATTAAACGAACCGTTTTCTGAAAGCGTATTCTGGCAAAATGCGCTTTCCAGTTTGAATCGTTTTCTGGACTTTTCTGCTTAGCCCCCTGGGAAGTTTCTGTTTCATTACAGAGAGGTCCTTGGACCAAAACACTTATAACTTTTAAACAGAAAAGGATTTTTGAGTAATTCCTTTTCTGCCATCTTCAAAATTTTGTCTAGTTTTTTAACAGAATTACTTGAAAAATATTTGGTATATTTCTATACACCTCACGGTATTTACAATAGCGCGTGTATTTTTGTATACCGTAGATACCGAAGGAGGTGACGGAACCGCAAACTTCACCGAGCTAGGCCCCGACTACTCCGAACCAGGCAAGCATGTTTGAAATTTTGATATGATGAGTGTTTTGGCATGTTTGCTTAGTTGCATGGCATGATCACGAGCACCTCGATGAATGTCATATTACATGCAAAATGGAGACAAGTGGATTTCGATAATCCATGAGTTGTTGGATGTGAGTTTGCATGGCCATGAGATGGCATGAGAATGGGTAAGATGGCAGTGTTGTAGCATGCCAGTCTTACACCGCATCCGTTGACCCAAAGGTCAACATGAATCAATCCAGTTCCGTCCGCTTTTCCCTTCCGTACTACCACATGTTTTCCGCAAGGGATACGACTTAGTAAGTTGCAAACCGCTTTACGGTACACACCAAATCGAGAGGCCGGGATGAGGGTTCCATGGCCCTGGATTAAAGCCTATCATCCGGTCAGGGGGCATGGGTGTTTCCGGTTGGGACCGAGAGGGGGGCACCCCTTAGAGCGTGCGTATATAAATTTGATCCCATGCTATTCGGGATTGTGATCTCCCCGTCTCAAAGTTTTTCTTGAACGCTGTCTAGGGTGATTCCTGGTAACGAAAGGTGGGATGGGTGTGTACTGGTTAGCTGTGTTTCCTCCGAAATACCGTAAACGGAACTAGTCCTTCGTGACTACGGAAATCCGTTGGCTGTGGATAATTTTAGTACAAACTCTGCAGAGTCAGTAATCCTTGAAATCATCTTATCCATGTCCAAGTGCTGTGTTCATCTTATCTTGTCAAGTGTCTGTCTCGGTGACAGAAACTCCTGAGAACCACATGAGTGTTAAATGTTTATTTCCTATGGATGGACTAACCCGTTTATTATCATGTGTTGAATATTTTCCTATGAGCACTATTTCTTGCAAGCTAACCGATATGAAAAGTGAATTTCAAGCCCTTTCTGCGATGTCGCTCAGATGTACGACTTCGGCATTGTTATTATTTACTTTTGTTATAAGCCCTTTCTGCGATGTCGCTCAGACATCCAACTGTGGCATTGTTATTATTTACTTTTGTTATAAGCCCTTTCTGCGATGTCGCTCAGACGTCCGACTGCGGCATTGTTATTATTTACTTTTGTTATAAGCCCTTTCTGCAATGTCGCTCAGACGTCCGACTGCGGCATTGTTATTATTTACTTTTGTTATAAGCCCTTTCCGCGATGTCGCCGACGTCCGATCGCGGCATTGTTATTATTTACTTTCAATATAAGCCCTTTCTGCGATGTCGCTCCGACGTCCGACTGCGGCATTGTTGTCATTTACTTTTAATATAAGCCCTTTCTGTGATGTCGCCCCGACGTCCTACTGTGGCACGCATGTCTTTTATTTTAAACATTAGCCCTTTATGTGGTGTCGCTCAGACGACCGACTGTGGCAATGATTTATTTATTTGTTCACCCTTCGAGGCGTCGCTCGCATAATCTGATCGGTTTTCGCTATTTTTACTATCACCTGACTTTCTTCTTGCTAATTAATGTTGAGCTACTTCGTCATTTGGATGTACCATACTAATTGTTCATGACGCATTCATGCATGCATTTATTATATCTTATGTCCGAACTGTCTTGCGAGTACTTTCAAAGTACTCACCTGGCTTGTTGATTTGGCCGATGTCGACGAAAGGCGATCTCATGGATGAAGAGTTCGATAGCGAGTCCGACGCCTAGAGGAATCCCAGTCAGTTTCGTGCGACCCTGGATTAGTCACTGTGTTATATCCGCTTCCGCTACCCAAATATATTCATCGAGCCTCACCTCGACGCTCGATGAGCCGCCAGTGTAGGAGTCATGTTATCCACTCCACTGTGTTATTCCACCACCACTTTACCTCGAGTCAGTAGTACACCACCACTCCATTGTGTCATGTCTGCCATTATGTATAATTATTGGCGTGCTTGTAATAAATGGTTGAGCACCCCAGCTTGACCCTGTAATATATTCTAATGCTACTGGCTTATTGTATCAAGGTTTTTTCTACCAGTCAGGAGGATTTTTCCTCTTACTGGACTCAAAAGGTCGGTTTCTCAATAAACATTTTTATTGGAAAACCGGTCGTGACAAGCTTGGTACCAGCGCCAGGCTGACTGTAGAAAGCCACTAGGTGCGATCGCTAATCGGTTATTAGCATAATAGAGCTTATTATTTATTTCTGCAATGTAGTCATTTTCGACAACAAGATAAATTTATGACCTGACCACTCGTAAATTTGGCCTACTTTTGTAGATGGTCGGCAATGATCGCGAGTCACAGATGTTCGCCAACATGCCCGATGGGTTCGCTGCTTCTCTTCTTCATCGTCCAAGTCGCGATGGGGCCATCTATGCGCCAGCCTTCGTGACTCTCTCGGCACAAGGTCAACGACAGTCTAACCATGCACCAGGCCGAGGTGCAATTCAAGGGAGGGCGTGTTGAGTTACGCCGCTTCCGGTTCGTGGGGAGAGCCATGCCTACGGAGAAGCATGCGATGCAGATGGCAGCCCGTGAGGCGATAGCTTGTCTCAGGGATGTCCTTCCTTCGATGAAGACCCGTCGTTACCGCTACCTTCCATGTCACGTGCCATACACCTGTCACTACGCGTTCTCTTGCCCCAGAGGAGAACGAGATGAGGCTTTTGAGATGCTTATCGAGTATCTCCGGGCTCTGGAGGCAGCCTTCGACAACCTGGTGGACTACCTTGTGGCTGCCCACATGGACTCAGTCCATGGCTATGCCGCCAACAGGAGGGAGCTCCTGCGCACCGCACCGCCACTGACTTTCGTCTCGTCATCGGCTTCTTTTGCACCTACTACTCTCGCCGCTACACGTCGCCTACCTACCACTGAGGAGTTCAATCAAGTTATTGCGCCTACTCCAGTTCGTTCTACACCACCCCTTGCGCCCACTCATGTTCGTGTTGTCCCGCATAGGGCGCCTGTTCCACCAACTCCGCGCAGCACTTCACGTCTGGAGCCTATTAGCGAGGAGGAGGTTGAGTCCCCAGCCTCACTGCGCCTCACCCTCGGCAGGCCAAGGGAAATCCTTACCATCTCCTCATCGAGTCGCCTAGCCGCCATGTGGTGTACTCGACTTGTAACGATATGTTTATATGTACATAGGCTGTGAGAAGTAGCTTGTTTGCGCATCATGTAGGAACTGGAGAAGTGCACTAGCCTAAATAACATGTCGTATATGTACGCATATCCGAGTGATGTATTGTATAATTACTGCTTGCGTGTAAGATATGTAATGAGCAGTCCTTCTCCATGCGCAAACGTTTATCCTCTTGAAAAATCTTGGAGCATTTAAGACTTTTTCCGTCTTCATGAATTTATTGACTTTTGCGCCTCAATTTATTTTCTTATGAGTTTTACAAAATATATCCCCAGAGTGAACAATGTCTCGTCCTTGGACGCACTCCATGCCAACTCCGTCAGAGGAAAATTATGGCACACAACCAAGCAACAATTTCACACAGGGGCAGTCAAGTCAACAGGACAGTGAAACAGCACTTTCCCACATGTGCCGTCTTTATGAGCAAAGTCAGCAACAACATCAGGAAATGATGAACCAAGTCATCAATATGGGAAATCACCGTGGACAGTATCATCGGCAATCAAAATTATCTGAGCTACAGAAGACGCGTCCCCAAACATTTTCTCATACTGACAAACCTCTTGAGGACGAGGACTGGCTTTGAGACATGGAAAGAAAATTAATTATTGCCCAGTGTTCAGATCTTGAGAAAGTGCTATATGCACCGCACTATCTCACTAGAGCAGCCGCATCGTGGTGGGAAAATTTCCCACACATGCACCCCAACGAAAATAATATAACCTGGGAGGAGTTCAAAGAAGGTTTTCGTGGGGCACATATTCCTAAGAGTCTTATGAAGATCAAAAAGAGAGAATTTGATGACCTTAAGCAAAGGACAATGACGGTGTCAGAATACAACAGTCAGTTTACTCTGTTGTCTCGCTACGCCAACGAGGAGCGTATGTCTGAAAGCAGGAAGATGGAAAAATTACTAGACGGTCTGACACCCGCGCTTAAATGCCAGCTGGTTGTACACACCTTCCCAGATTTTAAAATGCTGATGGATAAGGCCATTACCTTGGAAAATGAGAGACACAACTTGGAAGATTTCCGCAAGCGAAAAAGGGACCAGACTAATCATGCTCGCAACCACCGCAGCATGACAGATTTTCAGAAAGGTGGGACACCCAAACCCACGACAAACGTCTCATGCCCAATCAAGAATTTCCATGCAAGGGACAAGGAGTTCACATACCGCCCAGGCGTTACTTGCTATGCTTGTGGAGAAGAAGGGCACTATGCCAAGCAAAGGCCCTGCCAAGGAACTCGACCCCAAAGTCGAACAATAGAGGCATAAT
The DNA here is from genome assembly GCA_021605145.1 of Aegilops bicornis. Taxonomy (NCBI): domain Eukaryota; kingdom Viridiplantae; phylum Streptophyta; class Magnoliopsida; order Poales; family Poaceae; genus Aegilops; species Aegilops bicornis. Next base: position 628,879,523 of record CM038674.1, on the reverse strand, counting down.
TCAGCGCCAAAGCGCAACAATTTCAACCCAAATAACAACCACAGAATGGTCATCTGAACCACGTGACCAAAGAGGAAGCATGAGAATGCCCCGAGATATCGTGACTCGGTATGCTTCACATCAACACAATACCTGCCATGGTTTTGTTTGATTCTGGAGCTTCTCACTCATTCATTTCGAAAAGTTTTGCCTTGCAAAATAATTTTTTGATGCTTCCCATGGAAAAATCTATGATCGTCAAGTCCCCTGAGATTAAGCAAGTTACCCAGAGTTATTGCCAAGGCGTGGTTATTGAGTTTGAAGGGTTGAAGTTTCGCGCCAATCTTATTGTGTTGGAAAATAAAGGACTGGATGTCATCTTAGGGATGGATTGGTTAACCACCAACAAAGGTTTTATTGACTGCTTCAACCGGGCCGTGATTCTCACCCACCACCATGGGAAGACAATAGAAGTTTCGGCCAAAGAAAGAAAAATACCCCGGCAACCGAGATTGAACAAGGTGGATATTTCTGAATTAAGCAAGGTTCCAGTAGTGTGTGAATTTCCAGACGTATTTCCCGAAGAACTACCGGGCATGCCACTGCATCGAGAGATAGAATTCAGCATTGAGCTAGCACCCGGAACCGCCCCCATATACAACAAACCATACAGAATGGCACCATCCGAATTGGTAGAACTGAAGAAGCAAATAAAGGAATTACTGGACAAGGGATATATACGAGCCAGCTCCTCACCTTGGCGTTCACCAATTTTATTTGCCAAAAATAAGGATGGAACACTGAGATTGTGCATAGACTATCGAGCGCTTAACATGGTCACAATCAAGAACAAATACCCGATGCCACGGATAAATGATTTATTTGATCAGCTCGCCGTGCCAAGGTATTCTCAAAAATCGACTTGAGGTCGTGGATACCATCAATTAAAAGTACGAATGTAAGATATTCCCAAGACGGCATTCACCTCCAGATACGGATTATATGAATTCACCGTAATGCCATTTGGACTAACGAACGCCCCCGCATATTTTGTTCACCTCATGAACAAAGTATTTATGAAATTTATGGACAAGTTTGTTGTGGTATTTATCGACGATATTCTGATATACTCCAAGACACCAGAAGAGCATGCTGAACATCTCCGAATTGTACTAGGGGAACTCAGGAAACATCAATTGTACGCTAAATTCAGCAAGTGTGAATTTTGGCTAAGGCAAGTAGGTTTTCTGGGCCACGTACTAACCCAAGAGGGTATTGCCATAGACCCGGAAAAAGTCAAGGCCGTACTTGGCTGGAAACCACCATCTAGCGTAACGGACGTACGAAGTTTCTTGGGAATGGCAGGATACTACCGAAGATTTGTTGAAGGATTCTCCACCATAGCAAAGCCAATGACGCAGCTACTCAAGAAAGATAAGAAGTTTGAATGGACGAAAGCTTGCGAGAAAATTTTCCAAGATTTAAAAAGGAAATTAGCGACATCACCCTTAATTGTGCCAGACATACACAAGAATTTTGAGGTGTGACAGACGCATCCCTAAGGGCCTCGGATGCGTGTTGATGCAAGAAGGCAAGGTAGTCGCATATGTCTCCAGACAACTTCGCAAGCATGAGGAAAATTATCCTACTCATGACCTGGAGTTAGCAGCACTTATTCATGCACTCAAGGAATGGAGACACTTTTTGCTCGGAAATCATTGTGAAATATACACGGACCATAAGAGCCTCAAGTATATTTTCACACAACCGGAACTGAATTTACTAAGAACGACGCTTGGTTGGAATTAGTGAAGGATTATGACGTTGGAATCCACTACCATCCAGGAAAAGCAAATGTAGTGGCAGACGCTCTAAGTCGGAACCCTAGCCCAAACGACGACAACCTACCAAACCTGAGACCTGAATTTCGGCAGGAGTTTGCTAAGCTCAACTTGATGGTGGTCACCCAAGGCAGTGTGTCAAATTTGGAAATACAGCCTACCCTGATGGAAAAGATTAAAGAGGCTCAGCATGGATACCCTAGCATTGAAGGCATAAAGCGAAAGGTGAATTTGGGTAAGGCCTCAAAATTCGTTATCGATGAACAAGGAATATTGTGGTACGGAGATAGACTTTGCGTACCAAATATCAAGGACCTTAAACAACAAATCTTAGCTGAAGGCCACACTGCTCCGTATTCAATCCATCCTGGAGGAACAAAAATGTACAAGGATATTCAGGAGAAATTTTGGTGGCACGGTCTGAAAAGGGACATAGCCACGTTCATCGCATGTTGTGACTCTTGTCAACGCATCAAGGCCGAGCACCAGAAACCGGCCAGACTTTTATAGCCAAATAAAATACCCGAGTGGAAATGGGACGCGATTGGAATGGATTTTATTGTTGGGCTACCTCGGCCACGGCACGGAAATAATGCCATTTGGGTCATCACTGATAGACTGACTAAAGTAGCACACTTCATTCCCGTGAAGACAACCCACACCACTCAGAAGCTTGCTAGGCTTTATCTTTCCCGTATCGTCTGCTTACATGGAGTCCCAAAGACAATAATATCGGACAGAGGCACTCAATTCGTCTCCCGATTTTGCGATCACTTACAACAAGCTCACGGGAACTCAATCTGGCGTTCAAGACCGCATACCACCCCTGCATCGATGGACAAACTGAACGCGTAAACCAGATTCTAGAAGACATGCTGAGAGCATGTGTCCTCACCTATGGGGCCAGTTGGGAAGAGAGCTTACCATACGCAGAGTTCGCATACAACAACAGTTATCAAGCCAGCCTGCAAATGGCACCATTTGAGGCTCAGACGGGCGGAGATGTCGTACCCGCTAAATTGATCGAAACCGAAGACAGCCATATCTTCGGCCCGAGACATGCTCAAGGAGGCTGAAGATAAAGTTAAGGTGATTAGGGATCGACTCAAGACAGCCCAAAGTCGATGTAAGAGTTATTACGATAAAAAACATCGGGAGTCAGTTTTGAACCCGGTGAGTTTGTGTACCTCTGAGTATCTCCTATGAGGGCCTGCAACGATTCAAGATTAGGGGAAGCTAGCACCAAGATTCATCGGACCATTCTGCATAGTGGCACGGAGAGGCACGGTAGCCTACCAGCTAGACTTACCCGAGGATTTATCTGACGTCCACGACGTGTTCCACGTCTCGCAGTTGAGGAAGTGCGTAAGCAACCCAGAGAAACATGTATCCCATGAAAACATTGACGTGCAGCCAGACCTCACATATCGGGAGCATCCAATAAAAATCTTGGAGGAGTCTGAAAGGAGGACCCGATAGAAAACCATCAAATTTTTCAGAGTTCAGTGGAGCAACCACACCGAGAGTGAAGCCACTTGGGAAAGGGATGATTTTCTTCGGACAGAGCACCCACATTTATTTGAGGATCAGCTGAAATCTCGGGGACGAGATTTTTCCTAAGGAGGTAGGTGTTGTGAAACTCCAAAATTTTTTGTTTGGTTTTCAACAAAAACTTTGTTGGATTTGAAGAAGGTCATTTAAACCCTTCCAAAGATCTCTCTCTCAAAATTTTTCCCTTTGGCAAAGGATTTTATCTTGGCATCTTTTTCAACTCTGGTGTTTGGTTGTTAAAAACCTTTCTTCTGATTCTCCCCTTCTCAAATTTATTTTTTTTGGATTTATTTTCTTTTAAAAGAAAACCCTAGGAGTGTTGGGTCTTCTCTCTTTTTGAAACCACCCATGGTTTTACCATGCCTCATGTGGTAAATCTTCCCAAAAACCCCTCCTTCCACTTTGGGACAATCCAAATATTATGTCCCAACAAGTCCAACTCATTTTTGGAATTTATTTCATTTATTTCTTTCCCCAAAACAATTCTGTCCTTTATTTTGAGCCTAGGTGATTTGCAGAGCAAGTACCTAATTGCCTTTGAACTTTGATCTCAAACTAACTCCTCTGGATAGTCCCTAGCACCCACAACCTAGAACCATCAAGATCCACTCTTCTTCTTTTCAAAAATTTCAAGTTTCAGCTTCTGCAAGTTTGGACCAGATTTGTCAAATTTGGTGATATTCATATCTCCACTTCTCCAAATATTCCACCAAAATTCAGGCAACCCCCAGTTGCAATGAGAGGCCACTCCACCAAAAAAATCAGCTCAAGGAAAAATCCCCACATGCCTAAACCATTACATCAACACACAGCCTGCATCTTGTTACTTTGCACTTTCGGAGAAATTCAGAGTTTGATGAAGTTCAGTTTCGAGTCCGTCACCGTCAGCAGTGCACCTGGCGCGTTGCGCCTGACCTCTCCTCCTGGCCGGGCGCCGCCGCCTTGGACGGATGCAGGCGTCGGTGGCGGCGAGCCTCGCTGGCGTTGGCGGTTTCTGTGGTGGCTGCGCCACCCGTGGCGGCCAGCGAGGGCCCGAGCCAGCTCGCCACACCACCCGTCGCCGCCCATCATTCCCTGGCCCTCCGCGTGGCTCATGCACACCAGCGCACTCCCGTTGCACCGTCGCCGTGGCCCGGCAAGCACTGGGCGCGCCCTCTGCCACCGACGGGCCCGTGCCGCCCCTTTCCGTCGAAACTCCCCCAAAGCTTCTAATCCAACCTTGTTTAGTGCCTAAATGGAGCCAGTGGATCGCCACGATGACGCTCAACCACCAAACCACCCCGACCAAGCCCTGCGCCGCCGTAACCTTCGCCGGAGAACTCCGTTCACGGCCATCGCCTCGGACCGCCTATAAAAAGGGCCCCGAGCTCGCCCTCGAGCATGCACCATCCCTGCACCTCACCAACACTCCGCCAGGCCACTAGGAGGACCTCGAGGAGGTCTCCTCCCCCAACTCCGGCCGCCCCGTTCCGCCTCAGCCTCCACCTCGATTCACTCCGGTGAGGCCGTCTCCGGCACCCAAACCTCGTCAGCACTCCCCTCGAGCACCCAGTAGTCTAACCCCCCACTTAATTTGCAATTCGCAGCACTCTCCGGCGAGATCCAACCCCTCCCGAACCGCCGTCCGCCGGAGCAAGGGCCATCGTCGACGTGGTGCTCTCCGGCGACCACCACCACCACCCACCGACGCGGAATGATGCACTGAGCATGGTGGTACCACCCGATCCCCTTTCCTCGCCGTGGATCGCCGCCGGCGACCACCGCAGCCCTCGGGCGCCGACGAGCTTCGTCTCCCCCTTTTAAATTTTCAAACCTGACGGGTGGGACCCGCCTGTCAGTCTCTCATTTTTATTAAACGAACCGTTTTCTGAAAGCGTATTCTAGCAAAATGCGCTTTCCAGTTTGAATCGTTTTCTGGACTTTTTTGCTTAGCCCCCTGGGAAGTTTCTGTTTCATTACAGAGAGGTCCTTGGACTAAAACACTTATAACTTTTAAACAGAAAAGGATTTTTGAGTGATTCCTTTTCTGCCATCTTCAAAATTTTGTCTAGTTTTGTATCAGAATTATTTGAAAAATATTTGGTATATTTCTATACACCTCACGGTATTTACAATAGCGCGTGTGTTTTTGTATACCGTAGATAGCGAAGGAGGTGACAGAACCGCAAACTTCACCGAGCTAGGCCCCGACTACTCCGAACCAGGCAAGCATGTTTGAACTTTTGATATGATGAGTGTTTTGGCATGTTTGCTTTAAGTAGTTGCATGGCATGATCATGAGCACCTCGATGAATGTCATATTACATGCAAAATGGAGACTAGTGGATTTCGATAATCCATGAGTTGTTGGATGTGAGTTTGCATGGCCATGAGATGGCATGAGAATGGGTAAGATGGCAGTGTTGTAGCATGCCGCCTTACTCGAACCGCTTGACCCAGTGTCAACATGAATCAATCCAGTTCCCGTCCATTTTCCCTTCCGTGCTACCACATGTTTTCCGCAAGGGATACGACTTAGTAAGTTGCAAACCGCTTTCTGGTACACACCAAATCGAGAGGCCGGGATGAGGGTTCCATGGCCCTGGATTAAAGCCTATCATCTGGTCAGGGGCATGGGTGTTTCGGTTGGGACCGAGAGGGGGCACCCTTAGAGCGCCAGATATAAATTTGATCCCATGCTATTCGAGATTGTGATCTCCCCGTCTCAAAGTTTTTCTTGAACGTTGTCTAGGGTGATTCCTGGCAACGAAAGGTGGGATGGGTGTGTACTGGTTAGCTGTGTTTCCTCCGAAATACCGTAAACGGAACTAGTCCTTCATGACTACGGAAATCCGTTGGCTGTGGATAAGATTAGTACAAACTCTGCAGAGTCAGTAATCCTTGAAATCATCTTATCCATGTCCAAGTGCTGTGTTCATCATATCTTGTCAAGTGTCAGTCTTGGTGAACAGAAAATCCTGAGAACCACATGAGTGTTAAATGTTTATTTCCTGTGGATGGACTAACCCGTTTATTATCATGTGTTGAATATTTTCCTATGAGCACTATTTCTTGCAAGCTAACCGATATGAAAAGTGAATTTCAAGCCCTTTCTGCGATGTCGCTCAGACGTCCGACTGCGGCATTGTTATTATTTACTTTTGTTATAAGGCCTTTCTGTGATGTCGCTCAGACGTCCGACTGCGGCATTGTTGTTATTTACTTTTGTTATAAGCCATTTCTGCGATGTCGCTCAGACGTCCGACTGCGGCATTGTTATTATTTACTTTTGTTATAAGCCCTTTCTGCGATGTCGCTCAGACGTCCGACTGCGGCATTGTTATTATTTACTTTCAATATAAGCCCTTTCTGCGATGTCGCTCCGTCGTCCGACTGCGACATTGTTGTCATTTACTTTTAATATAAGCCCTTTCTGTGATGTCGCCCCGACGCCCGACCGTGGCAATGATTTATTTATTTGTTCACCCTTCGAGGCGTCGCTTCAGACACCCGATCGGTTTTCAGTTATTTTTACTATCACCTGACTTTCTTCTTGCTAATTAATGTTGAGCTACTTCCTCATTTGGATGTACGATACTAATTGTTCATGACGCATTCATGCATGCATTTGTTATATCTTATGTCCGAACTGTCTTGCGAGTACTTTCAAAGTACTCACCTTGCTTGTTGATTTGGCCGATGTCGAAGGCGATCTCATGGATGAAGAGTTCGATAGCGAGTCCGACGACTAGAGGAATCCCGGTCAGTTTAAATGCGACCCTGGATTAGTCATCTGTTATATCCGCTTCCGCTACCCAAATATATTCATCGAGCCTCACCTCGACGCCGATGAGCCGCCAGATAGGAGTCATGTTATCCACTCCATCGTGTTATTCCACCACCACTTTACCTCGAGTCAGTAGTACGCCACCACTCGATTGTGTCATGTCCGCCATTATGTATAATTATTGGCGTGCTTGTAATAAATGGTTGAGCACCCCAGCTTGACCCTGTAATATATCCTAATGCTACTGGCTTATTGTATCAAGGTTTTGTCTACCAGTCAGGAGGATTTTTCCTCTTACTGGACTCAAAAGGTCGGTTTCTCAATAAACATTTTTATTGGAAAACCGGTCGTGACATTGGACTTGTAGAATAAAAGTTATGGCTGTTTGAATGCTACTGGAATTTAAATAAATTTGAAAAAAAGAAAAGAGAGAGGGGGTGACGTCGATGGCGTATTTGCCCAGGGCGCCACCACTCATATCGCTTCGCGCGCGTTATGAGTGGCCGACTAGCAGGCCCCGCTAGTCAGGCCGGAGGGAGGGGGGAAAGAAACAGAGAGGCGCGACACTTTGCCGGAGCTTAAGCCGGCGTTGAGGCATCTTGGAGGGAAACGAGAGGGAGGGATCGACGGAGAAGGTTCTTGCGCACCTGCCCGTACCCGTATCGTGGCGAACGGTGACCGGACGCCATCGGATTCTTCCTCGCAAGTGGAGGCAGAACATGGTGGTCGCCGGAGATGGGAAAGACGTCGGCTAGTGGCGGCTCCAGGGGCTCGGGCTTGGCGCGTTAGCTTCACGAAGGAGAGGCAGAGGCCCTGGCGGGGTCGCCTCGGCTTGGGAGTGGCCGGAGCTGCGGGACCGATCCAGAGGAGATCGCCGGCGAGCTCGGCTCGGGGACGGCAGCCCGCGGCCTGCCCGACAGGGCTGCGGCTTCTAGTGGCTATAGGAGGGAGTGGTCGTGAGGTGCGGTGCTCCAGGAGGCTGCGGAGGGGGGTTTATATAGGCGGGGCGGCAATGAGGGCTCGGGCTCCGCCGGAGAACAGTTGTCTCTGGCGCCCGGCGACGAATGGTGCCAAAGAGAGGGGGGAAGGCGACAAGGTCACGCGGGAGCTGTGCACAGACATGGACGAGCATAGGAGCGTGGAGGAAAGGGACGAACACAGTGCGCGGGCACTATGCCGTTGGCCGGACCGTGCCTGTGGTCGCTGCGGCGAGATCCGGCGTCGGCGAGCGGCAGGAAGGAGTTAATGGTATGGAGACGAGGATGGTGGCGAGGGAGGACATGCCCAGGCTGGCCGAAAGCAGCACGCCACAAAAAGGCGCGGCGGCGACGCAGAAGCGCGTTTGGCATGCCAGCACCCTCGGACGAAGACGGTCACCGTGCTGACCGTGACATCAGGCCACATTTGCACTAACCATGATGTCTGGCGCGTAGTCCTTAGTAAACTTAGGTTTTACCACGTCTCGGTTTGTTTCCAGGTGCAGTAGAAGTGAAATGGTGAAGATGTTTAGTTCTTGACGTAAACTTTGAGCGATTCATCGTGGTCAAACCACAGTGATCCAAGGGCTGAGCTTTGGGGTTTTACTGTCTCTTACTAAGGTGAATAAGCACAGGGAAAACTAGCTACATTGGAGCTAGTAAAAAGGTAGTTGCTGAAGAAACTACCATTTCAGCCCAGAAGTGAAACTATTTTCTGTAGCAGAAATACTCCAAAAAGTGGTGAAATATTTTTGCTCAGAAATGTGCCCTATTGTCCAAAGAATATTTGGGATTTTTCTCAAGATTTTTAGGGCAACAGAGATGAGGGTTGCTTTGGAGGTCAAAGAGTTTAGCTAGGGTTTAAGAGGCAAAATGAATATTTTTCATTTAAGAAAAATATTCCAAGCAATATTGTTGGGTTGGCCAGGGGTGAAATGATGGATTAGAAGAGGAGAGGGGGCACTTGGGTGAAAATCAAGGGATACCCAAGTGATCAAGTCCAAATGGAATGATTCAAAAACTTCAAATCCAAAACCAACTCAGCTGAAAATCAAGCAAAGAAAAGAGGGCAAAAACCAGGTTGTGACAAACCTCCCCCACTTAGAATGAAACTCGTCCTCGAGATTCGGTTGCTTGGGAAAACCATTCTGGATAACATGCCCTTAGAAATTCTTCTGATTCCCAGGTTGATTCTGACTCGGTATGATGCATCCATTGAACCTTGTAAAACTTCCATGACTTCATCATGCGAGTGACTCTTTCCATCTGATCCAAAATTTTCACTGGCCTCTCTTCGTAGGTCAAGTCCTTTGCCATCTCTATCCCTGCCAAATCAGTCTTTTTCTCGGGTGGTGAGATGCACCGTCGTAGTTGTGAAACGTGGAATACGTTGTGCACGTCGGACAGTTCCGGAGGCAGCTCCAACTGATATGCGACAGCACCTACTCGTGTCATGACGGGAAATGGACCAATAAACCTGGGTGCCAATTTTCCACGGGTTTGGAACCTTCTTATTCCCTTCATGGGCGTGACTCGAAGGTAGACATGCTCTCCGGGTTCAAAACTGATCTGCCGGTGCTTTGCATCATAATAACTCTTCTGTCGCGATTTGGCCAGTTGTAATCTGTCTCGGATCTCCTTGACTTGCTTTTCGGCTTCCAGCATGAGATCCGTTCCGAAAATGCAGCTGTCTCCGGTTTTAGACCAATTTAATGGAGTGCGGCACTTACGGCCATACAAAGCTTCATAAGGTGACATCTTTAAACTGGTCCGGAATCCATTGTTATACGAGAACTTGGCGTACGGCAAGTAATCTTCCCATTATGGTCCTTGGGCTAATACACAGGTTCGGAGCATATCTTCGAGTATCTGATATACTCTTTCTGTTTGCCCATCCGTCTGAGGATGATATGCGGTGCTGTATTTTAATTCCGTCCCAAGGGCTTGGTGGAGATGGGTCCAGAAAGCAGAGGTGAAAAGTGAACCTCGGTCAGTAATGATGGTTCGGGGAACTCCATGTAGACTGACAATCCTGGATACATACTGTCGGGCATGCTCATCTGCTCGGTATGAGGTTTTGACTGGGAGGAAGTGAGCCACCTTGGTTAATGTATCCACTATGATCCAGATAGCATGATTGCCTCGTCGGGTCCTGGGTAATCCTGTGATAAAATCCATACAGACATTGTCCCATTTCCATTGTGACACGGGCAGTGGTTGGAGAAGTCCGGCTGGTTTCTGATATTCCGCCTTAACTTTGTTGCATATGTCGCAACAGGCCACGAAATAAGCAATGTCTTTCTTCATTCCATCCCACCAGAATATTTGTCGAAGGTCTTCATACATTTTTTGCCTCCAGGGTGGATTGAATACGAGGACTCGTAGGCTTCTGACAAAATTTTCTGCTTTAGGTCAGATTGATTAGGCACACAAATCCTTCCCCTGAATCAGAGGGTACTGTACTGATCCTTCGAGAAATCGGATGACTTGATGCGTTTCTGCAGCTTGGCATCGCCTGGCTGGGCCTTGCGGATTTGTTCCTCAAGAGTAGGAGTGACAGTTAGGATATTGGCAAGACCAGCCTCAACTATGACCAGGTTGAGCTGAGCAATTTCTTCTTTGAGTTCGGAAGGCAGAGATTCCAGCATGACGTTTAAACTGACGGGCTTTTGATTGAGTGCATCGGCAACCACGTTGGCCTTACCCGGATGGTAATTTATTCCAAGATCATAATCCTTGACCAACTCCAGCCATCTTCACGACGGAGGTTTAAATCCGGCTGAGTAAATATGTATTTGAGACTTTTGTGGTCGGTAAAAATTTGGCACCTTTTTCCAATGAGGTAGTGTCTCCAAATTTTTAAAGCATGAACTACCGCGGCCAATTCCAAATCATGAGTGGGGTAATTGCCTTCATTGGGTCGTAGCTGCCAAGAGGCGTAGGCTACTACTTTGCCATCTTGCATAAGCACGCACCCAAGTCCTTGCCGGGAAGCGTCGCAATATACGTCAAAGTTGCAGTAGATATCTGGAAGTGTTAATACCGGCACAGTTGTTAAGTGCTTCTTTAACTCGGTGAAACTTTTCTCACAGTCCGGCGTCCATTCAAACTTCTTATCCTTTTTAAGCAATTCCGTCATGGGCTTAGCAATCTTGGAGAACCTCCAATAAATCGAAGGTAATATCCGGCTAATCCAAGAAAACTCCGGATCTGAGACACGGTGGCGGGTGGCAACCAATCGAGCACGTATTTTACTTTGCTTGGGTCCATGGCTATTCCTTCAGCGGATAGTACATGCCCGAGGAATCCAACTTGCTTGAGCCAAACCTCACATTTGCTGAACTTGGCATACAACTGGTGCTCACGGAGTCGTTGTAGCACTGCGCGGAGGTGTCCTTTATGCTCTTCTTCACTTCTTGAGTAAATAAGTATATCATCGATGAAGACGACCACAAAATTATCAAGGAAATCCATGAATACTTTGTTCATCATGTGTATGAAGAAGGCGGGGGCGTTGGTGAGGCCGAAGGACATGACAGTATATTCATAAAGACCGTAGTGAGTGGTGAACGCGGTCTTGCGAATATCCTCCTTTTTAATTTTGAGCTGGTAATATCCAGTCCACAAATCAATCTTTGAGAATACCTTGGCTCCACTGAGCTGATCAAACAAATCATCAATTCTATTGCAAATTCAAGCTCTCGGTCAGGTGGCATGCCTGGCAGTTCTTCTGGAATACATCGGGAAACTCATTGAGCACTGGAATTAATTCCATTTCTGCTATTGCTGTAAAAACCATTTCCTTGGAGGGTATGCTTCTACGAGCAATAAACTTGGTAGCTTGTCCATCTTGTCCGATCAAGTTGACTTCTCGGGTCGCACAATTTATGCATACTTGGTACTGAGTCAGCCAATTCATACCCAAGATAACATCCAATTTTTCAGACTCAATCAGAATGAAAGACGTCGGGAAACGGATTTCGTTGATCCTGACTTCCAGATTGCGGCAGACAAGATTGCTTTGAATAATAGATCCCGGGGTTTGTACCAGCATATTCTTGCCCAAAAGGGAACAAGGAAATTTGTTTTGGGCGACAAAACTCCGAGAAATGAAAGAGTGGGAAGCCCCAGAGTCAAATAAAATTACTGCAGATATGTTGGTATCTAACGTGTGGCAGATCAAGAGGGCACACGATCTTCTTGGCCTCATCAACACTAGTAGGACATAGATTACCAACGGGAAGAACATCCTTTAGGTACTTGAGATGCTCATCGAGGCTAGTGTCGGTCCATTTGTTTTAGCCTTCTTCGTGGAGTTGGAGCGTGAAACTCAAGCGGGTCACCTCGAGGATTGCAACCATCATACAATGGAGTGTTCGAGTCTACCACCAGTTGCTCTAGCTTAGCCTCCTCTCTAGAAGCAGCTCTCTCAAGATTGCCTCCTTGCGAAGCAATGCTTGAACATGAGGGTCCCGCATGATTGAACTTAGTACCGACGAACTCTGCTGCGTGGAGTCCATGTCGTTCTCTCCGCCGCCATGTCCGGCCCCTTCTCCTCCGCCATGTCCGGCCCCTTCTCCGCCGCCATGTCCGGCCTCTTCACCGCCGCCATTATCGATCATCTCTTCGTCTTGCCCCGTGTCATCATTGCCTGCCCCGTCGGCATCCTCAACATTGTCATCCTCATCTTCAGTTATCCACCGAGTATATCCATCCATGAAACCAGTCATGAGCATGTGCACTTCGACACGACCATCGTCATAGGGGTCGAGCCAAACTATTCCTTTGCATTTTCGACACGGACATAAAACCTCTGTCAGGTTATTTTCTTTCATGTCCTGCACCGCCGACCGCAACCACCTGTCCACCATCGTTCCACTGACCATCATGAACGTCTGCACGGTAATAATAAAACAAATTGATTATAAAAATGTGTGCATGCATCAAAGTCATACAAAAATTCGGCATGACCTTCCCTAAAAATAGGACATATATGGATCTAGAGTTTGCCCGGAATTCGCCGAAACGGAAATAAATCGACATTTCGGCAAAACATAGGCAACTCAAAAGCACAATTTGGTGTCAACTCATGCCACACACACAATTTCCATAAACATATCACACACACATAAACATATTTCCATTTTGCAAAAGCATGAAATTTGAATCACCTCTATCTCGAGATCGAGCACACGGTGGAGATGATGTTGTAGGGAGATTCAAAAGTGCACAAAGCTCTTCTTGACAAAGATATATCTAGTTAGGGGGCAAATAGGTCACTTAACTAAATCCTACATCTACCTAGCTACCTAATTTGGGAGGAGACAACTTCAACTAGTGGAGGGGGAAGGAAAAAGAGAAAAGAGATGCATTAATGGAGGTGGTGTAGTTAGGTAGGATTAATGAAGAGAGAGAAAGGTATATAGAAGAGGGAGAGTAATAGGGGAGAAGTATTGAGGAAGAAATAGAGTGAGAGTGGGAGCATGTGGGAGGTAGGGGAAAGGGAAGAGAGGAGGGGGAGGGGGAGGGACAGCTGGGGAAAAGGTGGTGTGTTGGTGCGGACTAGCGATGGCTGAGTTAAAAGCAGCAGCTGCTGCTAAGGAAGTAGCAGCAGCGCACTTTGGGCAAGGGCGCTACTGCTAACCGGGACCAAAAAGTGTGCCAATTTGAAATTTAGCAGCAACGACCTCAGAAAAAGTGCGCTACTACTACATCCATAGCAGTAGCGCGGCTCGTGGCACCGCGCTGCTGCTAAATGCAGTTTGGTGGACACCGCCGGTCGATATTTGTAGCAGCGCGGTTTACACCGAGCGCGCTACTGCTAAAAACTTGTCAGTAGCGAGTTTCCAGCACACGCGCTACTACTAATTAGCAGCAGCGCTCCTTTTTGAGCCGCCCTGCTACTAACAGTCTGTGTATAGGCTTTTCCCTAGTAGTGTTTCTGTCAACTTGGGTGTTTGGTTTACAAGAATTGGAAGAGCAGAGGAATGCAAAGAAACATGGCCAAAATAAAGTGAAACCATATGAAAGCTTGTACAGTTAGAATGTTATTCTGCCACTAATGCACTTGGTCTTGTTTTCATGCATAGGATTTTGAAAAGTAGGTCCAAGTGGATGTTTTGCTTCATTCGTTTCAACAAAATGCATGAATAATTGAATAGTAGAGTGCCATTGGAAAATTCCCTATTGCTATGTTTTTCCGTTGAACCAATATAGCCCTAATGGATCGACGTGAATGTATAGTAATAAGTGATGCAACAAGTGTACAACCTCTTTGCCGTAGCCGTGTCGACCTCAGCATCTTTGGGTTTTTCGCTGAAGTAGTTGAGGCAGAGGTGGCTGTCGGAGGTGTGGAGGAAGATCTGAGGAATCTGTAGACGGCGTCGAGCCTGTGGCACTGCTCATGTGATGGATCGCTCGTCGTTGGAGCAGCTTCGGTGAGCCGTAAGACGCCAAGGCTAAAGCAGCACAAGATGTACATCGTCAATCTCAAGTGGGATTCTAATAGCATCTCCAATAGATGATGTAAAATAGATGTAAAATTTACATCACCAAAAACCACCTGACTACAACAGATGAGGTAAAAACTGTTGACTCTGAACTTAACTGTCGAAACTAAAATTTACTGTGGAATCTAAATGTTACTGTGGAAACTGAACGCAATGGTAGCAGAGAGGCACTTGACATGTAGTTTAGGGAGGGCCTACAACTCATCTTGAACCTGCACCCCCCTGAGCCGCCAGCCACCACCGGCGGAACCGCCGGCCCCGGCGCCGCCTCGCCACCCCGAAACAACTCCCCACCGCCGGTCCGCCGCTGCCCCGGCCAACCCTCTAGCTAAATCAGAGCTGAGCAGTAGCACGAGCGAGCGGGAGAGCAGCAGCAGCAGCGCGAGCCGGAGAAGCAGCAGCTGGGCGAGCGAGCGATCGAGCGAGAGCCGGAGCAGCAGCAGATCCGGCTCGTATGGACGCCGCCACCGAAGGGGCCTCATGCTGGGGGAGAGACGCCATGGAGAGGTCGCCCGCGGCGCCGGCTTCAAGGTAGCTGCTCCATGGGGGTGTAGGATGGAGCACCGTCAGCGCTGGGAGGTCGAGTTAAGGAGAAGGTGTGATGTGATGAGTGCACAACCTCTTTGGTGGCGCCGAGTAGGTCTCGGCTTCATCCGAGGAGTTGGTGAGGATGTTGCGGTTCTGGTGGAGCAGGTTAAGGCGGCGTTGTGGGGATGGAGAAGCCGCGATAGACGAGGCGATCGTCGGAGCAGCTCCTTGGAGGTGGAGGACGGGGCGGCTGAACCGGCGGGACGACGAGATGGACGACGGATCCTCAGCTAGGGAGGTGGACGAGGGACGTCGAGCTGTTGTGGTGGACGGCATCGTCGGGAAGGGGCTCCGGCTGGGCAGCGGTGAGGTGGCGGACGGAGGAGGGTTATGGCGGCCTGGGATTTTGAATGGCAAAAAGGAGGCGATGGGAGGGGGTGAACCATGACTTAGGGACGCGCTTGTCCAAAATGTAGGGTGTGTTACAAAAGTACCCCCCACCAATTTGAACTAGCAGCCCTTTCGGCTCAGGGTTAGAAGGGGGATTTCGCGTGTCGGGATTTGGCAGCTGGAGGGACTTTTCGCGTTGTAATTTCGGGATAGCAAAGGCGGGTTGTGAAAGGCGCCAGTTTTGGGAGCACGATATCTGAATTTTCAAGATATAACAAGGCGCGGGTTGAATTTTAGGGATAAGCCTAACGTGTAATATTGTACTTGTACGTACCAAATGAATTTGCACTTCCCTTAACCAAAAAGAAAACGAAAAAAAATAAAACTATTCACACCACACAAAGAGAGAGTCTTGCCCCGTTTTACTATAAAAATGCTATTCAAAGCTACTCCCTCCTTCCATCTATATAGGTCCTAATGCATTTTTCGATGCTAACTTTGACCAAATATTAGAGGAATAATATATGACATGCAACTTACACAAAGCACACCGTTAAATTTGTCTGTGAAAGGTTCTTTCAATGATATAATTTTCACATTGTGCATGTCATGCACTATTAATCTTGTCAATAGTCAAAGGCGGTCTTAAAAATCACATTACGCCCTATATAGATGGAAGGAGGGGGTATGCATCCATGTTATGTCCAATTAAATTTTTTCGCTTGTTGTATAATGCATGTAACCTACTCATACCAACATTTTAGTGCATTCCAAATGTCTATACTACCGCTGCAATTCGAAATGAATTTGAATTTGTTTCTCTATTTCAATAAGAATCTACAATCATGATTGTTGCCAACTTCAACCATCATTCGTGTATTACCTTAATAACACACCACATGATTACTATAGAGATAGCTACATGAACTCGAATCTATTTTTTGAATACACTTGATGTTGATTCCAAATAATAGTACATTTGATGTACTAACTATATTTTCATAATCAAAACCATGTTCCATACGTACACCGTATTTATCACACATAGTATAGCGCCCCACCCCCTACATTTTGACAAGTATTTAGACCTGAGCTGCAAAACCACACATTAGCCTAAATTATAATCAATGTTCTATATATTATACGTAGTACTAGAAAGATGCCCATGCATTCCACAGAACATCAACATGATCAAGGGGAGGCCTAACTTGCAAACTATGGAGAGGGGTGTGGGTATCTTTTTTAAAATTGCCATAGTTTCCTTCCTATCAAATGGGATATAAATCGGACGGCCTATATTGCAGGATGGCAGGCACACCATCATCAACAACTCCGTTTTTTATAAGAGTAGAGATAAAATATATTATATGTAGCATAACATGTTCATAGCCACACCATGTGTATCACCGTTATATATATTCACACATGCATCGGTTTAAAACACTATGATAAATTCTTCAAATATCCGAATTCGCTTTTTATAATGAAGTATGATTTCTAATCGTCTTTTACACCCACACAATCCTCTTATCTTTGTAGCTAGCGCTAATTTTCTCTCGTGCATGCACACGCCCGCATCCCTCTCACCCTCCCTCATCATTCTCTAGCTCCATCGCGCAAATTCGTCTTTTCACTTTAGGTCGTTCACCCACGGTTTGTGTAGGCCCCCCAGCTCATTCTTTATGTCACACATCGATCAATATGCCCCTCTAGCCAGGTGTGCCTAGCACAAACACAAGCTTCCCGTCTTCTCTTATCACCGTCCATGCCTCACTCCCACCACTCTTTTCATCGATCTCGTACTCGCACACTCCTTCCCCTCGATATAGTATGACTCTCGCACCACCTCCTAGATGCATCCCTCTCTCTGTATCCTTCTCCTCGTGCCTCATTTGCTTCTAACACACACATGCATGTATACCGATCGATCTCCCAACATATACCTAGGTCGACCTTAACTATTCCCCCCCCCCCATCGATCGACATTCCAACACTCTAGCTCTGTCTCTCTCCCAACCTTATTCCTCTCCTACACATATGCATGGATGCCGATCGATCTCCCTTAATACATGAGGTAGATCAATCTCCGTTAATACATGAGGTAGGACTCTCTCCTCCTCCACACATATACCAGCCATTGTACCTCTATAGTTAATTAGGCCTCCCTCCCCCCACCACACACCGATAGTCGAGCGTTGTAGGTAGGTATCCATGCCACAGAGACAAACTGCACCTGTCCCCTCTCACTTTCCAGTAGGCCAGCCACTCTATATCTTTGACATGGGCACACACAAATTCGATGGCACTCTTTATCGATCGCGTGCGCACACACACACACATCATCCCTCTCTTCGATTCTATGGACACCTCAAGCCGATGATACCTCCACTCTCTTCTTGTGGATCGCCCCCTCTATATATATATGATATATCCAGGACTCTATTTCACACACATTGCATATGTTACATTTTTTGATTAACCCCCCAAAAAAACTCTCACCAACCCACACACTATATCTCTCTACGTTTGTATCTCTCTCACACAACCCCATGTAGGTGTTGTACGTATACAAGAAGAGAATACATGCACCGTGCACGTACTCACGCTTCATGCCTGGCCATACCCACGCGGGTACACGGTGGAGCTCACTTCTGTATGAAATGGCAACCCACGTGCTAATTTGAATGCGTGTACGGTTGTTTACCTACGGAGGTCGTGTACCACGCGTGCACGAAACAAAGTTCGACTTGATGCGTTGGCACGTTATTTTTAAATAAAGTTATATCGCTCAATGGCACGTACACAGAATATAAAACAATTTTTATGGAGAAAAAGATAGTCCGCTCCACTATATACAATGGAGCCTGCCTGCCTGGTTTGTCTCTCTCCAGAGTATCTCACACAAGGCTGTG
The DNA here is from genome assembly GCA_021605145.1 of Aegilops bicornis. Lineage (NCBI taxonomy): Eukaryota > Viridiplantae > Streptophyta > Magnoliopsida > Poales > Poaceae > Aegilops > Aegilops bicornis. Next base: position 628,861,070 of record CM038674.1, on the reverse strand, counting down.
GTGGCCTCTCTCTCTCTCTCTCTCTCACCATTGGTCATTGATCCGGCTGCATCCCGTCCGCCGGTGGAAAGGGAGGATGTGCATCGTTTCTCCGTTCAACGGCGCCGAGGCAGCACGTCCCGGAATGCGGTACACACCGTTCTCTTTGACCAAACTCCGGCGCGGTAGGGCCTACGCCACCTGCTCGTTGCCACAGTATGGGCAGATTCTGCCCGCCGCCGCTCACCTAGTTACATCCCGATAACCTCCTGTGTATCCTCCGCCTTGCTCCATCGCCTGCCTTCCCATGTCGCTGCATGTGGATCTTCCATAGTTCTTTGACCAAAACGTAGCTCGTCCGGCGTACTTTCCATATTGCAATCTCGTCCTCACACCATTTTAGACAAACACAACCGTGTTGTTATCTTCCCTTAGGACAAGGAATATCCTTCTTTTTTGTCGTCGCATGTGTCATCAACTGTTATTGGCCAGTACTTATTTCCTTTCTACCTCTTTTTTGCAAACAGGGCTATCCATTTCACCTCATTGCTATTGCGACTTTTTGGTGAACTGCACAAATCACTTTTTTCTTAAGAGTGTTTTGTGCAGTTGTACTAAAATGTCACACGGGAAACGTCTCTACATTTCAGTGCGACTGCACAAAGGGAGATTGGTTTTGCTCTATCCTCCTCATCCAACTTTGAGCCTAATCTTCTCCAACTAGTTAGTCTTAAGAGAGATGGAAAGGTGACCGGCTTCTATTTGTGTGTTTATTGTTTCATTAGCAGTCCTCTATTATCGTAATCACACTTAATATCTTTGGAACAGGGATGCTCAGCTCTATTTTAGTGAAACTGCACAAAATGATCGGAATGTTGCATGCTCCAGACAGCTACTTTTTTCCCAACATGCCTTGTTGATTTAGACAGAGCTGGGGGACGTTGATGCCAATGAAAGCATGGATCATTTTTAATTTAACACCTTCTCACAACTTTGTCTTCAGTTGTGATGTAAATATTAGCTCTAATCTGCTAATAATTGAGATAAATTAGGAAGGAAGTTAGTTTTTTAATGTTTCTGAAAGAGCATCGATGGCAAGATACACGACACAAAAGCTGAAAGCTCACACCATTGTACAATTTCATGTCGCTGGAAAATTATTTGTATAGTACGTCAATTATGTAAACAAATGTTGGAAGCTTGATAGCATTGCCAGAAGCCTCTTCGGCATCCGGGTCCATGTGCCATGCACAAAATTATACTCCTTCGTTCCTAAATATTTGTCTTTTTACAAATTTCAAGTGGGCATATTTTAAAGTGTAGATTCACTCATTTTTCTTCGTATGTGCACTCCCTCCGTTCCTAAATATTTGTCTTTCTAGAGATTTCAACAAGTGACTACATACAGAGCAAAATGAGTGAATCTACACTCTAAAATATGTTTATATACATCCGTATGTAGTAGTCCATTTGAATCTCTAAAAAGACAAATATTTGAGTAGTCACTCGTTGAAATCTCTAGAAAGACAAATACTCCGGAGTATATTTAAGAACCGAGGGGGTAGTGCATAGCCACATGGGAGACTCAGCCCGGTCGTTGCGCCGCATAAATAGTGAGTAATGAGCAGTCAAATCATAAGCCCCACCTTTCCCACTGTAAGTTGCTCGGAAAAAGCAACCATCAATACGCTCTTCTTTGAATCCGCTCATACTACTCCATCTGTCACTATTTATAGAGCGCGCTTCAGAAAAAGAAAAAAATCTATGGGACCAAGGCGACTAGCAATCGGCCTGAAAAATAGCATTGGTAGTTATAGCACGGCGTCTATTACTAGAGGAAATAATGCGTACGCTTCCACCCCGGGTACACACATGCATGCACTTACTCCACACCGTAGTACATCGAGAGAAAACTGTGGACTTGATTGCGGTTACCACGCCCTAATTAATTGAGCATTAAATGAAACGCGTCTAAAGTCTCTCTGGTGGTGGAAATGCATTGAGAGAAATGCATCATAATGAAGCGCGCCCTGTAAACTGTGACGGATGGATGAGTAGTATGAAGGTGCAAAACCAAGTACGCGTATGGCCAGTCGGCCAACGCACCTCCTCTTGGCATATCACTGACATGTGGGACCGGAGTGTGAGCAAACCGATCTCAATTGACGGCAAAATGGCCAACCCGCCGTTCCTTGAGAGAGACGAGGAGCGAGAACACACAGACGGGCTTGCACGGAGGCCAAGATATATTCGAGCATGGTTGATCGATATGATCATTACATGTTGGGCTGCCGTTTTCCGCCCTTCTCCGGAATAAATGTGTACTTTATTAGAGATTAAAAAATAAGAGTACAGACGCTCCACCATGCGGTTCTAGTAGTAGTACTACTCGTACTACTAAACCTTGCGCTTGGCTCTTCGCCTCTTCGTGAAGTCGAACAATGATGGTACTCCGCATGTTCGGTACTACAGTGTATGTGTCGGTGTCAAAACCGGCAGATCTCGGGTAGGGGGTCCCGAACTGTGCGTCTAGGCGGATGGTAACAGGAGACAAGGGACACGATGTTTTTACCCAGGTTCGGGCCCTCTCGATGGAGGTAATACCCTACTCCTTCTTGATTAATATTGATGATATGGGTAGTACAAGAGTAGATCTACCACGAGATCAGAGAGGCTAGACCCTAGAAACTAGCCTATGGTATGATTGTTGTTGTTTTTTCTATCGACTAGTCTGGCCTCGGTTTATATAATGCACTAGAGGCCTTGGATAACAAGAGTCCTAGCCGAATACGCCGGTGGGGGAGGAGTCCTTGTCTTGATCACCAAGTCTTGTGGAATCTTCCTTGTATACGGCAACTGTCCGGACTAGCCCATGAGTATGCGGCCCCGGGGTCCTCAGCCCAATCTAACTGATCGGGGGACGACGTGGTGAGTACCACCTAGTCCAGGACACCGTCAGTAGCCCCCTGAACCGGTCTTCAAGTTGGGGATGCTCCTCGATTCTTCCGAACTGTTCTTCATCTTCGGTTGCCGTTCTTGAAAACTGGTTCAACAAATCTTCTCATCTTCGATCTTGAGGATCGCCGAAATGCATTCGACCAGTTTACACGTCGGGTATCCGAGGAGCCCCTTTAAGTTTCCGGCCTTTATCAATGCCTCGTTATTTTTATGCCACACCTCAGGTTCGAAATTGTTCCCGAGAGGCAGTGTCCTTTTGCGTCTGAGCTCTAACGCCGGACTGCATTCAAGGTATCTCTTGCAGCCGAGCACCAAAGCCGGACTGCTTCCCAGCTCTATCGCCGGACTATGTATCCGAGCTCCAACGCCGGATGGTATCCGAGCTCCAACGCCGGACTATGTATCCGAGCTCCAACGCCGGACTGTATCCGAGGTGTCGTAAATCACCTTGGTTCAAAGAAGTTTGAAGGAGTTTAGCCGAGCTTAATGCCAGAAATGCCCTCTATGGAGCCAGCCACTAGCGCCCGAGCTTTATGCCGGACTACTTCCGAGGTGGTGCACCACCCCGAATGTGGGCCGATTTTTGTCAATATTTTTGATTGATGCAATTTATTCTCTGCCGAGATACATAGCCAGTAGCCCTCAAGGTGTGTATCGGTCTAAAACCCGAGATGCACATGAAGGATGACATAAGACCGCTGATCCCCGTAGCTACTGAGACTCAGGTTGATTTGCAAAATCGGTCTGAGGATCAAGTCCTAGCTTCGGCAGAATACTTCGACACAAAAGCGGCGTGCTCAGTCCTCAAGACTCGGGTTGGGTGCGGCCGACCAACCCGAGGATCAAAATCTCCTCAAGATCAGTATTACACTTAAAATTTTCTGCATTGGATGCAATGCAAGAGCCCCGAGATACTGGTCGGGTGGCAATACTAGATCAGGGGATCGATGTGCCCCTTTAATATTTGTAAATAATAAGCCCGAAGCCCAGTAGCCCCCGAGCCTTAATGCGGGCATGGGAGGCTGAATTAAGGATCGATATCCATAGTAAAATCACAAATTATGTGTAATGACTCAATGTATCCAAGTACTTTGCATCATTAATGCTCGAATCCGTATTGTACAAAACTTTGGTGACCGACCATCAGCTTCCACCTCCTCGGCCAATAGCCGAGGAATGTTTGTCCTACTTTATAAAGCCTTTATGAGGGCAAAGATTTACAACAAACAAGGCAATCTGGCCATACGGTTTTATAAACAAAGGTACGCGGAGAGACATGTTATATTACTGTTTAATAGAACAAATGTCTTCCAAAGCAAAATAGTCCCGCTATTGGTTCCTTTCTTTGGGTTGTCATGCTAAGCATGATCATGAAACCTCAGCTCCAATGTAAGAGCAAAATATTGAGGATTTAGTTTGGGAGGCCAGTTACTAGCCCCCGGTAGTGTTCGGGCGACGATCGAGGTCAAGCCGAAACACTTCGGCCAATTTTATGAATGGCCCGTCATTTAATATAGTCATCGGATCGCTGACCAGTTTACACCTATTGTGACAGTCAGTTTTCGGCTTTCTCCACTGAGGTGCTTGACCATGCGAGCTGGAAGCACAATTGCAGTGGTTCTCCCTTTGCACACCTAGCCGAACAAAGCGGAACCTAGGAGGCAAGCGCAGGAGCCGGGCAACCCAACTATTGACCAAAGACACAATTCGAAACTGATGCATATATAGCAATATCCGAGAATGTGTTTGCCGAATCTCTAAAGGTGTCCGGCGTTGCACTGCGAGACTTGTGATGAAATCACACAAATAGTTTAAAAGTGCCAAAAGCTTGGAAAACCAAAAATGTCAAGAAAACATGACGTCCGAACAAGATCAAGTGTTCGATGCCAATCCGAAAATTGGACTTTAGAAAAAAAGTGCTTCGCCGTGCTTTAACATGACACATCCTATCTCAAGACTTCAGCGGGTCAGCCTACGGCTTCAGCCTCCCGTCCAAGGCGGAGTACTTCTCATTAGGCCAGTTTAGAAAACCAAACTCTAGCGGTTTTGATAGAGAAATTAGGCTCGCCGGCTAGTGACCGCACACTCGTGTCGAAAAAAGGAGTGATAAAGAAAAAACTTTGCAACAACTAAGAAGAAAAACACTTAGTATAAAATGGCTCAAATAAACATAAGAGCCCCCAAGTGACTTGGGTAAAAGTTGACTATATAATGTAAGGTGACATGTAAAATGCCTTCTAGCCGGATTGTAGATCGTTTGTCGTAGCGGACCTTTTCGCTTCAACCTCTGGACCCAATAGTCTGGAGTGTGTCCGAATACCCTCGCGGTTATAAAAACCGGGGCATGCGTGGAGACCAGGCATATGGGTCATTAGTGCTTTATCAGACAAGTGCCCAACTAGTTATGTTATATTACATGGTTAGTAAGAAACACCTTCCAGGGAGAATAGTTCCGTTAGGGGTTCCTTTCCCTGGGAGGCATGCCCTAAAGTGCATGTCCGGACTGCGAAAAGAGCAGAAAAACATCTGGGGGCAGGTAAATAAATAGGTAAGAAATCATCTTTTAGTTGAGTATTCCCTTAAGAATGCTAGCTTTCGGCTTCACCCAGTCTGAGGTACACATCTGGCTGACCCGGCAGTAACAATCGCAGAGGTGCTCCCTTTACCACCTAGCCGAACAATCGGGAACGTAGGGGTAAGCACGGAGCCAGCAACCTAAGCTTGGCCAAAACTTAAGTCATATTGATGCATATAATGGTGAATAAAAGGTACATGCGGAAGTGTGACACATGTGTTGGGCATAACGCTCAGATTAATAAGCTTCATAAAGAAGCCCCAGTTATAATGAGCGGGTAGCGCGTCAAGTGTCTTGAACAAAGTTTGGACAAGGAAAATTTTTACAAGCATCTTTTTCAAAAAAAGTATAATGCTTGGTCGAACCGAACACAAGTTAGAAATTTAAAACTTTGAGCATGAAGGCAACTTAGCTGGTTAATGTGTTCGGTATTGACGATGCGGTCCGAGCTTGATGCGGGACAAGGTTCCATCCCTCAAGCCGGTCCCGAGGTGGCGGAGCAAAGAGCTTGGCATTGTGAAGTGGTGACATAGCACGGTCAATGCAGGACGGCAGAGTGATGCCGAAGTCCCTGGCATGGGGTAATGAAGTGTTGACGAAGCCTCCCATCCAGCCGAGGTGACGTCAAAGGATATAGTTCGGCTGGATCATTTTCTTGTGCACATAAAATAGTGCAAACCAGAGATAATAGTAATAAAAAAATCGTTGCATAATAAATAATTTATGCAAAGTGAGTAATAAAAGAAATATGGCCTGGTGCCGAAGTCAATGTCGGCGTGTATGGCGGCATGATGCGGTAAAGGCATGGCAAGGCCTGAATTCACATGTCGGTTCGAGTTCCGGATGCGGCGTTCGCCGGACTATGTACAGAAACTGACCGAACCACCATGCAACTGTGGCGACCGATTCTCCGGGTGTTAATCCCAGAAAAATGGCCCTTATGGTTACCAGCCCCAGGATAACTGTTAGCTGATAAGGCACTAACTTGATACAGAAAATCCAAGCAAAATATAATTTATGTAGTACAAGACCATTCTGGCCTGTGAGTACAACAAAAGGTTTCTAAAGGTTGATGGCGGAAGCGGGTTGTGAAACATCCTTGTCTATGGGACTCCATTTCCCACGGGAACAGCTGACCAGGTTAACTCCTATCTTCGTGCAGCTGCTATCACCGTTGCTTAGGTTCTGGGACTGTCATCGCAACGCTCCTCTCCAAGCAAGAAATCTGGCCAAGACAATAGCCAGGGACAAGCCAGTGAGTACTTTGAATGTACTCGCAAACATAATGAACACAGGCATAATTTAACAATGATGTACTGAAAATGTACTATGCTCATGACGTCAGTCACAAAAGATAAATAAACTCTGATGCGTGCAAGCATGTTATTTGAGAAGGTGCAATAATATGGTAGTATTAGAATCATGAAATAAATAAATAAAAGGGCTTCAAAAGAAATGCCACAGTCGGGCGTCTGAGCGACACCGCATAAAGGGCTTTAAAAGAAATGCCACAGTCGGGCGTCTGAGCGACACCGCATAAAGGGCTTATAAATATACAAGAGCAATGCCGCAGTCGGGCGTCTGAACGACACCACATAAAGGGCTTATAAATAAACAAGAGCAATGCCGCAGTCGGGCGTCTGAGCGACACCACATAAAGGGCTTATAAATAAACAAGAGCAATGCCGCAGTCGGGCGTCTGAGCGACACCACATAAAGGGCTTATAAATAAACAAGAACAATGCCGTAGTCGGGCGTCTGAGCGACACCACATAACGGGCTTATAAATAAACAAGAGCAATGCCGCAGTCGGGCGTCTGAGCGACACCACATAAAGGGCTTATCAATAAACAAGAGCAATGCCGCAGTCGGGCGTCTAAGCGACACCACATAAAGGGCTTATGAATAAACACAGTGAATATCCAGGAGGTAGAACCATCCCAGGGATATTCGATAATACCTATAATATCACGGGTTAGTCGATAATAATAACAATAAAAATCATAATTATCATAATCCACAATTTGTAATTTCAGTTAACAGCTTAACAGTTTCGCCTCCGAAGACCGACACTAAGACCGACACTTGACCCATCCCAGACAGTAATCCTTAACCATGGACACGGCTATTCGAATAGGTTTAATCTCTGCAGAGGGTGTGCTCTTTACCCACGAGTAACGGATTCCTTTAGTCCATCGGGACTAATTCCGTCTACGGTCTTTTTGTTGAAAACACACCTAACTTGCACACACCAGCTTAATTGACATGTGTCTAGAATCACCCTCGACACCTGTTAAGCAAAACTTTAAGTGGGGAGGCTACAACCTCGACGTAACATGGGATCACAAGATTTATACCGCGCGCAAACTGGGGAGCTACCCCCTTTCGGCTACAACCAAAACACCCATGCTCCCGGACCCGGTGGCATGACTACCGGATGCCTCCAGTATCTTCCACCACGGGCTCTCTGTACGGTATGTGCTAGGAAAGGGTTGACAACTTACTGAACCGTACCCTACTTGGTGTCGAGACGAGTGGTAGTACGAAGCAAGTATGGGGGTTACCGGCACAAGACTTGATCTACGGTCGACTCAGGAGGTTGTAATATTTCCTGCATGATTAGCATAACAATGCATATATCTCAAACAACAGATGGAAACATCACGCGACATCCCCTCATGTCATACCGGACACGACCGTCTCGATGGAGGACTAGGGGCAAGCCGGTGTCTACCCAAGACAGAGGCATTCCCGTCTTTCCTTCCGGTATGCATGAAAGACGTATGACGGTGATTTCCATCACAAATCATGTCAACTTCATTAGCATAAACTCATTAATATACACCCATAAGTAGGATCACATCCTCAGATAAAATGACGCATGCATATGTCGGGGTGGTGTTACCACCGTGTTATGCAACACACACAAAAATTCACCAGGGTTCAGAATGCTTGCCTTCAGGTCATGGGAAAAAGGGGTGCATCCAAAACATCTTGAAATCTTCAAAAATCCTATTTAAAAGAATATATATGAATTAACACACAAAATAAAAACAGCACAAAAAGTTGTTTTGAAAAATTTTCAATTAAATCTTAAAATAAACTAGACAATATTTGAGAGAGGTAGCAAAAAGAATCAATTCATTTGGAGTTGTATTTAAAAAGTTATAGACAGTCAAAGTTCTGGTCAAATCTGATTTTAAAAATAAAACAGAAAAACATAAAAACGGTTCGATTAATTTCGTACATGTCGAAAACGTAATCTGGAAATACGCTTCCAGTTACTCCGCGTGGACCGTGTGTGGTCACTGACAGTGGGTCCTAGGTGGCCCACTAGTCAGGATTGACTAGTCCGCCTTCCTTCTTTTCCCTCTATCCCGAGCGGAGGCGGGACTCCGGCGACCGGCGCCGGCGAGCGGCGGCTCCTCGCGGCCTCTGGAGGGCGGGGATGGATCCGCGGGTCGAGGGCGATCCTACTGGTAGTCGCTGGGTCGGCGGGGACGGCGTGAGCTGCCGGCGGCGAGCTTCGCGGCGGAGGAAAGCTTCGGGGGCGAAGTGGTTTTGGGGCGGCGGTGGTTCCCGATCGAAATGGAGTAGGGGGATGTGATCACGGGAGGAAGGGAAGGTTCCTGGTGGAGAGAGTGGAGAGGGGGAGGCCCTGGTTGCGCCGGAATGGCCTGGTTAGTGGCGGCGGCTGGAGTTGCCGGAGAGGTTGAAGATGACCTGCTCCCCTCCAATTGGCGGCTAAGGGGGCACGAGTGGGATGGTGTGAGGCTACCTGCGTGCGGGATTGAGCTCGTGGTCTCCTTATATAGTGTGGCTATGTTTGTCCGAGGCGGCCGGCGATAAGGACGACGGCGAACCGACGCTCAGAGCAGCAGGGGACGTGGCGACGACGGAGCTAGCCGACGGCGAGGATGAGCTTGCGCTGTTCACGAGGCAGGTGGCGAGCTGGGTGGCTGTGGCGGCGCCGACACGGTCGGGGCCTGCTAGCGGCCGGCAGCTAGCCGCCACGGCCATCCTGGCGGTGGCGCTGTGGGGTGCCAGGTTGGTCGGGGTGGCGTGGCGGTGCAAGGGGACACGGCGTGCTGGCTGGGGCCGGATTTTGAGTGCGGGGCGTGACGCGGCGGCTCGGTTGCATGTGGGTGCCAAACGCACGCTCTGGGCGTGCCCAGAGCATGCCCGGGATGTGCTCGACGAAAAGCCAGGGCAGCCTAGGGAGTTCCAAACCACAAGGGAGTTAGCAGAAAGGGGTTATGGGCTAGGGCAAAACCTTAGGACATGCTGGGTAGGTCAGGAGCTCAAGTTCACAATGTAAACTTGAAATCATGCCAAATCTGGTTGTGCACATGTGGTGTTTGACAAAATGCCAAAGGCACCTAGGTCGCTCTTGGAGTGGCCAAATTCTCCAGATCAGTGTCTCTATGGATGAATGAGAGGGTGGTGAAGTTAGTTTGCAAAAAGGAGAAACTTGCTAGTGCAAGTTTTGCAAAACTACACTTCCGGACAAAGGAGTAAATGGCATCATTACAAGTACCAAAAGTGTTCCAAATAGAGCATGCTCCTGGACTTAGGGGTTTTGCAGGGTTGACCACAAGCATGAGAAACCACAAGGTCATTAGAGCAAGAAATAACAGAGTTGCAGTAGAAAACACAAGTCTGGTCCAGAATGAAAAAGAGGCTGTTGCACTCAAATTATCCAAAGAATATCACTATGTTTTTGCATAAAGTTGAATGGCATGCTACTACTGACATCCCATTATTTTGGTGGATACTCTAGGGAAATATTTAATTAAGCTATAGTGCAAAAGTGTCCACTGGACCAGATTTGAAAAACAGGTGTAACGCTCAAAATAAGCAATGAAATAGTTTTATTATTACCCAAAAGTGATTTAGGGGCATCACTTGACATCTCCAAATTTTGGTTGGAATATTAGTTAAAGTTATCAACTGGTTGCAGTACAAACAGAGCTCAAAACAATTTAAAACAAGCCATTTTAATGATTATAGCTCAGGGTGAAATAATTTTAATAAACAAATCCATTGATTAAGTAAATGTTTTAATGAGATGGCAAGGAAGTCCAATATATTTTTGGAAAGCTTCACTTGGTAAAAAGATAAAACTCCTTAACAATAAAAGAAGAGTTCTGAAAATCTACAGAAATGAAAAATTTAAAACTCCTGGCAAAAATTTTAATATCAAAAAATTTGGCCTGAAAATTTGGGGTGTTACAACTACCACCCCCCTTAAGAAAAATCTCATCCTCGAGATTTGCTGAGAGTTAAAATTAAATGAATAAGAATTAAAACGAAAGCGGCCACAGTGAGAGCAATAAGTGATGCAAAAATACAATGTGGGATACTGGCGTGGTGTGAGGGAAAAATCCACGGTTGTGGGGGAAAACTAGCGATTTCTACACTGGACAAAAATTTAGAATAAATTCTAAATCTCAAAATACGCTGGTCGCACCCGAGAGCACAGTGCTCTCTCCTGGTCGACCGGTGAACCCGGGCCCACGGTCAGCCTCTTCTCCTTCCTCCGCTCTCTTCTTCCTCTCTCCCTTGCGCTCTCCGCTTTCTCCACCAGCGATCCCTAAGCGCCAGAGGGGCACCTAGGCCGCATCACAGTAGTGCGCGGCGCGCTTAGCTGCCAAGCAGCAGCACTCACCTCGCGGGCTGCTGTCGGCCTTTGCTCGCGGATTCGCCTCCGAACACCGGCGGTCGGGCGACAAGCGGCGCTGGTGGACCTCGCCCACCGTACACCGAGCTCGGCTTATAAAACGACCGCGGCGTCCTCCTCTTCTTCCTCACACCTGGCCTCGCTCCTTCTTCTCCTCTGTTTCCGTTTGCCGGAGCTCGAGACGAGGTGCTAATGGCGGAGGTGGTGCCGGACTGGTACGTGATCCTGCTATGCGGAGGGCTGGCAGCGGTGCTGGGGCTCTCGGTGCTCCTGTGCGCGATGAACCTCGACGATCGTCGCGATGCCGCTGCTCGGTTGCTGGCTCTCCGCGGTGGCAGTGACCATGATGAGTAGGTGGGGTGTGCCGGGTGTTAACTGTTGTTGGGAAGTGCTTAGCTAGACGCAACACGGTTGCAACATTTTGCAAGCAGTGTATGTGTTCGTGTAATTGTGGTGGTGAGTCTGTTGCCTTGGGGCTGTGTGAAATAAAATAATCTATGTCGTGAGAAAATATACGATGCGGCAACTCAGGGAAAAGAAATCTCACTCCAGGATTTCTCACGAGAGAACAATCGTAATACATTAGAGTCAAACCGCGACAGAGCTGCTTACATAAATGATCTACTCGCTGCGAAACTCGGGTACTAAGCATAAGTTACAACAAATCAAATAATAAAAGAAATTGCGACAATAAATACAGCGGTGCATCTAAATTGAAAATGGTAACTGGACGGGGTCCTGAGGAAATGTCTCTGGTACGGGGATACACTCTTCTTCTATCGGAGGAAGTGGGTTGACCAGTCGATGAATGTGTCTCTCCTGGTCGGGCCTCAGTGATCTGCCGATGGCGATCTGAGGATTTAAATCTGTGAGGCTCTGCAGATAACCCATCACATGCTGGGTTAAACGTTCTTGAGCGATGACGTACTGGACAAGGTTGGCCAAGACTGGGTCTCTCTCAATACGTCCACCTGGAAAAGATGTTACTCCTCCGGGTGCTGCACGGCTCGGAAAATAATAATACCCTCGTTCGCTGGCATAGGGTACCGCGAATCAAAGGCGAGCAAGCGCTTCATACGCAGCAGCTTCTACGGCCATGTCTTGGGGTTGGCATAGATTTCCCCATGAAGGAGACTTACGTGGGGTCTTGGTTTGGGTTCTGGGCGGGATGTGCACGGCTGCCCAATATCTCTAGGTGGAAGGGGTGATCCTCGATTTGAACAGCTCGTACTGTGGTGGCTGGGTAGCGCCCATGGTACTGCGGGTAAAATCCCACAATATCTTGACAAAACTACCTGGGGGTAGCATCTGGAGTCCTCAGATAAATACTAGGGCTCGGCATGGCAAGAAATGGTTGTTAGGATGGTGCGCAAGGTGAGGGGTGCTTGGCAAGGTCACTCGGTGGCCCTTTTTGTAGCACCGGGGCTGGGTCATTTACCGTGGTAAAAGTAAAGAATCGGCCGGCTCAGTACGGGGTCAACCACATATACACACATCTCACTAAAGTGACGTATCACTGTGGGGGTTGTCGGGGCGGTTTTTGGTGGTTGCGCCAAGGATAGAGAAAACACACTGCATGCCAATACATCCATGCAAGTCTCATCAGATAAAACAGATGCACGATGCCAGGCTGCGCTAAACTTACGGAATCACAGAATTACAAAGCGAGGATACAATGGGACTCGCCACTACTTGAGTGACTCAGTCTACTTCGTTTACATCCAAGCGGGCGTCCCTTGTGGATGTCGAGGCTTCACCACGGTTCTCACCGTCGGAATTTGCTGGAGAGGGCTGAGGGGCTGCAGGCTCGGGGTAGTGATGATGACCATCGCGGGGATTGTTGACTACAATCCCGTTGGAGTGTGCTCCGTGAGGCGACGGCACTTCCGGGGTCATCAAAGTACCTTGGCCGACGGCTGGGCTGACCTCGTGGTCTCGATCGGTTGTCCAAACAGCACGACTGGGTTGTCGGCGTTGGGCTCGATCTCCTTTCTTGCTGGGGTTCGACGAACCAGCTCTCCACGAGCTGCGATCAGATAAATGGTGATTTGATCGAATAGGTCCTCCAAAGGCACTTACATAGCACACTAGGTGCAGCAATGCGATCCGCCTCGTGATCACCATTGGCAACTTGGGGTTGTCTACCATAACCTTCACGCCTGGGTAGTAGTGGAACGAGCGACGCTAACTCGCGGCTGTGTGCACGAGATGAACTATAGCCTCTCGAGCAGCTAGTTGGATGGCTTGTGGCTCAAAGGAAGTTGTTCTTCCGGTGAACTCAGAGGGCGCCGGTGCAGAATTCTACCGTAGATATGTACAAGGCCTGTAATTGACGGCTCTCGCCACTTATGGGTCCTTGGTACACAACATATTCGGGTGGCTCTTCTAACGCATAGGCACGACCGGTAAGGTTTGCGAGTATGGTCACAAAACCTCCAAGGTTGGTTGCTGTAGTCTCATGGTGCACTACGGACCAGGCATTGTGGCTCGGTTTTGGGGTAGCGACTGTGCTGGGCTGGGTTGAGGCGAGCGTGTCCTTTTTATAGAAAAAGTGGATTTGAGTCTTCCTTCAGACGCTATAATGAGACACCTTTGGTGCTGGTCACCGTGTGTGATAGAAGGGCTAGGTTGATAGGTTGGGCACCGACTGCCAAAAGCGTCGGGTCACTGTGTGGCTATCTTGTGCGAGAAGCTTGGCTGAGGTCTTGGTTATGGCTCGGTGGGTTATTAGCCTAACTTTATTGACCTGGCTAAGATAGGATTAGCCAATGGTCACCGGCTCGATACCAAGTCTGTGGCGACCGATTCTCCGGTGTTAATCCCGTAAAATGGCCCTTGTGCTTACCAGCCCGTGATAACTGTTAGCTGATAAGGCACTAACTTGATACAGAAAATCCAAGCAAAATACAATTTATGTAGTACAAGACCATTCTGGCCTGTGAGTACAACAAAAGGTTTCTAAAGGTTGATGGCGGAAGCGGGTTGTGAAACATCCTCGTCTATGGGAATCCATTTCCCACGGGAACAGCTGACCAGGTTAACTTCTATCTTCGCGTAACTGCTATCATCGTTGCTTAGGTTCTGGGACTGTCATCCCAACGCTCCTCTCCAAGCAAGAAATCTGGCCAAGACAATAGCCAGGGACAAGCCAGTGAGTACTTTGAATGTACTCGCAAACATAACGAACACAGGCATAATTTAGCAATGATGTACTGAAAATGTACTATGCTCATGACGTCAATCACAAAAGATAAATAAACTCTGATGCGTGCAAGCATGTTATTTGAGAAGGTGCAATAATATGGTAGTATTAGAATCATGAAATAAATAACAAAAATGGCTGCAAAAGAAATGCCACAGTCGGGCGTCTGAGCGACACCGCATAAAGGGCTTTAAAAGAAATGCCAATCAAGGCGTCGAGCGACACCGCATAAAGGGCTTATAAATATACAAGAGCAATGCCGCAGTCGGGCGTCTGAGCGACACCACATAAAGGGCTTATAAATAAACAAGAGCAATGCCGCAGTCGGGCGTCTGAGCGACACCACATAAAGGGCTTATAAATAAACAAGAGCAATGCCGCAGTCGGGCGTCTGAGCGACACCACATAAAGGGCTTATAAATAAACAAGAACAATGCCGCAGTCGGGCGTCTGAGCGACACCACATAAAGGGCTTATAAATAAACAAGAGCAATGCCGCAGTCGGGCGTCTGAGCGGCACCACATAAAGGGCTTATAAATAAACAAGAGCAATGCCGCAGTCGGGCGTCTGAGCGACACCACATAAAGGGCTTATGAATAAACACAGTGAATATCCAGGAGGTAGAACCATCCCAGGGATATTCGATAATACCTATAATATCACGGGTTAGTCGATAATAATAATAATAATAATCATAATTATCACAATCCACAAGTTGTAATTTCGGTTAACAGTTTAACAGTTTCACCTCCGAAGACCGACACTAAGACCGACACTTGACCCATCCCAGACTGTAATCCTTAACCATGGACACGGCTATTCGAATAGGTTTAATCTCTGCAGAGGGTGTGCTCTTTACCCATGAGTAACGGATTCCTTTAGTCCATCGGGACTAATTCCGTCTACGGTCTTTTGTTGAAAACACACCTAACTTGCACACACCAGCTTAACTCACATGTGTCCGGAATCACCCACGACACTGTTAAGCAAAACTTTAAGTGGGAGGCTACAACCTCGACGTAACATGGGATCACAAGATTTATACCATGGCATAACTGGGAGCTACCCCTTTCGGCTACAACCGAAACACCCATGCTCCGGACCCGGTGGCATTACTACCGGATGCCTCCAGTATCTTCCACCACGGCCTCTCTGTACGGTGTGTGCTAGGAAAGGGTTGACAACTTACTGAACCGTACCCTACTTGGTGTAGAGACAAGTGGTAGTACGAAGCAAGCATGGGGGTTACCGGCACAAGACTCGATCTACGGTCAACTCAGGAGGTTGTAATATTTCCTGCATGATTAGCATAACAATGCATATATCTCAAACAACATATGGAAACATCACGCGACATCCCCTCATGTCAGACCGGACACGACCGTCTCGACGGAGGACTAGGGGCAAGCCCGTGTCTACCCAAGACAGAGGCCTTCCCGTCTTTCCTTCCGGTATGCATGAAAGACGTATGAAGGCGATTTCCATCACAAATCATGTCAACTTCATTAGCATAAACTCATTAATATACACCCATAAATAGGATCACATCCTCACATAAAATGACGCATGCATATGTCGGGGTGGTGTTGCCACCGACCTATGCAACACACAAAAATTCACCAGGGTTCAGAATGCTTGCCTTCAGGTCATGGGAAAAAGGGGTGCAGCCAAAACATCTTGAAATCTTCAAAAATCCTATTTAAAAGAATATATATGAATTAACACACAATTCATTTAGAGTTGTATTTAAAAAGTTATAGACAGTCAATGTTCTGGTCAAATCTGATTTTAAAAATAAAACAGAAAAACAGAAAAACGGTTCGATTAATTTCGTACACGTCAAAAACGTAATCTGGAAATACGCTTCCACTTACTCTGTGTGTACCGTGCATGGTCACTGACGGTGGGTCCTAGGTGGCCCACTAGTCAGGTTTGACTAGTCCGCCTTCCTTCTTCTCCCTCTGTCCCGAGCGAAGGAGGGACTCCGGCGACCGGCGCCGGCGAGCGGCGGCTCCTCGCGGCCTCTGGAGGGCGTGGATGGATCCGCGGGACGAGGGCGATCCTACTGGTAGTTGCTGGGTCGGCGGGGACGGCGTGAGCTGCCGGCGGCGAGCTTCGCGGTGGAGGAAAGCTTCGGGGGTGAAGTGGTTTTGGGGCGGCGGTGGTTCCCGATCGAAATGGAGTAGGGGGATGTGATCACGGGAGGAAGGGAAGGTTCCTGGTGGAGAGAGTGGAGAGGGGGAGGCCCTGGTTGCGTCGGAATGGCCTGGTTAGTGGCGGCGGCTGGAGTTGCCGGAGAGGTTGAAGATGACCTGCTCCCTTCCAATTGGCGGCTAAGGGGGCACGAGTGGGATGGTGTGAGGCTACCTGCGTGAGGGATTGAGCTCGGGGTCTCCCTATATAGCATGGCTAGGTTGGTCCGAGGCGGCCGGCGATAAGGACGACCGCGAACCGACGTTCTGTAGCAGCAGGGGGACGTGGCGACGACGGGAGCTAGCCGACGAGCGAGGGGATGAGCTTGCGCTGTTCACAGGTGCAGGTGGCGAGTCGGGGTGGCTTTGGCGGCGCCGACACGGTCGGGGCTGCTAGCGGCCGGTTAGCCGCCACGGCCATCTGGCGGTGGCGCCTGTGGGGTGCCAGGTTGGTCGGGGTGGCGTGGCGGTGCAAGGGACACGGCGTCTTTGGCTGGTGCCGGATTTTGAGTGCGGGCGTGTGCGCGGCTCGGTTGCATGTGGGTGCCAAACGCACGCCTGGCGTGCCCCGAGCATGCCCGGATGTGCTCGACGAAAGCCGTGGCAGCCTAGAGAGTTCCAAACAACAAGGGAGTTAGCGTAAAGGGGTTATGGGCTAGGGCAAAACCTTAGGACATGCTTTGGGTAGGTCAGAGCTCAAGTTCACAATGTAAACTTGAAATCATGCCAAATCTGGTTGTGCACAGGGTGTTTAACAAAATGCCAAAGGCACCTAGGTAGCTCTTGGAGTGGCCAAATTCTCCAGATCAGTGTCTCTATGGATGAATGAGAGGGTGGTGAAGTTAGTTTGCAAAAAGGAGAAACTTGCTAGTGCAAGTTTTGCAAAACTACACTTCTGGACAGTGAGTAAATGGCATCATTACAAGTACCAAAAGTGTTCCAAATAGAGCATGCTCCTGGACTTAGGGGTTTTGCAGGGTTGACTACAAGCATGAGAAACCACAAGGTCATTAGAGCAAGAAATAACAGAGTTGCAAGATGAAAACACAAGTCTGGTCCAGAATGAAAAAGAGGCTGTTGCACTCAAATTTTCCAAAGAATATCACTATGTTTTTGCATAAAGTTGAATGGCATGCTACTACTGACATCCCATTATTTTGGTGGATACTCTAGGGAAATATTTAATTAAGCTATAGCGCAAATGTGTCCACTAGACCAGATTTGAAAAACAGGTGTAACGCTCAAAATAAGCAATGAAATAGTTTTATTATTACCCAAAAGTGATCTAGGGGCATCACTTGACATCTCCAAATTTTGGTTGGAATATTAGTTAAAGTTATCAATTGGTTGCAGTACAAACAGAGCTCAAAACAATTTAAAACAAGCCATTTTAATGATTATAGCTCAGGGTGACATAATTTTAATAAACAAATCCACTGATTAAGAAAATGTTTTAATGAGATGGCAAGGAAGTCCAATATATTTTTGGAAAGCTTCACTTGGTAAAAAGATAAAACTCCTTAACAATAAAAGAAGAGTTCTGAAAATCCACAGAAATAAAAATTTTAAACTCCTGGCAAAAAATTTAATATCAAAAACTTGGCCAGAAAATTTGGGGTGTTACAGCAACCGTCGTTAATGCGGCCACCATTTGATAGACCTGCATACATATGATGGACAAACCAGAGTAATAATTCGTTGGAAAAAATGAACCCAAACAAGCAAAAAATACTAGGATTAATAGCACCTAGTTTATTTGTTGTAGCAATCCGAAGAAAGGTGATTCCCAAAATTGGGACTCGATCCGCACACCTATCGCCTGATGGGCGATAAAGCAACGGCATGGCGATGCTGGCAAAGGTTGGCTCGCCGAGGCAAAGCCCTCGGTCCAGCTAACGTGACGGAGCTGGTGGGCCAGTGACGCCGAAGTCTCCGTGGTAGGTTGATGAAGAGATGATGAAGCCCCCGGTCCAGCTAATGTGATGAAGCCTTGGTGTCAGCCGATGAGTCGAAGTAGGTCAGCGTGATGGACAGCAGCTTGAAAAAGCAACAGTGTGGCCCTGCCGATGCAGGTCGTGACGTGGTCGATGCCGGCTTGACGAAGTGACCGTGTGGCGATGCAGGTGTGCCCGCTCCGTGCAATCCGTGGGGCGGCGATGTTGGTGATGATTTATCCTTCGCGATGCCGGACTCTTGTTCAGCTTGCCGAGATGATGATCCGAAGAAGTTGAGCTTGGCTCAACAAAGTGACGACGTGTAGCGTAGGTCGACAGCCGTGGAGCAATATTGCCGGACTGGTTTGACACCAGCATGATATTGAAGATCATGTTCAAAAGATTTTAAAGCTAGTGGGATGTGTTCGAAAATGAAACACAATACACCATACAAAACTTCCTTCAAAAAGGATGTCCGAAATCCCGTTCATAAAAAAGACGAACTCGGGTCGGATTCGTTTTCGCGCAGAAAACAGATCCGAAAAGTGATGCACTAATCGGAAGGTTCCCGGAGTTTGGACGGTCGGATCGAGCTGAAATTTTGAGGGATGGTAGATATAGGAATTCCGCAGCCGATAAACGGTTGGATCTTCCAAAGGAAGTCCGAGCTAGAAGCTAGACACCACGCCTTAAACTCGTCCGAATTCTCGTCCAGATTCAATGCGGCTCCGGTATATCGGAGATTGCCAGAGATTCCTCCATCGGAACTCGACGAAATTTTCCAGGGTTGTTGTAGACCCAATTCCGCACTATTTCACCAAAGGAATCGTCGAACCGACGCTCGAGGAGGCGGTGACGGCGGATACAAGTTCGCTGTCCAGGAAAACAGCACGGTCGCCCGAGGGAATTGTTGACGTTGAGCCCCCGGGCTCACTAGATGATTCCTCCATGATCTTGATAGAGATCGGAGCTGATGTTGATGAAGGCCCTCATCCGAACATGACGATCAGAGATAGGGCGCAGTCCTTGGTCGAACCAAGGTGACCAGTCGAGCTGGTGACGAATATGCCGAAGTCGCAGTTGATCTGCGGGCGAGCCATCGACCTTTTGCCGAACACACAGAGGAACTCTCAATGAAAGCATCAATGTCGGTGTCAAAACCGGCGGATCTCGGGTAGGGGGTCCCGAACTGTGCGTCTAGGCGGATGGTAACAGGAGACAAGGGACACGATGTTTTTACCCAGGTTCGGGCCCTCTCGACGGAGGTAATACTCTACTCTTGCTTGATTAATATTGATGATATGGGTAGTACAAGAGTAGATCTACCACGAGATCAAAGAGGCTAAACCCTAGAAGCTAGCCTATGGTATGATTGTTGTTGTTTTTTCTGTCGACTAGCCTGGCCTCGGTTTATATAATGCACCAGAGGCCTTGGATAACAAGAGTCCTAGCCGAATACGCCGGTGGGGGAGGAGTCCTTGTCTTGATCACCAAGTCTTGTGGAATCTTCCTTGTATGCGGCAGCTGTCCGGACTGGCCCATGAGTATGTGGCCCTGGGGGTCCTCGGCCCAATCTAACTGATCGGGGGACGACGTGGTGAGTACCCCTAGTCCAGGACACCGTCAGTATGCCTCTGGCAATCTGACACGGAATGAACTGATGCATGTCCACCGCCTGGGCGAGGGTAGGTTGCATTAGTCAAAAGGCGTAAGCGAGCTTCACCTTGTCCTGCAAGCTTCTCCTCGTTCTACGAGTTGACGGGACACACCAAAAAGTAGTGCTAGTCCATACTCCCTCCTTTCCGGTTAATATGGCTTAATCTTTTTTGTGGGTAAATGAGAGAGCTTTATTCATATATAAGCATTCTTAGGACGATCAACCAAGACACTGGTCACTAGGAAGCGAGGTACCCCGCAAAAAAAGAAGTAGGAAGCGAGGTGTTTCATCAAGCCAGCTCTCGGCCACATTCAAAGTGCAGCAAGCACGGTTCGCACAAAGATGTGCCGCAAGGTTTGCTGGCCAGTTTACATGCTAAATAACAAAAAGGGAGGAAATATTACTGAGTGCTCCTATTTGTAATAGGATATGAGCCAGAATTAAGCGAGAATTGTGGCGAGTGTTCCATGCAATCAACTTCCATTATCACATGCGAGAACCCTCGAAGAGAACCAAATGTGTTGAAGATTGCTTTATCACATTTTAAAAATATAATAAGAGTCCAGACGCTCCTCCATCCGGTTCCTAGTACTAGTATAGTACATACCTCTATAGACTATAGTAGTAGTACTAGTACTAGTAAACTTTGCGCTTGGCTGTTCGCCTCTTCGAGAAGTTGAATAATAATAGTACTAGTATAGTGTATGCTTCTGGCAATCTGACACCGAATTAACTATTGCACGTCCACCGCCTGAGCGAGAGAGAGCTTGCATTAGTCAAAAGTTTCTCCTTGTCCTGCGAGCCACCGCGCGCAAGCTTCTCCCGTCCTGCAAACTTCTCCTCGTTCGGCAAGTTGACGGGACACAACAAAGTAATGCTAGTCCATACTGCCTCCTCTCCGGTTAATATGGCTTAATTTCAAACGAGATAAATACACTGTCTGTCACTATATATTTGTAAAATTACGGTCAGTGGACTTCATAATACGCTCATTGCGCTCAATATATACATTTTCCGGTGTTTATACGGTCACTAGCTCACCCTGGCTTAGTATGTGTGTGCATGCACGTGTAGGTTGAGCACTTGAGCGTGACCGTGTGTGTTCCGTCGTGTGCTCGGACATGCATGCATTATGGTGTCACGTGCGTTTTTGCGTCCATGTGTATGTGTGACTGTTGCATACACATAGGGGAGTACGTGTAGGGGCCACTAAAGGAGCAGTCAAATCACACAGTAAGTTACTCAGAAGAAGCAACCATCATTTCACTCTTCAATGACACGTATGCAATATAAAATGGTTGATATGGAGAGAAAAAGAAAACCACTATATATACACAAGCAGGAGCCTAAGCTGCAAGCCTGCTTGCTTGGGTTGCTCTCTTCACAAGCATAGAACGACGGTGGCCACATCGCTGGTCACATATCCGGCCTGATCCCGCAGCTGGGGGAAGGGAACAATGTTCTACATAGACATGGTCGACATCGGCGAGGGAGAAAATCCACATTCGGTGCGTCCCAATCGGGGGTCACCGCGGTATGGGCCGATGCCGCATCCGAATCGCCCTTCTAGCTATAGCCCGACGTCCCAGGTAGTCCATCTTCCTTTTGGAGCCGGCTTGCTCCACTGCCGCAGCTCCCCACGTAGCTCCATCTCCATGTCGATCTTTCTCTACTTCTACTGGTTTCTACTTGTGATGAGTTTATGTCTCATGAACTAGTGCCAGTAATATTATTCTAATCACACTTCTTCAATATCTTTGCCATCAGGGATGCTCAGCTTGATTTTAGTGGAACTGCACAAAAGCATCGTATGATCCGAGGGTGCCAGCCGTCTTTCCTTCGACAGGTTCTACTTGGCCAGGAAATTAAATTGTGTTTAGGGTTTAGGGTTTAAGTCGTAGTGACCCCATCAGTAGTTTTTCTTTCATACACGCTCTCACAACTTTTATCTTTAGTTGTGAAGTAAATATTGATTATGATCTGTGAATCATTGAGATGCATCAGCATGCATGTTAGTTTTCCTTTGTATTTTATGGAATGTTGTAACGGGGCAACCTTGGAGTAGGAATGAAAATGGAGTGGAAAGTTTCCGTTTTTCCGGAGAAAAAATGGAAATGGAGAGAAACCAATGTTTCGTTTCGTTGGATCGCGCCATCCAGCAAAACCAACGAAATCACGTCTGTCGCATTCGTGTCTCACCCTCCTCCACGGCTCGACCCCACACGGTCGCTCGGCATTCCACTCACCGCAAACCGAGTATACGATAACTTTCCCGCCTGCTTGTCGATGGATCGCGCCATGGAGTACTAGCACTACTGGAAGAGATTGACGAGTTGGGGGAGGACAGCTAGCTGTAGCACGGACTCCCAAGAACTTTTTACATGCATATTGTGGCCGGCTATTGCGACCTTTGAATGTGGAGCATTCGCGTGCACCAGGAAGCGACGCGGGCGACGCTCTCTCGGCCGGCGCGCCGCTTCAATGCCGGCGCCAGTGAGAGGTCGCGTCCGCTCTGGCCGGGCACGAATGCGGCACTAGCCGTTTCGGGCGGGAAGCACGCGCGGGTGATGAAGAGGGTTGGGGTTGGTCAGGAGCGGCCGTGGCAGTGGTCCGGACGCCCGCAAACAAGAGATGTTGTACGTTAATATTGCCGCGTATATAATTAACAACGTAAATAATGTGCCAGTTGGACAAATATGATTGGAGATGGAGATGGAAATGGAATTTTATGTAAACACGAATATGCATGTCTATGTCTATGTGTGTGTGTGTGCGCGACGACTCTCGCGGCCTGGAAGCAGGGGCGTGTTTTTGATCGAGTTTTCTTTCTTGGTATGTTAAAAAATTGTTCACCCGTTTTCGTTTGTTTTTTCCGGGAATGCACGTATTCTATGTAAAACCACTGCTATGGAGAGATTTTTTTACTCCATTATAGCCTCTTGTTCGATAGAGTTTCTCACGTCTCGCTCTCTCACTCTCTCCATATCAAAACAAGATGACAGTGTCCACACTATCTCTCTCCTCACCGGTGGTCACAGATCCGGCCGAATCCCGTCCGCTGCGGGAGGTGAGGAGGTGCAGCGTTGACGTTGTCACTGTTGGTGATGGAGGAAGCCGATGCGCACCGTCCTCTCGGAGCCGGCGCTGGCGCGGACGAAGGTCCTCCGCGCCCTTCTTCGCCGACGTCGTGTGGGCAGATCCCGCCCGCCCGCCTAAGCACATCTCGGCCACCTGAGGTATAACTTCTTGTACTGGTCCAGCTCCCCAGGTTGATGCATGCGGGTTTTCTTCTATGCAACTACTCCCCAGCTCCCATGTATAGTAGCTAGGGTTCGTCGGCTGGTCCAACATCACCTACTATTATAGAGTAAATGCCACTCGAAAAGTTGTCCTGATTTATGCCTCGGTGGACGTATACATGTTGTTTCGACAAAAAGTACATGGTGGTTGTGCGGTCATTGTCCATATTCTCCTATTGCTGCTGCTAATCTAATACTATCACTGGTTAAATGAAGAAATGTTTTTTCTCGGGTGTCCTGGTTTAGTTCCCATCAAGATAATCATGATGCTTCTGTTTGTTGGTGTACTTTTCATAATTTTTATTGACAATTGAGATGTCGTTGTTAATCTTGTTAAACAAAGTAACAACACTATATCCCTATTTAATTTTTTTGGAAACAATGATGCGTATCTCCATACCCGGGCATGTCTTCCTCAATTTTAGTGGAACTGCACAAAATGGGATGGCCATTATTGTTCCGCCTCACTGTCCTCTGCCATGTGGTTCTTCCTTCCTCGAGCTTGATTACTAAGAAGAAACAGACCACAGTGAGGATTTGTCAAACTTCATAGGTGCCTCACCCAAACTTGATGCCAAATGGATGATGCATCACCACGATGATCTATCGATGCTCATGGGTGCGCCTCATGGTTGCGTCGGCTGGTGAAGCTGATCGATTTTCAATGAAAAACAAGATGTCTTCCATTAGTGCTCTTTGCTTGTTACCCACAAAGATGATATCCTTCGTCAGTTCACCTTGGTTGCATTGGAGACGCAATCGTCTTTCACGTTGGTGCAATATTATCACACAATTGGCTATGAACCAAATGTTTCCTCGAAGAAGGATCGACGTTGGTACTTAGAGCATAAGTTTTGTATTGATTTCTAAGCCTTCTCACAACTTTGTCTCCAGCTCCCCTGTAATTTTATTTGTCCAGCTATTAACTTTGATTTAAAAAATGGTGTGGACTAAAAACCTGGATGGACGTAGTAGCCCTCCATTTTTATTTACTCCGCATATTAGATTTGATCAAGTCAAACTTTGTAAAGTTTGACCAAGTTTAGGCCGAACATAACAAACCATAATTATTAGAGAGGGCAAACTGTACATACTCTCAAACCTTTCCGATAGTTGAAAATAAAATTCTTTATTTGTACACACTCTCACACGTTTCCGATAATTTTGCGCATGTGTGGTTGTTCACTTAAGGGAGGGTAGTATACCGCACGTGAAGGACAGGAAGTGCGACCAGGACGCATGGATCATTAGTTCATCGAAAGTACTCCCTCCGTTCCTTAATATTTGTCTTTCAAGTGGTTTGAAATGGACTACCACATACGGATGTATATAGACATTTTTTACAGTGTAGATTCACTCATTTTGCTCTCTATGTAGTCATTTGTTGAAATCTCTAGAAAGATAAATATTTAGGAACAGAGGGAGTAGTAGTTTTCTTCAGTAGTAGGTTAAATAAAGAATTTCGTTTCGTACTTACACAATTTAAAATGATTGTTATGGAGAGAATAATAAAACCACTCCACTATATATTAGTCGTATACACGAGTACTATATGGACGCAACTTCATTGACTTTAGTGCACCTGCCTTTGGGTTTATGACAGGTGGGCCAAAAATGTGGCTGGCCAACTCACATACAGCCAAAAGCAAAGTGCTAAGGCACCGAGCTCACCTGCATTACAAAGATATATATAAGCTGGAGCCTCGGCGCTTGTTGGGGTTTGCACTCTCCACACTCTCGCCGCACTACATATATATATATATATATATATACATGTTGGAGGCTCAGCGTTTCTTTGCTAGGGTTTGCTATATTCACAGTGTCTCACCCTCTCTTCACTAGATCTAAACAAGACTGTGTTGGCCTTTTCTCTCTCTCCCCCCTCACAGCGGGTGAAGGAGGCGTCCGGATCCCATCGCACCGGGAAGGGGAGGAGGTGCAAGAGCCACTGTCGCCTTGGCGAGGGAGGCAATCCACCGCCTGCCCGCTGTTCTCTTTCACCCAACAGACAAATGTGCAGGAGGGCCACTGACCCCTTCTTCCTCGTTGCCGTACGTAGTGTGGGCAGACCCGGCCTCCCGCCGCACGCCTTGCCACATCCCGACCACCCTAAGGTATAGGTTTCTTTGAAATAGTCATTGCTCTAGCTGCATGCGGATCTTTTTTGATTCTATAGTCAAATCTAGGTCTTGGTTCAAAGAGGAAAGAAGGATGCGGTGGGGTGGAGCATGAATCTAGGACGTGGTTCAATGAGGAAAGGAGGGAGGGAAAGTACTATAGACTAGCTATCCAGCCGCTTTTTTGGTCGAAAAGGGAAAAAGGGGGTAACCCAGTACACACATCTGTAAGGAGCCGATCTCTTTGTTGAAAAGGGAAAGAAACTGGGGGGTCGGGTAGTTTGTGTAGGACTAGATTTGCTGCCCTCACATAGGAAAAAGTTTCAAAGAGAATAAATATGGGACCAATGCAGATATGCTGCTTGGCTACATACTCTGCATCACCCATTTATACGTGTGGATGCACATGGTGCTGGCATGTCCCATGTCCCATGTCATGTCCCATACAACTATTTTGCTGTTGTTAATCTAAGAATGCTGCTGGAAAATTGAAGCAATGCCATCATTAAAGTAAATTACATTCTTAACGAATGTTGTTTTAAGAGAATGTCTCTGTTAATATGAATCAATGCAACCGTTTTAGAAATGCTACTGTCCTACTCTGTTTTCCATCAAGATAAGTTAGATGCATCTTTTTGTCGCCATTTGCTTCATCCTCCTTTATTGGCCAGTAATTGTTTCCTTTTTGCCTGTGTTAAAACAGGGATATCTATTCAACTTGTTGCCTAGCAAACTTAAACGTCACACCGGGGACTTTGCTTGATTTCAGTGGAACTGCACAAAACGAGATTGGATTTCCTATTCGTGTTGGTAGATTCGTAGGTGATATTGTGTGCGTCATGACAGGTTGGTGCTTGCCTTCATCCACATGATCGTGCAGTGTGTTTTGAGATGTTGTGCTACTTGTATTGGTACTGTTTTAAATAAATGTTGAATTGAAGCTATTGTATTGCTCTCTTTTCCCATTAAGTAGTGAATAAAAATGGTACCAACCCAGACATGATGCTGGTTGCTTTGTTACAACAAACTCTGTGAGGGATCGGCAGGAGTACCATTTCTGTTAGGGATCGGCGGGAGTACCATTTCTGTTAGGGATCGGCCGGAGTACATGTTTAAGAAATGTATTGTTCGGATAATGTCTATGTTATTATATATCAGTTACAGCGTTTTACTAATGGTACTATCCTGCTTTGTAGTTCTTTCTATATGTTTAACTAAGGTATTGTTAAGATAATGTCTCTGTTAAAATGAATCAGTTGCATTGTTTTAGGAATGATAATTTTCTGCTTTGTCGTTCTTTATACATGTTAAAACAAGGCATTGTTAAGATAATGTCTCAGTTAATATGAATGAATCACACTAATTGAGAATTCCTACTCTCATGCTTTGTTTCGCATTAAGATAAGGTAGATCAGTAGATGTTTTTCTTCTAGGAGTACAAGTCATCACCCGTTATTTCTCAGTAATTGTTTCCCTTATACCTATTGTTGCTTACAGGGATATCAAAATTAAAGCTCGGTTTTATTCTGACTTTGATTTTAGTTGAACTGCACAAAAGGAGCCAATGTACCTAAGGCAAACTACTACATTACTGGGTCCAGTTGGTCGTTCCACTTTGCAGAAAGAAGCAGTCACTGTTTGTGCTACATTACAGAAGGAATGATCGAGAAGCTTTACATAGTATTATTAGACGCTGGTGACATGACTAGTCTGCAGATAGCATAGGCAACTCTACAACACGTGGAGTGCACTGAGCAAAAAGTGCCCAAACAAGTACAAGAAGCCAGGACAGGACTCCACGGTCGTAGACTTTACATATTTTGAATGGAAAAAGCTTGTCAAAGTTTAATCATTGATGTTAGCAAGAAGACATTAGTTTAATATATTGGAATTGGAAAACCTTGTCAAAATTTGCTCATTGATGTTAGCCAGAAGACATGCATTTGATATTTTTGAGTGGGACGCCTTTCTTTGTGAGCAGCGTCGATCGCTTTTTTCCTATTCACGTGTTCGGTTTAGAAGTAAATAGTTACTCTGCTGAGATATTCCTCTGTTAAGAGTTTGTTCTGAATATTGTCTATGTAATGCCGTGCCTTGTGTTTGATTGCAAAGTTGAGCTTGGAATGTTGTGGCATGCGGCATCACGAGCTGTTCACCGTGCCTCATGAGAATAATGCTTCGTATTGTTTTGCATGTCGATCTAATGCCAGTGATTTGCTTGTTAAGAAGATCATCCTCTTATGTTGTTTCGTGCTTAAGAAGTTCATCGTCTTATGTTTCATTCATAGCCTATACGACAAGTCGGGTAGGTTAGACGTGAAACCATATGATCTTCCGACAAACTCATCATCTTAGGCCGTGATTGGATCGTCGTTTTCCAACCAAAACCGCTTGTAAAACTGACGCTTGTAAATAAAAGCAGATGGTCTCGAGCGAAGCGCTTGGTTGGTCGATTTCGACTAGTAAAATATACACCGGTCTCTTAAATTACACGCGTAACCCGCCAATTTTACTTACAGACCTCGGGCCCTCGGTTTCATTACGCCTGTATTTTACGCATTGTTTCCGATGACGAGTAAATTACACTTGTATCTTAATACAGGTGTGAAATAAACCAGAGGTCCCAAGCGCCGCCTTACCGCTTCACGCCGCCTCGCCTCGAAGGTGCTCATAGGTGTCCGATGATCCTGGCTTCCTGAATGAGCAGTGTGCGCTGTATCAGACCATCCGTAGGGCCCGCGATGCCCTCTCCGTCGTCCTTCGGGTTGTTACGCTCGCCGTGGCGCCGAGCATTGTTAACATGGTCAATGAACATGAGGATTCGGAAGATGACTTTATTTTGACTGGATGACAGTACGGACCCACTAGGGCCATACCCGTACGTACGCAAGTGCCTCCTTATTATGTACAACTATATTTTTTTTGCTTCCTCCTGGTTTCCTGACATCACGGTCCCACACCATTGTCAACCTGTGTAGTCAATATAAATGAGAGAATTGCACAAGGTGCGGCCGACAGCTGGGACTAACACTACAAAAAAAGACACATCCATGACATTTTGGGCCGAACGAAATTTTTTCGGTCATACATATGACACTTCTATGACGATAATTGTGAAAAACCCCGGTATCATCATAGATGTGGTGGGCTCCTACTTCTATGACAAAAAATCATGACAGAATATGGGCTTTTCGTCCTGGGCGGGCCGGAGACGCAGATGCATGACATTCTTTGGGCCGTCCATGACAGAAAAAACCATGCTAGAAGCGAGGGCGAGGAAAATTTCAGGGAGTTGCCGGTTATGGTGGGAGGTCGGGGGCCGAGCGATGCACATTTCTCTCGTACACGTACGCGCGTGTGTGCGAGGCGTTGGCTCTAACTGAACCCGAGCGAGGTGTTGGGCTCTAATTGAACTCGGCGATCGCACCGCAGGCTCGCGTTCTCGAACCCGAGCGATCGATCGATGGCTGTTAATCAACCCGATCGAGCGATTCCTTCGCCATCGCTGCTAATCAAGCCAATCGATGCTGCCTCTGCAGGATGAAGCAAGGCGTTGCAGGGGGGTTGGATGAATAGGGATCGGTGGCGTTTGCCTCTGGATGAACAGGACCCCGTGGTGTGGAGGGCTGGATAAACAGTAGACGGTGGAGGGGTGCCCGTGGAGGGGTGGTTGAACAGGACCCCGTGGTGTGGAGGGCTGGATGAACAGTAGACGGTGGAGGGGTGCCCGTGGAGGGGTGGTTGAACAGTAGCCGATGGAGTAGCGAACGGTGGAGGCTGGACGAACAGGAGCCCGTGGAGGCTGGAGGAGGTCCACGGTAGCCCGTGGAGGCTGGAGGAGGTCTGCTACATCTTGAGCTTGCGTTGGTTTTCCCCGAAGAGGAGAGGATGATGCAGCAGAGTAGCGTAAGTATTTCCCTTAGTTTTTGAGAACCAAGGTATCAATCCAGTAGGAGGCCACGCGTGAGTCCCTCGTACCTACACTAAGCAAATAACTCCTCGCAACCAACGCGAATAGGGGTTGTCAATCCCTTCACGGTCACTTACGAGAGTGAGATCTGATAGAGATGATAGATAATATTTTTGGTATTTTTGGTATAAAGATGCAAAGTAAAATAAAAGGCAAAGTAAAAAGCAAAGCAATAATAAAGTGTAGGAAGATTAATATGATGAGAATAGACCCGGGGGCCATAGATTTCACTAGTGGCTTCTCTCAAGAGCATAAGTATTTTACGGTGGGTGAACGAATTACTGTTGAGCATTTGACAGAATTGAGCATAGTTATGAGAGTATCTAGGTATGATCATGTATATAGGCATCACATCCGAGACAAGTAGACCAACTCCTGCCTGCATCTACTACTATTACTCCACTAATCGACCGCTATCCAGCATGCATCTAGAGTATTAACTTAATGAAAAACAGAGTAACGCCTTAAGCAAGATGACATGATGTAGAGGAATAAATTCATGCAATATGATAAATACCCCATCTTGTTATCCTCGATGGAAACAATACAATACGTGCCTTGCTGCCCCTCATCACATCGAAAGGACACCGCAAGATTGAACCCAAAGCTAAGCACTTCTCCCATTGAAAGAACTACCAATCTAGTTGGCCAAACCAAACGGATAATTCAAAGAGACTTGCAAAGATAACCAATCGTACATAAAAGAATTCAGAGAAGATTCAAATGTTGCTCATAGATAATCTTGATCATAAACCCACAATTCATCGGTCTCAACAAACACACTGCAAAAATAAGATTACATCGAATAGATCTCCACAAGAGAGGGGGAGAACATTGTATTGAGATCGAAAAAGAGAGAAGAAGCCATCTAGCTACTAACTATGGACCTGAAGGTCTGAAGTAAACTACTCACACTTCATCGGAGAGACTATGATGACGATGTAGAAGCCCTCCATGGTGGATTCCCCTTCCGGCGGAGCTCCGGAACAGGCCCCAAGATGGGATCCCGAGGATACATAAAGTTGCGGCGGTGGAATTAGGTTTTTGGCTCCCTATCTGATCTGTCGGGGGTACGTAGGTATATATAGGAGGAAGGAGTACGTCGGTGGAGCTTCGGGGGGCCCACGAGGCAGGGGGGGTGCGCCCTTAGGGGGGGCCCTCCACCCTCGTGGCCGCCTCCCTCCTTTCTTGACCGAGGGTCCATGTCTCCTGGATCTTATCTGATGAGAAAATCACGTTCCCGAAGGTTTCATTCCGTTTGGACTCCTCTGATATTCCTTTTCTTCGAAATACTGAAATAGGCAAAAAACAGCAATTCTGGGCTGGGCCACCGGTTAATAGGTTAGTCCCAAAAGTAATAAAAAACTGGAAAATAAAGCCCAATATAGTACAAAACAATATATAATATAGCATGGAGCAATCAAAAATTATAGATACGTTGGAGACGTATCAGGCATCCCCAAGCTTAATTCCTGCTCGTCCTCGAGTAGGTAAATGATAAAAAAGAATTTTTGATGCGGAGTGCTTCTTGGCATAAATTAAATGTAATTCTTCTTAATTGTGGTATGAATATTCAGATCCGAAAGATTCAAGACAAAAGTTCATATTGACATAAAAATAATAATACTTCAAGCATACTAACAAAGAAATTATGTCTTCTCAAAATAACATGGACAAAGAAAGTTATCCCTACAAAATCATATAGTCTGGCTATGTGTGACACTCCAAAAAAAATTTGTTTTGGTTTCCAGCAAAAACTTTGTTGGTTTTGAAGGAGGTCATTTAAACCCTTCCAAAAAATCTCTTTCTCTCAAGATTTTTTTTTCCTTTGACAAAAGATTTTACTTTGGCACCTTCTTCAACTCTGGTGTTGGTTATTAAAAACATTTCTTCTGATTTCCCCTTTCTCAAATTCTATTTTTGGGATTTATTTTCTTTTAGAAGAAAACCCTAGGAGTTTTGGGTCTTCTCTTATTTTGAAACCACCCATGGTTTTACCATGCCTCATGTGGTAAATCTTCCCAAAACCCCTCCTTCCCCTTTGGGACAATCCAAATATTCTGTCCCAACAGGTCCAACTCATTTTTGGATTTTATTTCATTTAATTCTTTCCCCAAAACAATTCTGCACATTATTTTGAGCCTAAGTGATTTGCAAAGCAAGTACCTAATTGCCTTTGAACTTTTCTCTCAAACTAACTTCTCTGGATAGTCCCTAGCACCCACAACCTAGAACCATCAAGATCCACTCTTCTTCTTTTCAAAATTTTCAAGTTTCAGCTTCTGCAAGTTTGGACCAGATTTGTCAAATTTTGTGAAATTCATATCTCCTCTTCTCCAAAAATTCCACCAAAATTCAGGCAACCTCCAGTTGCAATGAGAAGCCACTCCACCAAAAATCAGCTCAAGGAAAAATCCCCACATGCCAAAAGCATTATGTCGAACACCTAGCATGCACTGTCACTTTGCACTTTCAGTAAAATTCAGAAATTCAGAGATTCAGTGTCGTTTCTTCGCCAGAGATCAGTCCCCTGTCAACAGTGCGCCCTGGCGCGTTGCGCACGACCTCTCCCCCCTGGCCAGAGCGCCGCATGCCTCCTTGGACGGATGCAGGCGTTGGTGGCGGCGAGCCTCGCCGGCGTTGGCGGTTTCTGTGGTGGCTGAGCCACCCGTGGCGGCCAGCGAGGGCCTGAGCCAGCTTGCCACGCCGTCAGCGCCGCCCACGCTACCCTGCCTTCGCGTGGCCTCATGCACGCCCGGCACACCCACACCGTCGCCGTGGCCGGCAAGCAGGCGCGCCCTCTGCCGCCCGGCAGACCCGCGCCACCCGTTCCGTCGAAATCCACTCAAAGCTCCTAATCCAAGTCCGTTTAAGCGTCTCGAATGGAACCGGTGGGCCTCCACGATGACGCCAGCCCCTAAACCTCCCGACCAAGCTATGTGCCGCCAGTAACCTTCGCGGAGAACTTCGTTCACGGCCACCGCCTTGGACCGCCTATAAAAAGGGGCCCCGAGCTCGCCCTCGAGGACGCACCATCCCTGCACCTCACCAACACTCCGCCAGGCCACTAGGAGGACCTCGAGGATGTCTCCTCCCCCAACTCCGGCCGCCCCGTTCCGCCTCGGCCTCCACCTCGATTCACTCTGGTGAGGCCGTCCCCGGCGCCCTAACCTCGTCAGCAACCCTCTCAAGCACCAGTAGTCTAACCCCCTCTTCAATTTGCTCTTCGCAGCACTCCCCGGCGAGATCCAACCCCTCCCGAACCTCCGTCCGCCGGAGCAACGGCCGCCGTCGACATAGTGCTGACCGGCGACCACCACCACCACCCACCGACGCAGAATGACGCCCTGAGCACGGAGGTACCACCCGATCCTCCTGCCTCGCCGTGGATTCTTGGGCTCATTTGCAGCATTCAGTTACATACGACCTGTTACTGTCATTTTCTGCTTGTGGGCCAAATTCAGCCCGTCGTTACAGTCGGCCCATTTGCGGACCGTTAATACGTTGGGCCGTTTTCATGTAAAAAAAACCATTGGGATGTTTTCATAGAGTTATCAAATACGGCCTATTAAAGGCCCGTTATGGTCCACGAATAGTACGACCCATCACTACTAGGGAAAAGCCTATACACTGAATCTTAGCAGCAGCGCGGCTCAAAAAGGAGTGTTGCTGTTAATTAGTAGTAGCGCGTGTGTTGGAAACTCGCTGCTGACAAGTTTTTAGCAGTAGCGCGCTAAGTGTAAACCGCGCTGCTACAAATATCGACCGGCGGTGTCCACCAAAATCCATTTAGCAGCAGCGCGTGTCATGAAAGCCGCCATCGCTATGTATGTAGTAGTAGCGCTTTTTACGAGGTCGCCATCGCTAAATTTCAAATATCCACACTTTTTGGTCCCCGTTAGCAGTAGCGCCGTTGCCCAAAGCGCGCTGCTGCTACTTCCTTAGCAGCAGCATGTTTTAGCTCCCGCGCTACTGCTAATCCGCACCAACCCACCACATTTTCCTCACCCGTCCCTCCCCCTCCCCCTCCCCCTCCTCTCTTCCCTTTCCCCTACCTCCCACATGCTCCCCTTTCACTCTTCTTCTTCCTCAATACTTCTCCCCCATTACTCTCCCTCTTGTATCTACCTTTCTCTCTCTTCATTACTCCTACCTAACTACACCACCTCCATAAATGCATCTCCTTTCTCTTTTTCCTTCCCCCTCCACTAGTTGAAGTTGTCTCCTCCCAAATTAGGTAGCTAGGTAGATGTAGGATTTAGTTAAGTGACCTATTTGCCTCCTAACTAGATATATCTTTGTCAAGAAGAGCTTTGTGCACTTTTGATCTCCCTACAACATCATCTCCACCGTGTGCTCGATCTCGAGATAGAGGTGATTAAAATTTCATGCTTTTGAGTGTGGCATGTTTACGGAAATTGTGTGTGTGGCATGAGTTGATGCCAAATTGTGCTTTTGAGTTGCCTATGTTTTGCCGAAATGTCGATTTATTTCTGTTTCGGCGAGTTCCGGGCAAACTCTAGATCCATATATGTCCTATTTTTAGGGAAGGTCATGCCGAATTTTTGTATGACTTTGATGCATGCATGCATTTTTATAATAAATTGTTTTATTATTACCGTGCAGACGTTCATGATGGTCAGTGGAACGATGGTGGACAGGTGGTTGCGGTTGGCGGTGCAGGACATGAAAGAAAATAACCTGAAGAGGTTTTATGTCCGTGTCGAAAATGCAAAGGAATAGTTTGGCTCGACCCCTATGACGATGGTCGTGTCGAGCGCACTCGCTCATGACTGGTTTCATGGATGGCTATACTCGGTGGATAACTGAAGATGAGGATGACGATCTTGAGGATGCCGACGGGGCAGGCAATGATGACACGGGGCAAGACGAAGAGATGATCGATAATGGCGGCGGGGAAGAGGCCGGACATGGCGGCGGAGAAGGGGCCGGACATGGCGGACGAGAAGGGGCCGGACATGGCGGCGAAGAGAACGACATGGACTCCATGAAGCAGAGTTCGTCGGTACTAAGTTCAATCATGCGGGACCCTCATGTTCAAGCATTGCTTCGCCAGGAGACGAAAATCGAGAGAGCTGCTTCTAGAGAGGAGGCTAAGTGGAGCAACTGGTGGTAGACTCGAACACTCCATTGTATGATGGTTGCAATCCTGAGGTGACCCGCTTGAGTTTCACGCTCCAACTCCTGAAGAAGAAGGCTAAACACAAATGGACCGACACTAGCCTCGATGAGCATCTCAAGTACCTAAAGGATGTTCTTCCGCGGGTAATCTATGTCCTACTAGTGTTGATGAGGCCAAGAAGATCGTGTGCCCTCTTGATCTGCCACACGTTGGATACCATGCATGCATCAACGATTGCATAATTTATCGAAAGGAGCACGCAGAAAAAACAAGCTGTCCGGTGTGCAATGCTTCTCGATACAAGAAGGTAGGGAAGAAATGTCCCCAGAATGTTGTACGGTACTTACCGATCACTCCCCGTCTCCAGAGGTATTTTGTAGATCCCAAGGAAGCAAAGCTAATGCGCTGGCATGCGGAGAGGAAGAAGCTCGATGATGGAGATGATCCGAAGTTGAGACACGTGAAGGATGGAAGCCAGTGGAGAGCGTTGAACAGCTTCTATCGGTATTCTGAATGTGATGCAAGGAACATCGTGCTCGGCGCGTGTACCGATGGCATGAGTCCGTTTGTCAACCAGAACACCAACCATAGCACATGGCCCGTGTTTGTATGGATGTACAACCTCCCCCTGGTTGTGCATGAAATCGAAGAACATTCACATGAGCATGCTTATTCAAGGGCCGAAACAACCAGGAAATAATATTAATTTATATCTGGGGCTACTTCAAGAGGAGTTAGACACGTTATGGAAAACACCGGCCAAGACATGGGACGCCAAAGAAGGTGAGTATTTCAACATGAGAGCCATACTGATCATGACAAAGGTACGACTATCTCGATTACGGATATGTGGCAGGCCAGGTGTGCCATGGATATTATGCGGATGCACGCGGTGCATGGATGATACGACGTCTCAGCAGCTAACGTCAAGGAAAGATGGCGGGTCTGGGAAAATCGTGTACATGGGGCATCAAAGATGGCTTGAACAGGACGACCCATGGAGAAACCGTGGAGATCTATTCAATGGTCACGCTGAGCATCGAGGACCTCCACGTAAGCGGAGCGGTGCCGAAATCGATGACTGTTGAAAAACTGGAAGGAGTGCCCCGCGCCGGGAAAGACGATGAGAAAGGCGCCGGAGCCGCTCTTTGAAGGTATGGAAGACGAGGTCTGTGTTCTGGGACTTGGAGTACTGGCACAAACTCGATACACCTCATTGCCTTGATCAAATGCATATCTATAAGAATGTCCTTGAGAGCTTGCTTGCAACGCTGATGAACATGCCGAATAAGACCAAGGATGTGCCGAACGCAAGAAAAGACTTGCAAGATTTGAAAATCAGGGAAGATCTGCACATGTCGCCCCGTAAAATGTTAGACGAGACAGAGACGGAGACAGAGGCACGGGAGAAGAAGGGCAAGAAAATAAAGAAAGATGATTATTGCCCCCCTTCTTGCTTCACCTTAAGTCAGGCTGAGATCAATCAATTCTTTAAGTGCCTTACCGAGTCAAAGTTAGTTCCGATTCTTTGTGGCAAGATAAGCAGATATCTAGACACGGACAAGAAAAGGTTCAGCGGGATGAAGTCTCATGACTGTCGTGTGATGATGATGCAGATACTACCTCTTGCCCTTAGAGGGATAATGGACAAGCACGTCCGTGACACGCTTATTGGTCTCTGCAACTTTTTCGACGTCATCTCTCGAAAGTCGATCAGTGTGAAGCAGCTCCGAAGGCTACAGGAAGAAATTGTTGTGATACTGAATGAGCTTGAGATGTACTTCCCGCCCGCGTTCTTTGACGTGATGGTGCATCTGTGTGTCCATATTGTGGATGGCATAATAGACCTGGGGCCCTCATTCCTGCACAACATGATGCCGTTTGAGAGGATGAATGGGATCATCAAAGGATTCATTCGTAACATGTCCCGTCCGGATGGAAGCATCGTCGGGGCTATTTGACACAAGAGTGCATCTCTTTACGTGAGAATTTTCTATATGGCGCAGACCAGCCGCCTGGTGTTAGTGTTGGTTTGCCCGTTAACAAGCATGATGGGAGGCTCGAAGGAGATGGTCACTACAACGGTCGCAGGGAACTGCATGTGGCATACTCAGATCGACGCAGTGACTTTGACAGAGCAAACTTGGTAGTGCTACAACACCTAGACGAGGTAGATCCTTTCGTGGCACTGCACAAAGAAATTATCGCAAAGAAGTATCGTGACCGGGGGTATGCAGGATTTAACGCCGGGTTACTAGAGAGCACAACTCCACTTTCCTGCATTGGTTCAAAGAGCATATTATTGCTACTCCCGGAGGAGGGCTCTAAGGACGGATTGCTCATATACGCCTTAGCACATGGCCCCTCGCCCAACCTCGTAACCTATCGGGCATATGATATCAACGGATACCACGTTCTACACGGAGGCCAAAGATATGGACAATGATGATCAGAACTCAGGGGTGACGATGGAATGCATGACCGGCAGCGACAACGGCGCAACTGAACGATTTTATGGAAGGTTCGAGGAGATCTGGGAGCTTGACTACTCTAGACTGCACAACACGATGATGTTCCGTGTCAGATGGGCTAAGAATGTCGAAAGAGAAAACCGGATTTTCACTACCATGACTATACCCGACGCCAAGAGCGCTACCGTGAACGTTATCGCAAAAAACGAACCATGGGTACACGCTAAGCACGTGACACAATGCTTCTTCATAACCGACCCATGCAATCCCAGTCGTGTTGTCGTCAGGAGAGGCAAAAGGAACATCATTGGAATGGATGGAGTCGCCAACAAGGAAGACTATGATCAGTACGGCAACCCAATGAGGGAAGATGACGATGATGATCAAGTATATGTCAAAAGAAGAATCAATACTACATTACCTAAGAAAAATCGTACTCCATGGAAAAGGCAAAGTCACAATGAGGGGCTCAATTATTCTTCGACGAACAAGAAGGGAAAGAAGCTGGCTCAAAAACGAAAACGTCAGCGCTGAGGAACCGTATGTTATCGGTCAAATGATGTAATATATAAATATATATATGTTCCTATTTTGTGTACACATGACTTAGCCATGCATTATTATGCATGGGTCCAATGATGTAATATATATGTTCCTATTTTGCATATATATTTAACCGTCAAATGATGCAATATATAGCGCCCTCCCTTCGTTCACTGCTCTCGGGAAATAAAAGTGGGAGAAAATAAAGGAAAAGAAAAAGTAAAACTGGCAGTAGCGAAGGTAGTAGCAGCGCGTTTTGTCCAAACCGCTACAGCTACTGAAGGTAGTAGCAGCGCGTTTTGTCCAAAACGCGCTGCTGCTACGTCCACTTAACCCAAAATTCTCACTATCCCTGCTTCATCCCGCCTTTTCCCCCCAAATCCCCACTCTCTCTTCGTCCCCCGTCGCCGCCCGACCCGGCGCTCGCCCCGACCCGGCCTCGCCCCGACCCAGCGCTCGCCCCCGACCCAAGCGCGCTCGCCCCCGACCCGTCGGCCCTCGCCTCCCTCCTCTGCTTCCTCCCCTCCCAACCTCGGCCGTCGTCGGGCCTGCCTCCTCGCCCCTGCACCCTCTGTAAACCCCCCTCTCTCTAATTTACTTAGGTTTTAGTTAAGGCAGTATGTTAATTAGGTTATCTATTTAGTTATGAATTTAGCTAGGTTTCAAAATTAGCTGAATTTATATGCAAATTTGAACTTGACATGTGATATGTGGATATGTCATGTTTTGGACATGTCATGTTTGGAAAATGATCCGAGTGGCCTATGTTACGCCGGAATGTTGATTCATTTCCATTCCGGTGAATTTCAGGCGCTCGATATGTCCATTTTTTAGCAAAGGTCATGCCGAAATTTCACGTATATAAAGGCATGATTTGTGCTACATAGTTGGCATATCAAGTGTTGGCACATAGATTTCTTTTTATGTCATTTCTCATTTATTCATACTTTTAGAAATAAATGAGGACACTTAATCATAGGAAACATGTCGAACAACGAAGAAACTGGGCCTTCTGACCAAGATGCGCATTTAGATGGATTATGAGGGTGAACAAGAGTACCTCAACTATTTGACTGCTAAGCAAGGTTTGCAGGTCGGCCTAGATGATGGTACTGACGCCGACATCGACACCGACGGCGCCGACACCGATGGCGGCGCCTAGACCGGTGGGGAAGGTACCGTGGGAAGATACCGCGGGGAAGGTATCGCCCGATACGTCTCCAACGTATCTATAATTTTTATTGCTCCATGCTACTTTATCTATTGTTTTGGACTATAATGGGCTTTATTTTCCACTTCTATATTACTTTTGGGACTAACCTATTAACCGGAGGCCCAAATGTAATTGTTGCTTTTTTGCCTATTTCAAGTGTTTCAAGAAAGCGGAATATCAAACGGAGTCCAAACGGAATGAAACCTTCGAGAACGTGATCTTCTCACGAACGTGATCCAGGAGACTTGGACCCTACTCCAAGGAGTGCCGAGGTGGTCACGAGGGTGGGCGCGCCCTCCCCCAGGCGCGCCCCGCCTCATGGGCCCCCGACGCCCAATCGACGCATTCTTCCTCCTATATATACCTCGCACTTCAACAGATCGGGGACAGAGCCAAAAACCTAATTCCACCGCCGCAACTTCCTGTATCCACGAGATCCCATCTTGGGGCCTGTTCCGGAGCTCCGTCGGAGGGGGCATCCACCATGGAGGGCTTCTACATCAACACCATAGCCCCTCCGATGAAGTGTGAGTAGTTTACTTCAGACCTTCGGGTCCATAGCTAGTAGCTAGACGCTTCTTCTCTCTTGTTGGATCTCAATACAATGTTCTCCCCCTCTCTCGTGGAGATCTATTCGATGTAATCTTCTTTTTGCGGTGTGTTTGTTGAGGCTGATGAATTGTGGGTTTATGATCCAGCTTGTCTATGGAAAAAATTTGATTCTTCTCTGAATTCTTTTATGTATGATTGAGTTATCTTTGCAAGTCTCTTCGAATTATCCGTTTGGTTTGGCCAACTAGATTGGTAGTTCTTGCAATGGGAGAAGTGCTTAGCTTTGGGTTCAATATTGCGGTGTCCTTACCTAGTGATGTAAGGGGTTGCAAGGCACGTATTGTATTGTTGCCATCGAGGATAACAAGATGGGGTATTTATCATATTGCATGAATTTATTCCTCTACATCATGTCATCTTGCTTAAGGCGTTACTCTGTTTTTAACTTAATACTCTAGATGCATGCTCGATAGCGGTCGATGAGTGTAGTAATAGTAGTAGATGCAGAATCATTTTGGCCTACTTGTCACGGACGTGATGCCTATATACATGATCATTGCCTGGATAACCTCATAACTATGCTCAATTCTGTCAATTGCTCAACAGTAATTTGTTCACCCACCGTAGAATACTTATGCTCTTGAGAGAAGCCACTAGTGAAACCTATGGCCCCTGGGTCTATTCTCGTCATATCAATCTCCATCACTTTATTTACTTGCTTTGCTTTTACTTTTCACTTTGCATCTTTATACCAAAAATACCAAAAATATTATCTCTATCAGATCTCACTCTCATAAGTGTCCGTGAAGGGATTGACAACCCCTAATCGCGTTGGTTGCGAGTAGCTATCGTTTTGTGCAGGTACGAGGGACTTGCGCGTGGCCTCCTACTGGATTGATACCTTGGTTCTCAAAAACTAAGGGAAATACTTACGCTACTGTGCTGCATCATCCCCTCCTCTTCGGTGAAAACCAACGCAAGCTCAAGACGTAGCAAGAAGGATTTCTGGCGCCGTTGCCGAGGAGGCTTACGCAAAAGTCAACATACCAAGTACCCATCACAATCCCTATCTCTCGCATTACATTATTTGCCATTTGCCTCTCGTTTTCCTCTCCCCCACTTCACCCTTGCCATTTTATTCGCCTTCTCTCTCCCAATCTCCTCCTCTCTTTTGCTTGCCCTTTCGTTTCTCGTTTGGTTGGATTAGATGCTTATTTATTCCTGAACAAAGAAGCCAATATCTATGTATCCTGATCTGCTTGCCAATCTTTTTAAGAGATCCAATTATGATGAACCAATTCCTAGTAATTTGGATGCACTAGATTATCTTTATAAGGTTTTGCCTGAAATCCGTGAAGTGGCTCGCGATAGATCTTTGAATAAAAAGCATGATTGCAATGATTTTATTATAAATTATTTTGATGTCAATTGTGCTAATAAGATGCAAAATCCTAAGCTTGGGGATGCTAGTTTTGCTATGTCTACTACTTGTTGCAATGATCATGATTGGGGTGATTCTTCTTATGATCTTGAAAATTTATTTAAGCCCCATGATGAATATGAGATTGATAATATTGTTTGCAATAATATTGAGACTGGGTTCGGAAGAGTGTCAAATTTAGATCCCACATATTTGGAGAATGTTCAATCTTACGAAGTTTTTGATAAAAGTGGGTTTGGAAAGGTCATGACTTTAGTTAATGATAATCCCACTATTTTGGAAGAGTGTCAACTTTGCATGCATCTGTATTGTGTTGAGAATATGTTATGTGATAGCTATATTGTTGAATTTTCTTATGATCCTACATGTAATTATTATGAGAGAGGAAAATATGGTTATAGAAATTTTCATGTTACTAAATTACCTCTCGTTATGTTGAGATTGCTATTGTTCCTTTCCGCTTCCTTGCATATGCTAGTTTTTGCTTGCTACGATAATTTGTTTGCCTATAATATGCCTATGCATAGGAAGTATGTTAGACTTAAGTGTGTTTGTCACATGTTTTATGATGCTCTCTTTGTGCCTCAATTCTTGTCTTTCTTGTGAGCATCATTGAAATCTCAATGCCTAGTTAAAAAGGCTTTAAAGAAAAGCGCTTGTTGGGAGATAACCCAATATTTTTCCTTGCTGCTTAGTAATAAATAATGCATCTAGCCTCTGTTTAGATGTGGTTTTATGTTTTAATTAGTGTTTGTGCCAAGTTGGACTTATTGGATCTTCTTGGATGATAGTTATTTGATCTTGCTGTAATTTCCAGAATCTTTGTGCTCAGTGCCTGAATTGTTAAAAATCACCAGAACGTGATAAAATACTGATTCCAATTGCTGCTGATCAATAAACAAATTGTCAAGGTCGTCTAAGTTTGGTAGAATTGTTTGGGTTCCAGAAGTTTGCGTTAGTTACAGATTACTACAGACTGTTCTGTTTTTGACAGATTCTGTTTTATGGTGTTGTTTGCTTATTTTGATGAATCTATGGTTAGTAAAATAGTTTATAATCCATATAGAAGTTGGAATACAGTAGGTTTAACACCAATACAAATAAACAATGAGTCCATTACAGTACCTTAAAGTAGTCTTTTGTTTTCTTTCTCTAACGGAGCTCACGAGATTTCTATTGAGTTTTGTGTTGTGAAGTTTTCAAGTCTTGGGTGAATTTCTTTTGATGGATTATGGAACAAGGAGTGGAAAGAGCATAAGCTTGGGGATGCCCATGGCACCCCCAAGATAATCCAAGGACACCAAAAAGTCAAAGCTTGGGGATGCCCCGGAAGGCATCCCCTCTTTCGTCTACTTCCATAGGTAATTTACTTGGAGCTGTATTTTTATTCACCAACATGATATGTGTTTTGCTTGGAGCGTCTTGTATTATTTGAGTCTTTGCTTGTTAGTTTACCACAATCATCCTTGCTGTACACACCTTTTGAGAGAACTATATATGAATAGAAATTTGATAGAATACTCTATGTGCTTCACTTATATCTTTTGATCTTGATAGTTTGCTCATAGTGCTTCACTTATATCTTTTTGAGCGTGATAATTTTTGCTCTAGTGCTTCACTTAGATCTTTTAGAGCACGGTGGTGGATTTGTTTTAAAGAAACTTGATCTCTCATGCTTCGCTTAGATTATTTTGAGAGTCGTTAATAGCATGGTAATTTGCTTAATGTTAATATACTTGGTGTTCAAGATATGTGAAACTTTCTTTTGAGTGCGTTGAATACTAAGATAAGTTTGATGCTTGATAATTGTTTTGAGATATGGAGGTGATAATATCAAAGTCATGCTAGTTGAGTTGTTGTGAATTTGAGAAATGCTTGTGTTGAAGTTGGTAAATCATGTAGCATGCACGTATAGTTAAAGTTGTGTAACAAATTTGAAGCATGAAGTGTACCTGGCTTGTGCATCCTTATGAGTGGCGGTCGGGGACGAGCGATGGTCTTTTCCTACCAATCTATCCCCCTAGGTGCATGCGCGTAGTACTTTATTTTTGATGACTTCTAAATTTTTGCAATAAGTATATGAGTTCTTTTGACTAATGTTGAGTCCATGGATTATACGCACTTTTACCTTTCCACCATTGCTAGCCTCTTCGGTACCGTGCATTGCCCTTTCTCACATTGAGAGTTGGCGCAAACTCCGCCGGTGCATCCAAACCCCGTGATATGATATGCTCTATCACACATAAACCTCCCTATATCTTCCTCAAAACAGCCACCATACCTACCTATTATGACATTTCCATAGCCATTCCGAGATATATTGCCATGCAACTTTCCACCGTTCCGTTCATCATCATCATGACATACTTTACTTTTGTCATATTGCCATTGCATGATCATGTAGTTGACATCGTATTTGTGGCAAAGCCACCATGCATTATTTTTCATACATGTCACTCTTGATTCATTGCACCATCCCGGTACACCGCCGGAGGCATTCATATAGATTCATACCTTGTTCTAGTTTTGAGTTGTAATCTTTATGTTGTAATCAATAGAAGTGTGATGATCATCATTATTAGAGCATTGCCTAAATAAAAAAAAGAGAAAGGCCAAAAAAAGGAAGGCCCAAAAAAAAGAGAAAAGGAAAGGGCAATGCTACTATCTCTTTTTCCACACTTGTGCTTCAAAGTAGCACCATGTTCTTCATGTAGTGGGAGTCTCATATATTGTGCTTCAAAGTAGCACCATGTTCTTCATGTAGTGAGTCTCATATTTTGTGCTTCAAAGTAGCACCATGTTTTCCATATAGTGAGTTTCATAAGTTGTCCGTTCATACAAGTGGGAATTTTTAATTATAGAACTTGGCTTGTATATTCCTACGATGGGCTTCCTCAAATGCCCTAGGTCTTCATGAGCAAGCAAGTTGGATGCACACCCACTAGTTTTCTTTTGTTGAGCATTCATAACTCTAGTGCATCCGTTGCATGGCAATCCCTACTCCTCATGTTGACATCAATTGATGGGCATCTCCATAGCCCGTTGATTATCCTCGTCAATGTGAGACTTTCTCCTTTTTGTCTTCTCCACACAATCCCCATCATCATATTCTATTCCACCCATAGTGCTATATCCATGGCTCACGCTCATGTATTGCATGAAGGTTGAAAAAGTTTGAGATTATTTAAGTATGAAACAATTGCTTGGCTTGTCATCGGGGTATAGAAGTTGGGAACATCTTTGTGTGATGAAAATGAAGCATAGCCTAACTATATGATTT
The DNA here is from genome assembly GCA_021605145.1 of Aegilops bicornis. Classification (NCBI taxonomy): domain Eukaryota; kingdom Viridiplantae; phylum Streptophyta; class Magnoliopsida; order Poales; family Poaceae; genus Aegilops; species Aegilops bicornis. The sequence continues at coordinate 628,816,863 of CM038674.1, read as the reverse complement.
TGTAGGGATGAACTTTCTTTGGCCATGTTATTTTGAGATGACATAATTATTTTGATTAGTATGCTTGAAGTATTATTATTTTTATGTCAATATGAACTTTTGTATTGAATCATTCGGATCTGAATATTCATATCACAATTAAGAAGATTTACCCTGAAATTATGCCAAAGTATCACTCCGCATCAAAAATTCTCTTTTTATCATTTACCTACTCGAGGACGAGCAGGAATTAAGCTTGGGGATGCCTGATACGTCTCCAACGTATCTATAATTTTTGATTGCTCCATGCTACTTTATCTATTGTTTTGGACTATAATGGCTTTATTTTCCACTTTTATATTACTTTTGGGACTAACCTATTAACCGGAGGCCCAGCCTAGAATTGATGTTTTTTGCCTATTTCAGTGTTTCGAAGAAACGGAATATCAAACGGAGTCCAAACGGAATGAAACCTTCGGGAACGTGATCTTCTCACAGAACATGATCCAGGAGACTTGGACCCTACTCCAAGGAGTGCCAGAGGCGGTCACGAGGGTGGGGGGCGCGCCCCCTGCCTCGTGGGCCCCCTGACACTCCACCGCCATACTCCTTCCTCCTATATATACCTACGTACCCCCAACAGATCGGGGACGGAGCCAAAAACCTAATTCCACCGCCGCAACTTCCTGTATCCACGAGATCCCATCTTGGGGCCTGTTCCGGAGCTCCGCCGGAGGGGGCATCCACCACGGAGGGCTTCTACATCAACACCATAGCCCCTCCGATGAAGTGTGAGTAGCTTACTTCAGACCTTCAGGTCCATATCTAGTAGATAGATGGCTTCTTATCTCTTTTTGGATCTCAATACAATGTTCTCCCCCTCTCTCGTGGAGATCTATTCGATGTAATCTTCTTTTTGCGGTGTGTTTGTTGAGATCGATGAATTGTAGGTTTATGATCTAGCTTATCTATGGAAAATATTTGATTCTTCTCTGAATTCTTTTATGTATGATTGAGTTATCTTTGCAAGTCTCTTCGAATTATCCGTTTGGTTTGGCCAACTAGATTGGTAGTTCTTGCAATGGGAGAAGTGCTTAGCTTTGGGTTCAATCTTGCGGTGTCCTTACCTAATGATAGAAGGGGTTGCAAGGCACGTATTGTATTGTTGCCATCGAGGATAACAAGATGGGGTATTTATCATATTGCATGAATTTATTCCTCTACATCATGTCATCTTGCTTAAGGCGTTACTCTGTTTTTAACTTAATACTCTAGATGCATGCTGGATAGCGGTCGATGAGTGGAGTAATAGTAGTAGATGCAGAATCGTTTCGGTCTACTTGTCACGGACGTGATGCCTATATACATGATCATTGCTGGATAACCTCATAACTATGCTCAATTACATCAATTGCTCAACAGTAATTTGTTCACCCACCGTAGAATACTTATGCTCTTGAGAGAAGCCACTAGTGAAACCTATGGCCGCCGGGTCTATTCTCATCATATCAATCTCCATCACTTTATTTACTTGCTTTTCTTTTACTTTTCACTTTGCATCTTTATACCAAAAATACCAAAAATATTATCTCTATCAGATCTCACTCTAAGTAAGTGACCGTGAAGGGATTGACAACCCCTAATCGCGTTGGTTGCGAGTAGCTATCGTTTTGTGCAGGTACGAGGGACTTGCGCATGGCCTCCTACTGGATTGATACCTTGGTTCTAAAAAACTGAGGGAAATACTTACGCTACTATGCTGCATCATCCCCTCCTCTTCGGGGAAAACCAACGCAAGCTCAAGACGTAGCAGGCCCCGATGCCGCTACCAAAAAGAGGAAGCATAAGAAGTAGAGGATACGAAAACCTAACAAACTAGGGATTGGACGACTCGTGATCACAAAGATGGCACCTGGCAAGTTTGAGCCGTTAGAGCCGGAAGAACCTCGCAAGTGCTATGGGAACCAAGTAGGATGCATCCTACGGGAATGCACGAGCATCAACGACGATGACTTAAGGAGTAAAGAACATTTGATGCAGTTGCTCCTAATGAAGTTGCACAAGAGATTCAAGTTCCCCGACCGGGATGATAACATAGAACAACCGTGGGATGATCCGAAGATGAAAAATATTAACAATCACGCCATGGGCATGTTCAACAATGATTTGGCCTCCTGGAAAGGGTGGGTGAAACGAGCTATTGAGGCTGATGAACCCCTGTCCAAGATTCTGGAGGAAAATCCGACACTTACGGAAGAGGAGTTCGAAAAGTTCAAAGACACTTGCGCTACCGAGGCAGCCAAGGCTAAGGCTGCGAAATTCAAGAGCCTTCAAAGAAAGGAACACGGGGAAGCATCGCCTCGGAAGCCGTGGCTACCTCGGTAAAAGGCCCATATGGGATAAGGAGGACACGGGACGTGAAGCCGCGGGTCTCCCAGACCCCTTCGCGAAGTTCACCAACCCCTTGAAGCGTGACTTCATCAGGGCCCGCTACAAGTGAGACAAGGGGAAAAATGTTTTTTACACGGACAAGATCACGAGGAAATTGATTAGACTACTGGAGAAGCAACACCAGCTTGCAGCCGAAAGCCCTACTTCTCCGATGAGGCTCAAGTGGGACACCCCTCTGAACCGGGCCTTGAACGAACTTAAGGGACTCCCTTTGGGCCAGCGGCCACAATATGGTCGTGTGCACGGCGCTGGAGATGGCGCCACGTGGAAGGTGTTTTACAACAAGGGCCCGGAGGCCAAGAAGCAGAAAAAGAAGTTTAGTCAGGCGGACATCGACGCGAAGGTGAAGCTTGCGGTCGAGAAAAAAGGAGCTGAGGACGCGAAAAAAGTACCCGAGGACAAATATCAGTTGCTACAGCAGGCAGTCAATGCAATCAGAATCGCCGCAGTAAATGATTTCGCTACTAACTTGGTTCGATTATCATCAATCGGACGAAGGAAAATCCAGACAAGACGGTACATGATTTCCCGTTGCCCAGTTTCATCGGGAGCAACTTCATGAATAGCAACATCATCGCACCATCACTTGCTCACGCAACCGGGCCTCCTCTCGCAGCTGCTCCCGCTCATAGCAGCCCATCCTCAGTCTCTGGCGCGCTAGGTGGGCCTTCGTCTTTGGCTGAGCTCGACGCCGTCACGGTAATTACATGTCGCACCAACATATATATATATATATATATATATATATATATATATATAATATTCCATTTTTGTTGCCTTTCGGTTGTTTTACGCCACGTATATATGTGTTTGCAGCGAAAAGAAACCCGTGCACCATACTCTACTTGATCAAAGGCCGGAAGGTGGATGTGGGAAAGGGGATGATAATGGACCCCTCGCAAACCACGTTCCACAACCAGCCGATCTCACTGGGCACTTGAGGTTAGCTTGACCAGTGTGAAATCGGGCACGAGCATTTGCCTCCTCCAAGACAAAGATGTGGGAGCGGACGACGAGACCCCGCCATGGATTGAAGCTGCAAGGGTTGGGTGCTGCTATGGTCAAGAATCTTATTAAATGCAGGAGCCGGCCGAGAGCACACCAATAACCACACAACAAGCATCTTGTGGAGACCACCACCCCGCCTACGCAATTACCAGCTCCTGTAGTGCCGTCTGAGAGCGGCGGGCGACATGATGAAGGGTGTGCAATAGTACTGGCTGATGTAATTTCTCCTGTAGAACAGAGAATGGATGACGAGAAGGAGGTCGACCCTATGGATTTCCTCAATACAAACGCGTATGACTGTGACATAGATATGATGAGTCAACCATATGACGAATCGGGCTATCAGCTTGCTAATGAGGATATGGATGATATGCCCGGGCAGGGTCGTATACGGATTGCAAAAGTCTCTCTTCATGAAATACTCACAGGACACGCTGAAGATGCCGCCTCAACACATGCTCAACTAGCCAGCGCGAGGGTCGTGACAAAGATTAAGCCCGGGAACACTGGGCAGGGGTTAAGGAAGGGTCCGAAGGTGTGCCCAAGAAAAAGGAGAGGAAGAGATCGGGAAGGTAACTGCCTCCAAACAAGCGAGCACATAGTAGCAGACGATGCATTACGAAGAGCGTGTACCTGTGAAAGGTGCGGTCATGTTCTCACGGGCGAGCCGATGCTACCGCGAAACCGCTGGAGGCACTATCATGGGATCTCGTGGAGACTGCACGACCATGTCTTTGTCGGCGAGAAAAGCCTACTAGCCTCAAAGGATCCAGGATATCTGACATACGCGGCTCGTGTGCCTGAGGGGAAGTGCTACATCGAGACACGGCCCACGAAGGTGTTCTTCCTGCGGTTTGACCATATCTTTGAGATGTTTCTAACAAGGCGGCTCGATTTTACAATCGTCCACCTTTTTGCGCTACATATGAGCTCTGTCATGAAGAGTGAAGAAGTCTCGCAAATCTGTGTGGCGGATCCGTACTACATGCACGAGTCTTTCTTGAGTCTCGGCGACTTTGAGCGTGAAACTGCTAGGGAGTACCTCCAAAACTTCATGGTACAGAATAAGGACCGGAAATTGTCCTCGTGCCTTATCATCCAAAGTAAGTCGGTTTCGACAACCCTTTCGTACATTTCAATCATTCCTTCTCTCTCATATGGGGAATAATTTGAGGTGTCTTTTCCCTGCAGCAACGGGCACGCCGTCCTTATCGTTCTTTACCCGCAAGTCTCCCACGCCGTGTATTTTGACCCTTCCAGAGACTATGAGAAAAAAGACTACACCCACATAATGAATATTCTAGATGATGCTCTCCAGGGCTTCAGCATTAGAGGTGGCCATGTGCAGATTAGGAAACAAAGGAACAAGAAGATGGGTTTCGCGCATAAAACTAACTTCTCCTGCATCAATGACCAAAAACCAAGCAAGAAGGATCGATTCTACATCGTCCATCTCATGATACAGAACAAAACGGATCACCAAAAGCTTCGCATGAGAAGCAGAAATGATGATCATATCCACAAGTGGCTAGAATCTCATGGAGAAGCGGATTATAAACTTAGAGATGACTTCTTTCGCATCCAAGGCGACATTGCGACGATCATCATGAAAGAAGTCGTCGATGAGAAGGGGATGTTCCACCACGGCCCTATATCGCGAGCTGACGTCCGAACTCGCATAGGCATGCAACGTCTAGACCTCACGCTGTTCAAGAAGCTGAAGGAAATATGCCCTAGAGGCAATAATAATGTTATTATTTATTTCCTTATATCATGATAAATGTTTATTATTCATGCTAGAATTGTATTAACCGGAAACATAATACATGTGTGAATACATAAACCTACAGAGTGTCACTAGTATGCCTCTACTTGACTAGCTCGTTAATCAAAAGATGGTTATGTTTCCTAACCATGAACAAGGAGTTGTTATTTGATTAACGGGATCACATCATTGGTTGAATGATCTGATTGACATGACCCATTCCATTAGCATAGCACCTGATCGTATAGTTTGTTGCTAGTGCCTTTCTTCATGACTTATACATGTTCCTATGACTATGAGATTATGCAACTCCCGTTTGCACGAGGAACACTTTGGGTGCTACCAAAGCGTCACAACGTAATCGGGTGATTATAAAGGTACATTACAGGTGTCTCCGAAGGTACATGTTGGGTTGGCATATTTCGAGATTAGGATTTGTCACTCCGATTGTCGGAGAGGTATCTCTGGGCCCTCTCGGTAATGCACATCACATAAGCCTTGCAAGCATTGCAACTAATGTGTTAGTTGTGAGATGATGTATTACGAAGCGAGTAAAGAGACTTGCCGATAACGAGATTGAACTAGGTATTGGATACCGACGATCGAATCTCGGGCAAGTAACATACCGATGACAAAGGGAACAACGTATGTTGTTATGCGGTCTGACCGATAAAGATCTTCGTAGAATATGTAAGGAGCCAATATGGGCATCCAGGTCCCGCTATTGGTTATTGACGGAGAGGTGTCTCGGTCATGTCTACATAGTTCTCGAACCCGTAGGGTCCGCACGCTTAACGCTTCGATGGCGATGTTACTATGAGTTTTATGATGTTTCTGTACCGAAGGTTGTTCGAGTCCCGGATGAGATCACGGACGTGACGAGGAGTCTCGAAATGGTCGAGACATAAAGATTCATATATTGGAAGTCTATGTTTGGACATCGGAAGTGTTCCGGTGAAATTGGGAATTTTACCAAGTGCAGGGAGGTTACCGAACCCCGGAATGCTAATGGGCCAACATGGGCCTTAGTGGAAAGGAGAAAGGGGCCCAAGTGCTGGTCGCACCTTTCCCCTTCCCTAGTCCTATTAGGACTAGGAGAAGGGGCGCCCCCTCTCTCTCCCTTCCCACTTGGGGAAACCTAGTTGGACTAGGATTGGGGGAATCCTACTCCTAGTAGGAGTAGGAAACCCCTGGTCGCCTCCTCTCTCTGGCGGCCAGCCCCTCCCTTCCCTCCTTTATATACAGGGCAGGGGCACCCCATGACACACAAGTTGATCCTTGAGATCTTTCCTTAGCCGTGTCGGTGCCCCTTCCACCAAATTACACCTCGATTATACCGTTCACGGAGCTTAGGCGAAGCTTCTGCGTCGGTGGAACATCATCATCGTCCTGCCGCCGTCGTCTTGTGAAACTCTCCCTCAACACTCGGCTGGATCGGAGTTCGAGGGGCGTCATCGAGCTGAGCGTGTGCAGAACTTCGGAGGTGCCGTGCGTTCGGTACTTGGATCGGTTGGATCGTGAAGAAATGCGACTACTTCCTCTACGTTGCGTCAACGCTTCCGTTGCTGGTCTCACGAGTGCGTAGACAACACTCTCATCTCGTTGCTATGCATCACCATGATCTTGCGTGATCGTAGGAAAATTTTTGAAATTACTACGTTTCCCAACAAGTGGCATCCGAGCCTAGGTTTTTATGGTTTGATGATATGCACGAGTAGAACACAAGTGAGTTGTGGACGATACAAGTCATACCGCCTACCAGCATGTCATACTTTGGTTCAGCGGTATTGTTGGACAGACGATCCAGACCAACCTTACGCGTACTCTTCACGAGACCGGTTCCCTCGGCGTGCTTTGCACATAGATGGCTTGTGGAAGACTGTCTCTCCAACTTTAGTTGAACCGAAGTGTAGCTACGCCCGGTCCTTGAGAAGGTTAAAAGCGGAGTCTATTTGTGAAGTATCGTTGTGGTTTTGATGCGTAGGTGAGATTGGTTCTTGCTTAAGCCCGTAGCAGCCACGTAAAATTTGCAACAACAAAGTAGAGGACGTCTAACTTGTTTTTGCAGGGCATGTTGTGATGTGATATGGTCTAGACATGATGCTGAATTTTATTGTATGAGATGATCATGTTTTGTAACCGAAGTTATCGGCAATCGGCAGAGCCACATGGTTGTCGCTTTATTGTATGCAATGCAATCGCCTGTAATGCTTTACTTTATCACTAAGCGGTAGCGATAGTCGTAGAAGCATAAGTTTGGCGAGACGACAACGATGCTACGATGGAGATCAAGGTGTCGCGCCCGGTGACGATGGTGATCATGACGGTGCTTCGGAGATGGAGATCACAAGCACAAGATGATGATGGCCATATCATATCACTTATATTGATTGCATGTGATGTTAATCCTTTATGCATCTTATCTTGCTTTGATTGACGGTAGCATTATAAGATGATCCCTTACTAAATTATCAAGAAGTGTTCTCCCTGAGTATGCACCGTTGCGAAAGTTCTTCGTGCTGAGACACCACGTGATGATCGGGTGTGATAGGCTCTACGTTCAAATACAACGGTGCAAAACAGTTGCACGCAGAATACTCAGGTTATACTTGACGAGCTATGCATATAAGATATGACCTCGGAACACGGAGACCGAAGGTCGGCGTGAATCATATAGTAGATATGATCAACATATTGATGTTCACCATTGAAACTACTCCATCACACGTGATGATCGGTCATGGTGTAGTTGATATGGATCACGCAATCACTTAGAGAATTGGAGGATATTTTTCTAAGTGGGAGTTCTTAAGTAATATGATTAATTGAACTTAAATTTATCATGAACTTAGTACCTGATAGTATCTTGCTTGTCTATGATGTGTAGATAGATGGCTCGTCTTTGTTGTTCCGTTGAATTTTAATGCGTTCCTTGAGAAAGCAAAGTTGAAAGATGATGGCAGCAATTACACGGACTGGGTCCGTAATTTAAGGATTATCCTTATTGCTGCACAAAAGAATTACGTCTGGAAGCACCGTTAGGTGCCAGGCCTGGTGCAAGGGCTGCGCCGAAGTTGTGAACGTCTGGCAAAGCAAAGCTGATGACTACTCTATAGTTCGATTGTGCCATGCTTTACGGCTTAGAACCGGGACTTCAACGTCGTTTTGAACACCATGGAGCATATGAGATGTTCCAGGAGTTGAAGTTAATATTCCAAGCGAATGCCCGGATTGAGAGATATGAAGTCTCCAATAAGTTCTATAGGCTGTAAGATGGAGGAGAACGGTTCTGTCGATGAGCATATACTCGTAATGTCCGGATATAACAATCACTTGATTCAACTGGGAGTTAATCTTCCGGATGATTGCGTCATTGACAGAATTCTCCAATCATCGCCACCAAGCTACAAGAGCTTCGTGATGAACTATAATATGCAAGGGATGACCAAAACAATGCCCGAGCTCTTCGCGATCTTTGAAAGCAGCGGAGGTAGAAATCAAAAAGGAGCATCAAGTGTTGATGGTTAACAAAACCACTAGTTTCAAGAAAAGGGCAAAGGAAAGAAAAGGAAACTTCAAAAGAACGGCAAGCAAGTTGCTAATCAAGAGAAGAAACCCAAGTCTGGTCCTAAGCTGAAACCGAGTGCTTCTATTGCAAGCGGGCTGGTCCTTTGGAAGCGGAACTGCCCCAAGTATTTGGCGGATAAGAAGGATGGCAAGGTTAACAAAGGTATATGTGATATACATGTTATTGATGTGTACCTTACTAATACTCGCAGTAGCACCAGGTATTTGATACTGGTTACCTGCTAATATTTGCAACTCGAAGCAGGGCTACGGATTGCGAAGATTGGCTAAGGGCGAGGTGACGATGCGCGTGGGAAATGGTTCCAAAGTCGATGTGATCGCAATCGGCACGCTACCTCTACATCTACCTTCGGGATTAGTATTAGACCTAAATAATTGTTATTTAGTACCAGCGTTGAGCATGAACATTATATCTGGATCTTGTTTGATGCGAGACGGTTATTCATTTAAATCGTAGAATAATGGTTGTTCTATTTATATGAATAATATCTTTTATGGTCATGCACCATTGAAGAATGGTTTGTTTTTACTTAATCTTGATAGTAGTGATACACATATTCATAATGTTGAAACCAAAAGATGCAGAGTTGATAATGATGGTGCAACTTATTTGTGGCACTGCCGTTTAGGTCATATCGGTGTAAAGCGCATGAAGAAACTCCATCTTGATGGACTTTTGGAGTCACTTGATTATGAATCACTTGGCACTTGCGAACCGTGCCTTATGGGCAAGATGACTAAAACACCGTTCTCGGAACTATGGAGAGAGCAACAGATTTATTGGAAATCATACATACCGATGTATGTGGTCCAATGAATGTTGAGGCTAAATGGCGGATATCGTTATTTTCTCACCTTCACAGATGATTTGAGCAGATATGGGTATATCTACTTAATGAAACACAAGTCTGAAACATTTGAAAAGTTCAAAGAATTTCAGAGTGAAGTGGAAAATCATCGTAACAAGAAAATAAAGTTTCTACGATCTGATCGTGGAGGAGAATATTTGAGTTACGAGTTTGGCCTACATTTGAAACAATGCGGAATAGTTTCAAGAACTTACGCCACCGAACACCACAACGTAATGGTGTGTCCGAACGTCAGAATCGTACTTTATTAGATATGGTGCGATCTATGATGTCTCTTCTTGATTTACCGCTATCGTTTTGGGGTTATGCTTTAGAGACGGCTACATTCACTTTAAATAGGGCACCATCTAAATCCGTTGAGACGACGCCTTATGAACTGTGGTTTGGCAAGAAACCAAAGTTGTCGCTTCTGAAAGTTTGGGGCTGCGATGCTTATGTGAAAAAGCTTCAACCTGATAAGCTCGAACCCAAATCGGAGAAATGTGTCTTCATAGGATACCCAAAGGAGACTGTTGGGTACACCTTCTATCACAGATCCGAAGGCAAGATTTTTGTTGCTAAATTGGAAACTTTTTGGAGAAGGAGTTTCTCTCGAAAGAAGTGAGTGGGAGGAAAGTAGAACTTGATGAGATAACTGTATCTACTCCCTTATTGAGAAGTAGTACATCACGTAAATCAGTTTCCGTGACACCTACACCAAATAGGGAGGAAGTTAATGATGATGATCATGAAACTTCAGATCGAAGTTTCTCTGCAACTTCGTAGATCAACCAGAGCAAGATCCGCACTGCAGTGGTACGGTAATCCTATTCTGGAAGTCATATTCTTTGGAACATGATGAACCTACGAACTATGAAGAAGCGATGGTGAGCCCAGATTCCACAAAATGGCTTGAGGCCATGAAATCTGAGATGGGATCCATGTATGAGAACAAAGTGTGGACTTTGGTTGACTTGCCCGATGATCGGCAAGCAATTGAGAATAAATGGATCTTCAAGAAGAAGACTGACGCTGATGGTAATGTTATCGTCTATAAAGCTCGACTTGTTGCAAAAGGTTTTCGACAAGTTCAAGGGATTGACTACGATGAGACCTTCTCACCCGTGGCGATGCTTAAGTCCGTCCGAATCATGTTAGCAATTGCCGCATTTTATGATTATGAAATTTGGCAAATGGATGTTAAAACTGCATTCCTGAATGGATTTACGGAAGAAGAGTTGTATATGATGCAACCAGAAGGTTTTGTCGATCCAAAGGGAACTAACAAAGTGTGCAAGCTCCAGCGATCCATTTATGGACTGGTGCAAGCCTCTCGGAGTTGGAATAAACGTTTTGATAGTGTGATCAAAGAATTTGGTTTTATACAGACTTTTGGAGAAGCCTGTATTTACAAGAAAGTGAGTGGGAGCTCTGTAGCATTTCTGATATTATATGTGGATGACATATTACTGATCGGAAATGATATAGAATTCTGATAGCATAAAGGGATACTTGAATAAGAGTTTTTCGATGAAAGACCTCGGTGAAGCTGCTTACATATTGGGCATTAAGATCTATAGAGATAGATCAAGACGCTTAATAGGACTTTCACAAAGCACATACCTTGATAAAGTTTTGAAAAAGTTCAAAATGGATCGAGGCAAAGAAAGGGTTCTTGCCGGTGTTACAAGGTGTGAAGTTGAGTAAGACTCAATGCCCGACCACCGCAGAAGATAGAGAGAAAATGAAAGATGTTCCCTATGCTTCAGCCATAGGCTCTATCATGTATGCAATGCTGTGTACCAGACCTGATGTGTGCCTTCTTTGTAAGTTTGGCGGCAGTACCAAAGTAATCCAGAGTGGATCAATCGACAGCGGTCAAGAACATCCTTAAATACTTGAGAAGGACTAAGGATATGTTTCTCATTTATGGCGGTGACAAAGAACTCGTCAGAACGGTTACGTCGACGCATAGCTTTGACACTGATCCGGACGATTCTAAATCGCAAACCGGATACGTATTTACATTAAACGGTGGAGCTGTCGGTTGGTGCAGTTCCAAACAAAGCGTCGTGGCGGGATCTACATGTGAAGTTGAGTACATAGCTGCTTGGAAGCAGCTAATGAAGGAGTCTGGATGAAGGAGTTCATAACCGATCTAGGTGTTGTACCTAGTATATCGGGTCCAATGAAAATCTTCTGTGACAATCTTGGTGCAATTGCCTTGGCAAAGGAATCCAGATTTCACAAGAGAACCAAGCACATCAAAAGACGCTTCAACTCCATCCGGATTTGGTCCGGTGGGAGACATAGAGATATGCAAGATACATACGGATCTGAATGTTGCAGACCGTTGACTAAGCCTCTTCCACGAGCAAAACATGATCAGCACCAAGACTCCATGGGTGTTAGAATCATTATCAGTATAATCTAGATTATTGACTCTAGTGCAAGTGGGAGACTGAAGGAAATATGCCCTAGAGGCAATAATAATGTTATTATTTATTTCCTTATATCATGATAAATGTTTATTATTCATGCTAGAATTGTATTAACCGGAAACATAATACATGTGTGAATACATAAACCTACAGAGTGTCACTAGTATGCCTCTACTTGACTAGCTCGTTAATCAAAAGATGGTTATGTTTCCTAACCATGAACAAGGAGTTGTTATTTGATTAACGGGATCACATCATTGGTTGAATGATCTGATTGACATGACCCATTCCATTAGCATAGCACCTGATCGTATAGTTTGTTGCTAGTGCCTTTCTTCATGACTTATACATGTTCCTATGACTATGAGATTATGCAACTCCCGTTTGCACGAGGAACACTTTGGTGCTACCAAACGTCCACAACGTAATCGGGTGATTATAAAGGTACATTACAGGTGTCTCCGAAGGTACATGTTGGGTTGGCATATTTCGAGATTAGGATTTGTCACTCCGATTGCTCGGAGAGGTATCTCTGGGCCCTCTCGGTAATGCACATCACATAAGCCTTGCAAGCATTGCAACTAATGTGTTAGTTGTGAGATGATGTATTACGAAGCGAGTAAAGAGACTTGCCGGTAACGAGATTGAACTAGGTATTGGATACCGACGATCGAATCTCGGGCAAGTAACATACCGATGACAAAGGGAACAAAGTTTGTTGTTATGCTGTGTGACCGTTAAAAGATCTTCTTAGATTTTGTAGGTGCCTATATGGGCATCCATGTCCCGCTATTGGTTATTGACCGGAGAGGTGTCTCGGTCATGTCTACATAGTTTTCGAACCCGTAGGGTCCGCTTGACAACGCTTCGATGATGGCAGTTACTATGAGTTTTTATGATGTTTCTGTACCGAAGGTTGTTCGAGTCCCGGATGAGATCACGGACGTGACGAGGATTCTCGAAATGGTATAGACATAAAGATTCATATATTGGAAGTCTATGTTTTGACATCGGAAGTGTTCCGGGTGAAATTGGGAATTTTACCAAGTACCGGGAGGTTACCGGAAACCCCCGGAATGCTAATGGGCCAACATGGGCCTTAGTGGAAAGGAGAAAAGGGGGCCCAAGTGCTGGCTGCACCTTTCCCCCTTCCCTAGTCCTATTAGGACTAGGAGAAGGCGCCTCTCTCTCCCTTCCCACTTGGGGAAACCTAGTTGGACTAGGATTGGGGGAATCCTACTCCTAGTAGGAGTAGGAAACCCTGGTGCGCCTCCTCTCTCGGCCGGCCAGCCCCTCCCTTCCCTCCTTTATATATACAGGGCAGGGGCACCCCATGACACACAAGTTGATCCTTGAGATCTTTCCTTAGCCGTGTGCGGTGCCCCCTTCCACCAAATTACACCTCGATTATACCGTTACGGAGCTTAGGCGAAGCTCTGCGTCGGTGGAACATCATCATCGTCACCACGCCGTCGTCTTGTGAAACTCTCCTCAACACTCGGCTGGATCGGAGTTCGAGGGACGCCATCGAGCTGAACGTGTGCAGAACTCGGAGGTGCCGTAGTTCGGTACTTGGATCGGTTGGATCGTGAAGAAGTACGACTACTTCCTCTACGTTGCGTCAACGCTTCCGTTGCTGGTCTACGAGGGTACGTAGACAACACTCTCATCTCGTTGCTATGCATCACCATGATCTTGCGTGATCGTAGGAAATTTTTTGAAATTACTACGTTTCCCAACAGTGGCATCCGAGCCTAGGTTTTTATGGTTTGATGATATGCACGAGTAGAACACAAGTGAGTTGTGGACGATACAAGTCATACCGCCTACCAAAGATGTCATACTTTGGTTCAGCGGTATTGTTGGACGACGATCCAGACCAACCTTACGCGTACTCTTCGCGAGACCGGTTCCCTCGACGTGCTTTGCACATAGATGGCTTGTGGAAGACTGTCTCTCCAACTTTAGTTGAACCGAGTGGCTACGCCCGGTCCTTGAGAAGGTTAAAGCGGAGTCTATTTGACGAAGTATCGTTGTGGTTTTGATGCGTAGGTGAGATTGGTTCTTGCTTAAGCCCGTAGCAGCCACGTAAAATTTGCAACAACAAAGTAGAGGACGTCTAACTTGTTTTTGCAGGGCATGTTGTGATGTGATATGGTCTAGACATGATGCTGAATTTTATTGTATGAGATGATCATGTTTTGTAACCGAAGTTATCGGCAATCGGGCAGGAGCCACATGGTTGTCGCTTTATTGTATGCAATGCAATCGCCTGTAATGCTTTACTTTATCACTAAGCGGTAGCGATAGTCGTAGAAGCATAAGTTTGGCGAGACGACAACGATGCTACGATGGAGATCAAGGTGTCGCTACCGGTGACGATGGTGATCATGACGGTGCTTGAGATGGAGATCACAAGCACAAGATGATGATGGCCATATCATATCACTTATATTGATTGCATGTGATGTTAATCCTTTATGCATCTTATCTTGCTTTGATTGACGGTAGCATTATAAGATGATCCCTTACTAAATTATCAAGAAGTGTTCTCCTGAGTATGCACCGCTATGTAAAGTTCTTCGTCTTTGAGACACCACGTGATGATCGGGTGTGATAGGCTCTACGTTCAAATACAACGGTGCAAAACAGTTGCACACGCAGAATACTCAGGTTATACTTGACGAGCTATGCATATAAGATATGACCTCGAAACACGGAGACCGAAAGGTCGAGCGTGAATCATATAGTAGATATGATCAACATATTGATGTTCACCATTGAAACTACTCCATCACACGTGATGATCGGTCATGGTGTAGTTGATATGGATCACGCAATCACTTAGAGAATTGGAGGGATATTTTTCTAAGTGGGAGTTCTTAAGTAATATGATTAATTGAACTTAAATTTATCATGAACTTAGTACCGATAGTATCTTGCTTGTCTATGATGTGTAGATAGATGGCTCGTCTTTGTTGTTCCGTTGAATTTTAATGCGTTCCTTGAGAAAGCAAAGTTGAAAGATGATGGCAGCAATTACACGGATCGGGTCCGTAACTTAAGGATTATCCTTATTGCTGCACGGAAGAATTACGTCCTGGAAGCACCGTTAGGTGCCGTGCCTGGTGTAAGGGCTGCGCGAGAAGTTGTGAACGTCTGGCAAAGCAAAGTCGATGACTACTCTATAGTTCGATTGTGCCATGCTTTACGGCTTAGAACCGGGACTTCAACGTCGTTTTGAACACCATGGAGCATATGAGATGTTCCAGGAGTTGAAGTTAATATTCCAAGCGAATGCCCGGATTGAGAGATATGAAGTCTCCAATAAGTTCTATAGCTGTAAGATGGAGGAGAACGGTTCACAAGGAGCATATACTCGTAATGTCTGGATATAACAATCACTTGATTCAACTTGGAGTTAATCTTCCGGATGATTGCGTCATTGACAGAATTCTCCAATCACTGCCACCAAGCTACAAGAGCTTCGTGATGAACTATAATATGCAAGGGATGACCAAAACAATGCCCGAGCTCTTCGCGATGCTAAAAGCCGCGGAGGTAGAAATCAAAAAGGAGCATCAAGTGTTGATGGTTAACAAAACCACTAGTTTCAAGAAAAGGGCAAAGGAAAGAAAAAGGAAACTTCAAAAGAACGGCAAGCAAGTTGCTAATCAAGAGAAGAAACCCAAGTCTGGTCCTAAGCCTGAAACCCAGTGCTTCTATTGCAAGCGTGCTGGTCATCGAAGCGGAACTGCCCCAAGTATTTGGCGGATAAGAAGGATGGCAAGGTTAACAAAGGTATATGTGATATACATGTTATTGATGTGTACCTTACTAATACTCGCAGAGCACTGGTATTTGATAATGGTTACATTGCTAATATTTGCAACTCGAAACAGGGGCTACGGATTGCCGAAGATTGGCTAAGGACGAGGTGACGATGCGTGGGAAATGGTTCCAAAGTCGATGTGATCGCAATCGCACGCTACCTCTACATCTACCTTCGGGATTAGTATTAGACCTAAATAATTGTTATTTAGTACCAGCGTTGAGCATGAACATTATATCTGGATCTTGTTTGATGCGAGACGGTTATTCATTTAAATCAGAGAATAATGGTTGTTCTATTTATATGAATAATATCTTTTATGGTCATGCACCATTGAAGAATGGTTTGTTTTTACTTAATCTTGATAGTAGTGATACACATATTCATAATGTTGAAACCAAAAGATGCAGAGTTGATAATGATGGTGCAAATTATTTGTGGCACTGCCGTTTAGGTCATATCGGTGTAAAGCGCATGAAGAAACTCCATAATGATGGACTTTTGGAGTCACTTGATTATGAAAAACTTGGCAATATCGAACCGTGCCTTATGGGCAAGATGACTAAAACACCGTTCTCCGGAACTATGGAGAGAGCAACAGATTTATTGGAAATCATACATACCGATGTATGTGGTCCAATGAATGTTGAGGCTCGTGGCGGATATCGTTATTTTCTCACCTTCACAGATGATTTGAGCAGATATGGGTATATCTACTTAATGAAACACAAGTCTGAAACATTTGAAAAGTTCAAAGAATTTCAGAGTGAAGTGGAAAATCATCGTAACAAGAAAATAAAGTTTCTACGATCTGATCGTGGAGGAGAATATTTGAGTTACGAAGTTTGGCCTACATTTGAAACAATGCGGAATAGTTTCAGCAACTTACGCCACCGGAACACCACAACGTAATGGTGTGTCCGAGCGTAATCGTCGTACTTTATTAGATATGGTGCGATCTATGATGTCTCTTACTGATTTACCGCTATCGCTTTTGGGGTTATGCTTTAGAGACGGCTACATTCACTTTAAATAGGGCACCATCTAAATCCGTTGAGACGACGCCTTATGAACTGTGGTTTGGCAAGAAACCAAAGTTATCCTTTCTGAAAGTTTGGGGCTGCGATGCTTATGTGAAAAAGCTTCAACCTGATAAGCTCGAACCCAAATCGGAGAAATGTGTCTTCATAGGATACCCAAAGGAGACTGTTGGGTACACCTTCTATCACAGATCCGAAGGCAAGATTTTTGTTGCTAAATTCGGAAACTTTTTGGAGAAGGAGTTTCTCTCGAAAGAAGTGAGTGGGAGGAAAGTAGAACTTGATGAGATAATCGTATCTACTCCCTTATTGAGAAGTAGTACATCACGTAAATCAGTTTCCGTGACACCTACACCAAATAGGGAGGAAGTTAATGATGATGATCATGAAACTTCAGATCGAAGTTTCTACAGAACCGTAGATCAACCAGAGCAAGATCCGCACTGCAGTGGTACGGTAATCCTATTCTGGAAGTCATGTTCTTTGGAACATGATGAACCTACGAACTATGAAGAAGCGATGGTGAGCCCAGATTCCACAAAATGGCTTGAGGCCATGAAATCTGAGATGGGATCCATGTATGAGAACAAAGTGTGGACTTTGGTTGACTTTCCGATGATCGGCAAGCAATTGAGAATAAATGGATCTTCAAGAAGAAGACCGACGCTGATGGTAATGTTATCGTCTATAAAGCTCGACTTGTTGCAAAAGGTTTTCGACAAGTTCAAGGGATTGACTACGATGAGACCTTCTCACCCGTGGCGATGCTTAAGTCCGTCCGAATCATGTTAGCAATTGCCGCATTTTATGATTATGAAATTTGGCAAATGGATGTTAAAACTGCATTCCTGAATGGATTTACGGAAGAAGAGTTGTATATGATGCAACCAGAAGGTTTTGTCGATCCAAAGGGAACTAACAAAGTGTGCAAGCTCCAATGATCCATTTATGGACTGGTGCAAGCCTCTCGGAGTTGGAATAAACGTTTTGATAGTGTGATCAAAGCATTTGGTTTTATATGAGACTTTTGGAGAAGCCTGTATTTACAAGAAAGTGAGTGGGAGCTCAGTAGCATTTACGATATTATATGTGGATGACATATTACTGATCGGAAATGATATAGAATTTCTGGATAGCATAAAGGGATACTTGAATAAGAGTTTTTCGATGAAAGACCTCGGTGAAGCTGCTTACATATTGGGCATTAAGATCTATAGAGATAGATCAAGACGCTTAATAGGACTTTCACAAAGCACATACCTTGATAAAGTTTTGAAAAAGTTCAAAATGGATCGAGCAAAGAAAGGGTTCTTGCCGGTGTTACAAGGTGTGAAGTTGAGTAAGACTCAATGCCCGACCACCGCAGAAGATAGAGAGAAAATGAAAGATGTTCCCTATGCTTCAGCCATAGGCTCTATCATGTATGCAATGCTGTGTACCAGACCTGATGTGTGCCTTCTTTGTAAGTTTGGCGGCAGTACCAAAGTAATCCAGGAGTGGATCACTGGACAGCGGTCAAGAACATCCTTAAATACTTGAGAAGGACTAAGGATATGTTTCTCATTTATGGCGGTGACAAAGAACTCGTCGTAAACGGTTACGTCGACGCAAGCTTTGACACTGATCCGGACGATTCTAAATCGCAAACCGGATACGTATTTACATTAAACGGTGGAGCTGTCAGTTGGTGCAGTTCCAAACAAAGCGTCGTGGCGGGATCTACATGTGAAGCTGAGTACATAGCTGCTTCGGAAGCAGCTAATGAAGGAGTCTGGATGAAGGAGTTCATAACCGATCTAGGTGTTGTACCTAGTATATCGGGTCCAATGAAAATCTTCTGTGACAATACTGGTGCAATTGCCTTGGCAAAGGAATCCAGATTTCACAAGAGAACCAAGCACATCAAAAGACGCCTTCAACTCCATCCGGATCTTGTCCAGGTGGGAGACATAGAAATTTGCAAGATACATACAGATCTGAATGTTGCAGACCCGTTGACTAAGCCTCTTCCACGAGCAAAACATGACCAGCACCAAGGCTCCATGGGTGTTAAAATCATTACAGTGTAATCTAGATTATTTACTCTAGTGCAAGTGGGAGACTGAAGGAAATATGCCCTAGAGGCAATAACAAAGTTATTATTTATTTCCTTATATCATGATAAATGTTTATTATTCATGCTAGAATTGTATTAACAGGAAACATAATACATGTGTGAATACATAAACCTACAGAGTGTCACTAGTATGCCTCTACTTGACTAGCTCGTTAATCAAAAGATGGTTATGTTTCCTAACCATGAACAAGGAGTTGTTATTTGATTAACGGGATCACATCATTGGTTGAATGATCTGATTGACATGACCCATTCCATTAGCATAGCACCTGATCGTATAGTTTGTTGCTAGTGCCTTTCTTCATGACTTATACATGTTCCTATGACTATGAGATTATGCAACTCCCGTTTGCACGAGGAACACTTTGGGTGCTACCAAACGTCACAACGTAATCGGGTGATTATAAAGGTACATTACAGGTGTCTCCGAAGGTACATGTTGGGTTGGCATATTTCGAGATTAGGATTTGTCACTCCGATTGTGGGAGAGGTATCTCTGGGCCCTCTCGGTAATGCACATCACATAAGCCTTGCAAGCATTGCAACTAATGTGTTAGTTGTGAGATGATGTATTACGAAGCGAGTAAAGAGACTTGCCGTAACGAGATTGAACTAGGTATTGGATACCGACGATCGAATCTCGGGCAAGTAACATACCGATGACAAAGGGAACAACGTATGTTGTTATGCGGTCCGACCGATAAAGATCTTCGTAGAATATGTAGGAGCCAATATGGGCATCCAGGTCCCGCTATTGGTTATTGACCGGAGAGGTGTCTCGGTCATGTCTACATAGTTCTCGAACCCGTAGGGTCCGCACGCTTAACGCTTCGATGGCAGTTACTATGAGTTTTATGATGTTTCTGTACCGAAGGTTGTTCGAGTCCCGGATGAGATCACGGACGTGACGAGGAGTCTCGAAATGGTCGAGACATAAAGATTCATATATTGGAAGTCTATGTTTGGACATCGGAAGTGTTCCGGTGAAATTGGGAATTTTACCAAGTGCAGGGAGGTTACGGAACCCCGGAATGCTAATGGGCCAACATGGGCCTTAGTGGAAAGGAGAAAAGGGGCCCAAGTGCTGGTCGCACCTTTCCCCTTCCCTAGTCCTATTAGGACTAGGAGAAGGCGCCCCCTCTCTCTCCCTTCCCACTTGGGGAAACCTAGTTGGACTAGGATTGGGGAATCCTACTCCTAGTAGGAGTAGGAAACCCCTGCGCCTCCTCTCTCTGGCCGGCCAGCCCCTCCCTTCCCTCCTTTATATACAGGGGCAGGGGCACCCCATGACACACAAGTTGATCCTTGAGATCTTTCCTTAGCCGTGTGCGGTGCCCCTTCCACCAAATTACACCTCGATTATACCGTTCACGGAGCTTAAGGCGAAGCTTCTGCGTCGGTGGAACATCATCATCGTCCTGCGCCCGTCGTCTTGTGAAACTCTCCCTCAACACTCGGCTGGATCGGAGTTCGAGGGACGTCATCGAGCTGAACGTGTGCAGAACTTCGGAGGTGCCGTCGTTCGGTACTTGGATCGGTTGGATCGTGAAGAAGTACGACTACTTCCTCTACGTTGCGTCAACGCTTCCGTTCTTTGGTCTCACGAGGGTACGTAGACAACACTCTCATCTCGTTGCTATGCATCACCATGATCTTGCGTGATCGTAGGAAAATTTTTGAAATTACTACGTTTCCCAACAAAGTGGCATCCGAGCCTAGGTTTTTATGGTTTGATGATATGCACGAGTAGAACACAAGTGAGTTGTGGACGATACAAGTCATCTTGCCTACCAAAGCATGTCATACTTTGGTTCAGCGGTATTGTTGGACAGACGATCCGACCAACCTTACGCGTACTCTTCCACGCGAGACCGGTTCCCTCGGCGTGCTTTGCACATAGATGGCTTGTGGAAGACTGTCTCTCCAACTTTAGTTGAACTGAGTGTGGCTACGCCCGGTCCTTGAGAAGGTTAAAGCGGAGTCTATTTGACGAAGTATCGTTGTGGTTTTGATGCGTAGGTGAGATTGGTTCTTGCTTAAGCCCGTAGCAGCCACGTAAAATTTGCAACAACAAAGTAGAGGACGCCTAACTTGTTTTTGCAGGGCATGTTGTGATGTGATATGGTCTAGACATGATGCTGAATTTTATTGTATGAGATGATCATGTTTTGTAACCGAAGTTATCGGCAATCGGCAGGAGCCACATGGTTGTCGCTTTATTGTATGCAATGCAATCATACTGTAATGCTTTACTTTATCACTAAGCGGTAGCGATAGTCGTAGAAGCATAAGTTTGGCGAGACGACAACGATGCTACGATGGAGATCAAGGTGTCGCTACGGTGACGATGGTGATCATGACGGTGCTTCGAGATGGAGATCACAAGCACAAGATGATGATGGCCATATCATATCACTTATATTGATTGCATGTGATGTTAATCCTTTATGCATCTTATCTTGCTTTGATTGACGGTAGCATTATAAGATGATCCCTTACTAAATTATCAAGAAGTGTTCTCCCGAGTATGCACCGCTATGAAAGTTCTTCGTCTTTGAGACACCACGTGATGATCGGGTGTGATAGGCTCTACGTTCAAATACAACGGTGCAAAACAGTTGCACACGCAGAATACTCAGGTTATACTTGACGAGCTATGCATATAAGATATGACCTCGGAACACGGAGACCGAAAGGTCGAGCGTGAATCATATAGTAGATATGATCAACATATTGATGTTCACCATTGAAACTACTCCATCACACGTGATGATCGGTCATGGTGTAGTTGATATGGATCACGCAATCACTTAGAGAATTGGAGGATATTTTTCTAAGTGGGAGTTCTTAAGTAATATGATTAATTGAACTTAAATTTATCATGAACTTAGTACCGATAGTATCTTGCTTGTCTATGATGTGTAGATAGATGGCTCGTCTTTGTTGTTCCGTTGAATTTTAATGCGTTCCTTGAGAAAGCAAAGTTGAAAGATGATGGCAGCAATTACACGGACTGGGTCCAGAATTTAAGGATTATCCTTATTGCTGCACAAAAGAATTACGTCCCCGAAGCACCGTTAGGTGCCGTGCCTGGTGCAAGGGCTGCGCCGTAAGTTGTGAACGTCTGCAAAGCAAAGCTGATGACTACTCTATAGTTCGGTGTGCCATGCTTTACGGCTTAGAACCGACTTCAACGTCGCTTTTGAACACCATGGAGCATATGAGATGTTCCAGGAGTTGAAGTTAATATTCCAAGCGAATGCCCGGATTGAGAGATATGAAGTCTCCAATAAGTTCTATAGCTGTAAGATGGAGGAGAACGGTTACTGTCGGTGAGCATATACTCGTAATGTCCGGATATAACAATCACTTGATTCAACCGGGAGTTAATCTTCCGGATGATTGCGTCATTGATGTAATTCTCCAATCATCGCCACCAAGCTACAAGAGCTTCGTGATGAACTATAATATGCAAGGGATGACCAAAACAATGCCCGAGCTCTTCGCGATGCCGAAAGTCATGGAGGTAGAAATCAAAAAGGAGCATCAAGTGTTGATGGTTAACAAAACCACTAGTTTCAAGAAAAAGGGCAAAGGAAAGAAAAAGGAAACTTCAAAAAGAACGGCAAGCAAGTTGCTAATCAAGAGAAGAAACCCAAGTCTGGTCCTAAGCTCAAACTGAGTGCTTCTATTGCAAGCGTGCTGGTCAATGGAAGCGGAACTGCCCCAAGTATTTGGCGGATAAGAAGGATGGCAAGGTTAACAAAGGTATATGTGATATACATGTTATTGATGTGTACCTTACTAATACTCGCAGAGCACCTGGTATTTGATACTTTGGTTACATTGCTAATATTTGCAACTCGAAACAGGGGCTACGGATTGCGAAGATTGGCTAAGGACGAGGTGACGATCTTGGCGTGGGAAATGGTTCCAAAGTCGATGTGATCGCAATCGGCACGCTACCTCTACATCTACCTTCGGGATTAGTATTAGACCTAAATAATTGTTATTTAGTACCAGCGTTGAGCATGAACATTATATCTGGATCTTGTTTGATGCGAGACGGTTATTCATTTAAATCGTAGAATAATGGTTGTTCTATTTATATGAATAATATCTTTTATGGTCATGCACCATTGAAGAATGGTTTGTTTTTACTTAATCTTGATAGTAGTGATACACATATTCATAATGTTGAAACCAAAAGATGCAGAGTTGATAATGATGGTGCAACTTATTTGTGGCACCGCCGTTTAGGTCATATCGGTGTAAAGCGCATGAAGAAACTCCATCTTGATGGACTTTTGGAGTCACTTGATTATGAATCACTTGGCACTTATGAACCGTGCCTTATGGGCAAGATGACTAAAACACCGCTTCTCCGGAACTATGGAGAGAGCAACAGATTTATTGGAAATCATACATACGGATGTATGTGGTCCAATGAATGTTGAGGCTCGTGGCGGATATCGTTATTTTCTCACCTTCACAGATGATTTGAGCAGATATGGGTATATCTACTTAATGAAACACAAGTCTGAAACATTTGAAAAGTTCAAAGAATTTCAGAGTGAAGTGGAAAATCATCGTAACAAGAAAATAAAGTTTCTACGATCTGATCGTGGAGGAGAATATTTGAGTTACGAGTTTGGCCTACATTTGAAACAATGCGGAATAGTTTCGCAACTTACGCCACCGAACACCACAACGTAATGGTGTGTCCGAACGTCAGAATCGTACTTTTATTAGATATGGTGCGATCTATGATGTCTCTTACTGATTTACCGCTATCGCTTTTGGGGTTATGCTTTAGAGACGGCTACATTCACTTTAAATAGGGCACCATCTAAATCCGTTGAGACGACGCCTTATGAACTGTGGTTTGGCAAGAAACCAAAGTTGTCGCTTCTGAAAGTTTGGGGCTGCGATGCTTATGTGAAAAAGCTTCAACCTGATAAGCTCGAACCCAAATCGGAGAAATGTGTCTTCATAGGATACCCAAAGGAGACTGTTGGGTACACCTTCTATCACAGATCCGAAGGCAAGATTTTTGTTGCTAAATTCGGAAACTTTTGGAGAAGGAGTTTCTCTCGAAAGAAGTGAGTGGGAGGAAAGTAGAACTTGATGAGATAATCGTATCTACTCCCTTATTGAGAAGTAGTACATCACGTAAATCAGTTTCGTGACACCTACACCAAATAGGGAGGAAGTTAATGATGATGATCATGAAACTTCAGATCGAAGTTTCTACTGAACTTCAGAGATCAACCAGAGCAAGATCCGCACTGCAGTGGTACGGTAATCCTATTCGAAGTCATGTTATGGAACATGATGAACCTACGAACTATGAAGAAGCGATGGTGAGCCCAGATTCCACAAAATGGCTTGAGGCCATGAAATCTGAGATGGGATCCATGTATGAGAACAAAGTGTGGACTTTGGTTGACTTGCCCGATGATCGGCAAGCAATTGAGAATAAATGGATCTTCAAGAAGAAGACTGACGCTGATGGTAATGTTATCGTCTATAAAGCTCGACTTGTTGCAAAAGGTTTTCGACAAGTTCAAGGGATTGACTACGATGAGACCTTCTCACCAGAAGCGATGCTTAAGTCCGTCCGAATCATGTTAGCAATTGCCGCATTTTATGATTATGAAATTTGGCAAATGGATGTTAAAACTGCATTCTGAATGGATTTACGGAAGAAGAGTTGTATATGATGCAACCAGAAGGTTTTGTCGATCCAAAGGGAACTAACAAAGTGTGCAAGCTCCAGCGATCCATTTATGGACTGGTGCAAGCCTCTCGGAGTTGGAATAAACGTTTTGATAGTGTGATCAAAGAATTTGGTTTTATACGGACTTTTGGAGAAGCTGTATTTACAAGAAAGTGAGTGGGAGCTCAGAGCATTTACGATATTATATGTGGATGACATATTACCGATCGGAAATGATATAGAATTTCTGGATAGCATAAAGGGATACTTGAATAAGAGTTTTTCGATGAAAGACCTCGGTGAAGCTGCTTACATATTGGGCATTAAGATCTATAGAGATAGATCAAGACGCTTAATAGGACTTTCACAAAGCACATACCTTGATAAAGTTTTGAAAAAGTTCAAAATGGATCAGGCAAAGAAAGGGTTCTTGCCGGTGTTACAAGGTGTGAAGTTGAGTAAGACTCAATGCCCGACCACCGCAGAAGATAGAGAGAAAATGAAAGATGTTCCCTATGCTTCAGCCATAGGCTCTATCATGTATGCAATGCTGTGTACCAGACCTGATGTGTGCCTTGCTGTAAGTTTGGCGGGCAGGTACCAAAGTAATCCAGAGTGGATCATCGGACAGCGGTCAAGAACATCCTTAAATACTTGAGAAGGACTAAGGATATGTTTCTCATTTATGGCGGTGACAAAGAACTCGTCAGAACGGTTACGTCGACGCAAGCTTTGACACTGATCCCGACGATTCTAAATCGCAAACCGGATACGTATTTACATTAAACGGTGGAGCTGTCAGTTGGTGCAGTTCCAAACAAAGCGTCGTGGCGGGATCTACATGTGAAGCTGAGTACATAGCTGCTTCGGAAGCAGCTAATGAAGGAGTCTGGATGAAGGAGTTCATAACCGATCTAGGTGTTGTACCTAGTATATCGGGTCCAATGAAAATCTTCTGTGACAATACTGGTGCAATTGCCTTGGCAAAGGAATCCAGATTTCACAAGAGAACCAAGCACATCAAAAGACGCCTTCAACTCCATCCGGGATTTGGTCCGTGGGAGACATAGAGATATGCAAGATACATACAGATCTGAATGTTGCGTAATTCGTTGACTAAGCCTCTTCCACGAGCAAAACATGATCAGCACCAAGACTCCATGGGTGTTAGAATCATTATGTATAATCTAGATTATTGACTCTAGTGCAAGTGGGAGACTCAAGGAAATATGCCCTAGAGGCAATAATAATGTTATTATTTATTTCCTTATATCATGATAAATGTTTATTATTCATGCTAGAATTGTATTAACCGGAAACATAATACATGTGTGAATACATAAACCTCTGAGTGTCACTAGTATGCCTCTACTTGACTAGCTCGTTAATCAAAAGATGGTTATGTTTCCTAACCATGAACAAGGAGTTGTTATTTGATTAACGGGATCACATCATTGGTTGAATGATCTGATTGACATGACCCATTCCATTAGCATAGCACCTGATCGTATAGTTTGTTGCTAGTGCCTTTCTTCATGACTTATACATGTTCCTATGACTATGAGATTATGCAACTCCCGTTTGCACGAGGAACACTTTGGTGCTACCAAACGTCACAACGTAATCGGGTGATTATAAAGGTACATTACAGGTGTCTCCGAAGGTACATGTTGGGTTGGCATATTTCGAGATTAGGATTTGTCACTCCGATTGTCTGGAGAGGTATCTCCGGCCCTCTCGGTAATGCACATCACATAAGCCTTGCAAGCATTGCAACTAATGTGTTAGTTGTGAGATGATGTATTACGAATAGAGTAAAGAGACTTGCCGGTAACGAGATTGAACTAGGTATTGGATACCGACGATCGAATCTCGGGCAAGTAACATACCGATGACAAAGGGAACAACGTATGTTGTTATGCGGTCTGACCGATAAAGATCTTCGTAGAATATGTAGGAGCCAATATGGGCATCCAGGTCCCGCTATTGGTTATTGACCGGAGAGGTGTCTCGGTCATGTCTACATAGTTTTCGAACCCGTAGGGTCCGCACGCTTAACGTTTCGATGACAGTTACTATGAGTTTTTATGATGTTTCTGTACGAAGGTTGTTCGAGTCCCGGATGAGATCACGGACGTGACGAGGAGTCTCGAAATGGTCGAGACATAAAGATTCATATATTGGAAGTCTATGTTTGGACATCGAAGTGTTCCGGTGAAATTGGGAATTTTACCAAGTACCGGAGGTTACCGAACCCCCGGAATGCTAATGGGCCAACATGGGCCTTAGTGGAAAGGAGAAAGGGGCCCAAGTGCTGGCCGCACCTTCCCCCCTTCCCTAGTCCTATTAGGACTAGGAGAAGGGGGCGCCCCCCTCTCTCTCCCTTCCCACTTGGGGAAACCTAGTTGGACTAGGATTGGGGGGGGGGGAATCCTACTCCTAGTAGGAGTAGGAAACCCTGGTGCGCCCCCTCTCTCTGGCCGGCCAGCCCCTCCCCTTCCCTCCTTTATATACAGGGGCAGGGGGCACCCCATGACACACAAGTTGATCCTTGAGATCTTTCCTTAGCCGTGTGCGGTGCCCCCTTCCACCAAATTACACCTCGATTATACCGTTACGGAGCTTAGGCGAAGCTCTGCGTCGGTGGAACATCATCATCGTCACCACGCCGTCAGTCGTCTTGTAAACTCTCCCTCAACACTCGGCTGGATCGGAGTTCGAGGGACGCCATCGAGCTGAACGTGTGCGTAACTCCGGAGGTGCCGTGACGTTCGGTACTTGGATCGGTTGGATCGTGAAGAAGTACGACTACTTCCTCTACGTTGCGTCAACGCTTCCGTTGCTGGTCTACGAGGGTACGTAGACAACACTCTCATCTCGTTGCTATGCATCACCATGATCTTGCGTGATCGTCGGAAAATTTTTGAAATTACTACGTTTCCCAACAAAGGGCATCCGAGCCTAGGTTTTTATGGTTTGATGATATGCACGAGTAGAACACAAGTGAGTTGTGGACGATACAAGTCATACTGCCTACCAAAGATGTCATACTTTGGTCCAGCGGTATTGTTGGAATGACGATCCAGACCAACCTTACGCGTACTCTACGCGAGACCGGTTCCTCGACGTGCTTTGCACATAGATGGCTTGTGGAAGACCTGTCTCTCCAACTTTAGTTGAACTGAAAAGCTACGCCCGGTCCTTGAGAAGGTTAAACGGAGTCTATTTGACGAAGTATCGTTGTGGTTTTGATGCGTAGGTGAGATTGGTTCTTGCTTAAGCCCGTAGCAGCCACGTAAAATTTGCAACAACAAAGTAGAGGACGTCTAACTTGTTTTTGCAGGGCATGTTGTGATGTGATATGGTCTAGACATGATGCTGAATTTTATTGTATGAGATGATCATGTTTTGTAACCGAAGTTATCGGCAATCGGCAGGAGCCACATGGTTGTCGCTTTATTGTATGCAATGCAATGCCTGTAATGCTTTACTTTATCACTAAGCGGTAGCGATAGTCGTAGAAGCATAAGTTTGGCGAGACGACAACGATGCTACGATGGAGATCAAGGTGTCGCGCCGGTGACGATGGTGATCATGACGGTGCTTCGGAGATGGAGATCACAAGCACAAGATGATGATGGCCATATCATATCACTTATATTGATTGCATGTGATGTTAATCCTTTATGCATCTTATCTTGCTTTGATTGACGGTAGCATTATAAGATGATCCCTTACTAAATTATCAAGAAGTGTTCTCCCGAGTATGCACCGTTGCGAAAGTTCTTCGTCTTTGAGACACCACGTGATGATCGGGTGTGATAGGCTCTACGTTCAAATACAACGGGTGCAAAACAGTTGCACACGCAGAATACTCAGGTTATACTTGACGAGCTATGCATATAAGATATGACCTCGGAACACGGAGACCGAAAGGTCGAGCGTGAATCATATAGTAGATATGATCAACATATTGATGTTCACCATTGAAACTACTCCATCACACGTGATGATCGGTCATGGTGTAGTTGATATGGATCACGCAATCACTTAGAGAATTGGAGGATATTTTTCTAAGTGGGAGTTCTTAAGTAATATGATTAATTGAACTTAAATTTATCATGAACTTAGTACCGATAGTATCTTGCTTGTCTATGATGTGTAGATAGATGGCTCGTCTTTGTTGTTCCGTTGAATTTTAATGCGTTCCTTGAGAAAGCAAAGTTGAAAGATGATGGCAGCAATTACACGGACTGGGTCCGTAACTTAAGGATTATCCTTATTGCTGCACAGAAGAATTACGTCCTGGAAGCACCGTTAGGTGCCGTGCCTGGTGCAAGGGCTGCGCCGAAGTTGTGAACGTCTGGCAAAGCAAAGCTGATGACTACTCTATAGTTCAGTGTGCCATGCTTTACGGCTTAGAACCGGGACTTCAACGTCGTTTTGAACACCATGGAGCATATGAGATGTTCCAGAGTTGAAGTTAATATTCCAAGCGAATGCCCGGATTGAGAGATATGAAGTCTCCAATAAGTTCTATAGCTGTAAGATGGAGGAGAACGGTTACATCGGTGAGCATATACTCGTAATGTCCGGATATAACAATCACTTGATTCAACCGGGAGTTAATCTTCCGGATGATTGCGTCATTGACAGAATTCTCCAATCACTGCCACCAAGCTACAAGAGCTTCGTGATGAACTATAATATGCAAGGGATGACCAAAACAATGCCCGAGCTCTTGGCGATGCTTTGAAAGCCGCGGAGGTAGAAATCAAAAAGGAGCATCAAGTGTTGATGGTTAACAAAACCACTAGTTTCAAGAAAAAGGGCAAAGGAAAGAAAAAGGGAAACTTCAAAAGGAACGGCAAGCAAGTTGCTAATCAAGAGAAGAAACCCAAGTCTGGTCCTAAGCACTGAAATCGAGTGCTTCTATTGCAAGCGGGCTAGTCCTTTGGAAGCGGAACTGCCCCAAGTATTTGGCGGATAAGAAGGATGGCAAGGTTAACAAAGGTATATGTGATATACATGTTATTGATGTGTACCTTACTAATACTCGCAGAGCACCGGTATTTGATAATGGTTACATTGCTAATATTTGCAACTCGAAACAGGGCTACGGATTGCGAAGATTGGCTAAGGACGAGGTGACGATCTTGGCGTGGGAAATGGTTCCAAAGTCGATGTGATCGCAATCGGCACGCTACCTCTACATCTACCTTCGGGATTAGTATTAGACCTAAATAATTGTTATTTAGTACCAGCGTTGAGCATGAACATTATATCTGGATCTTGTTTGATGCGAGACGGTTATTCATTTAAATCGTAGAATAATGGTTGTTCTATTTATATGAATAATATCTTTTATGGTCATGCACCATTGAAGAATGGTTTGTTTTTACTTAATCTTGATAGTAGTGATACACATATTCATAATGTTGAAACCAAAAGATGCAGAGTTAATAATGATGGTGCAACTTATTTGTGGCAATCGCCGTTTAGGTCATATCGGTGTAAAGCGCATGAAGAAACTCCATCTTGATGGACTTTTGGAGTCACTTGATTATGAATCACTTGGCACTTGCGAACCGTGCCTTATGGGCAAGATGACTAAAACACCGTTCTCCTAACTATGGAGAGAGCAACAGATTTATTGGAAATCATACATACCGATGTATGTGGTCCAATGAATGTTGAGGCTCGTGGCGGATATCGTTATTTTCTCACCTTCACAGATGATTTGAGCAGATATGGGTATATCTACTTAATGAAACACAAGTCTGAAACATTTGAAAAGTTCAAAGAATTTCAGAGTGAAGTGGAAAATCATCGTAACAAGAAAATAAAGTTTCTACGATCTGATCGTGGAGGAGAATATTTGAGTTACGAGTTTGGCCTACATTTGAAACAATGCGGAATAGTTTCAAGAACTTACGCCACACCGAACACCACAACGTAATGGTGTGTCCGAACGTCATGTCGTACTTTATTAGATATGGTGCGATCTATGATGTCTCTTACTGATTTACCGCTATCGTTTTGGGGTTATGCTTTAGAGACGGCTACATTCACTTTAAATAGGGCACCATCTAAATCCGTTGAGACGACGCCTTATGAACTGTGGTTTGGCAAGAAACCAAAGTTGTCGCTTCTGAAAGTTTGGGGCTGCGATGCTTATGTGAAAAAGCTTCAACCTGATAAGCTCGAACCCAAATCGGAGAAATGTGTCTTCATAGGATACCCAAAGGAGACTGTTGGGTACACCTTCTATCACAGATCCGAAGGCAAGATTTTTGTTGCTAAATTCGGAAACTTTTTGGAGAAGGAGTTTCTCTCGAAAGAAGTGAGTGGGAGGAAAGTAGAACTTGATGAGATAACTGTATCTACTCCCTTATTGAGAAGTAGTACATCACGTAAATCAGTTTCGTGACACCTACACCAAATAGGGAGGAAGTTAATGATGATGATCATGAAACTTCAGATCGAAGTTTCTGAGAACTTCGTAGATCAACCAGAGCAAGATCCGCACTTGAGTGGTACGGTAATCCTATTCTCGGAAGTCATGTTCTTTGGAACATGATGAACCAAAGAACTATGAAGAAGCGATGGTGAGCCCAGATTCCACAAAATGGCTTGAGGCCATGAAATCTGAGATGGGATCCATGTATGAGAACAAAGTGTGGACTTTGGTTGACTTTCCCGATGATCGGCAAGCAATTGAGAATAAATGGATCTTCAAGAAGAAGACTGACGCTGACGGTAATGTTACTGTCTATAAAGCTCGACTTGTTGCAAAAGGTTTTCGACAAGTTCAAGGGATTGACTACGATGAGACCTTCTCACCCGTAGCGATGCTTAAGTCCGTCCGAATCATGTTAGCAATTGCCGCATTTTATGATTATGAAATTTGGCAAATGGATGTTAAAACTGCATTCCTGAATGGATTTACGGAAGAAGAGTTGTATATGATGCAACCGTAAGGTTTTGTCGATCCAAAGGAACTAACAAAGTGTGCAAGCTCCAAATGATCCATTTATGGACTGGTGCAAGCCTCTCGGAGTTGGAATAAACGTTTGATAGTGTGATCAAAGCATTTGGTTTTATATGCACTTTTGGAGAAGCCTGTATTTACAAGAAAGTGAGTGGGAGCTCTGTAGCATTTACGATATTATATGTGGATGACATATTACCGATCGGAAATGATATAGAATTTCTGGATAGCATAAAGGGATACTTGAATAAGAGTTTTTCGATGAAAGACCTCGGTGAAGCTGCTTACATATTGGGCATTAAGATCTATAGAGATAGATCAAGGCGGCTTAATAGGACTTTCACAAAGCACATACCTTGATAAAGTTTTGAAAAAGTTCAAAATGGATCGAGCAAAGAAAGGGTTCTTGCCGGTGTTACAAGGTGTGAAGTTGAGTAAGACTCAATGCCCGACCACCGCAGAAGATAGAGAGAAAATGAAAGATGTTCCTATGCTTCAGCCATAGGCTCTATCATGTATGCAATGCTGTGTACCAGACCTGATGTGTGCCTTTGTCAGTAAGTTTGGCGAGGCGGTACCAAAGTAATCCAGAGTGGATCATCGGACAGCGGTCAAGAACATCCTTAAATACTTGAGAAGGACTAAGGATATGTTTCTCATTTATGGCGGTGACAAAGAACTCGTCAGAACGGTTACGTCGACGCAAGCTTTGACATCGATCCGGACGATTCTAAATCGCAAACCGGATACGTATTTACATTAAACGGTGGAGCTGTCGGTTGGTGCAGTTCCAAACAAAGCGTATGGCGGGATCTACATGTGAAGTTGAGTGCATAGCTGCTTCGAAGCAGCTAATGAAGGAGTCTGGATGAAGGAGTTCATAACCGATCTAGGTGTTGTACCTAGTATATCGGGTCCAATGAAAATCTTCTGTGACAATACTTGGTGCAATTGCCTTGGCAAAGGAATCCAGATTTCACAAGAGAACCAAGCACATCAAAAGACGCCTTCAACTCCATCCGGGATTTGGTCCAGGTGGGAGACATAGAGATATGCAAGATACATACGGATCTGAATGTTGCAGACCCGTTGACTAAGCCTCTTCCACGAGCAAAACATGATCAGCACCAAGACTCCATGGGTGTTAGAATCATTACTGTATAATCTAGATTATTGACTCTAGTGCAAGTGGGAGACTGAATGAAATTTGCCCTAGAGGCAATAATAATGTTATTATTTATTTCCTTATATCATGATAAATGTTTTTTATTCATGCTAGTATTGTATTAACCGTAAACATAATACATGTGTGAATACATAAACCTACAGTGTGTCACTAGTATGCCTCTACTTGACTAGCTCGTTAATCAAAAGATGGTTATGTTTCCTAACCATGAACAAGGAGTTGTTATTTGATTAACGGGATCACATCATTGGTTGAATGATCTGATTGACATGACCCATTCCATTAGCATAGCACCTGATCGTATAGTTTGTTGCTAGTGCCTTTCTTCATGACTTATACATGTTCCTATGACTATGAGATTATGCAACTCCCGATAGCATGAGGAACACTTGTGGTGCTCCCAAACGTCACAACGTAATCGGGTGATTATAAAGGTACATTACAGGTGTCTCCGAAGGTACATGTTGGGTTGGCATATTTCGAGATTAGGATTTGTCACTCCGATTGTCGGAGAGGTATCTCTGGGCCCTCTCGGTAATGCACATCACATAAGCCTTGCAAGCATTGCAACTAATGTGTTAGTTGTGAGATGATGTATTACTTAAACGAGTAAAGAGACTTGCCGTAACGAGATTGAACTAGGTATTGGATACCGGCGATCGAATCTCGGGCAAGTAACATACCGATGACAAAGGGAACAACGTATGTTGTTATGCGGTCTGACCGATAAAGATCTTCGTAGAATATGTAGGAGCCAATATGGGCATCCAGGTCCCGCTATTGGTTATTGACCGGAGAGGTGTCTCGGTCATGTCTACATAGTTCTCGAACCCGTAGGGTCCGCACGCTTAACGCTTCGATGATGCTACTATGAGTTTTTATGATGTTTCTGTACCGAAGGTTGTTCGAGTCCGGATGAGATCACGGACGTGACGAGGAGTCTCGAAATGGTCGAGACATAAAGATTCATATATTGGAAGTCTATGTTTGGACATCGGAAGTGTTCCGGGTGAAATTGGGAATTTTACCAAGTACCGGGAGGTTACCGGAACCCCCCGGAATGCTAATGGGCCAACATGGGCCTTAGTGGAAAGGAGAAAAGGGGGCCCAAGTGCTGGCCGCACCTTTCCCCCTTCCCTAGTCCTATTAGGACTAGGAGAAGGGGGCGCCCCCCCTCTCTCTCCCTTCCCACTTGGGGAAACCTAGTTGGACTAGGATTGGGGGGGAATCCTACTCCTAGTAGGAGTAGGAAACCCCGTGCGCCTCCTCTCTGGCCGGCCAGCCCTCCCTTCCCTCCTTTATATACAGGGGCAGGGGCACCCCATGACACACAAGTTGATCCTTGAGATCTTTCCTTAGCCGCAGCGGTGCCCCTTCCACCAAATTACACCTCGATTATACCGTTCACGGAGCTTAGGCGAAGCTCTGCGTCGGTGGAACATCATCATCGTCACCACGCGCCGTCGTCTTGTGAAACTCTCCTCAACACTCGGCTGGATCGGAGTTCGAGGGACGCCATCGAGCTGAACGTGTGCAGAACTCGGAGGTGCCGTGCGTTCGGTACTTGGATCGGTTGGATCGTGAAGAAGTGCGACTACTTCCTCTACGTTGCGTCAACGCTTCCGTTCTTTGGTCTACGAGGGTACGTAGACAACACTCTCATCTCGTTGCTATGCATCACCATGATCTTGCGTGATCGTAGGAAATTTTTTGAAATTACTACGTTTCCCAACAGAAGCTAGGGTTCATCCTCGATGATATGGAAGGATGGAACTTCTAGTGATTTATGATGCCGATGATGATGATATGTGTCGGTTGAACTTGTATACTTTTTGTAGCGATGAAACTTTGTGATGTCCACGGTCCTGCCGAACTTGCGTAACGCTACTTTGTTAGTTTTGCGTCGATGACCTGCGTACCTCTAGTTAATTAATTTATGCATCGTATGTTGCATCTAGTTGCTAACCCTTTCTTTTTCGGTGTTGCTCTAGTATATTTTGTTGCATATATATGATCGTACATCCTCTTCATGAACATGCATCTCTAACAGGTACCTAGTTTCTTGATGGTGAGATGGAATTGCTATATCGTGTACAAAGGGAAGGTTCCGGGGGTGTACAACGAGTGGCATGAGTGTCAGGCGCAAGTGAATGGGTTCACGGGCGCCAGCCATAAATGCTACAAAAGCAGACAAGAAGGAGAAGCTAGTTACTTGAGGTTCACGCTAGCGCGAGAGAGGACTCGTAACCGCCACCTCATGTACTGCATAGTTCCGCTCTCACTCATAGTGATAGCTCTTCTTGCGTATACCTTTGTTTAGATGGATGACGTTGTTGTAGTTGCAAGTATTCGAGACTTGCATGTATCGCTACTTTCGAGATGATGACAAGGTACCACTTTGTGTTGAATGATGATTATGATAAGACTATTTGTATGTATATGCTATGATTACATTTGTGGTATCGTAGGCATTTGTATGTTTATCATGATGACATTTCTATGTGCTAAAGATTATTCTATAAAGCCTGTTCAAATACAAAACAAATATGCCGGAAAAAAAAAACAAAAGCTACTTAAATTAGCAGTAGCGAGTGTATAAAAGTTAGCAGCAATGCCGCGATAGCAGTAGCGCGTCCAGGCAAAGCGCGCTAGAGCTACTAGCAGTAGCGAGCTTCCACTAAGCGCGCTGCTGCTACACTTGTGTAGCGAAGGCTGGTGAGCACGCCGCCATCGCTATGTGTTAGCTGTAGTGCCTTATTAGTAGCGCCACACCCTGCGCTGCTGATACACCTAAAACCCGCGCTGCTGCTAGCGTTTTCCCTAGTAGTGCATGATTGGCGAAATTGATACGCCCCGTAGAAGGCCCATGGATCCTACGGCCCATATGAGGCCCATGGATAGTACGGCCCGTAGAAGGCCCATGGATCGTACGGCCCGTAGAAGGCCCATGGACCCTAAGGCCCGTATAGAAGGCCGATGGATCCTACGGCTCGTATAGAAGGCCAATGGATCCTACGGCCGGATGAAGGCCCATGGATCATACGGTCTGCAGGAGGCCCATGGTTACAACAGTCTGTGTGTTGCCATGATTATTTTGGCCTAGTTACCAAAAATAGGCTATTGTGGCCACTAGAAAAACACAGAAAAAGAACTGCAGTGACTACAAGCAAACAACTAAACAAGACAATAAGGAAATAAATAAGCAAGCAATTAACGCTAGCCTATTATCGCTATTACACATATTACATCCACTAGGCATCAAAGTTCGCCACCAGTGCAAATATAGGGAACAAAGCAGCATATTACATATACTGGCCGTCAAAATTGGCCACCAGTGCAAATAAATGCGGTAGCAAAACAAGAGCATAACCGAAACAACTTCAGAAGAGCTCAAGAAACATTATCCTGGGTATCCACCATGCTGGAAATAAGCTTAGCAAGCTGATTAGCTTTGTCCTGTTTGGCGCTAAAATCCTCCAACGCTTGTTGTTGCACCAGAAAGTATGCATCTGAATGCTCCAGGGACTTCCGCAGTCCTTCCGCTTCTTGTCGCAACACAACTGATCGATGTCTTTCAGCTTGTAGTTGAGACTCAAGAAACCGAACTGATTCAGACAGTGAGTTTGAATAGCTTGTGCAAGCGGTAGTGGCTAGTAACTTGAACACTAAACCAAGATAGGACTTTGGGGTTGTCTCGCTGTCTTCAAGATAGTCTTCCTTAGCTGTTTTATCAGCTTTGTTGGAGACCAACAAGGATGTGTCACTATCCTGAACCTTATCTGCATTACTTCCTTTACCATTGCTTAATAAGGCACTCTTCCCCAATATTCTCATCGAGATTCTAAACGAAGAAACAAGCAGACACATAACAAGTTTAGCATGTACTAGTATATGAAACTCATTTCGGTGAACCAGTTCATTAGTAAGGTGGACAAGATTAAACTACCAAGTCTTCTTTTGCCAAGTACTAGTACATAATAAATGCATCAAACAAACATATATCTATGTCCTATGGTCACTGCATTGTCTTGCCAAATCAAAATAGAGACACGGTTCAAATCATATCAGTTCAAGACAAAGCAGCAGTGAAAGAATACAAAGCGTGGGAAACTACACGACACAACAATATTTCAGATGGGTTCCACAGGTCTACATGTACAACAACACTATTGGCTCTGTTGTGATGCTAGTAATGTGCATGATATGAAAGTCAATTGTATACACAATTGAAATTGAAATCAACAGAGCTATTGATAAGAGCAAACCTATTAAAGAAACATGCGTGAACATACCTGCTGTGCCATTGGAGTTTCGATTGGATCTTTCAATTTAAAAATAAGTTTGTATGAGTAAATACAGTGATACAAGAGCAAAGCAATCATAGTTAAAAAAGGCGCGCCTAAGCGAGCGCTTAAGCGCGCCTAGGCTCTAGGCGTTGGAAAAACACATTGCGCATAACTACGCATAATATGTGCATAACTGTGCATAAGCATGCTCTTTGGTCAGTAAAGCGCAAGGCGGTGGCAAAACGCACAATTAACGCCTAGCGCTTTTTTGAACTATGATAGCAATGGAATCTTAAATTAGAACAGTTGTTCTTCAGGTTTAGGCACTTGTTCTACATGAACAGAGTACAGTAAGACGCAAGAATATAATACTTAAAAATAGAAAATGAGCTCATAGACCTTACCACATTCTTGGTTCGGGACCAGTACAGAACAAGGTGTTCCCAGTCATCGTCCAGTAAATGTGTCTCAGGAGAATGTAAGGGAATTTGATGAGTTTCTTTGCCGGTGAAGTACGTTTTCTTCAGGTAATTCCCATACTGCCACCAAGCATTCTTGAAGATAGCAGAGGTATTAGGACAGGTTACCTCATCCTTAGTTTCCAAATCGGTCCTTCTCTATAGAGAAAAATGGGAAAATTTGCTGTATTATAACCATCATGGAGGTAGGATGTATGCGACGAAGCAAAGTAATTGCCATGAATAACATTACTTACACATAACTCCTGGACAAACACCTGCAACTGGCATTTTCCTTCATCTTCAGTATAATATTTCCAAGATGGGAAGATACGCACATACAATTTAACAACATCAAATGCAATAGATGCTAAACTACGACTGGCTGGTTGTGCTTCCTCCACAGGAATAGGCGTACTAACTGGTGGAGTTGGGGTTCGCCGTGATAGTACTAGCCCTTTGGGCACTGTAGCTGCCTTACTAACTGCTCTTGTTTGGGAGATCTGTGGTGGAGATGGTGTTGTGTCAACAGGAACTGGGTTACTATCGGCTGGGGTTGGGGTTAGATTTGGTGAAGCTGGTTCTCTGGCCATCGCAGTAGGGGTACAATCTGCGAGAGTTTGGGTTATGTGTGGTAGGGCTGGTTCTTGTGCATGTACAACCGGGGTGCTATCTCCACCAAGAGGTAGCACTGTTTTATTTGAAGACCGTGGTTTTATTCCGCTAGATACTGGCATCACCCGCTCCAATTCAAATGGTTGATAAACATGAAACATAGTTGAATGTATAGACATTGTATGAGAGACAGATGCAATAGATAGTGTGGAAAAAAGAGGGCATGAAATAGTTGACATGTATATTGTTTAACTAAAACGGATAGCATGACATAATTTCACATATATGATGTCTATCTAAACTGGATAGCATAGCATAACATAATTCAAAGATATGATGAATAACTAAACAGGATCACATGACATAATTCACCTACATGTTATCTAAGTAATCAGGATCACATCATTTAATTCACATATGTGATCTATATTCTAAACAGAGGGCATTCGATATGATGTCTGAACTAAGAACATGGTGTTGAATATTGTGTATATGATGTCGAGCAGTATAACCGTGCCAAGTTAGAGCATACACCTTAGTGGGGGAATAGGACTGGTCATCTGTCTCTGAATCCATCTCTGAGGAGCTATCGGGACCCAACAAGAGATCTGCTTCGACAGGTAGCACTGTCTGCTCTGAAGGCCTTGTTTTCACTCCAGATTTTTCCATCTCCCACCCAAATGGCTGATTCACGGGAAGAGTAGTTTAATGTACAAACATTGTCGACAAATGGAAATGTAATGAAGAAAAGGATGGGCAAGATATCATTCAAATATATGATGCCTGGTTAAACAGGATGGCATTGCACATTTCACATATATTATGGCTGGCTAAAGACATGAGACGCATAATTCCCATATATGATATAGAAACTAAACAGGTGGCATTACGTAACATGTCTAAACTAAGGAGATGACATATATGATGTCAAAAGTAGGCACTGCAAGGCAACATATGCATGATATGACTAACATCATCATGCCAAGGTAGAGCAAACACCTTGGGGGGTAAATAGGAGTGGTCAGCGGCGTCTGAATCCGCCTCAGAACAGATATCTTCCTCTGGATTACAATCTGGAGAGGGTGGGGAGGGTTTGCCATTGAACCCACCATGGAGCGATGTCTGCATGACATTGTATTATCGCACAAAACTCTTCTCTTTTTCTCTACATGTTCAGCATGACTATGTACATTATCTGACATGCATACAAAAAAAATATGGTGAGATTAGTTAAGGAGAGCATGCAGAAATTTAGAGTGATGTAACAACCAGTGGATCGACGTTTTTTCGTTGAACCAAAATAGCCCTAATGGATCGACGTGAATGTATAGTAATAAGTGATGCAACAAGTGTACAACCTTCTTGTCAGTAGCCGTGTCGACCTCGGCATCATTGGGTTGGTCATTTGAAGCGATTGAGGCGAGAGGTGGCTGTCGGAGGTGTGGAGGAAGATCTCGAGGAATCATGAAGCGGCGTCCGAGCACTTTTCTGTTGTGATGGATTGTTCTATCGTTGGAGCAGCTCCGGTGAGCCGTAAGACGTCAAGGCTGAAGCAGCACAAGATAGACATCATCAATCTCAAGTGGGATTCTAATAGCATCTCCAATAGATGATGTAAAATGGATGTAAAATTAACATCACCAAAAACCACCTGACTACAACAGATGAGGTAAAAACTGTTGACTCTCAAATTAACTGTCGAAACTGAAATTTACTGCGGAATCTGAATGCTACTGTCGAAACTGAACGCAATGGTAGCAGAGAGGCACTTCACATGTAGTTTAGGGAGGGCCTGCAGTTCATCTTCAACCTGCACCCCCCTGAACCGCCCGGCCGGACCGGCCGAACCGCTGGCCCAGCGCTCGCCGCCTCAAAACAACTTCGCCACCGCCCGGCCAGCCCTCTAGGCCCCGCCCCACCTGAACCCTAAGATAGATAGTGGGGTACCTCTCCAGCGAGCCCTCATCCCCGCTACGGGTGGTTTTTCCTTAACTCCATGAGCCCCTCCCCCAACCCCTGAAAATTGGTGACCCAAAAGTTGATTCAGTCGATCAAGTGTGGCTTAATCGAGCAGAAAGCAAAGAAGACGAGCGAGGGGGAGAGCAGCAGCAGTAGCTGGGCGAGCGAGCGATCGAGCGAGAGCCGGAGCAGCAGCAGCAGCACGACCGAGTGAGCGAGTGAGAGCCGGAGCAGCAGCAGTATATATGGCTGGTATGGACGCCGCCGCCGAAGGGGCCTCGCACTGGGGGAGAGCCGCCGTGGAGATGTCGCCCGCGGCGCCGGCTTCAAGGTAGCCGCACCATGGGGGTGCGGGATGGAGCACCATCGGCGCCGGGAGGTCGAGTTAAGGAGAAGGTGCGATGCGATGAGCGTACAACCTCTTTGGTGGCGTCGGGTAGGCCTCGGCATCATCCGAGGAGTCGGTGAGGATGCTGCGGTTCCGGTGGAGCAGGTTACGGCGGCGCTGTGGGGATGGAGCAGCCGCGATAGACGAGGCGATCATCGGAGCAGCTCCTTGGAGGTGGAGGACGGGGCAGCTGAACCGGCGGGACGGTGAGATGGACGACGGATCCTCATCCGGGTAGGTGGACGAGGGACTTCGAGCTGTTGCGGTGGACAACATCGTCGGGGAAGAGGCTCAGGCTGGGCAGCGGTGACTTGGCGGACGGAGGAGGGTGGGGTTTCGCGGCTGGAGCGAAGAGGTTATGGCGGCCTGGGATTTCGAATGGCGAAAAGGGGGCGATGGGAGGGGGTGAAGCATGACTTAGGGACGCGCTTGTCCAAAATGTAGGGTGTGTTACAAAAGTACCCCCCATCGATTTGAACTAGCGGCCCTTTCGGCTCAGGGTTACAAGGGGGATTTCACGTGTCGGGATTTGGCAGCTGGAGGGAGTTTTCACGCGCATTGTAATTTCGGGATAGCAAGGCGCGGGTTGTGAAGGCGCCAGTTTTGGGAGCACGATATCTGAATTTTCGGGATATAACAAGACGCGGGTTGAATTTTAGGGACAAACCTAACGTGTAGTAATATTGTGCTTGTACGTACCAAATCAATTCGCACTTCCCTCAACCAAAAAGAAAATGAAAAAAATAAAACTATTCACACCACACAAAGAGAGAGTCTTGCCCCGTTTTACTATAAAAATGCTATTCAAATCTACTCCCTCCTTCCATCTATATAGGGCCTAATGCGTTTTTCGATGCTAACTTGGACCAAATATTAGAGCAATGATATATGACATGCAACTTACACAAAGCACACCGTTAACTTCGTCTGTAAAAGGTTCTTTCAATGATATAATTTTCACATTGTGCATGTCATGTACTATTAATCTTGTCAATAGTCAAAGGCGGTCTTAAAAATCTCATTACGCCCTATATAGATGGAAGGAGGGAGTACGAATCCATGTTATGTTCGATTAAATTTTTTCGCTGTCAGATAATGCATGTAACCTACTCATACAAACATTTTAGTGCATTCCAAATGTCTATACTACCGCTGCAATTTGAACTAAATTTGAATTCGTTTCTCTATTTCAATAATAATCTACAATCATGATTGTTGCCAACTTCAACCATCATAGTTTCCTTGCTATCCACCAGATATAAATCGGATGGCCTATAATGCAGGATGGCAGGCACACCATCATCAACAACTCCAGTTTTTATAAGAGTAGAGATAAAATATATTAAATGTAGTATAACATGTTCATAAACACACCATGTGTATCACCGTTATATATCACTACTACAAAAAGGCTACTAGCAGCGCGGGTAAAATGCTACTAGTAGCGCGGGTACTCGCGCTACTAGTATCGCGCTACAGCTAAACGTTAGTAGCAGCGCGGGTGCACCCGCGCTACTACTAACCTAACTACTAGTAGCACTCACATATATCCTACGCTACTACTAACCTAACTACTAGTAGCGCTCATTTCTTATTTCCCACGCTACTACTAACCTAACTACTAGTAGCGCTCATTTGTTTCCCACGCTACTACTAATAATTTAGGAATTAAAAAAATAAAAGTTAGATGTAGTATTCATGAATGGCAATACGCCCAGTGCAAACCAAACCAACGTCACATAACATTCTCAAGATTCCATTTAACATCAGACACACAATGATCATCGAAAGGTGGGTACCTTCCCTGGTGTTCCATCACCAACCTAAACAGACAACTTCCCAAGATGTATCTACCAAGGATTGGAGCTTAGACGCTGGTGGACCCGAATCCTCCCTCCCCCCGGACGGTGGCGTCGAGGTCCTCCACCTCGGCGACCTCTGGCGTCGAAATCACCTGGACAATCATCTACGCGACATGGCCACCAGCTTCACGGAGAAGTCCGCCTCTGAGTGGTTGAAGAGCACAAATACCACAGCGCTAGTCAGCGTCGATCACCCCTGCGCCCATGTCAAGAAAGTGAAAACTTGTTAGTACGCAAATTGCATCAGTTCAACTAAATGATATATTCCAATTCACAAGGCCCATTAATTAAGTTAAGATTCTTTCTCATCTAGCAATATAAAGGGGCTCATGCCGAAAATATATGCTTAATTCCTCACTGGCTATTCAAACTAAATGGTCTAAGAACTTTGGGACAATCAACAACCTTTCCACTTGATCTCCGCTAGCTACTTTGGATTCAACAAGAAAAGGAACATTTATTTGAACTGAAAAGAACAAGCAGGCAATCATGCTATCAATCTTCTGGCTAGAATTTCACAAAATGCACCTGTCAAGTGTACTCTGACAATCGACGTGTCCCATCTCCTCATGATTAAGGACTCTAGCTGAGCCGACAACATGGAGCAAGATGTAGTCGTTTCCGAGCATATCAGAATACTGTACCATGGAACATATATTTCGGGACA
Source organism: Aegilops bicornis (assembly GCA_021605145.1). Classification (NCBI taxonomy): domain Eukaryota; kingdom Viridiplantae; phylum Streptophyta; class Magnoliopsida; order Poales; family Poaceae; genus Aegilops; species Aegilops bicornis. The sequence goes on along the minus strand of CM038674.1, from coordinate 628,773,664 downwards.
GCAAACTAAATTGATGGCTGCTCTCAAACCGTACATCCAAACGACACAAATAAATACTCTAAAGAAACCTTGGAACTTTATCTAGAACTTATGTAAAGGGGCCAACTCAAAATTCTAAGCTTAGCTACCTCATTTTTCAGATATAAGCTTGTTGTCCAAATTGGACAGTGCAGTTTTTAACTGAACCAAGTTCAGTTTACAGCCATGATGCAGAACTAGATGCTAAAACTAACACCTGGAGGGGGGTCCCCCGACATTACTTCACTATGGATTGGATAAAGAATCAATAAGGACAACACCCACGGTAAAACTCTTGCGTCAATGTTTGAAGTTTGGACCATCAGTTAAAATAAATGCACTAGCAAGTTAGCCTCTACATCAACCAACATCAATGTTTGCAGTTTGGTCCAACGTCGGACGCCAATCTCTGTCCGCCGACGGCAATCGTACCTCGCGCCCTCGCATTAGCATCCTCGTTGCCAGGGTCGCCGCAGGCCCGCACGCAGCCACGCACCAACCGCTGAAGCCTTCTCCGCTAGTTCCTCTGATTTTTTTGAGGCGCTAATTCCTCTGATGGCTTCCCTACAGGCTACATGTAGGTGGCTGGTTCACAACGGATTTCCAATTTACCAAGCCCAAGGCCCAAATAATGGTTCAGAAAATTAACCATGGAAGCTTTTATGTGACTATGTGGGTGTGAAACAAACAGAACTTATATGCCAACAGTGCATATTAGAAGATGAAAATGCATGTCCCTCCGTAACATTTCTACTGCATGTTCATACTATGTTATGCATCTGATACTTGCATGGAAGGGATCTAACATACAGCGCCCATCCCAATTCCTACAAAGCAAACAACCATTAGTCAGTTGGTCTGTCCCGCAAAGAATCCCCTTCTATTATTATGATACATGAAGAAATCTTTCAGAACAAACAAAGGCTGCAAGCGGGGAATCACAGATAAGACCCACATGTCCGAGGCGCCGCTAGTGGGTTAGCTCTCAGTCTTTGCTCATGCATATCTATCTCGAGTATAGCTTTTTTCCCAAGAACCGTTCTAAGCTTCCAAGCTATTGCTACTCCGGATCAAATTATATCATCTACTATATATGTTCATATGATTAAATTTTTAAAATGTAGCCATTCATAACACTTCCAAAGATCCAAAAATTCTAAATCTTTCTGAATCTCCTCCTAGAGGATACCTTGGTGAAAACAAACAAATTATGCAGCGTTCAACAACAAGGGTGCTTTGTCCACTGGAAGAACTCAATTAACTATCTATGACAAAAATATTATGCACATGATATGGACGGTTGTAGTAAAATCTAAATGAAAATACTTTCTAAACAAAATGCTATAGAAGTAAATCTGAAATTGGTAGCAGCCTCACAAATAAGGTCACAACTTAGAACAGGTGCTTGTTCCCACAAGGTTGCACAAGATCGCAGCTTAGAATAGCTACAAAATTAACTCTGAATTACATCTGGACGCTGGAGCAGGGTACCCTCAAGTTCTTGTGTGCACAAGGTTGACGCTTAGAACACAGTGCGGTCCGCCGGGGTAACCAGATCGCCAAACAGCCACAAACAGACTTTTAGTTGTCACAAGATACTACAAATAAAAGGGGAACTGATTCAACAAGCCATCAAAATTAGCAAGGATAATGTGTCCTAGAAAAATAAAATAGTAGTATGTTCTTTGCAGCAGTAAATTTCTTAGGACTAGGAACATACAAAGATTTTGAGGCACTTGCAATATGCAGTCCCACAAGCTATGTATCACGAAGGGAACAATGACCAAGAAGACGAAGAAGATCCATGGTGAGGATGGCTGCTACTCCGCAAATCGACAAAGACCCAAACAAGAAGAAGAGCAAGATTGACCTTCCCAAGGGCAAGGTCCCGATCTTGCGCAGCGCCGACGAGGTGTCTTGGCTCCGCCTTGCTTCATAACTGTAGAAAACCCCCGCATAGCTCCTCCTCCTCCACCTGATGGTGCCATTCGATTCCATCAACATTCAGCAAAGGGGGGAGTAGATTGACTTGCTGCTGCTGTAAATCAATTCGATCAGCAAAGGGGGGCGGTGAACCCTAGCCAGCATGCTCACGTTGGGGATGGCGGCGGCGGTAGCGCAGGTGGGAGGAGGGGCGCCGACGAGGGCGAGGCGGTGGCGCATGACGCTCCGCCCGACCGCCGTGCCCAAAACCCTAGCCGCGGGGGAGGGTTGCTGGTGGGCACGAGCGTCGAATCCAGCCGAAGGGGAGGAAGCAGCAGAGGGAGGCAAGCTCAGGAGCGTGCCTGGCGGTGGAAGGAGTCGCCGGAGCAAGGCGAGGCGGCCAGCGTATGTGGCTGTAGCGGCAAGGAGTCACAGTAGAGAGAGAGCGGGGGCTCACGCGAGAGAGGGGGAGTTTTTTTTTTGGCAGGGATGGGTGCCCTTAGTTGTAGCGATGCTCTTGAGCCACGCTACCACTGCAATCCAAACCGTAGCGCCGCCTAGCAAATACGCGCTATTATTGAGTAGGGTCAAAAAACGGGTTTCGTCTAACAATAGTAGTAACGCTGGTTGTACCTCGCGCGCTATTACTATTTTACTACTAGTAGCGCGGGTTTATAACCCTCGCTACTACTATGGCATGGCCCGGGGGCACGGTAGACACCGCTTAGTAGTAGCGAGGGTTAAAAACCCGCGCTACTACTATCAACTTAGTAGTAGCGAGGGGTAAAAACACGCGCTACTAGTAAGTAGCAGTAGCGAGGGGTATAAACCCTCGCTGGTAGTAAGCGTCTGTGTATAAGCTTTTCCCTAGTAGTGTATATTCACACATGCATTGGTTTAAAACAATATCCGAATTCGCTTTTCATAATGAAGTATATATGATCTCTATTCGTCTTTTACACCCAAACAACCCTCCTATCTTTGTAGCTAGCGCTAACTTTCTCTTGTGCATGCACACGCCCGCATCCCTCTCACCCTCCCTCAGCATTCTCTAGCTCCATCGTGCAAATTTGTCTTTTCACTTTAGGTCGTTCACCCACGGTGTGTGTAGGCCCCCCAGCTCCTTCTTTACGGCACACATCGATCGATATGCCTCTCTAGCCAGGTGTGCCTAGCACAAACACAAGCTTCCCATCTTCTCTTGTCACCGTCCATGCCTCACTCCCACCACTCTTTTCATCGCTCGCATCAAGCACACTCCTCCCCGCCGATATAGTATGCCTCTCGTACCACCTCCTACATGCATCCCCCTCTCTCTATCCTTCTCCTCGTGCCTCATTTTCTTCTAACACACACATGCATGTATACCGATCGATCTCCCAACATATACCTAGATCGACTTTAACTACCCCCCATCGATCGATGTACCTCACAAGTTATGTCTCTCCTTTCTCTAACAAAGGGCGGTTGATCTTCCTATGTAGTTATGTCTGCTTACCACAGCCACATTGTCCCCCCTCATCATTCGTGCATGCCTCCTGACCCGTCTCTCACACGCACGCACGCATAACAAGCAGCCATCTCCTCTCTTATTGATATTATGGGTGTGCCCTCCGTTTGTCTAGCAAGCCTATCCCACCATTTGTTAGAAGCAACTCCACTACCACCCCCTCCAGCACTCTAGCTTTGTCTCTCTCCCAACCTTATTCCTCTCCTGCACATATGCATGGATGCCGATCGATCTCCCTTAATACATGAGGCAGATCGATCTCCTTAATACATGAGGTAGGCCTCTCTCCTCCTCCACACATATACCAGCCATTGTACCTCTATAGTCAATTGGGCCTCCCTCTTCCCCCACCACACACCGATAGTCGAGCGCTGCAGGTAGGTATCCATGCCAGAGAGACAAACTGCACATGTCCCCTCTCACGTTCCAGTAGGCCAGCCACTCTATATCTTTGACGTGGGCACACACAAATTCGATGGCACTCTTTATCGATCGCGCGCGCGCGCACACACATCATCCCTCTTTTCGATTCTATGGACACCTCAAGCCAATGATACCTCCACTCTTCTCGTGGATCGCCCCTCTATATATATGTTATATCCAGGAATCTATTTCACACACATTGCATTTGTTACATTTTTTATTGAACCCCCCCCCCCAAAAACCTCTCAAGAACCCACACACTATATCTCTCTAGGTTTGTATCTCTCTCACACAACTCCACGTAGGTGGTGTACGTATACAAGAAGAGAATAGGTGCACCGTGCACGTACTCACGCTTCGTGCCCAGCCACACCTGCGCAAGTACACGGTGGATCTCATTTCTTTACGAAATGGCAGCCCACGTGCTAATTTGAACGCCTGTAGCGGTTGTTTACCTAGGGAGGTCGTGTACCATGCCTGCACGAAACAAAGTTCGACTTGACGCGTTGTCGCATTATTTTTAAATAAAGTTATAGCGCTCAATGGCACGTACACAGAATATAAAAAGATTTTTATGGAGAAAAAGGTAGTCCGCTCACTATATACAATGGAGCCTTGCGTGCCTGGTTTGTCGCTCTTCAGAGTATCTCACACAAGGCTGCGGTGGCCTCTCTCTCTCTCACCGTTGGTCACTGATCCGGCCGCATCCCGTCCGCCGGGGGAAAGGGAGGAAGTGCATCATTTCTCCATTCGACGGCGCCGAGGCAGCACGTCCTGATCTGCGGTACACGCCGTTCTCTCTGACCAAGCTCCGGCGCGGCAGGGCCTACGCCACCTGCTCACAGATTCCGCCCGCCGCCGCTCACCTAGTTACATCCCGACGACCTCCGTGTATCCCCTCCGCCTTTCTCCACCGCCCGCCTTCCCACGCCGCTGCATGTGGATCTTCCATAGTTCTTTGCCCAAAACGTAGCTCGTCCAAAGATACCTGCATTCTCGTCCTCACACCGCTTTTAGACAAACACAACCGTGATGTTATCTTCCCTTAGGACAAGGAATATGCTTCTTTTTTGTCGTTGTTTGTGTCATCAATTGTTATTGGCCAGTAATTGTTTCCTTTCTACCTCTTTTTTGCAAACAGGGCTGTCCATTTCACCATGTTGCTATTATGACCTTCTGGTGAACTACACAAATCACTTTTTACTTAAGAGTGTTTTGTGCAGTTCTATTAAAATGTCACACGGGCAACGTCTCTACATTTCAATTCGACTTCACAAAGGAAGATTGGTTTTGCTCTATCCTCCTCATCCACCTCCGAGCCTAATCTTCTCCAACTAGTTAGTCTTAAGAGAGACCGCAAAGGTGACCGGCTTCTAATTGTGTGTTTATTGTTTCATCAGCAGTCCTCTATTATCGTGAATCACACTTAATATCTTTGGAACAGGGACGCTCAGCTCTATTTTAGTGGAACTGCACAAAATGATCGGAATGTTGCATGCTCCTCGACAGCTACTTTTTTTCCCAACATGCCTTGTTGATTTAGACAGAAATGGGGGACATTGCTGCCAATGAAAGCATGGATCAATTTTAATTTAACACCTTCTCACAACTCTGTCTTGATTTGTGATGTAATTATTAGCTCGATCTGCTAATAATTGACATGCATTAGCAAGGAAGTTAGTTTTTATTGTTTCCGAGAGAGCATCGATGGCAAGACACGCCAAAACAAAAGCGTAAAGCTCACACCATTGTACAATTTCATGTCATTTGGAAAATTATTTGTATAGTACGTCAATTATGTAAACAAATGATGGAAGCTTGATAGCATTGCCAGAAGCCTCTTCATCATCCGGGTCCATGTGCCATGCACAAAATTATACTCCTTCGTTCCTAAATATTTGTCTTTTTACATATTTCAAACGGGCATATTTTAGAGTGTAGATTCACTCATTTTGCTTCGTATGTGTACTCCCTCCGTTCCTAAATATTCTATTCATCTTTCTAGAGATTTCAACAAGTGACTACATACGGAGCAAAATGAGTGAATCTACGCTCTAAAATATTATATATACATCCGTATGTGCCAGTCCATTTGAAATCTCTAAAAAGACAAATATTTGAGTAGTCACTCGTTGAAATCTCTAGAAAGACAAATATACTCCGGAGTATATTTAAGAACCGAGGGGTAGTGCACAACCGCATGGTAGACTCAGCGCAGTCGTTGCGCCGCATTAATAGTGAGTAATGAGCGGTCAAATCATAAGCCCCACCTTTCCTAATCGTAAGTTGCTCAAGAAGCAACCATCAATACGCTCTTCTTTGAATCCGCTCATACTACTCCATCTCACTCGCTTATACAACAAGGCTAAAGAAAAAAAGAAAAAATCTGTGGGACCAAAGGCGAGTAGCGACCGGCCTGAAAAAATAGAATTGGTAGTTATAGCACGGTGTACACACATGCATGCAAGTGCTTCCACCCGGTACACACATGCATGCACTTACTCCACTCCGTAGTAGTACAGTACATGGAGAGAAAATTGTGGACGTGATTGCGGTTACCACGCCCTAATTAATTGAGCATTAAACCAAACACGTCTAAAGTCTCTCTGGTGGTGGACATGCATTGAGATAAACTGTGATGGAGGGAGGAGTAGTATGAAGGTGCAAAACCAAGTACATGTATGGCCAGTCGGTCAACGCACCTCCTCTTGGCATATCACTGACATGTGGGAAAGGAGTGTGAGCAAACCGATCTCAATTGACGGCAAAGAGCCAACCCGACGTTCCTTGAGAGAGACGAGGAGCGAGAACACACAGACGAGCTCGCACGGAGGCCAAAATATATTCGAGCATGGTTGGTTGATCGATATCATTCATTACATGTTGGGCTGCCGTTTTCCGCCTTTCTCCGGAATAAACGTGTACTTTATCAGAGATAAAAAAATAAGAGTACAGACGCTCCACCATGCGGTTCTAGTAGTAGTACTACTCGTACTACTGCACTTGGCTCTTCGCCTCTTCGTGAAATCGAACAAGGTACTCCGCATGTTGGGTACTATAGTGTATGCCTCTGACAATCTGACACCGAATGGACTGATGCATGTCCAACGAGGGTAGGTTGCATTAGTCAAAAGGCGTAAGCGAGCTTCACCTTGTCCTGCAAGCTTCTCCTCGTTTTGCGAGTTGAAGGGACACACCAAAAAGTAGTGGTAGCCCATACTCCCTCCTTTCCGGCTAATATGGCTTAATCTTTTTTGCGGGTAAATGAGAGAGCTTTATTCATATATATAAGCATTATTAGGACGATCAGCCAAGACACTGGTCACTAGGAAGCGAGGTACCCCACAAAAAAAGAAGTAGGAAGCGAGGTGTTTCATCAAGCCAGCTCTCGGCCACATTCAAAGTGCAGCAAGCACGGTTCGCACGAAGATGCGCCGCAAGGTTTGCTGACCTGTTTACATGCTGAATAACAAAAAAAGAGGAAATATTACCGAGCGCTACTATTTGTAACAGGATATGAGCCAGAATTAAGCGAGAATTGTGGCGAGTGTTCCATGCAATCAACTTCCATTATCACATGTGAGAACCCTCGAAGAGAACCAAATGTGTTGAAGATTGCTTTATCACATTTTAAAATTATAATAAGAGTGCAGACGCTCCTCCATCCGGTTCCTAGTACTTAGTATAGTACGTACCTTTATAGACTATAGTAGTAGTACTAGTACTAGTAAACTTTGCACTTGGCTGTTCGCCTATTCGGGAAGTCGAACAATAGTACTAGCACTAGTAGTATAGTGTATGCTTCTGGCAATCTGACACCAAATTAATTGTTGCACGTCCACCGCCTGAGCGAGGGAGAGCTTGCATTAGTCAAAAGTTTCTCCTTGTCCTGCGAGCCACCGCGCGCAAGCTTCTCCCGTGCTGCAACCTTCTCCTCGTTCGGCAAGTTGACGGGACACAGCAAAATAATGCTAGTCCATACTGCCTCCTCTCTGGTTAATATGGCTTAATTTCAAACGAGATAAATACAATGTCTGTCACTGTATATTTGTACAAATACGGTGAGTGGACTTCATAATATGCTCATTGTGCTCAATATATATATTTTTCCGGTGTTTATACGGTCATTAGCTCACCCTGACTGAGTATGTGTGTGCATGCACGTGTAGGTTGAGCACTTAGCATGACCGTGTGTGTTCCGTCGTGTGCTCGGACATGAATGCATTAGGGCGTCGCGCGCGTTTTTGCATCCATGTGTATGTGTGACTGTTGCATACACGTAGGGGGGTACGTGTAGGGGCCACTAAGGAGCAGTCAAATCACACAGTAAGTTAGTCGGAAGAAGCAACCATCATTTCACTCTTGAATGACACGTACGCAATATAAAATGGTTGATATGGAGAGAAAAAGAAAACCACTATATATACACTAGCAGGAGCCTAAGCTACAAGCCTGCTTGCTAAGGTTGCTCTCTTCACAAGCATAGAACGACGGGCCGGATCCCGCAGCTGGGGGAAGGGAACAATGTTTTGCGTAGACGCGTCGACATCGGCGAGGGAGAAAACCCACAGTCGGTGTGTCCCAATCGAGGGTCACCGTGGTATGGGCCGATGTCGCGTCCCAACCGCCCTTCTAGCTACAGCCCGACGTCCTAGGTAGTCCATCTTCCTTTTGGAGCCGGCTTGCTCCACTGCCGTAGCTCCATCTACATGTCGATCTTTCTCTACTTCTACTGGCTTCTACTTGTGATGAGTTTATGTCTCATGAACTAGTGCCAGTACTATTATTCTAATCACACTTCTTCAATATCTTTGCCATCAGGGATGCTCAATTCGATTTTAGTGGAACTGCACAAAAGCATCGTATGATCCGAGGGTGCCAGCCGTCTTTCCTTCGACAGGTTCTACCTGGCCAGGGAATTAAATCATGTTTAGGGTTTAGGGTTTAAGTCGTAGTGACCCCATCCGTAGTTTTTATTTCCTACAAGCTCTCACAACTTTTTTCTTTAGTTGTGAAGTAAATATTGGCTATGATCTGTGAATCATTGAGATGCATCAGCATGCGTGTTAGTTTTCCTTTGTATTTGATGGAATGTTGTAACAGGCAACCTTGTAATAGGAATGAAAATGGAGTGGAAAGTTTCCGTCTTCCGGAGAAAATGGAAACGGAGAGAACCCTCCGTTTCGTTTCGTTGGATCGCGCCATCGAGCAAAACCAACGTTTAAATCACGCCTGTCGTGTTCGTGTCTCACCCTCCTCCACGGCTCGACCGCACACGATCGCTCGGCATGCCACTCACCGCAAACTGAGTATACGATAACTTTCCCGCGTGCTTGTCTGATGGATCGCGCCATGGAGTACTAGCACTACTGGAAGAGATTGACGAGTTGGGGAGGACATCTAGCTGTACGGACTCCCAAGAACTTTTTACATGCATGTTGTAGCCGGCTATTGCGACCTTTGAACGCGGAGCAGCCTCGTGCACCCGGAAGCGGCGCAGGCGACGCTCTCTCGGCCGGCGCACCGCTTCAATGCCGATGCCAGTGAGAGCTCACGTCCGCTCTGGCCGGGCATGAATGCGGCACTGACCGTTTCGGGCGGGAAGCATGCGCGGGTGATGAAGAGGGTTCGGGTTGGTCAGGACCGACCGTGGCAGCGGCCCGGACATACGCAAACAAGAGATGCTGTAGTACGTTAATATTGTTGCGTATATAATTAACAACGTAAATAATGTGCCAGTTGGACAAATATGATTGGAGATGGAGATGGAAATGGAATTTTACGTAAACATGGATATGCATGTCTATGTCTATGTGTGTGTGTGCAACGACTCTCGTGACTTGGAAGCGGGGGCGTGTTTTTGATCGAGTTTTCTTTCTTGGTACATTAGAAAATCAGTTTGTCTAATTCACATCTAGATATTATTTAAGGATATCACATCTAAGCTCCCACAAGTATATAATGTAGCAACAAGAAACAAAAAAAACTAGGACAAAATAAATAGACCACAAACAGAGTGGACATCAACTTAGATGTGACATAGATGTGTCCTAGACAGACCCTTAAAAAATTGTCCGCCAGTTTTCGTTTCTTTTTTCCGGGAACGCGCGTATTCTATTTAAAACCACTGCTACGGAGAGATTTTTTTTACTCCATTATCGCCTCTTGTTTGATAGAGTTTCTCGCGTCTCGCTCTCTCGCCCTCTCCATATCAAAACAAGATGACAGTGTCCACTCTATCTCTCTCCTCATCGGTGGTCACAGATCCGGTCGAATCACGTCCGCTGCGGGAGGTGAGGAGGTGCAGCGTTAGCGTTATCGCCCGTCGGCGACGGAGGGAGCCGATGTGCACCGTCCTCTCGAGCCGGGCGCCCGGTGACGAAGATCCTCCGTGCCCTTGTTCGTTGTCAGTCGTGTGGGCAGATCCCGCCCGCCCGCCTAAACGACATCTCGCCCACCGAGGTATAACTTCTTGTCTTGGTCCAGCTCCCCAGGTGCGACTACTCCCCGGCTCCCCATGCATAGTAGTAGCTAGGGTTCGCCGGCTGGTCCAACATCACCTACTAGTACTATTATAGAGGAAATGCCACTCGAAAAGTTGTCCTGATTTATGCCTCGATGGAGGTATACATGTTGTTTCGACAAAAAGTACATGGTGGTTGTGCGGTCATTGTCCATATGGTGGTAGTACTATCACTGGTTAAATGAAGAAATGCTTTTTTTCTCGGGTATCCTGGTTTAGTTCCCATCAAGATATAATTATGATGCATCTGTTTGTTGGTGTACTTTTCATTAATTCTTATTGACAATTGAGATGTCGTTGCTAACCCTTTTTTATATTTTTGGAAACATCGATACGTGTCTCCATACATGGGCATGTCTTCCTCAATTTTAGTGGAACTGCACAAAATTGGATGGCCATTGTTGTTCCGCCTCACTGTCTCTGCCACGTGGTTCTTCCTTCCTCGAGCTTGATTACTGAGAAGAAACATACCACAGTGAGGATTTGTTGAACTTCATAGGTGCCTCACCCAAACTTGATGCCAAATGGATGATGCATCACCATGATGACCTATCGATGCTCATGGTTGCGCCTCATGGTTGCGTCGGCTGGTGAAGCTGATCGATTTTCAATGAAAAACAAGCTGTCTTCTATCAGTGCTCTTTGCTTGTTACCCACAAAGATGATATCCTTCGCCAGTTCACCTTGGTTGCATTGGAGACGCAGTCGTCTTTCACGTTGGTGCTATTTTATCACACAATTGGCTATGAACCAAATGTTTCCTTGAAGAAGGATCGACGTTTGTACTAAGAGCATAAGTTTTGTATTGATTTCTAAGCCTTCTCACAACTTTGTCTCCAGCTCCCCTGTAATTTTATTTGTCCAGCTATTAACTTTGATTTAAAAATGGTGTGGACTAAAAACCCGGATGGACGTAGTAGCCCTCCATTTTTATTTACTCAAGATATTAGATTTGACTAAAGTCAAACTTTGTAATACTCTCAAACCTTTCCGATAATTGAAATTAAAATTCTTTATTTGTACACACTCTCACACGTTTCCGATAATTTGGCGCATTTGTGGTTGTTCACTTAAGGGAGGGTAATGTACCACACGTGAAGGACAGGAAGTGCGACCAGGACGCGTGGGCGTGGATCGTTAGTTCATCGGAAGTAGTACTAGTTTTCTTCACTGTACATTAAATAAAGAGTTTTGTTTCGTACTTACACAATTTAAAACAATTGTTATGGAGAGAATAAGAAAACCACTCCACTAGTATATATTAGTCGTATACACGAGAGTACTATATGGACGCGGCTTGACTTAGTGCACCTGCCTTTGGGTTTATGATAGGTGGGCCCAAAATGTGGTGGCTCACCCGCATACAACCAAAAGCAGGTGCGGTGAAGCCACCGAGCTCAGTCCATTTCACAGTAGTATATATATAAGCGGGAGCCTCAGCGCTTGTTCGCTAGGGTTTGCACTCTCCACACGCCGCCAAGACTACATATATGTTACACGCTGGAGGCTCAGCGTTCATTTGCTAGGGTTTGCTATAGTCACAGTCTCTCACCCTCTCTTCACCAGATTTAAACAAGACTGTGTTGGCCTCTTGTCTCTCCCCCCCCCCCTCACAGCTGGTGAAGGAGGCGTCTGTATCCTGTCGCACCGAGAAGGGGAGGAGGTGCAGCGTTCACTCTATCGCCTTCGGCGAGGGAGGCAATCCACTGCCGGCTGCGCTGTTCTCTTTCACCTAGCGCTGTCTTGGAGGGCCACCGACCCCTTCTTCCTCGCTGTCGTACGTAGTGTGGGCAGATCCGGCCTCCCGCCGCACGCCTTGCCACATCCCGACGACCCTAAGGTATAAGTTTCTTTGAAACCATTGTTGCTCTAGCTGCATGTGGAGCTTTTTCGGTCTGTAGTCGAATCTAGGTCTTGGTTCCAAGAGGAAAGAAGGGTGCGGTGGGCTGGAGCAAGAATCTAGGACGTGGTTCAATGAGGAAAGGAGGGGCGGAAAGTAGTATAGACTGTCTATCCATCCGCTTTGTAGGTCGAAAAGGGAAAAAGGGGGTAACCCAGTACACGCATCTGTAAGGAACCGATCTCTTTGTTGAAAAGGCAAAGAAACTACGGGGTCGGGTAGTTTGTGCAGGACTAGATTTGCTGCCCTCACTTAGGAAAAAGGTTCAAAGAGAACAAATATGGGACCAACGCATATATGCTGCTTGGCTACATACTCTGCATCACCCATTTATACGTGTGGACGCACATGGTGCTAGCATGTCCCATACAACTATTTTGCTGTTGTTAATCTAAGAATGCCGCCGGAAATTGAAGCAATGCCACTGTTAAAAGTAAATCATTTTTTAACAAATGTTGTTTCAAGAGAATGTCTCTGTTAATATGAATCAATGCAACCGTTTTAGAAATGCTACTATCCTACTTTGTTTTCCATCCAAGATAAGTTAGATGCTTCTTTCTGTCACCGTTTGTTTCATCCTCCTTTATCGGCAAGTAATTGTTTCCTTTTGCCTCTGTTAAAACAGGGGTATCGATTCAACTTGTTGCTATTGCGACATTTTGCTTCGCTACTCGAAACACTTATGTTTTAAGAGTGTTTTGTGCAGTTCAACTTGAATGTCACACCGGTGACTTTGCTTAATTTTTGTGGAACTGCACAAACGGAGATAAAGATTTGTTTCCACTCTTCGTGGCGAGTTGTTTCAAATCTTGGTCTCATCCACATGATGTGCAGTGTGCTTTGAGATGTTGTGCTACTTGTTTTGGTACTGTTTTAAATAAATGTTGAATTGAAGCTATTGTATTGTCAGTCTTTTCCCATTAAGTAGTGAACAAAAATGGGACCAACCTGCAGACATGATGCTTGTTGCTTTGTTACAAGAAATTTAGCATCACCCCCTTTATAAGCCCGATTGATGCCACTCTCGTAATTAACTACTGAATCTTATTTCAAAACTGCAACACTTGTTAGGGATTGGCGGGATTACCATTTTGTGGCCGCATGTTTCATCCTCCTTTATTAGCCAAGAATTGATTCCTTTTGCCTCTATTTAAACAGGGATATCTATTCAACTTGTTGCTATTATGACATTTTGCTTTCGCCACGCTAAACACTTTGCTTGATTTCAAAGGTAACCGCACAAAACGAGATTGGATTTCCTATTCGTGTTGGCAGATTCAGATTTTTATCCTGGTGGTCTCATGAAAGGTCAAGACAGCCTTCATCCACATGATTGTGCAAAGGTGCTTTGAGATGTTGTGCTACTTGTATTGGTACTGTTTTAAATAAATGTTGAATTGAAGCTATTGTATTGCTGTCTTTTCCCATTAAGTAGTGAACAAAAATGGGACTAACCCAGACATTATGCTTGTTGCTTTGTTACAACAAACTCTGCATCACTCCCTTTATAAGTAGATGGAAGCACATACTGTTGTTGTGCCCACTCTCCCCTGGAACTATTTATGCTTTCCATCAATCTAATGCCGCTGGTAAAATTAAGAAATGCCACTCTCAGAATTAATTAACTACTGAATCTTAGTTCAAAACTACAACACTTGTTAGGAATGGTACTATCCTGCTTTGTAGTTCTTTTTACATGTTTAACCAAGGTATTGTTAAGATAATGTCTCTGTTAAAATGAACCAGTCGCATTGTTTTAGGAATGATACTTTTCTGCTTTTTCGTTCTTTATACATGTTGAAACAAGGCATTGTTAAGATAATGTCTCAGTTAATATGAATGAATCACACTGATTGAGAATTGCTACTCTCCTGCTTTGTTTCCCATTAAGATAAGGTAGATCAGTAGATGTTTTTCTTCTGGGAGTACAAGTCATCAACCGTTATTTCTCAGTAATTGTTTCCCTTATACCTTTTGTTGCTTACAGGGATATCACAATTAAAGCTCGGTTTTATTCCGACTTTGATTTTAGTTCAACTGCACAAAAGGAGCCAATGTGTCCAAGGCAAACTGTTGCATTATTGGGTCCAGTTGGTCGTTCCACTTTGCAGAAAGAAGCAGTCATTGTTTGCACTACATTATAGAAGTAATGACCGAGAAGCTTTACAGAGTATTAGGCCTTCCACTATGTAGGCCAAAAGAGGTGCCAATTTCACCTTTTCTTAGTTTGGCACCGAATCCCTCCATTGCTTCAGCCGGTGCCATAAATATTAGACACTGGTGACATGACTAGTCTGCAGAGACCATTGGCAATTTAACAACACGTGGAGTGCCCTGGGCAAAAAGTGCCCAAACAAGTACAAGAAGCGACAGGCCTCCACGATCATAGGCATTACATATTTTGAATGGGAAAAGCTTGTCAAAGTTTAATCATTGATGTTAGCAAGAAGACGTTAGTTTAATATATTGGAATTGAAAATCCTTGTCAAAATTTGCTCATTGATGTTAGCCAGAAGACATGCATTTGATATTTTTGAGTGGGACGCCCTTGCTGTGAGCAGCGTCGAGTGTTTTTTCCTATTCATATGTTCAGTTTAGAAGTAAATAGTTACTCTGCTGAGATATTCCTGCGTTAAGAGTTTGTTCTGAATATTGTCTATGTAATGCCAGGCCTTGTGTTTGATTGCAAAGTTGAGCTTGGAATGTTGTGGCATGCGGCATCACAAGCTGTTCACCGTGCCTCCTGAGAATAATGCTTCGTATTGTTTTGCATGTCCATCTAATGCCAGTGATTTGCTTGTTAAGAAGATCATCCTCTTCTGTTGTTTCCGTTCTCAAGAAGTTCATCGTCTGATGTTTCATTCATAGCCTATACGACAAGTCGTGTAGGTTAGACGTGAAACCATATGATCTTCCGACCAACTCATGATATTAGGCTGTGATTGGATCGTCGTTTTCCAACCAAAACCGCTTGTAAAACTGACGCTTGTAAATTAAAGCAGATGGTCTCGGGCGAAGGCGCTTGATTGGTCGATTTCGACTAGTAAAATATCGGAAGTACTTCACACACGATAAAAACGCTGAACGACACTCGAACGATTGCTAATCCAGCCGTTAGCTGCTGTTTCAGCCTTGCCTATGGATGGCATGATACGCACATCGTGCATGTATCGTCTGGTAATGTCGTCCATATAGCAGTGCTCGTAAAATATACACTGGTCTATCAAATTACACGCGTAACCCGCCGGTTTTACTTACAGACCTCGGGCCCTCAGTTTCATTACGCCTGTATTTTACGCGTTATTTCCGATGACGAGTAAACTACACCTATATGTTAATACAGGTTTGAAATAAACCAGAGCTCCCAAGCGCGGCCTTACCATTTCATGCCGTCTCAGTTTCTCGAAGGTGCTGACAGGTGTCCGATGATCCTGGCTTCCTGAATGAGCAGCGGGTGCTGTATCAGACCTCCGTAGGGCCCGCGAGGCCCTCTCCTTGTCCTTCGAGTTGTTGCGCTCGCCGTGGCGCCGAGCATTGTTAACATGGTCAACGAACATGAGGATTCAGGAGATGACTTTATTTTGACTGGATGACACTAGGGACCTACTAGGGCCATAGCCATACGTCATAAGTGCCTCCTTATTATGTACAACTATATTTTTTGCTTTCTCCTGGTTTCACGACATCACGGTCCCACACCATTGTCAACCTATGTAGTCAATATAAGCGAGAGAATTGCACAAGGTGCGACCGACAGTGGGACCAAGCAGCTCGAGCGATATTTGTGTTTTTGAGGCGTGAGCACTGCAGTTGTTTTTCTTGGCGATGATTTCGTTGTTGTTCAGAGGAGAGCAGGGTATTAATCATGGCGGCTGTGGCCCGTCTAGCCAGTCAGATATCCAGCCCAGATACTAATTTTTTCAAGATGAAAATGGCTAGCCCAGCTATATGTCTTTTTGAGGAATACCGAGCAAGGTCAACTTGTTATTCTCCGCTTGTTGGCTGCAAATCTTTCCTAGGAGGGATGCATTAGGCTTAACAGGAAAATGGGCTTTAAAAATAATAAATGGGATGTAATTATAAAAACTAGGCAAGTTAACTAAAAATGCACCAAACACGAAATTAGTTTATAAAATATTATTTATGGATTTTGAAAATCTTAATTTTTTCATTGTTCTTGTGCGCAATGTTTCGTTGGATTTTTACGTAATACAAATTTATATTTAATCTGACTAGAAATTTTAGGATAAAAATATTTCGGATCCCTTCAAAATTTGGAAAATTTTATTGAATTCTGTCTTCAACGGTTGGTTGAAATTATTAATCGTTGTCCTAGCTAGAAAATGGGCTGTACTTTTAAAAAATTGTAAATGGGCTGTTGTAAATTCCATTAGAATTCAAAAATGGGTTGTACATTCTTACAAAACGCAATGGGCTATAAGTTCTCTGCCACATACTTGTGGGCCTACTAAGTGACGCGTCCCCTAAAACAAATAAGTTGACGCGTATGCAAGGCTTTGTCAACTTATTATAGTCAACACACGGTTTTAGCAGCAGTGGCTGTTGGATGTCTATCCAACGGATGTCGTGCTTCTTCAATCTCGGATATTCTTAGCTTCGGCCGCCCAAAAAATGGTTCCTCCGCCTGACATCTGGGGCGCACCGTTTCGAAGGCTGACATGTGGGCCTACTAAGTTCGAGCGTACCAAGGGCTTTGTCAACTTAGTCAATATAAACAATTCTAGCTTCAGTGACCGTACGATGTCCATCCAACGGCCATAGTGCTTCTTCAACCTCTGGTCTTCTTGGTCTAGCCGCCCAAAGCAGCGCCGGTCGTGCCGCCTGCTCCTGCCTCCCGTGGCCGGCTGTGATGCCGCGGAGGCCTCATCGCCTATACTACTCCCACCGCTGGCCAGGCCATCCCTCCACTCACCCACACCCCTTGTTATTCTGCGGCGCCGGCTGCCTCACACTGCAACCGAACCAGTGAACCCTCGTACTCCTCTCCGCGCGGGCTTCCACTGCTGCGTCTTCCCCGGCTCCGCGTCGTCCCCTTCCTAGGCGTCGCCGTCATCCACCGCCCTGGTGCTCTCGGCGCGGCGTGGTCAACGTGGTCAACGAGCGACTTCCATCGGAAGAGTAATTGTCGATGGACAGTGACAGTGGGTCCACGGCGGCCGCAAGGAAGTGCCTCCTTATTACGTGCAAAATAATTATTCCTCCACCTAACAGCAGGGATCCACCGGACGGCCCACCTTATTTCGTGAAAAAAAGTTTCCCCCCTGACTGCTGGGACCCACCGGACGGGCCACCGTATTTCGTGAAAAAAACGTTCCCCCCGCTGTCAGCTCGGACCCACCAGAAGTGCCTCTTTATTACGCACAAAAAAATGAATACTCCCCCTGCTAGCTGGGATCCACCTTGGTGGGTGGCTGACTTGTGGGCCTAGTCAGTTGATGGGGACAGAGGGCTTTGTCAACTTAGTCAATATGAACGATTCTAGCTCCAGTGACCGTACGATGTCCATCCAACGGCCGTAGTGCTTCTTCAACCTCTGGTCTTCTTGCTCCAGCCGCCCAAAGCAGCGCCGGTCGTGCAGCCTGCTCCTGCCTCCCGTGGCCGGGTGCTGCCGAGGAGGCCTCACCGCCCCCTACTATTCCCACCGCTGGCCAGGCCCTGCAGCGACGGCAGCCTCACACCGCAGCCGAACGAGTGAACCCTCATACTCCTCTCCGCGTGGGCATCCACTGCGGCGTCTTCACCGGCTCCGCGTCGTCCCCTTCCTAGGCCTCACCGTCGTCCACCGCCCTGGTGCTCTCGGTGCGGCGTGCTCAACGTGGTCAAGGAATGACTTCCATCGGACGTGGATCAGACGTGGAGAGGCCGATACCGGTCCACGGCCGCAGCAAGGAAGTGCCTCCTTATTACGCTGAAAATAGTGATTCCTCCACCGGCAAAGAGGGACCCACCGGACGGGCCACCGTATTTCGTGAAAAACGTTTCCCTCATTGCTGGGACCCACCGGCTACACCTTTGCACGCAAGGAAGTCCGTCCGGGCAAAAAATGGTCGCCCGATCGCTGGGACCCACCAGCTACATCTTCGCATGCAAGGAAGTGCGTTCGGGCAAAAACGATTCGCCCCCTAATCGGCTGGGACCCACCAGCTACATCTTTACGCAAGGAAGTGCACGGCGGTCGGGACCCACACGGTCGAAGCGTGCGTGGCGTTGTCATTACGGTCACGAACATGTACGCATATACCGGGTCGATGTAGAGGCGCCGACGCAAATGTAGTAGAGGCGCGCACGTAGCATGTACACGTACGTACAGCGGCCAGGGTGCAAGAAAGAAAATACGACCACGTATGTGTACGTACGGCCAGGGCTCGTGTACATGGCTTGGTCGGAATAGAGAAACAACATCGTCGGCGTGTTCATGGGGAGGCAACGGAATGCATCATGTTCATCGGGAGGCAACGGAACGCGTGGGAGCCAACCGGCTGGGTTGGAACGGAATGCGTGGTCGTGTTCATCGGGAGGGCTTGGACGGAACAGGCGATGGAAACGAGGCTGGCGTATCAAGCTGTGGAGGAAACGGACCTCCTACCTTTGGAACGGGGTCCTTTTGATCGGGAGGGGTGTGGCGTACCGCAAAATGGAGGAAACGGACCTCCTATGGTCGAAACGGGGGTCCTGTTTATCGGGAGGGGTGTGGCGTACCGCAAAACGGACGAAACAGACCTCCTACGGTCGAAACGGGGGTCCTGTTGATCGGGAGGGGTGTGGCGTACCGCAAAACGGATTTAAACGGACTTGTGTTGGAAGCGATACGGTCGAAGCAGGGTCCTGTTCATCGGGAGGGTGTGGCGTACATAAAGCAGGACTCGACGGGATACTGTTCATCTCCACCGTCGACCTCCTCCAGCCTCCACGGGCTACTGTTCAACCACCCCTCCACGGTCTGCTGTTCATCCAGCCCTCCACACCACGGGGTCCTGTTCAGCCACCCCTCCACGAGCACCCCTCCACCGTCTACTATTCGTCCAGGCCACACCACAGGGTCCTGTTCATCCAGAGGCAAACGCCATCGCCACCGCTCATCCACCCCCCAACGCCATCGCTCACCCCAGAGGCAGCATCGATCGGCTTTAGTCAGCAGCAGTAGCGAAGGAATAGCTCGATCGGGTTCAGTTAATAGCCATCGATCGATCGCTCGGGTTCAGTAACGCGTAGCCTGCAGTGCAATCGCTCGGGTTCAGTTAGAGCCCAACGCCTCGCTCGGGTTCAGTTAGAGCCAACGCCTCGCACACATGCGCATACGTGTACGAGAGAAACGCGCATCGCTCGGCCCCCGACCTCCCACCATAACCGGCAACTCCCCGAAATTTTCCTCGCCCTCGCTTCTACCATGGTTTTTCCGTCATGGACGGCCCAAAGAATGTCATGCAGCTGCGTCTCCGGCCCGCCCAGGACGAAAAGCCCATTTTGTGTCATGATTTTTTGTCACGGTAGGAGCCCACCACATCTATGATGATACCGGGTTTTGTCACAAATATCGTCATAGAAGTGTCATATGTATGACAGAAAAAAAATTCGTTCGGCCCAAAATGTCACGGATGTGTCTTTTTTTGTAGTGATAGTTATGAGAGTATCTAGGTATGATCATGTATATAGGCATCACGTCCGAGACAAGTAGACCGACTCCTGCCTGCATCTACTACTACTACTCCACTCATCGACCGCTATCCAGCATGCATCTACAGTATTAAGTTAATGAAAAAATGAGTAACGCCTTAAGCAAGATGACATGATGTAGAGGAATAAATTCATGCAATATGATAAATACCCCATCTTGTTATCCTCGATGGCAACAATACAATACGTGCCTTGCTGCCCCTCATCACTTTGGGAAAGGACACCGCAAGATTGAACCCAAAGCTAAGCACTTCTCCCATTGAAAGAATTACCAATCTAGTTAGCCAAACCAAGCGGATAATTCAAGAGACTTGCAAAGATAACCAATCATACATAAAAGAATTCAGAGAAGATTCAAATATTGCTCATAGATAATCTTGATCATAAACCCACAATTCATCGGTCTCAACAAACACACCGCAAAAATAAGATTACATCGAATAGATCTCCACAAGAGAGGGGGAGAACATTGTATTGAGATCGGAAAAGAGAGAAGAAGCCATCTAGCTACTAACTATGGACCCGAAGGTCTGAAGTAAACTACTCACACTTCATCGGAGAGACGATGATGATGATGTAGAAGCCCTCCATGGTGGATTCCCCTTCCTGAGCTTGAACAGGCCCCAAGATGGGATCTCGTGGATCTGAGAAAGTTGCGGCGGTGGAATTAGGTTTTTGGCTCCCTATCTGATCTGTCGGGGGTACGTAGGTATATATAGGAGGAAGGAGTACGTCGGTGGAGCTTCGAGGGGCCCACGAGGCAGGGGGTACGCCCTAGGGGGGGCCCTCCACCCTCGTGGTCGCCTCCCTCCTTTCTTGACCGAGGGTCCAAGTCTCCTGGATCTTATCTGATGAGAAATTCACGTTCCCGAAGGTTTCATTCTGTTTGGACTCCGTTTGATATTCCGTTTCTTCGAAATACTAAAATAGGCAAGAAAACAGCATTTCTGGGCTGGGCCTCCGGTTAATAGCTTAGTCCCAAAAGTAATACAAAAGTGGAAAATAAAGCCCAATATAGCCCAAAACAATAGATAATATAGCATGGAGCAATCAAAAATTATAGATACGTTGGAGACGTATCAAGGTCGACGGTGGAGATGAACGGTATCCCGTGGAGTCCCGTTTTGCGGTACGCCACACCCCTCCCGATGAACAGGACCCCCGTTTCGACCGTAGGAGGTCCGTTTAAATCCGCTTTTGCGATCGCCACACCCTTCCGGATCAAAAGGACCCCCATTTCGACCGTAGGAGGTCCGTTTCCTCCGTCTTGCGGTACGCCACACCCCTCCCGATCAACAGGACCCCCGTTTCGACCGTAGGAGGTCCGTTTCCTCCATTTTGAGGTACGCCATACCCCTCCCGATCAACAGGACCCCGTTCCGCACGTAGGAGGTCTGTTTCCTCCGTTGTGCGGTACGCCAGGCCTCGTTTCCATCGCATGTTCCGTCGAAGCCCTCCCGATGAACACGACCACGCATTCCTTTCCGACCCAGCCGGTTGGCTCCCACGCGTTCCGTTGCCTCCCGATGAACACGACGCATTCCATTGCCTCCCCATGAACAGGACTACGACGTTGTTTCTCCGTTCCGACCCAGCCATGTACACGAGCCCTGGCCGTACATACACATACGTGGCCATATTTTCTTTCTTGCACCCTAGCCGTTGTACATGCGTGTGCATGCTACGTGCGCGCCTCTACTACGACACGTGCGCGCCTCTACTACGACACGTGCGCGCCTCTGCATCGACCAGTATGTACGTACATGTTCGTGACCAGAATGACAACGCTACGTACGCTTCGACCAGGTGGGTCCCGACTATTAGGCACTTCCTTGCATGCGAAGATGTAGCTGGTGGGTCCCAGCAGTCAGGGGGGCGAATCGTTTTTTTGCCCGGACGCACTTCCTTGCGAGCTAAGATGTAGCTCGTGGGTCCCAGCAGTCAGGGGGGCGAATCGCTTTTTTTTTTTGCCCGGACGCACTTCCTTGCGTGAAGGTGTAGCTGGTGGGTCCCAGCAGTCAGGGGGAAATGTTTTTTTCACGAAATACGGTGGCCCGTCGGGTGGGTCCCCGCTGTCAGGTGGAGGAATAATTATTTTCCGCGTAATAAGGAGGCACTTCCTTGCGGCTGCCGTGGACCCGGTATCGCCTTCTCCAGCGTCTGATATTCTTCCGATGGAATTCGGTTGTTAACCACATTGACCACGCCGCGCCGAGAGAACCATGGCGGTGGACGACGGCGAGGCCTAGGAAGGGGACAACGCAGAGCTGGGGAAGACGCGGCAGTGGATGCCCACACGGAGAGGAGTACGAGGGTTCACTGGTTCGGATGTGCTGCCGTCGTCGCAGAATAACAGGGGGTGTGGGTGAGTGGAGTGGAGGGATGGCCTGGCCAGCGGCGGGAGTAGTATGGAGGCGGTGAGGCCTCCGCAGAAGCACAGCCGGCCACGGGAGGCAGGAGTAGGCGGCACGACCGGCGCTGCTTTGGGCGGCTGGAGCAAGAAGACCAGAGGTTGAAGAAGCACTACGGCCGTTGGATGGACATCGTACGGTCAGTCGAGCTAGAATCGTGCATATTGACTAAGTTGACAAAGCCCTTCGTCCCCGTCAACTTAGTAGGCCCATTATACTGGGTCCCAGCTAGCAGGGGGAGTATTCATTTTTTTGGGCGTAATAAGGAGGCACTTCCTTGCGCGCGAAGATATAGCTGGTGGGTCCGAGCTATCAGCGGCGGTAACATTTTTTTCGCGAAATACAGAGGCCCTTTCGGTGGGTCCCAGATGTCAGGTGGAGGAATCATTATTTTGCGTGTAATAAGGAGGCTTTTCCTTGTGTGCGGCCATGGACCCAGCTGTCAGCCTCTCCACGTACAGTCCACTTCAGATGCATGTCGGTCGTTGACCACGTTGACCACGCCACGTAGAGAACACCAGGGTGGTGGACAACGGCGAGGCCTAGGAAGGGAACGACACGGAGGCAGGAAAGACTCGACAATTGTTTCCCACGCGAAGGGGAGTACGACTGTACGAGGGTTTACTGGTTCGTCTACAGTCGCCGAAGAATAACAGCAGGTGTGGGACTGTGGGTGAGTAGAGGGATGGCTAGGCCAGCGATGGGAGTACGGTGGGGCAGTGAGGCCTCTGTGGCACAGCCCGGCCGCTTGGGAGGAGGGAGCAGCAGTCCTGCTGGCGCTTGTTTGAGCGGCTGGAGCAGGAAGAGCAGAGATTGGAGAAGCACGACGGCCGTTGGATGGACATCCAACAGTATACAGGCCATCTGTGGAAAGCCTGTAATCTGTGGAAAATAGCATACAACCCATCTGCCATTATTTCAAATAGTTTACAGCCCATTTGCTAATTCTTATGGGTTTTTTTGGAGCCCATATTCTTTTTGTTAGCATTACAGCCCATATTGTGGCCACGGTTAAAAAATTATACGAAATTTTGCATATGTCGGTGCGGTCTGAACAGTTTTTAATCCTGAAATTTCGAGTCACATTCAGACTGATTTTAAAAATAAATGTATATCCATATAAAATCCAATAAATTGTCCACGCATAAAAATCAATGCAATTTAAAATCTCGAAATGAAAAAAAGATATTTGAAACTAATTGCCGGTTTGATGTGTTTTAAAAATGTACAGCCCATTTCTCATTACTGATAGGCCATTTTCTAGGCCAGCCGAATGAAGCTCTCCTCATCTTGAAAGATTTGCAGCCCAACAGGCCTGATAAAGGGACTTACTTGACAAATCACAAAAAACTGGGCTATCCATTTTAAGAAATAAAAAAACTACTGGGCTGGTCTGTGGTAAACATAAAAGAAAAGGCTGTCTAGACAGGCCAGAGTGTCCCGCACATCCCAGTTGACACCCTGCGTCTCAAAAACAAATTAGATAAATGCCACTCCAATTATGGCGATTCATAAAAATGCCACTGCATTTTTTGCAAACTTTGAAAAATGCCACTGCAGTTTGCAAACTTTGAAAAACGCCACTCCAGACTTCGAAAAATGCCACTAGAAATGGAATGAAATGGCATTTTCCAAAGTTTGAAAATTGCAGTGGCATTTCTTGGAGGCATTTATCAAATTAACCCAAAACAAAAATAACTGGGCGAGCTGCTGGGTCCCTGGTGTCTGCCGCTCGTTGTGCAATTCTCTCGTTTATTGACTACATTGACAATGGCATGGGACCCAGATGTCAGAAATCCACTAGGAGGAACCATTTTTTTATTGGCTTGAAATAAGGAGGCACTTGCTTGCGTACTGCCATGACCTTAGCGGGTCCCTGCTGTCATCCTCTCCACGTACAATCATCTCCTAATTGTGTATGCGTCAACTTGCTAGGCCCACAAGTCAGCCTCTAAACCCGTGGAGGACAAATAAAACCCATTTAAAAATTAACAGCCCATTCCATACATTCAAACGGAAAGTTCAACATTCAGAGCAAGGTAATGTGTCCGATCCACATATAGAGTAATCTTGAACTTCCACGTTGACAACCATCATAGCCAAGTTAACTATCTACTCCCACTAATACTCTAGTAGCGTACAAGTACTAACTTACTCTTAGCTAACTAGACGATGCCGCCGCCATATGTGGTACACGCTAACGCCCGGCACGGCGTCCTGCGCCTCGCCTCGGACTTGCCGGAGGTGCGATAGGCGCGTTGCTCGCTGCGTTGGCCCTTTCCATGCCGGGCGTGGTCCACGAAGCTTGGCTTCCAAGCCGGAAACCCACTTGACGAGCTGGTAGTAAAAATCGGCGTCGTGAACGCATGCGTGCCGACAGCCTCGAGCTATTTGCCGGGCGCCGGGCTTCATGTAGTCGGCTCTGTTGCGGGCGCTCTGCACGCGACTCAGAGCGTCGGTGCGCTGCTGCTCCATGTCCCGCTGGCGGCGCAAATCAGCGATACGCTGCTCCTCCGCCAGGCGGTCGCGCTCCAACAACTCCTGCTCCTCCGCCATGCGGTCGCGCTCCAACAACTCCTCGATCTCCGCATTGCCATCTAAAGATAGATAGAATGCCTCCTCCCTCCGTCTGCCTTCCGGTGAAAACCCGAACACTAGTTCCGGCGGTGACCGCCTCCGGCGTCGCCTACCGCGGACGGGCGGGGGCATGGCGGATGTGGCGAGCGACGTCGGGCCGGTGGGGGCTTATGAGGATATGGTGAGTTGGGTCACGGTGGCACCGGAGAAGGCCGGGAAACAGTACTTATAGGGGGAAGGTAGCGCGACGGTCATCGGAATTCAATGCATAATGGCTTAGCGCGCCAGCTTGCCATGGAAAACTAGGGAAACTGAAATTATGACTGTGCCGTCCCATCCCGTCTGGGTCGCACGCCGGCATGGCGGTCAAATGAGTGCACTCGAATCATCTCCCTCCTTGTCAATAATGATTCCACGGATTTAAAAAGCCCGCAACAATTAAAGCGTATATTTTTCGCATCAGTTAGCTGCCTTAATTACGGCCGGCTGCATGCGAGCACTCGAGAATCGCTCGCAGCGATGCAGACGCGCAACGATGCAACGAGTCACAGCCGAGGGCACACATGCAGCCACTTAAAATGCTGGAATTAATTAGGCTTAAACTTCTGCATGCCGTTAATTATTGCCATGCCTTGGTCTTGCTGCTTTGCTCAGGGACTAATAAACCCGGATGGAGGGAGTACCTTGGTTGGTGAGAGGTTTGAATTAAGCCCTGCAGACTGGAAAGGAGGTACTAGTACGTGCGTGATCCGCTATTTATTCGTGTAGGATCGAGTAGGTCGTTTCTTGAATTGAGCCCTGCAAACCGGAAAGGAGGTAGTACGTGTGTGATCCGCTATTTATCCGTGATCGATAGTGTAGCTTGTCAGTTTCTTTAGAGGTAGGCATTTTTATCCATGTAGGATCGATAGTGTAGCTTGTCAGTTTCTTAAGAGGTAGGCATTTTTATTCAAAAAACTGCCACTTCGCATCTTGCTTCGCAAATAAAACTGCCAGGAGCGCATTTGTAGGCTAGCTAGTGATCAATCAGTAACTTGTAAACACTGAGCGAACAGAAATAAGTAGCATTAATGCATCTCAATGATTCACAGATCATATACAAATATGTAGCTCCAAAAGCAAAGATCAGCCACTTCAGATCTCGCGTCGCAACTAAAACTAACTAGTACGATTCCCATACATAAGATCAACAGGTTAATGCATCTCAATGATTCACAGATCATATACAAATATGTAGCTCCAAAAGCAAAGATCTAGAAAAAACAATTGTTCTTCCTACTAACATGGATGCTTCTCTTGGCCAACATTCAAGATGCAATTTGAAAGACAAATTTGTTTGTGAAGTATACAATTCCTCTTGCAAACGTAAGTGGTTTCACCAACATTTGGAACCATGAGAATGAACCACACATGATGGAGGAACATCCACTGCAATATAATTTGGTCTTCTCTCGATCACACCGCGAGACTATTTTCGGAATACAAACTTTAACTTAGGCAAAATGATGCCCATTGTATAATTAGATCAAAGCAATGAAGCACCTAGTGTTGGCCAGTAAATAGTACAGTACTACTTTTCTGCAGTCCATGAAGTGACTACCCAATCTTTGTGTCTATTTTCAAATGGCACTGCATGCAGTGACTATACTCTTCTCTTGTGCAGTTCAACCAAAATAGCAACGGCGGAACATCTCTCTGCGCACAAATATCAAGCAGCTAGTAAACATATACCACACCATGTTCGCATGATGATGGAAGAGGTGAAATTGATACAACCGAAATTGAGCATCCAATCATTGAATCATGTCCTGCACCTCCAATGTAGGTCCACCACCTTGCCAATAAATTCACATGCAAACAACTAGTTTTACTATCTAATGACAAAGACAAAAGAGTAGCAAGATAGTAGCAAACCATGTACCTTCGTAATGAACAACTCATAGTGCCACCAATTGGATATAAAGGTTTGGAAATAAACATGCTCCTAATGTTGAACCGGTTGGACTATTGTGTAGTTCCACTAAAATCGAGCATCCCTGTTTGCATAGATATTGAAAGTGTGATTACTATAAAAGTGGCACTAGTTGAAGCATAGACTCACAAATATAAGCATTCCAATTTCTTAATGGGAAAAGGTAGCAAGACGGTTTCTAACCACCTGTTTGAAGGAATAAATAAAGCAACAACGGCTGATGTCAGGAAGGCATACATAGTTTTTTCTGAAAAACTGAGCCATTCCTGACCTTTCCTCTTCTTTAAGCAAATTTTGTGCGCTTCTACTAAAATAAAATGCCATCACCGCCATGACAATTCAAAGTGACACTGTCATGTATGAAATGACTTAACATTACATCATGATGTCGTGTATGTAGTCGGCAGGCATTAGAGACAAACATACGTACCTCCTCCGAAAACATAATGAACATTAGTTTTAACAAAGGTGTGACTAGCTTTACCGGGATAATTTGAGTGAACTCTACACCCTCTGTTCCTTAATATAAGACGTTTTCGCGGTTCAATTAAATTACCCAAACGTCTAGTATTTAGAAAAACAGGTAGTAGTTTTCTTGAGCACATATCTGGGAAATCTTGCCACACTTTATTTATGTCCATACGCTAATGGAACACCATTCGAATACTACAAATCTACACTAATCCAGTGGCTAGTGCAACAAAGAGAGTAGTTAGTTTATTACAGGTACAGTACAATGGTTTTCTTGAACAAATTTCAATAAACTCTAGCACTTTGGAAGGTTTCTATAAGAATTAACAATACAAAATGTAAAGGTAACAAGTTTCAAAGATTGGTATACTAGTTGTGCATGAGCATTAAACCAAATACAAAAGTCTTAAGGTAACTAGCATTATTAACTAATGACAGTATAAAAAATTGCAAACCATGTACCTCAAAGGTAAATATCATTTCGAACTCGGGGGGACCTTAAAAATTGCTATCCCAATCTTGATAATCGATCAAACATAAAAACTTGATCGAACGAATCAAGAGAACAGTGCTACCTCTTGAGCACTGCATTGGATTTCCCCGAAGAGGAGAGGATGACGCAGCAGAGTAGCGTAAGTATTTCCCTCAGTTTTTGAGAACCAAGGTATCAATCCAGTAGGAGGCCACACACAAGTCCCTCAGACTGCACAAAACGATAGCTACTCGCAACCAACGCGATTAGGGGTTGTCAATCCCTTCACGGTCACTTACGAGAGTGAGATCTGATAGAGATGATAAATAATATTTTTGGTATTTTTGGTATAGATATGCAAAGTGAAAAGTAAAAGGCAAAGTAAAAACAAAGCAACTATAAAAGTGATGGAGATTGATATGATGAGAATAGACCCGGGGGCCATAGGTTTCACTAGTGGCTTCTCTCAAGAGCATAAGTATTCTACGGTGGGTGAACAAATTACGGTTGAGCAATTGACGGAATCGAGCATAGTTATGAGTATATCTAGGTATGATCATGTATATAGGCATCACGTCCGAGACAAATAGATCGAAACGATTCTGCATCTACTACTATTACTCCACTCATCGACCGCTATCCAGCATGCATCTAGAGTACTAAGTTAAAAACAGAGTAACGCCTTAAGCAAGATGACATGATGTAGAGGAATAAATTCATGCAATATGATAAATACCCCATCTTGTTATCCTCGATGGCAACAATACAATACGTGCCTTGCAACCCTTTCTGTCACTGGGTAAGGACACCGCAAGATTGAACCCAAAGCTATGCACTTCTCCTATTGCAAGAACTACTCAGGGAGTCCTGGTTTAGGGGGTGTCCGGATGGCTGGACTATGACCTTTGGCTGGACTCCTGGACTATGAAGATACAAGATTGAAGACTTCGTCCCGTGTCCGGATGGGACTTTCCTTGGCATGGAAGGCAAGCTTGGCGATACGGATATGTAGATCTCCTCCCATTTGTAACCGACTCTATGTAACCCTAACCCTCTTCGGTGTCTATATAAACCGGAGGGTTTTAGTCCATAGGACGAACAACAATCATACTATAGGCTAGCTTCTAGGGTGTAGCCTCTCTGATCTCGTGGTAGATCTACTCTTGTACTACCCATATAATCAATATTAATCAGGCAGGAGTAGGGTTTTACCTCCATCGAGAGGGCCCGAACCTGGGTAAAAACATCGTGTCCCTTGTCTCCTATTACCATCCGCCTAGACGCACAGTTCGGGACGCCCTACCCGAGATCCGCCGGTTTTTACACCGACATTGGTGCTCTCATTGAGAGTTCCTCTGTGTCATCATCTTTAGGCCCGATGGCTCCTCCGATCGTCAACAACGATGCGGTCCAGGGCGAGACTTTTCTCCCCGGACAGATCTTCATATTCGGCGGCTTTGCACTACGGGCCAATTCGCTTAGCCATCTGGAGCAGATCAAAAGCTACACCCCTAGCTATCAGGTCAGATTTGGAAGTTTGAACTACACGGCCGACGTCCGCGGAGACTTGATCTTCGACGGGTTCGAGCCACAGCCAAGCGCGCTGCACTATCACGATGGGCATGATCTAGCTCTGCCGCCGAACAGTGCCCTGGAGGCCGCACCAGTGTCCGCTTCGTCCTTTATCTCGGAGCCGACTGCGCCAATCGAGGACGGGTGGCTGGACACCGCCTCGGGGGCTGCAATCTCTACGGCGATCGAGCCGAACACCATACCTGTCCTTTGCGGCTTCGTGACTCAAGGTGCCGGACTCCTCTCCGGACTCCGAACCTTCCGCCCACCTTAATCGAATCTGATTGGGCGCCCGATCATGGAGTTCACCGCCACGGACATCTTCGGCTTTTCGCCTTTCGGCGACATTCTGAATTCACTAAAATCTCTCTTTATCGAGAGCCCTGGCGGACTATGGTCGGCAAGGTTGGGATGCGGACGACGAAGAAATTCAAAGCCCACCCACCACCCACTTCGTAGCCACTGTCGATGATTTAACCGACATGCTCAACTTCGACTCCGAAGACATCGACAGTATGGACGCCGATGCAGGAGATGACCAAGAACCAGCACCTACAGAGCACTGGAAGGCCACCTCGTCGTATGACATATACATGGTGGACACCCCAAAAGAAGGGAACGGCGATGGAACAATGGAGGATGACCCCTCCAAGAAACAGCCTAAGCGCCGGCGTCAGCGGCGCCGCTCTAAATCCCGCCACAGCAAAAACGGCGATTCCGGCACGGGAGATAATAACACCCCGGACAAAGGTTGAAGACAACTCCCTCCAGCAGGATTCAGCACAGGAGGATGGAGAAGCCAGCCCTCATGAGAGAGCGGCAGACAGAGAGGTAGAGGACGATAATTACATGCCTCCCTCTGAAGACGAGGCAAGCCTCGACGATGACGAATTTGTCGTGCCTGAGGATCCCGTCGAACAAGAGCGTTTCAAACGCAGGCTTATGGCCACGGCGAGCAGCCTCAAGAAAAAACAGCAACAGCTTAGAGCTAACCAAGACTTGCTAGCCGACAGATGGACTGATGTCCTTGCGGCTGAAGAGTACGAACTCGAACGCCCCTCCAAGAGCTACCCAAAACGCAGGCTGCTAACCCGATTAGAGGAGGAAGCACCTAGACCTACATCACCAGCGCATGATGCGGCCAACCGACCACCTCGTGGCCGCGACAGAGAGGCCTCTCGACCCTCCACTCAAGCCGCACCCCGGCGTCGCTCAAAGAATACCAAGGCACGAGGAAATGCGCGGACCTGCGAGATATATTGGAGGACAGGGCAAGGCAAACAAGATCGATCTATGGATCGCGTGGTCCCCCATGACACGCGTGATTTACAACCGGCCATGCCGGATATGGTAAATCCGGCTCGGCCGAACACAGTAGACAAAGCTCATTTGAGCTACGTCGTGATATAGCCCAATACAGAGGCGCCACACACCCACTATGCTTCACAGATGAAGTAATGGATCGTCAAATCCCCGAGGGTTTCAAACCCATAAACATCGAATCATACGATGGCACAACAGATCCGGCGGTATGGATCGAGGATTATCTCCTTCATATCCACATGGCCTGCGGCGATGATCTACACGCCATCAAATACCCGCCACTCAAGCTTAAAGGACCAGCTCGGCATTGGCTTAACAGCTTGCCAGCAGAATCAATTGGTTGTTGGGAGGACCTGGAAGCCGCATTCCTCGACAACTTCCAGGGCACCTATGTGCGACCACCAAACGCCGATGACCTAAGCCACATAATTCAGCAGCCAGAGGAATTGGCCGGACAATTCTGGACACGGTTACTAACCAAGAAAAATCAAATAGTCGACTGTCCGGATGCAGAGGCCCTTGCAGCCTTCAAGCATAACATCCGTGACGAGTGGCTTGCCCGGCACCTAGGACAGGAAAAGCCGAAATCCATGGCAGCCCTCACAACACTCATGACCCGCTTTTGCGCGGGAGAAGACAGCTAGCTAGCTCATAGTAATAACATGACCAAGAGCCCTGGTAATTCGGATACCAAGGACAGCATTGGCAGGTCGCGTCGCAACAAGCAAAAGCGCCGCATTAATGGCGACAATGCTGAGGATACGACAGTTAATGCCGGATTCAGAGGCTCTAAACCCGGTCAGCGGAAAAAGCCATTCAAAAGAAATACTGCGGGCCCGTCCAATTTGGACCGAATACTCGATCGCTCGTGCCAGATACATGGCACCACCGAAAAACCAGCCAACCACACCAACAGGGATTGTTGGGTGTTCAATCAGGCAGCCAAGTTAAACGCCGAAAACAATTACAAGGGGCTGCATAGCGATGACGAGGAGGAGCCCGGCCACGAACAATAGGGGACAGAAGGGCTTCCCCCACAAGTGCGGACGGTGAACATGATATACGCAACCCACATACCCAAAAGGGAGCGGAAGCGTGCACTCGAGGGACGATATGCGTTGGAGCCGCCGCCCAAAGTTCAACCCATGGTCCTCCTTCCCGATCACTTTTGATCGAAGGGACCACCCCACTAGCATCCGCCATGGCGGATTCGCCGCATTGGTTCTAGACCCAATCATTGACGGATTTCACCTCACTAGAGTCCTTATGGACGGCGGCAGCAGCCTGAACCTGCTTTATCAGGATACAGTGCAAAAAATGGGCATAGATCCCTCAAGGATTAAACCCACAAAGACGACCTTTAAAGGCGTCATACCAGGTGTAGAGGCCAACTGTACAGGCTCAGTTACACTTGAGGTGGTCTTCGGATCCCCGGATAATTTCCAAAGCAAGGAGTTAATCTTCGACATAGTCCCGTTCCGCAGTGGCTATCACGCACTGCTCGGACGAACCGCATTTGCAAAGTTCAATGCGGTGCCGCTTTTCATACCTCAAGCTCAAGATGCCAGGCCCTCAAGGAGTCATTACGGTCAATGGAAACACCGAACGCTCTCTCCGAATGGAGGAGCATACGGCAACCCTCGCAGCGGAAGTACAAAGCAGCCTCTCAGGCAACTCTCCAGTCCGGCCATTAAACGTCCGGACACCGTCAAGCGCGCCCGGAGTAACCTACAACAAGACCGCCTGGCACGTTCCGAGCACGCGTAGCAATGCGGCCCCAACCCCAACCCTCGCGAAATTGCAAAACCAGTACTACACGTACATAATTATGCTCTGGAAATACCATGGGCATAGGGGGAAGGGCACGACCACGGCATGCCCAAAATGCGGCTCAACCGCACTAGGGGCTCCCGATTTTGTCATTATTTGTTTTCTTACTTTCAAGACTCCGCTCTTCGGAAGGCCTGCCCGGCAGTAGAATCGCCGAACACACGATGCAACAGCCAGGGAAGTAGAAAAGCTATGTCGAGTGTCCAGGTGGTCTCTATAACGAGCAGTATACTTGTTTCACATATCATCCCGCAGCTCGCCCCTGGAGGGGGACATGTCAAATAGTCCCACCTCTTGCTTATCGCACTATTTGTATCGTTCTGCTTTTTCCGCAGATTTTCCAAATAAACAATGCAAAGCTTTTGTCTATTATTGCATTCCTTTTTTATAAAAATATGTTCAGTTATGACATTATGCAACCGTACACTTTGGTACGGCCAATACACCAGGGGCTTACGTATTCTGAATATGGTGTGAGAAGTCCGAACACTCTCATGAGTGCGGCACCCCGAACTTATAGCATTATATGCATCGACTCCGAATCATGTCTTGGTCAATAATTGGGTTTGCCCGGCTCCCATGTTTTGGTACCTTACGTTACGTTATATCGGCTAAGGTAGCACTGGGAGAACCACTGCGAGTGTGCCCCAGTTGAGCTAGGCTAAGCACCTCAGTGGAGAAAGCTAAAACTGACCGTCATGATAGGGCGAGAGGTGGTCGCTATTCGAGAGGTTTTCGAGTCCCTAAAGACTTATGCCGCTTAGAGCGAGGAGTCGGCTTTGTCCGGCCTAGGCGTGGATAGCGCCCTGAACTCGGTCTTCCGAATACCAGGGGCTTCGCCGAAGTTTAAAATTATAGAATTCTATGGCTAAGTGAGAGTGTTCAAGCATTATAGTCCGATTGCCTTGTTCGTTGTGTTGAGCGCCTCCCTCGAAGGACCCAATAATGGGAAAAAGAGCGCTCAAGTTTATCCCGAACACTCCAGCACTCGCCGCATGGGGGCAGAAACTGACGAATCGCCATCTCTCAATTTTAATAAACGGCCGCATAGAAGGTAATATTTTAAATTCAAAAGCGTTGCTTAGCGCATATGAACAAGTTTTCAGCGTACATGATCACAAATGCGAGTTTACTCAAAAATTACATCTTTGGAGCACTCATCTGCTATACGGTGGGCACCCTTCAGGACGCCCTCATAATACAACTTCGGGCTTGCGATGCTCCTTGCCCGGCGGTGGTCCGTCTGGTCACAAGCTTCTCGGCGTCCATCTTGCCCCAAAGACAATTTAGCACGGGCAAGGCCCTACGGGCACCTTCGATGTATACTGAGCGCTTGATGACTTCAAGCCTTGGACAGCATCCACCAGTCGCCTTACCAGCCAAGTAGCTCTCGTGCATGGCTTCCCGTGCCACAGCCGGACTACGAGACCCTTCATGGCCTGTTCGCCACCTTATGGAGCTCGACCAGCTGCTTCAACTGGTCGCTCAAGGGCACTGGTGTCCGCCTCAAAGATATCGAGACCGTAACACCTTCTCCATCGAGCTCCCTCTTCGTCTCGGTAGAATGCGGCAGCGTCGGACACACTCCGGGGAAGATCTGCGAATGCTCCTGGAGAGCTCCGGAATCGGGTAAGTAACAAGTAATTCACTTTCACGTGCTTGCTTTGCATAAAGAATGCCTTACCCGCCGCAATCTTCTTCATCGCTTCAATTTCCTGGAGGGCTTTTTGGGCTTCGGCCTTGGCAGATTTGGCGCTCTCAAGCACCGAGGCGAGCTCGGACTCTCGAGTCTTTGAGTCAAGCTCCAAACTCTCGTGTTTTTCCACGAGAGCCTGGAGCTCTTGCTGCACCTCCGCCACCCGCGCCTCCTGCTTTTCTTGCTGGGTACGCTCCACGGCCGCATTTTCTTCGGCCTTGGACAGCTCTTCCTTCAGGGTCGCCACTGGGTTGTGGCCCCTGTAATACTCACGTTGGTCCTGTCATTTTTTGCAACCACATATTTTTTTATATACTTACATAAGGTATTACTTACCTTCCTTGTCCTCGAGCTGCTTCTTGGCAAGGCCGAGCTCGTTCTCGGACTGCTCGAGGCTCTGCTTCAATGCATTGACCTCTGCAGTCAGTGCGGTAGAGGACAGCAGCACAGCCTGCATTCCCATATTGACATACTTATGTTAGACTCCTGCGTATATCTTTTTGATCCTTAGTTTGGCTTTTCTTTCCGAACACCAAACTAAGCATCAGGGGCTACTGTCTATGCGGTAATATTTTTACATATCTTAAATACATACCTTAAAGCATGTTAGAAGGCTGGAACAGGCTTTGGTCAGCCCGCTCTTGGCGGACTGAACCTTCTGGATCACCACACTCATAGTAGTGCGGTGCTCCTCGTCGATGGAGGCGCCGTTAGAGCACCTCCAGCAAATTATCCAGTGCCTCCGGTTGGACGGAGGTCACCGGCGTTGTAGGCTTGCCCTTCTTAGTGGGGGCCGCCTGCCGGACTCCGGAACCACTGAAGGTTCCGATGTGGGGTCCGGTCCGGGGCCGGACTTAGAGCCCTTTGGGGTTTTATCCCCTTTTCGCC
The DNA here is from genome assembly GCA_021605145.1 of Aegilops bicornis. NCBI lineage: Eukaryota > Viridiplantae > Streptophyta > Magnoliopsida > Poales > Poaceae > Aegilops > Aegilops bicornis. Next base: position 628,738,460 of record CM038674.1, on the reverse strand, counting down.
TGGAGTCCGGGAGGTTGCCTTGCGGCGCCTCCAGGACCACCTCCTCCTGGCTTGGCCCCTTTTGGGACTCCACCTCGGCATCATCCGCAGCGAGGAGAGGAGGCGATCGAAGTGAAGTGCTATTCACATCCGACGAACCTGTGGAGCCGCCGTTGAAGCGCCGAGCCCGGCCTTGGGCGTCTTGCATGATTATATTCGCGCCGAAGGTACTGTGCAATGAAGGAGCGCCATGAGTTACTCTGGTGTCCGGATACTTACGATTTTGCCAGGGGCTTGGCCCTGGGTGGCCACTCTTCTTCGCTGTCGTCGGCGTTGGTGGAGTAGTCCGGAGGGAGGGTCCTTCCCTTCTTGGACCCTCCGGGCCCCCAAGTTGGGGCGGCCTTCCTTTTCTTCTCTCCCCCCGCTGGGGGAGAGGCCTCTCTTTCCTCCTCCTCGTCTTCACGGTAGGAGTCCGCCTCGGAGTCATCGGACGATGAGTCCGACACCACCTGGAGCCGAACTCCTTCGAGGTCCCGTGGCCTTCTTCTTGGCCTTCTTCTCCGGCACCACGTAAGGCGCCGGAACCAGCAGCCCCGTCAAGCGGGCGTCCGCTGGGGCTTCTGGCAAGGGAGTCGGACAGTCAATCTGGCCGGACGTCCTCTGCCAATCCTGTCAAAGGTAAGGGAGTTTAGATCCCGCATAGAGTCAAACTATGAAAAACAAGTGTCCCGTAAAGGGAAAAATAGCTTACCGCGTTGGCTTGATGCTGCGCGCTGAATCCGCGATCCTCGGTAGCGGATGCGGGATCCTCGGCGCCCTTGAATAGCACCTTCCAGGCATATTCGTACGTAGTGTCGAAGAGCCTGCTCAGGGTTTGGTGCTGTGTCGGATCAAACTCCCACAAGCTGAAAGCTCGTTGTTGGCACGGGAGGATCCGGCGGATGAGCATGACCTGGACTACGTTGACGAGTTTGAGCGTCTTGCTCACCAGGTTTTGGACGCAGGTTTGGAGTCCGGACAGCTCCTCTGAATTACCAAACGACAAGCCCGTCTCTTTCCAGGAGGTGAGCCGTGTAGGGAAGCTAGATCGGAATTCGGGGGCCGCTGCCCATTCAGGGTCACGCGGCTCGGTGATGTAGAACCACCCCGATTGCCACCCCTTTATGGTCTCCACGAAGGAGCCCTCGCCCCATGTAACATTTGGGCATCTTGCCCACCATGGCACCTCCGCACTCCGCTTGGCGGCCGCCCACTACCTTCGGTTTGACATTGAAGGTCTTCAGCCATAAGCCGAAGTGGGGCTGGATGCAGAGGAAGGCCTCGCACACGACGATGAACGTCGAGATATTGAGGATGAAGTTCGGGGCCAGATCGTGGAAATCCAGGCCGTAGTAGAACATGAGTCCCCGGACAAATGGGTGAAGTGGGAAACCTAGTCCGCGGAGGAAGTGGGTGAGGAACACCACCCTCTCATGGGGCCTGGGGGTGGGGATGAGCTGCCCCTTGTCGGGAAGCCGGTGCGCGATGTCATTGGACAAGTATCCGGCCTTCCTCAGCTTTTTAATGTGCCCCTCCGTGACGGAGGAGGCCATCCACTTGCCTCCCACTCCGGATATGACTGGAGAAGGTTGAGGCGGGATGTGCGGACTTCGGCGCTGGAGCTCGAGTGCGCGAAAATGGATAAGCGAAGGAGGAAGAAGGCGTAGATGGAAAGGGTGGATCCTTATCCCCTTATATGGGCGGACGAAACTATGTGCCCCCACCAGCCTAGTAGAACTCGCTTATCTCCCAAGCGCCGTAAATTAATGGCACGGTTGGCTTACCCACGCCCGTATTGACGAGAATCCCGGAATAAGGGGACACGATCTCTGCTTCAACCAGACGTGCCAAGGAAACCGCCTCGCTAAGTGCACTGAGGTGGGACAGTAAAAACGATCCGAATAAAGGCTTGGCCGTGGTGTCATGTCACGCTGCGAAATATGTCAGCAGATTGGATTTGTGTAAATATTATTCTCTCTAGGTGGTATGTGGAAATTATTTTGCAGAGCCGGATACTATCCTTGTGTTCAAAATCTTCTATGAAGTATTCGGAGGAGGAACCCGCCTTGCAATGCCGACGACAATCTGCGCCGGACTAAATGCGTCATTGAAGCCTGGTTCAGAGCTCTTGAGGAGTCCTGGTTTAGGGGGTGTCCGGATGGCGGACTATGACCTTTGGCCGGACTCTGGACTATGAAGATACAAGATTGAAGACTTCGTCCGTGTCCGGATGGGACTTTCCTTGGCGTGGAAGGCAAGCTTGGCGATACGGATATGTAGATCTCCTCCCATTTGTAACCGACTCTATATAACCCTAACCCTCTCCGTGTCTATATAAACCGAAGGGTTTTAGTCCAGAGGGCGAACAACAATCATACCATAGGCTAGCTTCTAGGGTTTAGCCTCTCTGATCTCGTGGTAGATCTACTCTTGTACTACCCATATCATCAATATTAATCAAACAGGAGTAGGGTTTTACCTCCATCGAGAGGGCCCGAACCTGGGTAAAAACATCATGTCCCTTGTCTCCTGTTACCATCCGCCTAGACGCATAGTTCGGGACGCCCTACCCGAGATCCGCCGGTTTTTACACCGACAACTACCAATCTAGTTGGCCAAACCAAACGGATAATTCGAAGAGACTTCCAAAGATAACCAATCATACATTAAAGAATTCAGAGAAGATTCAAATATTATTCATAGATAAGCTGGATCATAAACCCACAATTCATCGGTCTCAACAAACACACCGCAAAAAGAAGATTAGATCGAATAGATCTCCACGAGAGAGGGGGAGAACATTGTATTGAGATCCAAAAGAGAGAAGAAGCCATCTAGCTACTAGCTATGGACCCGAAGGTCTGAGGTAAACTACTCACACTTCATCGGAGGGGCTATGGTGATGATGTAGAAGCCCTCCGTGGTGGATGCCCCCTCGTGAGCTCCTAACAGGCCCCAAGATGGGATCTCGTGGATACAGGAAGTTGCGGCGCTGGAATTAGGTTTTTGGCTCCTGTTCTGATTGATTGGGGGTACGTAGGTATATATAGGAGGAAGGAGTATGTCGGTGGAGCAACAGGGGGCCCACGAGGCAGGGGGCGCGCGGCGCCCCCCACCCTCGTGACCGCCTCTGTTGTTCCTTGGCGTAGGGTCCAAGTCTCCTGGATCACGTTCGGTGAGAAAATCACGTTCCCGAAGGTTTCATTCCGTTTGGACTCCGTTTGATATTCTGTTTCTTCGAAACACTAAAATAGGCAAAAAAACAGCAATTCTGGGCTGGGCCTTCGGTTAATAGGTTAGTCCCAATAATAATATAAAAGTGGAAAATAAAGCCCAATATAGTCCAAAGCAGTAGATAAAGTAGCATGGAGCAATCAAAAATTATAGATACGTTGGAGACGTATCAGGCATCCCCAAGCTTAATTCGTGCTTGTCCTCGAGTAGGTAAATGATAAAAAGAGAATTTTTGATGCGGAGTGATACTTTGGCATAATTTCAATGTAAATCTTCTTAATCATGGTATGAATATTCAGATCCGAAAGATTCAAGACAAAAGTTCATATTGACATAAAAATAATAATACTTCAAGTATACTAACTAAGCAATTATGTCTTCTCAAAATAACATGGCCAAAGAAAGTTATCCCTACAAAATCATATAGTCTGCTATGCTCCATCTTCCCCACACAAAATATTTAAATCATGCACAACCCCGATGACAAGCCAAGCAATTGTTTCATACTTTAACATTTTCAAAACTTTTTCAAGCTTCACGCAATACATGAGCGTGAGCCATGGATATAGCACTATAGGTGGAATAGAATGGTGGTTGTGGAGAAGACAAAAAGGGAAAAGATAGTCTCACATCAACTAGGGGTATCAACGGGCTATGGAGATGCCCATCAATAAATATCAATGTGAGTGAGTAGGGATTGCCATGCAACCGATGCACTAGAGCTATAAGTATATGAAAGCTCAATAAAAGAAACTAAGTGGGTGTGCATCCAACTCGCTTGCTCACGAAGACCTGGTGCATTTGAGGAAGCCCATAAATGGAATATAAAAGCCAAGTTCTATAATGAGAGATTCCCACTAGTATATGAAATTGACAAAATGAGAGACTCTCTATCATGAAGATCTTGGTGCTACTTTGAAGCACAAGTGTGGTAAAAGGATAGTAACATTGTCCCTTCTCTCTTTTTCTCTCATTTCTTTATTTGGGCCTTTTCTACTTTTTTGGCCTCTCTCTTTTCGTCCGGAGTCTCATCCCGACTTGTGGGGGAATCATAGTCTCCATCATCCTTTCCTCACTTGGGACAATGCTCTAATAATGATGATCATCACACTTTTATGTACTTACAACTCAACAATTACAACTCGATTCTTAGAACAAAATATGACTCTATATGTATGCCTCCGGCGGTGTACCGGGATATGCAATGATTCAAGAGTGACATGTATGAAAGAATTATGAAAGGTGGCTTTGCCACAAATACGATGTCAACTACATGATCATGCTAGCAATATGACAATGATGGAGCGTGTCATAATAAATGGAACGGTGGAAAGTTGCATGGCAATATATCTCGGAATGGATATGGAGATGCCATAATAGGTAGGTATGGTGGCTGTTTTGAGGAAGATATATGGTGGGTGTATGATACCGGTGAAAAGTGCGCGGTATTAGAGAGGCTAGCAATGGTGGAAGGATGGGAAAAAAGTGTATAATCCATGGACTCAACATTAGTCATAAAGAACTCATATACTTATTGCAAAAATCTAGAAGTTATCAAAGCAAAGTATTACGCCGCATGCTCCTAGGGGGATAGATTGGTAGGAAAAGACCATCGCTCATTCCCCGACCGCCACTCATAAGGAAGACAATCAATAAATAAATCATGCTCCGAGTTCATCACATAATGGTTCACCATACGTGCATGCTACGGGAATCACAAACTTCAACACAAGTATTCTTTAAATTCACAACTACTCAAACTAGCATGACTCTAATATCACCATCTTCATTTCCCAAAACAATTATCAAGCATCAAACTTTTCTTAGTATTCAACGCACTTAAAAGAAAGTTTCACATATCTTGAATACCAAGTATATTAACATTAAGCAAATTACCATGATATTAACGACTCTCAAAATAATCTAAGTGAAGCATGAGAGATCAATAGTTTCTTTAAAACAAATCCACCACCATGCTCTAAAAGATCTAAGTGAAGCACTAGAGCAAAAATTATCACGCTCAAAAGATATAAGTGAAGCACTATGAGCAAAACTGTCAAGCTCAAAAGATATAAGTGAAGCACATAGAGTATTCTATCAAATTCCAATTTATGTATGGCTCTCTCAAAAGGTGTGTACAGCAAGGATGATTGTGTCAGACTAACAAGCAAAGACGCAAATAATACAAGACGCTCCAAGCAAAACACATATCATGTGGTGAATAAAAATATAGCTCCAAGTAAATTACCGATGGAAGTAGATTTAAAGAGGGATGCCTTCCGGGGCATCCACAAGCTTTGACTTTTTGGTGTCCTTGGATTATCTTGGGGGTGCCATGGGAATCCCCAAGCTTAGGCTCTTGCCACTCCTTGTTCCATAATCCATCAAAAGAATTCACCCAAAACTTGAAAACTTCACAACACAAAACTCAATAGAAATCTCGTGAGTCTGCTAGAGAAAGAAAACAAAAGACTACTTTAAGGTACTGTAATGAAATCATTTTTTATTTATATTGGTGTTAAACCTACTGTATTCCAACTTCTCTATGTATTATAAACTATTTTACTAGCCATAGATTCATCAAAATAAGCAAAGAACACACGCAAAACAGAATCTGTCAAAAACAGAACAGTCTGTAGTAATCTGTAACTAACGCAAACTTCTGGAACTCCAAAACATCTACCAAAATTAGACGACCTAGACAATTTGTTTATTGATCAGCAGCAATTGGAATTAGTATTTTATCACGTTCTGGTGATTTTTAATAATTCGGGCACTGAGCGCAAAGTTTCTGGAAATTACAGCAAGATCAAATAACTATCATCCAAGAAGATCCAATAGGTCTAGCTTGGCACAAACACTAATTAAAACATAAAACCACATCTAAACAGAGGCTAGATGGATTATTTATTACTAGGAAGAAAGGATAAATATTGGGTTGTCTCCCAACAAGCGCTTTTCTTTAAAGCCTTTTTAGCTAGGCATTGAGATTTCAATGATGCTCACAAGAAAGACAAGAATTGAGGAACAAAGAGAGCATCATAAAACATGTGACAAACACACTTAAGTATAACATACTTCCTATGCATAGGCATATTATAGGCAAACAAATTATCATAGCAAGCAAAAACTAGCATCTGCAAGGAAGAGGAAAGGAACAATGGCAATCTCAACACAACGAGAGGTAATTTAGTAACATGAAAATTACTATAACCATATTTTCCTCTCTCATAATAATTACATGTAGGATCATAAGAAAATTCAACAGTATAGCTATCACATAACATATACTCAACACGATCCACATGCATGCGAAGTTGACACTCTTCCAAAATAGTGGGATTATCATTAACTAAAGTCATGATTTCTCCAAGCCCACTTTTATCAAAAATTTCATAAGATTGAATGTTATCCAAATATGTGGGATCTAAAGTTAACACCCTTCCAAACCCACTTTCAATATTATTTCAAACACTATTATCAATCTTATATTCATCATGGGGCTTAAATAAATTTTCAAGATCATAAGAAGAATCACCCCAATCATGATCATTGCAACAAGTAGTAGACATAGAAAAACTAGCATCCCCAAGCTTAGGGTTTTGCATATTATTAGCACAATTGACATCAAGAGAATTTATAATAAAATCATTGCAATCATGCTTTTTATTCAAAGATCTATCGTGAAGCACTTCATCACAATTTTCAGATTTACGGATTTCAGGGAAAAGCTTATAAAGATAATCTAGTGCATCCAAATCACTAGGAATTGGTTCATCATAATTGGATTTCTTAAAAAGATTGGCAAGCGGATGAGGATCCATAGATATTGGCTTCTTTGTTTAGGAATAAATACTCAACTATTTCGAGCAAACGAGCCAAGTAAGACATCAAGGCAAACGAAAAGAGAGGGCGAATAAAACGGCAAGGGTGAAGTGGGGGAGAGGAAAACGAGAAGCAAATGGCAAATAATGTAATGCGAGAGATAGGGATTGTGATGGGTACTTGGTATGGTGCTTGACTTGCTCTTGCGTGAGCCTCCCCGGCAACGGTGCCAGAAATCCTTCTTGCTACCTCTTGAGCACTGCGTTGGATTTCCCCGAAGAGGAGAGGATGATGCAGCAGAGTAGCGTAAGTATTTCCCTCAGTTTTTGAGAACCAAGGTATCAATCCAGTAGGAGGCCACACACAAGTCCCTCGTACCTGCACAAAACGATAGCTACTCGCAACCAATGGGATTAGGGGTTGTCAATCCCTTCACGGTCACTTACGAGAGTGAGATCTGATAGAGATGATAAATAATATTTTTGGTATTTTTGGTATAGAGATGCAAAGTGAAAAGTAAAAGGCAAAGTAAAAACAAAGCAAGTATAAAAGTGATGGAGATTGATATGATGAGAATAGACCCGGGGGCCATAGGTTTCACTAGTGGCTTCTCTCAAGAGCATAAGTATTCTATGGTGGGTGAACAAATTACTGTTGAGCAAATGACAGAATTGAGCATAGTTATGAGTGTATCTAGGTATGATCATGTATATAGGCATCACGTCCGAGACAAATAGATCAAAACGATTCTGCATCTACTACTATTACTCCACTCATCGACCGCTATCCAGCATGCATCTAGAGTATTCAGTTAAAAACAGATTAACACCTTAAGCAAGATTACATGATGTAGAGGGATAAATTCATGCAATATGATAAATACCCCATCTTTTTATCCTCGATGGCAACAATACAATACGTGCCTTTCAACCCTTTCTTCACATCGGGTAAGGACACCGCAAGATTGAACCCAAAGCTATGCACTTCTCCCATTGCAAGAACTACCAATCTAGTTGACCAAACCAAACGGATAATTCGAAGAGACTTGCAAAGATAACCAATCATACATAAAAGAATTCAGAGAAGATTCAAATATTATTCATAGATAAGCTGAATCATAAACCCACAATTCATCGGTCTCAACAAACACACCGCAAAAAGAAGATTACATCGAATAGATCTCCATGAGAGAGGGGGAGAACATTGTATTGAGATCCAAAAAGAGAGAAGAAGCCATCTAGCTACTAGCTATGGACCCGAAGGTCTGAGGTAAACTACTCACACTTCATCGGAGGGGCTATGGTGATGATGTAGAAGCCCTCCGTGGTGGATGCCCCCTCCGACGAAGCTCCGGATGGGATCTCGTGGATACAGGATGTTGCGGCGGTGGAATTAGGTTTTTGGCTCCTGTTATGATCATTTGGGGTTACGTAGGTATATATAGGAGGAAGGAGTACGTCGGTGGAGCAACAGGGGGCCCACGAGGCGGGGGCGCGCCTAGGGCGCCCCCCACCCTCGTGACAGCCTCTGTTGTTCCTTGGCGTAGGGTCCAAGTCTCCTGGATCACGCTCGGTGAGAAAATCACGTCCCCGAAGGTTTCATTCCGTTTGGACTCCGTTTGATATTCTGTTTCTTCGAAACACTGAAATAGGCAAAAAAACAGCAATTCTGGGCTGGCCTCCGGTTAATACGTTAGTCCCAAAAATAACATAAAAGTGGAAAATAAAGCCCAATATAGTCCAAAACAGTAGATAAAGTAGCATGGAGCAATAAAAAATTATAGATACGTTGGAGACGTATCAAACAGCCGGAGGAGGAGGTGCCCTCTCTTGACCTTTCCTCTTGTCTTCATAATTGTCTGTGCAGTTTAACTAAAATAAAATGACATCAGCGCCTTGGCATTTTGGTGACACTGTACAAAAAAATTAACTTATCTCATGAAAGTGAGGTATGTAATCTATAAGCATTAATGATTGCAAAAATCTGAAGGTAGTAACAAGTTTCATCGTTGGTAAATTGGTCAGGCAACAAGATTAGAATGCCTTAGCTAAAAAATCTTTAATACATCCACAATCAACAGCTAACCCTGAAATAATCCAGTGACATTAAATGGCATTGCTTAAATTTATCGGTGGCATTAGACTGAGAGCGGCATTAGTTAAATGTGGCATCACTTTAGCAGTAGCATTTCTTGACTTGACTGCTGGCGTCATACTAACAGCAAAAAAGTGGCAATAAGAGCATGGGAGCCCATTCGGACAGTGGGCGCACCAGTACGATGTACCTCCACGGACGCAGAGTGGTGAGGGAGGTATGGTTGCCCAGAGCAACAAATATCCAGGCAGCATATGTGGATTACGTCCCATTTTTTTTCTCTTTAGCCACCTTTTTCCTATGTGAGGACAACAAACCGATCGACCTGGTCATTCGCTATTGCGTTGTCATGCCTTTCTACCCTTCTTCAACCAAGAGACAGGAGACTCGTTCCTTAGGTACTGATTTTTCCCTTTTCAACCTAGATGCGGGTTCGATGCCTACTCTCTTGGACAGTACAGTCTCCCTTCCTTTCCTTATTCAACCCAGACATGGACTAGTCTGCATGAAGTAGGGTCTCCTTTAATAGTGCAAATTATGGTTTTAAATGCATGGCCAGCAGAAAGGAGAGGATAGCTAATTGGGAAGATGGTGGAGTGGATAAATATACACATGCAACGACGTGTCAGATGGGGCAATAGTAGATGGGTATGGTTCGATAAGAGGTAGCATACCGAGGGTCGTGAGGAAGTGGCTTCCCTCGTGGTCGCCGCCCTCCGCACACACTCTGGCAGCGAAGCTTGGGGACGGAGGCCATCCATGCTGGCGCTAGGTCCGAGAGGACGGCCTTGTCGTCAGCAGGTGACCTCGCCGCCGATGACGAAAAGGCCAACGCTGCACATCCTTTTCTTCCCCGGTGGATATGTGACCACCGGTGAGGAGGGAGAGAGGGGCCGTCTTTTTTAGATCTGGAGAGAGGGTGGTAGTGTGAGAAGCAAGTGGGCAGCCCTTGGTAAGAAAGCGCTGAAGCTCCAGCATATATATCTTTTTATACTACTAGTACTGGAGGTGGACTAGTGGTAGAGTAGTTTATATTTTCTCTGCATACAGTACCAGTTAGTCGTGCTTCAAAACTGAACGGCACGCCATTAAAAAAATAAAGGTCGATAACTAATGCGGCACCTCGGGCCAACGCGGCCAGATTGCATTTTGCACGAGAAATTACACACCATGTTTCGTTGACATGTGGTCCCGTTCCAACATATCAGTGAGATGACGGCGAGTAGTAGGAGTATTTCCAAACGGACGTGTAGGCCGGGGCGCCTCTTCGTGAACTGTGGCAAACTGGCAACCGTCCACTGACTCTTCGCCTTTCCCTCTCGATTTGGAACTGCTGTCGCACGCTCTTCCTCTCCCTCCTCCATTTTCCTTCAGCCCTTCACCCTTTCTTCTACCATTGTTCGATCGTATTCTCCATGGAGAGAATAGGCCGAAAACAACCCTGTTATTCTTGCCCCGATCTGAAAGATGACGTGGTGGAGGAACTCATTGATCGGTGCGACGTCATCACCTCGGCTAGCATGGCAGGTTCGTTCAAGCCCATTCTCGACTCAACTAATAACATCATTACAAGGAACCCAAGAGTCAAAGAGCGGTTTGATCTCCCCTATCTTCTTCGCCGTGACCACGATGATCGGTGCCGTCCACGACGGAGGCCTCGCCTGTGCAAGTTGATGCCGCTTGATAATGATAACGTATGATGTTAAGATGCCATCGCTTGAGGGCAAGGCTTGGGCAGGCGCAAATGGAGATTGGGTTGTTTACATTGGGTCCAATCATGGTGGGAACTTGTGAATGTGTACACTCGTGACCGGGTTCCACTTCCAAAAATCTCAGCAGACTGCCCAGAGGTTGAGCACACCGGTATTGTACGCACGTTCAAATACAATCATGGTGACTGTCTTCTACGGAAGATAGCAATTTGTCGAGTTCCCAACCGCTCTTGGAATTACAACAACTATGAAGTTGTTGCTATCTTTGACAAGCTTGTTGCCGTCCTTAGTGGTTTGACTCGATGGATATTGCTCAAAAATCAGTTTCTGTACACGGATGAGTACTGTGATGCAATTCAATACGAGGGCCTTGTGTTTGCTGCCACCACTCGTGGCACTGTTTTTGCATGACATCCTCGTAGTTTCGGTACGTTTGTCTTCCACCATAATTATAATTGTTTCATCCACATGCATGCGGGTTAGCAAGTTTCCCTTTACTAATTAACCTTCTTCTTGTGTTTCCAAGGTCCTGTGAACATTCCACCACCTATACTTGAAAAATTTTATAACCAAGGGGGAGATGATGATGGTGATGATCACGAGCATGAGGACGAGCTGCGCCCATATACTCTTTGGCACCTGGCAACTAATTCTGATGGATCACCTCTTCTTGTGTGTATACAGCCCACTAAGGATGTTACTGCTAAAGAAGCAGGTGTAGTCTCCCATGGTCGCACTCTCCGGACCTATTTCAACACCCGTTGCATGGTATTCGGGATGGATACTAGTGTGCTAGTGCCAACTCCTTCTCCCTGGTACAGAATTGATAGTCTTGGAGAACACTCGCTCTTCCTTGGACAAAACTATCCAATGATGGTGAAAGGCGATCCAACTGATGTTGACACAATGTTACTACCATTTATGAGAAGCAACTGTGTCTATACCTCGGACATTTGGGTGGTTCCCTACCCTGGTACTGATATAGTAGGCCGCTTCAGCCTGGATGATCGGTCCTGCGTTGGTCTCCAAATCGACAATGGATGGCCCGTCCAAGAGAATCACTTGTGGTTCAAAGCAAGCATTTCCAACGCCGAGGAATGGTTGAGTTGAAGTTCATTTCATTGCTTGTTATTTGTTGTGTGGTGAAAACTTTAGTATTTATAATGTATCCTTGTTGTCAATGTGGGTTGATGACCTGTTGTATGTAATAAAATGATATGCATGTGATAAACTTACTAAATTTATGAATGGCTTTCGAGTCGCTTCACTGAGTGAGTGGTGCGACGAGGCAAAAAATATTTTTCAATACATAATTGTACGTGCATTGCAACAGGTTATCGGATGAGGCCAATCAACAATAGTAGTACACTATTTGTACTAGCTTCACATGCTTCGCACGTCGGGCGGGTGTTTTTACTGTAGCCATATGTTAATGTGTTCACGGTACGTAACCAGCACCTCGAATCCTCAATACTATATAGTAGGAGTAAGTAGTAGGAGTAGTAGGGTGGCATGGGCCAGAACAAGCATTCACGTCCAGGAGTACGGCACACGCAACCAAAGACGACTTCCATCTGACACCATATTATTTCTTGGATTCCGTGCTAGAGCAATCTCTTCAACCTCGTCGTTTCTCTAACTTCAGCCATCGCGGGGTGGGCGAGGTGGGGGTTTACCAATAGTCGGTTTCCTTAATTGCAGTCCCACTTGTAAGGCCAACTCCAACGCACGACCCCAAACGGACCTCCGTTTTGCACGAACTCCAACGATAATTTTGACTAGAAAAGCAAGACCAAAGAAAACAAGAACCACAAGAATACATTTTGCTACTCCTGTAAGTTGGATTAGTGCCTTCTCGATGCATTCATTGTTGATCTGCAGAGGCTCGATCTTGCGTGCTTCTTTCTTCTTCGAGTGTAAAGAAGTAGACGATGCTTCCTCGCATCTAGTCTCATGTCTAGCCTCTATTCTAGTAGGAGTATCAACAAGTGCACTAATCTCATCTCTAGCCTCTGTGCTAGCTAAAAGTGATAGAACATCTACTAAATTGCGCTCTATCAATATATGGATGTACTCTTCTTCTCAATACAAAAACTTGCATCCATTCTACTCCCTCCGTTGCACAATACATGCCTTCTATTTGTCAAAATATATATGTATCTAGACATGTTTTAGTATATAGGTACATCCATTTTTGGACAACTGGAAGTCAAGTATTTTGGAACGGAGGTAGTACACAATAAAAAATTTAAGTTAGCACAACTAGTCTAATTCGAGAGCACAACCGAAGATTTCGTCGGGTTCTTCCTCCTTTTACCGACACGTGGGACATCCAGCATCCAGGTCGTGTCATGAAAGAAAATAGAGTGGTAGTTGAAGCCACGAGATGTGCATCTTGGGTTAAATCAGAATAGAATCTTACTCCTCGTGAGTAACTCCAAAAGCGGCCACCGAATATCTTTATTGGATTTGTTTTTCATCACCAGCACGTCGAGGTGAAAGATGTGCAGGTTCAGTGGGTCCTCTTGCGTTTTCACTGACATGTGGGGCCGCATGTGAGCAAACAGACGATGGGCTCCGCACGTCGTCCTGGTTGGTGAGAAGAGAGATAGAGGAGGGCTGAGCACGGACTGCAGGAAATTTGTTCTACGTGCACTCGATATAGGCTCGATATAGTGGGGTGGCATGGGCCATAACTAGCATTCATGTCTAGCAAGATGCACACGCCACCCACACGAGTCCCATCCGACACCAATTTTCTTGGAGTCCGTGCTACAACCATCTCTTCTCCCTCCTATTTTCTCAGCCATCGCGCGGTGGGCGGGGTGGGGGTTTGCCGATACTCGGTTTGCTCAACTGCGGTCCCACTTGTAAGTGAAAATGCAACACCGCACGCATTACCGCTTGAGCAGCATGCCGGACCAACCGTGTGGGTGTGCGACGCGAACGCGGCAGGCTTTTCCTTTTGAACTTGTAACTAGTAAAATTTGGTTCTACTCCATGGCGCGACCGATAGATAGAAAATAACGATTTTGCCTAGAGTAATGAGAGGTTTGGTTCTAGCGCCGTTCATGCATGGGCGCGTCGACTGGAGGCTATGTCATAGTCGTCCACGAAATTCTTGACGATGGTGAACGTCGAGGAAACCGACGAGGACCTCGTCGAACAAGGAGACGAAGCTATCGTCCAAGCAGCCCCTCGCCCTGGCGGCCTCAAGCAATACTACCTGGAGACGTTCCTTGGTGTCGGGCCGTAGGCCGGCGTCGTGGACCATCTGGAACAGCCGGCTGATGCTCGCGTTCATCGCCTCCATGGGTCTAGCTTAGCTTCTAGTCAACTGATCTTGCGATTCGAGTGATCACTCTTGCCCTTGGTTAGCGTGCGTAGGTGCGTAGGATTTCGTACTACTCCTCGGCCCTCTGCACTCGCCTTTGGTCAGATGATAGGTGGGCCAGCCACCCTGGGCCCACGTGTCATTCACCCAAAGGCAGTTGTCAGAAGTCAATGAAGTTAAGGCCCCTCCGTGCCGGTGCAGTATAGTCATCTCACCGGACCTCTAGTTGGGGCCAAACAAGAGAAGTTTCATGTTTACTGGTTTATTGGCCCCCTTTGCATTTTGCGCCAATTTTTGACCTTTGATCTAACTAATAAAATGTTAATGCATGTAAAAAAAATGTTGTGTAAGTCACCTTACGAAAACCAAATAATCCCAAAACACTTAGGCACGGTGCATTAACTCCCTCCTTGTTTCTTATTTTGTGACATATCAACCAATGAGAGAAGTGGGCCGTGCATGCTTTCAATGACTTGAGACTACCAAACATGACATGCAGTGTTTAATTAATTGCATGTAATCCTATTAGTACTCTAGTTAGCAAAAAAATATTAAGTTCTCTCGTCGATAGGAATAAAACACCATGTATTTATTTACAGAGGGAGTAGTACCAGATGGATGTTGTAGTACTCCTAAATCCAGACGGTGGTGCTACTAGTACTAGTAGTAGTACTACCAATGTAGTAGTAGGAGTACTAGCACTGTACTACCTGTTGGTCAAATTATTACGTGCTGCTCCTCACAGTGAAGTGACAAGACCCTGTGCCGGAGATGACACCTGAGTATAGGCGCCGTGTTCGTTATACCATAGTCAGCCTCACCGTCTGCAGTCACTATCACAATGGATGTAGAGCTAGCCTGCTTACAACTAGCCCTGTTCGACATAATTTCTCGTGCGTAGATGCCCGTGCATTGCACGGAACACCAAGATTGGGGGTGGACGGCTCTGGTAGCGGCCATCGCGCCAAATTTTTCCACGGCCTTGGAAGAAGTGCTGATTGTGAGAGACAAGGAGTTGTTTGTAAATAGGGAACAAGTGCGGCCATCTTTTTGCAAAAATGGAGAAGCTTGGTTTGTATGCGCCGATCTAGATCCGACGGCTATTGGTGAAAGATGGGAGGCACAACATCATCACCAACTCAGGACCTGCTTGATTCGCAGGATTTTGAAAATGCAGGAATAGGACACGGCAATATTACAAGTTTCAAACTGATATTACAAATGTTAGGAGTAATGCCGCACCTACGAAGAGGGAATTACTAGGAAGTTTACGTAAGAACTTTCGTTACTTTAGGTGGATGCAGCATTATCGTACAAACTAAAATCCACGGCCCTGTCAAGTCACTAATGGGCAAATAAGTTTTCGAGTCTCCGCCACTTGATGTTTCAAAAACAAATTCAGCTTCATGGAGACTTTGTCATTTAGGCTTAGACGCTATGCGGTGATCTGCACGCCATTCATTGTTGCGCCAGAGAACGCCAAAACTCATTACCTTGAGCACACTTGCCTCCGTAACAAAGAACACAGCCAATTTAATCTCGGATGTGCTGCCTCAAGAGTCGATCAAATCAATTTCTCGTAAGATGGAGATCAATGCATTCGATGAGATTGTTATAGTGCAGCACATTTTTCACTTTCGGTCTTTTTTATCCGCAAAGAAGAGAACATGTTAGAGCAGCTGGCTGCATAAGATTGTCGTGTCATCAAGAGGTAGCAATATCATTCGCTCATACGATAGGGTTGGCTGGCTAGTGATATTTTCTCTCTCTCTCTCTCTCTCTCTCTCTCTCTCTCTCTCTCTCTCTCTCTCTCTTTCTTTCTGTTTCCTCAGCTTGGGCATTTGTTGCCTTCCACTATGTGGCCGATGCCATATTTCGCAAAAGTACGCCACATAATACGCATCGATGTCAAATCAAAAGATTTTGGCACCGCTCTCGCGATGTGAGAGAGTTGGCACCATTGTGCACACAGACCCACATGTATAAACAAATCAATCAAACCAACTACACCAGCCTCTCACTCTCCCAAAAAAGTGTTTTTTATTGCCTCAGTCCTCTCTCTCTCCCACACAGTGTTTTTTCATTGCGTGAGTTAATTTGGCACCGGAGTAAAGTAGGTGATCCAAATTGGGGCACCAGGTGAGCAATGGAGGGGCATCAATGCCAAATGCATCACAAGTGAATTTGGCACATGTTTTGGCCTACATAGCCCACTTTTGTACTCCCTCTGTCCGAAAATTCTTGTCTTATATTTGTCTAAGTACGGATGTATCTAGTTACATTTTAGTGTTAGATACATCCGTATCTAAACAAATGTAAGACAAGAATTTTGGGACGGAGGGTATACTACCTCATATTTAGTATAAAATTTTGACCATAGATTTACCTAACAAAATGCCAATGCATGTCACTAAAATTACACCATTTGAAATTGTGTTCAAATACGAATCCAACGATATAGTACTTAGTGACATGCATTAACATTTTTATATAAATCTATGGTCAAATTTTGATACTACAAAATTGGAAGAGTAAACCAGGACGGAGGTAGTACTTGCTCTTAGAGTAACCATAGAGTTACTGGAGTAGTCTAAGTTACTTTCCACTATGACTAGCCTAGGCTACTATAGTAGTACAACATAAAAACGATGCAGGTGATCACGTGAGAAAAAAATACTAAAAACATTTCTTTCGGTGCAGTGCGTAGATGCAGTTTCGAACACTGATTTGTCATCGTAATTTGGGAAAATTATGAAAAAATTGAGCTATGTTGTGATTAGCGTTTACTTATAGGAAAGAAGTTTCACCTCGATGAGTAGCTTCTCCGTGCACGAAAAGCATGTAAGGAATCCAACAACTTGATCCAGATTGGGGCCGATAGATTTTAGTGCTAAGATCTTCACTGTGCGCATGGACTGGTCAAGCTTGTGGGAATCATTTTCCGAAGACGGTCAGTAAATACATCAAGAAGAAATTTAAAAATGTGAATTTCAAGAAGATGGAGAAGAAGATGAGTGTTGTACATGAATGATTACAGATCCAATAAAGAGTTCGGAGAATTTGGCAGACGAGTACAGCAACGCTGTCAATTTCGACGCGTCAATGACCCTAATTTTTGTTGGACCTTCTAGATCCGATACAAGCAATCTCTCAAGGAAAGGCGCATTCTCAATGACCATAACGTGGAACAGCTAGAGTGATCTCTTCCCAATTGATGTCTTGTTGCGGGGCCAAGAAGACACATAAATCCATCGGAGATTCATCGAGGCGATGTGGAGGCTAATGAACCCGTGGATCTTCTCAAGACGAAGGTACTCGAAAGCGCTAAAGATACCATGCGAGCAGGTGCTCCATAGCCTTCTTCGAGATGACAACGTCAAGAGGTAGAGCTGCTTGAGTTGAGGGAGAAGAAGGGCGGCGCGCATTAATCTGGGAAGATAGCAGGAGCTGAAGCCGGGCGCGGGCGCAGCGTTGGCGTGAGGCGGAGCGCAGACGGTGGCGAGAGCGACATCGCCCAGCTTCAAAGCTGAGCTCCTCGAGCTGATCTAGGGCGGGGATAAGAACCACTCACAAACTTGCTGGACCTTGCAGTTGGTACTGAACATGCGGATGTCAAGGCGTCTGGCTGGCCCAGGGTGCGATGAAAGGATCTTGGAGACTGCGGCCATGCGTTTGCAATCCCCGTCGCAGAGGTAGTTGTCGACGGTGAGGTTGAGGGGGACGCAGTGCCAGAGGGGGCGCCACCGCCGGGAGAGCAGGGCGGTCTGCACGGCAGATTTGGTGGGGAGGAGGCCGATGATGACGAGCAGCATGTCGTCGGGAGGCTGGCGATGAAGTCTAGGCTCGCCGGATGTGGTTTTGGCTCGAGCCGCCACGCTTGTTGGCTGCCTCGCCGTCCATCTCAACCGGCGGCGACGCCGTGTACACGCAGGCCGTGTGTGTTGTGTGTTGGGTGTGCGCGAAAAGGCCCTTCCGTGCATGCCGTTGTGCGGTGGTGGATTGTGCGCGAAAAGTCGTCCTTCAGCAAGAAGAAGTTTGTCCTCAATGCACCCTCAATTTACTAGCGTGCGGGTGCTACCCGAGTGGTTTCAACTTTGTTTACTTCACCGCGTGTCGATGGGCCTCTAGTTTACTTATTTTCACCCACCGCCACATGGGCCAAAGCACACGAAGATACAGAACACGAGTGACAAGGCAGCATGTGGATTGGTTGACCACCAACTAAACAATATACAGAGCTATACGCTGACACAAAGGAGCGATAATCCGTCGGTATAGAGAGTTCAAGTGAGAGGGGAGGCCCGTGAGAGATAGCAGAGAGAGAGAAAGAGCTACTCCCTCCGTTCGATAATGTAGTTCCAACATTTTTTTAAGTCAAACTGTTGAAACTTTGACCAAGTTTATAAAGAAATTACTTATATCTACAATACCAAAGATAAATGATAGTATGAAGTAAGTACATGTTGTGATGAATCTAATGATCGTTCCAGATGTAAATTTTTTTTCCACATATACCTGGTCAAACTTTTCTGAGGTTTGACTTTTCAAAACATCCATATGCTTATGGACGTGACAGAGTCCCTAACTAGAGAGAGAGAGAGAGAGAGAGAGAGAGAGAGAGTGAAAAAAGTGTGTGTGCGTGTGTGAAAGAGACATGGACAACACACGATAAAAGTAGAGAAAAAGCGTGCGTGTCTTATGCAAACATATCACACATGCGTCTTCGACAACGGAGGCAAGGTGAGGAGATAGTGTGTGGTTGTTTGGAACCGAGAGAGCAAGACCCTTAGCACGTGGCCAAGAGGGGTCTGACAAACAAGGGAGAGAGGTCGAGAGAGACGTACGGAGAAAATGCAGACATGGGGAGGAGAGAGTGTATGTTTGGCATAGAGAGATCCCCTGGAGATCGTGATGGGATTATATGGGTGGGAGATCGAGTGACAAGGTGTGTGCGCGATAGAAGATGCCCCGAGAGATATCGAGATAGACGTATGGATGGAAGGAGACAATACGTGTGTTCCTGATGGCTAGTAAGAGATAATCATACTTAGGAGGGGGGAGTGCTTGCGCCTATGGCCCTGTTTGGATACTCTAACGCAGTTAGAGGTTAGGGTTAGATTCTAACCCTGAACTAACCCTGAACTAACTCTAAGTAAAGAGGTGTTTCGATTGCAGGGTTAGATGGAGCGCGGGTACGGCGAGGCACCTTCACGGGCGGTGCGAGAGGGAGGGAGGGAGAGGACGAGAAGCTTCGAGGAAGTGGGGAGGGTTCTGCTGCGGGGAGAGCGAGAGAAAAAAGTGTTTATTAGTGGTCCCGAGAAGAACTAACCCAAATAAGCACCTCTTGGATGGGTTAGTTTTTTTTTGGATTGGTTAGATGCATCTAACCCAAACTAACCCTCCTGTTTGGATCTTTTTGGGTTAGTTGACTCCAAACTAACCCAAACTAACTCTAACCCATGGATCCGCATGCAGCCTACACTACTAGGAAAAGGGCTATAGATGATATGGCCACTAATGGCGCACTGCACATGTGGTGCCCCACTACTCTATCGCAGTGGCGCACCATGTGTTGTTGCGCCATTAGTGTGATAGACACTAATTACGCACCACACCCATGGTGCGCCACTACTAACATATTTTTTTTTCTTAATTTTTCCAAAAATACTAATGGCGCACCACCCACCTCGTGCGCCACTACTATCATTTTTTTTTTGCAAAACTACTATCATTTTATTTTTCGAACTCATGAATATTTTTAAATTTAATTCATGGGCACTTTTTGAATTCATGAATATTTTTTCAAATTTGATGATATTTTTTCATATTCAATATGAAAAAATATTGAATATGGCGGTGCCCCGTGCCAGATCCCCCTCGCGCCCCCGCGCCAGATCCCCCTTCATCTCGATCCCTCTCGCCGCCGCCGACCCCCCGCACCCTCCCCCGCTCCACCGCCGCCGACGACCCCCCGCACCCTCCCCCGCCCGGAGGTGGAGACTTCGGCGGCGCTACTCACAGTCCATCGACGGCTGACAACGAACGCCGACAACGCGACGAGGCCGGGCCCAGACCACGATCGACCACGACCGGGCGATTCTCCTTCTACGGTCTGCATCTCCGATGCGACGCCAACCACCGCCTCGTCAACAAATGTAAATGCTCCCTCCCTCCCTCCCTCCTCTACTCATCTCCTCTATATAGTGTAATAATTTTTATCAATAAAAAAATAAAAAATAAGTTACTAATGGCGCACCAGGAGAGGGTGCGCCATTGTTATCAATAAAAAAAAGTTACTTATGGCGCACCCCCCGAAGGTGCGCCATTGCTAACCTTCCCCCCTCTATCCCTTTCCCCCGAGCGCCGCCGCCGCCCCGAGCCCAATCGCCCGAGCCCTCGACCGCTGCTCTGCCGCCGCCCGACCCATCAAGGCCGCCACCAGTCACCCCGTGCCGCATGGAGACGTCCAGGAGGACCACCGTCGACTGCTTCTTCATCTACGGGTTCTCAATCGACTGGAGCTGCATCGTATCGTCGCCATCGCCGTCTTCCCCAACCTCGGCCTCCCTCGTCCACCTCGTCACATCGCTCCATCCCGGCCACCCCAGACCTCCCGAGATTATCGTCGAGCACCTCGGTGAGGCCCTTGACCGATTTCCCCCTCCCCCCGTCGGGTTCGTTGCCGTAGCCGCCGTCGTCAAGCTCCTACGTTGCCTCGCTGCTGCGCTGTCGCTGCAGTCGGCCGCGCCTATGCACACACGCACTAGCGTGTTGCCTCCCACGGCCGCGCTCGCCCTCGCCTTGTTGCTGCTCCTCTGTCTTGCTTTACTCCTGCTGCTCCTCCTCTCAACGTCTTGCCGCTGCTCTTCTCTGAAACCTCAAAACTGCTGCTGCTCCTCCTCTCCACTTCCCTCCCCGCTGCACTTCTCTGAATCTGAATCCTTGATGTCTCCCTCTCTCTCTCACAAATTTCTACGAATTTGAGAAGTGTACTGTTCAGAATTGTGTAATGTTCAGATTTTATATATTCTTGCAACCTATTAATTGTTCAGTTTAGGTTCGTGTTTGTCTAGTTTAGATTCGTGATATATAAGGTACATTGACACACAACATGCAGCTGCAGCCCCCATAGATACTTTTTTTAAAAGACGATATATGAAATGTGAGAATTCTTAAAATATGAATTACCGTGAAGTAGCTTGGTCGTGCCAAGAAAATGCTGCAATTTTGGTACTTGAAAGGTTTATGCTGATTCAGCAAATCCATGTGGCCTATTGAAAATTTAGAACTTGTGATCAGGAGATGTTTGGGAAAAAGGAGTGTAGGTACTGTTCTTGTGTTGCGATAATTTTGTAGATTTTTAGGAGCTAGGGGAAATAGGGTTGTAGTTGTAAACTGAAAATGGATCAGAATGGAAAAGTGGGTGTTTCTCTCAAATATTTCAAAAGAGTAGGATGGGTCTTTGTTCAAAAATGATTTATAGGAATTATAGGGTCTCCCACAAATTTTGTGGCAATTTTATAAAAATTAGTTGAATTAGTTTTAGTGCAACAGAGGCAACTCAGAGTTTGAAAATGGCATTAAATGAATTTGTTTTTGGGGTAAATTCTATTATGAAATAATTCCTACTGTTATTTAAAATATAAATGAAATGATTTGGAACACCAAGGAAGAGTTACGTTTCAAGTTGTTGAACCTTTTCATATAAGCTTGCAGAAGATTTAATTGATCATATAGAAAATGAAAAACGAAGGTCATGCTGATCCTAGTTGGTATTATTTTTCATGGCTAGAAGATATATTGTTGTACCCCGAGTGAAGGGAAGTAGTTTGCTGGGTTTTGTCTCCGACCATCGTGTCGTGATGATTTTGCAGGTACCCCGAGAGGCCCTTGAGTTTGTCGGAATGTCGATTAACTTCCATTCCGGCAAATTCGGGTACTACATATGTCCTATTTTCAGCAAAGGTCATGCTGAAATTTTTTGTGAATTTTAGCATGACTTTGCTAAAAAATAGGACATATGGGGTACTTGCGACAAATGCATGGGCCGGGGTATCTTAGTACTTAATTAAGTAGGATCAACCGCCTCTTGTGTTATACATATAGAAGTGTGATATCAACTCATAGTTATTACTAATATCAGTTGCTCGTCATCGATAAACCCTAATCTGGAAGAGGAACCACTCATCCTAACCATTTGCTCTCAAAATTACCACTTCACTTCTTACTACTGAAAACCTTAGACCATCTCCATTCACCAATTGCTCAAACCCGTTCGAAGGACGTGTTTTCACCACACTATGGATTATCTTATTGGACCCAACTGAGATGATGTAGTTTTGAATTATGAACATAGGAAATGTCGTCATCGGACGACGAAAGTCTCCTGGGGGAGTGCGGCTAGTGCCACGACGATCGAGGTCTGTGCGATAGGCCTCACCTGGACGATGATCGGCGCTTCAGCATTAAGCTCGAGGAGACCTTCGAAGTTGAAACGGTACGCAACGATGACAATTGTTTTTTTCATAATTAAGCATGACTTCAACTATTTCAACATGTAATTTTCATCTTTTACAATTCGAGTATATCTTATCCCATGCCATGCAAGACGCTATGTCTTGGAGAGGATGGATTTTGAAGACCATGAAAATTATGAAACAAAGAAAATTCACCTAAGGACTCATCATGATGCGGATTTTGAAGTAAATCTGTATAATTTTGGGAGCCTAACCCATTTTGGTTGCAAAAATTGGGAAGCATTTTTCAAGATGTATGGTTTTGATGAGGGTATGCTTGAAAACCATGGATCTTGGTGATCCTGACATCGACCAAGACAATATGGACATTTGGGTCCTTATTAATACGCCTCCAGTTCTACCGCTATGTGAGTTTCTCAAACATAGTTAATTATTAACTAATTTATATTGTTCATTTAAAAATAGTTGACAGCTTATTTCCATTGACATCTTATTTTGATTGTTCAAACAATGTGCGGAACATTGTAGACAAAACCCACTACACCGATGGCTCCGAAGTTAACTTATCGTGAGAAAATCATCCGGGTCGGATTTTGTACTGATCTTGAGAATTACAATATCTAGTGTAAAACTCCTCAACATTATGGTCAATACGTGCCACTAGTGCATGTGTTGAACTACGGTAACTACCACGCAGATACCCTGTAAGATTTTCTACTGTTACAACATTCATGCATCTTTTGCATACTTCTAAAACTAGTACATCATTGCTAACTATGTAGTTATTACTATGTTTTTCAACAGAGAATCCCAGAGGATTGTGTGCCTCATTTGATGTATTAGAATGGCAGCCTTCATGTTTTGAACATATATCCGTGTCATCCTACGAATCTCAACTGTCCATACCGGATTTCTAAAAGAACTGGAGACATGAAAATCAAAGAATGGAAAAAATGTATGGACAGTCGTAAGCAGGTTCTTGGAAGCAAAAAGAAGCGAAGCACAAGAATTGGAGACGGGATGATCTCCATTCTTCATAATGGAGAGTCAGGGTCTATATTGTTTTATGCTATTTTACCTTAAATAGGGTATTTAGGTCCTGGGATCATGTGCTAAGAACAATTAAGTAGGGTTGGTTCGATGACTATCAAGATGATGATCGTATGAATTGTTATTAATAACGAGTAGAAGTTGTATGATGATGATTAGTAGGACTTGTTAGGATTAGTATTACTTTCGACAAACTCGCTACTCATGGGTCTCGAGACTTGTAATGTTCTATCTTTGTTCGGTCTTTTGAATTCGGAGACTAATATGATGAATTGTATTCGGAGACTAATCTTCTATTGTATTCGATGAATCTGCTGTTGCTGCGTGGTGCTGTCTATATTCTGTCCAGTAATATATTTTGTAACTTGTGCAAATATCAGAAAAGAAAAAAAAATCCCTAATATTCATACTAGTGGCGCACCACTCAGCACTCTAATGGCGCACTGTAGAAAGGATACTAATGGTGCATCACCCCAGAGTGCACCATTAGTATGCCAAAGCACATGGGTAAATATGGCCCCCTGGGAGGCATACTAATGGCGCATGTTGGGCTATACTAATGGCGCACCAGTGGTGCGCCATTAGTATTTAATACTAATGGCGTGGTGCTAGTGGCGCACCAGTAGTGCGCCATTAGTAGGCAAAACTGGTGCGCCACTAGCAGGCCTTTCCCTAGTAGTGCTATGATGGAGTGAGAGATTGTGGTACTTAGGGGGGGGGGTGTCACATGGAGAGAGAACAAGGGCGGAGAGTGTTGGACGGGTCTATATGTATAGCGCGAGCGAGACATGTGTATGTGTGAACTAGGGAGATATAAGGCAAGTTTGGCTTGCGTCCTGAGCATCTTTTGCCTGGCCTGGGGTTGTGGCTGGATTTCATGCACGCTTGTTTGGTTGCTACCCTATGAAAAAGAAAGCCCACCTGGCCTGGGTTCCTTGCACTTTAATTAGCCTGGCTGAACTCCAGACATCGCAAGTAGCCCGCCCAAAGGCGACCGATTTCAACGCTCGCCGTGCACGGTCGTATGCCACGAGGCTAACAACAACATGGATGGATATTAGCATTACATAATTGATGCATGGATTGATTGATGGGACGTTGATGCTTTGCTCGCCGGCATGAACCAAACGCTTCAAAGACCACACAAGCACGCCAGCAGAAATATTTTACATTTCACGTACACACCAGGCAGTACCGGCCATCAAGGCATGAGGGTCAGGTCACGAACCAAACTGACCAATAAATTTTGAGAGAGATTGAGGAGCCCCGATAAGGCTGAGTGGTGCGTCAGATAGCTGAGAGGGGGAAAGAGATATTCCATCCGCTCGATAATGCAGTGCATGTAAATTTTTTAGAAGTCAAACTTTGGAAACTTTGATCAGGTTTACGCAAATGTTATTTATATCTACAATACCAAAGATACATCATACAAAACTCATCTCATGGTGAATCTAATGATATATGTTTGCCGTACTAGATGTAATTCTTTTTCTCCATGTACATGGTCAAACTTTGTGATGTTTGACTTTTCAATAAATCTATATGCTATGGACCGAGGAGAGTGCCTCGGTCGAGACAGATCAAGTGCGTGTGAAGGAGAATGAGTAAGTGTGCAAAAAGAGTATGTGTGTGAAAGAGAAAGTTACAATGCATTTATAAATTAGAGAGAGTGTGTGTTTTTCGCTTTATGCAAACATATCATGCATGCATCTCCGAGATGGAAAAGCGAGGCGAGGAGATACACGAAGATAGCTAGTGTGTGATTGTTTGCAACGGAGAGAGACACCCCTATAGCACATGTCCAATAGAGGTCTGGCCAACAAGGAAAAAAGGTCGAGAGGGACACATGGATGGCATGGACGCATGGGGAGGGAGAGAGGGTGTGTTTGTGATAGAGAGATCCCCTCGAGATCGTGAGGGGACTATATGGGTGGGAGATCGATGGAGTGTGCGCGATAGAAAGATGCCCCGAGAGAAATCGAGATAGACCATGCACATGTTTGTGATGGAGACTAAGATTAAGTAGTCATATACATATAGGGGGACTGCGTGTGCCTACAATTGAGTGAGAGACCATCATACTTGGCTAGCTGGGCATGAGATTGTGTGTGTGTGCGTCAGAGATGGAGAGAGAACGAGGGAGAGAGATAGAGTTTTAGATGGGCCTATCGAGTGCGAGTGAGATATGCATGTGTATGTGTGACCCAGGTGGATGGAGAGTTTGAGAGAGGGGGGGAAGAGCTCCGAGATGACATAGTGGTGCGTGAGAGAGTTACGGTAAAAGAGCCAAGGAATTTGTGTGCGTACGATGAGTGCACCCAAGATATCTAGCTTGGACTAGCTAGAGTATCATACATAGTGTGCGGGAGAGACCTATAGATGGTGTATATATGAATGCGAACTAGAAAGACCCCCCACAACACACACACAAAGAGAGAGAGAGAGAGAGAGAGAGAGAGAGAGAGAAAGAGATGGAGAGAAAGGGAGAGGGACCAATAATGTTTTTGTGTCGGATGTGTGCGACAGAATTGAAGATTGTCGGCGAGAGAGAGAGAGAGAGAGAGAGAGAGAGAGAGAGAGAGAGAGAGAGAGAGAGAACAGGAGTGCGGGAGAGGGGGAGGTCGCGTTTTATGAATCAAAGACTGATATAAAAAATGTTTCTATATAAAATTGCATTAAAATATTTAAATTGATAACATGTTGTCTGCAATCCACACATGAACGGATATATGTGTATATCAAACAAGTTCATTAATTTGACTTTCAACATGTTCATGGAGTACTATAATACTGTACAACATGCTACTCGATTGAGGTGTTCAATTTTGGATTTAGTTCACTATTTTGACCCTCTTGAATGAGGTATTTCATTGAATCGAGATATTTCATTTTGGGTTTGATTCGCGTTTTGAGTGGGTCAACTATTTGTCATATAGTAAATCGCTAGCAACGAGCATGTAAAAACACATTACTCCCGAGCATCATCTCTCCATCTAAAAAAGAAGTGGCAAGCTAATATTTCAAAATGTGATTCGAATTGACTTGGTAAGGTAGACGTGGATGCTCGTTCTCCCAAAATTTGAACGAACCGTTAAACATCCTCTCTACTCGGTGGAATTCGCCCGAGCAAATAAATGGGAGACGCGAAATTACCGTCCTATGTGGGACATGCATCAATTGGCCCATTGTACATCGAGGGTAGGTTTGTAACTTCTTCCAAGCGCGCCTTCTCCTCGGCCGAAATGGCATGTGCCGAATAATTCATAAACCATGGTCGGCAAAACACGCTCTCCTCGCCAGAAATAGCTCGCGCCCACTATTTGAAAACACGCTCTCCTCGCCCGAAATCGTTCGCGCCCACTATAGTTCAAAACACGCCCTCCTCGCCCGAAATCGCTCCCGCCCACTATTTGGGGAGAAGGAAAGTTACTCTACTATCCCCGACCCTCATTACACAGACACAAGCCGAGAAGCCTATAGGCAAGGGTAGAACTGTAACTCCCCCTCACATTTCAGACAAATGTGTCCGTAAGACATGGTTCCACTACCCTCCCAATTCCCCCCCGCCCGCCGCCCTTCATACCTCGTAGGCGCCAATCACCTTCTCCCTGAAGCTCCCTTCTCCCGAGCCGCGAAACCTCAGCCCCACCTCCATGGCGCCCCCCACCGCACCAATTTCAAAGCCGCCCTGCTCCCTAATGCCGGAGACGCTGTCCATTTGCTGTCGTGCACTGGGCCGTGTGCTTCTTACTCCGTGCTGCTGGTGCTGCCTCGACGACGGCCGCGTGAACCGTACCGGAGCCGATTCACCCCCGCCATTGTTCACGGTGCCGGAGCGGCTCCAACTTCGGGTCTATCCAGAGTCCTGGCGCTGCTTCCGCATAGCCGTCGACCGTCGCGACATCGCTCTTTCCCTGCCGCCGATCGCCACCGCAACCGCGCCGGCCTCACCGACTCGGCAGCTGGACTTGCCTACTTCACCATGCCGCCAGATAGGTCGCACCCTCATCTCAAATCACTTTATTTAGGCGTCAGTTCTCTGAATTTTTATTCTGGGCCAATCAATTCCCAATGGGAAGCAGCACCCCTCGAGGCGGCGGAGCTCCTAGGCTGCCGGTTGGCTGGTGTCTAACGTAAGGGTGCAGGGCCGCAAGTTTGCCGCGGAAGCAGCGCTTAGATGGATATCTTTTAGAGTTGTGTGGGTTGAAGGTACTGTCGCCGCCGGATCTGGATGACGGGGAGTCTTTGTGGATTGGCCCGGGGGCGGTGCAAACACGGCAGTGCGGTGGGCGGGGAGCGGGGTTTTGGCCGGGGCCACGAACGGCGGAGGCAGGCTGCTCTGCCGTTGGTTGCTGGCTCTTCGGGGAAGATTCCGAACAGTGTCAGCCGGGAGGCACAAGACAGCCATCAAGCCATCCGGCGTAGATCGGGCAGTACCAAAATAAAATAAAATCGTGTGACCCCAATTTAGTCTTCGGTCAACAGACGTGTGACCACTCTCGTACCTTGCTGTTGATCTCTTAGTGTATTTCTTCAGATCAAAGAGATATGTCATTCTTAACATTATGCGTTATCTCGCATCTTCGCACACACCGCCTTCTTGACTCACCGCAGCTGCTCCAACAAGGGAAGCATACACCGTAAGGGAGCTATAGTCCCCACTCAACAGTTCCTCAGATCGAATGCGCGTGCCCGACATGGACAGCCACAACAAGCTATGAGGCCATTGACAAGTCAGCACATGATGCTCACTCCTATGGATGGCAGCGGATAGGTTGTACCCTCATCTTACTTGTGTGCAACATTTATGGCTTTGTTATTCATCTAAGCATGGAAAATAGATCATCACATTTCACTGTATATTCATGCTGATCTCTTACGGGTCTTGTTCAGGAGTTCACGCTGTTCCATAGTTCAGCTAAGATACTTGTTCTTTAGGTAATGTTGTTCCATAGTTATCATCCACCAGCCAATGCTATCCCACAGGCTGGTGATTATAGTATTATGCCACTTCTAGTATTACCTATGTTGTTCTTTAATACTTTTGTGTGCCATCTAGTTAATCTCGAGTACAAACGATACATATTCTCGTAGCTTTCATCCGTGTTCTCCCTTTAGTTTATGAGACCTGTTGCTGCTAGTTAACCCCAGTCCTACTATTTATGTCGCCCCACAGCACTCATTACATAAATCTAACTACTAGTTGTCTTCCATGCATGTCGATATAATTGCACACACCGATATATCCACAAGAACCGCACGGAGCAATGTAAAGGCCAATAAACTTGATGTCAATGATACCCAATATGATGGAACATGTAAAGGCAGTTCTTCAGAAGACTTGCAGAAAGATGATGAATCCTCTTCACCCCACAAGGGCCTTGCTCTAACTTGGCCTGTGATATGGGTACAACATGCATATAATGTCCTGGAGTGTATCTACTCTGTTGCAATGCCATGTGCTTAGCGTGTTGATCATGCATGTAAATATGTCATGCCTTCCTGTTTTTCAGTACCTATTCGATTCATGATAACATGTTTTCAAATTCAAGTACTGTCATTCTACTCTATCGCAATGCCATCTGCTTAATTTGTACATCATGCTTCTGAATATCTTATGCATTGTTATTCATCAGTATGTACTTCATCCATGCGCCATACCATGTTTTTTTACATTGAAGTGTTGTTCTAGTGCTCTGTTGCAATGCCATCTTATTTTCCCAATCATACACGTGTATGTTGCCTTAGTTATTTCTGTATGTATTCCGCTAGCATATAGTTTTACATTCAACTAGTGTTTTTTTGCTGTGTTGTCTTGTCGTATCCCTAGCTCTTACACCATACTCCCTCCGTCCGGATTACATGTTGCCGAAATGGATAAAAAAGGATGTATCTAGAACTGAGATACGCCTAAACCCATCCATTTTTTTCCGGATGGAGGGAATACATGTCAATATGTCATGCCTTTATATTCTTCATTACCTATTCCATCTCTCTGCTGTCGCATGTTTTATAATTAAAGCACCATTCTTCTATACAAGGCATGCAAGGGGAAGACGACTATGTTAGAATTTGAAGGGTTACAAACAAGGCCTTTGCAAAAGATCCAAACGCCAGGAGATAATAAACCAAGTCCAGTTTTTATAGATACTGATCCAGCACAGAGAAACCCAACTCCCTACCGATAATAAGCGAGAATCCGGTGGCCAAAGAACTAGTCCGCTCCAAATTCAGCAAAAATATGTCAACTCAACTCTAAGAAGTGTGCGTATCCTTGCATCATAAAATTTTATAGCATGCTGATCATATTTTCTACATGTTTCTTACCCATCTCTCTTTTAGAAAATAAGCTTAACGAGATAGAAGAATTTACGCAATGGTATCGTTTATGAGGAAAGATTCTTGCAGGAA
Source organism: Aegilops bicornis (assembly GCA_021605145.1). Classification (NCBI taxonomy): domain Eukaryota; kingdom Viridiplantae; phylum Streptophyta; class Magnoliopsida; order Poales; family Poaceae; genus Aegilops; species Aegilops bicornis. The sequence continues at coordinate 628,708,305 of CM038674.1, read as the reverse complement.
TTCTCTGTGCTCCAATGTAGATGTAAGTACCTGTTGTATATCACTATATTTTTACATCAGCATGTATTTTTTTAATCAGCGTGAATCCAACCTTTATCTGATCTAAATTTAGTTGTAGCAAAATGTATGATTAAAGGCCACAATGTTGATTTTTGTAAGGAAAACTGCCTGGTAGTTTTGCATCCCGAAATGCATGAGTGTACTATCTCATATCGCTGGGTTTGAATACTTTGGTTCTACAAAGGGTTTTTCAGTGTTTTTTTACCGTGTTGTCCTGTCGTATCCCTAGCTCTTACATCATACTCCTTAAATGCGGATTAAATGTCGCAGAAATGGATAAACTGGATGTATCTAGAACTGAAATATGCCTAGACCCATCCATTTATTTCCGGATGGAGGAATACATGTCAATATGTCATGCCTTTCTATTCTTCAAGATTACCTATTCCATCTCTCTGTAGCATGTTTTATAACCGAATCACCATTCTTCTATATATGGCATGCAAGGGAAGACGGCTATGTTAGAATCGAGGGTTACAAACCAGGTCTTTGCAAAAGATCCAAACGCCAGGAGATAATAAACCAACTCCATATTTCATAGATACTGCTCCAGCACAGAGAAACCCAACTCCCCCCTGATAATAAGCAGATTCCACTGGCCAAAGAACTAGTCCGCTCCAGTCCAGCAAAAGAATGTCAACTCCATTCTAAGAAGAGTGTGCGTATCCTCGCATCATGAAATTTTATAGCATTCTGATCATATTTTCTACATGTTTCTTACCCATCTCTCTTTTAGAAAATAAGGTTAAACGATAGAAGACTTCCTCCATTGCGATCGTATTCGAGGAAAATATCTTGCGGGAATTCTCTGTGCTCCAATGCTGATGTAAGTACCTGTTGTATATCACTATATTTTTTACATCAACATGTATTTTGTTAATCGGCGTGAATCTAGCCTTTATCTGATCTAAAATTAGTTGTAGCAAAATGTTAAAGGCGCCAATGTTGATTTTTGTAAGGAAATCTGCCTGGTAGTTTTGCATACTGAGCTGCATGAATGTACTATCTCATATCATGCACATTACTGAATTGTAGTGCTTCTCTGGTTGCCCATTCATTCGTTGTATCAATGTTGCTTTCGTACTACCTTACCTGGCTGATGATAGCTGTGCCATATTGTGTTAGTTTGGTGTAGGCTAGTTGCCCAAACGTTCGTTGTGTCAATGTTGCTTTCCTATTATCTCACTTGGCCAATGATAGCAATGCTAGTGTGTTAATTTTGTGCAGGCTGCTGAAGATAAAAAGACAAACTCTGAAAACAGCAAGGCAGCCCCATTGTTTCTTTCCAGAAAATCTAGGCCAGGTAATATGGTAATAACTCATGATTAATCTGTTTGGTTCCCGTCCTAATTTATGTTATGATGCAGTGGTCGAGACACTCTCCATTATCAATAATACAAGCCTGCCAAAATCGCCATCTGAATATGTTCAGTATCCTCTGCCTCGAATGCAACGGAATAAATGTATGTTTGTGAACCAATTAATGGCTGAAGCAATGATGGAAATGGTGGATGAATTAGAGGTGCAGAGTAAATGCGACACAACAACTGATCAATGTTTTCAGAGACAGTGTAGCAAAGCAGCAAGAACTTGCCCACATGCTTATGGGTGTCATCTGTGCTGAGGTTGTAGATTGTGACGTTGTAGATGGTTAGGTTCTGCTCATTTATTTACACTGGCATCATCTTTGATTGCCCAGTGGATGTAATTTCCTGTAATATATGCTGGATGTGCAATGTTATTCTCTATATGTCGTACCTTTGCTTGATCGGTTTTGGTCCTGTGCATAATTGCTCGTCGTAATGGGCTCAAATTATCTAATTTGTCCTAAAGACATGTACGAACTTTAGTGGGCCCATTAAGTTAATGGGCCGTTACTAGGCCGAAAGTTAATGGTCGGCCCTCTTACCTCCCGGGTCGTTAACAGGCCGACATCGAAGCGGGCATCAGGTGGCCCCAATTTATTTCACGGGCCGTTAACAGGCCGTTACTAAGATTGGGCTACATATGGCCCAACTATCTTTAGAGCCTTTAGCAGCCGAAAGAGACAATGGGCTTGTCTTTGGACCATGAAGAGCATGGGCCGCTAAGAGGCCGAAAGTCAGGTCCTATTGTAAATGGCCCAACTATGTTGTGGGCCTTTAGCAGGCCGAAAGAGAAACCGGGCTGGTATTGGACCATGAAGGGCATGGGCCGTTAAAAGGCCAAAACTAAGGTCCGACTACAAATGGGCCAACTCATTTATGGTCCGTTAACAGGCCGAAAGGCACACAGGGCCGGGAATTGGCCCAACACTTAAATGGGTCGCTAAAAGGCCAAAACTCAGGTCCGACTACAAATGGCCCAACTGATTTATGGGCCATCAACAGGCTGAAAGTGACACCGGGCCAGAAATTGGCCCAACACGTAAATGGGCCGCTAAAAGGCCGAAACTCAGGTCCAGCTACAAATGGCCCATCATATTTATGGGCCGTCAACAGGCTAAAAGACACACCGGGCCGGAAATTAGCCCAACATTTAAATGGTTCGCTAAAAGGCCGAAAAGTGTACATCCTGAAAATTGGCCCATCCATTAAATGGGTCGTTAACAGGCCGAAATCTCATCGGGCCGATATTGAGTCCAATTATATAGCGGGTTGTTAACGGGCTCGAACTGGCGATGGGATGCAATGGTGTCAAATCTTTAACGGGTCGTTGATGGGCCGAATTGGCACATCTCGTATGGGCCGTGGGCTTAAATGGACCTGACACAAGTAGGCCTTATATGGGCCGGCCTGCTAATTTTTCTTGGGCCGCCTTTTTCACCGGAATGGGCCACTGTTGGGCTGTGCCACGTGTCGACCTATCATAGGCGGCTTCTGTCCAATGAGTGGATGACATCTGTCCCAACAATGAGCCGACACGTGTTTCCTCAAGCCAATGATGATTTTACATGTGGAAAGTCCCCATTGGTCGGGGCTGTTAATGGGTTATCGGATCCAAAACCCGACCCGATAGCTTAACAGCATTCCGTTATGGTGGATGCCACGTGTCGGTCACCCTTGAAGAAAGCACTTCTGTGACGCGCGATTTATCGTCATGGAAGTGGACACTTCCGTGATGATAATTTTGGTAATGTCATGGAACACTTCTCTGACGGCCACGGTATGACTATCTTGATTCTGTCATAAAATCGTCATGGATGTACATGCATGACAAAAAACGCGACCTACTGTGACAAACACGTATCATCACGAAAGTGTATTTTTTTTGTAGTGCAAGCAGCTCGAGCAGTATTTGTGTTTTTGAGGCGTGAGGACTGCAGAGTTTTTCTTGGCGATGTTTTCGTTGTTGTTCAGAGAAGAGCAGGGTATTAACTGGGCGGGCTGTGGCCCGTCTAGCCCAGGACAGATATCCAGCCCAGATATTAATTTTTTTCAAGATGAAAATGGCTAGCCAGCTATACTTTTTTCTGAGGAATACCCAGGCAAGGTCAACTTGTTATTCTCCGCCCCGCTGGGCTGCAGATCTTTCCTAGGAGGGATGCATTAGGCTTAACAGGAAAATGGTCTTTAAAAAATAATAAATGGGATGTAATTATAAATACTAGGCAGTAACTATAAAAAATGCACCAAACACGAAATTATTTTATAAAATATTATTTATGGATTTTTAAAATCTTAATTTTTAATTGTTATGGCATAATGTTTCGTTGGATTTTTATGTAATACAAATTTATATTTAATCTGACTAGAAATTTCGGGATAAAAATATTTCGGATCCCATCAAAATATGGGAAATTTTATTAAATTTTATCTTAAACGGTTGGTTGAAATTATTAATCGTTGTCCTAGCTAGAAAATGGAATGTACTTTTAATAAACTGTAAATGGGCTGTAGTAAATTCCATTAGAATTCAAAAATGGGTTGTACATTCTTACAAATCGCAAATGGTCTATAAATTCTCTGCCACACACTTGTGGGCCTACTAAGTTGACGCATCCCCTAAAAAAAAGAAGTTAACGCGTATGCAAGGCTTTGTCAACTTATTATAGTCAACACACGGTTCTAGCAGCAGTGGCCGTTGGATGTCTATCCAACAGATGTCATGCTTCTTCTTCAATCTCGGATATTCTAGCTTCGCCCGCACAAAAAATGAATCCTCCCCCTGACATCTGGGGCGCACCGTTTCGGAGGCTGACCTGTGGGCCTACTAAGTTGACGCGTACCAAGGGCTTTGTCAACTTAGTCAATATAAAAAATTCTAGCTGCAGTGACCGTACGATGTCCATCCAACGGCCGTAGTGCTTTTTCAACCTCTGGTCTTCTTGCTCCAGCCGCCCAAAGCAGCACGGGTCGTGCCGCCTGCTTCTGCCTCCCGTGGTCGGCTGTGCTGTCGCGGAGGCCTCACCGCCCACTACTACTCCCACCGCTGGCCAGGCCATCCCTCCACTCACCCACCCCCTGTTATTCTGCGGCGATGGCAGCCTCACACCATATCCGAACCAGTGAACCCTCGTACTCCTCTCTGCGCGGGGTTCCACTGTCGCGTCTTCCCCGGCTCCGCGTCGTCCCCTTCCTAGGCCTCGCCATCGTCCATCGCCCTGGTGCTCTCGACGTGGCGTGGTCAACGTGGTCAAGGAACGACTTCCATCGTAAGAGTACTGTACGTGGAGAGGCTGACAACTGGGTCCATGGCGGCCGCAAGGAAGTGCCTCCTTATTACGCACAAAATAATTATTCCTCCACCTAACAGCAGGGACCCACTGGACTGGCCACTGTATTTCTTGAAAAAAAGGTTTCCCCCTTGGCTGCCGGGACCCACCAGCTACATCTTTGCACGCAAGGAAGCGCGTCCGGGCAAAATAAAAAACGATTCGCCCCCTGACTGTTGGGACCCACTAGCTACATTTCCGCACGGAAGGAAGTGCCTGACAGTCGGGACTCACCTGGTCGAAGCGTTCGTAGCGTTGTCATTCTAGTCGTGAACGTGTACGTACATACTGGTCGATGTAGAGGCGCGAACATGTCGTAGTAGAGGCGTGTACGTAGCATGTACACGTACGTACAACGGCCAGTGTGCAAGAAATAAAATACGGTCACATACGTACATACGGGCGGGGTCTCGAACGCCTACTCGCGCATTCGTACGGCCAGGGCTCGTGTACATGGCTGGTTCGGAACGGAGAAAGAGCGTCGTCATCGTGCTCATGGGGAGCCAACCGGTTGGGTCGGAACGGAATGCGTCGTCGTGTTCATCGGGAGGGCTTGGACGGAACAGCCGATGGAAACGGGGCCTGGCGTACCGCAGAACGGAGGAAACAACCTTGTATTTGACCGGCCACGTTCGAAACGGGATCCTGTTCATCGAGAGGGGTCTGGCGTACCGCAAAACGGAGGAAACGGACTTGTGTTGGACCTCCTACGGTCGAAACGGGGTCCTGTTGATCGGGAGGGGTGTGGCGTACCGCAAAACGGAGGAAACGGACTTGTGTTGGAGCGCTACGGTCGAAACAGGGGTCCTGTTCATCGGGAGGGGTGTGGTGTACCGCAAAATGGGACTCCACGGGATACTGTTCATCTCCACCGTCGACCCCCTCCAGCTTCCACGGGCTACTGTTCAACCAGCCCTCTCCACGGGCTCCTGTTCAACCACCCCTCCATGGGCTACTTTTCATCCAGCCCTCCATCGTCTACTGTTCATCCAGCCCTCCGCAGGGTGGTCCTATTCATCCAGCCCCAACCGGCTCGATCGATCGGGGTCCTGTTCATCCAGAGGCAACACCACGGGGTCCTGTTCATCCACCCCCACCGGGAACTGTTCATCCAAACCCCCCAGCAACGCTCACTGTTCATCCAGAGGCAGCACCGATCGGCTTCAGTTAGCAGCAGTAGCGAAGGAATCGCTCGATCGGGTTCAGTTAACAGCCATCGATCGATCGCTCGGGTTCAGTAACACGTAGCCTGCAGTGCAATCACTCGGGTTCAGTAGGCGAACGCCTCGCTCGGGTTCAGTTAGAGCCCAACATCTCGCACCCACGCACGTGCGTGTACGAGAGAAACGCGCAAACCTTCATGCATCACTCGGCCCCGACCACCCACCGTAACCGGGAACACCCCTATATTTTTCTCGCTCTTGCTTCTACCACGGTTTTTTCCATCATGGACGGCCCAATGAATGTCATGCAGCTGCTTCTCAGGCCCGCCCAGGACGAAAAGCCCATTTTCTGTCATGATTTTTTGTCATAAATTTTCGTTCGGCCCAAAATGTCAAGGATGTGTCTTTTTTTATAGTGTATTGAGATACTGTAGAGGGTCATCATCGTCGTCCATGTCATCATGCATTGCTTCTTCGACGGCGGCGACGGCGGCTCTATAAATATCTATTCGAAACCATGCATGTGGTGCCACACGCCCGTGACCCTAGAGACTTCACACATGTGCATTCACAACCGAGCCTCTCTAACCAAGTATTCGCACCGATGCCTCTCCTACCAAACTCTCGTGCCTCTAGGAACTTCACACCTTTTGTACATTAAGAGGGTTGATACCCGTTCCTCCAGAAGCCACACAAATGTGCTTGTAGTGACTTCACCTACGTACATGTACGGACTTCACTTCCGTGCCTCCGTTTACTCAATCCACGTGCCTCACATGAAACCCACAATGACTTTACGTGCTCCGCACGCGTGATCGCCCGTGCAACTTTGGTGCTCCACACACGTTCCTCTCAGTACAGCCGTATGCTGCCGGAGGCCACCAACCTATACATGTGCCTCCTGCCTATAGAGGCTTCACTCACGTGACTCTGGTGCCCACACACCCATGCCTCGCGTAACACGCACCGTGACTCTACAAGCTATTCACGCGTGATCGCCCGTGCCTCTTTGCTGCTGCACAGACGTTCCTGTCTCTAAAACCCATGTCAAAGGAAACATAGAAAAACAAAGGCAGACACGTGCCTCTAATCTATGTATAACTATGCCTTCAATTAACTAACATCTGTCAAAAAAAACATCTAAAAAGGAGATGCACTGCCATACCTCTTCTACAAAAAGTACAAAAATGAACAGTTAGGTTCATATCGTTTCATATATCTAAATAACATTACACTGTAGTATAGATTTTTAAACAAAATCCATTATGTTCAAAGCCTATAGCTAACACCACTGCGGCAGAAGATTGAAGATAACAACAAGCCTTCCATCACGCTCTTTGAAAGTTATGAGCACCAAGCTGTTTACTTCAATAGACGATGCCCGGAGAAAATCATTGAATCCTTCCTTTTTGAACACCATTCTATTACCCAAGTCAATGAAGTAGGAGCAAGGAGTGCTCACATATATATCATCATCGCGATATTCCAAAGTAACTTCAAGAGTTAAAACGCCAGTCCTGGGAAATGTCACAAACTCCTTAAACTACTCACAACAATACCAGGAATAACCTGACAAAAACGTCAAGCTATTAGAAATAGAACAAAAATTTAAAACTGTAAATAGAAGAAATAAAATAAATAAATAAATAAACATAAGCAAAGAAAAACAGTGGAAAATAAATCTGACCATATGATGACCATTAACATTCATGGAATTAATCATGTGAACAAAAGGACAACAGAGTATGTACTCGTCATCAAAGAGTTGATGTGTCATGAAATACATCTGCTAATAATTGAGATCAACACCACGGCTGTAAAAACAACTACCAACAAGTTGCTTCTCGGAATCACTCAAACCATCAAAAGATACAAAGTAAAATTACACAGGTTCAAGGGAATAGAAAAATCATGTGAAATTAAACAAGCTAAAAACTTCCTTAAAAATAAACCTTACCAACAGACGGTAAATGGGACAACGCATCTCCACGACCAATATGATAAAAATCAACACCAATCCATGTTGCATAATGCTCAAGCCTAACGGTCATTATATCACGAGGACGAACACCATAATCACTGAACAATCATTCCCAGGAAGGACCATGGAATTTGCTGCTCACCCGACCATGACTAAACAGAACACCATACAAATAACCCTCATTGCAGTGAAGACCAAGATCAGTATCTTTGTCACCCATCCTTATGGCTAAAGCCCTACACTCCTCAATGTAACGAGCAAGATGAGCTCTAACACTGCATGGAACATACTGCACAATGAATCAAAACAAGGATCATTATCAAAACCAAAACAACATGAGCAACACCAAAAAAAATAAGCGTGTGTGCCAAAAATTAAACAATTATAAAATAATATTCTTAAACACGCCTCGAACAACGTCAATCCAGAACCACACTGAACCCGTCTACAGAAGAATCAATAGAAGAACACGGGCCACCCGGCATACGGCAAAAAGGACAAGCCATACCTGCAAAGAACACAATGATTATCAAGAACTAATTCCATAAACTGAGTTGAAACTTGACATCTGATAGTATTGGAAGCCCCCACCCGTAACTACCCCATAGATCTCCATATCCCGGAGATATAATGGGAACAAAAAGAAAACAAGGAACCCACGAATGCAACCGGTAGGAAACTACGATTGTGCGAACGGGGGAGCGCCGTCCACGGTAAAGAAGGACCGCCGTAAGCAGGTGACAAGCGCGGCGGGCGCGACGGGCGGCGATGATAGCAACGAAAGAATAGTCCACGACGATGGTTCGATCACACCAGAGAGAAACAGATCATAAGTGTATTACAAAACACTAAAAGTAAAAGGACTAAAGTGAAAAAAGGAAAAACCAGAAAGGAAAAACGAAAACCGAAAATCACGGGAGTGCCCATCAATGCGACAAGTGCAGCACGCGGAGCGCCCCGAAAAAATCTCACAAGTGCCCCGCGCGTGACACTTGTCGCGCGCGGAGCGCTCCGCGACTAATCTTTGCGGGAAGCGCTCCTCAACTAATGATTTCGAGGAGAAGCTGGATAGAAACTCGTCAGCCAAGCCCACTAAAATCCTTCTTCTTTAGTGCTGGGCCTCACAACTATATGGGCTTTCGCAGTTCGGATAGGAAATTCGAGGATGCGTCTCCTCTTCGTTTTGGAGAACATTTCAATAAGCCGGATAACATAGCGACGTGTAAGCCGTGTTATCTGTACGACACATGCCCTTTGCGGGCCATCCCACCGCTTCCCCCTCTAGCCTTATCTCTTCTCACACGATCTCTCTCCTCCACTCATTCTCGTATTTTTCCTCCCGCAACTCTCTTCTATTGCACGAGAGGGGAGAGGGCACCTATGGCGACGCCGAAGCACCAGCTGTCGTTGCTGCAAACTGGTGAGCGGCGACGATGATCACCGCCCGCTGCATCCCGCCCAAAATAGGGGGGGGGGAGGGGGATGTTGCTGCGAGGGAGAGGGGGACACCACCACGAGTTGTGTGCTTCCTTGCCATGGGCGACCACCATTGTTGCTCACCAAGAAGGGGCAACGCTGGCCACCAGCACAGCACTGCCACTGGTGTTGCAACGCAGCGTGAAGACCGGAGACGGGCGTCGCTCACCGCCGGTGCTGCAATGCAGCACACAAGAGGAGGTTGGGCTGCTCGCGCGCCGGTGTTGCAAGGGGTTATGATGGGATGCAATGGAGCCCCGCTGGGGCTGCAATGAAGCGCCGCCGACGCTGCAATGGAGCTTTGTCGGGGTGTCGCCGGTGCTGCATCGAAGCTATTGTCGTGCCATCGGGGCTGCAATGGAGCTTCGTCGGTGCTGCACGCTGGATGGGGCGCGACGTCGTCAGGTCACCGGTGTGGCGATGCAGAGGCTGTCGGTGCTGCAATGAAGCCCTTGTCGCCGACCACCGGTGTTGCAATGAAGCCAGTTGTCGCCGGCCATGGGGTGGTTCTCCTACTCTCCAGCAGCGCTGGCGCGTCGACCCCATCCCCGGTGTTGCTCGCCGGCGACAAAGCTATGACGCGCGACCCATGGATGGAAGCAATGACTAAGGAGGAATCAAGCGGGCTCTAATCCATCCTAATTCAGCAAATCGGACGGCTGGCTAGGCGGCTTAAAGTTGGATAAAATCAGCCGCGTGATTTGTAGCAGCCGCCCTTCTTTTTTTAACTCAATTCTCGATGATGGCTTGAGTGACTCGGACGAGACTTGCCTGCGCCCCGTGTGTGCGCCCATCCGTGCTCCCCGTACGTGGCTTGATTTGATTGGAACAAAATAAGGTCCGGCCCCATCTCCTTAAAATCAAGGGGAGATGATTAGATTAGAAAGGAAAAAGGAAAAAAAAACAACTGTAGAATGAAGTGGGAGCACATATGAAAGCATGGGGAGGGAGCAGGCAAGCCGGATCCGAGTGACTCAGACTCATGAGACTCTTCTCACCAAAAAATAAAACTAAATGAGTGACCCATGAGATCAGTTTGTAATCTTACTCGAGAATAGACAAATCAAAATCAAACCCCAGCCTCAGTGCATGATTGTTGATCGGCCAAACGATGGAATCATGCAGTTCGTGAGACGACGACGCAGCCGGACTACCGGCCAGTTGGTCGACTCGACACCCGCGCGGAGGCGAGGCCGGCCGGCTATATTCTCATTTTCGTTATCTGTCATGTCATCTGACGAGTGACCAGCCAGCACAAGCAACTAGTGCAAACATAATGTAGTAGTACATTCTAGGCTGCAGTGCCGTCGTCGTCTTCTTCCATATTCAATCCGGTTCTTCTCGCGTCTCAAGCCGCCAGCGGTGGTTCAAACTTAACGACGTGACGTGAGCTCTTCATTAGACTTTTTTTTTTTGCGGAATCCTCCATTAGACTTTCATTCTGCCACTTCAATGTTTTTTCTTTTCTGAAACAAAGGCGAAAGCTTTGCCTCTTCCATTAAATTAAAAAAAAACGAGAGTTGCCGGTTAATTTATGAAAAACTGGGCGAACATGAGGAGGAGGAGAGTTGTAGTATAGTCTAGTTTTCCATGGATTTGTTATACAGTTCTTGAATAATTGCAGACTGACTGTTGTCTCCTCGGGAGAGAAAACAAAATATTAGTAGTAGTTGCTATATCTGGCATCAAAGTGCATAGGCATGCAGCAACGGTTGCTCGATAACTCGATCAAGTTAATGACAAACATTTCTTGTGAAGAAAACATCAAGTGATTAATAACAACTTTGCTTGATACAGTATGTGCAGTGTGAGCTACGTATGACGAATTTCTGATAAAGAAAGCATAGTTGAACAGCCATCGAAGAAAAAGAAGTTTGATTCTTTCTTTCCTCGTTTAGTTTATCAATCATCTGCTGTCCTCTGATTCATCAGAAATTAAGTAGCAGCAGCAGTAACATGCTAGCTAATTTAAACAACAGAATTTATACGTACGTACGCGTACAGATCAAGGAGGTAGCACTTGGATCCATCCCTCGCAGCTGAGTCAAACACGAGCCCCACACTACCCATGCGTAAGACGGCTCGAATCATCGTCCCGCAGATCCTCGCACGGCGCGGAGGGCCGGCGTCAGTAGCGGTTGCCGGCGGTGACGGCTGGCGCAAAGGCGGTGCCGAAGGAGCAGTCGGCGCCGGCGTAGTTGGATTGCATCATGCTGACGGCCGCGGCGCCCTCGAGGAGGTCCTCGAGCGCACGGGCGTAGAAGGCGCGCAGCCGGCGCAGCGCCCGCCGGTAGGCCGCCGCCACCCACCGCATCCGCAGCCGCCGGACGGCCCCGAAGAAGCCCCCGCGGCCGCCGCCCAGCCGCGCCACCGCCATCTTCTTCCTCCTGTTATTCCCGCGCTCCCCCTGCGCCGCCGCCCCGGGCAGCAGCGGCGGCCCCGCCGCCAGCGCCCGGCGCCGCGGCATCCTGAACCGCACCGCGCCGCCCCGCCGCTGCAGGTCTCCTCCCATCCTTCTCTCCCTCTCGCTCCCGCTTGCTTTGCTTTGCCTTGCTTGCCTTGGGAAGGAAGGAGGTTAAGGCGAGAGCGGGCGAGCGGGCGAGCGGGCTGCTTTGCTTTTGCTTTGCTTCGGAATGGCAAAAGAGATGCGTTTGTTAGCCAACTTAAGCCCGTGATTCGCGCTGATGCAGCGGGGGACTGCTCGTACTTGTTTTATAGGAGTATTATTATCAGCTGATAATAGGATGATAGTGTTAAGCACGCAGCACATTGTTTATGTACATGTAAGCGCATAGCAGCAAGAGGGTAGGAGACAAGACGAAGGGGAGGTTACGGGAAAGTGGGATGGCGATGGGTCTTGGAAACGGTGACGTGCTCCACACCCACGCACGCACATGTACTACATCAGGATTAGCTAGGCCGCCTGCATGGGTCTCCTCTTCATGGATAGCATGGATAGGTAGCTAGCTGCCAACGTGCTTAAGCAAGTGGGATCGATCGATCCCTAATGAGTTAGGAGATCAACCAACGTAACCCAAGGGCATGTCCAACCACTACTCCCACGCACGCATCTCGTCCGCACGTAAATTAAACCCCTTTTCTCGAGTAATAATGCACAATAGCACTACTCGTTTAAGCCTGGCAAGACGGACCGTGAGAGGTTGTACTTGTACTGCTGTACAGTAGTGGCGAACGAAGATAGTGGAAGTATGTCGATCAATCAGTCAAACGCAGAGGAATCCAGATGCTTCAGTGAATTTAAGCAGCCCGCGCTGCCTGCGTGCGGTCGAGGGAACTGTATGCCAAGACGAATATAGCCGTCCGCAGTTCGATCGCGACCCTCCTGCTTGCACGGAAACGCACGGGCGCTCATCAATTCCAGCCACTCCCAGCTGAACTGACACTGACGCGCACGAAAAAAAAACCCGCAATATTTGTAATTTGTGTGAACAGCTGCAAGGTGTGCGCAAATCTTTCACCGGCCGTTCCGTTGTCGCCACACACCACACGCAGCCGCGCGCTACCGGCCGGAGGGATTGAGCCGACCTGAACGGGACCATACACGGTCACAGACTCGCGCGCTGTCCATTTGGAGGGAAGAGGGATGGTATTCTCTTGTCCTACTCTCGCGTCCAAACGAGCCCGACCGAGAGGGAAAACCCTGCACATATCCATCAGCACAAGCCCCCTAGGGTGTGTGGTACAGCCATAATGATCTTCTTAGTTTGCCACCCATGTAACTTACGGTAGCCACCTGGACGCAGAGTAATTCATTCACCAGCTAGCCGCTGTGATATTCCTCTCTTTTGCCCGCGCTCATGTTCTGAGTAGATAACTTGGAGCTAACTTGAGAAGCACGGGAAGATCTTATGGATGTGTATGCATGCGTGAGAGCTTACCTCAGCCTAGAGTAAGCATTATTATTGTAATGTGCAGCATCAGAAAGGAACACATGGTCTGCAAACTGTTGGTGTACAGATCGATATGCCGCTTCATTTGTATATTGTTATACTCTTTTAAAGAACTCAACGGTGTACAATGGCTCATGGAACAAAAATCATGATGTGATACCATGAGATTTCTAGAGGATTTGGTTTGAAATCCCAAATTATTCGTGTAAGGTCAACAACGGCAAATACTATTACACGGAGGATGGGTCCCTGGGGATGGCAAGAGTATTGCCTTCTGGCAGGATCTCTCAATTGGGAATTGCTCTCTTAAGACTACATTTTGGGACATGTATGATATCTGTCAACAGCAAGAATCTACTCTTGCACAGGTCTGGGTGAGTGGTGAACTTCACCTTACTTTTAGAAGATGTGTTGAGGAAAGGACTTTAGTTAGGTGGAATGAACTCATTAAGGTAGTTGAGCAAGTGTCATTATCTGAATCTTCAGATCAGACTATCTGGATGCTGGAATCTTCCAGCAAATACTCTGTCAAATTCTTTTATAAGTTAATTAACTTTGGAGGGGTATCTGTTGAGATTAAAGATGATATCTGGGAAATCAAAGTTCCACCCAATTGTCGGGGAACGTAGTAATTTTAAAAAAAATTCTTACGCACACGCAAGATCATGGTGATGCATAGCAACGAGAGGGGAGAGTGTGTCCACGTACCCTCGTAGACCGATAGCGGAAGCGTTATGACAACGCGGTTGATATAGTCGTACGTCTTCACGATCGACCGATCCTCAGTACCGAACGTACGGCACCTCCGTGTTATGCACACGTTCAACTCGGAGACGTCCCGCGAACTCACGATCCAGTAGAGCTTAGCCGGAGAGTTTTGTCAGCACGACGGAGTGATGACGGTGATGATGATGCTACCGACGCAGGGCTTCGCCTAAGCACCGCTACGATATTACCGAGGTGAATTATGGTGGAGGGGGGCACCGCACACGGCTAAGAGATCAATGATCAATTGTTGTGTTCTAGGGTGCCCCCTTGCCCCTGTATATAAAGGAGGGAGGGAGGAGGAGGCCGGCCCTCATAGGGTGCGCCCAAAGTGTGGAGTCCTACTAGGACTCCCTAGTTCTAGTAGGATTCCACCTCCCACATGGAGTAGGAAAAGGGGAAGGGAGAAGGAGAAGGAAGGAAGCCCCCCCCCCCTCCCTAGTCCAATTCGGACCAGTCCATGGGGAGGGGTGCGGCCACCCTTGAGGCCTTTTCTCTCCTTTCCCGTATGGCCCATTAAGGCCCAATACGAATTCCCGTAACTCTTCGGTACTCTGAAAAATACCCGAATCACTCGGAACCTTTTCGATGTCCGAATATAGCCTTCTAATATATCGGTCTTTACGGCTCGATCGTTTCGAGACTCCTCGTCATGTCCCCGATCGCATCCGGGACTCCGAACAAACTTCGGTCATCAAATCACATAACTCATAATATAAATCGTCACCGAACATTAAGCGTGCGGACCCTACGGGTTCGAGAACTATGTAGACATGACCGAGACACATCTCCGGTCAATAATCAATAGCGGAACCTGGAGGCTCATATTGGCTCCTACATATTCTACGAAGATCTTTATCGGTCAAACCGCATAACAACATACGTTGTTCACTTTGTCATCGGTATGTTACTTGCCCGAGATTCGATCGTCGGTATCACCATACCTAGTTCAGTCTCGTTACCAGCAAGTCTCTTTACTCTTTCCGTAATGCATCATCCCGCAACTAACTCATTAGTCACATTGCTTGCAAGGCTTATAGTGATGTGCATTACCGAGAGGGCCCAGAGATACCTCTCCGACAATCGGAGTGACAAATCCTAATCTCGATCTATGCCAACTCAACAAGTACCATCGGAGACACCTGTAGAGCACCTTTATAATCACCGAGTTACGTTGTGACGTTTGGTAGCATAAAGTGTTCCTCCGGTATTCAATAGTTGTATAATCTCATAGTCATAGGAACATGTATAAGTCATGAAGAAAGCAATAGCAACATACTAAA
Organism: Aegilops bicornis; assembly: GCA_021605145.1. Taxonomy (NCBI): domain Eukaryota; kingdom Viridiplantae; phylum Streptophyta; class Magnoliopsida; order Poales; family Poaceae; genus Aegilops; species Aegilops bicornis. The sequence continues at coordinate 628,692,973 of CM038674.1, read as the reverse complement.
CGATCAAGTGCTAAGCTAACGGAATGGGTCAAGTCAATCACATCATGTCTATGGCTAGGAAACTTAACCATCTTTGATTAACGAGCTAGTTAAGTAGAGGCATACTAGTGACACTCTATTTTGTCTATGTATTCACATATGTACTAAGTTTCCGGTTAATACAATTCTAGCATGAATAATAAACATTTATCATGAAATAAAGAAATAAATAATAACTTTATTATTGCCTCTAGGGCATATTTCCTTCACCAATATCCATGTTTTCCTTTGGTTGATCTACTATGACAAGAGCTTAACTAGAGATAATCTTGCCAAGCGCAAACATGTAGATGACATGTCCTGTGTCTTTTGTAATGAGCCTGAAACTATCTAACATCTTTTCTTTGATTGCATTGTTGCTAGACATGTTTGGGATCTGGTAGCTGACAGTTTTAATGTTATTGCACCTGATTCTTTTGCTTTGCTGTCTTCCTTCTGGAAGAGGAGAAAACATTTTGAAGTTTTAAACATTGTTACTGCTGCTACCTTGTGAAGCTTATGGCGTTTGCGGAATGATTTTGTTTTCCAGGGGCGAAGATGACGAAGTATACGTTGTGTTTTGGATCTGTTGGGTGCAACGATCAGGCAATGGAAAATCCTATCTTCAGAGGCTCAGGGTGCGCTTCTTCTCCGGTGCTTAAGGCTGTTGGACCATCCAAGAGGGGAGTTGCTTAGGATTGCGTGGCACTAATGCTTCGTCGGAGCGTCGCTGGGTTGCGTACTGCTAGTTTGCACATCGTGGCTTTGATCTATTTGTAAGCTAGCATGTATGCCACCTGGCTATGTATCCTGTTTAGATCCGCCTAAAACTATGTAATAGGGCAGCTTAAACCTGGCTTTCTTCTGTGGCAGCTACTCTCCGGTTGCCGCTGAGCGCTATTAACAGTCTATGTTGGTGACTTTGCTTTGGCTTTATAAAAAGTTGGGGCGGGGGAAACCCCTTTTTGGTTAAAAAAACTATTGCATGGAGGTACCATGGTCGGCCCGTTTAATTAGTTTTCACGGTAAAGCTTTTACAAGATTTTCTATTGGTTTTAGGAACCATTTCACATTTCAAAAGTTATTCGGAAATTTCAAAAAATCTTTGCGCTTTTAAAAATATTCCTATTCTTTTAAGGATTTCTTCTTTTATAAATGTTTGACTTTTAGAAAACAAATTATGAAAACACGGATGTGTTAAAAAATTGTTCTCGAATATTTTCAAAAATTGGATTTTTTTAACGAGAAAGCTAACTTCCAGTCGACTGGAAGTTAGCAACAGATCCGCACAACTCGCGAGCCGCTCGATCCCCGCTCGTTCAACTCTCGCGCGTGAAAAAAGCTATCGGAATTAAAAATAGGGCTGCCAGGATTCGAATCCACGACCAATCGTTTGAAGCCCGTGGTGCGCAACCAACTGGGATATGTACCTATTGTGTTTCCTACACGGATTAACAAGATTTTATACCTTGCAAACTGAGAATGGGAAAGAAAAACAACATCGCCTTTGACGAGGGAACAAATTCATCTAGTCCAGGTTTTGTAAAGGACTGATGCATCATGTTGTACTTGTCTCTATTTTGTAGTGATGAACATTTTCTAGTGAAATAAACATTTTGCTCCCATAGAATAATTTTTTTCTCATGTGTCATGAAGAAAAAATGTTTGTTTTGAAATATCATCCGATAAATTCTTTGTAATGAGTTTGATATTTTATGAACCACAAACCTGATAGCTTGCATACAAACATCGGTAGCTTTTTGACCAAATTCTTTTTATTGAAAATATATCCTCGGTAACTTATGTGTAAATAGCATGGTAATACACATGTCGCATACCTGATAACTTACGTCTAAATATCATGATAACTTTTAAGACAATGGATTTTTTAAACATACCCCTGATAAGTTTTGTTTAAGTAGCATGGTAACTTACGTACCACATACCTGCTAAATTAGGAACAAACACCATGGTAAATTTTGCACCATTAAGGGGGCATTTTTTCAACCCCCCCCCCCCCCCCCCAACATGTATGTAAAATAGCATGATAAATTACACATCATAGAGTTGATAACTAACGTATGGACATCGTGATAACTTTTGACCTGGTAAAAATTGTTCAAAACAAAACCCCGCTAAGTTCCATGTAAATAGCATTGTAATACGCACCGCATACCTGATAAGTTATGGACAAACACCGTGGTAACTTTTGACCTAGTGGATAAAAATTGTTGAAACATACATATGATAAGTTTTGTGTAAGTAGCGTGGTAAGTTACAAACTATAGACCTGCTAAATTAGGTACAAACAACATGATAACTTTGAACCGGAGAGAAAAATCATTGAAAAGATACCCTCGGTAACATATGTGTAAATAGCACGGCAAATTACATAGCGGGGAGCCGATAACTCATGTACGAATACCATGGTAACCTTTTTGACCCTCGGAAAAAAGTTGTTGAAAATATATCCCGGCAAGTTTTATATAAAAAGCATGGTTTTCTTTACGTATTACAGACCTGATAACTTATGCACAAGCCCCCTGATAATTTTGAATCGGGGATTTTTTTAATTAAAAATGTACCCCGATAACTCTTGTGTAAATAGCAGGATAATTTACACCTCACATATCTGATAACTTATGCACAAGCCCCCTGATAATTTCGAATCGGGGATTTTTTTAATTAAAAATGTACCCCGATAACTCTTGTGTAAATAGCAGGATAATTTACACCTCACATATCTGATAACTTACATATGAACACCCCGATAACTTTTGTTTCAGTTAAAATAAGTGTAGAAACATCCCCCCGATAAGTTCTAGGTAACTAGTATAACATGAGGGTCATGGAGACATCATATATCCGTTCGCGAAAATTGTCCAGTACAGAAAATCCAAGAAAAAAATCTGGAAAAGCATGTTTCCTGTACTATTATACATAGTAAACAAATGTCCAACAATTGGTTAGTTTATTATTTGATTTGGTCCGACCGTTCAATTTAGTTGTGAGGCGAATTTCTCTTTCAAATATGTACTCGAATTCTGTAAGGAGTCAGATATTTTTGAAGCTTGTTTGACGTTATAGATGGTAGTGAAATATAAACTAGCGCATGACTTAATTGTAATGAGAGGTTAGCTCAGGTGGTTGTTGAGCTGGGGATGGACGCCCGAGGTCTTGTGTTCGACTCCGGCGCGTGTTCTTTCTAATTTTTTTTGCGTAAAAACCCTGCGATACGGGGAGAATTGCTAGGGATGAAAAAATCGTTGTAGCGGAAGTCGTGCGTATCTGTTTTGGCTGGTGGTTAGCATGGTCCTTTTTTTAAATCATGTTATGAAATTGTTCCCGAATATTTTTTTCTTTCAATTTTTTTAAATGCCCGTGCTTATTTCTTTCATTCTTTAAAAAATCATGTTTTTAATAATATTCAGAAGTTTTGAAAAATCTTCACAAAAGGTTTCAAAATGTTAGTTTTATAATGTTCACTTTGTTTCAAATAAAACTCACAGAACAATTTTCACTTTTCAAAAATCTATTTTCCCTCATATTTTCTGAAAAACTAAATATAAAAACCAACTTAAAAACCACAAACAAAAACCGATCGATACAGTGTGCGGCTCGCTGCATCACCTCAGAAATGGGTCGGCCCATATACATTAGGCCGCCCATTTGACGCAATAAACATCAAATAGGGGCTCCCCTCAACGAGACGAGGTTATGAATTTCCTTTTTGAGCTTTAGGTCATGTAATGAGTACAAGATAGGCTTCCAAGCCCACACATATTGGAACTCATCAATCGAGCAGTACACTATCCTCATTACACATATGAGGACCGGTTCATTTCCTATTTAGCGTTTATAGCTTTATTTACGTACTGTTTTTGCACCACGGCGCACCGCCCACCCCGCCCTCTGTGTTTTCCGTGCTCATGCTCTGAGTCACTTGGGAGGCTTGGAGCTAACTTGAGAAATGAACACATGGTTTCGTCTGCAGATTGTTGATGTACAGATCGATGTGCTGCTTCATTTGTACGTTATTATACTCTCTTAAAGACCCCGCAAAAAATTATACTCTCTTGAATAACTCAGCGGTGTACAATTGTTCATGGAACAGAAATCATGAGCTGATACCACGAGGTTTCTAGGTGAATTACTGAATTGCTTTGAAATCCAAAATTATTCATGTGAGGTCAACGAGGGCAAATACTACTTGACACACGTACCATTTCGCACAAAGGAGCGAGGCAAGCACTTAATTAGCATACACGGCAAAGTTTCTGTAAGATTTTCTATTGGTTTTAGGAACCCTTTTTTTTCCTTTACAGTTTTTTTTCTTTCCACATTTTCAAAAATTATTCAGAAATTCCAAAAATTGTTTGAATTTTTTAAAAAATATTCCCATCTTTAAGTGATAGGGATTTTTTTATAGATGTTTGATTTCAAAATCAAATGTGATGAAAAATGATTGTGTTTAAATAATCTTTCTGGTTTTTAAAATGTTTGAATTTCCAAAAAGTGTTTGTTTTTAAATTTTAAAAACGCTCATGTTTTTAAAAAATGTTGAAAAGTTCTAAAAATCACAAAAGGTTTCAAAATGTTCTCTTTGTTTCAAAAAATATTCACAAAATATTTTAGAAAATGTCCTCTAATTTTCAAAAAATGTTCACTTTTCAAAAGTTTGCTTGGACTTGTGATGTTGGCATGGTCCTTGTGGAGTGAGCTGGAATTGGTTAACGAGCTTCCAACTTATTGATCGACTTTGACTTCCACTGACTAGCCATGTGGGACAAGTGGGACCCCCATAGGATTATTTATGTTTCATCGACAAATTGCCTAGTCAATATTTGGTAATAAACCATCATACTATTAACCATCTTTAGGCAAGCCATAGACCAAGAAATGGGACCATCCCAGGCCGAGAGGAGAAAAGTAACAACTACAAATTTTGTTGGTAACGCCAATACTAGTATCAATTACATAAAAAAATCTTCAACAATTATTATTAAATATGCTGAAAAAGTGTTTAAATACATGAAAAATATTATTAAATTTGCAAAATAAAAAATAATTTGCATGGTAAGTCCACATCATGAGGATTAAACTATACCAGGTAGAAACAAACCAATATGACATGTGATGGTTAGTTTAGTTAGGCTACTAGTCTCTCTCTCGTAGACATCGTGTATCTATATTAATTATATTGCCCATATTTAATTCCATGCACACCATTTATTTGAGAAACAAGGAAAAAAAATCTTGTGCACACCATGAAACCAAGTGTGTTGTAGGGTGGCATATGAAATGATGGGAAAAAAAATTCTATGAGACCAGGTCTCTCGGGTTAGCAGGTGAGACCCATCCTGATGAATGACACGTGGCATTCACAAATCACAAAGCATCTACCCTACCCCTCACCTGAAATCGGGGGGGGGGGGGGGATTAGATGCTTTGTGATTTGTGAATGCCACATGTTATCCATCAGGACGGGTCTCACTTGGTTTATATGAGACCTGGTCTCATATAATTTTTTTCCGAAATGATGAAATCATGTGTAAGCGAAAAATATAATATGTTACATTTTTATGTCCATTAGCGATTACTATAAGCATTGATATTTCAATATCAAGTATAGTGGGTACACATAGTGTAAACTTAAGACACATTTGCCAATGGTTCTGTTTGCATACTAGAAGATTTTATGAACTCCATACATAATCATGCACTAGAAACCACTATTACAATATTTATTAGGTTATATGCATTGGAGTTATCTACCATGCTACTTAAGGATGTTAAAAAATATGCACGAACACAACCACATACACTATATTATCTGTAAAATTGTGAAAATTAATTTGAGAACATTTTTTTTTAGCATGCTGTTAAAATATATACTTGTTAAAATTGTAGTATGTTAAAATAGGTCACAAGAGGTATAAAAGTTTAGTATAAAATATATTTATTTTAATTCACACCATGAATAAAATTTTGTTTAAATCAAACCTGAATTTTATTAACCATTTGCTTAAGTTACTTCTTATATCAACCACAAGGAGTCAAAGTTATTAACTAGCCGAAATGGCATTAATACATTTTTTATCTACAGATGTTTCGTGTTAATAATTAAATTGGAAAACACAATGTATCGCCACGAATATAATAACCATATGTATCTTCTAATTTTTATTTAATAGATAATTTTGCATTTCATGTAATCAATGATATAATTGATATTCTAAGAAATACGTGACATTTTAGAATATACATAGTGTTAGATTTATTTTTCAAGGTTTCCAACTATTTAAAACAATTGCTTCAATTCAAATCCAATATTTAAGTGTTATGAATCTTTTTAAATTCAAACTTGTCCAAATGATCCACAACTTGGCACATGGACTTTTTGTTACATTCCTAGTCTCAAAAAAGTATCTCACGGTTTTGAACTCTTTGATCTTGCACCTCTAGTTCAAATGCATCTGAATCAAATTCAAATGAATTTGAACTCAAACTATTCCAAAATTTATGGAATCAATTGGCATAAATACAAATCATATAGTCCATATAAATTATTCGACCAAGTTTTTATCTCTGCCAATTTCTTTTTCTTCCTCTTTCCTTTTCCCAAGTCTAAAACATAATAAGGAAAAGCCTTACATGTTTCTAATTAAGCGCACTTAACTAGCCGGCCAGCCCACGTGAACATCCACCAATCCCTGTGAAGAGGCGTTGTCTTCCTCAGGCAAAGAGCGCGTCAACGTCGTGGGCGTCGATGGCCAACAACTCCACACTATCAACTCCTCCTTATATAAAGCTGCCAACCGCACATTAGGATCCCCCTCTCTCTCTTCCCTCCCGTGCTGCCGCCAAGTAAGCCCACACCCACGCCGTGAGCATCGACGTCCAACAGCTCCACACCATCGAATGCGGTATCAAACCGAATCGATGGATTGCACCACTCCAATATACCAGCAAAATCAATGTTGACGCTACCCTATTGCACAACGGATCAATTGCAGTTGTGGCCGCGATGTGCAGGGATCATATCGGAAATTACATTGAAGCTTCAGCGATCACGCTTGTGGGAGTTTCTGACCCCACAACACTAAAGGCCTTTGCAGTCCGAGATGCGCTGGCCCTGGCAGATGACCTCTATGAAAGGAGAATTTATGTTGCTTCAGATTGTCATTGATGATATTAAGCAAAAGAGTGCGAAAGTTTATGGCGCAATTATCTAAGAAATTTTAGATTGTTCTAGTCTTTTTACTAGTTGCTCTTTTAGTCATGAATTTAGAAGCTCGAATACCGATGCTCACAATTTAGCAAAGCATGCTCTATCACTGGGGTTGGCTGTCATGTTTGGTTGGCACCCCTGATGATCTTACTTTCGTCCCTGTAAACATTGTCACGAGAGAATAAAAAGCTTCACGAGTTTGTCTAATAAAAACTACTTGGGATCTGTTCAAAAGGGAAACTGTTTGACACGCTCAGTTAACCATTCTTTTACTACCTCGCAAAAAAAAACCTTCCTTTACTACCTGAATGCTGGTTCGGGTAAAATAAAACGAACAGATGCAGAGACTGTAGCATGACCTGGTCCTTTTTTTTTTGAAACAGAGACAAAATCTTTGTCTCATCTCATTAATAAAGAAGATAGTTTCACAAAGTTTTTAGTGACATATATCACCCCTGAACAGATGAAAAATAAGAACCTACTCTCATGGCATGAATGAACTCAAATGCTTCCCCTACGGTGATCCAATCCTTGCCCTCATTCTTAGTGCAGTGCGAGTGATGAGCAGGTTTGTGCCGTTACATCCGAGAGGCTTCAACCTCTCTTGATGAACACCCCCCGCGCCATCCACCGGCACAGATGGAGATCGATGGAGCAGCATCTGCTGGGAGGCAGGGAAAAGTATATGGACACCGTAGGGGATGCCATGGTCAAAGACTGCTCAGAGGAAGCTTGCCAAAGTTGAGGCACAAGTATCTCGATTTTGATGGTATTACTGAGTCAACCAAGTTTGTTTCCACACGAAATGTGGCAACTTGATATCATATCATTCTTGGATGGAGTACAACAAGATCATGAGCATTGTTACTTGTTTGGATGGATTATAAAAGGAAGGCCAAATGCAATGCTAGTCTTGAGCCAGCCACCCTTACAGTTACAGACAGTGTCCTACTCATTCATACCAGGATCATCACAAATATTTTCTCTGAAAAAGATAGTCACCCCACCGGCTACAGCTGAGTTTGTTAGCTTCACTACAGTCCCACCAATCGTTCGCAAGCACAGGCAGGTAAGGCAACCATACCCCCGTTTACAACCTCGTTTGCATTTCTCCAGTAGAGACTGCATTTTAATAATACCCTTTGAACATTTTGTAACAAGAAAAAGGAAACATATCGGTGTGCACATTTCGCAAGCTGTAGTTATGTACACTGAAGAAAAACACTCAGATACAGCAACATCACACACTCGGATACAGCAACATCACACTAGCTTCCTTTTTTTTTGTACCGGGTCGGTGGCTTGGACAAATGGTTATATCATCGTTTGATCATACGCGTCGCAACGTGTATACTGTCTGTCTCGCAGAGATGCAGCTGCGCCCTCCCTCGCCTGCGTTCGATACACAGAACACACTGATCTTGCTACCTCATTTTTCTCTCGGCAAGGCGATGTGTTCCATGTACCATGGCCGGAACCCTCTCAACAACCACAGATGGGTACTGCACTCCCTTAAATGTTGTCGAGTTTTTCAGTAACCAGAACACCTCACACCTTGTCTCCTGACAAAATATTTTAATAACTATCCAAACAGCATACAAAGGGTGTGAATACTAGACATGTGTTCAAAGGATTATCCGTGTACTCTATCCGTAAAGAAATATAAGAGCGTTTAGATCACTAAAACGCTCTTATATTTTTTTTACGGATGGAGTAGTTTGCTATTCCCAGTTCGCTTCAGCATATCTTTCCTTCATTTTTGGAAGAGCAGCAATCAGCTAGCATGATTACAGTGATACGTTGCCGTGCCGGTCCATCTTGAAAGAATAATGACACAAAATAGAGAGAAAAGAAACTATAAATCCAATCCGTACTTGCAAGTTTACGACAAAAGAAAAAAGTCATTAGTCTGACAAACTGCCCTCGCGTGTGTTCTTTTGTGTACATACCTATTGCAGTATATTCTAGGACATCCAAAGTTCATTCTCAATTGAAATCTCAACACAAAGCCCAGCTCATTTAGGTTGCAAAAGATACACCAAGTAGAGAGCAAAAGTTTTTGTTTAGCTGCTGTCAAGGTTCATAGATCACATGCCAAAATCAAACAGGCAGCCACACTCTAGGGAAAGCAAGAGCAGGTATGATTCTTACATGGCTTACCGAAGTTGTGTCTATGGTCGACATGGTGTACAAGATACTCGTCAAGGTTGTAGGGTCTAGCAGCCGGCGCAAAACCCTGTGTTACATTGTAGGCGAACTTGTGCTTGGCTGTAGTCCTCCTGTAGTTCCTCTTGTTGTTGATGTTGTTGATATGATAGGTGCCGAACCCATGAGTTTGCTGATGAAAGCAGCCCAGGTATATTGAGTCGGCAGAAATGGAGGGGAAAGTCTCGGTAGAGATGTGCAAGCAGTGCGTCAAGCCGACAAACACCGCATACCGGCCAAGGCTCCTCACGGGGACCAGCCTCCTGCCGGCGATGTCAACCTCCAACACCTCAATGCGGCCGGTGATGCCGCCCACTCTGAATAGCTCCTTTGGATTGTAAGCCTCAACGCCGCCGAAACGCTCTATGCCTCTCCAGTACCGCACCATCAGCATCCTCCCACCGGTGTCACGGACCAGAAGCGAGATTACGTGCTTGCGCAAAATGTAGCCTTTCTTGGCAAAGCAACGCTGGTCAACCACCTCCACCAGCCGAGGTAGCGGCTGCAGCTCAACAAGGTAGACCGAACCCTCTGGCGAGCTGATGTAGCAGCGTCCTCCGAAGGACAGCAATGTGTAGAATAATACCTTGCGATCACTGTCGTAAACGGGGTGGGAGCCCCGGCCTGGGCTGACCAGCGTCCAGTGCTCGTCGCCGGGTTTGCGAAGATGATGGTGGCCAAAGGGCCTCTGAGGCAGAGGATGAGTGTGGGCGGGGAGGTGGAGTCGTCAAAACATGCGCCATTGATCACCTTCGGAATAACACGGACGGGATACTGCAACACCGGCGGGAGGTGTTGACTATAGGGGGGGATGGCGTCATGGCGACAGCGATGCTGGAGATGGCCGGGAACTCGGTGACGGCGTTGGTGAGTGGGTCGAGGAGGCGAATGGCCTTGGTGGGCTTGTGGAAGAGGAGGAGGAGGCCGTCGACCTTGCAGATGTGGCAGTGGGTGGGGAGCGCCGGGAGGTGGACGCCGAGAGAGGCCGCGGTGGCCACGTTGAGTAAGCGGCGGCGGGGCTCGGCGTCGTAGGTGATGGAGAGCACCATCCAGTTGCGGGGGCGGAAGCGGCTGTCCAGGAGGCCTGCTGTGCGCGGGTCGGCGGTGAGTCCGCGCCACGGTCTGCACACGGTGCGGAAGCGGAGATACTCTGCCACGTCGAGGGAGAGCAGTCGGCCGGAGATCTCCTCGACGAGGTCCAGAGGAAGCAGGTTGGCCCAATTCCTCCATTCCTGCGGATCGTAGTGGACCTGACGACGCGCTTCTGTCGTCTTCCTCGCCGATGATTCATCTGACGCGCCAAGATCATCGGCCAATCGCTCGCGCTCAGAAGATTCTGCAAGGAGGCAAAGCCGCCGACGCCGCGCTCGTGTCATCATCCCTTCAGATCCGTCCTCACCGGATCCCACAGCCATAGAGGTAACGGCAAGGCTCCGGCGCAGCGGCAGCTGAGATAGATCCTGTTATGAGCGGCAAGGGGTTTGACGGCGGCGGTGGAAGGAAACAGCGAGGAGGCGGCCGTGGGAAACAGCAGCCAGGCAGCACGCGAGTGCTCGCCACGCATGGGCCAGCCCATTAGCGGGAGTGTACATGGAAGAAGCAGATCTGTTGTCTCAAAAAAAAAAAAAGCAGATCTGTTTTAGGAAGCTTCTGAAATTTTCCATCAAAAATAAAAGGAAGCTTCTGAAATCTTCTGTTCGGGTTTTTTTTTCTCTCTTTTTATTTTCGTATTCTTTCGACCTTTTCTTTTTTCGTCCCCTCTTTATTTTGTTTTTGTCTTTTCTCTTTAAAAATTCATGAACCAACCTTTTTTCAACTTCATGCACATCTTTCAAATTCGGGAATATTCTGTCAATTTCATGAATAGATTTTAAATTCACAAACTAAATTTCAAAATCATGGATATTTTTAAATCCACGAACATTCTTTCAAATTTGAGAATAATTTTTCAAAGCACAAATATTTTTGGAAATTATCCAACATTTTTCAGATCTGTAATTGTTTCTTCAAACTCGTGGCCATTTTTTAAAATTCCTGAACATTTTCATGTTTGCAAAGAAAAATCATGAATATTTAAATTCCTTAAATTTGTTTAAATTTGTGAATATATTTATTTTTAATCCATGAAGAAAAACTTCCTAGACATTTTAAAACTTCAGGATTTTTTAATTTAAAAATAGTGTTTTAATTCCAGATTTTTTTTAATTCACAATGATTTTCTACACGTTATGGTTGAAAAACTGCATAATTTGACAATCATTTGGATACTTAAATAATAATAATAATTCATATCATGCGCTAGTCCAACGGATGTAGCTGCTGATTTGCTTGTTGCGGAGCGACGTGGCAGCTAGCACTCGTTTTGTGGCAAGGAGTAGTATCTTTTTTTGTGTGTGTGTTCACTATAGGCGTTACATATGACCATTCACCTCCTAGATGTCCCATCAACACTCGGAAAAAAAACAGGACTATTATCTTCACTACTATTATCTTCATCTTCGTCTTCACTACTATTATCTTCATCTTCGTCTTCACTACTATTAAAAAAGCAAACATAAATTTCTTTAAGGCCACTCAACAAATTGTACACGAAATAACTAGGACCTTCCGATCAAAATGACCGAAACAATTTCTACTGCCAATATTACCCTAATGGTCTGCAACCAAATCAACGACCTAAATTTGTGGACCAATTTCATCCGAAAACCCCAGATCAAGAAGGATGCATCCACAGCAACCATGCACCCTCGCTCCTCCATTCCCCTCCTCGCGCCGTCCCTTTCCACACGCCTACAAGGATGGTCGTCCTCTTCTTCTGCCGCCGCCTCCCTCCCTCCCTCCAGTAGGGATGAAAAAGGAGAGGAAACAGACAGAACTGGGTGCAGTCACGTTACCCCAAAAATGAATACGAAAACAGATACTATCAAAAACGGACACGAACCAAATACAAAGCGGACATGGAAACAAAAGTGTTTGTTGAGTGGAACTTAAAACCCCCTTGAATCATAGAGAAATACACACAAAAAATAAACAAATTAAATAAATTGTTAACATGGCTAGAAAATAATATGGTTGTGTTAGCAACTTAGGTTAGTATTGTAGTAGTACTGCACAATTCCATATAGGGTCTAGTTGAGTATGTGTGTGGTAGTAGAAGTTGGTTCTTAAATGATCCATTCTGCTCATTCGGCTCATTGTGTCATTGTGTGTTGTTTGGTAGTTGGGCTACAAAGCAGCCATAGGCTACAGTGGAAGTAGAAATTTCGTATTCACGGAAACGGAAAGTTCCATTTCCACGTTTGTTCCACTAGAAAACACCGTTCCGTTTTTGTTTCTGTTTCCACGTAAAAAATTCCATTTCCATTTTTGTTTTCCAAATTTTCGTTTCCGTTCATATTTCCTCTTCTTTCCATTTTTCCTCTGGAAAAGCAGAAACTTTCCACTTCATTTTCACCCCTACCATTCAGTGCCACCGTGCCGCAGATTCCCCCTTCCTCCTAGGGTCGTTGACGCACCCCCCGCCAAGGTCCCAGCTGAACGGCCGCCCCTACTGTCGGCGTCATTCCTTTCGTCGCCTAAGAGAACTGCTCGCATCCAAGTTCGTCCCACCCCAAGCACGGCCGCACCGCGATCTAATCGCTCCTACCTCGCCACAGATGGTGAGGAACCTTAATCCCTAGGCGAGTTTCCTTTTGCCTTTAGTTGATTTGACTGTGTGTGTTTGGGTTTCTACACAGATCGTTTCTATGCTTTGTGTTTTATGGCGATCATGCCTCCAACAGAGTTGCGTTAGCATGAGGCTCTTCTGTAATAACTAGATGATACCCCGCGCTTTGCCGCGGGAATTTATAGCACAACCTAGGAGCAGGATCATGAATTGACAAAATAGTAGACCTTGAAAATAAATACAATATATGTATGTTTGAACCTTTGATGGCATTACATAAAATTAGACGAATTAGTCTATTGTAGAGTATCTCCACCGTGAATTAGATGCATCCTTTTGTGGAAATTACAATGAATAATCAATAACATAAAAAAGGATATACCGCAAAAAATAACATAAAAAAGGAAATGACATCTGATGAGTAATAATTGAACATAATACAATTTGATTGTCTATTAGAAGTGCAACACAGCAAAAAAAACTAAGGAGATTTCATGCTAATTTGTGAGCCCCATGGTGTTAGTGCGCCTAAATAGAAATTAGCTTGCACTGTACACCTTGATCCATTTTACGACGAAGAATATGGACATATACGAAATGGCATGGTACCTGATAATCCTGGGGCAGGGCATACGTTTCACTGAAAACTAAGCCTAAGCCCAACTCGACACAAACACCTTGAAGCATGAAACCTGGACTGAGGCCAGACAAAACCACTAACGGAATTTTCTGATTGGTTATCTATAATAGGAACCCACACTTTTCAGTTCTGCTAGTGGTTTAAAATCAACCATGCACATCTGGCAGAAACACATCCATACATTTCAAAATCTGTACACATGTTCAGGCCATAAATCAATCACTAAAGTCTAAAAAATAAATCACTAAAAAGATGAAAACAACCTGCATATGCAGTTATACACATCAGGAACGCAAAGAGCATATGCATCTATAATTCTCCTGCACATGCCGCAATGTCCATGCCACCAGGGAAACTACACAGACGTGGAGATCTTGATAAAGAAACGATGGGGGCGGCCTCATCTTCCTGATCTTACCTCGGGCAACAGAGGCACTACTTGGATTGGTATCTGGTAGACTACACCTTGCTCGGCGTGGCCTCCATGAGCGCCGCCAAAGTACATCTTGCGGCCGTCGCTCTCGCCCTTCTCAGCTCTTCTGCTCTTGCCCTTCCCAGCTATTCTGATTCCAGATAAGATCTTCCAACCAAGCTGACTCAAAACAAAATCGTTCAGATATCTGAAGATAAAGAGGAAGCAGAGCTGCAGAGCCATCACCTTTAGCGCAGGTGATGCTCGAGGAGGACGTCGGGGCTGGCACGCGTGGTTCACTGTGGTCGGGTCAACAGGGAGGTGCAGGCTTGGGCCAAAATAGTCTACCCCGGCGGCCATTTTGGGGCTCTTGGTCGGCAACAAAAGCAATTTCGAGAGATGCATAAATAGAGGGAAGAAGAGAAGAACTAAACGGACTGCAGTAGACAGTAGAGACTTATTGATTGGGGGAGACGAAGGGAACCATGGATGGAAGATGGAGGAAGAGACAATGATGAAGGAGCCGAACAGACTAAAACGCTTGGGGAGAACAGTTCGGAGATGCATTGATAGTTACATGGGTTGATGGTTCATTGGTGGCTGCATTTGTGGCCGATAACATACGTTAGCTGCTGGTTCATGGGTGGACCAAGAAAGTGATGGCATGTCCTCGTGGGATCAGTTTTTGCTGAGATGGCATAGTTGTTGATGTGGACAGTGTGCATGATGAGGGAATAGGTAGAAGTGGGGAGCAACTTTTTAAGAATGGTAGATTAGGACTACTTCCAAACAAACCTTGAGATTCTTGAAGATGTCTCCACACGTTCTATTTCCAATATGTAGAACATTAGAAGCCAAGCATATATGCTTTCTGGATCTCTCAAGTATGGAATTAGTCACTACTGCAAGCTTTGTCTACACTTCACAAGTTATATTGATCAAATTAACTTTTAGCAGAATAACATGAGAAATATTACTTTCGGATGTGTTGAATTAATTTAAATGTAGCATGTTTCCTTCTTGACCAAAAGTTGGGCACGGATATGAGGACTCTCCAGGAGGGTGGCGGAAAAAAAGATGGGAGGAGAGGGAGGCGGAAGATATCCGCCCGCACACTCTGACCGTCTGGCTCTACCTGATGGTGTTGTATGGTCGGTCGGACGACGGATCCCTGTTGCTGGCTGATGTCAAGCGCCTTCTCCCTGAGATCATGGTTAAAGGTGTGTGGTGACCTTACCTGGCCACAATTATGCTACTTGTTTTTTCTTGTTCAGAGCATGTGTGTTCAATCTAAGTGCTTAAATGTGAGGTTGCAAGTAGATGCTTGTAATTTTTTTCATAGAAACTCTAGGAATGGATGAATGCATAGTATTTCTGACTTTTTGTAGTGTTGTGTTTGTGCATCCTCATTTCGCAAGATTTTATTTACTATTCGTCCATGTATGACAGTACTCACACACTACAAAAAAAAGACACATCTGTGACATTTTGGGCCGAACGAATTTTTTTTCTGTCATACATATGATACTTTTATGACGATAATTGTGACAAAACCCAGTATCATCATAGATATGGTGGGCTCCTACTTCTATGACAAAAAATCATGACAGAAAATGGGCTTTTCGTCCTGGGCGGGCCGGAGACGCAGCTGCATGACATTCTTTGGGCCGTCCATGACAGAAAAAAACCGTGGTAGAAGCGAGGGGGAGGAAAATTTTGGGGAGTTCCCGGTTACGGTGGGAGGTCGGGGGCCGAGCGATGCGCGTTTCTCTCGTACACGTACGCGCGTGTGTAGGCGTTAGCTCTAATCAACCCGAAGCGAGGCGTTGGGCTCTAATCGAACCGAAGCGAACTGCGGGCTACGCGTTCTTGAACCGGCGATCGATCGATGGCTGTTAACTAAACCCGATCGGCGATTCTTCGCCATCGCTCTGCGCTAATCAAGCCGATCGATTGGATGAGCAGTGAGCATTGCGCGGGGGGGTTGGATGAGCGATGGCGATGGCGTTTGTCTCTGGATGAACAGGACCCGTGGTGTGGAGGGATGGATGAGCGATGAAGCGGTGGAGGGTGGTTGAACAGACCCCATGGTGTGGAGGGCTGGATGAACGATGGCGGTGGAGGGTGGTTGAGCGATGGCCGTTGGAGTAGCGCGCGGTGGAGGCTGGATGAACAGGAGCCCGTGGAAGGCTGGAGGAGGTCGACGGTAGCCGTGGAGGCTGGAGGAGGTCGACGGTTGAGATGAAACGATATCCCGTGGAGTCCGTTTTGCGGCACGCCACACCTCCCGATGAACGGGACCCTGTTTGACCGTAGCACTCCAACACAAGTCCGCTTTCATCCATTTTGCGGTACGCCACACCCTCCCGATCAATAGGACCCCTGTTTGACCGTAGGAGGTCCGTTTAAATGCTTTTGATGCGCCACACCCTCCCAATCAACAGGACCCCGTTTGACCGTAGGAGCTCCGTTTCCTCCGTTTTGCGGTATGCCACACCCTCCCGATCAACAGGACCCGTTCGAACGTGGGAGGTCCGTTTCCTCCGTTGTCGATGCGCCAGCCTCGTTCCATCGCTTGTTCCGTCCAAGCCCCCGATGAACACGACCACACATTCCATTCCGACCCAGCCGGTTGGCTCCCACGCGTTCCGTTGCCTCCCGATGAACACGACGCATTCCATTGCCTCCTCATGAACACGACGCACTCCGTTGCCTCCCCATGAACACGACGACGACGCTGTTTCTGCATTCCAACCCAGCCATGTACACGAGCCCTGGCCGTACATATGCGCGAGTAGGCATTCGAGACCCCGCCTACGTGGCCGTATTTTCTTTCTTGCACCCTGGTCGCTGTACGTACGTGTACATGCTACGTGCGCGCCTCTACTATGACACGTGCGCACCTCTACAATGATCAGTATGTACATACACGTTCAAGACCAGAATGACAACGCTACGTACGCTTCGACCAGGTGGGTCCCGACTGTCAGGCACTTCCTTGCGTGCGAAGATGTAGCTCGTGGGTCCCAGCAGTCAGGGGGGCGAATCGTTTATTTTGCCCGGATGCACTTCCTTGTGTGCGAAGATGTAGCCGGTGGGTCCCAGCAGTCAGGGGGCGAATCATTTTTTGCCGGGACGCACTTCCTTATGCGTATAAGATGTAGCCGGTGGGTCCCAGCAATGATCGGGCTAATCGTTTTGTTTTTTTTTGCCCGGACGCACTTCCTTGCGTGCGAAGGTGTAGCTGCTGGGTCCCAGCAGTCAGGGGGGCGAACCGTTTTTTCTGCCCGGACGCACTTCCTTTCGTGCGATGGTGTAGCAGGTGGGTCCCAGCAGTAGGGGGCGAATCTTTTTTTTCGGACGCACTTCCTTGTGTGCGGAGATGTAGCTGGTGGGTCCCAGCAGTCAGGAGGGCAAATCATTTTTTTTGGACGCACTTCCTTGCGTGCGAAGATGTAGCTCGTGGGTCCCAGCAGTCAGGGGGCGAATCATTTTTTTTCGCGAAATACGGTGGCCCGTCCGGTGGGTCCCCGCTGTCAGGTGGAGGAATAATTATTTTGCACGTAATAAGGAGGCACTTCCTTGCGGCTGCCGTGGACCCAGCTGTCAGCCTCTCCAAGGTGGGTCCACGTCCGATGGAAGTCGTTCCTTGACCACGTTGACCACGCCGCGCCGAGAGCACCACGGCGGTGGACGACGGCGAGGCCTATGAAGGGGACGACGCGGAGCCGGGGAAGACGCGGCGATGGATGCACACGCGAGAGGAGTACGAGGGTTCATCGTTCGTTATGCTGCCATCACCGCCAGAATAACAGGTGTGGGTGAGTGGAGAGATGGCACAGCTAGCGGTGGGAGTAGTAGAAGCGGTGAGGCCTCCGCGGTAGCAATGACCCGGCCTCGGAGGCAAGAGAGAAGGCAACCACGACCCGGCTTTGGGCGGCTGGAACAAGAAGACCAGAGGTTGAAGAAGCACGACGGCCGTTGGATGGACATCGTACAGTCCCTGCAGCTAGAATCGTTTATATTGACTAAGTTAACAAATCCCTTGGTACGTCAACTTAGTAGGCCCATAGGTCAGCTTCCGAAACTGTGCACCCCAGATGTCAGGGGGAGGAATCATTTTTTGGGCGGGTGAAGCTAGAATATCCGAGATTGAAGAAGAAGCACGGCATCCGTTGGATGGACATCCAACGGCTACTGCTGCTAGAACCGTGTGTTGACTATAAGTTGACAAAGCCTTGCATACGCGTCAACTCTGTTTTTTTAGGGAACGTGTCAACTTAGTAAGGCCGGAAGTGTGTGGCAGAGAACTTATAGCCCATTTGAGATTTGTAAGAATGTGTAGCCCATTTTTGAATTCTAATGGAATTTACTACAGCCCATTTACAGTTTGTTAAAAGTATAGCCCATTTCAACTAACCGTTCAAAACAGAATTCAATAAAATTTCCCACATTTTGATGGGATCCGAAATATTTTTATCCCGAAATTTCTAGTCAGATTAAATACAATTTCAATATAAATTTATATTACGTAAAAATCCAACGAAACATTGCGCTCGCAACAATTAATGAAATTAAAATTTTCAATATCCAAAAATAATAATTTATAAAGTAATCACGTGTTTGGTGTATTTTTTTATAGTTGATGCCCAGTTTTACAATTACATCCAATTTATTATTTTTTAAAGCCCATTTTCTTGTTAAGCCTAATGCATCCCTCCTAGGAAAGATTTGCAGCCCAGCGGGCGGAGAATAACAACTTGACCTTGCCTGGGTATTCCTTAAAAAAAAGTATAGCTGGGCTAGCCATTTTCAGCTTGAAAAAAAGTAATATCTGGGCTGGATATCTGGCCTGGGCTAGACGGGCCACAGCCCACCAAGTTAATACCTGCAGCGATGTTTTCGTTGTTGTTCAGAGGAGAAAAATTAATATCTGGGCTAAACATCGAAAAACTCTGCACAAATACTGCTCGAGCTGCTTGGTCCCAGCTATCGGCCGCTTCTTGTGCAATTCTCTCGTTTATTGACTACTCCAGGAGGTTGACAATGGTGTGGGACCGTGATGTCTGGAAACCAGGAGGAAGCAAAATAAATTATAGTTTTGTATATATATATATATAGATATATATATATATATATAGGGTAACACTATTCTAAGCGTGAGTGTAGAATAACTTATTCTACACCCCTAGTAACGCTATGTACCAAATCTAGTAAAACGGTGTACAAACTGTAGTGATTCAGAAAATATTTTTTATCATCTAAGTTTATAATTTACTACATTTTTACGAAACTATATTTTACATAGCGTGTTATTGTATTTTGTATGTACCGTTCTTTGGGGTGTAGAATAAGCTATTCTACACTCATGCTTAGTTTAGCGTTACCCTATATATATATATATATATATATATATATATATATATATATATATATATATATATATATATAAAATAAGGAGGCACTTATGTATGTGAGGCTATGGACCTGGTGGGTCCCCATTGTCATCCTCTCCAAGTAAAGTCATCTCCTCGCCCAGCTGCCGCCTAAAGCAGTCAGCGCCGCTTGCCCGGTTCAGTGCAGCGATTGTTCGCCTTCAAAGCGACACAAGTGACATCCGTCCGTCCATCTGCCGCCCACATTAATGATACGGTTGCCGAGGCAGCTACTCGGCGCCACACGCCCATCCCTCCGCCCGCCCACCATTGCTATGTAAACTGTTATGCGGCCATAGCCGCAGTCATCCGCATCCGTTCCCTTTCTCCTGTCCACACCACTACTACCCACCATGGCTTCCTCGCGCTCCGGCGCTCTTTGGGACGGGCGGACAACGGACCACAAGGAGATGGCAGCCATTGCTGCCGACCGTCGGTAGCAATGAGGACGGCGATGACGCCCGATGGAGAACATGGTAGTCGATGATCCGGCCAACCCCTCCTCCGCGCCATCCTCGTCGGTGCATTTCACCATGACCATCGGCGAGGCCCGTGCCCAATATATGGACAGGGTGAGGCAGATGCATGAGGAGCAGTTTCGGGAGGCGTAGGCCGACGCCGCCTACAACCACCATCTCCTCCAGGAGCACCTGCAGGCGGAGGAGCAGATCACCGCGGAGCGGGCGGAGCAGGAGGCGCTGCTCGACTCGTACCGCTCCGCCCGCAAGGGCAGCCCGTAGCAGGTGGCGGAGGCTGCGGCCGCCTACAAAGAGGCTAGCAAAGAGGGCGATGAAGCGGGCGAGGTGCTGTTTGGCGAGACCGAGGACGAGGCAGAGGACGATGCCGGCTCCGACGAGTCCCCGCTCCACTGGCGTCGACGAGGCAGAGGACATCGCCGGCTCAGCCGAGGCCCCACCCTGCCGGCAACGTGGGGGAGGATTTCCACCGCTCCGCTGAGGCGCCGCCCGCTGGCAACGAGACAGAGGACATCGCCAGCTCCGCCAAGGCTCCTCCCCGCTGCCAACGAGGCCGCACCACATAGAAAACAAGGAAGAGTAGAACACGGTAGGTCGCCGCCGCTCGGGTCCAAGTAAGGCCACCGCTGCTACCCTCCGGTTGAAGCCAAGCTAGGCGGGTTGACCATTGACGGCCGGTTAGCTTCTTGGCGGCGACGTGGAGTCGGAGAGCTGCGCCGGAGAAGAACGCTGCTTCTACTTAATCGCTGCCGATTGGTGGTGACACATGGGCCCAACAGGCCACATGTCAGTTACGCAACTGCACCTGCAGTTAAGTCACTGAAGCTTCTGTTTGGCTTAGCGGGACACAGGTGGGTAGCTTCGGTTAATTAATTATACCTCCAGCGCACTCCTTTTTAGTTGCAGAATGTATGAAATGTAATGAAATCCGGCATGTTTATATGAAATCCGACCGTGTATTAATGAATTTATTTCGATTAGTTCGAATTCCTGTATCACTGGCATTGGATGAACGTGCAAAACAATACGTACTAGCATTATTCCCAGGGTGATCACCTCGTTTGCAGCAGTTTCACATGTACTCCCTCCGGTCCTTTCTAGTCTGCATACAAGTTTTATCTACAGTCAAAGTATCTCTACTTTGACCAATCTTATACAAAAATGTATGCACTTTCACAATGTGCGAAGTAAAAAGGAACAAAAGGAGTACAAAGAGTTTGAGCAGCTTTTAGCGTTTACAGACATTGCAATCAAACACACAGGCCTGGCAATTCATAGAAAACATTCAAAACAATCGATGATTATGCATCTTAGCGACTCACATGTCAGAGGCAATATTTACTTCACAACTAAAGAATAAAGAAAAAATTGGTCGACGCTGACGACAAAGAAGGCGTCCCATTCGAAAATATCAAATGCATGTCTTGCTAAAATCAATGAGCAAAATTTGACAAGGTTGTCCCATTCCAAAATATCAAATGCCTATGATTGTGGAATGGGCAGGGTTTGCCATCAGTTCGGACATTGACATGGCACCTCGTGCTAAATAAACTAGCTGTTTTTTGTGCAGTTCCACCAAAATCAACCAAATTCGCACGTAGCTTGTATGATTTCACCCTTATATGTTGCAACGCCTTGAACTTATCGGCACCTCCTTTCTTGTGGTGGAAATGAATGATTCGATGTATTCATGAACATTTTGTGCAGTTCCCATTGAAATCAAGCTGAGCACCCCTGTTTGCACAAATACAAAAAAGTGATTAGTATAAAGAAAACTGTACTATGATTTGACAGTTTCAACAGGCACATACATGGTTCATGTAGAGCACACTTTTAGAAAAATGGAACTCACCAGAAAGAATCCTAGAACAACATTGTACTCGCGCATCACATCAAAAAAATGGAGATTTGTCGGTCCTTCTGAGCTGAAGTTAGTTTGGTCTTGTGGGGAGTAATGTAACCATCCTTCAACTGCTCCTTCTGATGAGAAGATAGACAGGACTTCTTCATCCTGGCATAAGCGGAACTAGTCACTTCACGTACTCCATATTCTTCTTCAGAGGAAGATGATCCTGTTGTGCAAAGACAAGAGGACTACTAAATGCTAGCATCCATGTTTGCTCGAAAAAAAGGAAAGGAAATATTTAAAAAGCACAGATGAATCACTTCTCAAGGACAATACCACTTTTTCATGACAAGATATCTAAACAGTAGCACAACACCAATAGAGATGACAAAGCTCAATCATATGGATGAAATCAGTGGGCGAGTACCAACCTTTGTTAGGAGGCTAATTGTGTAGAGCATACAGATGAAGCACTTCTCCGGAACCATATGCTGCTATCTACGGGGGTGGCCATGCTTACTATATACTCCTCGATTAGTTAAATGTTTCCAACATCTTCTTGTGCAGTTCCACTAAAATATATGGTATCTTCAAAGAAGATCCCTGTTTGCACAAGTAGAGATAATTACGTATGGCATCAAATCAGTGGCAAAACTATTGCTAGTTCCAGCCATAGCAATAAATTAAGATGCAAAACTATATCATTACTTGTGTCATCACATTTCCAGTGCTTCATTACAGCATCGAGTTGATTTCTGTTTTTCTTCCGCTTGTTCTTCCCTTCATCACTTGGTTCAATAATGCATAAGCTTCGCCTTCAATGTAAGATTTGGCATGTCAATTAGGGAGCACAAGTATAGTACTAAACTTAATTTTCTCGATGAAAGGGGCAAAATACAGGCCAGCAGTTGTGAAATATCCTTATCTTACCTCAATGGGATATTACGGTGCACATACAGATTGGAAGTCTTGTCTCCATTTGTGCAGTTCACTAAAATCAAGCAACATCATCGTACAAGTAACACAACATATGAAAGCACACTTCAGAATCATGTGAAAGAAGGCTAGTACTGACCTCTCATGATGCGGAATTCAAACAACTCACAAGAAGAAGATCTAAACCAAATTCGCCTTAACGGATAGGAAGTAAGATCTCCTCTTGTGCAGTTCCACTAAGATTAAGTAATCAAGCAACGTTGTCGGTGTGACATTTTGGTTGAACTGCACAAAACACTCTTAAAACAAAAGTGTTTTGTGCAGTGCAACAAAAGGTCACAATGGCAACGAGGTGAAGTAGATAACCCTGCTTACACAGAGGTGCAAAGGAAACAATTAGTGGTCAATAACGGTGGATGACACCGAAGCCAACAAAAAGAAGCATCTACCTTATCTAAATGGGAAAGAAAGCAAGACAGTAGCATTTCTCAAACGGGGGCATTGATTAATATTAACATAGAGATTATATTAACAATAAAATACGTTAAACATGTAATTTGCTTTTAAATGTGGCATTGCATCAATTTTCCAGCGGCATTATTAGAGGGTGTTTGTTTACAGGGACATTTTGGTGTAGAGACTAAAAAAACTCCGTGTCAGTCCCATCTAAACCAAAAAGGAGGGACTTTTAGGGACTAAAAGTGGGCATTTGGGAGTAAAGAAAGAAGACCCAGAGGGAGTCTTTTTGGGACTTTTTCCAATAGTTGCCCCTGCCACGCATCGCACCTTGTTTCTATTAGTTCATTACTAGGGGTAACATGGTCTTTTAGCATGTCATTTAATAACCTCTAGTCCATGTTTAGTCCCTGGAAGCAAGCAGGTAGGGACTAGGAAGTTTTTAACCAAACAGGGCCTTAGATTAACAACATCTAATGAGTTGCACGGGATAGTGGACGCACCAGCACCATGTGCATCTACCGATGTACTATCATCATTCACAGTCTGTTGCAACAAAGAACAAACAACCAAGTAGCATTGATGTCTACTACACAACCTTCTTCTTGTAGACGTTGTTGGGCCTCCAAGTGCAGAGGTTTGTAGGACAGTAGCGAATTTCCCTCAAGTGGATGACCTAAGGTTTATCAATCCGTGGGAGGCGTAGGATGAAGATGGTCTCTCTCAAGCAACCATGCAACCAAATAACAAAGAGTCTCTTGTGTCCCCAACACACCCAATACAATGGTAAATTATATAGGTGCACTAGTTAAATGACGAGATGGTGATACAAGTGCAATATGGATGGTAGATATATGTTTTTGTAATCTGAAAATATAAAAACAGCAAGGTAACTAATGATAAAAGTGAGCATAAACGGTATTGCAATGAGTTGAAACAAGGCCTAGGGTTCATACTTTCACTAGTGCAAGTTCTCTCAACTATAATAACATAATTGGATCACATAACTATCCCTCAACATGCAACAAAGAGTCACTCCAAAGTCAGTAATAATGGAGAACAAAGAAGAGATTATGCTAGGGTATGAAACCACCTCAAAGTTATTCTTTCCAATCAATCCGTTGGGCTATTCCTATAAGTGTCACAAACAGCCCTAGAGTCCGTACTAGAATAACACCTTAAGACACAAATCAACCAAAACCCTAATGTCACCTAGATACTCCATTGTCACCTCAAGTATCCGTGGGTATGATTATACGATATGCATCACAAAATCTCAGATTCATCTATTCAACTAACACATAGAACCTCAAAGAGTGCCCCAAAGTTTCTACCGGAGAATCACGACGAAAACGTGTGCCAACCCCTATGCATAGGTTCATGGGCGGAACCCGCAAGTTGGTCACCAAAACATACATCAAGTGGCACGTGATATCCCATTGTCACCACAGATAAACACGGCAAGACATACATCAAGTGTTCTCAAATCTTTAAAGACTCAATCCGATAAGTTTACTTCAAGGGGAAAAATCAATCCATTACAAGAGAGTAGAGGGGGAGAAGAAACATAAGATCCAACTATAATAGCAAAGCTCGCGATACATCAAGATCGTGCCAAATCAAGAACACGAGAGAGAGAGAGAGAGAGAGAGAGAGAGAGAGAGAGAGAGAGATCAAACACATAGCTACTAGTACATACCCTCAGCCCCGAGGGTGAACTACTCCCTCCTCGTCATGGAGAGCGCCGGGATGATGAAGATGGCCACAGGTGAGGGTTCCCCCCTCCGGCAGGGTGCCGGAACAGGGTCCCGATTGGTTTTTGGTGGCTCTGGAGGTTTTGCAGCGGCGGAACTCCTGATCTATTCTCTGTTCTGGAAGTTTTAGGGTACGTAGGTATATATGGGTGCAGGAAGTATGTCGGTGGAGCTTCGGGGGCCCCACGAGGCAGGGGGCGCGCCCTAGGGGGGTGGGCACGCCCTCACCCTCGTGAGCACCTCCCTTAGCTCCTGACGTGGGGTCCAAGTCCATCCGGTGGGCTTTCCTTCCGAAAATAACTTCTCCAGTTGATTTCGTTCCGTTTTGACTCCGTTTGATATTCGTTTTCTTCGAAATACTGAAATAGGCAAAAAAACAACAAATCTGGGTTGGGCCTCCGGTTAATAGGTTAGTCCCAAAAGTAATATAAAAGTGGAAAATAAAGCTCAATATTGCCCAAAACAGTAGATAATATAGCATGGAGCAATCAAAAATTATAGATACGTTGGAGATGTATCAAGCATCCCCAAGCTTAATTCCTGCTCGTCCTCGAGTAGGTAAATGATAAAAAGATATTTTTTGATGCGGAGTGCTACTTGGCATAATTTCAATGTAAATCTTCTTAATTGTGGTATGAATATTCAGATTCGAAATATTCAAGACAAAGGTTTAATATTGACATAAAAATAATAATACTTCAAGCATACTAACAAAGCAATTATGTCTTCTCAAAATAACATGGCCAAAGAAAGTTATCCCTACAAAATCATATAGTCTGGCTATGCTCTATTTTCACCACACAAAGTATTTAAATCATGCACAACCCTGATGACAAGCCAAGCAATTGTTTCATACTTTTGACATTCTCAAAACTTTTTCAATCTTCACGCAATACATGAGCGTGAGCCATGGCTATAGCACTATATGCGGAATAGAATGGTGGTTGTGGAGAAGACAAAAAGGGAGAAGATAGTCTCACATCAACTAGGCATATCAACGGGCTATGGAGATGCCCATCAATAGATATCAATGTGAGTGAGTAGGGGTTGCCATGCAACGGATGCACTAGAGCTATAAGTATATGGAAGCTCAACAAAAGAAACTAAGTGGGTGTGCATCCAACTCGCTTGCTCACGAAGACACAGCATTTTGAGGAAGCCCATCATTGGAATATACAAGCCAAGTTCTATAATGAAAGATTCCCACTAGTATATGAAAGTGACAAAATGAGACACTCTCTATCATGAAGATCATGGTGCTACTTTGAAGCACAAGTGTGGTAAAAGGATAGTAGCATTGTCCCTTCTCTCTTTTTCTCTCATTTTTTTGTTTTTTTTTGTTTGGGCCTTTTCTCTTTTTTATGGCCTCTTTTTTTATCTTTTTATTTATTTATTTTTCTTCCGGAGTCTCATCCCGACTTGTGGGGGAATCATAGTCTCCATCATCCTTTCCTCACTGGGACAATGCTCTAAAAATGAAGATCATCACACTTTTATTTCCTTACAATTCAACAATTACAACTCGATACTTAGAACAAAATATGACTCTATGTGTGTATGCCTCCGTGATGTGCGGGATATGCAATGATTCATGAGTGACATGTATGAAAGAATTATGAACGATGGCTTTGCCACAAATACGATGTCAACTACATGATCATGCTAAGCAATATGACAATGATGAAGCGTGTCATAATAAATGGAACGATGGTAAGTTGCATGGTAATATATCTCGGAATGGCTATGGAAATGCCATAATAGGTAGGTATGGTGGCTGTTTTGAGTAAGGTATATGGTGGGCGTATGATACCGGCGAAAGGTGTGCGGTATTAGAGAGGCTAGCAATGGTGGAAGGAAGAAGGGTGCGTATAATCCATGGACTCAACATTAGTCATAAAGAACTCATATACTTATTGCAAAAATCTACAAGTTACCAAAGCGAAGTATTACACGCATGCTCCTAGGGGGATAGATTGGTAGGAAAAGATCATCGCTCGTCCCCGACCGCCACTCATAAGGAAGACAATCAATAAATAAATCATGCTCCGACTTCATCACATAACGGTTCACCATACGTGCATGCTACGGGAATCACAAACTTTAACACAAGTATTTCTCAAATTCACAACTACTCGACTAGCATGACTCTAATATTATTACCTCCATATCTCAAAACAATTATCAAGTATCAAACTTTTCTTAGTATTCAACACACTCATAAGAATTCTTACAAATCTTGTATGCTTAGCATATTAGGATTATTTAAGCAAATTACCATGCTATTTAAGACTATAAAAATAATCTAAGTGAAGCATGAGATATCAATAGTTTCTATAAAACAAATCCACCACCGTGCTCTAAAAGATATAAGTGAATCACTAGAGCAAATGACAAACTACTCCGAAAGATATAAGTGAAGATCAATGAGTAGTCGAATAATTATGCAACTATGTGAAGACTCTCCCATTTAATAATTTCAGATCTTGGTATTTTATTCAAACAGCAAGCAAATCTAAATAAAACTGCATTGCAAGGATAGCACAACTCATGTGAAGAAGCAAAAACTTAGGTTCAACCGATACTAACCGATAGTTGTTGGAGAAGAAAGGTGGGATGCCTACTGGGCATCCCCAAGCTTAGATGCTTGAGACTTCTTGAAATATTATCATGGGGTGCCTTGGGTATCCCCAAGCTTGAGCTTTTGTGTCTCCTTAATTCCTCTCATATCACGGTTTCCTAAATCTCGAAAGCTTCATCCACGCCAAACTCAACAAGAACTCGTGAGATAGGTTAGAATAAACCAATGCAAAAACCTTATCATACTATACTATAGTAAATCACTTAAATTATTATTCAAAATTGCATACTAAATTCCTCTGCATATTTAATACTCTATCATCAAATAGAATCATTAAACAAGCAAACATATGCAAACAATGCAAACATAACAACAATCTGCCAAAACAAAGACAAATCAGAAGAATGCAAGATTCATCATACTTACCTAACTCCAAAAATTATGAAAGAAAGAAAATTCCCACTGTAATAAATTTATCAGAGCTTATTATTCAAAAGGTTTCATCATTTTATCACATTCTTACTTTTCTAGGGAATTTTTGCAACAGCGGTAAACTTTCTGTTTTGAAACAACAACATGTATAGTTGCAAAATAAGCATGGTAAAGGCTATCCTTGACATTTTTATTGAAACAAGAGATGCAAAACACTATTTTAAATAACAGAAAGAAAATAATAACAAAATAAAATGATGCTCCAAGCAAAACACATATCATGTGGTGAATAAAAATATAGCTCCAAGTAAAGTTACCGATGAACGAAGACGAAAGAGGGGATGCCTTCCGGGGCATCCCCAAGCTTAGGCTCTTGGTTATCCTTGAATATTACCTTGGGGTGCCTTGGGAATCCCCAATCTTAGGCTCTTGCCACTCCTTATTCCATAGTCCATCGAATCTTTACCCAAAACTTGAAAACTTCACAACACAAAACTTAACAGAAAACTCGTAAGCTCCGTTAGCGAAAGAAAACAAAGCACCACTTCAAGATACTGTAATGAACTCATTCTTTATTTATATTGGTGTTAAACCTACTGTATTCCAACTTCTATATGGTTTGTAAACTATTTTACTAGCCATAGAGTCATCAAAATAAGCAAACAACACAATGAAAACAGAATCTGTCAAAAACAGAACAGTCTGTAGTAATCTGTAACTAACGCAAACGTCTGGAACTCCAAAAATTCTAAAATAAATTGTTGGACCTGAGGGGTTTGTCTAGTAATCATCTGCAAAAAGAATCAACTAAATATCACTTTCCAGTAAAAAGTTCTAGCTGATCTCGTGAGCGCTAAAGTTTCTGTTTTTTACAGCATGATCATAAAGACTTAACCCAAGTCTTCCCAAAGGTTCTACTTGGCACAAACACTAATTAAAACATAAAACCACATCTAAAAAGAAGCTAGATGGATTATTTATTCCTAAACAGATCCAAAAAGTAAGAAACTAATAAAATTGGGTTGCCTCCCAACAAGCGCTATCGTTTAACGCCCCTAGCCAGGCATAATAATTTCAATGATGCTCACATAAAAGATAAGAATTGAAATATAAAGAGAGCATCATGAAGAATATGACTAGCACATTTAAGTCTAACCCACTTCCTTTGCATGGGATTTTGTGAGCAAACAACTTATGGGAACAATAATCAACTAGCATAGGAAGGCAAAACAAGCATAACTTTAAAACTTTAAGCACATAGAGAGGAAACTTGATATTATTGCAAATCCTACAAGCATATATTCCTCCCTCATAATAATTTTCAGTAGCATCATGAATGAATTCAACAATATAACCAGCACCTAAAGCATTCTTTTCATGATCTACTTGCATAGAAATTTTACTACTCTCCACATAGGCAAAATTCTTCTCACTCGGAATAGTAGTGGGAGCAAACTCAACAAAATAACTATCATGTGATTGAAAATTAAGATCAAGATGACAAGTTTCAAGGTTATCATTATTCTTTAAAGCATACGTGTCATCACAATAATCATCATAGATAGGAGGCATGATTTCATCATAGTAAATTTGCTCATCAAAGCTTGGGGGACAAAAAATATCATCTTCATCAAACATAGCTTCCCAAGCTTGTAGCTTTGCATATCATTAGCACCATGGGTATTCAAAGAATTCATACTAACAACATTTCAATCATGCTCGTCATTCACATATTTTATGCCAAGCATTCTATGTAATTCTTCTTCAAGTACTTGAGCACAATTATCAGAATCCTTATTTTCACGAAAGACATTAAAAAGATGAAGCATATGAGGAACCCTCAATTCCATTTTTTGTAGTTTTCTTTTATAGACTAAACCGGTGATAAAACAAGAAACTAAAAGATTCGATTGCAAGATCTAAAGATATACCTTCAAGCACTCACCTCCCTGGCAACGGCGCCAGAAAAGAGCTTAGTTGATGGGGTGTGAGTGCCGCTTACCTAGCCTCCCCGGCAACGGCGCTAGAAAAGAGCTTGATGTCTACTACACAACCTTCTTCTTGTAGACATTGTTGGGCCTCCAAGTGCAGAGGTTTGTAGGACAGTAGCAAATTTCCCTCAAGTGGATGACCTAAGGTTTATCAATCCGTGGGAGGCGTAGGATGAAGATGGTCTCTCTCAAGCAACCCTGCAACCAAATAACAAAGAGTCTCTTGTGTCCCCAACACGCCCAATACAATGGTAAATTTTATGGGTGCACTAGTTCGCCAAGAGATGGTGATACAAGTGCAATATGGATGGTAGATATAGGTTTTTGTAATCTGAAAATATAAAAACAGCAAGGTAACTAATGATAAAAGTGAGCGTAAACGGTATTGCAATGAGTTGAAACAAGGCCTAGGGTTCATACTTTCACTAGTGCAAGTTCTTTCAACAATAATAACATAATTGGATCACATAACTATCCCTCAACATGCAACAAAGAGTCACTCCAAAGTCACTAATAATGGAGAACAAACGAAGAGATTATGGTAGGGTACGAAACCACCTAAAAGTTATTCTTTCCAATCAATCCGTTGGGCTATTCCTATAAGTGTCACAAAAAACCCTAGAGTCCGTACTAGAATAACACCTTAAGACACAAATCAACCAAAACCCTAATGTCACCTAGATACTCCATTGTCACCTCAAGTATCCGTGGGTATGATTATACGATATGCATCACAAAATCTCAGATTCATCTATTCAACCAACACATAGAACCTCAAAGAGTGCCCCAAAGTTTCTACCGGAGAATCACGACGAAACGCAGCCAACCCCTATGCATAGGTTCATGGGTGGAACCCGCAAGTTGGTCACCAAAACATACATCAAGTGGCACGTGATATCCCATTGTCACCACAGATAAACACGGCAAGACATACATCAAGTGTTCTCAAATCTTTAAAGACTCAATCCAATAAGATTACTTCAAGGGAAAACTCAATCCATTACAAGAGAGTAGAGGGGAGAAAAACATAAGATCCAACTATAATAGCAAAGCTCATGATACATCAAGATCGTGCCAAATCAAGAACACGAGAGAGAGAGAGAGAGAGAGAGAGAGAGAGAGAGAGGTCAAACACATAGCTACTGGTACATACCCTCAGCCCCGAGGGTGAACTACTCCCTCCTCGTCATGGAGAGCGTCGGGATGATGAAGATGGCCACAGGTGAGGGTTCCCCCCTCTGGCAGGGTGCCGGAACAGGGTCCCGATTGGTTTTTGGTGGCTCTGGAGGTTTTGCGGCGGCGGAACTCCGATCTATTCTCTGTTCTGGAAGTTTTATGGTACGTAGGTATATATGGGTGCAGGAACTACGTCGGTAGAGCTTCGGGGGCCCCACAAGGTAGGGGCGCGCCCTAGGGGGGTGGGCGTGCCCCCCACCCTCGTGAGCACCTCCCTTAGCTCCTGAAGTGGAGTCCAAGTCCATCCGGTGGGTTTCCTTCTGAAAATAACTTCTCCAGTTGATTTCGTTCTGTTTTGACTCTGTTTGATATTCCTTTTCTTCGAAATACTAAAATAGGCAAAAAAACAGCAAATCTGGGCTGGGCCTCCGGTTAATAGGTTAGTCCCAAAAGTAATATACAAATGGAAAATAAAGCCCAATATTGCCCAAAACAGTAGATAATATAGCATGGAGCAATCAAAAATTATAGATACGTTGGAGACGTATCAAGAATATTTGTGTTGGTCCCAGTTTTGTTATCTTTAGACACCTTTCACTATGTGAGCGCAGCAAATCTAGTCCTGTTCAAACTCTACAGCCTTGTCCCTTCCTTTCCTTTTTGAACTAGTACTTTCGTACCTTCCTTTCCTCTTTGAACCACGTCCTAGATTTGTGCGATACAACTTTCCCCACTACTTTCCCACATTCCTTTCCTCTTTGAACCACGTCCTAATTCATGCTATACAACTTTCCCCTTCATTTCCTCTTTGAACCACATCCTAGATTCATGCTATATATACAACTTTTCCCACTACTTTCCCCCACTCCTTTCCTCTTTGAACCACGTCCTAGATTCATGGTATACATGCAGCTAGAGCAATGCATGTGGAGTAAGTAAATCATACCTTAAGGTTCTTGGGGCATGGTTCGGTGGGCGACGGGACGACGACGAAGAAGAAGGGGTCGGAGGCCCTCCCGCGCCGCTGCTGGGTGGAAAGTGAACAGCTGCGCCGGTAGTGGATTCCCTCCCTCGCCGACGGCGACAACGTTAAGCCTCCTTCCCTTCCCGGCGGACGGATCCTGCCGGCTCTTTGAGCAGCAGTGAGGGGAGAGAGAGAGGCCAACGAAGTCTTGTTTAGATCTGGAGAGGGCGAGAGAGTGAAGAGAGCAACTACAAGCTACCGAGGCTCCAGCGGGAGAGGGCGAGAGAGTGTGAAGACAACAACTACAAGCGCTGAGGCTCCGGCGTGTATATATATACTGGAGAGAGAGTGTGAAGCGCGCAAACCCTAGAAAACATTTTGACCAGTCAAAGAATCCTCCTGGCAAGGATTATGCTCAAGTGTAGTTATCGAACCCGAGACCTCAAGTTTGATGAGCGAACAGGCTACCAGCTACACAACCCTCCCGTTATGTTCGACGAGAGGAAAATAACCTTTTATACATTCCTGCATTCGTGTGACAAGCATGCCGTGTTTTTTTTGTGTGTGTGGGAGTCATTGGGATTTCAATCATAATCGTGTCATGTGGCTTTGGTGGTAAGACTATCCACAGTGGTGCAGAAATAATGGAGCCTTAGTCACCTTACCTCTCTCCACGTAGTACGTTGGGTCCCACCGGTTAGAGGGTGAAACAAACAAATGAATAAGAAAAATTAAAAGCGCCAGCGGTGTATCTTACCTCACACATCT
The DNA here is from genome assembly GCA_021605145.1 of Aegilops bicornis. NCBI lineage: Eukaryota > Viridiplantae > Streptophyta > Magnoliopsida > Poales > Poaceae > Aegilops > Aegilops bicornis. Next base: position 628,659,988 of record CM038674.1, on the reverse strand, counting down.
TGCTACTGCTCGGGAACACTGTCCAATTGATCCCTCTGTTCGCTCACGTACTATTTTAAGTGAATCCTTATTATAACATGCACACAAATTTTGGGCACTTGTATTCGACTTAATTCAGTGTGCCACCGTATCTCGTATACTTACTACTCCCTCCGTCTAGGTGCAATAAGTCACGTTAGAAGGTGCAACGGGACCAGTGTGTGTGTGTGTGTGTGTGTGTGTGTTTAACATCATGTGTGTGTTAGAGAGTGCGACAGATCGACCTACTCCTACAGAGAGATGGTGTGTAGTGTACGATTTTAGCCGCGAGAGTCGGTGCATCCTCTCGTTTCCGGGCATGTCCGGTAGGGACATGCAGACAGCTGCCACGCCCGCTCCTGACCAGCCTGGCCCACCCAAAGCCCCTCCATCGCCCGCGCGCGCTTCCCGCCCGAAACGGCCAGCGCCGCTCCAAAGAATCGGTGCCGCATTCATGCCCGGGAAGAGCGGAAGCGACCTCTCACTGGCGCAAGACTGGTGGTTGCTTCGTCCGTCCAACTTACTGTTGGGTCTATGTGATTTGACGGCTCATTGGTCTTTATTACTGAGGTGGTAGGACTGCTGGATGTCCCACGCTTTCGGCGTACTAGATTACAATTTTCTCCATTCTTACAACGGAGGAGTGCAAGAGCAGTGAAAACACGCAGGCTCAGTGATTACATGGCCCACCTCACACTATCACCGTGCGACACCTAACTCTTACATAGTACTCCCTCCGTTCCTAAATATTACTAGATGAGTCCCCACGCATTGCCGCGGAACAACGGTATATCTCTCTGCACAAAATTATCGATTTCATAGAACTAAAAAAAACTATAACCGCATGACAAATGTGGTAGCCAAACTAAATAAACTCCCATCATCATTTAGATCATCCCATGTAAGGAAAAAAGATCAGCCAACTCCTACTGCATAATGGGATTATATTTTTCTTTTTGACATGTTAATGGGACTTAAAAGCTCACTTACATGCATGCTACCGGTGCATGCTTGCATGCAGACATGTTGATGTGATTTAAAACCCACTCACATGCATGTGCCACGGTATTTCTGCATGCTTGCATGTGGCTTAGTGCGGATCCTCTCAGCGTCTAGATCAGACGGCTCTTATGGACTGATTTACTTCATCTAATGGCTACATCAATTTTGATGATGTGGCTCAAGGAGAGGATAGAGAATTCCTAGTAGTGGGGGCTAGCTATTACTAGTAGATAAGTCTTTGTAGAGATTCCACTAGGTGAACTACATACGGAACAAAATGAATGAATCTACACTTAAAATGCATCTATATACATCCGCATGTGGTTCATGGTGAAATCTCTACAAAGACTTATATTTAGGAACGGAGGAAGTACTAGTATAGTACGTCTTGTAATTTACCAATGAGATAAATTTGTACAATGCTATGAAGCTTCTAGCTTACATTACATGTATCTTGCATCCAAGGTTGCCCGTTGCAACATTTCATCAAATACAAAGGAGACTAACATGCATGCTATTGCATCTCAATGATTGATGAGATCATATCAAATATGTACTCCCTCCGTTCCAAAATAAGTGTCTCAACTTTGTGCAAACTTTAGTACAAAGTTGTACTAGTACTAAAGTTGACACTTATTTTGGAATAGAGGCAGCTAAAGAAAAAAACGATCCATGCAGTCCCTAGCCCTTGAACCGTGAACCCTGACCAGCCTTTAATTTGCTGGCAACGTTCGAGATTCCTAATAAATGAAGTTTGCAACCTTTTGACCATCGGATCATTTTGTGCAGTTTCACCAAAATCGTGATGAGCATCCCTGTGGCAAAGAAATTGAAGAAGCGTGATTAGAATAAGATTACCGGGACTAGTTGATGAGACATAAACTCATCACAAATATAGTACGTAGAAGCCAGTAGAGGTATGTGCGGGACAAAGAAGTAGAGAAATATCCACAGGGAGTGATGTGGGCAGCTGGAGCAGTGGTGCAAGCCGACTGTAAAGGGAGTTGTACCTGAGGGACGTAGCTCAACCTTGAGGAGGGCGGCGGGAGGCGGCAACTGCCCACGTCGCGGCAGTGAGCAAGGGACGAAGGCAACCTCACCTACTTTGTGAGAGAGAACGGCGGGGACCCCTGATCGGGACGTGCCGACAGTGGGTTTTCGCCGTCAGCGACGGCCACAACATCTACACTAAGCATCCACCCCTTCCCCAAGCGGACGTGATCCGCCGGGATGTTAGAGATATGGCCACAGTCGTTTTGTGCAAGAGAGTGTGAAGAGAGCAACCCCAGCAAGCAACCGTGTAGGATGGCCCGTCCTGACTATGTATATAGTGGAGTGGTTTCCTTTTCTCTCCATATTAACCTATCATATTGCGTCGTGCCACCGAAGAAAAAAAAAACTTTATTTATAAATGACGGCACCTACTACTCGTTCTCCTATAACCTTGCGCTTGGCATCTCCAAAATATTAACCTTGCGATTGGCTCTTCGCCTCTTGAAATTGAGCAATAATGGTAGTGCAGTATATATCGTTACGGCTATATGAGACCGAATGAATTGCTGCACGCCCACCACGTGGGCGAGGGTCGAGGCGAGGGAGAGTGCTACATCTGAAGCAACATGAGTGAATCTACACTCTAAAATACGTCTATATACATCAGTGTTTGGAGTATGTACTAGTAGTTCATATTGAAATCTACTAAAGGACATATATATTCCAAACAATATGATATAATCTCTATAACCAAGGTAGTAGGGACGAGGAGTAAACGGAGGGAGTAGTAATTTTTTCTCCTCGTCCTGCGAGCCACCGCGCGCATGGGCGAGGGAGCGGGCGTAAGGCGGAGCAAGCTTCACCTCATCCTGCGAGCCACCGCGCCCGTGGGCGGGGGAGACGGCGTACTAAGCAAGCTTCTCCTCGTTCTGCGAGTTGACGGGACACATCAAAAGTCTTGCCTCTAAGGTAGGCCCCACATGGTTTGCCTCTTTTTTTAACATAACACGTCAAGTCGCAATTTGTTTGTTCACCCGTGGTAGATGATCCTCCCTCCACCAAGTGGACAACCAGTACACGTGCCAAATTACCACGTGGGCTGCCTTTTTCGTACAGAATTGAGCTCCACCGTGTAGCCGCGTGGTTGGGAAAGAGACGGGAGTACGTGCGCCGTGCATGCACCTCTTCTCTTCCTGCACGTCCCCCACCTACGTGGGTGTGTGTGAGAGATACAAACCGCATTCGTGAGTGTTTTTTGTTTTGGGGTGGGGGTGGGGTGGGGGTTGATTTCATGAATTATTTGTGGGAATATGTGTCGATGACATCTCAAACAAAATTTTGCATGCAATGTTTGTGAAATGGAGGCCTATCCATATCATACATAGAGGGTCGAGCAATCCACGAGAAGAGAGGGGGGCCATAGCTATCGATAGAGTCAAACAGAGGATCAAGTGGGTGGGTGCGAGATCGATGAAGAGAGCCATCGAAATTGTGTGTGTGTGCAAGTCAAAGATATAGGGCGACTGGCCTACCGGAACGTTAGAGGGCACATGTCAAGTTTGTGTGTGGCAGGGAGACATGACTAGAGCGCTCGATGTATCGGTGTGTGGGGGGGAGGGGGTGGGGGAGGGGTAGGGAGAGGCCTAACTATAGAGGTAGAACGACTCGTATATGTGTTGAGAAGGAGAGACCCAGCTATGTCTTGAGGGAGATCGATCGACATCCATACATAACTGAAGGACGGGAAATATGATGGGACAGAGAGAGAGGAGAGAGGGAGGGAGAGGGAGGGAGAGGGGTAGAGTGCTGGATGGGTGATGGAGTTGCTTCTGAGATGGTGGGAGAGGCCTACTAGACAAGCCGAGGTGGAACTGCAATTTTATCAATAAGAGTGGGGATGTGTTTACGTATGTGTGCACATGCGTGATACATCTGTCGGGACGCATCCATGGATGATGAAGGGGAACCATGTGTTTGGTAAGCAAACCTAACTAAATCGGTAGATCAATTGTTGTTTGTCAGAGGACGGGAGAGACACAACTAATGAGGTAGATCGATCGGCGCGTGGGTAAAAACGAGTTATAAGGACCTAGCTAGCTATACGTATAGGGAGAGACCGGTCGGTGTACGTCCATTTGTTAGAGGCAAATAAGGCCCAGCGAGACGGATAGACAGAGAGAATGGAGCTAGCAGGTGGTGCGAGAGGCCCAACTACTAGCTAGATAGGGGGAGGAGTGTGCTGTTGTGAGATCGATGAAAAGAGCGAGAGTTTACACGTGTGTCTGACCGTATGAGAGACACAAGGCAAGGACACATAAAGGAGGAGATTGAAGGTGTGTGTGTATGTTGTAGGCAGGCATCACTGGAGAGGTTTATCGATCGGTGTGTGTAGGAAAGGAGTTGTGGAGACTCTGGGAGAACGACCTAAAGAAAAAAAATGAATGTGCCCGGTGGATAGAATGTCGAGGGAGGGGGAGGGGGAGGGCGAGGAGGGCGTGTGCATGCACGAGAGAAAGTTAGTGGTAGCTACAAAGGTTAGAGGATTGTGTGGGTGTAAGAGACTAACAAAGATCATAATTTAATATGAAAGCGGATTCATATATTTGAATAGGAGATCATAGTGTTTTAAACATTGCATGCATGATTATAGCGGTGATACACGTGATGTGCACGTGTTATAACATAATGTGATAATGCATGGCGTTTGCAACTCACAACTAAATGCCGAACAATCTAAACCATACTATACATCAAACAATCTCACATTTTATTTGAATTTGTGATAATGTGTGGCGTTTGCAGCTTACAACTAAATATCGAACAATCTAAACAATACTATATATCGAACATTCTCACATTTTATTTGAATTTCTGGTAATGTGTGGTGTTTGCAACTCACATCTAAATACTTGTAGGCGTAGGGGGAGGGGCACCATACATAATGTGATAAACACATTATACATATGAGACATGGTTTAGATTATGAAGATCTAGCTAGAGCTCGAAATGTAATGTGATTTGAAATCAAAATAAAATGGATTCAAAAAATCTAGTTCGAGTTCATATAGTACACATAGTTCATATGTAACTCGAGACTAATCATGTGGTGTGCTGTGAAGATAATACACAAACGATGGTTTAACTTGACAATAATGATGATTATAGATCTTATTAAAACATAGAAACGAATTCAAATGCTTTGACTTCACAACAATCATTACTGTAGATCTTATTCAAATAGAGAAACGAATTCAAATTTAGTTCATATTGAAGCGGTAGTATATACGTTTGGAATGCACTAAAATGTTCATTTGAGTAGTAGGTTGCATGCACTATACACGTAGCGGAATATTTTAATTGAACATAACATGACTTCAAAGTTTTGAATGACATTTGTAGTGCGCATTGATTTGGTACAGTACGTTAGGCTTGTCCGGAAATTTCAACCAGCGCCTTGTTAGCCCGAAATATTTAAGATATATCTTTGTCTCGTTGTGCTCAAACAACTCCCTCCATCTCAACCCGCCTTGCTATTCCGAAATTACAACGGCGAAAACTCCCACCTCTGTGAAATCCCGACACGAAATGCCTGTGGTACCCTGAACCGAAAGAACTGCCTCAAATCGGTGGGGGTACTTTCGTAACTTACCCCACATTTCGAAAAGCGCGTCTCAAGCCATGGTTCCCCCCGCCATCCCATCCGCCCACCCATTCGTACACCGAGGCCGCGAAAATCCGCGACGAAACCCCACACCCTGCTCCGTCCGCCACCTAGCCGGAGCCTCTTCCCTGACGACGTCGTCCACAGCAACACCGCGACGTCCCTCATCCACCGTACTGGATGAGGATCCATCGTCGATCTCATCGTCCTGCCGGTTCAGCCACCCCGTCCTCCACCTCCAAGGAGGTGCCCCGATGTTCCCCTCATCTTTTGCGCCACCTCCATTCCCACACCAACGTCTTCACCTACACCACCGGAAGAGCATCATCATCACCGTTTCCTCGGATAAAGTTGCGGCCTAATCGGTGCCACCAAAGAGGTTGTACACTAATCGCCGCATTTTCTTCTTGATTCGATCTCACGGTGCGGCCGGCGCTCGCTCCCGAGCCGACACGGCGCGGCTCCATCCACGGCGGCGTCGCCGGCCACTTCCTCCACGATGTCGCTCCCTCGGTGGCGACGTCCACATCAGTAGGAGCTGCTGCTGCTTTAGCTCTCGCTCGCGTTGCTGCTCTGCTCTTTCTCTCGGTCCCCTGCCTGGTCTACTCTTGCTATTGCTCTTGCTCGCGCTGCTGCTCTCGCTCTTGCTCTTGCTCTTGCCTGCGATGCTGCTCAGATTTAGCTACACTTCAGTCGATTGAATTGACTTTTGGGTGATCGATTTTCGGGGCTTGCCGGGTGAAGGAAGAACCAGCCGCGGGGAAGAAACGCCGGAGAGGTACCCCACTATCTATCTTTGGGTTCGGGATGGGGCGGTGGTCGGCGGTGGCGGGCGTTAGCGAAGCGGTGGCGTGGGGATCGCCGAGAAAAAGCTCGGCACGTGGGGGCCTAGAGGATGGCCGGGCAGCGGCGGACCGGCGCCGGGAGTGTTTTCGAAGCGGGGCGGGCGGCGCACTCATGGCGGCGGGTGTCTTTGTTTGGCCGATGGTGGCTGGCGGCTCAGGGCGTGGAGGTTGAAGATGAACCGCAGGCCCTTGATTTCGTATCCAACAGCTGCAAATTCGACTAACCAGAGATGAAAAAGTCAGTCGACCGACGTGTAGCCTCACCTTGCTAGTGCGTTCAGTTTCGACAGCAAAATTCAGTTTCGACAGCAAAATTCAGTTTCGATAGTTAAGTTCAGTTTCGACAGTTAAGTTCAGTTTCGACAGTTAAGTTCACATATGAGCGACTGATGTATTTTACATCTAGCACTTTGTGGTTATGTATTTTACGTCATGTATTGGAGATGCTATTAGAATTTCACTCAGGTTAACGCTGTTCGTTGTCTCTCTTGTCCTGCTTCAGCATCGGTGTCGTACAACTCACCGGAGCTACTCCAACGACGAAACCCTCCATCACAGCGGAGCAGTACCTCGGGTTCCATCTCCAGACGCCAAAGATCTTCTTCCCCTCCTCCGACAGCAAAGTCAGCCGGAGCATCCTCACCGGCCAACCCAATCACGCTGAGATCGACATGGCTTCGCCAAAGAGGTTGTACACTTGTTGCATCTCTTTTTACTCTACATGTTATATATATTGTCCATCGAGCACACATATTTGTTCCTTTAGTGTCTCCTTGAAAGAAAAAACATAGGAATTAATTTTCACGTGTCCTCCTTTTCAAATTCCTATTCATGAAGCAGAAGACTAAGAGATAGTAGCATAATAGCATTATAACCGTACATTTTCTTGTGGTTTGACTTAATCTCACCATGCTTCTTTGCATCCTGTGATCTTCCAATTGTTGTGAATCAAACACCCAGTTGGCGAGAAATCCTGTGTTTTTAAATTCTCTGTTTTGCACGTGCGTTCCAATCCTATTCCTGTCTATTTCCTATCCCCGCATTGTTGGAATCCTCCAATTCAAACGAGCACTTACAGAATTACTTCTCTTACAGATAGTTGTCAAAGAAAACCTTGTGTGGTTTGTCCCGCTCCTGCTACGTCTTTGTCCACCCCAGCTCAGCTGCTCCAACGATAGAAGGGTCCAAAGACAGCAGGATCCGGCCTCGGTGTCTTCGCTGCCTCGGATCTTCTTCCCCACCCGGCAGCCATGAAAACTGCATTACCATCATCAACCGAGCAGATGACCTCGAGGGACTACGGGTCCGCAAGAGAGGTCGCACTCTTTCGTGTCTGCTTACGTTATGCATCGCTTAATATTACATACTACTTTATCATCCTGTTCACCGATTAGACTCTGAGTCAGCTCCAAACTAATGGTAAAACTTGAGTTTTTAAATGGTTGTGCGGTACATATCGGGGCCGCTATCAATAGTACCTATCTACTATCTGGTTAATCTCCGGTGTCTACTATGAGTTTCATGTTGGGTGGGAAACAAATAGTAAAGAAGCCATTATCTGTATTTTTTAACTGAAGCCATTATCACTTTGCTATTATTGGTTTTGGGTCTATCCATAGGTTGCTACCATCACTCTGGATTTCTGCATGCACTCCTTACATAATCTCACTATGTTTTATTCCTCGCATGATGCTTATTGTAAACAATGGAACTGAACATGTAGAGCAAAAGAGACGAGCCTTGCGTGGCAATAAAATTTCATGCAGACGTCGCTCCATGGTAGGCGCAAAGGCAGCCCCCCTCACGCATTTCAGATTGTAATCGAGAGGAAGATATCTGTTCGAGGGGATTCGTAAGGAGAAGACAACTCCTATTTACCCCCTGAGGTCTTCGCTCTAACTTGGCATCCTGATGTTGGTTATATCATGCATATGGTGTCTTGCATTGCCTACTTTATACATCAAATATGTCATCTGCTTAGTTTAGACATTCTTTGTGTGAATGCCATCTGTTTAGTTTATTCATCGTTTATGTGAATTATGCAACGCCATCTTGTTTAGCCAGGCATCATATATGTGAATTTTGCAATGCCGTCCTGCTTTGCCAGTCATCTTATATGTAAATTATATCAGGCCATCCTTTTTTGCGTTACATATTACATTTGTCAACAATATTAGTACATTCAACTGCTCTTCGTGTGCATCAGCCATTTGACACGGTGATGGCAAATTCGGAGGAAAACAAGGTCTTGAGTAGACTATGCTATCGTGAAGCACATATCTCACTTTGATTCTGGATAGCTCCTCGAGAGGAGGATTAGGAGACGGATGACCAGTCCTATTCCCCGAGGTGTATGCTCTAACTTGGCGAGGTTATGTTGCTCATATCATGAGTATGTTGTCTCGCATTGCTATGTCATTTGATTAGTTTAGACATGCTTTGTGTGAATGCCACCTGTTCAGTGTCTAATTACCATATATGTGAATTATGCATTGCCATCTTGTTGCAAGACATTATATATGTGAACTATACAATGCTATCTTGTTGCAAAGGCATTATATATGTGAATTATGCAATGCCATGCTGTTTAGCCAATCATCATGTATGTGAATTATATCATGCTATCATTTTTTGTATTACGTGTTCCATCTGTCGACAACATTTGTATATTCAACTACTCTTCCGTGCATCAGCCATTTAAAGCGGTGATGGAAGTATCTGGAGTGAAAACAAGGTATTCAGAGCGAACAATGCTACTCTTTGAAGCGTACATCTTGCTGAATTCTGAGAGCTCCTCGGAGGAGGATTCGTAGGCGATGACCAGTCCTATTTCCCCTTGAGGTCTATTCTCAAACTTGGCGAGGTTATATTACCCATGTCATGCATGTTGTCTTGCATTGCTTAGTTTTTACATCATATATGGATTGCCATCTGCTTATTTGCTTAAAATATAAATCATATATTTGAATTATATCATGCCATCATGTTTACATAGTACATACACATCATCTATCTGAATTATGGCATGGCAACCCATTTAATAAAGACATCATATAGTTATATCATCTCATCCTGTTTAGTGTTTACAGTCATCATATTTTGAATTATGGCATTCTATCCGTGAATTTATGTGAATTATGGCATGCCAACCTATTTAATAAACACATTATATAGTTATGTCATGTCATCCTGTTTACATAGTCTCATATTTTGAACTATGTCTTTCCATCTTTTTTAGTTAGCCATCATAATGTGAAATTGTGTCATGCTATCCTGTTTAGTTAGCCATCATATATGTGAAATTGTGATGCTATCCTGTTTGGTTAGATAACATAAATATGAATTATTTCATGCCCTCTTTTATTCCCCACTATCCATTGCACCTGTCTATCATACAATGTCTATACTTTCAATTACTTTTCTTGTTTATCAGTCATTTGAATTGGAGAGCGCGATGGCAGTATCTAAGGGAGTAACAACACGGTCTTCAGAAAAGATAGTGCTACCAGTTGATGCAGATAAAACCACGGTTGTACTTGCCCAAGGACCAGATCCACCACACATAACCCAAACTCTCACAGATTGTACCCCTACCCAGTTGGACAGAGAACCAGCTACACCCCTTCTAACCCCAACCCCGACAGATAGTAACCCGGTTCAGCTTGACACAGCACCGTCTCCAACACAGAGCACCCAAACACGAGCAGTTAGTAAGGGAACTGCAGTGCCCAAAGCATGAGGACCACCACTCCGAGTCCCAACTCAACGCTTAAAGGAGAAGAAGATTTGTTCTCAGGTCAAGTTCTGTAGCTATGGTTCATACTCCTTTCTTTGTTGCATTCAGATTTACTCACACCAACTATTTTCAAATTTGAAGGATGGAATTGAAACTCCAATGGCTCAACGGTATGTTTTAAACCTGTTTCTTTAACTGGTTCTTTGTTGTAACCTGCTCTATGTTGATTTCAGTTTCAATTGAATAAACAGTTATGTTCTCATGTCATGCACATTACAAGTGTTGTTATTGCTCTATAGTTACCCACACTTATATTACATCTATTCTGCTTTGTCTTGAACAAATAATTATTTGAACTGTATACGTATCTTGATTTGGCAACAAAAACTAGAATGATATAGACCATAAAGTGACCATGGTACATAGATATATGTTTGTTTCATGCCGTTATCCTGTCCACTTTACTCTTGAACTCATTTACCAAAATGAGTTTCATATACAACATGGTAAACATGTGATGTGTCCGCTTGTTTTTCTTTTAGAATGCAGACAAAATATTAGAAAACGATGCAGCGTTATCCAATGGTAAAGGAAGTAATGCAGATAAGGTTCAAGATAGTGAGACATCCCTATTGGTCTCCAAGAAAGCTGATAAAACCTATCTTGACGATAGTGAGGGAACCCAAAAGTCATGTCTTGATGTAGTGTTCGAGTTACTGGCCACTACTGCTGGCACAAGCTCTTCCAACTCATTTGCTGAATCGATTCGTCTTCTTGAGTCTCAACTTCAAGTTGAAATACATTGATCGGATGTCTTTGCGACAGAAGTCAAGGGTGAGGAAGTCCCTGCAGAATTCAGATGCATATTTTACGGTGCAATGACAAGTTACTGGAGGATTTAAGCGCCAAACAAGAGAAAGTTAATAAGCTTGTTAAGCATATTGCCGACATTATGGGTCCCAGGATATTGTTTCTTGAGATCTTACGAAGTGGTTTCAGTTTTGGATTTGTTTCTTTGCGGCATTTATTTATTTGATACCAACTTTGACAACCAGTGTATATGATATGCTGCTTTGTTCCCTATATTTGCACTGGTGGCGAACTTTGATGCCTAGTGGATGTAATATGTGTAATAGCTGTGATAGCCTAGCATAAGTTGCTTGCTTATTTATTTCCTCGTTGTCTTGTTTTTTTGTTTGCTTGTAGTCAGTGCAGTTCTTTTTCCGCGGTTTGCTAGTGCCTGCAATAACCTATTTCTTAAAACTAGGCCATAATAACCATGGGCTAATATTTACTGTAGTGACACCGGCCTCCCTACGGGCCGTAGAAAGCGATGGGCCTTCTACGGGCCGTAGAAAGCGATGGGCCTTCTACGGGTCGTAGAAACAATGGGCCTTCTACGGGCCGTAGAAACAATGGGCCTTCTACGGGCCGTATCATCAATGGGCCTTATACGGGCCGTATGATCGATTGGCCAAACATGGGCCAATAAAAAGCCGCATTATGGCCGTAAACGGGCTAGAGTTGGAATCGCCCGTTCATGGGCCGACCATAACGGACCATTGTTAATAGGCCATATTTGATGACGCTATGAAAACGACCCAACGTATTGACGGACCACAAACGGGCCGACTGTAACCACGGGCTGAATTTGGCCCACGAGCAGAAAATGACAGTAACGGGCCGTAAGTAACAAATGCTGGAAATGAGCACAAGAATAAATGGGATCTGAGAAGGCCGAAAGATAACATGGGCTGGAAACGGCCCAACTAAATAAGGGGCCCTTAATGGGTATAAAGTGGTACACTGTTCATTACGGGCCAGTTTCACCACGGGCCATTAATGGGTGTAAAGTGATACACTGTTCATTGCGGGCCAGTTTCACCACGGGCCGTTAATAGGCCAAAAGTTACATAGGGCCTCATATGGGTCGAAAGACGTCATGGGCCATACATGGGCGAGAAGTGAAAACGGGCTGGAGTCATATTGGATGGCCCAGATGACGTTACTGGGCCTAATTCGGATAGGGCATAATAGGCCTTGGTTAGCGAGCTGTAAATGGGCGATATACGAACAGGCCGTTAACAGGCTTTCCATGGGCCGGCCCGCCACCTTTTGACCAAGTAAAACGGGCCAGCCTTTTCACAGGAATGGGCCTCTGTTGGGCCGTGCCACGTGTCGACGTATCATAGGCGTATACATCCAATGAGTGGATGACATCTGTCCCAACGATGAGCCGACACGTGTTTCCTCCAGCCAATGATGATTTTACACGTGGAAAATCCCCATTGGTCGGGGCTGTTAACGGGTTATCGGATCCAAAACCCGACCCGATAGCTTAACGGCGTTCCGTTACGGTGGATGCCACGTGTCGGTCACCCTTGACGAAAAGCACTTCGTGACGCGATTTATCGTCATGGAAGTGGACACTTCCGTGATGATAATTTTGGTAATGTCATGGAACACTTCTCTGACAAAGACAGTATGACTATCTTGATTCTGTCATAAAATCGTCATGGATGTATATGCATGACAAAAAACGCGACCTACTGTGACAAACACGTATCATCACGGAAATGTATTTTTTTTGTAGTGACATCAGTTGATGTAGAATATGTCTATGTTTTACCAAGGAGTTCTAATGAGACTTTACTCTCCGGGAGCCTACACCACTTCCTGAGATCTGTCTCTCGGGGGATGCAACATGGAAAGCCGATAGATGCTTGCAGCCTCACATTCTTCCAGTCACACAAGTGGAGTTTTATGTGGCAAGGCTTTTCTGTTGAGCATATCAAGGGATGCTCATTTTTCTATCTTATCGATTAAGAAATGACGAATCATTTAGTACGAATTTGCAACTGGTTCAACTACATGTCTGTCAAGATACGTGTGTTCAACAACACATCTTCTTTCAAGTTGCTGGGAACATTGCCTCTGTTCCGTGACAGTATCACAACATTGGATTCATGCATTTGATGTCCTCTTGGATCCAAATTAGAATAAATTTATGTTTTCCTTTAATTTTCATAGTTGTGTGGTTGCTTTCTTTGCAAATAGAAAAAGTGTTCCTTTAATTCGGTGTAGTTTTTTTGTAACCTATCATCCTTTTCTTCTTTCTTTGCACTCAAAACAAAATGCACCAATCAACAAATCTCTCGTGTCACTACTGCCAAAAAGGATGGAGAATTGGATGTGGGAGATTTTCGGCTAATCAATTTTGTTCATGGTGTTATAAAAATCTTTGAGAAGGTGCTCTCAACTAGACTTGGAGCGGAACTCCCAAACCTTGTAGGAAACCATTGGAGTGCATTTGTGAAAGGAAGATATTTGCACGACAACTTTATGTTGGTTCAGTGTACAACATGGTGGCTCCATGCTTTGAGGAATCCTCCAGTGTTCCAATGGCCTTTGATTCGGTCTTTCAAAGGCCTTTGATGCGTCAAGAGGACTCACTCTCACCTATGTTGTTTATTCTCAAAATGGAGCTCCTGCAATGATTGTTTGAGTTGGCAGCCTACCGTGGGGTGTTGGAGCCCTTAGCTAGGGTGGGTATGAAGCGGAGATTGTCGATATATGCAGACGATGTGGTTTTCTTTGTCAAACCAAGGCCGGTGCATTTGGCAGCACACAAGTGCAATTTTGAGCTGTTTGGAGAGGCATCTGGACTATGCATCAATATGAACAAGTTAGCCACTCTACCGATCAGATGTCTTGAGCAGAGCATCACCTTGGCAAGTCAGGAGCTCGGCTGTCCGGTGGGCTCATTCCCGATCAAATATCTTGGCTTGCCACTTTACTTGAGGAAGCAACCAACAACACAGTTGCAAAATGGAAGGCGGCGCTAATGCCTTAAAGTGGGAGGTTAACCCTAGTCCAGTCAGTGTTGTGCGCCATGCCGATCCATGCGATGATGGCCCTGGATCTTCCCATGAAAACGATCGTGGCAATGAACAAAGTGTGGAGAGGCTTCTTGTGGTGCAAGAAGGCGGAAGCGAACAGTGGTAATTGTGCCATGGCCTGGGAATCAGTGTGTACTCCAAAGTGGGAAGAAGGCCTCTACATCCCTAATCTATGTTGGATGAATGTTGCCATGCAAGCGCGGTGGTCGTGGCTGAAGCGAACAGATAGGAGCAGGCCTTGGAACGAGTTCTCAATCCGGGTGGCCGACGAATCCATACAAAATTTTCAGGCAGCAACAAGGACTGACACACGAAATGGGCACTCCACATTGTTTTTGGAGGATAGATGGCTAGATGAGATGATGATCCATGAGCTGGCACCGGAGTTATAAGGCATGATACCGGCTTGGACCAGGCTGTCTAAGACATTGACCGGAAGTTAGAGGGGTTTAACCGAGGAATATTCTTTTTGATATGTGTCACGACAAGTCATGCCGACATGCCAGACCAGGTTGGACTGCATGCGATCACACGACACCCTCCCGCCTGCTTGATGTGGGGGACGAGCACCCTACATCATGGACCTTCTTGCGTGACTGTCCGATTTGTGAGGCAGCTGCCACATCAAGGTTGTGAACTGGGTATTTAAACATCACACCGCCCTTTCATTGATATATTCGGGCCTCACGCAAGCCGGTGCAGTATTCGGGCCCTCTGTGGGGCGGTTTTCGATGTTGCGGCCGTCCGTAGCCCGGACGGTTTCCAACACTGGTATCATAGGCCTCTTATATATGTGGGCATACACACACGATGTAACTTATGCCAACATAATAGCAGAGGGATGCAAGGGGGCCCGGCGGTGTGTGCCAGCACCCGTCCGGTGTGAGCTATTGTGACGGCGTCACAAGGAGGAGTGCCCATAGTCAGGCCCCGGGGATGTATCCGGATCGATGGATCTGGTTAACAAATCTCGGTGTCGTCCTCGTGTGATTGCTTTAGTCCTCGGTAGATCGACTACGTGTCTCGAATTATTTTAAGAGCAATGGATTGGGATCGAAAGTGCGATGGAAACTAGCCTAGACAGAATTGGTGAGAAATATAGGGAAAGAAAAAAGCAACAAGTAATTATAAGTCCAACACACCACTCTAATCATTTTTTGCACTACATATAGTTTGTGCATTGTAAGCCTAGTGCAATTTATCAGGTACTCGGCTTATAGCCACCACCGTCATGTAGCCGTTAGCGGATGACGTGTAGGCCACGTGGTAGTTAAATTTGTCGTGTATGTCTTGTAAGCCGAGTACTTTCTCACGGACTTCATGGTTTATTCGGAAATACACCGAGTATAATATATAAGCCGAATGTCTCCTCAAGTGATATACGGCGTGTGTAGACATAAGCCGAGTGGCCTTTTTTCGTCGTGTGTCCTTTCGCACATACTCGGCTTATATTCAAATAAGCCGTGAACCCGTGTTTTAACACTCGGCATATGTATCAATACTAGGCGACGTGTGTTTTTTCTGTAGTATAAGAACAGAATAATCATTTGAAAAACACGTAAAAGGCATGTGCATTTGCCGATAAAGAGCTTCACAGCAACACGATTTCATCTATACTCTTCTGAGAAGAACAAATTGTTTCTCACCTGTGACTCAGGAAGTACCAATGAATCTGTTCTAAGTTTTTTCCTGCAACAGAAAGAACGAACCATGTATAACTAAGAGCATCTCCAACAGCCGCACTAAACTAGCGCCGCGCCGCAAATTAGTCTGTTTTAGCGCGCGCGCAATGCGGTGGGGTGGGTCGCTCCAGCGGGCGCGTAAAAATGGCACGCACGCTATAACGAGCTGGGCGCGCGGTCGAAAACACTGTCTCTGTCCAGCTGTGTATTTGGGCGCCACTTCAAGAAGACACTCGGCGCCGCGCCGCACTCTCTCGTCTCCTCCTCCTCGCCCAGCCAGCGCCAGCGCCACCACCCACCCATGGACGCCACGGCACCCGCTCACCTCATTGTACAGCCGCGACCACCCCCCCCGCCCGCCGCCGCCGTAGCCGCCGAAAACCCTAGCGCGGGGAGCGTTGGCGTCGCCACCGCCGGAGCTCCGCCGATCGTCGGCCTCGCGTGCAGCCTCTTCTTGCCGCCGCGGATGACCACGGCGTCGGGTGGCGTCGCGCCGGCGCCGTCCCATGCTGCCGGCGCACCGTCGAAGGTCCCCAATGCGGCGCAGCCGAAGAAGGGCAAAACATCCGCGAAGAAGAACAAGGCGGCGGACGGCTCCGGCAGCACGAAGGCGAGGGGAAAGAAGCTTGCAGGGCGTTCGACGGCCGCGGCGGCTACCGAAGCGCCGGCGAGCTCACTCGTTGAGCCGGCCGCCGACGCGCACCACGTGTTCGACGAAATGCCCCCAAGGTGAAAAAATTTCCAACTTTTCTTTTCTTGTTATTTTTTCAATGCATCATCACATATAGATAGTTTATTTGCATTGTTCAAAAAACTTTGTAGTCTCAATGATGATGTATACATGTCAACTATGGGTGTTGGGTCCAACAATTTGCATTGGTCTCAAACCATTTTGCTTGCTCTTTGGAAGCGGCCTTGGCGCTCTTGGGCGGCGCACGCATTATAACTCTTGTGATTCTTTGGAGTCAGCTGGCGGCCGCTAAACATCTTGCCTTGTGCGACAAACAGATTTTTTTGCTGGCGTTTTTTGCGCAGCTGTTGGAGATGCTCTAAATAAGTGCTACACCGTATATGTGTGCAGACTCTTGAGCGGAATCTGCAACGTCAGAGGCATTTCCACTGGAATCGATATTCAGATGTACTGTCAATTAGTGGTTATTAAATTACGCCAAAATGCATACACGTTGTCATTACTACTCCTATATGCAAAACATACGTGTGGGCATACATTCCCTGCTGGTGCATCATACGGTGAGCGGTTGTCCGGTGATATATAGAAATGTAATTAAGTCGCTTGAGAGCATCTCAAGCCGCGCCCTCAAAATGGCTCCTCAGGCATTTTTTTGCGCCGGCGTCGAAAAAACGGTCCAGTCGCGTCTTCAGGACGCCGAATTTCGCCGGCTTGGGCCGAAATTAGCGTCGGCGGACCCAGGCCGAACCCGGCGTGCTGGGGGGCGCCTGGAGTGCCGGGGTGAGTGGTTTTGGCGCGAAAAACAGCCGCAGGCCCGCCGAGTCAGTGAGACATGTGCTTCGTCGCCCTCATCGCCTCGGTTCCCGCGGGAATCAATGCCAAGGCTGTCGCGCTGCCGCCGCCGGTCAGCCTTGCCATTGATTCCTCATCACGGGTGGCACGTCACAGGGCGGCGCGGTGACGCCTCCCTTCCCGCCACGCGTACACACGGGCGCGGCTATATAAGCCGGTGGCCTCCCTCGCCTCTGGCCACACCAGCCCTCGCCGCCGAGCTCTCCCTCTCCCATGCGCCGCCGCCGAGCCCTCCCTTTCCCTCACTACGACACCCGATGGCCGCGCATTTCTCCGGCGACGCGGCGGCGGCCAACGGCTTCGGCCGCCGCTCGCTCCACGACTGGGGGTCGTGGCTCTTGTTCGAGGCCAACATCCGGCGCCGCCCGGTTTTATGCGCCGGGCGGCGAGGTGGAAGGCTCAGCAGCGAAGTGCCCGTTCCCCGTTGCCCGCCAAGCGCGCCCCTACGCCGCGCTGAAGTCGACCGCGTGCGCGCCTTCCTCACCGACGAGCAGCTCGCCCTCCCCCAGTACGCCGCCGACAACCACGCGGCATGGGCGGCGTACTTCGAGCGAGCGCCGTCAGGAGCAAAGGCTGGCGTCGCGCCGGTGGTGCGCGGCGTGAAGAACAGTGAGGGGTGGCGCGTGTGGTGGGCCGTCCCCGTCCGCACGCTCGAGGGCATGCTGGAGTACCTTGAGGGCGGCAATGAACCGCCGCTGGCATACCCTCCCCGGCAGCCACCCCGGCCCACGCCGACGTGCCGGGCAATGGATGCCCAGGAGGTTCGGTTCCTCCTCGTCTTCCTCTTCGCACTCCTCACGCTCTTCTTCCCACTCCTCTGGCTCTCCGACGTTGCTCGGCGTCAAGGCCGAGCCCGCGACGGAGACGCCGCTCGGCCGGCGCACTCGCAGCGCCGGCATCGTCATCAACGAGGGCGACCGGCGCGCCTCCGCGTCGGCTCCTCCGCGCTTCATCAAGTCAAAGACGGAGCCCGGGCTCGCGTCGTGAAAACGGAGCCGGGGCTCCCCGTCGTGAAGACGGAGCACGGTGACGTGGAGCTCGACGACGAGGCGGCCCTGAAATGGGCGCACAAGGACTACCTGAAGATGGATATTGTCACGCCCAATATGCGACCCTATCCAAAAGGAACTCGACGGTCCCACCAAGGATAGACCCGCATATTGAAACGCTTTTGCAAGGTGGATATCATTACATCAACATTACATAATACATAGGGATACATACATAAGGCATGAATGCCACAAGAATACATCAACATCATATACAAGAGATCAACATCCGACTACGGATGAAACATAAACAGAAACTCAAACGACATCCACCCTGCTAGCCCAGGCTGCCGACCTGGAACCTATCCCCTGATCGAAGAAGCAGAAGAACTCCAACACAAGCAAACATCGCTCTCACGTCATGATCATCGCAAACATGTACACAATCGGGTGGTGTAGTAATCTGTGAGCCACGAGGACTCAGGAATCCCATTACCATGGGTATCAAGACTAGCAAAGCTTAATGGGAAAGGAAGGGGTAAAGTGGTGAGGTTGCAGCAGCGACTAAGCATATATGGTGGCTAACATACGCAAATGAGAGCGGGAAGAGAAACAAAGGAACGGTCGTCAACTAGTAATGATCAATAAGTGATCCTGAACTCCTACTTACGTCAGACATAACCCAGAAACCGTGTTCTCCTCTAGATCAACCCCGAAAAGAGACACTCACGATTACGCACGGTTGGTGTATTTTAGAAGAGTTTGCTTCAAGTTTACTACAACGGACATTAACAAATTCCCATCTGCCACATAACATGAGCACGGCTCTCGAAAGTTTATACCTGCAGGGGTGTCCCAACTTAGCCCATGATAAGCTCTCGCGATCAACGAAGGATATTCCTTCTCCCCGGGAAAACCCGATCAGTCTCGGAATCCCGGCTACAAGACATTTCGACAGCAATAAAACAAGACCAGCAAAGCCGCCCGGATGTGCCGACAAATCCCGATAGGAGTCGCACGTACCTCGTTCTCAGGGCACATCGGATAATTCAAGCTACGAGTAAAACCAATCCTCGAGTTGCCCCGTGGTGGCCCCGCAGGCTGCTCGGTTCGGACCAACACTCGAAGGAGCACTGGCCGGGGGGGGGGGGGGGGGGCGAAAATAAATATTACCCGCCGGCGCCGGAAACCCCAGGGAAAAAGGGCATAGGTGAGGCAAATGGTTAAACAAATTTTGGGCCTTCTTTGGAAAAGTCTTATTCAAAGCGAACTGTCAAGGGGGTCCCATAAATCACCCGACCGCGTTAGGGACGCAAAAATCCGGGAACATAATACCGATATGGCGGAAACTAGGCGGCAAGAGTGGAACAAAACACCAGGCATAAGGCCGAGCCTTCCACCCTTTACCAAATATATAGATGCATTAATTAAATAAGATATATTGTGATATCCCAACCAGTAAACATGTTCCAACAAGGAACAACATCTCCATGTTCCAACAAGGAACAAAACTTCATCTTCACCTGCAACTAACAACGCTATAAGAGGGGCTGAGCAAAGCGGTAACATAGCCAAACAACGGTTTGCTAGGAAGGGTGCAAAAGGTTAGAGGCTGACATGGCAATTTGGGATGGCTTGATAAACAGGTAATAGGTAGCGCAGCATAGCGATAGAAACGAAGCAACTGGCATAGCAATGGTAGTAATGAGATCCAGGGTAGCGGTCATCTTGCCTGAAATCCGCAAGGAAGAAGAACGAGTCCATGAAGAAGACGAGCGGATGAAGCCAGAACCAAGCGTGAGCGAGCGAATCCTCACGATCGCATAGCATAGCGAGGAACTAACAAGAAGAAGCACACAACATGGTAAACACACCACACATGAACAAGGCATGATGCACAACAAGTATGATGCAAGACAAAGCTACATGAGGCTACTCATGGCAATATATGATGCAAACAAGATCAACACATCAAAGCAAGTTTAAATGAGGCCGGAAACAACATAGAACAATTCCGGTAAGTCCTCATATGCAAATTTCGAAATTGGTCCAGATCTGAATAAACATTATGTTCAAGTTGTTAAACAGCAAGTTAAGATGCACCACAATGATCTACATGAAATTCTAGTCAAGTTACATATAAAGTTCATTAGATTCGGAGCTACGGCCTAGAAGATATGAGCAAAACAAGATAAGCATGCCATTGATGCAAATCAAGCAAACACTCTCAAAACATGGATGCAACATGATAATATGAAGCTACATGCAAAATCAAGCAAGTTTCATATAGAGCACGTTCAAAACGGAGCAACGGATCAACACACACCCTATACAAGTTAAGACAACAATCTGTCCAAAACAGCAAGTAGGCATATTGCAAGCATCAAAAAAACATGCTACAGGACCTCAACAAGAAAACAAAAGGCATGGGCATGATGTACAGGTAAAGCATTACAAAACATGAACACTGAGCTAACTCCAGAAATCACTAGAACATGCTCAAAATGGCATGGCAAGATTGCTAATAATAACAGTTTCAGACTTAAGCAGAAATAACATCAGGTTGCAATGTTTAGAGCTATCAAACAACATGTTACAGGAACTTATCATGGAAAACAAAGGCATGGAATGAATCTACTAATTTCATAGAACAAAAGTCCTTTAATGACCATGAGCCAAAAAGGATCAGAAAATATGATGGCACCCATGTAAACATGGCAAGTTATATTACAGATTCAAACATGGCAGGAACAACAGTAACTAGACATGTTGGTGAGCTTGAATCACTCACCACAGAGCAATACATGGCATGGCAAGGCAACTCACAGTAAGAAGACATGTTATAGAAGCTATACATGGCAAGAACAATATCATAGCATACACGGATCAACTACAACAACCTTGGCAAAATTGAATAACATGTAAACAACCTGCCAGGAAACATTTTATAGCAAAAGTAGAGCTCGATTGACTCAAGCTATGGCACTCCATAATTGCAAAAAAGGGCATGTATGGATAGAGCAAGACATGTAGAACAAAACATCCTTACTGAAGTAACTCAAAATATGCATGGATCTCACTGTAGCATCAAGTTAACATGGCATGAAAATATCAACAAACAGGGGCTGAAATCAGCAACATCAGAAAGCCTACTTTGCATGCTTGTGCTAGTCACCACATAGATCACAAAAATACATAGCAAGCACCACTGTAAAGATGGCATGGCATATTACAAAACACATGTAGGACTCAAGTCCATAGGGTGCACACATCAATCATGGCAAAAATGACAAAAGTGCATGTTCTGATAAAATCAGAAACTAACATCACATAGCACTCTTCCAACAGCATTTAGGGCATCAAGATGAGCTCAAATGAAAATGATGCTATGATATGAAATGATCTACTCTTTGAGACGAACATTTTGACATGTTACACGCGCAAAACGGAGCAACGATGACAGAGTTATGATGCGGTGAAAATGTAACAAAGTATTAGCAGATAAATGACAGTGAGAAACAGGGGGGAAGAGGTCAACCCTCGCACGGATATCGAGGCACGGCCGGAACTTCGCCGGAGATGCACGCGATGGTGGCCGGAGGACGAGGGAGAGGGCGCCGGCGAGGTGGGGCCGCCCGGATCCGGTGGCGGGGAGGCCGGATCCGCGACGAGGAGGCGCGGGGACTCCGGGGCGGAGCCGGCCGACGAGAGACAGGCGGTGGCGGGCGAGCACGGGCCGGGCGGCGAAGCTCGAGCTCCTCCGGCGGAGGAAGGCGGCGGTGAGGCGAGGGCCGGGAGGTCTCGGCGGCGGCGGCGCGCAACATGAGCGGGCGGCGGCGGGCCGAGGCCGGCGGCGGGGCCGAGGCGCCGGCCAGCCGGGCGAGGCCGCCCGAGGCGCAGGGAGAGGCGGCGGCCGGGCCTGGCGGGAGGCGGCGGCGATTTCGTCCGGACGGCGGCGAACATGTCCGGCGCGCAGAGGAGGTGGGATCTAGGGTTAGGGACGAATTCATCCGCGAATTTCAGAGGGGGAGTATATTTATAGGTAGAGGGAGCTAGGAGAGTCCAAATGAGGTGCGGTTTTCGGCCACGCGATCGTGATCGAACGACCGAGAGCATGGAGGGGAGTTTGCTGGGTTTTGGGCCACTTAGAAAGGGGAGTTGGGCTGCAAACAAAAGAGGCTTTTGCGGTTACCCGGTTAACCGTTGGAGTACCAAACGACCTCCAAATGGCACGAAACTTGACAGGCGGTCTACCGGTGCTATACCAAGGCCGCATGGCAAACCTCGGTCCATTCCGAGACCGTTTCACACCCGCACATGGAAAGAGGTAAAAGAGGGCGCTGGGAGACATAGGAGTGCCGGATTGCAAAACGGACAACGGGGAAAATGCTCGGATGCATGAGACGAACACGTATGCAAAATGAAATGCACATGATGATATGATATGAAATGCAGATGATGACATGGCAAAGTGCAACACGCAAGCACATGACATGGCAACGACGGCAATTAATCGGCGTACACTGGCGCGATCGAACCCGGGCGTTCTGAGATATGGAGCGCCATATACCGCCTGCGGTAACCGAGCAGCGCCGCCGGGGCCGCGATGAAGGAGGCATCGTCGTCCTCGACGACAGCGACGACGATGACGCGCCGCCGCCGCCACCAGTCCGCCATGGCGACGCCGGGCAGGGGTCCAGCAGGGACGGACGCGTCAAGGAGGAGAAGGCTGACGACGAAGACAGCGGCGATGAAGGTGACTACTCCGCGTTCAGCGATTTTTTAAGATAAATTTGCTATGTAAGCCGCGAACATGTCTAATATATGCCAAAGTTTGCCAAATTTTAGCCGTGTTTGACCGAACATCGACGAATGGTTTTTTTTTTTTAAGATTAGACGCGTCTGGGGGCAGCCCTGGGGCAGGCGACTGAGAACCAACTCGCCACCAGGCCGTTTCTTTGCGCCGGCTCGCCCCTAGGTGGCGAGTTTACGCGCCCCTGGGGGGCCAACGGCTGGAGATGCTCTGAGGTGATCGATGCGAAGTTGCGGACTGGACCTCCTTCCCGGCGCCACTGATTGACGTATACCAAACCTGTTTTATGCATATAATCCTATATTTCGACAAACAGTGAAACAACTCGATCAGGAAATTGTATGCCCATTGTGGCAGACGTACAAAACTATTTTTTGTCCCTCTTGGACGGGAGATGTGCATGTGTCTTACGAGTAGGGATGAAAATGGAGTGGAAAGTTTCCGCTTTTCCGAATGAAAAATGGAAACGGAGAGAAATATGAAAACGGAAACGGAAATTTGCAATATGAAAGTGGAAGTGTAATTTTTTATTCGGAAAAGAAAACAAAAACGGAACGGTGTTTTTTGGTGGAACAGATGTGGAAACGGAACTTCCCGTTTCCGTGAATATGGAATTTTCATTTCTACTATAGGCCCATGGCTGCTTTGTAGCCCAATTATCAAACAATACACAATGACACAATGAGTAGACTGGATCATTTGAGGACAAACTTTTACTTCCACACACATTCTCAACTATTCACGGTACGGAATTGTCATGTACTATTACAATACTACCCTACGTTGCCAACACAACCATATTATCATGTAGCCATGATAACAATTTCTTAAATTTCTTTGTTTTTTGTGTGCATTTGTCTATGATTCAAGGGGGTTTTAAGTTCCGCTCAACACACCGTTCTTTTTCCGTGTCCGCTCTGTATTTGCTTCGTGTCTGTTTCCGATAGTATTTGTTTCCGTATTCATTTCCGGGGTTTCCGTATTCGTTTCCGCTTCTGCAAAAATATATGAAAAAAAATATGGTAGCATCCAGTTCCGTCCGTTTCCGCTCCGTTTTCATCCCTACTTACGAGCTGACGCGGAGAAAATGATCCAGGCGGAGGAGAATTCAGGCCCTTAGCATTTGCTATCGCATGCAGGTTGTGATCAGTCATGACTCATGATCACTATTTTGGTAACCGAACGAAATTTCGCGATCTCGCCCGGTTACCGCGTTTATCGCCCCCCTCGAGAAACACTTGTGCTGGCCAAAAGATCTCGAATTTTTTGAAAATTTTGAATTCAAACGCTTAGAGTGTAGTTAAATATAGGCCATCTCTTCTATATCTCTACTCCAAATGTCTCAGTTGGTAGGTCGCGTTCCGGGTTTTATTTTCGTCCCACCTCACCCGGTCTTTTTTGGTACTTCTTTGGTACTTCCTCCCACCTCCCCCTCAGCTGTGAAAAACCAAGAAAAACCCCGCGATCGAGTCCCGCACACGCCCAAACTCCCGTCGTTATCTCTACTCCTAATGGAGCAGTTGGTAGCCTCGTACGGTTTATTTTCGTCCCACCACTTTCAACCGTTTTATTTCGCTGGTTTTTTTTCGTCCCTCCCCCACCCCACCGGTTTAGTTTCGCGTCACCCTCTCACACAACGAAAAAAATCTTAACGGATCATAACTTTCCATGCTGGTGCAAGTTATTTTTAGTAATGTCTTTATGTGAAAGAATCAATCACGATCAATCTCTAAATATCAAATCTAAATTAATTAACCTTACCTTAAATTGCTCAATCACATTAATTAGGAAACAAAATAACCGATTTTAAGAAAATATCTACTCTTAATGGAGGGTATTACATACCAAACATAGGTACGTCATTAGCTCGCTTCCTTCCCTTCTCTTCCCTTCGTCCCTCAGTCCCATGCTCGTGGCGCTGAAGTGGCATCGACAGGCGATGGCGGCGAGGACAGCACGTGGCAGCCCCTGAAGCACGAACACGACTGCACCTCGGGTCTGCCGTCTCCCAAGATATGGGTGAGTTCTCGTGATGCCCACCCTAAACCCTCACGTCCTACAAATTCCTCAACCTCTACCATCTCGATTTCGTCACGCTCTGATCCAAATGACGATGCAGCTCCGGCCGATTGACAATGGTGGTTCACCATCCTTCCTCTCAGCACCCACTCACGGAGGAACGACACGCCATGCCGATCGAACCGGTCGAGATCACTCACCAAGATTGCTATTCGGAAGTTTTTGTCAAAAAGTGAAGAGTGAGCCACTTGTGCAGGTGCAGGTTTTGTTTTAAAAATCCAATTTGTTTATCCTTTTGTCGCTGAAATTGTTTACTAATTATGTCATTCGTCCCACCTCCTATGATTTTTTTGCTACCTCCTCCCACCTTCGCTGGTTTTTTGTAGATTTTTTCTTCCCCTCCTCCCACTTCATAGTTTTATTTTAGCGTCACCCTCTCACACAATGAAAGAAATCTGAAAAGATCAGAACTTTCCATACTGGCGCAAGTTATTTGGTAATGTAGAATCAATCACGAACAATCTCTAAAGATCAAATCTAAATTAATTAACCTTACCTTAAATCACTCAATCACATTAATTAGAAAACAAATAATTGATTTTCAGAAAAGTCGCTTAATCACATTAACCTTACCTTAACTCACGGATGGTAATCAATCTCCAAACAAAGGAAACAATACATCGAGGGAGCAGTAAATAAACTCCCTTTCTTATGACATGTATATGATCTTCCCGTCCCTCTCCGTTGTCGAGCGTTCTTGATTCTCGAGGCCGATGCTTGGGCTGCGTCACTGAGTCGCGACGGTGCCGGGGGACGAGGACGGCGAGGTCGGGTGCCGCGGCACCGCGTTGGCCGCGGCCGTGAAGGGGGCGAAGAAGGGCGGCTTCCCTGGCCCTGGGAGTTGGTGCGGTGGAAGCGGCACTTGAAGGGTCCGGCGTGGGTGGCCGGCGCACAGACGCACTTGGAAGCAGGCCCGTGGCGTGCGCCGGACGGCGTCAATGCCGACCCGTGCCACCTCCTCCACGTATTCTTGAAGCTGTGGCTGACCCATTTACATGAAATTAATTTCCTCAATTGTGGCGGCAAATATAATACACATAATCCATATTGTTATGCACTAGCGCGTGTGTGTGAAATAGATGGATTATGGTCACGTATCCAATAAGATGGATATGTGTGTGTGTGTGTGTGTTAGAGAGAGAGAGAGGAGAGAGGGGGAGAGAGAGTGTGGAAGAGGGGGGAGAGAGAGTGTGTGTAAGAATTTGATGGTAAAAAAGGTCGCCAATATCACTTGATATGTATGAGTATATTAATATTGAACTCTTAAAGTTAATGTGACCCCGTTGCAACGCACGGGCGTTCTTCTAGTTAACATGTGTGTTCGTGGCCTAGTGGCAACGCCAGCCTTTCTTCAACAGCGCATCGCGTTTTAATCTTGACCCACGTTTTTTAATTTCTTTTTGATATGCAAAAGTTCAAAAAAAGCTAAATATTCGTTGGAGTGGCCAACGGTCGAACTAGCAACCATTAAACAAGGAGCAGTTCGGCTTGAACAGCCACTACACCAGGAGTAGGGAGCTGTTAACTTTTGAAGTTAAACACCTATCTATATTTACTACAAAAAATTTGAATTTCAAATTTAATTGCAAATTCCGGTGCCCCTCGAGAAAAAAATGTCCACTTGGGATCCAAAACCTTGCTCATGATCGCATGGCGGCTATAAAAACCCACCCTGGCCGGCGCGCTCCTCTATCTCCATTCGCTCAAAGAATCTGCTGCATGCCGCCGCACGTCCACCTCTCCACTCAAGGCTCAAGCCCGCTCGAACGACCGGTTGCCGGCGCTGCACCGCTCTTTCGTGCAATGGAAGGAACTGAAGGACAGGCTGCCGGCGCAGTCGCGCAGACACCCCGCTCCCCCCGCAATGGAGGACCGGGCTGCCCCCGGCGCACGTCCACGTCTCCTCCAGGCGCTCCATCAACCGGCGGCTGTCGAAGCACCTCCACCACGCGAGCTCGAAGAACAGGCTGCCCCCGGCGCACGTCCACGGCTCCTCCAGGCGCTCCATCAACCGGCGGTTATCGAAGCACCTCCAGCACATGAGCTCGAAGAACAGGCTGCCCCCGGCGCACGTCCACGGCTCCTCCAGGCAATTGAAGGACTGGCTGCCGGCGCACATCCACCGCGCCCCCAAACAATGGAAGACCCGGCTGCCCCCCCCGCCCCAGCACGTCCACCGCTCCTCCACCCAACGGAAAGACCGGGTGCCGACGCACGTCCACCCCTCCTCCACGCGGTCACCATTAGTTCCTCCGACAACGTCGAAGTGGCGGCCGTGGGTGACGGGCGTGCGTGGCTAGGCACCGCCGTGACGGCGGCGTCGCGGCGATCCACGGCCTCGTGACCGTCTCTTCGGTCATGATCGGACTCAGTTCCCCCGGAAACTTCCAGGCAGTATTCCCGAGCGGCGTCTCCGTTCTCGTTGCCGGAGTGTGCACTATTGGCATTGTCGAGTACCTATCGGTCTGCATGCATAAAAAGGGCACGAAGGAGCTGCCAGTGCTGGAGGTGGCTGCTTCCGCCCTTGCCTTCACCGCCGGGGCTGCGCTACCGCTGCTTGCAGCCGTCCTCGCTCGGGCGTGGGTGTCTAGACTCGTGGCGGTGTGCACCACGAGCGCTGTTGGCCTCGCCGGCTTAGGTGCCGCGAGCGCGTACGTGGGCGGCAAAGACTACCTCCAGTCAGTGCTCCGCGTTCTATTCGGAGGCGGCCTCGCCGTGGCAATAAACTACGGTGCGCAGAAGCTCGTCGCCCCGTATTTATAATCATACTACAGCTCTGCTACAACTACTGTTGGGTATATTCATATACTCAAAGTAGATAAAGTTGTTTTTTTAGGGAAGTAGATAAAGTTGTTGTATTTGGTAATATATGTGTGTCTCGTGTAACTGGATAAAGGGATATATATGTGTTGGGAAATAAATAAAGTTTGTAACTATAAATACTGGCGAGGACAAAGCATAAGAAATATTCATAGACCTATAAAATGAAGTTACATATCTATTAGCTTAAACTCAGCTCTACGACCACCAGTGTCGAACAAATTGATTATCTCATCAGATGTGATCTTTGCAGCTATTTCCTTCCCAATATAGACGACCATGTAATGCCGAAGAAAGTCATCTCCCATTCTGTTTCAAAGGCGTGTCTTGACTAGTTTCATAGCTGAAAAAGCTCGCTTGGTTGTCGCGGTTGACACCGAAAGAGTTATGACCAACCGTAGTAATCTATCAACCATTGAGTACGTAGCAGCTTTACCTGTATTTAATAATTAAGGAGTCAAATAAGCAAAAGTTATGAACAACTGCAGTAGTCTATCAATCATTCAACCATTGAGTATGTAGCAACTTTACCTGTTTTAAATAATCCAATAGTCAAATCAGCAAGTGAAGGCGAACTCTTTAGCTCCGGATGGTTGCAAACATCAAGCTGGAAATGGGGAAGTTGAGACCCCAAATGAGCTCGTTCTTGACTAGAAAAGTCAGCAGGATAAAAATTTTCCACTAATGTGCATATATTAGACACGTCAAATGAGTCATGCCGTGGATCCAAAGATGCACAAAGTATCAAAAGCTCTGTGTTTTGAACATCGAAACGATCATTTAGCTCAACCAATTGCTGATCTATGGCAACATTGAACACATATGCTTTGTAGTGATGTAATGTAGTAGTGTTATCATGTTTGTTGCGAGACTTTGTTACATCTACATACCTACAAATCACATCATATATTAGTAAATATGATAAAAAATATTCTATATTATATGAACAAGAAAATATATGTTACCTGCTATTCAGATCAGGGATGTCAATCTCATGCTTCAAACAAAAAGATTGAACCTCCTGAAGAAGGGGATCCCAACCATCTTCTCTCAGCTTACCAAGTAGCACATTTGTGGTTGAGACCAAATCTAATGCATTCAAAATATCTAGTGACTTCTTTTGGAGTGTTTGACATAAAACATCAGTGATTTTCATGATTTTCTCCATTAGATGTAAAATGAACACAAAATCAAATGACATAATTATTTTTAGGGCTCCTACGACATCTCCTCTAGAATATTTCGAGGCTGCACGGTCATTTGCTATACTCCTTAGGACCTCAACTGTAGCGCCAAACATCTTCTGTAAACTCTGAATTGACTTGAAGTGGGAACTCCATCTAGTGTCACCAGGTCTTTGTAAAGTTCCTATTTGATTTTGCCCTTTTCCTGTATCGAGTTCTCCCAATTCAATTTCGCGTGCAATCTCCGCAGCTTTATTTGCTAACAACTCATCATTACATTTAGTCGATGCGCTAACAACATTTATAATGAAATTTGCATTTTGGAAAAAGTTATGCACATCATGTACCTCCCTTGTGTGGCAACAAGCGCTAATCAGAACTGATGAGCCATGCAATGCCCATAATATGCATAAGGGCAGTCATTCAGAATTAGAGCCTTCAATCCATTCCATTCACCTCTCATATTACTTGCCCCGTCATAGCCTTGTCCTCTAATGTCTTGGACATTCAAATTATTATCAGAAAGGACTTTGCAAATTGCCTTCTTGAGAGTCAAAGCAGTAGTGTCAGTGACATGAATTACATCAAGAAAACGCTCCTGTATGAACCCCTCGGTGCTCGGGAATCGAAGAACCAATGCCATTTGCTCTTTCTTTGATTCATCTCGTGCTTCGTCTACCATTATGCAGAACTTGCTAGTACCAATTTCATCTCTAATTTTTTCCTTAACTCTACTAGAAAGTAATGTGAGGATTTCTAGTTGCACCGTATGGGAGGTGTACTTCACATTCCTTGGAGCATTTTCCAAAACAACCGCATTCATCTCTTTGCTATAAGAAGCCAAGAACCTCACCAGATGAAGAAAATTACCCTGATTACTTGATCCCGGAGATTCGTCATGGCCTCTATAAGCACAAGCTTGGAATGTTAACCATCTGATGAAATCAACAAGAAAAAAGGTCATAACTTGCTTTAATGTACATTATAAAATATTTGAATTCTCAAAACAGAAAAGTTTGCTTACTTGATGCAATCAATTGTAACTTTAAGCCTTAGCCTTGCATCTGCGACCTTTTTTGCACACACTTTCACCATTGACTTGTCAATGTGAGTCAAACTATTTTTCAGGTTATCATGACACCGCTGAGAAAAGTTATGAGCGGAGTTGGAATCTTTGCACATGTGAGTTAAGAAAGCACATTTGATTCCATCATTCACCTTCTTCCAATTATTAAATCCCTTGACTCTGAATGCATCAGAGCCACACCTTCCACTTGGCTTTTTTGTGAAGAGAAAACAAGGTAGGCGGTACGCACGATGTGTTTCCATCGAATACTCAAGCCAAGGAAAAGAATTGAAATAATTGTATTGAAATCGACGACGATTTTTTCCTGGTTTATTATATGGATATTCTCTCATGTATGGCTGATAAGCTCCCTTCAAAATATAGAAGGGGCGTGCTTCTTCTTGCTCATCATGAGGGAGTTCCCAAATTTGCTGGCGCATACCGGGGTCCCTTACATATTTTGTGCTTTCAATTGTACCTTCTCCTGCTGCAACTTTTTCCGGTGCCACAACCTGTTGCTCATCAGTTTGCATATCAACAGGAATATCATTTGTTTGGTTATCTGCAACAGGTTGCTCCTCAGATGGAATCACATTTTTGGCACCAGTAGTGTTGGAGCTTGAAGTTGACCCAACTGGCGTGAAAAATAAATTTATCCCCCTAGTTGTTGGTGCTTTTCGCTTCCTCATTGACTACTATATAAAGGAAAACCATGATTAATAGATTAATTCACTATTCTGTAGACAACACTAACACACCAGATTAGGATAGTAGAATTTTAATTCATAATAACTGATAGCTACAAGTACGTAGTGGTACCTTCCTCTATCTGATCTTCCTTTCTCACTGCAAAACTCTGATGTAATGAAGCCTCCTTCTCTCCTCCAAGACTCCCTCCTTAGTCCTTACACAATGGACACACAACGGACAAAGACGATAGATCAGTAGCCGATAGGGTAAGGGCGGCGTGCGGCGCAGGACTGGTGAGCGCCTTACTGCGGAGCGGCAGCCGGGCAACCAGCGGTCAAGGCAGCGGCAAACAATGCCCTAGTGCAGGACACGATCAATGGATGGATTGATCGCATGGCCGCATGGATGGATTGACAATGAGTCAATGAGTCAATGACATGGGCTATTGGGCTTTCGGTCTAGAATAGTTATTATATTAGTACTCATATGGGCTAATATCTCTAAAATAATCTTATATGGGCTAATGATGTGATTATCTCTGGCCAATTAGCACATATACGGAATAGGAGCTCTCAACAAAATCATATCAAAGGCTTTCCCCTAGGGTTTCGCCTAGGGTTCCATCTATCCTCCGGCGGCGCAACTGCCGGAATCCACGTAAAATCTCCCCGACTGCTGGTCTTCTCTGGCCGCCGGTGAGATCTACCACCTTCCGTCGTGTGCGCGTGCGTGCATGGTGGATCTGATGTCTCAGGTGCAAGGAGGGGAGGAGGGAGCGACGATGGGGAGCGATGGTCTGGCGGCTGTCCGGCCAAGTGGATCGGACCGGCGAGGGGGGCTGAGGAAGATACTAGCAGGAGGGAGGCAAGAGCGAAACTTCAAGATGCGAGGAACCAAAGGCGGAGGGCTTTGAGGAGGAGTATGGCGATTATTATGGCCTGATCCAGACTTGGAAGATCAATTAGGGATGAAGCTGCATGGCGGGAGGAGGAAGAGCTTGACTTCTCGGAGGAAGTGGATGATCTCATTAAGGACGTGCGCTGGTTGGCTCTCTTTCGGGTACACACCACAAAGCCGTTTAGCCATGCCGCATTGATGCAACAGATGCGTAATGCTTGGGCAGCGGCACAAGGGGTTACCTTCAACGTAAAGGGCCCTAATTTATTCTTAGTTCAGTGCCATTGTTTAGGTGATTGGAGGAAGATCATGGACGGGGGGCCGTGGCTGTTCAGGAGAGCTCCGGTAGTGCTGCAAGAATACGATGGTTTCTCAGATGTCAAGGGCTACAGACTAAACAAGATACCGGTCTGGGCTAGAGTGAAGGGGCTGCCAGATGGCCTAACAAGGAGGAGAGAGTTGGCTGAAAAAGTTGCTGCCAAGGTGGGCGATCCACCTTTCAATGTGATTATGAATGAGGGAAGGATAAACCCAGCTTCTACCCTTCGAGTTAGGGTTTATGTGGATGTTAACATCCCTCTTGTTCGTTTTGTGCCAATCACTTTAAAAGAGTACAAGAGATATAGTGTCTACTATGAGAAGCTCCCGGACTTTTGTTTTGCATGTGGAAGAATGGGCCACCTAGTGATTTAATGTGGTGACGGGGTGCATGATCCAAGATCCTTGAATGGGGGACTGGCTGCTATGGGAGCCGGAGATTTCAGTAGCCCAAGGCGCAGGGGGGCGTGAGAGGGGTGACGGAGGAGGAAGAGGTAGAGGGAGGGATGCTGGACGGGAGAACAAAGGAGGCAGAGGAGGAAGGGGTTCGGGAGGGGGTAGAGGAGGTGAGCATGCAGAGGAGGTTTCTGAGACAGATGCTCAGCGTATGGAGATGGATGGAGTGAATGATGATTCCAGGAGGCAGTCTAGCGAGGATGGCGGTGTGAAGGGAGCTCGCAAACGGCTTGTGGCAGCGGATGGTACTGTCAATGTTAGGGGCCAATTGGTTCCAAATTTAGCAGGGAAAGTGGCTGTTTCGGTCTTGCGTATTGAAGGGGCGACTACTACAAGCGCCACTGAAGCGTCATCTACACCGGAGAAAGATCAGGTGGTGAAAAGGAGGAAACAGGATGAGGGGATGGTTCTGGATGGTATTGAAAGTGAATCTAAGGCGGCCTCCGGTGAGGAGGACCGCCGAGCCCAATGAGGACTATGTGCTGGAACTGTCGAGGAATTGGCGACCTGACGATTTCGTGAGCTCCGCGATCTCGTGGAGGCTTGTGCGCCGACGGTGCTTTGCATAGTGGAGACACAGATTGCGAAGTATAGGGTGGAAGGCTTGGCGGGTAGTTTAGGGTTTTCTAGTAGCTTTGGAGTAGCGAGTAGTGGTCGAAGTGGAGGTCTATGCTTGTCTTTGGAAGAATAATATTAATCTTGAAATAAAAACTTTTTCTCAGTATCACATTGATTCAGTGGTTACGGAGGCAGGGAAGGACCCGTGGCGCCTCTCTTGTTTCTATGGTGCGGCAAGCCGAAGTATGAGATATAAAACTTGGGATACGGTGAAGTTCTTTAGAGGAGAAAGTACTTTGCCATGGGTGTGCTTAGGCGACTTCAATGAGATGTTGAGGCCCGAGGAACAATTTGGCCCAAATGAGAGGGATAGTGCACAGATTGCAGGGTTCAGAGAAGCTATAGATGTGTGTGAGCTGGCAGATCTTGGCTATAAAGGACTAGACTGGACGTTTGAGAAGAGAATTGTTGGGGGAGATTATTGCAGGGTTCGGCTCGATCGGGCCCTTGCGACCCCGAGCTAGTCTTCTATGTTTCCTTTTGCCTCTCTCGAGCACTTAACAGCAGCGAAATCAGACCATAGTCCTATCATGTTGCTTAATGAATTGGAGTCAAATAACTTAAGGCTGGCCCTCAGGAAGCCTTTCAGGTATGAGTGCATGTGAGAGCAGGAAGAATCTTTCTCTGCAAGGGTACAGGAAGCTTGGCGTGTGGATCAGCCAGCAACTAATGTTCATGATCTTGCATAAAAACTAACGAATGTGGCTGTATCTCTTAAGAATTGGGGACGGACTACTTTTGGTTCGGTCCGAGGTGAGCTTCGAGAGCTAAGGCGGAGACTAGCTGAGTTAAGGGCTGCACCTAATCGTGTTGGACCAGAGGCAGAAGAGAAAAAGGTCCAGGACCGGATTGTGGAGTTGTGTTACAGGGAGGAGATCATGATGCGGCAACGATCTAGAATCCGCTGGCTTTCAGAAGGAGATAGTAACACCCAGTATTTCCAGAAAAAGGCAAGTGCGAGAAGAGCAAAAAATACAATTACTAGCCTGACTAGAGGGGATGGTTCGGACACCTCAGATCCTGATGAGATGGCCGGCATGGCCACCAGCTTCTATGAGCAATTATACACCTCTGAGGGAACCATTGGCATTGAAGAGGTGCTCTCACATATACCATCTTGAGTGGACGGGGACATGAATGCCCGTTTGAATGCTGTTTTTACGAAAGGAGAAGTCAAAGATGCTTTGTTTCAAATGTTTCCCACAAAAGCTCCGGGACCGGATGGTTTCCCGGCACACTTTTTTCAGCGGCATTGGGAGTTATGTGGTGATGAGATTACATGCATGGTAATTCGGGTGCTTAATGGAGAGGACTCACCGGAGGATATAAACCTCACGTTCATCGTTCTTATTCCCAAGATAGCAAGTCCAAAACTTTTAGGACAATTTCGACCTATAAGTCTTTGCAACATGGTTTACAAAATCGCGTCAAAAGTCTTAGCCAACAGGTTGAAGGTTATTCTCCCCGAGGTAATTTCCGAAGAGCAGTCGGCCTTCGTTCCTGGTCGCCTTATCACGGATAACTTTATAGCAGCCTATGAATGCTTGCACTACATGAAGTCTAGAAGGATAAAGGGCAATCGTTTTTGTGCGCTTAAGCTCGACATGATGAAGGCTTATGATCGGCTAGAGTGGTCATACTTAAAGGCGGTAATGCTCAAGTTGGGAATCAACCCACGTTTTACAGATACTGTAATGAGGTGCGTCTCATCCGTCTCTTTTTCAGTTCTGTTTAATGGAGGTATAATGGATGAATTCAGGCCATCGAGGGGACTTCGCCAAGGAGATCCTATCTCTCCATATCTGTTTCTCATTGCTGCAGAAGGGCTATCTTGTTTGTTAAAGGCAGCAAATACAGGAGTACATGGTCTTGCGGTTGCACCTGCGGCTCCATCAGTCAATCATCTGTTGTTCGCCGATGACAGTCTTTTGTTCTTTGAGGCAACAAGGGCAACTGCAGAGAAGGTCCAGAGCCTCTTAAAGATGTATTGTGATGCATCTGGACAGCGCATTAACACTGATAAATCCTCGATTTATTTTAGTAAAATGGTCCACGAGGCCCAACGCAATGAGATTAAACTCCTGCTTGATGTTCACAATGAGGCATTGACTGAGAAATATCTTGGGCTTCCTACTGATGTTGGCAAGGCGAAGGAGGGCTGCTTCTGTATTTGAAGGACAGGATTTGGAAGCACATCCAAGGATGGATGGAAAAGTGTCTTTCAGCAGGAGGCAAGGAAGTACTCATAAAGTCAGTTGCTCAATCCATACCAACATACTCCATGGCATGTTTCAAGCTACCTCGTGGATTATGTGAACATATCAATGGTCTACTACGAAAGTTTTGGTGGGGTAGCAAACAAGGTCAAAGGAAGCCAAAGCATGGGTTTCTTGGAGGACTATGTAAGCCCAAGTTCATGGGGGTTTAGGCTTCAGAGATATTGAACTTTTCAACCTCGCTCTATTATCCAGGCAGGTATGGCGTCTGCTCCAGGAACCAGACACACTTAGTGCGCGGATTTTAAAAGCCCGGTATTACCCTTTGGTGGACATTCTTGATGCAACCTTAGGATCTCACCCGTCACAGGTGTGGCGCTCGATACTTGAGGGAAGAGACATTCTTGCTCTTGGACTGATTAAGAGGATTGGTTCTGGTATAGGTACGCGCATCTGGGAGGATAACTGGCTACCTCGTGATTACAGGCTGAGGCCTATCTGCCAAATATCGACAAACCCACCACAATTTGTCTCAGAACTCATTGATCCTGTAACAAGGACATGGAGGAGGGAGGTGATAGAACAACACTTTATTGCACCGGATGTCGATGTTATTCTTAATATACCGTTGAGTTCGAGGGTGCAGCCAGATTTCTGGGCATGGCACTATGACAGAAAGGGATTTTTCTCGGTCCGGTCGGCATACAGGATGATCAACGCAGTCAAATTTCAACGGGAAGATTGGCTTGAACACAGGGGAGGCCATTCGAATCCAGCTCGGGAAAAGAAGGCGTGGTCCTTGCTATGGAAGGTCAAAGTCACCTCAAAAGTCAGAATTTTTGTATGGAGGCTTTCACATACATCCTTACCGGCCCGGTTCCACAAGGCACGGAAGGAAGATGGCGGACTCGCCGGCTTGTTCTTTGTGTGGTGCGGAGAATGATAATTGGAGACACTCACTTTTTGATTGCCGGATGGCAAGGTGTGTATGGGCGCTGGGTGATGAGGAGACCGTGGAGCATGTTCTCTCTAATCAATCCGATGATCCCAAATTGTGGCTCTTTGGCTGTTTGATACAAAGTGGAGCGGAAGGAGTTGGCAAAAGTTTTGGTCACCATGTGGGCCATTTGGTGGGCAAGGAGGAAAGCGATCCATGAAGAAGAATTTCAAAGCCCCTCGTCCACTATGTGTTTTATCAACAGATACCTAGAGGATCTTGACATTGTCTCCATGAGCAAACCTGCAATTTGGACAGCCACCGCAGCAGCGATCCCACAGTGGAAGGCGCCCGGAGGGGAGGCAGTTAAAATCAATGTGGATGGTGCAATCTCATGAACGGCAAAAGGGGTGCAGTCTCGGCGATAAGCAGGGACAAAGAAGGGAGGTATTTGGGCTCCTCGGCTGTCACTTTTGATGGTTTGGTTGACGCAGCGAATCTGGAAGCACTTGCGTGCAGCGAGGCTTTAGCTCTGGCAAAGGACCTCAACCTCCCACACATGATCATAGGTTCTGATTGTATGCAAGTGGTCTCGGGCATCAGGGGAGATGTGCTATCATCTTATGCTGTAGTTATTAGTGAAATTAGGGAGTCTATGAAAGATTTTGTGAGTGCTAGTTTTAGATATGAGTGCAGGGAGGCCAATGCTGAAGCTCATGCCATTGCAAAGGCTGCTTCAGCTCTCCCTGCTGGTCGCCGCTTGTGGCTAGGGATCCTACCGAACATCACTTGTATTCCTTCTGTGTTATCTTTGGAATAAAATCCTTAGTTCACCTCAAAAAAAATTAGCACATATACAGTATACTACTACCTACTAGAAATTATGCTACTGCTGTGGTGCACTACCAGCCACCTATCTCATCGCAAGTTAATGCCACTGGCAGGTCTCCTTCCAGGAAGGTTTGGTAGATTACCTGTGTATTCTTATCATCATAGTCTGGGCATGTATAGATTTTTTTTTGTTTCAGAATGCTTGTAGTAGGAGAGTACGAACAACATCATTTGTGGTGTGAATCATGTGTTCTGCCTTACCGTTTTGTTGGGGGGAAAGGGCGCACCCGTGTATGGGCAAGAAACACGGCAGGTGATGCCATGGTTAGAGATGAAGGTGCGGAGGAAAGTGTTGATGAACTCGCCGCCATTGTTACATTGCATACACTTGATGGTAGTATGGAATTGTGTAAGAATGTAAAGAAAGAAACGTTGGAGGGTGGGGAAAGTGTTTCATTTGTCTCGTAGGGGAAATGACCATGAATAATCTACTACCTAAAAAACACGTAAGGTTCCCTCTCCCCTCTTACGTCGTCCCACCCTTCGTCCTCCCTCCCCGTACAATATCCCACACCGGTTTTCCTCTCCTTTCTGGTTTTTCTATCTTGAATTGGTTTTCATCTGGCGGACATACCAGGATCAATCTTTGGTAAGACCAATCAATTCTTGTATGGTATGGTAATCAATTTGGTAACACAATCAATTCACATCAATCACAGACCGTATTCTTCTCTTCCTTCTCTTCTCTTCTATTTATTAACGCGGAACACAATCAATACATGTCATTCTTTGGTAACACAAATAAATCGTATCATATGGTAATCAATTTCCTGCCTTTTCTGTCTATTTATTGTTTTGCTCATAAAATCTCTTCCTTCCTTTCTTGATTTCCTCTAATTTATCCCATGATAATTAGAAGACCTTACATGGGAACGCAAGACCCTACATGCACTGCTGGTGGGATTGCACTCGCGCCGTGCCTCAAGGTCACCATCCTCCTCGAGGAGAAGAGGCTTGAGCACCTTGACCAAGGAAGATCACGGCACTGTGAGTACCCGCCTCAAGTTTGCACCAACAATGGAGGACACTTGAGGCCCAGACCTCCGTCTCCTCCGCGCACCTATGTTGTTGCCGCCGTCAAGCCCTCTTCCTGATGTAGTCGCCACAGGCATCACCGCTGAACCCTCGGATGTGCGTCTTCCACCAGTTCATGATTGGAAGGCCGGACTCAGACTCGTGCCCTACTCTCTCTCGGCACAGAACCACAACCAACTCTTTTCATCACCGAGTCACTGGGAGATGGGAAGCAGAAAGAAGACGTCGCACATTTTTCTGGAAGGACCGAGGTTGACTAGACAGCAGACTCCCGGGCAAACGATCGGGCGAGCGTCAACTGCTAGCTAGAAGGATGCGGCAGCGAACAGCGCGACAAAAAATGACCATTGTTGAATCTAGCATGTCTCCTAATAAGCAACATGTGGCGATGGACATTTTCTCTACCATATGAATGATAGTTGGTTATTTGTTTTCACGAGTTTCTTATTGTCAATTTGTCATCCAATGCCACTGTCCATTGCTTTCTTCTTAAAAGTTTATTACTTAGTCTATCAGTGTTTTCTGTATTTGAATGATTGTGTCCAGTATAAGGGTTAGTTTGTTGATAAATGAAACAGGCTGGTTTGGTGATTAAGAAAATGACACGATGAGGCCATGTGCATCACCAATAACATTCATTCTGGCCATATATGTGAGTTAGGAAGAATAGTATTAGGGACAATATTTGTGGGAGTATAATCAGAGAGAAGGATTGATGATGGAGATTTCATTCAGGGCGAACCAAAAATAGAACGAGGGTGTCGATGGAGAAGAGACAACATGCATTTTCATGTGTAGTAACTCGGAGTTAAGCTTGCACACGTCGTTTGAGCTATACCTATTTTTCCCGTTGCAACGCACGGGCAATTACCTAGTGCGAGTAATAAACAAGTACAATCAGGTAATATTGGCAACCTGAAAAATTTATAACCGGAGAAGTCCAAAGGTCACAATGAACAAGTTGAAAGGGAGCATTAGTAACATTATTCGAAGAAGGGAAGCTAAGGCGAGGTTGTCACCCTAATTGACAATCTAGAAGAAAAGTTTTGGAAGAGTAGCTAGGGAGGCCTTGTCCGGATGGCCATGGTGCCGAGGCCATAAATCGCCATTGGTGATAGAAAAAGCAGCGTCTCCGGTTGGTGTCCTGCCATAGAAAGGGTGCATAGGGCTGGGGCTGCTGGACATCATGAAGAGTCTCTGGTTGGGCAGATCCTTCACACAAAAACCAGATGGGGTAAATTCAACAAGAACTTCGTAATCAGTGGAAATTTTTCGGACAGAGATTAAATCAGTGACTATATTATGACAGACTACAACATCATGCAAGGAAAGATTGGTGTGTGTGTGTGGGGGGGAGGGGGGGGGGGAGGGGGAGGGAAGTAGATCCAGTGCCAATTATAGGTAAACGATCCCCATTGCCAACGGAAACACTAGATAAAAAATGCTTTGGAAATGGATGCAATGATGTGAGATTACTAGAGTTACCGGTGACGTGAGTGGATGCGCCGGAGTCAAGGATCTAGTTGGCGCCCGATGCATGAAGGCCTTGGTGGCTGTAGGCGTGACGGGTAGGGTATTGGAGTAGGCGGAGGAGGGTATGACGTCAACGGGTAGGGTGTTGGAGTGGACGACATGCAACACGAGATCAACCGTGTCGTGGCTGCAGCAGAGCTGGAGGTGGCAAAATATATCTCCAACGCCACCGAGCACGCCGAGGAAATCATCCGCGAGGCCGAACACATCGCCGACGAGGCTATCTTGGCGGCGGGCATCAAGATGTCTGCGGTCACATCGTATTCGAAAGACATGAGCCGACAGGCCCTCGCCGAAGTAGACGCCGCAAATGAAGCGCGCTACACCAACGAGGAGGGGGGCAGGGTGGCGACGAGGAGAACGGGGCGGCGACGACGACAACAACAACGATGAGGAGGATGGCGGCGATTTCAAGTAGTTCTGTTAGGTTTCTAGTATTATGCTTGTTATTTATGCAAGTACTTTTGCTAATACGGTAATGACATTAGTCTTTCTTACTTGTAAAGTTTTCAGTTGATGGTCGTCCGTTCTATTTCAACACCCCATCTCCTCCCACTCTCTCGGAACCGGCTCCTCTACCGTCCAGTGAGCACGGTAGGGATGCTACAGGAGCCTGCCTTTGGGCATCCATCAGCTGTCAGATGTAGTATAAACGGCTTAGATCACTTTGCTACAGTATATAAACAGTGCACATGCTACAGGACGACAACAGTGCATCCCGCTACAGTGCGGGAAACAGTATTCGGTTACAGTACACACTGCCGTGCCTTCTGTTTTTACCCTGCCCGGGACACTGTAGTATCCCTGCCCGGGACACTGTAGTATCCCTGCCGTGCCCACTGCACGGCAGAGGAGCCGTTTCCCTCTCTCTCCATCCTGACAGCTGGGCCATCCAGTATCGACGTAGGAGGCAGCACCAAGCGTAATGCTGGGTGGCGCGCCCGCGTGATCGAGCGTACCCGAGCGGCCGCTCGTCCACCGTCCATCTCATCCTCGATCACGCCGCGTGGATGGATAGGTCTGACCACGGCGGAGGCAGAGAGAGCTCCAAAACGCACACCAACCATTCGTTCTTGTCTGTTCCCCTTTCCTCACCACTCCAGGTCCAGGGGGCATCGTCGACGAGCGCCCGACGACGGGACAGCGACCACCATGCAGGGGGAGGCGAGCACCACCAGTTTTGATCGAGCGGCTCGCGAGCGCGATGAAAGAAGTGGAGGGTGAAGGAAGGAGAACCCGCCGGCGACGCGAAGGGGAGGCGGACGACGGGGCGCGGCGAACCGCTACATCTCCGTGGAAAAGAAGGTAACTCGCGTGACGCAGCTCTCTATTTTTTCCGTCTCGCGAACGGGCGCAGGGGGATTTCGCCCACGCGGCGGCATCATTCTTGTCGACGAAGAGGGAAGGGGGATGGGATGCTAGGGTTGCCGGAGACAGGGGAAGGAAATCCACAGCCAGGATCCCCGGAATCGATACGCACAAGCACTTGCAGCAAAATCTCTCACCCCCGCGCGTGCAATTTCTCACATTGAGGACCTCACGAGCCCGCGATTACTGTGTTCAAGAAATCCAACTAGACTTTTTTAGCGCATCAGCACGCACACGATTTTCCTCACGGTTTTGGGGCAAGATGCTTAGCTGACAACAGCACCAACGTTTTTTAGGCAATTTATGAGCATTTTGACGCATCATGTAGGCAATTCATTGTACAGACGGTGGGCACTTATGCAGAACCTTTTTTCAGGAATAGACAAGGTGCTTTTGTAGATAAAAGTGTAGGTACAATGTAGTCTATTTTCTTAGGAAACGTAGGGAAAATTGCAGGAGGTACAATGCAGGCACACTTCGTTGTATATAGGCTACTTTTTTCAGGAAATGTAGGAGAGGGACGTAAGCTAGGGGGGAGGGAGGCAAAAATACCTACATATTTTCTGGGGTCAGGCAATACTAGCAATACAAAAGGATATCTCCCAGGCAATAGAGTAGTGTGTCAGTAGTCAAATCCTGTTTCTAATGTTAGCTGAACATCATTTAGGGGAGGGGGAATACTACTAGCAAATAGAACATCGTCAATATAAGTAGGCAATACTGCTATCCGGAGGGAATTATTCAGTTTTTACTTCCGCGTACATACTGGATAAAAATGCCGCCATCTACTGTATTTCTTTGTGTAGGAAAAATACACTGCATAAAATGCCCGCCATCTATTGGATATAAAGTACGCAGTACTGCAAATGTTGCGGAACATCTATTAAGTGGATATAGGCTCAATTTTTAGAGATAAAAAATGGTTTCCTGTATTTTTAGTGCCAGTGTGAACTTCTTTGCCTACCTTCAGTTTTTAATTTGCCTATGAACCCAACCAGTGTATGCAACCTTGTATGAAACATCATGTTTTATTTGCCTGGAAATTTGCCTATATAATTGACCCCGTTTATGAAACATCATGTTTTATTCGCCTACTTTCAGAGTTTAATCTGCGTACAAACATGCAACCTTGTGTTATTTGAGTATAATACTAGTGTCAACGTTTTTGCCTACCTCCAGTTTTTAATTTGCCTACAAACAGAGTCATGTGGATGCAACCCTTTGTGTTATTCGAGCATAATGCCAGTGTCAGCGTTTTTGCCTACCTCTAGTTTTTAATCTGCCTACCAACAGAGTCATGTGTATGCAACTCCTGTGTTATCCGAGCATAATACCAGTGTCAACGTCTTTGCCTACCTCCAGTTTTTAATCTGCATAACAACAGAGTCATGTGTATGCAACCCTTGTGTTATTCGAGCATAATACTAGTGTCAAACCTTTTTGCCTAGCTCCAGTTTTCAATTTGCCTATGAACTGTACCCTGTGCATGCAACCTTGTATTTTTTTAGCCCAATGCTAGTGTCATTTTTTTGTCTACTTCCATGATTTAATTTGTAGTCACACTGAAATCATGTGTATGCATCCTTTGTGTTCTTCTTACATTCGTCTACTTCAGGTTATCAAATTTATTGTATAACCTGGGCGCAGCTATCTACTGGCTGCCTACTTTTTTTTTCTGAAAATAAGCAGGGGTTAGAGAGGGAGTAGGCAAAAACATGGAGTTGCCCCACCCTGATCGAAAATAAACAGAGGTAAACCAACCGGGAGGTGAACTAAATTGCCTTCTTATTCTCCCCACCAAGTATCTCTCTACTAAACATCTCACTAAAGTCGCCGACACACCACTAAATTAATGGCGTAGAGTCGCCTACCATCCCACCACCCCACCACATAGCCACTGCACAGCGGAAAGTGGGGCGGTAGTTTTTCTTTCGTGTTTTACGCCTAACACGAAAAACATACTCGCCTCCCCCAGTGTCGTAGATCGCCTCACCCGTCGAAACCAAGTCACCTAAACCATTGTACCCTTCCAAATCGCCTAAGACGGGAAACACACTCACCTACGCCCTGGTGACCAAGGTCGCCTCACCTGTCGAACCAAGGCGCCCAAATCAACGCACCCTTTCAAATCGCCTAACACGAAAAATATACTCGCCTCCCCGGGTGACCTAGGTCGCCCCACCAGTCCGACCAAGTCGCCCAAACCAACATACCCTTCCAAATCGCGTAAGAAAAAAAACACAGTTGCCTACCACCGGTGACCTAAGTCGCCTCACCTGTCGGACCAAGTCGCCTAAACCACTGTATCTTTCCAAATCGCCTAAGACGGAAAGAACACTCACCTACGCCCCGGTGACCTAGGTCGCCCTGTCAGTCCGACCAAGTCGCTCAAACCAACGCAACCTTTAAATTTTCCTAACACGAACAACATACTCGCCTCCCCCGGTGACATAGGCCGCCTTACTCGTCGAACCAAGACGCCTAAACCACTTTACCCTTCCAAATCGCCTGAGATAGAAAACACACTCGCCTACCCCCGGTGACCTAGGTCACCCCACCCGTTCGCCCAAGTCGTCTGAACCATCGTACCCTTCCAATTCGCCTAAGACGGAAAACACACTCGCCTACCCCTAGTGACCTAGGCCGCCCCACCTGTCCGACCAAGTCGTATAAAACCACCATACCCTTCCAAATCGCCTAAGACGGAAAACGCACTCGCCTACGCCCCGGTGATCTAGGTCGCCCACCTGTCCGACCAAGTCGCCCAAACCAACGCACCCTTCCAAATCGTCTAACACGAAAAACATACTCGCCTCCCCCGGTGACATAGGTCGCTTCACCCGTCCGACCAAGTCGCCTAAACCACCGTACCCTACCAAATCGCCTGAGACGGAAAACACACTTGCCTACCTCAGGTTACCTAGGTCACCCCACCTGTCCGACCAAGTCGCCTAAACCACCGTACCCTACCAAATCGCCTGAGACGGAAAACACACCCGCCTACCTTGAGACGGAAAACACACTCGCCTACCTCAGGTGACCTAGGTCACCCCACCCGTCCGACCAAGTCGCCTAAACCATCTTACCCTTCCAAATTGCCTAAGACGGAAAACATACCCACCTACCCCTAGTGACATAGGCCGCCTCACCCGTCGAACCTAGTCGCCTAACGACCGTACACCTTCCATATCGCCTAAGACGGAATACATACTCACCTACCCCCCGGTGACCTAGGTCGCCCCACCCGTCTAACCAAGTCGCCTAAACCACCGTACACCTTCCAAATCGCCTAAGACGGA
Organism: Aegilops bicornis; assembly: GCA_021605145.1. NCBI lineage: Eukaryota > Viridiplantae > Streptophyta > Magnoliopsida > Poales > Poaceae > Aegilops > Aegilops bicornis. The sequence continues at coordinate 628,615,400 of CM038674.1, read as the reverse complement.
AAACATACTCGCCTACCCCCAGTGACCTAGGTCGCCCCACCCGTCGAACCAAGTCGCCTAAACCACCGTACACCTTCCAAATCGCCTAAGACGGAAAACATACTCGCCTACCCCCGGTGACCTAGGTCGGCCCACCCGTCGAACCAAGTCGCCTAAACCACCGTACCCTTCGAAACTGCCTAACAAGAAAAACATACTCGCCTCCCCCGGTGGTATAGGTCGCATCACCCACCGAACCAAGTTGCCTAAACCACCGTACCCTTCCAAATCGCCTAAGATGAAAAACATACTCGCCTACCCCGGTGGCATAGGTCGCCTCACCCGTCGAACCAAGTCACCCAACCAAAACACCCTTCCAAATCGCCTAAGACGAAAAACATAATCGCCTACCCCCCGGTGACCTTGTGCACCATTGCTAGGCAGAGTTAAAGCCGGGCTGAACAAGGCAGGGGCATGTGCAACATTTTCAGTTGCCGTCGCATCAGACACATCAGCAACAGCAGTCACCGCAGCAGGAAACTCCACACCGATGACATTTTGGATAGGTGCAGAAAGCAAACTGGGTGATTCGCCCACCCCTCGATAGGAATAGACATTTTTCCAGGAGGGACTTGTGTACAGTATAGTGGGCCTCCATCACAATCATCAAAGTCATCAGGTAGTTTATTGAGATCAAGCTCAGGCATCTGCACATTTTTAGAAGATAGAATAGAGATTCTTGTGAAAGAGATATAACGAAAATGAGAACATACAAACTTCTCTTTTTTTGTTTCTTTTTTACTACTAGTCAGTTTGGCAGATCTTGTTTACTACTAGTTGACAGGAAAATGCCAGTTCATGAATTTGCAGGATGCGTCCATTATTTTTTATTTCTACTACTAGCTCACACTTTTTTTCCCTAGCCATTTGTTTTTGTAAGCAACTAGTGTCTTGTCAATTCATCTACTTTTTTATTAGGGATGTAGGCAAGGTTTCGCTCGCCTTTTTTTAGCAATACAGAATAACTACACAGAGTTTATAGCAATCAGTTTTTTTCAACTCCTATTTTTAATGCTGAGGCCTGGTGCAAGACAATAGGCAAGATAATAACAAGTTTCAAGAGCACAGCATCTTCTATCTAGAATCCAGATTCAACATGGGGAAGGGGAGGACAACTACAGGTGGAGAGCAGATTTGTTGGCAAGATCCAATTTCCGGTGTAACCTAGTAGTATCATGCTTTTGCCCAAGAAAAAAAATTAGAAAAATAGATGGAGAATCCTGTGTTGTTTCTGAAGGGAGAAAAATTGCCTAGTTTCTGGTGGTATTCTTGCCGGAGTTGTCCCAGATTTTTGCCTGATACGCAACAAAGAGTTGTTGACAAATATCGTTGCGTCCTTCAGGATTTGGTCTGCTCCCCCCTCCCTTTCTGTTCTTTTTTTCATGCAAGGGAGCTCCCCCAGCCTAGGCCATGGCATGCGGCGGACTTCCTTTCTTAGCACAGGTGGGGGGCCGTACGTGGCCAACTTCCCGAAATGGCAGGCCGCGACATCGCGCGCACGCGAGATAGCAGTGCCCATTTCTTCTTCTACTTCTTTCGTCCGGTGAAAAGTGTATATATGAATTTTTTAGGACAAATTATGGAGTGGAGTAAAAAAATTGCATGAGAAAGGTGCAAGCCACCATCTCTCCTTTTTAATTACCATACCCCCAATGGCCTAAGTGCACGAAAAAAATTAAAAAGATCATGTGTAGAATGCTATTGGTCTTGATTACCGTGTGATGAGAGAGAAGTAATTTTTTCTACTTTAATTGGGTGCGTGGGACGTTTCGGCGCGTTCCAGCGATGGCGGGAAAGTCGCGCGCGGGAACGATTTGCGCGCGCGCGGGAAAAGGCAGCAAGTCGTGCGCTTTTTTTGGCGCACCACTTCTCGCGCGCCTATAAAATGCGGCGCTCGCCACGCGCCTATTCCACACGCTTCTCTTCCTCTTTCGTTGCCACGCACGCCTCCACCGCTTCCTCGGTTGCTTCCGCCAGCACGCAACCGCTCGGCTCCCCGCCACCATGCCGCCCAGCAGCTGCCGAGGCGTCGGGCTCGTGGCGTCCGCCGCCCTTCAATGGCGGGTTCTACTCGGAGATACGGTCCGCCAACTCCGGCTCGGCCTCGGCACCTTTGAGGCGGCGCACGAGGCCGCCACAGCGACGCTGGGCGGCGTAAGCGCCTAAGGCACCGCGCGGCAGATGAACTTCCACGACGCCCACAAGCTGTAGCAGGCGCTGGATGTCGCCCCGCCGCCTCGTCTTCGCACGGCACAAGACCGTGCGTGTCACGCTGAGCGGCAGAACCGCCTCCTCGCCGCCCATGAGGACGAGCGGGTCATGGCGGAGTGGCGCCAGCAACACCCGGAGGACGTCTCCTACGAGCAAGCCTACTGGGCAAGGCGCCGCAAGGAGGAGACGCAAAGGCGCCGCGCTGAGCGGTTGGACAGGCGTCGGCGGAAGGCCCTGGTGCTATCCCAGTGCGATGTCGTTGAGAATGGTGGTGAGACGATCTTTGTGTCTGACGATGATCGCTGGGAAGACATGTGGCTCGATACCTCGGATTAGACCAGCGAGGATGGCGACGATGACTATGACGACGACGACTGGGAGTAGGTTGTAGCTGCACTAGTAGTTTTTATCTATGTCCTTGCACTATCTAAATAGTTTTTTATCTCTCTATGGTATGGAACTATGTAAAATATCTATATATCGTTTTTTCTATCTATGAATTTTATTAAAAAAAAATATACGCATTGTTTAGCGCGCGCTGCATTTTAACGCTGCCGCTGGAGCTATGCGCACGCTCAATTTTGACGCGTCTGCTGGAGGCACCGCTGCCGACCGCGCCAAACCAGGCGAAAGGCGCGCGGCAAATGCTTTTTTTGCGCGGCTGTTAGAGATGCTCTTACATTAGTGCTGCCATTCTCAGTAAGTTTCAAATCGCTATGTACGCCGGCCGAATACTTCATCCTCCATCACTCTCCTTGTATTTTTATCTCCTCCAAGCTCTGTTTCCTCCACCACGCTCGCTCGCAGTTGCCCGGTTACTCCTGCTGCCGGAGTGCTGGTGCCGCTCGCTCCCCGTTGCCGGAACGTGGAAGTCGCAACCCTTGATTGCGTGCTCGGTGGCCGTCGCTGGGACTGCATGGAGGTCGCACACCTGCCAGCACGCCCGCTTGCTGTCGCCGTACGCCCGTACCTCCTCTCTCTCTCTCTCTCTGAACCCAACCACCCCGACACCCCCTCTCCTGCGGCGGCCCGTCTCTCCCACGACCACCCCGGTGTCCTCCCTCATCCTTTCGTCTTTCTCCTCTCATGCTGCCTCTCGGCGACTCGGCCCATGATGAACGCATCCAGGGAGGGTTTCTACTGCCGCCACCTTGTCGGCCGGACACTGCCATCCACTGTCAAAGTCTAACCAGCTGCAACCGCCGGCCCTGACCACGCCGCCTCGCTGCCTCCCCTGGTCGGCTGCAGCAGCATCCTGTCACAACGCCGCCTCCCCCGACCAGCTGCAGCCGACCAAGACCCCACGGCCGTCCAGTTCCAGTTGTGTCCCAGCCGTCGGCCTTTCCCGAGCAGCCGACTCCACCTGCAGTGGTTTCCTCCTCCCCGTAATTTTTCTCTGTTCGCTGCTCACTGCTGGGTTGATGTATGCTGCTTGCTGACGTTGTTGTGCTGTTGCTGCTGATTTCTTCTTGAAGAAGTGAGTTGTTTCCGTAATAAAGATGTCTCCAGACGAAGTCTTTTTTTTTTTGGCGGGGATCCAGACGAAGTCATTTGTTGTTATGTCTTTTGGAAGAACCAACCGATCGAATAACAATAGCCAACAGCAGGGCAAGGATGGTTCAAGGATGTGGCCAATCAATTGGGAATAGCGATTTTCTTTCCAACTTCCAAATTCCTAGGAAATAGGACGGCTACAAACTGTTAGTTCTAGAAATACACTAGCACATATGCCCATGTATTGTAACGAGAAAAAATAATATTTTATGCAAGCATAATGTCTCGTAGCACCGGATTCATTGCGAAGAACATACTGCAATGCAGCATCCTTTTACAAAATGAACATAAAAATAGGATGCACTTTATCCGTTCTTTTAATTATTCCGCTGATTTACCCACAATCCTTTCTTTAATTTGCCACATCCATTTAGTGGTTGTTTGGATAACAAATATTATCATTGAGTTTATAGAAAACGAGTTTTACCTGATTTTTAGGAAAACCGGTTTTGCTATCTTTTTTGTTAATAGTCAGTTTATAGAAGACCACGTTTGGGTCGAAAAGTGCGTTTGCCCAGTTCCCTATTCTCCGGCGATCTTCTTATTCTCGACTTTCCGTCAATCAAACGCAGGTAATGGAGCTGGATAGTTGATCTCGCCGGACGGCCGCGTACACGCACACGTAGAAAGTTGCTACCATGGGGCATGGGCAAGCATCTGCAACCGGCTGCGAAATGTACGAAAGCATTACTGCGTCTGCGAGAGACACAAGAAGATTCATGGCAAAAGCCTCCTCGGATCCACCTTCCTCTTGGTCGTTCACGCTGCATGCGTCGGCGTTCATGGCCATGGCGCCCTGCACGTGGCTATGCACCCTCGCCGTTGGGGTTAAGGACGAAAAGCTTGTGCCCACCGGTGCAAACCCTTTGGTCGACGCCAAGCTGCAGCCATATATGTCTCCTCACCTTTGTTGTCGCGTCTTGCGTGGCGGCGACGCCAACGAGCTGACCTCGGTGCTGACGGACCAGGCGGGACGACACGGAGGACGCGGCAGCCTGGCGGCGTGACGACGAAGACGTCTGAAGTACAACTTCGTTATGCGACTCACCGGCGAAGTCCATCACGGCCGCCGTCGTCTCGCTGACCCTCGGCGGGCCGGCCATATGTAGTGAGGACGTGGCAATGGCCACCAGCCTCGGTAGCTTCTCTTGGCTCGTGAACGGGCCCGCCGGGATCGGCAACAAGGAACAAGGATACGCAAATCGAGTTTTTACAAGAATGACTAATAGTCGTTTTTCTACAAACGCGAAATTCTGGGTTATAGAAAATTCGGTTTTCCATATCCACGGATTAGTTAGGCTAGCCAAACGTGGTTTTAGGTTGTTAGGCCGTTTTCCTAGTTTATATAAAACGGATTTTCTACAAATCATCTATCCATATAGAGATATCCTATTTAAGCCCACAATCCTTCTTTCAGTTAGCTCACTCGCTTAATTAGCTCGCCCTAAACATGAGGGCTGCTTGAGGGAGTCTTGGATTAAGGGGTCCTCGGGCGTCCGACCTGTTATCCATGGCCGGACTGATGGGCTGTGAAGACATGAAGACCGAAGATTGTACCCATGTCCGGGTTAGACTCTACTTGGCTTGAAAGGCAAGCTTGACAACCGACTATGTGGATTCCTTCTTATGTAACCGACTTCATGTAAATCCTAGATCCCCCGGTGTCTATATAAACCGGAGGGGTTAGTCCGAAAAGGATATACACATTACCATAGTCATATAGGCTAGACTTCTAGGGTTTAGCCATTACGATCTGGTGGTAGATCAACTCTTGTAACACTCATATTCATCAAGATCAATCAAGCAGGAAGTAGGGTATTACCTCCATAGTGAGGGCCCGAACCTGGGTAAACATCGTGTCCCCCATCTCCTGTTACCATCGATCCTAGACGCACAGTTCGGGACACCCTACCCGAGATCTGCCGATTTTGACACCGACATTGGTGCTTTAATTGAGAGTTTCACTGTGTCGTCGACAAAAGGTCCGATGGCCCCTTCAATCGTTGATAATGACGCTGTCCAAGGAGGAACCCTCCTCCCCGGACAGATTTTTGTGTTCGGCGGCTTCGTACTGCGGGCCAACTCGCTTGACCATCTGGAGCAGGTCGATAGCTACGCCCCTGACCATCAGATCAGATTTGGAGGCTTGAACTACGTCACGGATATCCGTGGAGACTTGATCTTCAATGGATTTGAGACCGCGGCGACCGCTCCCCCTCGCTTCGATGAACATGACTTCAATCTGTCATCGGATCACATCTAGGAGATGGTTCCTGTTGTTGCAACGGCCTTAGAACCAGAGCAAATCGCGCCATCCAAAGCCATAGAGTCCGCGGCGTTGGAGCCGCACACGGACTCAACACCCTGCAATATTTGCGTCAACGGAGCTGCACACGGACATCGAGCTAGATCGGTTATCAATCTTCGAATTCAGCGCCCCAGACGTTTTCCAGCACTCACCTTTGGACGATGTGCTGAACTCTTTAAAGAATTTGTCCTTAGAGAAGGACTTGCAGCCGAACTATGTTCGGTTCGAGGTAGAGGCTGATGATGGGGAATTTTTGTTCCCACCCGCCACCCACTTCATAGCTACCGTCGAGGACTTAACCAACGAGCTCGATTACGGCTCCGAAGACATCGGCGGTATGGACGACGATGCCGACAAGGAGCAAGGCCAAGACCCGCCATTCTTTGGACGTTGGACGGCCACCTCTTCGTACGACGTGTACATGGTTGATACACCTAAAGGATCTGGCGACAACAAAGAAGAGCCAGATGCGAATAAACCCTTTGAGACGCAGTCCAGGCGCCGGCGCCCTAAACACGCTCTAAGCCCCGTCGCTCAAAAGATGGCAACACTGGCACCGGAGAAAATAGTACTTCGGGCGACGCCGAAAACAATGAAGACCCTGTTGGAGCTACATCCGAACAGGAGGAGCAACCTGGCAGGCGAAATAACCACGATAAACGAGCGCGCTCGACACGGATGACGATAGTTATCGTCCAATCTCCGAGGATGAGGAGAGCCTCGGCAATGAGGAGTTCATCGTGCCTGAGGCACCCCTCGAGCAGGAGCGCTTTAAGCGCCAGCTCATAGCTACTGCAAGAAGCCTAAATAAAAGCGGCGGAACTCCAAGCGGTCAAGACCTACTCATCGATAGATGGACCGATGTCTGGCGGTAGAAGAATACGGCCTCAAGCGCCCGACCAAGAGTTACCCAAACGCAGCGGCTACCTCGATTCGATGAGGAGGCACCGGATCCCATACCTCCCTCGCGATGCGGACCGACCTGCGTGGTCGAGGATAGTCGTCGGACCGACCACACCGCGGTCGGGATAAACGGCAACTCAGGCGAACAACAACCCCGCCCGCGCCTCGCCAAAAGCGAGGGGCAGAATAGCTCGGGATCATACATACGACCTTCGACGGGACACGGGCGGTGAGAGCGAGACACACTAGATCAATCTACGGATCGCGAGGATGCTTCCCTACCGGGATGACGGCTACCTATTCGGACGTGACAAACTTAATCACACCGGGGCCGATAACCGCGGAAGGACTTCATCGGAGGTGCGCGTGTGTGACCGCTATAGAGGCGCCGCACACCCTCTACGCTTCACAGATGAGGTCTTTGGATTACTGAATTCCCGAGGGGTTCAAGCCGTCGATATTGAATCATACGACGGAACAACTGATCCCGCAGTGTGGATCGAAGATTTTATTCTCCACATCCACATGGCCCATGGAGACGACCTCCACGCCATCAAATACCTCCCACTAAAGCTCAAAGGGCCAGCTCGACACTGGCTAAATAGCCTGCCTGAAAATTTCATTGGCGGTGGGAGGACTGGAAGAAGGCTTCCTTGACAACTTCCAAGGTACATATGTCCGCCACCGATGCCGATGACTTAAGCCACATAGTTCAACAACACGGAGAATCGGCCAAAAATTACGGACTAGGTTCCTAACCAAAAGAACCAGATCGTTGATCGTCTGGATGTCAAGCCCTAGCGGCCTTTAAACACAAAGATCTGCGGATTTAATGGCTAGCCCGCCACTCGCCAAGAAAAGCCGAGGTCCATGGCAACCCTCACGGCACTTATGACCCGCTTTTGTGCGGGAGAGGATAGTTAGGTGGCTCGCGGTACAAACACACCGGCAAGCGACCAAAGTTATCACCGCAAACTCCGGTAACAAACACAAACGCCAAGCAATGGCGATAATACCGATGGCCTTCTGATTCCACGCCGGATTCAATGACTCCAAGTCCGCCAAATGAAGAAGCCCTAATGCTCGGCAGCATCTGATATACTGCGCGGCAGATCCGTAAACGGCCCTGGAAAACCCAAATTCGGATAAGTACAAGGAACATTTCTTCTACATACTTGCTTTGCACGGTGAAAGACTTACCCGCCGCAACCTTCTTGGCCGCCTGAATCTCCTGGAGGATGTTCTGGGCTTCGGCTCGTGCATCCTCCTTCACCAGTTCGGACTCTTGCGCCTTACAATCGCGCTCCAAAGACTCAAATCTCTCGATCGCGCCCTGGAGTTGTTGCTGCGCCTCGCCAACCTGGGCCTCGTGCTTCTCGCGCGCGGCGCGTTCCCTGGCCGCTTTGTCCTCGGCCTCGGCTAATGCCTTTTTGAGGGCCGCCACCTCGGTCGTGGCCCCTAATAAAGTTCATGACACTTTAGTCAGCTTGAAAAATTTACTCTTCAATATACACGCAGGTTATAGGGCTGGACCAAAAGCTCGTAGCTCACGAGCTTAATGAACGCTCGATAGTTCGGCTCGTTAAGCTCGTAGCTCGCTTCTTAATGAACAGAGCCAATCATTAATGTCAACTCGTTAAGCTTAACGAGCTTAACGAGCGAGCTAACGAGTTTCATGAGTAGCTCGTTAAGCTCGTTAGTAAAAACACAACACATATTTTCATCTTACGTGACAAATTTTTTGTAGCACCTCAGCGCATCTATTCAATCTAATCGACATATGAGGCCACAAACTACTGCATTTTTTTGTAGTCACCATATTTCATCTTGAAAACCGCACCTATACATTCATCATATATATCATAACATATTATATTCTGTTAACGAGCGCTCGAGAGCGCTCACGAGCTTAACGAGCTTCAAACAAGCCGAGCCGAGCAGGGTTTTCAGCTCGTTAAGCTTAACGAGCTTAACAAGCCGAGCCTTAACGAGCACGAGCTTAACGAGTACGACCTTAACGAGCCGGGCTGCTCGTTAGTCCACCCCTAGCAGGTTACCGCGTACCTTGGCTATCCTCCAGCTGCTTCTTCACGCGGCCGAGCTCTTCCTCGGCCGCTCGATTCTGCCGATCCGAGACCTCCGCGGTTTGAGCGGTAGCGGCCAAAGAACGAACTGCTTATTCACATAGACACTTTATGTTAGACTCCTGCGAAAATTGATTTTGATCCTCTGTTCGGCTTTTCTTTGGGACACCGAGCGAGCATTAGAGTCTCTTGTCTCTGTTGTGATATTCTTCTTACAATTATGTACTCACCTCAAAGCCTGCTAGAAGGCTAGCGCAGGCTTCAGTCAGCCCATTTTTGACGGACTGAACCTTTTCAATCACCGTACCCATATGGGCACGGTGCTCATCCATAATGGAGGTGCCTTGCAGCGCCTCCAGTAGATGATCCGGCGCCTCTGGTTGGACAGAGGACACTGGTAGCACACCCCCTCCTTTCGGGAAGGGCCGTTTGCCGGACTCCGGAGCCGTCTAGGTCTCCGGACTAGAATCCTACCGAGGGTCGAATAGAACTCGGCCCGCACCGTCTGGCCTCCGTAGGGGCTTTTTCCCCCATGTATCCGGTGGTCCGGGAGTCATCCTGGGGCGCCGCCCTGACGATCTCCGGAGTCTTCCCCCGGTCCGAGGAGGCCCTTCGAGACGCCTCCTCGTCGTCACCCTTGGTCGAAGGGGAGTAAGCGGGCGGCGGTGACATGCTGGCCCTCTCCTTTGGGTCCAGCGAACCTTCTAATGAAGATAGCGGAGAGCTGTCCCGAGCCGGACTGCGATAACACGATTCAAACATTGCGAGGCAGAAAGGACGAATGTTCGGGCATGCATAAGGACTTTTGATACATACGATTTGGCTCGAGGCTTGGCCCGGGAAGGCCGCTCCGGACTACTATCGACATCCCACGCGGAGTTATCCGCGGGGGAGCCTTTTCCCCTCTTGGGCGCCTTCGCCTCCAGGTTCTTAGAGGCCGCCCTCTTCTTCCTCCCCGCCTTAGGTGGGGAGTCATCTTCTTCTTCCTCCTCTTCACCATCGTCTTCGGCGGACGAAGAGTGAGTCTCGTCTTCGGACATCACGTCCGAAGCTCCTTTCCGGCGAAGGCCACTCCTGGTCCCCTAGGCCACTTTCTTGGCCTTCTTCTCCGGCACGTCATAAGGCGCCGGAAACAACATCTTCGTCAGAAGTGGGAATTCTTGCTCCTCAGGAAGCGGAGCTGGACAGTTAATCTGCCCCGCCACCTCAATCCAGGCCTGGCGAAGTGGGTGGGAGATCTTAGAATCCATCATCAAAATATGCCGGTGAAGGATATACCTTGAAAACATTAAAAGACTTACCGAATTGGCCTGGCGCTTTAAGCTTAGCCCGTGATCTTGATTAGGTGGCGGTGGCGTCTCGCCAAATTTTGAAGAGCGCTTTCGGATATCTTCTAAGCGTCGCTACCAAGAGCTCTAGTAGCATCTGGTGCTTGGCTGGGTCGTACTCCCACAAATAGCAAGTCCGACGTTAGCACGGAAGGATCCGGCGAATGAGCATAACCTGGATCACATTGGCAAGCTTGATCTTCTTGGTCATGTTCTGGACGCACGTCTGGAGACCAGTTATCTCGTTCGAAGATCCCCAGGTCAGGCCCTTCTCTTGACAGGAAGTGAGCCAGGTCAGGCCCTTCTCTTGACAGGAAGTGAGCCGCATCGGAACTCCGGATCGGAATTTGGGGGCCGCTACCCAGTTGGTGTCACGCGGCTCGGTGATGTAAAACCACCCCGATTGCCATCCCCTCACCGTCTCCACAAAGGAGCCTTCGGGTTAGGTGACATGGGGCATCTTGCCCACCATGGCGCCTCTGCACTCTGCTTGTTGACCGCTCACCACCTTCGGTTTCACATTGAAGGTCTTCAGCCATAGGCCGAAGTGAGGTGGGATGCGAAGAAAGGCCTCGCACACGACGATAAATGCCGAGATATTGAGGATAAAATTGGGAGCCAGATCGTGGAAGTCCAACCCATAGTAAAACATCAATCCACGGACAAATGGATGAAGAGGGAATCCCACTTACAGACAAAGTGTGTGAGAAACACAACCATCTCATGGGGCTCGGGGGTAGGGACGATTTGCCCTTTTGTCGGGAGTCGGTGAGCAATCTCCTTGGCTAAATATCCAGCCTTGATACGTCCATTTTGCATCATGCTTTTATATCGATATTTATTGCATTATGGGTTGTTATTACACATTATGTCACAATACTTATGCTTATTCTCTCTTATTTTACAAGGTTTACATAAGGAGGGAGAATGTCAAATTTGGAATTCGGAATTTGGAAAATGAGCAAATATCGGAGACTTATTCTCGCACAACTCAAAAGTCCCGAAACTCCACGAAAGTTGTTTTTGGAAATAATAAAAATACCGAGCGGAAGAAATACCATAGGGGGCCACACCACAGCCACGAGGGTGAGGCGCGCCCTAGGCGCGCCCCACGCCTCGTGGGCCCCTGACCCTCCGGTGCCCATCTTCCGCTATATGAAGTCTTTCATCCAAGAAAATCGAAGCAAGTTTTCGGGGACGAGACTCCTCCGCCACGAGGCGGAACCTTGGCGGAACCAATCTAGGGCTCCGGCAGAGCTGTTATGCCGGGGACACTTCCCTCCGGGAGGGGCAAATCATCGCCATCGTTATCACCAACGCTCCTCTCATCGGGAGAGGGCCAATCTACATCAACATCTTCACTAGCACCATCTCCTCTAAAACCCTAGTTCATCTCTTGTATCCAATTCTTGTCTCTAAGTCTAAGATTGGTACCTGTAGGTTGCTAGTAGTGTTGATTACTCCTTGTAGTTGATGCTAGTTGGTTTAATTGGTGGAAGATCATATGTTCAGATCCTATATGCATATTAATACCCCTCTGATTATGAACACGAATATGCTTTGTGAGTAGTTACGTTTGTTCCTGAGGACATGGGAGAAGTCTTGCTATTAGTAGTCATGTGAATTTGGTATTCGTTCGATATTTTGATGAGATTGTTGGAAATATGCCCTAGATGCAATAATAAATTAGTTATTATTATATTTCCTTGTTCATGATAATCGTTTAGTATCCATGCTATAATTGTATTGATAGGAAACTCAGATACATATGTGGGTACATAGACAACACCACGTCCCTAGTAAGCCTCTAGTTGACTAGCTCGTTGATCAACAGATAGTCATGATTTCCTGACTATGGACATTGGATGTCATTGATAACGGGATCACATCATTAGGAGAATGATGTGATGGACAAGACCCAATCCTAAGCCTAGCACAAAGATCGTGTAGTTCGTATGCTAAAGCTTTTCTAATGTCAAGTATCTTTTCCTTAGACCATGAGATTGTGCAACTCCCGGATACCGTAGGAATGCTTTGGGTGTACCAAACGCCACAACGAATCGGGTGGGTATAAAGGTGCATTACGGTATCTCGAAAGTGTCATTGGGTTGGCACGAATCGAGATCGGATTTGTCACTCCGTAAACGGAGAGGTATCTCTGGGCCCACTCGGTAGGACATCATCATAATGTGCACAATGTGATTAAGGGGTTGATCACGGGATGATGTGTTACGGAACGAGTAAAGAGACTTGCCGGTAACGAGATTGAACAAAGGTATCGGGATACCGACGATCGAATCTCGGGCAAGTACAATGCCGCTAGACAAAGGTAATTGTATACGGGATCGATTGAGTCCTTGACATTGTGGTTCATCCGATGAGATCATCGTGGAACATATGGGAGCCAACATGGGTATCCAGATCCCGCTGTTGGTTATCGACGGAGAACGTCTCGGTCATGTCTACATGTCTCCGAACCCGTAGGGTCTACACACTTAAGGTTCGGTGGCGTTAGGGTTGTATGAATATGAGTATGCAGCAAACCGAATGTTGTTCGAGTCCCGGATGAGATCCCGGACGTCACGAGGAGTTCCTAATGGTCCGGAGGTAAATATTTATATATAGGAAGTCTTGTTTTGGTCAGGAAAAGTTTCGCACTTTATCGGTATTGTACCGGAGAGCCGAAGGGGTCCGGGGTCCACCGGGGGTCCACCTGCCTGGGGCCACATGGGCTGGTGGGGTGCGCCTTGGCCTATATGGGCCAAGGGCACCATCCCCAAGAGGCCCATGCGCGAAGGAGACTTGGGGAGGGGAGAGTCCTAAAGGGGGAAGGCACCTCCGAGGTGCCTTGGGGAGGATGGACTCCTCCCCCCCCGTGGCCGCACCCCTTCCGTGGAGGAAGGGGCAAGGCTGCGCCCTCCCCCCCTCGCTTGCACCTATATAAAGGGAGGGGAGGTGGCCGCACCTCAAGCCCTTGGCGCCTCCCTTCCTGCTACCCTCCTCCTCCTCCCGTAGTCGCTAGCGAAGCCCCCTGGGAGTTCTGCTGCATCCACCACCACGCCGTCGTCTTCTTTGGATCATCATCAACCTCTCCTTCCCCTTGCCGGATCAAGAAGGAGGAGACATCATCCGCCTCCGTCACGTGTGTTGAACGCGGAGGTGCTGTCTGTTCGGCACTAGGATCATCGGTGATTTGAATCACGACGAGTACGACTCCATCAACCCCGTTCACTTGAACGCTTCCGCACGCGATCTACAAGTGGTATGTAGATGCAATCACTCTCCCATGACTCGTTGCTAGATGAACTCATAGATGGATCTTGGTGAAACCGTAGGAAAATTTTTAATTTTCTGCAACGTTCCCCAACAGAGATGTATGTTGTCTCTCCTCTAGTGGTGTTATGTGAACGTCGACTACATGACACTTCACCATTATTTGGGCCTAGAGGAAGGCATTGGGAAGTAATAAGTAGATGATGGGTTGCTAGAGTGATGAAGCTTAAACCCTAGTTTATGCGCTGTTTCGTAAGGGCTAATTTGGATCCATATGTTTCATGCTATGGTTAGGTTTACCTTAATACTTCTTTTGTAGTTGCGGATGCTTGCAATAGGGGTTAATCATAAGTGGGATGCTTGTTCAAGTAAGAACAGCACACAAGCACCGGTCCACCCACATATCAAATTATCAAAGTACTGAACGCGAATCATATGCACGTGATGAAAACTAGCTTGACGATAATTCCCATGTGTCCCTGAGCGCTTTTCTCTATATAAGAGTTTGTCCAGGCTTGTCCTTTGCTACAAAAAGGATTGGGCCACCTTGCTGCACTTTATTTACTTTTGTTACTTGTTGCTCATTACAAATTATCTTATCACAAAACTATCTGTTACCTATTATTTTAGTGCTTGCATAGAATACCTTGCTGAAAACCGCTTATCATTTCCTTCTGCTCCTTGTTGGGATCGACACTCTTACTTATCAAAAGGACTACGATAGATCCCCTATACTTGTGGGTCATCAGGCCTCTCGGAGCTCCGTGATGTCCTTCTTCTTGATGGAGGAGGCCATCCACTTGCCTCCAGCTCCGAATCCGGACATGTTTGGAGTGCTTTCTCGAATGAGGAAAAGCTAAGGCTTGGGCGCTGGAGCTCAAGGACGGAAGGACCGAAGGAGAGAAAGGGTGTGGGTGAAGGAAGAGAATCCTTATCCCCTTATAAAGGCCACGAATATCAAGCGCCTCCCCACTCGCCCTAAAAACTCGCCTATTCCCAAGGGCTGTATAAACGGCACGGTTGGGTTACCCATGCCCGCATTGATGAGAATCCCGCGATAAGGGGACACGATCTCTGCTTTGACAAGACGTGCCAATGGCAACCGCGTCTCAAAACGTGGACCAGACAGACGTGACGTCGTGTTGTAAAAGGCTGTCAGCGGATAGAACTCGTGTAAAAATACATATTCTCTCTGCGGTTATGTATGGGTGTGTGTGACAGATCCGGATACTATCATCGCATCCGAAGACTATCTTGGAGTTCGGAAAGGGGAACCCGCCTTGCAATGCCGAAGACAATCTGCGCGTCGGACTCCTCGTCATTGAAGCCAGGTTCAGGGGCTACTGAGGGAGTCCTGGACTAAGGGGTCCTCGGGCGTCCGGCCTGTTATCCATGGGCCGAAATGATGGGTTGTGAAGACATGAAGACCGAAGACTGTACTCGTGTTCGGATTGGACTCTACTTGGCGTGGAAGGCAAGCTTGGCAACCGACTATGTAGATTCCTTCTTATGTAACCGACTCCATGTAAACCCTAGATCCCCCGGTGTCTATATAAACCGGAGTGGTTAGTCCAGAAAGGATACACACATTACCATAGTCATATAGGCAAGACTTCTAGGATTTAGCCGTTACGATCTCTTGGTAGATCAATTCTTGTAACACTCATATTCATCAAGATCAATCAAGCAGGAAGTAGGGTATTACCTCCATAGGAGAGGGCCCGAACATGGGTAAACATCGTGTCACCCCGTATCCTGTTACCATCGATCCTAGATGCATAGTTCGGGACCCCCTACCCGAGATCCGCCGATTTTGACACCGACACTGCTCTCCTTTGTTTTAACCATCAGTTGGTTGATTCCTGAGGCCGCTTGTATATTTACTAGTGGGAACCATGGTAAAAGAGCAAGGTGGGATTAGTAAAAGAGCGAGTGTGGTTGAATTGACAACTCAACTGCTAATACTTGCAAATATTTTTTCGCTCCGCTTGTGTTGAATCAATAAATTTGGGTTGAATACTCTGCCCTCGAAAACTATTGTGATCCCCTATACTTGTGGGTTGTCAGACGACCCATGTTGGAAGGGGCAAAGGTGCTCGCAGTCAGAGCAGTACCAGTGATGGTTCTCTTTTGTGTTGTTAGAGGAGGGCAAAGCCCCCATCCGGTCAACAATGATGGCCACCTCGGGGCGCGGTGGTCATGTTAGCAAAGGAGGGCAAAGACCCCATCCGGTCAACAATGATGGCCACCTTTGTGCCCTCAACACTATCCTAGTAGAAAAATCCATCTTTAAATATAGAGGCAATTTGAGAGTCCTTGATAAAACCAGGGCCGTCGTCACGCACATGGGTCTCTGGCTGCGGAGCTGGAGAGTGCACCATCTCCACCCATCACTTCCAGTGACCAGTAAGATAAAAACCCTGCTCAGATAAACCAAAGCCTTAGGTAAACCAACTTACCGCCTCTATATGCTTGTAATAGGAGAAGCCGTGAAGAATCGGCTCCTTGATAATGGCCTCCAGTGCAGTTGCCAAGGCTTGATGATTCACGAAACCCTTCTTAATAGCCCGGGTCATGTCATCGGACACGTTGTACCTCCATAATGGACGAATTCACTGCTGAAGAAGTTGAACTCTTCGGCTAGCTAATAGATGGGGCCGTCTCCAGAAATTTGGAGTCCCGGGACAAAACTCAAATTAGGGCCCTAAATTTCTACCACCGGGGTCAAACTAATTAATCTTACAACACATACGTGACAATTTTACAAAGCTTCCCACAAAGAAAAATCAAGAACTACCAAGGGCAAACTTAACTATGTCATAACCCTAGCCTTGTTCGTCCCTTTCCCACCCAATTTAATCAAAACAAATAAATTCTTTACTTGGGAGTGGAGGATCGGATGTGATTGCGCTCTTAGTCGACTGACCGTGTAGACGAACTAGCGCCGAGGTCTGGTGGACGATCGACGGAAGTGGAACTTAACGGAACCGACGGGCGTTGTTGAGGCCTCGGCCCTCGGGTAGGAAAAATGGTCGATTGACCATGACCTAATGGGCTGGCTTTGCTAGGCTGAACTAATATGGTGATTTGGGCTGCTGAGCTATAGTTTTTCCTAATTAAACCAACACATAACAGACTAATACATGGTGATTTAGGGGCCCCGTGCGGTCGCCCACTTTGGCCCCCTCCATCGCCGGCCCTGCTAATAGCCACCGACATCACATTGATGATTGTAAGCTTATTGTGACTAAGGCATCCTACTTGAGCAGCCAGCCTAGTCACCTCGGCGTCTTCGTCTTAGGAGTACGTCCTCGGATGCCGGTTGTACCGCTTCTTCAGTGGCGCAAGATAAACGGGAGGAAGTCCCTACCGGGAAGGATATTTGAGTAGCACATTGGCGATAAGAAACCACTCGGCCGACCATGTCTCAGCATCCTCCTTGGGGTACCTGGGAGATATCCAGCCCCGGTGATCCTACACATCTTGGCTCCTCCAACTTAAAAAATAGTGTCATCCTGAGTGCGAGGAATCAAGCATAAATATTTGCGCTATAATCCAAAGTGCGCTTTGTAGCCGAGGAACTCCCTGCAAAGGGTAACAAAGCCCAGTATGTGTTGAATAGAATTGGGCGTGAAATGATAGAGTTGGATCCCATTAAACACTAAACGACCCCTAAGGAAGGGGTGAATCAAAAAGCCAAGACCTTGGAATGAAACAAATCTGCTCTAATCCCTGTGGGGTAGGGAATTGTTGTCATTAAGTGAGGGAAATATGCCCTAGAGGCAATAATAAAGTTATTATTTTGTATTTACTTATTCATGATAAAGGTTTATTATATGCAAGAATTGTATTGATCAGAAACTTAAATACATGTGTGAATACATAAACAAATATCGTGTCCCTAGTAAGCCTCTACTAGACTAGCTCGTTGATCAAAGATGGTTAAGGTTTCCTAACCATGGACATGTGTTGTCATTTGATAACGGGTTCACATCATTAGGAGAATGATGTGATGGACAAGACCCATCTGTTAGCTTAGCATATTGATCGTTCAAGTTTATTGCTATTGCTTTCTTCATGTCAAATACATATCCTTCGACTATGAGATTATGCAACTCCCGGATACCGCAAGGAATACCTTGTGTGCTATCAAACGTCACAACGTAACTGGGTGATCATAAAGATGCTCTACAGATATCTTCGAAGGTGTTTGTTGATTTGGCATAGATCGAGATTAGGATTTGTCACTACGAGTATCGGAGAGCTATCTCTGGGCCCTCTCGGTAATACACATCATAAGAAGCCTTGCAAGCAAAGTGACTAATGAGTTAGTTACATTATGATGTATTACGACACGAATAAAGAGACTTGCCGGTAACGAGATTGAACTAGGTATGAAGATACTGACGATCGAATCTCGGGCAAGTAACATACCGATTGACAAAGGGAATTACGTATGTTGTCATAACGGTTCGACCGATAAAGATCTTCATAGAATATGAAGGATCCAATATGGCATCCAGGTTTCGCTATTGGTTATTGACCGGAGAAGTGTCTCGGTCATGTCTACATAGTTCTCGGACCCGTAGGGTCTGCACGCTTAACGTTCGTTGACGATATAGTGTTATATGATTTGGTGACCGAATGTTGTTCGGCGTCCCGAATGAGATCACGAACATTACGAGGAGTCTAGAAATGGTCGAGAGGTAAAGATGTAGGACGATGATATTCAGACACCGAAAGTGTTTCGGAGTGTACCGGGTGATTATCGGAGTACCGGAGGGGGTACCGGACACCCCCGGGAGGTTAGTGGGCCTATTGGGCCATAAGAGGGGAGCACACCAGCCCACAAGGGGCTGGCGCACCCCCCATGGCAGCCTCCCTAGTGGGGAAAGGAAAGGGGGGATTCGGCTTCCCCCTTCCTTCCTCTCCCCCCTTTCCTTCCCCCCTCCGACAAATATGAGCGACCTACTTGGGGCGCCCCTTGGCCTCTCCCCTCTCCCTCCCACCTATATATACGAGGGGGGCGCCTAGTACATCACAACATTGTCTTAGCCATGTGCAGCGCCCCTCCACAGTTTACAACCCTGGTCATATTTTCGTAGTGCTAAGGCGAAGCCCTGCGGAGATAACTTCACAATCACCGTCACCGCGCCATCGTGCTGTAGGAACTCATCCACTACCTCGCCGTCTTGCTGGATCAAGAAGGCGTATACGTCACCGAGCTGAACGTGTGCTGAACGCGGAGGTGTCGTACGTTCGGTACTCGATTGGTTGGATCGCGAAGAAAGTTCAGCTACATCAACCGCGTTGTGAAATGCTTCCGCTTAAGGTCTACGAGGCTACGTAGACACACTCTCCCCATCTCGTTGCTATGCATCTCCATGGATAGATCTTGCGTGTGCGTAGATTTTTTTTTGTTTTCCATGCAACGTTTCCCAACAGTGGCATCCGAGCCAGGTCTTTGCATAGATGATATGCACGAGTAGAACACAAAGAGTTGTAGGTGGTGATAGTCATACTGCTTACCACCAACATCATATTTTTGGCAGTTTGTGGGATGAAGCGGCCCGGGCCAACCTTACATGTCCACGCACATGAGACCGGTTCCACCGACAGAGATGCAACTAGTTTTGCATAAAGGTGGCTGGCGGGTGTTTGTTTCTCCTACTTTAGTTGAATCGAATTTGACTACGGCCGGTCCTTGAAGAAGGTTCAAACAACAAACTTGATGAATCACCGTTGTGGTTTTTGCGTAGGTAAGAACGGTTCTTGCTAGAAGCCTGTAACAGCCACGTAAAACTTGCAACAACAAAGTAGAGGACGTCTAACTTGTTTTTGCAGGGCATGTTGGTGATGTGATATGGTCAAGACATGATGATACGTTATTGTATGAGATGATCATGTTTTGTAATTTATCGGCAACCGGTAGGAGCCTTATGGTTGTCTCTTTATTGTATGAAATGCATACGCCATGTAATTGCTTTACTTTATCACTATGCGCTAGCGATAGTTGTAGAAGCAATAGTTGGCAAGACGACCCTGACGCAACGATGGAGATCAAGGTGTCGAGCCAGTGACGATGGAGATCATGACGATGCTTTAGAGATGGAGATCAAAAGCACAAGATGATGATGGCCATATCATGTCATATATTTTGATTGCATGTGATGTTTATCTTTTATGCCTCTTATTTTTCTTAGTAACGACGGTAGCATTATAAGATGATCCCTTCACTAAATTTCAAGATAAAAGTGTTCTCCCTGAGTATGCACCGTTGCCAAAGTTCATCGTTTCGAAGCACCACGTGATGATCGGGAGCGATAGACTCTAAGTTCACATACAATGGGTGTAAGACAATTTTGCACATGTAGAATACTTGGGTTAAACTTGACGAGCCTAGCATGTACATACATGGTCTCGGGACACCATTGATGACTACCCCATCTCACGTCATTATAGGACATGGGTTAGTTGATTTGGATCACATATCACTTAGATGACTTGACAAATGTCTATTTAAGTTGGAGTTCATTAGTAATTTGATTAATTGAACTTAATTTATCATGAAATTAGTCTTATAGTTTTGCATATCTATGTTGTAGATCAATGGCCTGAGCTATCGTTCCCCTGAATTTTAATGCGTTCCTAGAGAAAGCTAAGTTGAAAGATGATGGTAGAAACTACACGGAATGGGTCCATAACTTGAGGATTATCCTCATTGCCGCACAAAATAATTTGATGCACCACTAAGTGAAAGGCCTGCTGTAGGAGTTGAAGCTGATGTTATGAACGTCTGGCAAGCTCGATCTGATGACTACTCAATAGTTCAGTGTGCCATGCTTTACGGCTTAGAACCGGGACTTCAAAGACGTTTTGAACGTCATGGAGCATATGAGATGTTCCAAGAGTTGAAGTTAATATTTCAATCAAATGCCCAGGTTGAGAGATATGAAGTCTCCAACAAGTTCTATAGCTGCAAGATGGAGGAGAACAGTTCTATCAGTGAAAACATACTCAAAATGTCTGGGTATTATAATCACTTGACTCAACTGGGAGTTGATCTTCCAGTTGATTGTGTTACTGATAGAGTTCTTCAATCACTGCCACCAAACTACAAAGGCTTCGTGATGAACTATAATATGCAAGGGATGAATAAAATAATTCCCGAGATCTTCGCAATGCTCAAAGCTGCGGAGATAGAAATCAAGAAGGAGCATCAAGTGTTGATGGTTAACAAGACCACTAGTTTCAAGAAAGAGGGCAAGGGAAAGAAAGGGAACTTCAAGAAGAATGGCAAGCAAGTTGCCACTCTCGGGAAGAAACCCAAAGCTGGACCCAAGCCTGAAACTGAGTGCTTCTACTGCAAAGGGACTGGTTACTGGAAGCGGAACTACCCCAATACTTCGCGGATAAGAAGGATGGCAAAGTGAACAAATGTATATTTGACATACATGTTATTGATGTGTACCTTACTAATGCTCGTAACAGTGCCTCGTATTTGATATTGGTTCAGTTGCTCATATTTGTAACTTGAAATAGGAGCTGTGGAATAAACGAAGATTGGCTAAGGACGAGGTTACGATGCGCGTCGGAAATGGTTCCAAGGTCGATGTGACCGCCGTCGGCACACTACCTCTACATCGACCTTCAGGATTAGTTTTAGACCTGAATAATTGTTATTTGGTGCCCGTATTGAGCATGAACATTATATCTAGATCTTGTTTATTGCGAGGCGGTTATTCATTTAAATCAAAGAATAATGGTTGTTCTATTTATATGAGTAATATCTTTTATGGTCATGCACCCTTGAAGAGTGGTCTATTCTTGTTGAATCTCGATAGTAGTGATACACATATTCATAGTATTGATGCCAAAAGATGCAAAGTTGATAATGATAGTGCAACATATTTGTGGCACTGCCGTTTAGGTCATATTGGTGTAAAGCGCATGAAGAAACTCCATGCAGATGGACTTTTGGAATCACTTGATTATGAATCATTTGATACTTGCGAACCATGCCTCATGGGCAAGATGACTAAAACTCTGTTCTCTGGAACAATAGAGCGAGCTAATGACTTATTGGAAATAATACATACGGATGTATGCGGTCCAATGAGTATTGAAGCACGCGGCGGGTATCGTTATTTTCTGACTTTCATAGATGATTTGAGTAGATATGGGTATGTCTACTTAATGAAACAAAAGTCTGAAACATTTGAAAAGTTAAAAGAATTTCAGAGTGACGTGGAGAATCATCATAACAAGAAAATAAAGTTTCTACGATTTGATCGCGGAGGCGAATATTTGAGTTACGAGTTTGGCCTTCATTTAAAACAATGTGGAATAGTTTCACAACCACGCCACCTGGAACACCATAGCGTAATGGTGTGTCTGAACGTCGTAACCGTACTTTATTAGATATGGTGCGTCCTATGATGTCTCTTACCGATTTAGCACTATCATTTTGGGGTTATGTATTAGAGGCAGCCGTATTCACGTTAAATAGGGCACCGTCTAAATCCATTGAGACGACACCGTATGAACTATGGTTTGGCAAGAAACCTAAGCTGTCGTTTCTTAAAGTTTGGGGTTGCAACACTTATGTCAAAAGGCTTCAGCCTGATAAGCTCAAACCCAAATCGGAGAAGTGCGTCTTCATAGGATACCCTAAGGAAACAATTGGGTACACCTTCTACCACAGATCCGAAGGCAAGATCTTTGTTGCCAAGGATGGAACCTTTCTAGAGAAGGAGTTTCTCTCGAAAGAAGTGAGTGGGAGGAAAGTAGAACTTGATGAGGTAATTGTACCTTCTCTCAAATTGGAAAGTAGCGCATCACAGAAAACAGTTCCAGTGATGCCTACACCAACTAGAGGGGAAGCAAATAATAATGATCATGAAACTTCAGATCAAGTTGCTACTGAACCTCGTAGGTCAACCAGAGCACGATCCACACCAGATTGGTACGGTAATCCTATTCTGGAAGTCATGTTACTAGACCAAGGCGAACCTATGAACTATGAAGAAGCTATGATGAGCCCATATTCTGATAAAATGGCTTGAGGCCATGAAATCTGAGATAGGATCCATGTATGAGAACACAATGAGAATTGTGGTGCACTTGCCCGATGATCGGCAAGCCATTGAGAATAAATGGATCTTCAAGAAGAAGATTGACGCTGATGGTAATGTTACTATCTTCAAAGATCGACTTGTCGCGAAAGGTTTTCGACAAGTTCAAGGAGTTGACTACAATGAGACTTTCTCACCCGTAGCGATGCTTAAGTCTGCCCGAATCATGTTAGCAATTGCCGCATTTTATAATTATGAAATCTGGCAAATGGACATCAAAACTGCATTCCTTAATGGATTTCTTAAAGAAGAGTTGTATATGATGTAACCGGAAGGTATTGTTGATCCTAAAGGTGCTAACAAAGTGTGCAAGCTCCAGCGATCCATCTATGGACCGGTGCAAGAATCTCGGAGTTGGAATATATGCTTTGATGAGGTGATCGAAGCATATGGTTTTATACAGACTTACAGTGAAGCCTGTATTTACAAGAAAGTGAGTGGGAGCTCTGTAGCATTTTTGATATTATATGTGGATGACACATTATTGATTGGAAATGATATAGATTTTCTGGAGAGCATAAAAGGATACTTGAATAAGAATTTTTCAATGAAAGACCTCTGTGAAGTTGCTTATATATTGGGCATCAAGATCTATAGAGATAGATCGAGACGCTTAATAGGACTTTCAGAAAGCACATACCTTGATAAAGTTTTGAAGAAGTTCAAAATGGATCAGTCAAAAAAAGGGTTCTTGCCTGTGCTACAAGGTGTGAAATTGAGTCAGACTCAAAGCCCAGCCACTACAAAAGATAGAGAGAGAATGAAAGTAATTCCCTATGCCTCAGCCATAGGTTCTATCATGTATGCTATGCTGTGTACCAGACCTGATGCGTGCCTTACCATAAGTTTGGCGGGGAGGTACCAAAGTAATCCAGGAGTGGATCACTTGATAGCGGTCAAGAGCATCCTGAAGTACCTGAAAAGGACCAAGGATATGTTTCTCGTTTATGGAGGTGACGAAGAGCTCGTCATAAAGGGTTACGTCAATGCTAGCTTCAACACTGATCCGGATAACTCTAAGTCACAAACCGGATATGTTTTTATATTGAATGGTGGAGCTGTCAGTTGGTGCAGTTCCAAGCAGAGCGTTGTGGCGGGATCTATGTGTGAAGCGGAGTACATAGCTACTTCGGAGGCAGCACATGAAGGAGTTCATATCCGATCTTGGTGTAATACCTAGTGCATTGGGTCCAATGAAAATCTTTTGTGGTAACACTGGAGCAATTTCCTTGGCGAAGGAATCCAGGTTTCGCAAGAGAACCAAAAACACCAAGAGACGCTTCAACTCCATTCATGAAAATGTCAAGGATGGTGAGGGAGTCCTGGATTAGGGGGTGTCCGGATGGCCGGACTATGACCTTTGGCCGGACTCCTGGACTATGAAGATACAAGATTGAAGACTTCGTCCCGTGTCCGGATGGTACTTTCCTTGGCGTGGAAGGCAAGCTTGGCAATACGGATATGTAGATCTACTTCCATTGTAACCGACTCTGTCTAACCCTAACCCTCTCCGGTGTCTATTTAAACCGGAGGGTTTTAGTCCGTGGATCTAACAACAATCATACCGTAGGCTAGCTTCTAGGGTTTAGCCTCTCGATCTCGTGGTAGATCTACTCTTGTACTACCCATATCATCAATATTAATCAAGCGGGAGTAGGGT
The DNA here is from genome assembly GCA_021605145.1 of Aegilops bicornis. Taxonomy (NCBI): domain Eukaryota; kingdom Viridiplantae; phylum Streptophyta; class Magnoliopsida; order Poales; family Poaceae; genus Aegilops; species Aegilops bicornis. The sequence goes on along the minus strand of CM038674.1, from coordinate 628,590,906 downwards.
TTTAGCTCCATCGAGAGGGCCCGAACCTGAGTAAAAACATCGTGTCCCTTGTCTCCTGTTACCATCTGCCCTAGACGCATACGATTCGGGACCCCCTACCCGAGATCCGCCGGTTTTGACACCGACATTGGTGCTTTAATTGAGAGTTCCTCTGTGTCGTCGCCTTTAGGCCCGATGGCTCCTTCGTCATCAACAACGACGCGGTCCAGGGTGAGACTTTTCTCCCCAGACAGATCTTCGTATTCGGGCGGCTTTACCATGCGGGCCAATTCGCTGGCCATCCGGAGTAGATTGAAAGCTACACCCCGCCATCAGGTCGATTTGGAAGTTTGAACTACACGGCCGACGTCCGCGGAGACTTGATCTTCGACGGGTTCGAGCCCTTTGCCAAGCGCGCCGCCTTTATTACGATGGGCACGATCTAGCTCTCTGCCGCCCGAGCAGTGTCTTGAAGGTCGCACCGATGTCCGCTCCGATCCTTAGCTCGAGCCGATCGCACTAATCGAGGATGGGTGGCTGGACACCGCCTCGGGGGCTGCAATCTCTATGGCGATCGAGCCGAACACCATACCCGTCCTTTGCGATGCTCGTGACTCCAAGGTGCCGGACTCCTTTCCGGACTCCGAACCTTCTGCGCCCCTGCCAATCGAATCCAATTGGGCGCCGATCATGGGGTTCACCGCCGCGGACATCTTTCAGCACTCGCCCTTTGGCGACATTCTAAATTCACTAAAGTCTCTCTCTTTATCAGGAGAGCCCTGGCCAGACTATGGTCGGCAAGGTTGGGATGCGGATGATGAAGAAATTCAAAGCCCACCCACCACCCAGTTCATAGCCACCTCGATGATTTAACCGACATGCTCGACTTCGACTCCGAAGACATCGACGGTATGGACGACGATGTAGGAGACGAACAAGAACCAAAGGCCTCTGTGGCACCGAAGGCCACCTCGTCATATGACATATACATGGTGGACACCCCAAAAGAAGGGAACGGTGAAGGAACAACGGAGGATGACCCCTCCAAGAAATAACAGCCTAAAAGCGCCGGGCGTCCGGGCCAAGCGCCGCCTAAATCCCACCACAAGAAAACGGCGATTCCGGCACCGGAGACAATAACACCGGACAGTGCCAAAGACAACCCTCCAAAGCAGGATTCATCACAGAGGATGGAGAAGCCAGCCCTCATGAGAGAGCGGCGCATGAGAGGTAGAGGACGATAATTACATGCCTCCCTCCGAAGACGAGGCAAGCCTCGACGGCGACGAATTTGTCATGCCTGAGGATCCCGTCGAGCAAGAGCGTTTCAAACGCAGGCTCATGGCCACGGCGAGCAGCCTCAAGAAAAAATAGCAACAGCTTAGAGCTGACCAAGACTTGCTAGCCGACAGATGGATTGATGTCCTTGCGGCCGAAGAGTACGAACTCGAACGCCCCTCCTAGAGCTACCCAAAACGCAGGCCGCTACCTCGATTAGAGGAGGAAGCACCTAGACCTACATCACCAGTGCATGATACGGCCGACCGGCCACCACGTGGCCGCGACAAAGAGTCCTCTCGGCCCTCCACTCAAGCCGCACCCCGGCGCCGCTCAAAGAATACCAAGGCACTGGGAAATGTGCCAGACCTGCGAGATATATTGGAGGACAAGGCAAGGCAAACAAGATTGATCTATGGATCGTGTGGGCGCCCCACGACACGTGACGATAACCGTCATGCTGGATATAGTAAATCCGGCCGGGCCGAACACAGCAGACAAAGCTCATTTGAGCTACGTCGTGATATAGCCCAACATGCAGGCGCCAAGACACCCACTATGCTTCACAGATGAAGTAATGGATCATCAAATTCCCGAGGGTTTCAAACCCGTAAACATCGAATCATACGATGGCACAACAGACCCTGCGGTATGGATCGAGGACTATCTCCTTCATATCCACATGGCCAGCGGTGATGATCTACACGCCATCAAATACCTCCGACTCAAGCTTAAAGGACCAGCTCGGCATTGGCTTAACAGCTTGCCAGCAGAATCAATTGGTTGTTGGGAGGACCTGGAAGCCGCATTCCTCGACAACTTCCAGGGCACCTATGTGCGATCACCAGACGCCGATGACCTTAGCCACATAATCCAGCAGCCAGAGGAATCGGCCAGGCAATTCTGGACACGGTTCCTAACAAAGAAAAATCAAATAGTCGACTGTCCGAACGCAGAGGCCCTTGCAGCCTTCAAGCATAACATCCGTGACGAGTGGCTTGCCCGACACCTAGGACAGGAAAAGCTGAAATCCATGGCAGCCCTCACGACACTCATGACCCGCTTTTGCGCGGGAGAAAACATCTGGCTAGCTAGTAGTAATAACATGACCAGGATCCCTGGTAATTCGGATACCAAGGATATCACGGGCAGGTCACGTCGCAACAAGCAAAAGCGCCGCATTAACGGCGACAATGCTGAGGATAAGGCAGTTAATGCCGAATTCAGAGGCTCTAAACCCGGTCAGCGGAAAAAGCCATTCAAAAGAAATACTCCGGGCCCGTCCAATTTGGACCGAATACTCGATCGCTGCGTGCGGATACACGGCACTTCGAAAAACCAGCCAACCACACCAACAGGATTGTTGGGTGTTCAAGCAATGAGGCAAGTTAAACACCGAAAACAATGACAAGGGGCTGCATAGCGATGACGAGGAGGAGCCCCGGCTGCCGAACAATAGGGGACAGAAGGGTTTCCCCCCACAAGTGCGGACGGTGAACATGATATACGCAACCCACATACCCAAAAGGGAGCGGAAGCATGCACTCAGGGACGTATATGCGTTGGAGCCAGTCGCCCCAAAGTTCAACCCATGGTCCTCCTGCCCGATCGATTTTTGATCGAAGGGACCACCCCACTAACATCCGCCATGGCGGATTCGCCGCATTGGTTTTAGACCCAATCATTGACGGATTTCACCTCACTAGAGTCCTTATGGACGGCGGCAGCAGCCTGAACCTGCTTTATCGTGATACAAAGGCGAAAAATGGGCATATATCCCTCAAGGATTAAACCCACAAAGACGACCTTTAAAGGCGCCATACCAGGTGTAGAGGCCAACTGTATGCGAGCTTAGATTACACTTGAGGTGGTCTTCGGATCCCGGATAATTTCGAAGCAAGGAGTTAATCTTCGACATAGTCCCGTTCATGATGGCTACCACGCACTGCTTTCAGACGAACCGCGTTTGCAAAGTTCAATGCGGTGCCGCACTACGCATACCTCAAGCTCAAGATGCCAGGCCCTCGAGGAATCATTACGGTCAATGGAAACACCGAACGCTCTCTCCGGACGGAGGAGCATACGGCGGCCCTCGCGGCAGAAATACAAAGCAGCCTGTCAAGGCAATTCTCCAGTCCGGCCATTAAACGTCCGGACACCGTCAAGCGCGCCCGGAGTAACCTACAACAAGACCGCCTGGCACATTCCGAGCACGCGTAGCAATGCGGCCCTAACCCCAGCACTCGCGAAATTGTGAAACCAGTGCTGCGTGTACATAACTACGCTCTGGAAATACCATGGGCATAGGGGGAGGGGCACGACCATGGTACGCCCAAAATACGGCTCAACCGCACAAGGGGCTCCCGATTTTGTCATTCTTTTTTTCTTTCCTTTTTCTTCTTTCTTACTTTCAGGACTCCACTTTCTGGAAGGCCTGTCCGACAACATAATCGCTAAACACACGATGCAATAGCCAGGGAGGCAGAAAGCTACGTCGAGTGTCCAGGTGGTCTCTATAACGAGCAGTATACTTGTTTCACATATCATCCCGCAGCTCGCCCCCGGAGGGGGACATGTTAAATAGTCCCATCTCTTGCTTATCGCACTATTTGTATCGTTCTGCTTTTACCGCAGACTTTTCGAATAAACAATGCATAGCTTTTGTCTATTATTGCATTACCTTTTTTATATATAAAAATATGTTCAGTTATGACATTATGCAACCGTACACTTTGGTACGGCCAATACACCAGGGGCTTACGCACCCCAGAATATGGTGTGAGAAGTCCGAACACTCTCATGAGTGCGGCACCCCGAACTTATAGCATTATATGCATCATCTCCGAATCATGTCTTGGGTCAATAGTTGGGTTTTCCCGGCTCCCATGTTTTGGTACCTTACGTTCCGTTATATCGGCTAAGGTAGCATCGGGAGAACCATCGCGATTGTGCCCCGGTTGAGCCGGGCTGAGCACCTCAGTGGAGAAAGCTAAAACTGACCGTCATGATAGGGCGAGAGCTGGTCGCTGTTCGAGAGGTTTTTGAGTCCCTAAAGACTTATGCCGCTTAGAGCGAGGAGTCGGCTTTGTCCGGCCTAGGCATGGATAGCGCCCCGAACTCGGTCTTCCGAATACTAGGGGCTTCACTAAATTTAAAATTATAGAATTCTTTGGCTAAGTGAGAGTGTTCAAGCATTATAGTCCGATTGCCTTGTTCGTTGTGTTGTGCGCCTCCCTCGAAGGACCCAATAATGGGAAAAAGAGCGCTCAAGTTTATCCCGAACACCCCATCACTCACGGCATGGGGGCAGAAGCCGACGACTCGCCATCTCTCAATTTTGATAAACGGCCGCACAGAAGGTAATATTTTAAATTCAAAAGCGTTGCTTAGCGCATATGAAACAAGTTTTCATCGTACATGATTACAAATGCGAGTTTACTCAAAAATTACATCTTTGGAGCACTCATCCGCTATACGGCGGGCACCCTTCAGGACGCCCTCATAATACATCTCGGGCTTGCGATGCTCCTTGCCCGGCGGTGGTCCGTCCGTCACAAGCTTCTCGGCGTCCATCTTGCCCAGTGCACTTTAGCACAGAAAGGGCCCTCTGGGCACCTTTGATGCATCTGAGCGCTTGATGACTTCAAGCCTTGGACAGGCATGCACCAGCCGCCTTACCGGCCAAGTAGCTTCGGGCATGGCTTCCCCGAGCCACAACCGAATGCGAGACCCTTCATGGCCTGTTCGGCCACCTTATGGAGCTCGACCAGCTGCTTCACTGGTTGCTCAAAAGGCACCGGTGTCCGGCCTCAGCATATTGAGACCAGAACACCTTCTCCGTCGAGCTTCCCTCCTCGGCTCGGTAAAATGCGGCTGCATCAGACACACTCCGGGGAAGATCTGGGAATGCTCCTGGAGAGCTCCGGACTCGGGTAAGTAACAAGTAATTCACTTTCACGTGCTTGCTTTGCATAAAGAATGCCTTACCCGCCGCTATTTTCTTCATCGCCTCAATTTCTTGGAGGGCTTTTTGGGCTTCGGCCTTGGCAGATTTGGCGCTCTCAAGCGCCGAGGCGAGCTCGGACGCTCGGGTCTTCGAGTCACGCTCCAAACTCTTGTGTTTTTCCACGAGAGCCTGGAGCTCTTCCAGCACCGCCGCCACCCGCGTCTCCTGCTTCTCTCGCTCGGTGCGCTCCACGGCCGCATTGTTTTCGGCCTTGGACAGCGCTTCCTTCAGGGTCGCCACCTCGTTCGTGGCCCCTGCATACCCACGTTGATCCTGTCATTTTTTTGCAACCACATCTTTTTTTATATACTTACATAAGGTATTACTTACCTTCCTTGTCCTCGAGCTGCTTCTTGGCAAGGCCGAGCTCGTCCTCGGACCGCTCGAGGCTCTGCTTCAATACATTGACCTCCGCAGTCAGTGCGGCAGAGGTCAGTAGCACAACCTGCATTCCCATATTGACACACTTATGTTAGATTCCTGCGGATATATTTTGATCCTCAGTTCGGCTTTTCTTTCCGAACACCAAACTGAGCATCAGGGGCTACTGTCTATGCGGTAATATTTTTACATATCTTAAATACGTACCTCAAAGCCTGTTAGGAGGCTGGCACAGGCTTCGGTCAGCCCGCTCTTGGCGGACTGAACCTTCTGGATCACCGCACTCATAATAGTGCGGTGCTCCTCGTCGATGGAGGCGCCGTTAAGCACCTCCAGCAGATTATCCGGTGCCTCCGGTTGGACGGAGGTTACCGGCGTCGTAGGCTTGCCCTTCTTAGTAGGGGGCCGCTGCCGGATGCGGAACCGTTGAAGGTTCGGTGCGGTGTCCGGCCTAGGGCCGGACTTAGAGCCCTTAGGGGTTTTATCCCCTTTACGCCTGGAGTCCGAGAGGTCGCCTTGCGGCGCCTCCAGGACCATCTCCTTCTGGCTTGGCCCCTTTTGGGACGCCACCTCGGTGTCATCCGCGACGCGAGGAGAGGAGGCGGTCGGAAGTGAAGTGCTGTTCACATCCGACGAACCCAGGGAACCGCTCGACGAAGCGTCGAGCCCGGCCTTGGGCGGACTGCATGATTATATCCGACGCCGTCAAGGTACTGTGCAACAAAGGAACGCCATGAGTTATTCTGGTATCCGGAAACTTACGATTTCGCCAGGGGCTTGGCCCTGGATGGCCACTCCTCTTCGCCGTCGTCGACGCTGGTAGAGTAGTCCGGAGGATGGGTCCTTCCCTTCTTGGACCCTCTGGCCCCCCCAGTTGGGGCGGCCTTCCTTTTCTTCTCTCCCCCCGCTGGGGGAGAGACATCTCTTTCCTCCTCCTCGTCTTCACGGGAGGACCCGCCTCGGAGTCATCGGACGATGAGTCCGACACCACCTGGCGTCGGGAACTCCTTCGAGTTCCCGTGGCCTTCTTCTTGGCCTTCTTCTCCGGCACCACGTAAGGTGCCGGAACCAGCAGAGCCCGTCAGCGGGCATCCGCTGGGTCTTCTGGCAAGGGAGCCGGACAGTCAATCTGCCCGGACGTCCTCTGCCAATCCTGTCAAAGGAAAGGGAGTTTAGATCCCGCATAGAGTCAAACTATGAAAACAAGTGTCCCGTAAAGGGAAAAATAACTTACCGCGTTGGCTTGATGCTGCACGCTGAATCCGTGATCCTCGGTAGCGGATGCGGGAGCCTCGGCACCCTTGAACAGCACCTTCCAGGCATCTTCATACGTAGTATCGAAGAGCCTGCTCAGGGTTTGGTGCTCTGCCGGATCAAACTCCCACAAGCTGAAAGCTCGTTGTTGGCACGGGAGGATCCGGCGGATGAGCATGACCTGGACTACATTGACGAGTTTAAGCTTCTTGCTCACCAGATTTTGGACGCAGGTTTTGGACAGCTCCTCCGAATTACCCCACGACAAGCCCGTCTCTTTCGAGGAGGTGAGCCGTGTAGGGAAGCCAGATCGGAATTCGAGGGCTGCTGCCCATTCAGGGTCACGTGGCTCGGTGATGTAGAACCACCCCGATTGCCACCCCTTTATGGTCTCCACGAAGGAGCCCTCGAGCCATGTAATGTTGGGCATCTTGCCCACCATGGCGCCTCCGCACTCCGCTTGTTGGCCGCCCACTACCTTCGGCTTGACACTGAAGGTCTTCAGCCATAAACCGAAGTGGGGCTGGATGCAGAGGAAGGCCTCGCACACGATGATAAACGTCGAGATATTGAGGATGAAGTTTGGGGCGAGATCGTGGAAATCTAGGCCGTAGTAGAACATGAGTCCCCGGACAAATGGGTGAAGTGGGAAACCTAGCCCGCGGAGGAAGTGGGTGAGAAACAACACCATCTCATGGGGCCTGGGGGGTGGGGATGAGCTGCCCCTTGTCGGGAAGCCGGTGCGCGATGTCATTAGACAAGTATCCGACCTTCCTCAGCTTCTTGATATGTCCCTCCGTGACGGAGGAAACCATCCACTTGCCTCCTGCTCTGGATATGGCTGGAGAAGGTTGAGGAGGGATGTGCGGACTTGGGCGGTTGAGCTCGAGTGCATGAAAATGGATAAGCAAAGGAGGAAGAAGGCGTAGATGGAAAAGGTGGATCCTTATCCCCTTATATGGGCGGGCGAAACTATGCGCCCCACCCGCCTGGTAAAACTCGCTTATCTCCCAAGCGCCGTAAATTAATGGCACGATTGGGTTACCCACGTCCGTATTGATGAGAATCCCGGAATAAGGGGACACGATCTCTGCTTTAACAAGACGTGCCAAGGAAACCGCCTCGCTAAGTGCGCTGAGGTGGGACAGTAAAAACGATTCGAATAAAGGCTTGGCCGTGGTGTGATGACATGCTGCGAAATACGTCAGCAGATTAGATTTGTGTGAATATTGTTCTCTCTACGGTGGTATGTGGAAATTATTTTGCACAGCCGGACACTATCCTTGTGTTCGAAATCTTCTATGCAGTATTCGGAGGAGGAACCCGCCTTCCAATGCCGAAGACAAACTGCGCGCCGGACTCGTCGTCATTGAACACTGGTTCAGGGCTCTTGAGGAGTCCTGGATTAGGGGTGTCTGGATGGCGGACTATGACCTTTGGCCGGACTCCTGGACTATTAAGATACAAGATTAAAGACTTCGTCCCGTGTCCGTATGGGACTTTCCTTGGCGTGGAAGGCAAGCTTGGCGATACGGATATGTAGATCTCCTTCCATTGTAACCGACTCTGTGTAACCCTAACCCTCTCCGGTGTCTATATAAACCGGAGGTTTTAGTCCGTAGGACGAACAACAATCATACCATAGGCTAGCGTCGAGGGTTTAGCCTCTGATCTCGTGGTAGATCTACTCTTGTACTACCCATATCATCAATATTAATCAAGCAGGAGTAGGGTTATACCTCCATCGAGAGGGCCCGAACCTGGGTAAAAACATCGTGTCCCTTGTCTCCTGGTACCATCCGCCTAGACGCATAGTTCGGGACCCCCTACCCGAGATCCGCCGGTTTTGACACCGACATAGAAGTTTGCAAAATACATACATATTTGAATGTAGCAAACCCATTGACTAAGCCTCTTCTGCGAGCAATACATGATCAACACCAAGACTCCATTGGTGTTAGATTCATTACAATGTAATATAGATTATTGACTCTAGTGCAAGTGGGAGGCTGAAGGAAATATGCCCTAGAAGCAATACTAAATTTGTTGTTTTATATTTCCTTATTCATGATAAAGCACTAGTACGCGTTGGTCCTAAACAAACGGTTTTTAACCCCTTTCCGCGACGGCATTTGGAACCGTCGCCAAGTAAGTGTGGGCGATAGGGGGGTCCTTCCCACACGACCCAGAAACCGTCGGGGATATGCCCTCCTGGCACACACTCTCCGCAAAATGAGGTCGTGCGCGACCGGCGAGCGCTCAAATATGGAAATACATATAGTAGAGCTAAAAAAAATTATACAACAAAATCGTTTCCGGTCACAAGTACATCCCACTCAGTCACTTCCCGCTAAACGTTTCCATTCGTATGTACATCACACACAGTCGCTCCAAGGAAAACGTTTCCGTTCACAGGTACATCACACACATTTTTTCCCGTTAAATCGTTTGTGATAGTGTTGCCATTGCACACTATATTATTAATTTTATCGTTTGTGTTATTGAATGCATCACACAAGGTGCGTAGAAGAAACTGTGTGGCAAAGGCTGTCCATCACACACACTTTTTATGTGGTAAACTGTGTGGCAAAGGCTGCACAAGGTGGCCTAATGCAAACAATTTTCAAGAGAAAGTCGTGTGTGCACTGGAGATTGATCGCACACATAGTGGATCCTACAAACGTTTCTGATCTCCACGTATATCGCAGATGTTTCGCTTTCGCAAACCGTGTGCAATGTAATCCCTAATTAATCCCTAATTTAAAAATCACATGTTTTGAATTTGAAAGTAGGCAATCACTTATTTCATATCCAACCATGTTTATTACAAATATAGGTTCAACCACGAATCCATAATTCGATGCACAGGTACATATACTAAAGAACTACAGAAGCACCAAGTAAAGAATGATGAACCACAATTGTACTAAAAATTGTAAATAGAGAGGGAACGACATTTTGGTTGCTGGAGAAGGTGAAGCGGAATGCCCATATTGTGCCCTCCTCCATGCGTAATGCGCACACGACTCTAGGCCAACCCCTTGTGATGGCTGCCCATCCATCCTTCACTGTCTTCATTAGGACTTCTGATGCTCATTGTAGTCTGGATGAAATACTTTAACCTTCATTGTGTGTCCACCAATCATGTACTTTGCGAGGTAATCTTGAGTGAACTGCTTCATGAACCACTGGGAACGAAAAAGATTCAGACATTATTGTCTAACAACTCATATGGGCAGTAAAAAGAGAAGGCTGCAGAGTTTGTAGTTACCATCCTACAGCTCACTGTTGTGTTGGATAGAGCATAAACAAATAATTTTCTTGCCACCATTCGTGTCTTTTTGCTAATAATCCTTATCAGTTTCCTCACTTGATGCTTGTTCATCAATATCTCATTGCCCCATACGCAAAAAGGGTTGATGCGTGGATCCTTGCCAAGGGCATATGTACCTACAAGCAACAAGTCAACATTAGAAGCTAACTAGTGTCCGGGCCTGGATCTATATGCACTACATTATGGAACGACGGGGGGAGTACAAGCCAAGGCATGAAGCTAACCTCGGCGGAAAATGGTGGCCACTCCCGTTGTTGTCCTGCATAAGTAGTGGAAAGGCATGATAAGTACAGCAATCTTAACATCAAACAAATATAGCAAAGGTAAACAACATCATCTCCAAATGATAGCTTGAATGTGTTGGTTTCAGCATGTTGTTAAAGCAGATATAAATGGAAGGCAATGTTACCGACAGCAGGCTTAACAGTCATCAAATATTGCAATTCAAACTGGTATTTTTGAAAATGAATAGAATGTAGGTAATTCTTAAACATCCCACTGGATAAATGTGTAAAACTGAAATAAAGGGCATGTGTTAACTACACCAGGAATAACTGGAACCAAATATAGCCGTTCAAACTGGTATTGATGTAGTCGAGCGGCACAGTTCCGACTTGCACATAATGAACAACACATTGTGAATGTCTGAAATAAACAAGGCATAAATGACCAGTATAACAACCAAATATATCCATTGAAAACTGGACAAAGTCTCACTGCAAACAACCTAACAAGCAAATACAGATAAACAGGGCGTATGCTTGAAAACTGGACAAATGCTCACTGCAACCAACCTAACAACCAAATACAGATAAACAAGGCATCTGCTTGATAACTGGACAAATACTCACTACAACCAAACTAAGAACCAAATACAGATAAACAAGGCATCTGCTCGATAACTGAAAAAGTGCTCACTCCAACCAACCTAACAACCAAATACAGATAAACAAGGCATCTACTCACTATAAACAACCAAATATAGCCATCCATGAAACTAAAGTGGACATTTCATACTTAAACATCACATAGACCTATTGAACAATACATTGTTGCATAACTGAAATAATTAAACACGACACAGTTAAAGCACTGCACGACAAATGCTACTACAACAAAAGTGCAGGTTTGCAAGCTAGAAAAGGTAAGATTTGCTGATAGAATGTTGCCTCACATTTCATGGACGGGATCCTTCCAGTTGGAAGAGCACAGACCCATGGTGCGCTCTCTGATGTCACAGATGGGCTGTTTCACCTTGGAAGAACCTTTGTGGGTGCCCTCCTCATGGTCGTGGTCGTGGTCGTGGTCGATGAGATCTGACTTGGCAATTGAGGATCCCAAGCCGCCGCCGTAGAAAGTTTGCTTCAGAAGTGACAAAATGAGCTCGATGGCGTATGAAGCTCGCAAATCCTTGACCGCTTGGCAGAGGAGATCAGCGACAGGGCCGTCGAAGAGATCGACGATGGTTGAACCAGAGGGGTTGGGGATGGACCACATAACCTGTGACATGGCCCGCGTGAAACCGTCGGTGTGGACGAGCTTGATGTCGTAGCCAGCTTTCCCGAGATACAGTAATACACTAGCCCGCTGACATGAAGCCTTCATCATGGCAACATAGTCAACGTCTTCACCGGCTTCCGCGGTGACGTGTTGCTCCGGGATCGACAGGTCGGGGCAAACGGCGGCCACCTCGCCAACGTCCACCGAAGAGGCCATGATAAACCTCTTCTTGGCTGAACGCTCGTCGGGCTCCCCGGGATACATGGCCAAGCTTAGGCTGCGACATTCTGGAGCAGGGGATGTGGATCTGGCGGGGAGGGACACCGCAGGCCTCATCTAAAAACTCAGGGGAGTGGGGTGACGGTATGGGAATCGCCGGGTAACCTGGACTTTAGGAGGAATAGGCAGATCGGCAGGGTTGGCGGCGGCGGCGGCAGCGGTCGCGAGCTAGGGTTCGAGGGGGAGGGTGGGGGGGGGGGGGGTGGGGGACTGTGGAGGGGGGGGGGGGTGGTGTTCGAGGATACCCCGTGGCTACTGAAAATTTTAGTAATGGTGGGTGGAGATGGTGGTGGACGAGGGAGGGCGCGACGGTTCAAATGCCTCGGCTACTGCAGTTTTACTATAAGGTCGGTGCTGGAGGAGTGTGGGCGACGGTTGAAGTACGACATCTACTAAAATTTGGGTAAAGGAATTGATGCGGGGCGGGAGTGCCCAAGATCGCGCACGGTCCAATAACAATATGTGTGTATGATAATAAGGAAAAGTGGCGCGGATCCATGATCTTTGCAATGCTCAAGGCGGGTAGTTTGTTTTTTATATTTCTAGGTAGCTGGTCTATCGCACACGGTTCGTCCTAATTTCCAAATAAACTTACCCGCCTTTAGCTTGCTGATGTCTACTACACAACCTTCTTCTTGTAGACGTTGTTGGGCCTCCAAGTGCAGAGCTTTGTAGGACAGTAGAAAAGTTCTCTCAAGTGGATGACCTAAGGTTTATCAATTCGTGGGAGGCGTAGGATGAAGATGGTCTCTCTCAAACAACTCTGCAACCGAATAACAAAGAGTCTCTTGTGTCCCCAACACACCCAATACAATGGTAAATTGTATAGGTGCACTAGTTCAGCGAAGAGATGGTGATACAAGTGCAATATGGATGGTAGATATAGGTTTTGTAATCTGAAAATATAAAAACAACAAGGTAACCAATGATAAAAGTGAGCGTAAACGGTATTGCAATGCTAGGAAACAAGGCCTAGGGTTCATACTTTCACTAGTGAAGTTCTCTCAACAATAATAACATAATTGGATCATATAACTATCCCTCAACATGCAACAAAGAGTCACTCCAAAGTCACTAATAGCGGAGAACAAACGAGGAGATTATGGTAGGGTACGAAACCACCTCAAAGTTATCCTTTCTGATCGATCTATTCAAGAGTCCGTAGAAAAAGAACATGAAGCTATTCTTTCCGTTTGATCTATCATAGAGTTCGTACTAGAATAACACCTTAAGACACAAATCAACCAAAATCCTAATGTCACCTAGATACTCCAATGTCAACTCAAGTATCCGTGGGTATGATTATACGATATGCATCACACAATCTCAGATTCATCTATCCAACCAACACAAAGAACTTCAAAGAGTGCCCCAAAGTTTTTACCGGAGAGTCAAGACGAAAATGTGTGCCAACTCCTATGCATAGGTTCATGGGTGGAAGCCGCAAGTTGATCACCAAAACATACATCAAGTGAATAAATAGAATACCCAATTGTCACCACGGGTATACCACGCAAGACATACATCAAGTGTTCTCAAATCCTTAAGGAATCAATCCGATAAGATAACTTCAAAGGGAAAACTCAATCCATTACAAGAGAGTAGAGGGGGAGAAACATCATAAGATCCAACTATAATAGCAAAGCTCGCGATACATCAAGATCGCACCACCTCAAGAACACAAGAGAGATAGAGAGATCAAACACATAACTACTGGTACATACCCTCAGCCCCGAGGGTGAACTACTCCCTCCTCGTCATGGAGAGCGCCGAGATGATGAAGATGGCCACCGGTGAGGAATCCCCCTCCGGCAGGGTGCCGGAAAAGGGTCCCGATTGGTTTTTGGTGGCTACAGAGGCTTGTGGCGGTGGAACTCCCGATCTATTCTGTTCCCCGAAGGTTTTAGGGTATATGGATATATAGGCGAAAGAAGTCGGTCAGGGGAGCCACGAGGGGCCCACGAGGGTGGAGGGCGCGCCCAGGGGGGTGGGCGCGCCCCCTGCCTCATGCCTTCCTCGTTGCTTCCCTTACGTACACTCCAAGTCTTCTGGATTGCTTCCGTTCCAAAAATAACTCTCTCGAAGGTTTCATTCCGTTTGGACTCCATTTGATATTCCTTTTCTGCGAAACACTGAAACAAGGGAAAAAACAGAAACTGGCACTGGGCTCTAGGTCAATAGGTTAGTCCCAAAAATAATATAAAAGTGCATAGTAAAGCCCATTAAACATCCAAGATGGACAATAGAATAGCATGAATACTTCATAAATTATAGATACGTTGGAGACGTATCACTTGCAAATGTGGTGGTTTTACAGCGCACTTGCATCGCACACGGTTAAGCTAGTACCTCCACCCTTTGCTCGCGCTTGCGCGGTCGTGGTGATTTTAGCGCACTTGCATTGCACACGGTTGAGCCAGTACCTCCACCCTTTGCTCGCGCTTGCGCGGTCGTGGTGATTTCAGCGCACTTGCATCGCACACGGTTGAGCCAATACCTTCACCTTAATTTGCTCGCGCTTGCACGGTCGTGGTGATTTCAGCGCACTTGCATCGCACACGGTTGAGCCAGTACCTCCACCTTAATTTGCTCGCGCTTGCGCGGTCGTGGTGATTCACATCGCACTTGTATCGCACACGGTTGAGCCAGTACCTCCACCTTAATTTGCCCGCGCTTGCGCGGTCATGGTGATTCACATCGCACTTGTATCGCACACAGTTAAGATATTATACCCTGTGTCCATTGAGGGTCGTCAGAGTCTTTGCAGCAAAAAATAACGTTAGAGATGGTCAAAATACAGCCACACCAGCATGTGGCCCAAATATATATGAGTGAAAAGGGAGGTCTGTGATGTTCAAAATTCCAATGCACAACATTGACCCCACGGGCCCACGGTTGGGCGCATCGTTGAAGACCGATGAGAGGGGCCAGAAGTCAAGAACCACCTGGAAGTGGACAAATATATGTATGAATGTTGGGGATGTTTAAAACTTTAAATACACAATGCATAACTTTGGTGGCACCTGCCTCGCAAACCCGAAAGCACCATAACAACCACCTAGCTAGGATATATATAATGACATAATGTCGTACCTAGCTATGATGCTTGGCCCACCATCTCCCACTTCGTGTCAGCGGGGCGGATGCACGTAATGATCGATACTTTGGTCATACATGCATGTCGCCATGACCTACCATAAGATGGACCAATGAATCTTTCATTTGGTCAAATGATAGTTGTTGTTGTCGATAAACCGCTTGGGCCAATAGAATGAACCATCATAAAAATCGCACGAGAGGGACCACAGAACCAGTACCTCTTGCATGCGGTCCAAAATGATGTACGTTGGGAAGGGGTGATGTGTGTTTTCAATACAGAATAATTTAAAATTTAGATGTGGTGCCTACCTCTCGATACAGACAACAACCATGAAGGCAAGGTAGTTAAGGACGAGATACGTACGCAGTGTTTGATGTAGGTCGAACCCAGCAATCCGAGCATCTGGGAGGGAATCCTGACAACGCATGAGCTCGAGCTTTGGTTGACCGACATTTGACGGTGACCGGCCCTAACACGAATTAGGAGGAATCCATTCATGGCCACACATACCCTTCATTATCGGTCAAAGGGATGATATATATACACTCGGGGAGCCCACAGATATCCGTGCGTCACAAAAAACCGCACAAGGGAGATGTGGTCGATCAGAAGACCCCATATACACTGCATGCAGCCCGAAAATATGTATGGGTACGATGGTGTATGATGTGTTTAAATCCCAAATGCACAACTTCGATGTGCCATGCCTACATTACAAACCGAACACCGTACCCGACTCCAAGCCTGGTTCAATACCTATATATGATGTCAGTTTCCCAACTTCAAGGCGGCGGGGGGGGGGGGGGTCGTCCCGCGCATGCGCTCAAACTTTATTTTGTATAGCATGGGACACACACATATATATTGAAGGAAATATGCCCTAGAGGCAATAATAAAGTTATTATTTATTTCCTTATATCATGATAAATGTTTATTATTCATGCTAGAATTGTATTAACCGGAAACATAATACATGTGTGAATACATAGACAAATAGAGTGTCACTAGTATGCCTCTACTAGACTAGCTTGTTAATCAAAGATGGTTATGTTTCCTAACCATAGACAATGGAGTTGTCATTTAATTAACAAGGTCACATCATTGGTTGAATGATCTGATTGACATGACCCATTCCATTAGCTTAGCACCCGATCGTTTAGTATGTTGCTATTGCTTTTATCCATGACTTATGCATATTCCTATAACTATGAGAATATGCAACTCCGTTTACGGAGGAACACTTTGGGTACTACCAAACGTCACAACTTAACTGGGTGATTATAAAGGAGTACTACAGTGTCTCCAAAGGCAGATGTTGGGTTGGCGTATTTCGAGATTAGGATTTGTCACTCCGATTGCTCGGAGAGGTATCTCTGGGCCCTCTCGGTAATACACATCACTAAGCCTTGCAAGCATTACAACTAATGAGTTAGCTGTGAGATGATGTATTACGGAACGAGTAAAGAGACTTGCCAAGATGCGAGATTGAACTAGGTATTGGATACCGACGATCGAATCTCGGGCAAGTAACATACCGATGACAAAGGGAACAACGATGTTGTTATGCGGTCTCGACCGATAAAGATCTTCGTAGAATATGTAGGAGCCAATATGGGCATCCAGGTCCCGCTATTGGTTATTGACGGAGACGTGTCTCGGCCATGTCTACATTGTTCTCGAACCGTAGGGTCCGCACGCTTAAGGTTTCGATGGCGGTTATATTATGAGTTTTGTGTATTTTGATGTACCGAAGGAGTTCGGAGTCCCGGATGAGATCGGGGACATGACGAGGAGTCTCGAAATGGTCGAGACGTAAAGATTCATATATTGGATGATATGTTTAGGCCAAGGGTCAAGCCCATGAGGCTTTAGGTCGGTGCAAAAGGAGTTTTATGGAGGCGAGGGGCCAAACGCCGGAGACCTGGCGTCGGCCTGGGCGACGCCGAGGCCCATGGCGTCTGGGCGGATGCCAAGGATTGTGGCGTTTAGCCCCGAGTCCGAGTGGGACTCTTGCCTTTCGGCAAAACCGACTTTGAGGGCTTTTTGCTCCAAGTTTCACCCCGGCTCAACATATAAATAGAGGGCGGGGCTAGCACCAAAGACACAACAATTGATCTCTTGGATCTCTTAGCTGCGTGTCTGGTGCCCCCCTCCACCATATTCCACCTCGGTCATATCGTAGCGGTGCTTAGGCGAAGCCCTGCGTCGGTAGAACATCAAGATCGTCCTGCGCCGTCGTCTTGTGGAACTCTCTCTCCGGAGCTTTCTTTGGATCGGAGCCTAAGGAGCGCCACCGAGCTGAACGTGTGCCAAGAACTCGAGGCGCCGGAGTAACGGGCGCTGGGATCGGTTGGATCGCGAGGAGAACGTCTGACTACTTCCTCTATGTTTTGATCGCTTCCGCTTGGTCTCACGAGGGTACGTAGACAACACTCTCCCTCTCGTTGCTATGCATCACCATGATCTTGCGTGTGCGTAGGAAATTTTTGAAATTACTACGTTTCCCCAACAAAGGGCATCCGAGCCTAGGTTTTTATGGTTTGATGTTTTGCACGAGTAGAACACAAGTGAGTTGTGGACGATACAAGTCATACCGCCTACCAAAGATGTCATACTTTGGTTCAACGGTATTGTGAGATGAAGCGGCCCGGACCGACATTACGCAGACGCTTACGCGAGACTGGTTTCACCGTTCACGAGCACTAGTGCTTAAAGGTGGCTGGCGGGTGTCTGTCTCTCTCACTTTAGTTGAACTTAGTGTGGCTACGCCCGATCCTTGAGAAGGTTAAAAGCAGTCTAATTGACGAAGTATCGTTGTGGTCTTGATGCGTAGGTGAGATTGGTTCTTACTTAAGCCCATAGCAGCCACGTAAAATTTGCAACAACAAAGTAGAGGACGTCTAACTTGTTTTTGCAGGCATGTTGTGATGTGATATGGTCAAGACGTGATGCTACATTTTATTGTATGAGATGATCATGTTTTGTAACCGAAGTTATCGGCAATCGGCTGGAGCCATATGGTTGTCGCTTATTATGCAACGCATACATAATTGCTTTACTTTATCACTAAGCGGTAGCGATAGTCGTAGAAGCAATAGATGGCGTAAACGACAACGATGCAACGATGGAGATCAAGGTGTCGCGCCGGTGACGATGGTGATCACGACGGTGCTTCGGAGATGGAGATCACAAGCACAAGATGATGATGGCCATATCATATCACTTATATTGATTGCATGTGATGTTTATCCTTTATGCATCTTATTTTGCTTTGATTGACGGTAGCATTTTAAGATGATCTCTCACTAAAATTATCAAGTAGTGTTCTCCCTGAGTATGCACCGTTGCCAAAGTTAAATCGTGCCCGCACACCACGTGATGATCGGGTGTGATAAGCTCTCGTCCATCTACAACGGGTGCAAGCCGGTTTTGCACACGTAGAATACTCAAAGTTATACTTGACGAGCCTAGCATATGCAGATATGGCCTCGAACACGGAGACCCGAAGGTCGAGCGTGAATCATATAGTAGATATGATCAACATAAGATGTTCACCATTGAAAACTACTCCATCTCACGTGATGATCGGTTATGGTTTAGTTAATTTGGATCACGTGATCACTTAGATGACTAGAGAGATGTCCGTCTAAGTGGGAGTTCTTAAGTAATATGATTAATTGAACTTTAATTTATCATGAACTTAGTCCTGGTAGTATTTTGCAAATTATGTTGTAGATCAATAGCTCGTGTTGTTGCTTCCCTATGTTTTTATATGTGTTCCTAGAAAATTGTATTGAAAAATGTTAGTAGCAATGATGCGGATTGGATCCGTGATCCGAGGTTTATCCTCATTGCTGCACGTAAGAATTATGTCCTTAATGCACCGCTAGGTGACAGACCTATTGTAGGAGCAAATGTAGACGTTATGAACGCTTTGGCTAGCTCAATATGATGACTACTTGATAGTTTAGTGCACCATACTTAACAGCTTAGAATCGGGACTTCAAAGACGTTTTGAACGTCATGGACCAAATGAGATGTTCCAGGAATTGAAGTTAATATTTCAAGCAAATACCCGAGTTGAGAGATATGAAATCTCAAACAAGATCTATAGCTAAAAGATGGAAGAGAATCGCTCAACTAGTGAGCATGTTCTCAGATTGTCCGGGTACTTCAATCGCTTGAATCAAGTGGGAGTTAATCTTCCGGATAAGATAGTGATTGATGTAATTCTCTAGTCACCAACACTAAGTTACTAGAACTTCGTGATGAACTATAGTATGCAAGGGATGACGAAACGTTTCCCGAGCTCTTCGTGATGTTGAAATCGACGAAGGTAGAAATCAAGAAAGAGCATCAAGTGTTGATGATTGACAAGACCACTAGTCTCAAGGAAAAGGGAAAAGGGAAGAAGGGGAACTTCAAGAAGAACGGCAAGCAAGTTGCTGCTCGAGTGAAGAAGCCCAAGTCTGGACCTAAGCCTGAGAATAAGTGCTTTTGCTGCAATGGAACTGATCACTAGAAGCGGAACTACCCCAAGTATTTGGCGGATAAGAAGGATGGCAAAGTGAACAAAGGTATATTTGAGATACAGATTATTGATGTGTATTTTACTAGTGTTCATAAGCAACCCCTCGGTATTTGATACTGGTTCAGTTGCTAAGAGTAGTAACTTGAAACGGGAGTTGCAGAATGAACATAAACTAGTTGAAGGGGAAGTGAAGATGAGTGTTGGAAGTAGTTCCAAGATTGATATGATCATCATCGCACACTCCCTATACTTCTTGAGGATTAGTATGGAACCTAAATAAGTGTTATTTGGTGTTGAGCATAAGTATGATTTGATCATGTTTATTGCAATACGGTTATTCATTTAAGTAAGAGAATAAATTGTTGTTCTGTTTACATGAATAAAACCTTATATGGTTACACACCCAATGAAAATGATTCATTGGATCTCGATCATAGTGATACACATATTCATAATATTGAAACCAAAAGATGCAAAGTTAATAATGATAGTGCAACTTATTTGTGGCACTGCCGTTTAGGTCATATTGGTGTAAAGCGCATGAAGAAAACTCCATGTCGATGGACTTTTGGAATCACTTGATTATGAATCATTTGATGCTTGCGAACCGTGCCGCTTTGGGCAAGATGACTAAAACTCCGTTCTCCGGAACAATGGAACAAGCTCTTGACTTATTGGAAATAATACATACCGATGTATGCGATCCAATGAGTGTTGATGCTCGTGGCAAGTATCGTTGTTTTCGACTTTCACAAGATGATTTGAGCAGATATGGGTATATCTACTTGATGAAACATAAGTCTGAAATAGTTGAAAGGTTCAAAGAATTTCAGAGTGAAGTGGAAAAATCATCGTAACAAGAAAATAAAGTTTCTGCGATCTAATCGCAAAGACGAATAATTGAGTTACGAAGTTTGGTCTTCAATTAAAATAATGTGGAATAGTTTCACAGCTCACGCCACCGGAACACCACAATGTTATGGTGTGTCCGAACGTCGTAATCAAGCACTTTATTTGATATGGTGCGATCTATGATGTCTCTTATCGGTTTACCACTATCATTTTGGGGTTATGCATTAGAGACAGCTGCATTCACGCTTAATAGGGCACCATCTAAATCCGTTGAGACGACACCATATGAACTATGGTTTAACACTAAACCTAAGTCGCCGTTTCTTAAAAGTTTGGAGTTGTGATGCTTATGTGAAAAAGTTTTCACCTGATAAGCTCAAACCCAAATCGGAGAAGTGCATCTTCATAGAATACCCAAAGGTAACTATTGGGTACACCTTCTATCACAGATCCGAAGGCAAGTTTTTCGTTGCTAAGATGGATCCTTTCTAGAGAAGAAGTTTCTCTCGAAAGAAGTGAGTGGGAGGAAAGTAGAACTTGATGAGGTAATTATACCTTCTCCCTTATTGGAAAGTAGTTCATCACGTAAATCAGTTCCAAGGATTCCTACACCAATTAGTGAGGAAGTTAATGATGATGATCATGAAACTTGAGATCAAGTTGCGACCAAACCTCGTGGGTCTTCCAGAGTAAGATCCGCACCAGAGTAGTACGGTAATCATGTTCGGAAGTCATGTTACTAGACCATGATGAACCTACGAACTATGAGGAAGCGATGATGAGCCCAGATTCATGAAATGGCTTGAGGCCATAAAATCTGAGATATGATCCATGTATGAGAACAAAAGTATGGACTTTGATTGACTTGCTCGATGATCAGCAAGCCATGTTAAATAAATGGATCTTTAAGAGGAAGACGGACACTGATAGTAGTGTTACTATCTACAAAGCTCGACTTGTCACAAAAAGGTTTTCGACAAATTCAAGGTGTTGACTACAATGAGATTTTCTCAACTGTAGCGATGCTTAAGTCTGTCCGAATCATGTTAGCAATTGCCACATTTTATGAAATCTGGCAAATGGATGTCAAAACTACATTCTTTAATGGATTTATTAAAGAAGAGTTGTATATGATGCAACCAGAAGGTTTTGTCAATCCTAAAGGAGCTAACAAAATGTGCAAGCTCCAATGATCCATCAATGGACTGGTGCAAGCATCTCGGAGTTGGAATATACGCTTTGATGTGTTGATCAAAGCATATGATTTTATACAGACTTTTGGAAAGGTCTCAGTATTTACAAGAAAGTGAGTGGGAGCACTACAGCCTTTACGATAAAGTATATGTGAATGACATACTTGTTGATCGGAAATAATGTAGAATTATTCTACAAAGCATAAAGGAGTGTTTGAAAGGAGTTTTTCAAAGAAAGACCTCGGTGAAGCTGCTTACATATTGAGCATCAAGATCTATAGAGATAGATCAAGACGCTTGATAAGTTTTTTTTCAATGAATACATACCTTGACAAGATTTTGAAGTAGTTCAAAATGGAACAGTCAAAGAAAGAGTTCTTACCTGTGTTACAAGGTGTGAGATTGAGTAAGACTCAAAACCCGACCACGGCAGAAGATAGAAAGAGAATGAAAGTCATTCCCTATGCATCAGCCATAGGTTCTATAAAGTATGTCATATCATGTACCAGATCTATTGCATACCCTACCACTAAGCTTGGCAAGGAGTGCAATAGTGATCTAGGAGTAGATCAATGGACAGCGGTCAAAATTATCCTTAGTAGAATAAGGATGTGTTTCTCGATTATGGAAGTGAAAAGGTTAGGTCAGAAAGGGTTACGTCGATGCAAGTTTTAAACACTAATCTAGATGACTCGAGTCTCAATCTGGATACATATTGAAAGTGGGAGCAATTAGCTAGAGTAGCTCCGCAAGCGAGCATTGTAGACATAGAAATTTGCAAAATACATACGGATCTGAATGTGGCGAGACCCGTTGACTAAACTTCTCTCACAAACAAAACATGATCACACCTTAGTACTCTTGGTGTTAATCACATAGCGATGTGAGCTAGATTACTGACTCTAGTAAACCCTTTGGGTGTTGGTCACATGTCGATGTGAACTATGGGTGTTAACCACATATAGATGTGAACTATTGATGTTAAATCACATGGCGATGTGAACTAGATTATTGACTCTAGTGCAAGTGGGAGACTGAAGGAAATATGCCCTAGAGAAAATAATAAAGTTATTATTTATTTCCTTATATCATGATAAATGTTTATTATTCATGCTAGAATTTTATTAACCGGAAACATAATACATGTGTGAATACATAGACAAACAGAGTGTCACTAGTATGCCTCTACTAGACTAGCTTGTTAATCAAAGATGGTTATGTTTCCTAACCATAGACAAAGGAGTTGTCATTTAATTAACAAGGTCACATCATTGGTTGAATGATCTGATTGACATGACCCATTCCATTAGCTTAGAACCCGATCGTTTAGTATGTTGCTATTGCTTTTATCCATGACTTATGCATGTTCCTATAACTATGAGAATATGCAACTCCCGTTTACCGGAGGAACACTTTGGGTACTACAAAACGTCACAACGTGAATCGGGTGATTATAAAGGAGTACTACAGGTGTCTCCAAAGGCGGATGTTGGGTTGACGTATTTCGAGATTAGGATTTGTCACTCCGATTGTTGGAGAGGTATCTCTGGGCCCTCTCGGTAATACACATCACTAAGCCTTGCAAGCATTACAACTAATGAGTTAGCTGTGAGATGATGTATTACGGAACGAGTAAAGAGACTTTCCGAATCGAGATTGAACTAGGTATTGGATACCGACGATCGAATCTCGGGCAAGTAACATACCGATGACAAAGGGAACAACGTATGTTGTTATGAGGTCTGACCGATAAAGATCTTCGTAGAATATGTAGGAGCCAATATGGGCATCCAGGTCCTGCTATTGGTTATTGACCGAGACGTGTCTCGGTCATGTCTACATTGTTCTCGAACCGTAGGGTCCGCACGCTTAAGGTTTCGATGGCGGTTATATTATGAGTTTTGTGTATTTTGATGTACCGAAGGAGTTCGGAGTCCCGGATGAGATCGGGGACATGACGAGGAGTCTCGAAATGGTCGAGACTTAAAGATTCATATATTGGATGATATGTTTAGGCCAAGGGGTCAAGCCCATGAGGGTTTAGGTCGGTGCAAAAGGAGTTTTGGAGGCAGGGGCCAAACGCCGGAGACCACAGCGTCGGCCTGGGCCGAACGCCGAGGCCCATGGCGTCTGGGCCAGACGCCAAGGATTGTGGCGTTTGGCCCGGAGTCCGAGTGGGACTCTTGCCTTTCGGCAAAACCGACTTTGAGGAGGCTTTTGCTCCAAGTTTCGACCCGGGCTCAACATATAAATAGAGGCAGGGCTAGCACCAAAGACACAACAATTGATCTCTTGGATCTCTTAGCCGTGTCGGTGCCCCCTCCACCATATTCCACCTCGGTCATATCGTGGCGGTGCTTAGGCGAAGCCTGCGTCGGTAGAACATCAAGATTGTCACCACGCCGTCGTCTTGTGGAACTCTCTCTCCGGAGCTTTGCTGGATCGGAACTCGAGGAGCGCCACCGAGCTGAGCGTGTGCCAAGAACTCGGAGGCGCCGGAGTAACGGTGCCGGGATCGGTTGGATCGCGAGGAGAACGTGACTACTTCCTCTACGTTGTGATCGCTTCCGCCGGTCTCACGAGGGTGTAGACAACACTCTCCCCTCTCGTTGCTATGCATCACCATGATCTTGCGTGTGCGTAGGAATTTTTTTGAAATTACTACGTTCCCCAACATATATATATATATATATATCGTTGGATGAAGCCAATCCGACGGTACAAAGATGGCAAATCCGAGCACTACTGGCCGTTGTATATCATCTACATTCCACCAGATTCTGCCACATGTACAATCTAGAAGACTCCATGGTCGAACTTAAGCATAATGCACAAACCTCAAAATACAAGCACTTCTCCTTTGTTCTCTAGAATCTTCCATATTTTAATCGCCCAAACCTTTTTTTCGAAATGAATTGTCACTTTTTGCTTTTACCTTTACAATGCACAATTCCATGAATCTTAAAATAGTTTTTATAAAACTAATTGATTTTGGATGAGATGAACTATAAGAATTAAACGAACATCTACATCATGCATATCTGGGAGAAGAGGCGGGAAACCGATGAGAGGAGTGGCGAGAAACGTAGCTTGTTTTGAATGAACACCTAGTAGAGAAGGAAGCGTGAGCTACGGCCTTGCGTCTGATGCTTACCCATGTACTGCATGTGCTGTCGAAAGGGCTCAGGGTTGCCGTTCAATCTGGGAGCATCCAACGGTGCACACGTACGATCCGTGGGGTTTGGATTCTGGCCAGTCAGAACACACAACTCATACCACAAGGCCAATGGGGGATATCACACGGAAACCAACATTCGGTGGAAACCGGTGAAAACCATGAGAAAAAGATGTTTTGAAGTTTAAAAAAAAATTCAAAAAAATGCGGGATGTTTAGGATGATGTTTTATTGCCGCACAAAATTTCAAGTTGAAACACATTACGAGATGCGAGCTATGAAAAAGATAAAATCAGTGTTGAATAGTGCCGAATAGTAATGTAACTATTCAGGGCGGAATTTGTCT
The DNA here is from genome assembly GCA_021605145.1 of Aegilops bicornis. Lineage (NCBI taxonomy): Eukaryota > Viridiplantae > Streptophyta > Magnoliopsida > Poales > Poaceae > Aegilops > Aegilops bicornis. Next base: position 628,565,698 of record CM038674.1, on the reverse strand, counting down.
TTTTCATAGCTCACATATCGTAATGTTTTTTAACTTGAAATTTTGTGTCGCAATAAAACATCACCTTCTTAACATCCCCCATTTTTTCAGATTTTTATGAAACTTTAAAATATGGTTTCCACGAAGTTTTCATTGAAAATCGGCTTTCGTGAGTGAACCGTGTGCTATTTGAAAACATTTCGTGAGAAGAATCTCGGATTTTAAATCCTTGTTAATCGAAAAATAAGCTGAAAATCGTGAAACCTGGCATGGTGTCACGACATCGCACTTATATGTCGAGGAATTTTTTCGTCCATTGTGGCGCAAGTTTTATTACAAGCCTCTTACAAAGCAGAGCTTCTCTCAAACAAGCCCCGTGGTTCCGGTAGGGAAGTGTGTCCCCCTTGTGGGCGAAACGTAATCACTGCCTCTTTTCACCTTGTATTTTCTTCTACGGGCAACAAGGAACGACAGGATATCCGTGCGGAAATTTAAACTTATTCAGGGTTCGTTTGGCCTTTTTATACACTAATTGAGTTTCCTATGCATTTAATGTCCATAATTCAAATTTAAACTACAAATACATGCTCCAGCTCACCAAAATGGCTAGAAAAATTATACACGTGTCCTTGGGTGCATGTTTAGCTCCCATGCCAGGAATGGGAACGAATTACAACCGTATCGGTGACATGGCTCGTCCTCAAACATTTCGAATCTCGGTTTTTAAGTCCCCATAAATCCTAAACTCACCGAAAAGTCATCAAAGGTGGCATGGTGTCACGTCATGGCACATATATGTCGTGGTAAAAACATTGTCCAATTTGGGCCAAGCTTTATTACAAACCTCTTACAAAAACTGGAACTTCTCTCAAAGAAGCCTCGTGGTTCTGATAGGGAAACGTGTTCCCCTTGTGGGCGAAATGTAGTCACTGCCTCTTTTCGCCTTGTATTTTCTTCCACGGGCGAGATGGAATGACAGGATATCCGTGCTAAAATTTAAACTTATTCAGGATTCGTTTTGCCTTTTTATACACTAATTGGGTTTCCTAGGCATTTAATGTCCATAATTCAAATCTGAACTACAAATACATGCTCCAGTTCACCAAAATGGCTAGAAAATTTATAGATGTATCCTTGGATGCATGTTTAGGTCTCATGCCAGGAATGGGAATGAATTACAACCATAATGGTGTCCTGGCTTGTCCTCAAACATTTCGATCTCGGTTTTTAAGTCCCCATAAATCCTAAACTCACCAGAAAGTCATCAAAGGTGGCATGGTGTCACATCATGGCACATATATGTCGTGGTAAAAACATTGCCAATTTGGGTCAAGCTTTATTACAAACGTCTTACAAACCGGAGCCTATCGCAAGAACCCTCGTGGTTTTGATAGGGAAACGTGTCCCCGTGTGGGCCAAACGATAATCACTCCCTCTTCTAGCCTCGTATTTTCTTCTACACGCGACATGGAACAACTGGTGATTCGCGTTGAACTTTGAAATTATTCAGGGTTCGTTTGACCTTTTTTATTCATTAATTGAGTTTTCTAGGCATTTAATGTCCATCATTCAAATCCAAACTACAAATACATGCTCCAGTGCACCAAAATGGCTAGAAAAAATGTACATGTTTCCTTGGGGTGCATCTTTAGGTCCCATGGAATGAATGGGAACGAATTCAACCATCTCGCCATCGTGGCTTGGCCACAAACATTGCGAATCTCGGTTTTTAAATGTCTGTAAATCCAAAACTCACCAGGAAATCATGAAACTTGGCATGGTGTCACTACACGGTACATATAATTGTCCAATTTGGGCGAAGCTATATTACAAGCCTTTTACAAACCGGAGCCTGTCGCAACCCTCGTGGTTCCGGTAGGGAAACATGCCCCTCTTGTGGGCGAAACGATAATCGCTGCCTCTTCTCGCCTTGAACTTTGTTTTCTACAGGCAACATAGAATAACAGGAGTGTCGGGCTGAAATTTGAAACTCTTCAGGATTCGTTTGGCCATTTTATATATGTTACTAATTACTAAGTTTTCTATGCATTAATGTAGTCCATAATTCAAATTTGAACTACAACCACATGCTCCAGTGAAGCAAAATGGGTGGGAAATCATACATGTGTCATTGGGTGCATGTTTAGGTCTCGTTTAAGGAATGAGAATGAATTAGAAACTCGTCGTTGTCCTGAAACAATGAGAATCTTGGTTTTTAAATCCCAGTAAATCAAAAAGTCACCCACAAAACATGAAACTTGGCATGGTTTCATGACATGGCACATATATGTCGTGGTAAAAAATCGTCCAGTTTTAGAAGAGGCGCACACATTAGTAGCCAACGAAGTCCTTTTTGAAAACCCCTCAAAAAAAGAGAAGTCCTTTTTGAAACAAAAAGCTGACACGTTAATATCGCAAACGGTTGTATTATATTTATCGTGTCGAAATTTAACCATACTCGGTGGCGTGCGTGCAGCTGTTTGATTAGACGGGACGAGCACGAGAAGTCCGTCGTGCGCAGGCTCGACGGGACGTGTGCGAGCAGTCCGCCGCGCATGCTCGACGTGACGCGTGCATCCTGTTCACCTCGCAGGCTTGACGGGACATGTGCGAGCAGCAAGGCCGCCCATGCTCACCGGGAAGCGAGCTCTTTGACCTCCATTCACTAGTTGCCGCACGCCTCGCTCACAACTTCTGCATTAATGGGTTAATTAAGGCACCTGGACGGATAATATGGATAATACGACCACAAATAGGGCAACATTTGCTTTGTTCGTGTTTTCAACTCGTATTCCGCCCTAATTTAAATTGCCACATAGGGCAACGGATAATACGACCACAAATAAAATGGCAACGGATAATATGATGACAAATTTACATTGGCGCAGATAATAATTGTCTGACCTATTCCGAATAATTTAAAATGCCACATGCGGCAAAGCCCGGAAGACACGGGGGCAAGAGAAGAAGGAAATTGCAGACAACGATCTGGATCGCTACTGTCTCTAATCGTCGATGGATCGCCGGGTGGCGAAATCCTCCAGCTCCTTCTTCAATTCCTCACGACTTTGCTTGAAAGCAGCCACGGATTCCTCCACCTCCTGCTCGTGCTCGATCCGGAGCTTCCTCAAGCCACCCATCAGTTCCCCGATGATCGCTTTCAACGTCATCTCCAAGGCACTGCTCTGCTCATGCAGTATCTTCCAGCCGGCGGCCTCCTCCTCCTTCTTGGTGACCAACTTGAGGAGATTCGCATTGTCACCCATGAGTTGCTCGATGAGGCCGGTCGCCATGTCAACTGAGGCATCGCTGATCTTGAGCAGCTTCATCAAGCTGTCGACCAGCTCCTGCTGCATAGTGACGCCAACGAGAATGTCGTCGTCACCGGCGAAGGAGTTCAGGAAAGCCGACTCATCGCGATGGTCGACGCCGCGAATGTGCTTGTGAGAGCCCTTGCGTTCCCGTGAGAGCTCGTTTGAGGGCTCCGCGGCGCGCTGGGACATCTGTGTTGCGGGTGCGGCTTTGCGGCGGGACCTCTCTAGTGCTTCCACGGCCTTGGTCTTTACTACCTGGTTATATGTCCACCCTAAACTCCTCCTACCGGTCATGGCCGAACGACTTGACAGAAAAAACCAGTTTTGTGGGTGATGAGGAGAGGAACTGTGAAGTAATTTTCGAGTGGGTGGTTTTTATAGCCCGGTGCTAAGTGTGAAACATATTAGTTTGATAGTTGTGAACAGATTTGCAATTACTTATTGCGTTGTAATCAGGAATGTGACAAGAAACGAGGTCAAAATTTATTGATGGCAGAAGGTTGACCACGTGGTTGCTCACCATTGAGGCGGCCGCGGCGCGCTCCGCTCTGGCGTCCCTGCGCGGTCTGCTCGCTATTGAGGCAAAGTTACAATGGCAACTGTTAATAATTCTTAATAATTGTCTTACATATTCAGGATAATCTAAAATGCCAAATGCGGCAAGGCCCAGAACACTCACGACCTACATATGCATACAATTATAATAAAATATAAGCTAGAAGGCTGAGCTGGCGGCCTTCTGACAATGGTCTTCTCAGACTCCATAATCACCTGCATCCTCAAGATATCACGTTGGCGATGTTCTACTTCGTCGGGGACGTCAACTCCGCCAAGGATGCGCTTGAGCCTGGCCACCACATCATCGGGATTGAGGTTGACACGGCCGCCGTGAGCAATGATGAAGCCGTAGGCTGCCTTTGTCTTGAATGAATCGCAGAGGTCCTCTGCCCATTCCTTGCGGGGCATCCGTCTCTCGATGAGCACTGGTGATGGCGGCTCTTTGGGTGGGTCGTCGATCATGCCGCCGAGCAGCTCTGGATCTTTTGCATGGTGGATGGCAAACTGCTCATCACACCTCCTCTGCAATATGTCGATTGTGCTCCCAAGGACTGTGACACCGATATCGCTGCTGATGGGCCATGGTGCCTGGACCGGCCGATGAATCTCTTGCTCCCCGACCTGCTCCGGCTCGTTCTCCTCACGAAAGATGTAACGCAGGTAGGCATCAACGTCGAAGCTTTGGTCGTTGCCTGGCATGCTTGGAATAACTAATGGTAGATGGGTGAGGACTAGATCTTTGCATAGTGTCGCGGCGGTGCGTTGCCGCCTGGGTTATATGCAGCAAGCCGTTAGCTAGTGGCGGGAAACAGGTGAGGGAATAGGCGTGGATTTTATAATTCACCCATGTGGAGTGCGGGAAGCATTCGCTGGAGCGCGGGAATCATTCGCTGGAGCGCGGGAAGACTAAGTGGAGCACACACACAACCCGAATACCGTATCCGGTGCCACGTGTTATTTATCACACAAGTGTTAACATAAGGAAATGTACGTGTAACTTACTAATCATCGCACATGAGTACTTGTAGATGCATCATGTGCGATACTCCTAGCCACCGCAAGCAACTAATTTGCATTTTTCAAAGTGTTTTGTACACACAGAATCACACACGAACTAATTGTATTAACCGTCTGTGTTGTAAGTTCTCATCGCAAACAGTTCACCCGAGTCGTTTGTTTGCCACGTATCACACACATCTTGTTAAGTTGAACCGTTTCTGTTGCGTTCCCTAATCGAAAACAGTTTGTCCGAGTGAACCGTATGCCCTATATCACACACACCTTGATCTGGCTAACCGTTTATGTTGCACTCCGTAATAGAAAATGGTTCATCGGAGCGAACTGTATGTCGTATATCGCACACACATTGATATGGCTGCCCGTTTCTGTTGTTCCGCCTCATCGCGAACAGTTTGAACGGGTTAACCGTGTGCCCTGCATCGCACACGCAACTAAAATCTGAACCATGTTTGATGATTCCTCCGTCGCAAACGTTTTGCACCTTTTTTGACGGTTTTTTACATCCCCGTTTGTGATTAATGCATCGCACACAGTTTTGTCAAAGGGTCTCTGATCGTAGTGTCGCGTTAGCAGCATCTTGCAGTAGTGAAGGTTTATTATTCATGCTAGCATTGTATTGATCGGAAACTTAAATATATGTGTGAATACATAAAAAAATAGCGTGTCCCTAGTAAGCCTCTACTAGACTAGCTCGTTGATCAAAGATGGTTAAGGTTTCCTAACCATGGACATTGTCATTTGATAACGGGATCACATCATTAGGAGAATGATGTGATGGACAAGACCCATCCGTTAGCTTACCATATGGATCATTCACGTTTATTGCTATTTCTTTCTTCATGTCAAATACATATTCCTTCGACTATGAGATTATGCAACTCCCAGATACCGGAGGAATACCTTGCGTGCTATCAAACATCACAATGTAACTGGGTGATCATAAAGATGCTCTACAGGTATCTCCGAAGGTGTTTGCTAAGTTGACACAGATCGAGATTAGGATTTGTCACTATGAGTATCGGAGAGGTATCTCTGGGCCCTCTCGGTAATACACATCATAAGAAGCCTTGCAAGCAAAGTGACTAATGAGATAGTTACAGGATTATGTATTACGGAACGAGTAAAGAGACTTGCCGGTAACGAGATTGAACTAGGTATGAAGATACCGACGATCGAATCACGGGCAAGCAACATACCGATGGACAAAGGGAATTATGTATGTTGTCATAACGGTTCGACCGATAAAGATCTTCATAGAATATGTATGAGCCAATATGGCATCCAGGTTCCGCTATTGGTTACTGACCAGAGAAGTGTCTCGGTCATGTCTACATAGTGCTCGAACCTGTAGGGTCGCATGCTTAACGTTCGTTGACGACATAATGTTATATGAGTTATATGATTTGGTGACCAAATCTTGTTCAGAGTCCCGTATGAGATCACGGACATGACTAGGAGTCTCAAAATGGTCGAGAAGTAAAGATTTATATATAGGACGATGATATTCGGATACTAGAAGTGTTTCGGAGTGTACCACGTGATTATCGGAGTGCCAGAGGGTGTACCGGACACCCCCGGGAGGTTACTGGGCCTATTGGGCCATAAGAGGGGAGCACACAAGCCTACAAGGGCTGGCGCACCCCCATGGTAGCCGCCCTAGTGGGGAAAGGAAAGGAGGGGGGATCCGGCCTCCCCCTTCATTCCTCTCTCCCCTTTCCTTCCCCCTCCGACAAATATGGCAGGGGGACGCAGCCAAGGGCAGGAGCCCAAGTAGGATTCGGACCTACTTGGGGCGCCCCTTGGCCTCTCCCCTCTCCCTCCCACCTATATATATATATATATATATGTGGGGGGCGCCTAGGACATCAGAATATTGTCTTAGCCATGTGCGGCGCCCCCTTCCACAGTTTACAATCCCGGTCATATTTTCGTAGTGCTTAGGTGAAGCCCTACGGAGATAACTACACCATCACCGTCACCACACGGTCGTGTTGTCGGAACTCATCCACTACCTCGCCGTCTTGCTGGATCAAGAAGGCGGAGACGTCGCCGAGCTAAACGTGTGCTGAACGCGGAGGTGCCGTACGTTCGGTACTCGATCGGTCGGATCACGAAGAAAGTTCAACTACATCAACCGCGTTGTGAAACACTTTCGCTTACGATCTACGAGGGTACGTAGACACACTCTCCCCCTCTCGTTGCTATGCATCTCCATGGATAGATCTTACATGTGCGTAGATTTTTTTTCCATGCAACGTTTCCAAACATTAAGAACCCCATTGTGTACGGCTACTAGGCCAGGAGGGTCGACACGGACTCTGGATCGGGCAAGTACCCTTGAGTTGTGAGTTGATTTAGCTACCCTTGCATGACCGAGCAACCTTTTCAGTCCCCTTTGATTGGGCCGTTGGGGCGATTCGTCGAGCTAAGGATGTTCGCCATTGCATTGGAGCTTTCTACTTGTAATAGTGTTGGGATTTCCTTGAAGAGGAAGGGTGATGTAGTATAGTAGCAGATAGTATTTCCCTTAGTTAAGAACCAAGATTTATCAAAACAATAGGAGATGGCACATAGACAATATTGATAGTACCTGCACACACACACACACAAAGTAAATGATTGCACCCAAGAATAGGCAAGGGGCGCCACTCCCCTTGTTCTTGCCAATTGCGAGTGTCACATCTGGTAGTGATAGATATAATAAATAAATAAATAACAGTGAGGAATTATAAGATTTGTTTTAATATAGAAGTGGTTGGACTCGGGGGCCAAAGCGCTCACTAGAGGCATCTCTCTCATAAATAGCATAGGTGGGTAAACAAATTAATGTTGGGAAATTGATAGTAAAGCGCGTACTTATGATGATCATTCATGGCATAATAAATATATAGGCATTACGTCTGTGAAAAGTAGACCGTTAAACTTACTGACGCCTACTACTATTACTCCACCTGAAGAGCGCTATCCAGCATGCATCTCAAAGTATTAAATTCATGACAAACAGCGCATTAAGCAAGATGACATAAGGTAGACATAGTAACATCATGCAATATGTTCAAACTCCATCGTTTTACCCTTAATAGCAACAATATAATACGTGCCTTGCAACTCCTCAGGTCACAGAGTAAGGACGCCGCAGGATTGAACGTACAACTATGAGCCACTCCCTCTGAATATCTAATCATCAACTTGGCCAAAGAAAACTCATAGATTGGAAAGCATAAATAGATATAAAACTACACATAAATAAATCTCAGAAAAGACTCAAATAATTTTGATGAATAATCTGAGATTAAACCCACAATTCATCGCATGCCAACAAACACATCATACAAGTTTACATTGGATTGATCTCAGACGAGATCGTTGTATCTAAGAGAGAGAGAGAGAGAGAGAGAGAGAGAGAGAGAGAGAGAGAGAGAGAGAGATCACTACTAGGAAAAGGGCTATAGATGGAATTGACACTAATGGCGCACCAGACATGTGGTGCGCCATTAGTATATACTAAAGGCGCACCACCATATGATGCGCCATTAGTGTCGAAACTACTAATGGCGCACCCACCTTGCAGTGCGCCATTAGTACCAAATTTTTTTGAACTAGTGCGCCTGTCCAAACATACTAATGGCGCATCCGTGGTGCGCCATTACTAGTTGTAACTAGTAATGGCGCACCAGCCCAAAATGCGCCACTAATACTTTTTTTATTATTGTTTTTATTCCTTTTTTTGCAAAAGTACTAATGGCGCACCACCGAAGTGCGCCATTAGTAACCTGGATTACTAATGGCGCATTTGTTGTCAGTGCGCCATTAGTAAGTGGGCAACAACAAGATATTTTGGACAGCCTCTCCTCCCACACTCACTTTCTCCCCACTTCATTCTCTCCACCGCCTCCTCCTTGTCTCGGTGCCTCCTCTTTTCACCTCATTTCCACCATAGATTCATTCAAATTAAGTGGTTAAGTTACCTTGTTTTGCTAGGTAAGTAAGGGGAAGCTATATTTATGTTGTTCTCCCTACAACAATGTGCACATGCACTTTTTATGGCCTAGCTAGATCTATGTATGTTCGTGGTGTTGCATATGTTTGTGGTGTTGCATATGTGTTTGTGTTTGGAGGTGTACCGTATTTGAAATGCGATAGTTGCCAATATTTTGCGGAATGTTGATTCATTTCCTTTTCGGCGAAATTTTGGCATTAAGCATTCTTTTGGTCCTATTTTTAGGGAAAGTCATGCCAAATTTTTCTTGGTTCTAAAATATCGTTTTGCTCTACCCTTGAGCGACCATGGTCCGCACGATGACCGAAGGCATCGTGAATAGGTTTTTGAGGTCCGCGAAGGCCGAGATGCTTCAAAAGAACGAGACGGAGATAAGATGTCCGTGTCGAAGATGCAAGCTGAATAGCCTTATTGCGTAACCGGATTCCGGGCAGGTGCGGGACCACCTGCTCTTGCGTGGTTTCATGGATGGCTATCGGTGGCAAGGTGATGAAGATGACTACGAAGTCGTCCATGGGGGCCGGGCAAGAAATGAGGAAGGGCAGCAAGACAACCACCGCGGCTCGGGGCGAAGACGAAGAATCCCGTGAGATGATCACGACGGTGATGCTGTACCACGATCATCATGTAGAAGATGCAGGACACGATGATGATGCCGGCGGAGCGAGGCAATGCTGGACCATCGATGGGCTGGGTGCAGGACCCTCATATTCAAGAGATGCTTCTCAAGCGCACGGATAACGCAAGAGCTGCCGCCGAGAGAAAGCCAAGATGGATCAACTTGAGTTAGACGCGGTTACTCCATTGTATGAAGGATGCAGGCCGAGGATACCGCTTTGAAAGTAACGCTCATGGCTCGAGATGAAGGTAAAACACAAAATGACCGGCGCGTAGCTTCGACGAGAACATGTCATTCGCACTAACGTCTTCCCAAGGGAACAAGTGCCCGACCAGTTTGGAGGAGGCGAAGAAAATCGTGTGTCCTCTGGATTTACCGCACGTGAAATACCATGTGTGCATGAACAATTGCATCATTTATCGGGAAGAGCACGCGGAGTCTACCATATGTCCGGTGTGCGGTGTCACTCGATACAAGAAGAGGAAGAAAGCTCCTCGAAAAGTGGTGTGGTACTTTCCGATCACTCCTCGTCTGCAGCGGTATTTCGCGGATCCTAAGGTAGCAAAGCTCCTGCGTTGCACGCCGGATAGGGAGGAGAAGAAGCGAGAAGATGACGCAAATGATCCGGAGATAGATAAAAAAGACAAGATGCTGAGTCACCCTAAGGATGCGAGCGATGGCAAGCGTTGAACTTCAATACCCAGAATTTGGGAAAGATCCAAGGAACATCGTCTTTGGGCGCGAGCACGGATGGAGTCAATCCGTTTGGCAGCGTGAGAAGCACACATAGCACCTGGCCTGTGTTTGTGTGGATGTACAACCTTCCCCTGGTTGTGCATGAAGAGGAAGTACATTCACATGAGTATGCTAATTGAAGGGCGAAACAACCAGGAACGACATCAATCAGATCTGGGGCTGCCGAAGAGGAGCTTGACACGCTGTGGAAAACGCCAGCCAATACGTGGGACGCCGCAGAAAGAATATTTCCCTATGAGAGCCGTGCTCACGGCGGTGCACGACTATCTCGGTTACGGATATCTTGCGGGCAGGTAGTCCACGGATTTTTACGGATGCGTAAGGTGCATGGATGACACAACGTATCGCCAGCTAGATAGAGATCCGTGGTCTTGAAAACCGTCTTCATGGGACATCGAAGGTGGCTTCGCGACGATGACCCGTGGAGGAAACGCAAGGATCTGTTCGATGGTGAAACCGAACCCGAAAACGCCCGTGTATGAGGCGGCGAGGAAATAGACAAGCTGTTGAAAAATTGGAAAGACCGCCACCGCCGGAAAGAAGCAAAAAGGCGCCAGAGCCGGAAAGAAGCGAAAGCGCCAGAGCTGCTGAAGGTATGGAAAACGAGGTCTGTTTTCTCGGGACTTGCCGTCTTGGAAGATCCACCGTGTGCCTCACAGCCTTGATGTCATGCATATCACGAAGAACGTGTGCGAGAGTCTGCTTGGTACCCTGCTCAACATGCCAGAGAGGACCAAAGATGGGCCGAAAGCAAGGGCAGACTTGAAATCAATGGGCATCAGGCAGGAGCTTCACGCTATATGATGATGATGATGATGATGATGATGAGGCGAAGCAGGCACAGAAAGTCGTCGCAAAGGCAAAAAGGCCAAGAAGACCGGAAATGACTACCCTCCCGCATGCTTCACTCTAAGTCAGGAGGAGATCGAGCAGTTTTCACCTGCCTCGTAGGAGTAAAACTTCCTTACGGTTACTGTGGGAAGATAAGCGAGATACCTAGACCCAATGAAGCGAAGTTCAGCGGGATGAAGTCTCACGATCATCACGTCTTGATGACGCAGATACTTCGATTGCAATCCATTGGGATCATGGGCCGCGCACGTCCGTGAAACGCTATTTGGCCTATGCAACTTCTTCGACGTCATCTCTCGGAAGTCGATTGGCGTGAGGCAACTCGAAGGCTACAAGAAGAGATCGTGGTGATACTATGCGAGCTTGAGATGTACTTCCGCCCGCATTCTTGAAGTTATGGTGCATCTGCTGGTCCATATAGTGGAGGATATCATCCAACTCGGGCCGACGTTCTCGCACAGCATGATGCCGTTCGAAAGGATGAATGGTGTCATCAAAGGATACGTTCGCAACATGTCACGTCCGTAAGGAAGCATAGCCGATTTCTCGACCAAGAGTGCATCTCCTACTGCAGGAATTATCTAGGCATCGAGAACCCGTTGGTCTGCCCGTCAACAGCACCTCGGCAGGCTCGCTGGATGGGGTCACCATGAGGGTCGCCCTTGAAATGCATGTCGACTTCGAGGGTCGACTAGCCGACTTTGAAAGAGCAAACCTAGTCGTGCTACAACACATAGACGTGGTCGACCCTTGGGTGGTAGAGCACGAAACCTTTATTGAGAAGACGTACAATGACCGAGGCCAACAGAGGACGGACGGAGATATAATCAAAGAGCACAACTCTTGTTTCACGCGTTGGTTCAAGGAGAAGCTTCTGTCGTACCCTTTACATGAGGATTCTTCCGGAAGAACAACTCATATTCGCCTTGTCACAGGTATGCCGAGCACAACCTCGATGACCTATGAGGCGTCACGATATCAACGGCTACACATTCTACAACCGAGGCCAAGGACATGAAGAGCGATGGTTATCGTAACTCCGGTAACGATGGAATCCTACACGGTAACGACAAGGACAGATACTACGGAAGGATCGAGGAGATCTGGGAGCTGAGCTACGCTGGAGAGAAGGTCCCGATGTTCCGTGTCGAGATGGGCCAAGAACGTCATAAAAGAAGACCGGTATTTCACCACCATGGTTATACCCGAAGCCAAATCCAAGATCATGGGCGCAAACGTCACCGCGAAAAATGAGCCATGGGTACTGGCTTCCCAAGTGGACCAATGCTTCTTCATTACCGACCCGCCAAAGCCCAGTCGTGTTGTCGTGAGGAGAGGAAAAAGGAAGATCATCGGAATGGATGGAGTAGCCAATGAGCAAGACTTCGACAAGCACGGGCGACCGAGGATCGAACATGACGGCGATGATGAAGTAGCAGCATACACCACAAGAAGAAGCAGGACCACCCTACCTAAAGGACGTCCGTTCCACATAAGAACTCCATTTGCGAAAAAGAAGGGCAAGAAGATTGTGAACAGATAGCTAGCTAAGATCGATTGTATTTAAATCGTAGCCTTCATTTCTCGATTGTATTTCATGGGTACTTTTTGAACTATCATGAATATTTTTAAATTTCATGGACACTCGATCTCGATCCCCCTCCATCTCGATCGCTATCCCACCTCGCACCCTCGATTCCCCTACTCAACCGCCGCCGCCGACCCCCCGCACCCCGCGCACCGTCTTATAAAAAAAATAAGTATCAAACAACTTTTTAAATGCTACTGTCTTATAAAAAAATATTACTGTTATTATTTAAACAAGTTTGAACATATTTAAACACAAATAAGTATCAAACAACTTTTTAAATGCTAAAAAAAATTTGTGGAGCCCACCTCGATCCCCCTCCATCTCGATCGCTATCCCACCTCGCCAGATCCGGTCCCCTCGCCGAAAGCACCCCCAGTCCACCGGCCACCGCCACGACCCCCGCACCCTCGATTCCCCTACTCAACTTGCCGCCCCGCACCCCACCCAGCACCGTCTTATAAAAAAATAAGTATCAAACAGCTTTTTAAATGCTACTGTCTTATAAAAAATATTACTGTTATTATTTAAACAAGTTTGAACATATTTAAACACAAATAAGTATCAAACAGCTTTTTAAATGCTAAAAAATTGTGGAGCACAGGAGTCGAACCCAGACCTCCTGTGTGAGAACTGGCTGCGACCCGGTCGAGCTAGTAGAGTGGGCTTGATGTGGATCAGTTCTGGTGGTACATAACCTGTTGGCTCGAGTTGAAATAAAAAAAAATACTAATGGCGCACCACGGTGAGGTGCGCCATTAGTATGGACATGCTAATGGCGCACCACGGTGAGGTGCGCCATTAGTATTGTGCCCGATCCCCCTTCGCCCGATCCCCCCTTCCCTCTCCCCCTCGCCAGTTCCCTCTCCCTCTCGATCCACCGCCGCCGCCCGCTGCCCTGACCCACTGCTCGCCCTCGCCTCGCCCCTCCCTCCCTCGCCCTCTCCTCGCCTTCCCTCTCCCTCGCCCTCTCCCTCGCCCTAGATCCCCTTCCCTCTCCTCTCCAGCCTTGCTGCCCCGCCGCCTCGGCCTTGCCCCGCCGCCCAGCCGCCTCGGCCCGCCCTTGACGCCCAAGCCGCCCAGCCCCGCCTCGACCCTTGACGCGCTACCCGCCACCTCGGCGCTGCCCGCCGCCTCGGCGACCCCGCCTTGCCCGGCCGCCCGTCCACACCACCGTCAGCCGAGCACCTTATCCTCTCCGACCGCCTCCTCCACCCGGCCCGCTCCTCCAAGGTAAGCTACCGCCCGACCCCTATCCCTTCCCTCCTCCCATGGATAAGAGGCTCGTAGCTACTCCCTCTATGAACCTGGTCATGTTTGCAAAGTATTAGGCAATTGTTGCTTGAAGCTGAAATGCATACTGGCAGAAAATTTGAAATAGAAATTAAAGAGATGGCCGATAGAATTAATAAAATGAACTACTTTAAAAAGTGAAAGTTGGATAAAACTCAAACATTAAAGCAGGAGTGAGAAAGACCCAAAATGTATTTCATGTCGAGCAAGAAATTCCTATTACTCAGTGGAGCCATTTCTAATGCTATACGTGATTGTAAATTTTAAAAATATGAATTTAGTTAATGTGTAGCAATTAGTTGTATGTTCTTAGACCTAGAGCTAACCTTTTTGTAAATTGTTTAGCCAATGATCAAGACTGCACACGTAATACAAAATTACCTTTGCCCCCAGCAGACTAAGCGAGGTTGCCAGTCTCACTAGCTTGCTAATTACAAGGATTGAAAACACAAGTGTATGGAAGATTTGATTGCAACAAAAAAAGTAAAAGTAAGGAATCGATAAGAGCGTTTGATCTAGGTTGAAAGAATATAAGAGGAAGATGGACCAGGATCCATGGTGCGGTGAACAAATTACGATTCGCATCATTTAAATTACAGTTTTCATATCATTGATGTTTTCTCTATGAACCTGGTCATGTTTGCAAAGTTTTGGCTTTGGTTGAAACTACTCCCTCTGTATGATAATATAGGAACGTTTTTCAAGCTATGTGAACTTGAAAAAACGTTATTATATTACGGGATGGAGGGAGTACTTTGCACTATTATGAAGAAATGCCATTTGAGGTTCTCAAATAGTCTTGGCAACTTCCGGCTTTTTTTTGAGAAGTGGATATTATCTTGGCCTAGAGTTGTTGACACAAATGACAAATGGCAAACCCTTCAAAATAAAATTGACAAATGGCAAATGAATGAATCAAGTCAAAGTATATCACTCCCTGCATTGAGAGTTTGAGATTCATCAATGATGATTTTTTTAGTAGGCTTGTTGATCTCGGAAATTCACGGGGCTCAACATTGGCGGTCACATGTTAGCAGCCGTCGACCACTCAATCTTGAACTCGTTGCGATCAATAGTCTGGGACTTTTCTATTGTGTGCGGAACTCTGCAAGACTTTTTTTTTGCGGGTGTGGAACTCTGCAAGACTTGACAGACTTGACAGATTGCAGCACCTAAGCACAGTCAGAGGAGAAGGTGGTGAGGAGATTGCAGCACCTCCTGATGAAATCATTGAATCAGGAAGGACAGTAGGAGAGGCTCCTACAGTCTTGTATTAATAAAACAAAATTAAAGATACATGGTATGTATAAGGTATAGGGTCTTTGACCCTAACCAAAAGATAAGATACTAGTACAAGGTTTTTAGGTAATTTGTTGCACTAGGGAGCTTATGAAATCCTCAAGCTCAGACTTCCCCTATATCTCAACAATGGCAAAATCATGATTAAATCTAGAGAGCCATGATCTGTGAGAGTGGGGAATTCTTTGGAAGACCATTTTGTTTCGTTCTTTCCACAAGTACCAAACAACTACAGTACACACCTACATGAACATGGGTCTGTCCCAGCCCTGTTTGGCAGCAGTTAACAATCCTCATATGAGATGAGAGGATTTTTTTTAATTGGCTTCTTGCAGTTTTGAAAATTCAGTTTATTCGATTCTTGAAAATTCAGTTAATTCAGTTAGGCACACAAATTTCAGAACTTTTGTGTGCCCTAGTACTTGGTGTTTGTAGAAAACAAGGAGTGTCAATGGGACTAGAATTCACTTGTTCTTATATGGGTGAAACTTCACTTGTTTTTAGGCTAGTGTAGGGTGTTGCTTTATTCTGTCATCATTTGTAACTATGTCACAAGTAAATTGTTCCTTCTTACATATTTGACAAGTAATGACTGTTGATAAGCTGAGGCATGGATTAAGCTGTTTCTTTGTTGTAACATCATATATAACTCCACAATGAAATACAATACATATTGATTTGCTTTGTAAAACTTGTTCATGTACTGAACTACTAATGCCTTGTGATGCTCTGAATTACTTGTGATGCCTCTGAATTACTTGTGATCACATTGAGAAAGACTTGTAAAGATGATGATCATCTTTAACAGAAAACAATCGTAAAGGCATTTTGGGAGCTGTCCCAGGAGATGGAGGAACAACCTCACTTGTATGAGGCCGCCGCCTTCCCCACCGATCCTGAGACCACTGATGGTGCCGCCGAGGATGACCACACTGATGCCACCACTGATGGTGCCGCCGAGGATGCCACCACTGATGATGGCGGCGCATGCACAGATGGCAGCCAACCGAAGAGGCAACGGAAGGACCGGAGCCTGATCGTGCTCCGCACCCTCAAGGAGGAAGTTACTGAAGTGGACTCCAACGGGAATCCAACGGCGCCCGAACGGATAGTCAAGGGGTACTCGCTTCAGCTCGGGTGCATTGTCCGGAGCACTGTCTCGATCACCACCGAGAACCTGAGGCATCCTGACCGCGGGAATGTGCGCAACCTCCTCTTCACGAAGCTGCACGAGCGATACAAGTTCCCGCTGAATTTGAAAACACAAGCCTCAAAGGGAATAAAGTGAACAATGCTGCCCTCACGAAGATGAGCAAGGCCCTGTCTACTTGGAAAAGCAATGTGAAGAGAATGATCGAGAAAGGTGAGAGTTATCGGAAGATCAAGGAGAAAAATCCTTCGATCACGAAGATGACTACAACGACTTCAAGATCAATTGCTCGAGCACCGCAAGCTCCCAATCAAGTGAGTAGGGGAAACAAATGCGGAGCTGAACATAGGGGAACACACACTCGGTCCCGGGCGGTTCTGAGTGGCGGAGCCTATATGGGACAAGGAGGAGGCGGACCGTCTGAGCAAGGGCTACCGCCCCTCTTCGATACATACGGTGACAAGCGGACCAGGAACTTTGTCGGGGCCCGGTACAAGAAGGACCCGAAAACAAAGGAGCTTACCACGGATCCAAGACGAGGCAGCTTGAGCTTGTTCTCGTAAGGAATACACCCCAGCGTAATTAGCTCCATATGGTTGCATTCTAATTAATGAAGCCGAATTTCTAAATGGTTCACATTCCTTCCGCAGCGATCGAAAGCGATGGCTGGGTCGACTCAGAGCAACCCTTGGGACACCACTCTAAATAGGGGTTGAATGTAATGAAGAACAAGGATAAGCTCGATAAGTCGGCGTCGGTGGTCGTGTGGCCGGCAAAGGCTTGTCGACAAAATGGGGTCATACTATACATTGGTGTGCGGAAGGAGAAAAAGACCAGCTCGGAAAGCCGAGCACGAGAGGTTCAAGAACTCAAAGGCACAGGTGGCGCGGATTCGGAGATTGTCCAAGAGCAAGTGGAACAACGACTCGGAGCGATTTATCACCGCCCTTGTGCCTACCTTGATCTCGGGGTTGAGTTCGTGGATTGCGGGCGGCCAACAGGGGCCGCCCCCGATTCCTAGCTTCACGGCTAGCAACTCGCATAATGCGATGGCGGGGCCATTGGTGCCTCCGGCGGAGGCGGCATTGGTGTCTCCAACGCCGGCACGGGAGCTTAATGCACCCGGGTGTACGCCGGCCGGCACCTCTGCGACAGCGGCCCCTCCGTCAATCGCACGCTGCCGTTGGCGGTGCCTCTACATTAGCCGAGCTCGACGCCATCATCACGGTAACTAATTAAGCCTCTCTCGGCCGAGGACTTCATCTCCTTGCCTTTGATCGGGCATCCCCGACGCCCTACATGTTTTCGCAGGGCGCCGCGGCGTTCGTGCACTCTCCTCCACTTCGTGAACAACGAGTTGGTCGATGTCGCCAAGGGCAAAATCGTTCAACCGGCAACCCCTTGTTCCACGGTACCCGGATGCCACCCAACTTGTTTAGGGTTCAACTGGTTGGTGCCGCCAGCTGCGACGACTTGTTACCTCCGAATCGACCCGTCGGGGCCGACGATGATGACGTGATGACCCTCGGCGCTGCTGAGCTGGCCCTCGCTTTGGCGAAGAGCCAGATTCGTTTGGGGCGGGGACACCACCCCAAAGACAACACCGCCGGTCGTCTGGCGCCAAGTCGGCCCCATGGCAAGACCGCCAGAACGCTGCGGACATCCCTATGCCACTGGATCCAAACATGCATATGGCACAGGATCGTAACGACGACGACGACTATGATACATTTGGCAACATCGATCAGTACTTTGCCGAGCATGGGTACGATGGCGACTTCATGGGGCCTCCTTCTCAAGAACCAAACCCAACAAAAGACGTGTGCGATCTAGCTCATACCGCGGAGAAGCCAAGTTGCAACAGGCGCCGTCTGGCGTTCAGCTCTCAGGAGACGCCTCCAGCTGCCGACTTCACCGAGCCTCAGATAGGCGAGGTGCGAAATATTATCAGCCCCAACACACTCAAGAAGGCGGTCTGTGAGCAAAACTCGGTCCCATTACAGGAGAAGAAGAAGGCACGCAAAAGAAAGACTAAGAAGGGTGCGAGCCAGCTGGCACCGAAAATGCGATCCGTGCTCGGGGCGAGCCACCTTCACCGCAGGATATCTCGAGGAGGGTGCATGTGGCGGGTAGGGCGATGCTACCGACAAATATGCTCAATGCTGCAATCGGTGCTATGCGGAGTCCTGCATGATGTTGTTCTTTCTTTGGAGAAGCGGCGTCTCGGGGAGAAGGATGTGGCATACCGGTTTTCGCGGCCAAGGTGCCAGAGGGCAAGGGCTGTGTGGATAACTCCATCGGGCGTCACGATCGTCCTGCGTTTGATGACATCCATGCTATGTTGAACCTTCATCCGCTGCACTACACCTTCGTTCGGCTATTTTCGCTGAGTATGGAGATGCGGATCATTCGCGACAAGACCGGACATCGTGATAGTCGACCCCTTCTACATGCGTGCCAAGATCTTGGGCAGCGGCGGGGACCCGGCAAGTCGCGAGTTCTTACCTCGAAGGCGTCATTACGGCAAACCAAGATAAGGATAACTTCCTCGTGCCTTACTTTCCCGAGTAAGTCCTCCCTCAACCGCCCGTAACATATGAATTCTTACATTTTGATCGCTTTTCTTTTAACATTCCGTGTTTTCTGCGGTGACACACGTTGCACGCTCATCCTCCTAAGCCCCAAATATTCCATGGCCACGTATTTCGACCCGGACCGTCGATTGAGCGTAGACTACACAAATGTCAAGAAGGTTCTTGATGATGTTCTCCCGGCTCGCCAAATCTGGAGGCACCTTCACCAGGCCTATTCGTAATGCACGGCAAGCACGTGTTCTCCCACAACACGGCGTTACGCTGCGTCAAGCAGCCGCTGGCGGTCGAAGGGTGGCTACTACGCCATCCATCACATGCGGGCGATAAATGCGGGACCATCATCAACTTCGCTACCGAGCAAACTCCAAGATTGGGCGCGGCGTGTCGGCAATCCAGGACGCGGACCTCCGACAAGAATTCTTTCGCATCCGATTGGAGTTTGCGGAAATCATCCATCAAGATGTCCTTCGTACCTTGGGGCAGTTCTACCTCGAAATCAACCGTCCAACGGTGACATCGACACAATGCTACAAATGCAGGATGACAACGCCCGTTCTTTCATGACTCCCACGATAGACGGCGGCTTCATCCACGCTCCGATCCCTTGAGTCGAGTTGTCTAGTTCTGAAACATCGATTGGCTCATGTTTTAATTAAACTTTAATGAACTTGTAGTATGTCTCTTTGGTTTTGAGGGTCGTTCAACTTAGATGTAATCGATGCTATTAATGTCTTGCTTTTCTCTTCCGATCGTTCTGTTGCATACTTATATATTGCTTATGTATTGTCTGTGAATTGGTACTAACGTTTACGTTTGGCTAGTGCATAGCGATGCCGGCGTATGTCGTGTACAAGGGTAAGGTTCCCGAGTCTCGATGGTGGGAGGAGTGTCGGATACAGGTTCACCGATTCAGCGGTAATGATTACAAAGGGTACACCACTAGGGCCGAGGCTGAATCTAGAATCGCCCGCTATCTAGCGGGAGAGGGAGGGAGCGTTGGAGGAACCGGATGAAGACGAGTTTCATCGTGATGATGCTCATCGTGATGACCGCAGCTCTCTTCTATGTGATGGTAGTTTAGATGATCGATATCGACTTGTAATGTGAAGACAAACTCGCTACTCGCGGTCTTGAGACTTGTAATATAATGTTCTACCTTTGTTCGGTCTTTTCAATTCGGAGACTAATATGATGAATTGTATTCGGAGACTAATATGATGAATTGTATTCAAAGACTAATCTTCTATTGTATTTGATGAATCTGTTGTTGATGTGTGCTGTCTATATTTTGTCAAATTATACATTTTGTAACCTATGCAAAAAACAGAAAATAAAAAAATAAAAAAAACCTAATATTCATACTAATGGCGCATCACATGACAGTGCGTCATTAGTATGACAAAGGCATACTAATGGCGCATCATCGGGTAGTGCGCCATTAGTATGCATGATTACTAAGGGCGCATCAGAGGTGGTGCGCCATTAGTATGCCAAAGCACACAGGTATACATGGCCTCGGGAGGCATACTAATGGCGCACTGCCTATACTAATGGCGCACCCGCGCCATTAGTATACCAGATACTAATGGCGCACCAGGTGGTGCGCCATTAGTAAAAAATACTAATGGCGTGCTGTTAATGGCGCACCATAGATGCGCCATTAATAGCCATACTAGGTGCACCATTAGTAGGGGTTTTTCTAGTAGTGGATAGAGAGAGCTAGAGAGAGCCATCTAGCTACTGCTATGAACCCATAGGTCATGTGGGAACTACTCACACATCATCATGGAGGCAACATGGTTGACGAAGATTGCCTCCCCAATGGCCCCCCTGGCAGAGTATCGGCGGAGGCCTCCACATAGGGTCACGGTAAAAGAATTGTTTTGGGTTTCGCTTTGGGGGTTTAAGATTATTATGGAATTCATAGGCAAGGAATTAAGGTAAACAGACCCATGAGTGGGCCACAAGGCACTAGGTCGCGCCCCCTGCCTTGTGGCTCCCTCGTGCATCTTCTGGTCTCCTCCTGAAGCTTGCAGGGTCTCTTTATGTCCAAAAAAATCATCAAAAAGTTTTGTCATGTTTGGACTTCGTTTGGTACGGATTTCCTGGAAAACAAAAAACATGCAGAAAACATGAAATCGCACTAGGCACTGAGTTAATAGGTTAGTCCACAAAAATAATATAAAATGGAATATATACTATACAAAAGTGATAATATAATAGCATGAAATGATCAAAAAATATACCTAGGAGACGTATCAGAGCTCTAGAAGCAACAATGGAGGGAGAAGTTGCGCAGGAGCAAGGAAGAGGTGGAAGGGGTGAGGGACATGTTGCCTCCACCCTGTTTTTATATATGCGATGATTGGTCGTGTTACGATGGGACATTTTAGTCCTTGGTGTTTAATCCGCATGTTTGCTAGGCATCGTGTGTTGTGCAGATGCATGAATCGAAGGAAAGTTACTAAATAGGTGCCACTAAAAGGGAAACTAGGGGCCGCTACAACTCCCTTGATTGGGCATGTCAAAGTGTGGAGCCACGGAACTCCCAGAAATTTCCAAAGGTCCTCAGACAGTATACTTTGACTTTAAGGAATCAATATCAGTACATAAGACTTCGAATCCAGAGTCCTCGGACAGAGGACTACTCGAAAAAGAGTAGAATGTTAAGAACTCACCTACGAAGTCGGCGACTAGAAGTTGAAGATGTATCAAGGAAAAGGTCAATGTACTCAACTTAAAGACCAGTTCAGGGTCTACTAACGGTGTCCTAGATTAGGGGGTTCTCACCAAGTCGGCCAACCATTCAGGGGCTGGGCCGAGGACATGTCGACAACCAAAGAATGGGCGATGATTGCCATGACCCTCGGCGTACTCAAGATGGAACCTTCTGAAGACTTGGCGCACACATCAAGGCATATTCAAATATTCAGCATGCTTATCTATGGATGTAATAGACCATGTGTAATCCTAGGTACCCCCTGACCCCTATATAAGCCAAGGGGTTTAGTTAGTAGAGGCAAGACTTCTAGACACATTCGTACGATCTCCAGGTAGATCACCTGTACTTTGTACACCATCCACAAAATATAAACAAGAGCAGGAGTAGGGTATTATCTATTCGAGAGGGTTTGAACTTGGGTAAACATTGTGTCCCTTTTCTTCCTGTTACCATCTAGCCTAGACCACCAGCTCGGGACCCCCTACCCGAGATCAGCCGGATTTAGCTCCAATACCGCCGGCTTCTCGGCGGCACCGGAGGAGAGGAGGAGGTGCCCGTCCTACTTCTTCTTCTTTGGCCTTCCAGTGAGACTCGGAGCTCTCCCCCAGATTAGATCATGGTGGAGCAATTTTCTGGCTCACGGGAATCTAAGTCCCCTTCACCTTTAAATAGACCACGAGAGATCTGTGATTGCTAAAATCACGAAACATTTATGTCAGTTCCACAACGTCCATTCCAAGATTTGCAGAAGTATCATTTTAGTATTTTTCTTTCAGCCCCCTTTTTTTGGCGCAAAATCTGGGTCATATCTTCCTCCGCAATTTATTTTCATACTATGCAATATGATAAAATCTATGATTTTAAAGGCGGTCTAAAACTTCCTTCTGAAGCCTCCAAAAAAACTCGAGATCTTATCAGCTCAGAAAATACAATAAAAATTGCATACTTTTTATCGTGGAAAATTCCTGAAAAGCCCCAAAACACTAGAAAACAGAAAATATCTTTTGGCACTAGATTAATATGTGTTCAATTAAAATAATATAAAAATGCACCAAAAACATCTATAATTTATGTGAATACAACATGAATATGATGACCCACAAATATTAATACCTGACTCTTTACCTTCGTCGAGTTCTGAATCTTTAGAGTTGCGTTTGATTATTTTCCAAAAGATCCAATCTAAATTCAATAGTCTTCTTCATAAAAGAACCAGTACAAGAACTATCGAGCATGGATTTATCATCACGAGAAAGCCGAGCACAAAAACTATGAATAATAATTTCTCTCAAGAGCTCATGATTGGGGCATGAATATAACATTGACTTAAGCCACCCCAAAGCTAGAGCGATACTTTATCCTTCACAAGGCCAAAAACTATATATATAATTCCGATAACGATGAACTAGATGCATAGGATAATTTTTTTGGTGAAATTCCAATTTCAATCAATTCCAATTCCAAGATCCAATATCATCACATAGCCTATACCATGCCTATGATTTTCCCTTCAAATATAAAGGGAAAACCTTCTTCTTAGCTTCATCTCTGGGTAAACATGCAAGCTTAAATAATCCACAAATTTCATATACATATATCAAATACATATCAGGATGTTCGGTTCCATCTACTGCATAAGGATTAGCTAGCAGTTGTTCTATCATACCCAAAGGAATTTCATGACCAAAATTATCAGTAGGTGCAGTATGTTGAGGGGTAACTAATTGTGGTTCCGGTCGAGGTGAAGATACCCCAAACAAACCCCTCAAAGGATTGTTCTCTGTAGTAATAATTTTTTCCTTACCAAGAGCGCTTCACTCATCGGCAACGGCGCCAGAAAAGAGTCTTGAGGACCCACAAGTATAGGGGATCAATCGTAGTCCTTTCGATAAGTAAGAGTGTCGAACCCAACGAGGAGCAGAAAGAAATGACAACTTGTTTTCAGCAAGGTAGTTTTCTGCAAGCACTAAAATTGTTGGTAACAGATAGTTTGATAGCAAGATAATTTGTAACCAGCAAGTAACGGTAACTGTAAATAATATGCAGCAAGGTAGCTCAATCCTTTTGTGGCAAATTACAGGCCAAAATGGTCTCTTATGATATGCAAAGCGTTCTTGAGGGTACATGGGAATTTCATCTAGTCACTTTCATCATGTTGATTCGATTTGTGTTCGCTACTTTGATAATTTGATATGTGGGTGGACTGGTGCTTAGGTGCCATTCTTACTTGAACAAGCCTCCTACTTATGATTAACCCCCTCGCAAGCATCCGCAACTACTAGAAAAGTATTAAGATAAAATCTAACCATAGCATTGAACTTTGGATCCAAATCGGTCCCTTACGGAAGAGCGCATAAACTAGGGTTTAAGCTTACATCACTCTAGAAACCCATCATCTAATAACTAATCCACAATGCATTCCCTTAGGCCCAAATATGGTGAAGTGTCATGTAGTCGACGTTCACATGACACCACTAAGGGAATCACAACATACATACCATCAAAATATCGAACACATATCAAGTTAACATGATTACTTGCAACATGATTTCTCCATGACCTCAAGAACAAAAGTAACTAGTCACAAATGATAATCATGCTCAAGATCAGAGGGGTATTAAATAGCATAATGGATCTAAACATATAACCTTCCATCAAATAAACCATATAGTAATCAACTACAAGTTGTAATCAACACTACTTGTCACCCACAACAAGCACCAATCTAAGGTTCCGGTGCAAAGATTGCTAGGTTTTGAGAGGAGATGGTGTTGTTGAAGATGTTGATGAAGATTGCCCTCCCCAAGATGGGAGAGTTGTTGGTGATGATGATGACGATGATTTCCCCCTACGGGAGGGAAGTTCCCCCGACCAAATCACTCCGCCGGAGGGCAAAAGTGCTCCTACCCAAGTTCCATCTCGAGACGGCGGCGCTTCGTCCTGAAAGTAATTTCCCTTTTTTCTGGGTAAAAATGACTTATATACCAGAAGAGGGGCACCAGAGGTGGGCCGACGAGGGCACAACCCACCAGGGCACGCTTGGGCTCCCTGCCGCACTCAGGTGGGTTGTGCCCACCTGGTGGGCCCCCACTGGTGGTTATTTGCTCCAATATTCCTCATATATTCCAAAATAATTCTCCGTAGATTTTCAGCTCATTTGGAGATGTCCCGAATAGGTAACTATGACGTAGCTATTCCAGTTCCAGAATTCCAGCTGCCGGCATTCTCCCTCTTTGTGTAAACCTTGCATATTATGAGAGAAAAGGCATTAGAATTACTCCGAAAAGCATTATTATGCAATAAAACATAGTAAATAACAGTAGGTAAACATGATGCAAAATGGAGGTATCAGAATACTTCATAAATTATAGATATGTTGGACACGTATCAGCGTTCGCCCAGGCCCACCCTCAAACCAACTCTAGCAGACCCCTTAAAATTGCAAACTATAAAACTAGGATACGGGTCAAAAAATGCATTTTAAGGGATCATTTTAGCTACGACCGAAAAAATACTATAAAGCAAACGGTAAAACTGGGATAAAGAGCTCCTTCCTCCAGTCCGGCCGTTGCCGCCCCTTCCCCCAGCCGGCCACGCCGGGCGCGCCCAACCCCATCGGGCGCGTCCGTCGCCCGCCAGCCGTGCCCCATCGCCCATCAGCCACGACCCATCACCACGCCAGCCATGCCCAGCCTCGTCGGCCACGCTCCGTCGCCTCTGCCGTCCCGCCATGCTCTATTGCTAGTCGCGCCAGCCAAGCCGTGCCCCTTTGTCTGCCGCACCGTGAGGATTCCGGTGGCCAGGCTGAGGTCATGGGAGGCCACTACAATGTCGAGCTCATCCAATTTGAACCAGCGGCGATAGATTGCGGCGTCTAGCGACCTTTTTCTGGTGTGCAGTGATGAATTCCGGCGAGTTTAGGGCGGATTCCGGCAAACTCCACGGCGGCGTGTTAGCTCCGGCGAGGTTTGACCAGTATACGGGGCCCATTAGATTCGGCCTTCCAACCTCTGAACATAAGGGTTTCGGGCATGCATTTTTGGTGGCCCTTAAAAAATTTATGGTTGGACCACTTTTACGGTTTCTGTTCTGGACACTTTTTTCACCAAAACTGTAAAACGCAAAAATTATAAGGGTTTGACCCCTTATACGGGGTCTGGTAGAGATGCCCTCTGCATCCATCTAGGCAAGCCCCCAACCCATCTGTGCAGGACCAGTGGCCGAAACAAATGACTTTGGCACATGTATTGACCAAAACTCCTAACAAGATGGCCCCACGCGCGAGCTGGTGCTGCAGGTGCAAAGCAGGACCCAACTGGTGTGAGCGATCCATCCTGGCATGGGACCAATAGTGTTGACAGCCAGCCCCATGCGAGAGCCGGTGCTTCGGATGCAATGCAGTCACCCTGCCGGTGTGAACAAACCAACCTGCACGAGCCGGTTAGCCACACGCAAGCCGGCATCATAGGTGCGACACAGACCCTGCCTGGCGTGAAGTAACCAGCCGAAGGAGGGCCGAATCACCGACATGCTGGTCCAACCTAACCATCATGTACGGGATAGCGTGCAAGACTATGCACTCGGGCACCCCACAAAACACACCATGATTTCGGACCCAAGCATGGCCGCGCCACCTGTCATGGACCCGGGAGGCCACCTGCCAGGGTGCGCGCCGTCCGGGCAGATCGAAGAACCCTAGGGAGGTTCCCTGGGGCACACCAGCGTGAAATGGACGGTGCGGAGGTTGTCCACGCCCGCGGAGGCTCCTAGTAGGAGGATACTCTATCATACTTTGCATGAGTAATATTCGTGTGTCTACCATTGTATCGACTTCTACCATTGTTCATCCTTAGTTATTCTTCCTCCATAGTTATTCTTACTTCATAATCTTAAGCCAAAACACAAGGAA
The DNA here is from genome assembly GCA_021605145.1 of Aegilops bicornis. Taxonomy (NCBI): domain Eukaryota; kingdom Viridiplantae; phylum Streptophyta; class Magnoliopsida; order Poales; family Poaceae; genus Aegilops; species Aegilops bicornis. Next base: position 628,539,045 of record CM038674.1, on the reverse strand, counting down.
CATTTGGTAATGTATCAACTTCTACCATTGTTAATCCTTAGTTATTCATACGCCATAATCTTATTATTTGTTACATCACATTAGAGGATAGTTGCAAGACATCTATCTTTAGCACTCTTTCTTGCAGAAACAAAGTATCAAAATCGGTCTAAAGCTGATAATGTTACACGCCCCTTCATCATAGCCCTCATTGTGGCAGGCCTCAGCACATCGTTCCCGAACATGTGGAAGTGGGGTATGTCGTGCTCGTTATTGTGCAAGTCTTGGCTTCGTAGCCTACAAAACAATGGACACAATATGGTGTATGACAAAATCAAACCTTATGGTGTTATCAAAAGAAATATATGGAAAGATAAGTCACTGTACATAGAATTCACATACGACTAGCAAATAGTTAGAGCATGAATTAAAGATGTGCCTTGTTCTATAGTTGAGATTGTTATCCAATGCTTACCAGGAACAAAAAGGAGTGACATCACAAGTAGAAAGCATAACATGTTTCCAAGCTTGAGGGCTCCCATATCTTTAGGAAGAAATGGTCAAAAAGGTGGGCAAACGAGCACTAATTATCTAAACTCCAAATAGACAACACAACCTTTATAGCCATGGATGATAAGGGCTAGAGAAAAATAAATGCCAAAGGTAAGATTGTGTTATCCTATCTAACAGATATGCATGATGCATTAATGATGATATTCTGTCCAAAAGATGAGGCTCTATCTGCGTGATGCAATTATGTGTTGCATTTATTGGACGTGCATAGCACGCAACCATTCCCCCAAATTGTTGATGCATGATGAAACATACGCGTAAGCATCAAGCCCACTAAGCATGCTTAGCGCATGGAGCGCAAGCCCTGCAAACAAATGGGTCGGGAGCTCCTGTTGCTGCTATCACAAACAAAAAAAGAAACAAGAACCACAAAATTCCACTAGCAACTGAAGTGCCTAGCTAGAACCCAAAAAATCATTGGAAAAACTTAAACTTTTTGCCATATATTATTTATATATATAGGTAAAACTCTGTTATCATAGCTTACCACAGAATTAGTTAAGGCTTGATAAATATTTAACGGTTTAAAAGCTACTAAAAATATGAAATAAATAGGGGGCCTCATTCTAATATAATAAGATGATCCAACGGTGTGATTGTGAAAAATATGCATTTATGTGTCCTTGGCGAAAAACAAGCATTTCAGCTCACTGTATGATCAATATATACTGAAACATTTGTTCTTTTTGTCCAGGACACATCTAGTCATATTTTTTCAATCCCCCCCCCCCCCGTTGGATCATGTTATGTTATAGGTGTGTTGGTTCAGTATATTTTTAGGATTTTTGAGAACTTTTACATAGTCGAAAACCTTAACTTTTCTGTGGCAAGCTATTATAGGTGTGTTGGATCAATATATACAGGTGTCTGGGCACCTTGCCTAAAATCCGCCGGATTATACTGAGATGTGTGCAAGTGTAACTAGTACTAGAACTAATGGGCGAAGTCTTTATTAGGAAATAATTGTTGCTGATTAATTCTTGATATGGGCGCACTTTTTATTAGGAAGTAATTATTGCTGATTATTGCTTGATATGGACGCAGTTATTATTAGGAAACAATTATTGCTTATTATTTCTTAATATGGACGGACTTATTATTAGGAAATAATTAGGTATATCATAACTGTGGAGTATAATGGTATGGTTACCTTTGGTATGGCTTCGTGGAAAATACTCATGTATACCTTGTTCAAAGTACAAACTAGATACCTGCCTTATATAGTTAGGAAACAAAACTAAAATATAATATTTTGAAAAATAAATTATTGGGTATATGCATATCTATGTATGTACATAATTACGTTAGTAGGACGTAATAGAAAATATAATCACCGTAAAAATATTTTATGGTAAGTAAAATTACGAACGTAAAACATAGTGTATAATATACAAAATGCAATTTTTCTGGTCTTATGATCTTTTTTTTCTTATGCCAAATTTTACGTAGTGAATAAATATGAATAACTATTAGTATTCCAAATGTAATTTATTTATAAGTGATCATAAGATTACCTCGGGTGGAGAATAATTTATTCTGCACCCTTGGTGATGAATAATATATAGGGAAAATACATCCTACCACCCGGAGTAGTTACCCCACATGTCTCATATACTATCATGTGGTATTATATATACTACTTTATCATTGTAAGTATGTTCATATATTATATATAAGATAATCCAATGTATTCAAAACATGGTATGTGCAGTAGTTGAACTGGATGGTGTTTTCAGATCGAACTACTCTCTAGTATCTTATTTGTAACTCCTCAACCGTTTGTCGGAATTGCGCAAATGACACACCTTTGGAAAGTTGTTGAAAATGCAAAAACTTAGATTGTTGATAATTTTTTTTCAAATTCCCCAAGTTTGAAAGAACATTTTAGTGCAGTAAAACTTGTTTCAAACGAGTACACCAAATATTTGAATCGTTTATCAAAATAGATCATAAGATATACCATTGAAAATCTTATAACAGAAGCAAGTTAAACGTAGACATACTTTCAAAGTCGTTTTTGTTTATGAGGAGTTTTAAAAATGAAAAACATAATGTTGTTGTTTTTTTGCTTTTCGAACATGCAAATCCTAGGTCTTTATAAACTTAGAACTTCCCTGTTCTTTTAATTTGAACTTATTTTTTGCTCCGAGTAAAGAACTTTATTTAAATTTCAAATAAACATTGAACTGTTCCATTTTTTAAATGTGAACTTCTTTGTTTTATTCTTTAATCACGAGTAAATCTGAGATTTTTTTATAAAGATCAAATTGCTCCATTTTTAATTTGAATTCTTAGTTTTATTGCTTACTAATGGGGAAAAATACAAACATAGAACCGCTCCATTATTTTAATTTGAACTTATAGTTTTCTTATTTTTTGTAATTTCCTTTTTATTTGAACTTCTCTCATTTGTCAACAAATGGGAAAACTTCGTTTTTATAACCAACTTTTAACCTCTTTATTTATTAAAACCTCTTTCTCAATTTTTTTAATCTTCTACCTTTGTATTTTAGATATTTAGGAAATAAGAGTGATATTTTTTTGTATATTGATAACATAAAAGCAAATTTGATATTTTAGAAACAATGAAGTGTGGTAATTTTTTAATTTGAACTTATTTTTAGAAACTTTCAAACCATTTATCGGAAAAACCTTTATGACATATTGTTGGAAAGCTTCTGAACAGAAGCAAAATTTTAAATTCTTTGTCGATTGTGAGAAATTTCAAAAATGCAAAAAACTCCATCAATATTTTTTGGTTTTGGACATGTAAATCGTAGGTTTATATAAACTTCGAACTTCTCTTTTTTTTATTTGAACTTCTTAGTTTTATTCGTAGAAAATAAGAAAAAAAGATTTTTAAGTAAACATCAAACCACTTTTTTTAATTGAACTTCATAGTTTTCTTCTAGAAACAGGAAAAATTTGAGTTTTTTTATATACATCAAACTACTCCATTTATTTAGTTTGAACTTCGTGATTTCATTCTTTATTAACGAGGAAAATCTGAGTTTGTTTTAAACACGGAAATGCTCCATTTGTTTAATTTGGATTTCTTGGTTTTATTACTTTTAGTAACAGAAAGAATCCTCGTTCTTTAAGAAACATCAAACCGCTTCATTATTTTAATCTGAACTTCTAGTTTTTAGGGAGAAAATAATTTTTATAAACTCTTTTGCAAGTCAAAGCTGACCCCAGATCTATAGGACCTCGAATTAATGACTTAGAGAGTTTTAGAACTCAAATTGCAGATTTTTGTTTTGTTTTATGACTAAGTTGGCACACCTTGAATGGTTCTAGGACTAACTTGGCAGACCTTCAACAGGTTTAGGACTTACAATCCATTTTATTGTCTTGTTCATAATCATGAAAAATATATTTTTCGTTACAAATCATCGAACTCCTCTATTATTTTAACTAGATGGTATCCTGGGTATTGTAGTGGAAACATGCGAAAATTAGTTACAATATGTCATTTTGAGAAGATTTGGTTGCCATGAATTTGAATATGAGACAAAAGATTAAAAATGCATACGATTTGTTGTATTTGATTCTTGTATAGTGATAAAATCTTTATTGAGTAGTATTTCTCATGCATGTTGAGAGAAATAAAATTAACAAGGTTAATAAAGTGGGATGTGTGCATGTAGGGAGAATTATTATAAGTGGCATGCGTCTCCCTTTATATCGGAACTTATCGTTTTCTCAATTTTAACTCCTTTTTTTGCTCCTCTGTTATTTCAATTTGAAGCTCTTTTTTCTTTCGTAAAGATAAAATATTAGTTTTAAATAAACATCAAACTTATCATTTTGCTTAATTTAAACTTCTTTATTTTATTCTTTAGTAACTGGAAAAATCTGAGGTTTGTAATAAACATCCAACCCCTCCATTATTTTAGTTTGAACTTCTAGCTTTTTTAGGAACGTGGAACATGTAACTTTTATAAAAAAAGAATAGGCTCACTACATTTATTTTTAATAGCACTAATTTTCTATATGTGAACTTGTCCTTATTTTTATATTCGAACTTCTCACATGATTCCTATGTGAACTAGAGAAAGTAAGTGGTTGAAAAACACTATAAAAACTCTTTTGGCAATTTTCTCGCACACTTGTAGACACACCGTTTTTAACGCACAAACCCTTTGAACTCCTCGGATGTCTGCCTTTGAACTATAGCACATGATGAAGTGGAACTTCTCAATCATATTGTTTTTTCTCTACTCTGTAGTGCTTCTCTTGAACGTTTTTGTAATTAACTGCAGCCATGCTATGACCAAATTATGATGAAATTTTTTACAGAGGCATAAATACAAACAGGCGGTGTACACTGTATACGTGACTATTCAAGGAAATATGCCCTAGAGGCAATAAAAGAGTTATTATTTATATCCTTATTTCATGATAAATGTTTATTATTCATGCTAGAATTGTATTAACCGGAAACTTAGTACATGTGTGAATACATAGACAAACATAGTGTCACTAGTATGCCTCTACTTGACTAGCTCGTTAATGAAAGATGGTTAAGTTTCCTAACCATAGACATGAGTTGTCATTTGATTAACGGGATCACATCATTAGGAGAATGATGTGATTGACTTCACCCATTCCGTTAGCTTACCACTTGATAGTTTAGTATGTTGCTATTGCTTTCTTCATGACTTATACATTTTCCTATAACTATGAGATTATGCAACTCCCGTTTACCGGAGGAACACTTTGTGTGCTACAAAACGTCACAACGTAACTGGGTGATTATAAAGGTGCTCTACAGGTGTCTCCGAAGGTACTTGTTGGGTTGGCGTATTTCGAGATTAGGATTTGTCACTCTGATTGTCGGAGAGGTATCTCTAGGCCCACTCGGTAATGCACATCACTATAAGCCTTGCAAGCATTGTAACCAATGAGTTAGTTGCAGGATGATGTATTACGGATCGAGTAAAGAGACTTGCTGGTAACAAGGTTCAACTAGGTATTGAGATACCGACGATCGAATCTCGGGCAAGTAACATACCGATGACAAAGGGAACAACGTATGTTGTTATGCGGTTTGAACGATAAAGATCTTCATAGAATATTTGGGAGCCAATATGAGCATCCAGGTTCCGCTATTGGTTATGGACCGGAGACGTGTCTCGGTCATGTCTACATAGTTCTCGAACCCGCAGGGTCCGCACGCTTAAAGTTCGATGACGGTTATATTATGAGTTTATGTGTTTTTATGTACCGAAGGTAGTTCGGAGTCCCGGATGAGATCTGGGACATGACGAGGAGTCTCGAAATGGTCGAGACGTAAAGATCGATATATTGGATGACTATATTCGGACTTCGGAAAGGTTCCAAGTGATTCGGGTATTTTTCGGAGCACCGGAGAGTTACGGGAATTCGCCGGGGAGTATATGGGCCTTATTGGGCCATACGGGAATGGAGGAGAGAGGCCAAAAGAAAGGAGGCGCGTGCCCCCCCTCTGGTCCGAATTGGACAAGGGGTGCAGCCCCCTTTTCCTTCTCCCTCTGCCCCTCTTTCCTTCTCTCCTACTCCGGAAACGAAAGGGGAATCCTACTAGGACTTGGAGTCCTAGTAGGACTCCCCACACTTGGCGCGCCCCCTCTAGGGCCGGCCTCTCCCTCCATCCTTTATATACGGGGGCAGGGGGGCACCTCTAGACACAACAATTGATCATTGATCTCTCAGCTGTGTGCGGTGCCCCCCTCCACCATAGTCCTCCTCGATAATATCGTAGCGGTGCTTAGGCGAAGCCCTGCGTCGATAGAACATCATCATCGTCACCACGCCGTTGTGCTGACGGAACTCTCCCTCGAAGCTCCGCTGGATCGGACTTCGAGGGACGTCATCCAACTGAACATGTGCAAGAACTCGGAGGTGCCGTGCTTTCGGTGCTTGATCGGTCGGACCGTGAAAACGTAAGACTACATCAACCGCGTTGTGCTAACGCTTCCGCTTTCGGTCTACGAGGTACGTGGACACATTCTCCCCTCTCGTTGCTATGCATCACCATGATCTTGCGTGTGCGTAGGATTTTTTTTTTAAATTACTACGTTTCCCAACAGTGGCATCCGAGCCAGGTTTATGCGTAGATGTTATATGCACGAGTAGAACACAAATGAGTTGTGGGGGATATAAGTCATACTGCTTACCAGCATGTCATACTTTTGTTCGGTGGTATTGTTGGATGAAGCGGCCCGGACCGACATTACGCGTACGCTTACGCGAGACTGGTTCTACCGACGTGCTTTGCACACAGGTGGCTGGCGGGTGTCAGTTTCTCCAACTTTAGTTGAACTGAAAAGTGTGCTACGCCCGGTCCTTGAGAAGGTTAAAACAGCACTAACTTGACAAACTATCATTGTGGTTTTGATGCATAGGTAAGAACGGTTCTTGCTCAGCCCGTAGCAGCCACGTAAAACTTGCAACAACAAAGTAGAGGACGTCTAACTTGTTTTTGCAGGGCATGTTGTGATGTGATATGGTCAAGGCATGATGCTATATTTTATTGTATGAGATGATCATGTTTTGTAACCGAGTTATCGGCAAATGGCAGGAGCCATATGGTTGTCGCTTTATTGTATGCAATGCAATCGCCCTGTAATTGCTTTACTTTATCACTAAGCGGTAGCGATAGTCGTAGAAGCAATAGTTGGCGAGACGACAAACGATGCAACGATGGAGATCAAGGTTTCGCGCCGGTGACGATGGTGATCATGACGGTGCTTCGGAGATGGAGATCACAAGCACAAGATGATGATGGTCATATCATATCACTTATATTGATTGCATGTGATGTTTATCTTTTATGCATCTTATCTTGCTTTGATTGACGGTAGCATTATAAGACGATCTCTCACTAAATTTCAAGATAAAAGTGTTCTCCCCAGTATGCACCGTTGCCAAAGTTAAATCGTGCCTGCATACACCCACGTAATGATTGGGTGTTATAAGCTCTACGTCCATCTACAACGGGTGCAAGCCAGTTTTGTACACACAGAATACTCAGGTTAAACTTGACGAGCCTAGCATATGCAGATATGGCCTCGGAACACTGAGACCGAAAGGTCAAGCGTGAATCATATAGTAGATATGATCAACATAGTGATGTTCACCATTGAAAACTACTCCATTTCACGTGATGATCGGTTATGGTTTAGTTGATTTGGATCACGTGATCACTTAGATGATTAGAGAGATGTCTATCTAAGTGGGAGTTCTTAAGTAATATGATTAATTGAACTTAAATTTATCATGAACTTAGTCCTGGTGGTATCTTGCAAATTATGTTGTAGATCAATAGCTCGCATTGTAGCTTTCATATGTTTATTTTAATATGTTCCTAGAGAAAACTGTGTTGAAAGATGTTAGTAGCAATGATGCGGATTGGATCCGTGATATGAGGATTGTCCTTATTGCTGCACAGAAGAATTATGTCCTTGATGCACCGCTAGGTGACGGACCTATTGCAGGAGCAGATGCAGACGTTATGAACGTTTGGCTAGCTCAATATGATTACTACTTGATAGTTTAGTGCACCATGCTTAACGGCTTAGAATCGGGACTTCAAAGACGTTTTAAACGTCATGGGCCATATGAGATGTTCCAGGAGTTATAGTTAATATTTCAAGCAAATACCCGAGTTGAGAGATATGAAGTCTCCAACAAGTTCTATAGCTAAAAGATGGAGGAGAATTTCTCAACTAGTGAGCATGTGCTCAGATTGCTGGGTACTACAATCGCTTGAATCAAGCGGTAGTTAATCTTCCAGATAAGATAGTGATTGACAGAGTTCTCTAGTCACCATCACCAAGGTAGTAGAACTTCGTGATGAACTATAGTATGCAAGGGATGACGAAAATGATTCCCGAGCTTTTTCATGATGATGAAATCAATGAAGGTAGAAATCAACAAAAAGCATCAAGTGTTGATGATTAACAAGACCACTAGTTTCAAGCAGAGGGAAAGAAAGGGAACTTCATGTAGAATGGCAAGCAAGTTGTCACTTCTGTGAAGAAGCCCAAAGCTAGACTAAAGCCATAAACTGAGTGCTTCTACTGCAAAGGAAATGATCACTCGAAGCGGAAATGCCCTGAAGATTTGGTGGATAAGAAGGATGGCAAAGTGAACAAGGGTATATTTGGTATACATGTTATTGATGTGTACCTTACTAGTGTTTATAGTAACTGAGGGAGTCCTGGATTAGGGGGTGTCCGGATAGCCAAACTATCACCGTTGGCCGGACTCCTAGACTATGAAGATACAAGATTGAAGACTTCGTCCCGTGTCCGGATGGGACTTTCCTTGGCGTGGAAGGAAAGCTTGGCGATACGGATATGTAGATCTCCTACCATTGTAACTGACTCATTGTAACCCTAACCCTATCCGGTGTCTATATAAACCGGAGGGTTTTAGTCCGTAGGACAAACAACAATCATACCATAGGCTAGCTTCTAGGGTTTAGCCTCTCTGATCTCGTGGTAGATCCACTCTTGTACTACCCATATCATCAATATTAATCAAGCAGTTGTAGGGTTTTACCTTCATCGAGAGGGCCCGAACCTGGGTAAAAACACCGTGTCCCTTGTCTCCTGTTGCCATCAGCCTAGACGCACAGTTCGGGACCCCCTACCCGAGATCCGCGGTTTTGACATCGACATTGGTGCTTTCATTGAGAGTTCCTTCCGTGCCGCTGTCGGGAAGGATGCCTCATCCCGTCTTTAAAGACGGCACCGTTGCTAAAGGAGCTTTGGCCACCGGCCAAACTCTCCGGCTAGGCGGTTTTCTTAGGACCGCCTGTTCGGCCGCCGCGCCGACGATAACTTCTCGGTTCATCAAAAGCAATCTTCACGTTAACTCGGAACTCGCCGAGTAGTTAGATCCGATGGAGCCCTCTTCCTTGAACGAGCTCCTGGATCGCATCGCCGCCTCGGAGTCGCCATGCATCACGATCAGATTGGGCCTAAAACCGATCTGAGAGAGATCAACTCTCCCCAGGTTACCCACCACGTTGATGTGGTAGAGGAACAATACGGCGACTCTTCTCCTACCTTAAGGACCAGCTATGTCCGGATTCCTGACCCCTCCACGCCGGATTCCCGTGGAGGGGAGGACACCACTCAAGCCCTGAACTTAAAGTCAGGCAGCGGGCTAGATTCATTGGACAACCTCCAAGAACCCAAGCTTCCAAGTTCGGAAACTTCTTGGCCCCTGAATCTTAGATCGGACGGGGTTCAGAATTTAATTCCACCCGCCCACCCAAACATAAGCGATATATCCCAAATCCGGCAAGAGCCCGGTGAAACAGTACATCATTACTGGGCCAGATTCCTCCTGGTTATGGACAGGATAAAGGATTGCCGCGAGGAGGACGCAATTTCATTCTTCCGCAATAATTGCACGGACAAGGGAATCATAAACGCCATAAGTCGTCGTGAAATTACACGTTGCGCGATGGAGAGCGCCTGGAAAACTGAAATCAAATTTTGGGATAGTCCGGCCCCGAATACGACCCTTGTCCGAAATAAAAGGGTGCATTATCACCAGGCACCTGGGTTACATAACAAAAAGCAAAAACCCCCCAAAGGGCATGGAACCGTACTGGAGGGATGGCTCAATGGACCCTGCAAAATTCATAGCACAGAGGGCGCCACTCCAACTCATAGCCTTAGAGCATGTTGGATACTACGACAGGTGGCCAAAAGTGGCGAAGAGCTTTTAGCTCCAGAGCACCAGCCCAGCAATACCAGTACGGTATTAACAGTCTTCGAGACTTTCGCATCAAATAATATGCGGAAACAAACACTCCGCAGCCTTGCCGAAGTCTACCAGATAGCAACAATAAATCCATGGAGTGACACGGCCATTACCTTTAACGCCAGTGACGAACCTAAATTCCGAACAGCCCGAGCACCGGCCGCATTGGTCCTCAAATTCAATAGTGGACTGCTTTCGCCTTACCAAGGTACTCATGGACGGCGGCAGCGGATTAAATCTCATCTACGAGGAAACCCTTCGAAAAATGGAAATAGACTGGAGCCGCATTGAGCAAAGCAGCACAACCTTTAGAGGAATAATCTCCAGTCGGGAAGATCACACTAGATGTGGTGTTCGGCACGCCGGACAACTATAGATCCCTGGAGGTCACATCCCAAGTGGCCCTGTTCAGTAGCGGATACCATGCTCTATTAGGGCAAGAGGCATTCACAATTTTTCAAGCTATACCCCATTACAGGTACATGAAGCTCAAAATGCCCAGACCCAACGGAATTATCACTCTCGCTAGTGACCCGGACATAGCGCTCCGCACCGAAAATAAAACAGGCGCACTTGCCCTGGAGGCACTATCCGAAGCCCTAGCGGCAGAGGAACCGATCAAGGCTATGCGCTCCATGGTGGATGTGGACGATGTGATACTCGATAAGAGATCCAAGTCCACCTCTTTTAAACCGTCAGACGAAATAGTCAAATTCCAAGTCCATCCAACGGACCCTACAAAAACGGCCTCCATCGGGGCACAATTAAACCCTGATGTGGACGCCGCACTACGAGAATTCCTACGCGAAAATTGGGACATTTTTGCCTAGCACCCTTCAGACATGCCAGGAATCCCACGCCGGCTGGCAGAGCACAGCCTAAATATCCTAAAAGGATTCAAGCCAGTCAAACAAGCTCTTCGGCGTTTCTCCGAACCCAAGAGACATGCCATGGGAGAGGAGCTAGCTAAACTATTGGAGGCCATGGGAGAGATATTAAACATCCGGACTGGCTAGCAAACCTGGTAATGGTACCAAAGAAGGACAAATCCTGGCGCCTATGTGTCGATTTTAAGGACCTTAACAAGGCTTGCCCAAAGGATCCCTTCCCCCTCCCCCGCATCGATCAAATTATTGACGCTACCGCAGGACACGATTCATTGTGTTTCCTCGACGCATACTCCGGCTACCACCAAATTAAGATGGCAGAGCCAGACCAAGCCGCAACGGCATTCATCACTCCATACGGCCCATTCGCTTCAACACAATGCCCTTTGGGCTCAAAAACGCCGGTGCAACATATCAGCGCATGATTCGTATATGTCCGCAAATCAGATCGGCAAAACAAGGAGGCATACGAGACGATATGGTCGTCTAATACAAGCTTGTAGTAAACCTAGTCGACGACTTGAGGCTCTCATTCGATAATCTCCGAACATATGACTTCAAGCTCAACCCGAAAATGCGTTTCGCGCATCACCCGGAAAGCTCTTGGGCTTCATTGTATCCGATAGAGGAATTGAAGCAAACCCAGCCAAGATCCGAGCTCTGTCACAATTGGATATCCCCAAAGACCTCAAACAAATACAAAAATTGACGGGATGCGTGGCAGCTCTAAGCCGCTTTATCTCCCGCTTAGGAGAAAAGGCATTACCCTTTATCGCCTCCTCCGCAAGACCGAACACTTCGAGTGGACGGATGCTGCCACGGCCGGACTCAAAGAAATCAAAGCCATATTGGAAACAAATCCGGTCCTGGCCACGCCCAACATGGGCGAACCAATGCTATTATACATCGCAGCAACCCATCAAGTTGTAAGCGCGGTGCTTGTTGTCGAACGAGAAACGGACGGACACAAGTTCCCTCTCCAAAAACCCAGTTTACTACGTGTCCAGTGTCCTAACTCCATGCAAGTCACGGTACCTGCATTATCAAAAGATAGCATACGCGGTGTTCATGGCATCCCGGAAGCTGCGACACTACTTCCAAGAGTGTTCGATAACAGTAGCCTCCGAAGTACCTCTTAATGACATTATAAACAACCGCGACGCAACGGGCCGGATTGCTAAATGGGCCGTTGAGCTCCTTCCGTTCGACATAACCTACAAGCCACGACGAGCTATTAAGTCGCAAGTTTTGGCTGACTTCATCGCCGAATGGACTGAAGCCGAACTCCCTAAAGAGTACGGCGCATATTCCAACTGGATCATGCACTTCGACGACTCCAAAATGTTGGCCGGCCTGGGGGCTGGCGTCGTTCTGACGTCCCCAACCAGAGATACAGTCCAATACGTACTTCAAATAATGTACACGGACTCCAACAACGCAGCCGAATACGAGGCCCTTCTACATGATCTCCGGATGGCAGTCTCCATGGGCATTCAACGCCTAGAGGTGCGCGGGGATTCGAACCTCGTGATATCCCAAATAAATGGGGACTTTGATGCCAAGGATCAGAAAATGGCAGCTTATCGCAATGCTGTCCTAAAAATGTCAGCTCAGTTTGAGGGGCTCGAATTTCACCATATAGCCCGGGATAACAACCAGGCAGCAGACGTGTTGGCACACATTGGCTCAAAGCGCGATGCCGTCCCCCCCAACATCTTCCTAGAGAGGCATTTCAAGCCATCCGTACTATGGGAGGGAGAGTCCTGAAATAACAACCCGGACCCAACCACACTGCCCCACACCGAACATTCCGACATAGTTGGTGGTCCCGCCAACGAAATAACACTGTCAGCCCACGGAATAATGGCAGTCATCGCCCCATGGACAGAACCATTCCTAGCCTACCTAACTAGGCAGGAACTTCCCGAGGACCAAAACGAGGCCCGCTGCATAGTGTGGCAGTCTAAAGCCTATAAAGTCCATGAGGGAGAGCTTTATAAGAAAAGCACAACCGGAGTCCTTCAAAGGTGTATCTCCGAAGAGGAAGGGCGGAATCTCCTGGCTGAAATTGTCTTTGGACTCGGTGGGCACCATGCCGCACTCCTCGCCCTTATAGGCAAGGCCTTCCAGACAGGATTTTATTGGCCGACGGCCCGGCAGATGCTCGTGACTTAGTCCAACGATGCGTCGGTTGCCGCCTCTTTGCTAATCAAAGCCACATGCCACCCACCGCCCTCAAAACTATACCCATCACCTGGCCCTTTGCAGTCTGGGGGCTTGACATGGTTGGACCCCTTAAAGGAGGAACCCACAAGCAAAAATACCTATTGGTCATGGTGGATAAATTCACCAAATGGATAGAGGCAAAGCCTATAAAGACGGCCGAATCCGGACCGGTGATAGACTTCATATCAGGGGTAGTACACCGTTACGGCGTCCCCCATAGCATCATCACTGATAACGGCACGAACTTCACGGCTGACGAGGTCAAACTCTGGTGCAAAAACATGGGCATCAAGCTCGACTACGCTTCAGTCTATCACCCCCAAACTAACGGTCAAGTCGAGCAAGCAAACGGTCTAATCATGAGCGGCATTAAACCCAGACTAGTGCAGTCCCTCAACGAATCTAACACGCACTGGGTAGAGGAGCTCGACTCCATACTCTGGGGGATGCGGACCACGCCGAATCGCACTAGCGGATTCACACTATATTTTATGGTATACGGCGCAGAGGCAGTTTTGCCCTCCGTCATAATTCATGACTCACCTCGCGTGTGCATGTACGAAGAAAGAGAAGCCGAGCTCGATCGGCAGGACAGCTTAGATGCCTTGGAGGAGGAGCGTGACGTGGCAAAAGCTCGTTCCGCATTCTATCAACAGCAGGCTCAAAGATATCAAAGCAGGGAAGTACGGGCCAAAGCTTACAATGTTGGCGAACTAGTTCTACGCATGCCGGACAAGAAAAAGGACAAACTAAAGCCCAAATGGGAGGGTCCCTTCATCATCGACCAAGTCCTCGACCGGGCGGAGTGTACCGCCCACTTAAACGCATCGGATAACCGACTCGAGCCGAACCCATGGAACGCAACCCGCCTCCTCAAGATTCTACGCTTAGCGCCGGATTCTCGAGTTCGCCTCCTTCCTCCGCCTATATTTTAGACTTTAAGCTGTCTTTTATTTCTCTCCTTCTCCCCTTTTTTCTCGAAGCCATTAAAGGCTCATTTGGCGCATTGTTCGCACACACTTGACGCGCTACCCACGCCATTATATTCGGGGCTTCTTTAATGAAGCTTATTTATACGGGCTTTATGCCCAACACATGTGTCACACTTCCGCATGTACCTTTTATTCACCATTATATGCATCGATATGACTTAAGTTTTGGCCAAGCTGGGTTGTTCGCTCTCGTGCTTACCCTCACGCTCCCGATTGTTCGCCAGGTGGTAACACTACTAGGGAAAGAGCTAGCAGCAGCTGGTTTTAGGTATATCAAGAGCGCGGGTGGGCGCTACTAATAAGGCGCCATAGCTAACATATAGCAAGAGCGCTGGTCATGGCGCCATCGCTACACAAGTGTAGCAGCAACGCTGTTATCGGAGCACGCCATCGCTAATAGCTGTAGCGCCTTTGCGCAATGCGCCATCGCTATAGCGGCGCTGCTGCTAACTTCTATAAACTTGCTACTGCTAATTTAACATGTTTTTTATTTTTTTGGGCATATTTGTTTTGTATTTGAACAGGCTTTATAGAAGAATCTTTAGCACATAGAAATGTCATCATGATACACATACAAATGCCTGCGATACCACGAATATAATCATAGCATATACATACGAATAGTCTCATCATAATCATCATCCAACACAAAGTGGTCTCTCGTCATCATCTAGAAAATAGCGATACAAGTCCTTGATTACTTGCAAATGCATCGTCATCCATCTAAACAATGGTATACGCGAGAAGAGCTATCACTTTGAGTACATGAGTTCGTATCCCTCTCTCGCATTAGCGTGAACCTAAACTAACTACTGCCTGTCGCTCGGAAACCGGAAACCGGCAACACTGGCTCGACACTCCGGCCACTCATCGTATATATACTCTGGCGTAGCACTTCTTCGCCATCGATGATCTATGCACCTGCATCGTCACATGAGTCGATGATATGCAACATATATAGTTGAGCAACAGAAAGAGACAGACTTGACAAAAATAGAAACAACATATCATAAGCATAAATAACAAAGTTCATCGTACTCCAAAATGCCCTAACTAGAGTGATCTTTGCTAGTCGAGGAGGAGGACGGTTTAATTACATCACAAATAAAGTTTCATCACAAGATAACTCAAAGTTTTGTCATACGGAAAGTATGGACTAAAATGTACACATTGTCATATATCGACAATCACTCCAACATGCCGTGCCATCCATTGAGGTCGTGAGATAGTCCCCGAGCTTAGTGAAAGGCTTCATGTCGAGACGCTGAGAGGCTATCCATGTTCGGACGCCTTCCCGCGACATTTGTCCTTCTCCATAGAACATCCCTGTTTTCCGACGACCTCTTTCATGATGATTTGGGCAAGTTCGCTACCGGATGTTATAGAACTCAGCTCGAAGTCGATGATCCTCGATATCTCCTATGTCCTTTGCCCATTGCGTAACATGGGCATCGCCAGATGTAGGTGACATTTGAAGGTTCCGTGATCCCGTCAGACTCCAAAGATGTGGTGTAGGACATAGAATCCATCATTAAGAGAATCCTTCGGTTCTTTGGATGCAGCAGGTCGGTCTTATGGGTCAAGGCGGCCCCGCCGCCCTTCTCTTCTTGTCCCTAACCTCTCCACCCCTTGCTGGGTAGTAAAACATAGCACTGTCGAGAACATCTTTGATGTGGGTGTAATACTTTGTGTGAATGTTCTTCGACGAGTCCAAGTAAAGAGCGTGGGAGAATCGGGGGTAGAGGATGATGAGGACGGCGCCGCCAACAAGCGCAAAATAAGTACACCTCAAATTAATGAGCCTCCACCGTGCAAATAAATTATTGAAATCGAAGGAAGGATAGCAGCGGATGACTTACACGGGATGATAAGGCACGAGAATCGCCTCCTTGTCCTTATTACGAGCATGAAACCGACGATGTAATCCCTCACAGATTCACGCTGCTCTGCATGCACTCCCAAGAAGCTCTCGTGCATGTAGTACGGGTCAGCGACACATATATGACGTATCTGCTCAACCCCAATGATGTAGTTCATGTGCAAGGCATAAAGGCGGACAAACGTAAAATCCAGCTTCTTCACGTGAAACATGTCGAATATGTAATCGAATCGGAGGAAGAACTTATCCGCAGGGAAGCTATCGACGCATTTACATTTGCCGCGAACGTTAACCACGCATGCTGGGTATCCCGGATCTTTCGAGGCGATGAGGCATTTCTCTACCCGCAGCACATCGTCATGAAGTCTCCTTAGATCGCCGAATCTGGCCCGTAGCGCTGTTGCAGGTAGGATTGGTTGACCGGGGATATGCCATTTATCCGCATCAGGGATATCTATACGGTCCTGAAGCCGAGGCTGCTGAGGCGGCTGGATCATAGAATCAGCTTTTTTGCCTTTCCTCGCTCTCTTCCTAGACTTCTTTACTACCGGAAGGTCATCAATAATACATTGAGACGGTAATTCAGGCACCGACTCATGACGCTCAAACCGTGAGGAGGCGCCAGTATAGACATACAGTTCAGCGCCATCGTCATCCTCATCCTCATCCATGGCGACGTCATCAGCGACTAATGGAGCCTCTTCCTTACCCCGTCCGCTATCACCCAACCCGACACCCGACGCTAATTGGGTAGGTGGGGTGTTGATGTTCATACCTTGCTGAGGCTGCGTGCTCGTGGGTGTGCTCCCGGCCGCCTCCAGACGAAGCAGACTCTTTGGCCACAACAGGACCCACCCATTGCAACAATCACCAAGCCGCCGTGGTGTCTCCTCGTCATCCACCAGTAGTGTTGGAGGAGGCAAATTCTCGTGGCCCGGTTTGACACTGGCCATGGAAACCTTGAATACGTTCGGGGGGATCGGCCGGCTGTGGAACAATGGTTCCTTCGGCTTCATTATCGTCGCTTCCCCACGGCCACCTTCTCGTCGCCGATGGTGTACAATATGGTGCACGGGTTTCGCTGCCCTGCAAAGAAAAGTCGGCGATGTGAGACATCCGAAAGGCAACGAAAACGGGAGATTATACATTTATATTGAAGGGGCGGTGTAGCGAGATACCGTGAGGGCGTCGAGCTCAGCCAAAGACGGCACCGCTGAAGCACGTCCGATCGGGAGCCGATGCAGGAGCAGGTCTTGATAGCAGTCAGGGAGCAGGTGCGGGAGGAGGTGCGGGAGCAGGTGCGGAGCCGCGGGGAGCAGGTGCTCCCAAGAAGTCGACAAGGGAAAGTCCTCTGCATTTTTTTCTGGATTTTTCCTTGTCCAAGTGATAACGCCCGTCACCAAGGAAGTAGACAAATCTGCAACCACCTGTTTTGCGGCAGCTACCGCTGTTGCGACTGTCTGACATGATTTCTTCTCAACCCCAATCTCAACCTTCTTGTCGATGTTTTCTTCAGTTAACCTTCGTCTTTCCTTTCTCTCCTCCGTGGTCTCACGGTAGTACTTCTCCCACGTGGTGCCGTCTCCGACACCATGCACGCGTCCATACGACGGTCGAGTATCCACCGGTTGTCGTTTCAATATGTTCAACGCCTGGTTGAATGGAGTGCCCCACTTGGGCCTCGCCAATGCCTCAGACGGCGAGTCGCTTTCGGCCGCAATCCGGTGCTGCTCTCTCTGCAAAAGGCACAAGGATCGTTTACAAATATGACTAACGTGTGCAGTAGAATTGATCAGAAACTAAAATTACCAGCAGTCTCATGAAATCCGTAATGACCGGTGTTGTCTCGTAAACCTTCTTCAGTGGGTCCCAACGGTGCCGGGCCCTCAGACGCCACGCTCTGCGGGACGGTGAAATCCGCCAAGGGGTCTCGATGCCTGCACTCATGCTTCAAGGCCCTCCTTGGCCCATTTGGACCTCTTTCCGTCGTAACCACGGCTTCCGAGGTGGTGGCTCCCAATGTTCCTCTTTTGAAGCCCCTTCATGTACTTAGAAATTGTTTTGGCAGCTTCGGCCTTGCAAGCCTCCTTGAATATTTGAAACTGCTCTTTCGTGATTGTCGGATTATCCTTTACAATCTCGGAGTAGGGTTCCCCGTCGTTGATCTTTGCTTTCACTCGATTTTTCCAGGCGGCCAACGCGTCGCTAAACTTGGTCATGGCGTGTTTGTTTATCTTCTTCATTGCCGGGTCCTCGTCTGGATATTCATAATCCTTCTCATTCCAGCCCGGGAACAAGAATATCTAGTGAAACTTCTTTAGGAGGGAGCTCCTCATATTTTCTATCTTCTGTAGTTTCTCATCATTGATGGTGGAGGTTGTCCGTACGATGCAGCCAATTTGATTGCCGTAGCACGCGCGCGCTTCCTCGGGCGCCTTTGGCTCAAATTTTCCATCGTCCACCTCCGTGACCACCAGTCTAGTAGTCCTGAGTTTGTTAGGAAGCCGTTGCCTCTTTGCTTTCGGTTCTACACCGCTCCGGCCTCGAGGCAGCACCGGTCTCGGGCCGGTCTCGATGCCGGTCTGAATATCAGCGCCGGTCTCGGTCTCAACACCGTCTGCGTGTCGGTCTCAGTCCCTCGATGCCACCGGTGGCCCAAAGAACAACATCGGTTGATCGTCGACACGGCTAAAATATTAAATGCCGCCCGGTAGACGCGTCGTCATAATCACCGTAACCCCGTCCTTCATCGTTGCTAGCCATGTTTCCTATGATTAAATCTAGTCAATTAATTCTAGACCTAATAAAATGAATAATGACATAAAAAAGGACTATTGTTTTGTAGGAATGTTGACTCCTTCCTGGTGCGGCAAATCATGCCGAAATATCCCGAAGTTCACGGAAAATTTCACGGAAATTCACGGAAACATGGCACAAGTCATGCCGAAATTCACGGAAAATTTCACGGAAATTCACGGAAACATCAATCAGCTCCACCACTGCCTCCTAGTTTGTAGCACAAGTCATGCCGAAATTCACGGAAAATTTCGGCATGACCTTTGCTAAAAAGTGGACAAATTGAGAACCTGAAATTTTTCGGAACAGAAATGAATCAACATTCCGCTAAAACATAGGCCACTCAACATCATTCCCTGGAAACAACAAAGCCACGTGGGCACAATCGAACAACTTCAATGAAAAGATATAACATGACCACTTCAATGAAAAATAAAATTTGCCTAAATTCTTTTCCTTGAAATATAGTGGTCTTTTCAAAAATCAAGAACCTTTCGAAATGACCTCACTAAACACTTCTCTGCCTAGGACAGAGCCCAAATATGTTGATCTAGCTATTCCTCTCTCTCTCACACAAACACACATTATTATCTCTAACCCTTCTCTGCCTAGGACAGAACCCAATTAAATTGCAAAGGAACTCCATTTCTCTAACCCTTCTGACCTAATGCTCTAAAATAAAATTTTCCTCT
Organism: Aegilops bicornis; assembly: GCA_021605145.1. Taxonomy (NCBI): domain Eukaryota; kingdom Viridiplantae; phylum Streptophyta; class Magnoliopsida; order Poales; family Poaceae; genus Aegilops; species Aegilops bicornis. Next base: position 628,519,256 of record CM038674.1, on the reverse strand, counting down.
AACCTAGCCAACCTACTTAACCTCGCATGTTAATCCAACGAACCTAATTAACCTACCTATTTAACCTAGTTAGTTAATCTAGTTTACCTAGATAATTAACCCTAATTAAACAAGTTAACGCATCTAATTCTTTGTCAAAGCCCAAAATAAATTTTTGCACTAATTAACATAGATAATTAACCTAATTAAACTAGTTAACCTGACTAGTTCTCTGTCAAAGCCCTAACTAAATTTTTGCACTAACCTAGATAATTAACCTAATTAAACTAGTTAACCTAACTACTTCTCTGCCAAAGCCCTAACTAAATTTTTGCCCTAACCTAGATAATTAACCTAATCAAACTAGCTAACCTATGCATGAGAGAGAGAGAGAGAGGAGGGTTGGGGGCTTACAGAGGATGGCTCCGGTGGTGGCGACGGAGGCAGTGGTGGCGAGGGAGGCAGGGGCGTCTCCGGTGACGACGAGGGAGGCAGGGGCGTCTCCGGTGACGGCGAGGGAGGCAGTTGTGGCGATGAAGGATCCGGTGGCGTCGACGGCGGCTCGGTGGCGTTAGCGAGGCCGCAGCAGCTCCGTGGCGTTAGGGCGGCTCCGGTGGCGTCGGCACGCCAAGACGGCTCTGGTGGCGTCGGCGTCGGCGAGAGGCGGCGGCGAAGTGGCGCGATGGCGAATCGGGAGACGGCGGCGCGCGGGGTGGGTTAAGGGATTTGGGGGAGAAGTGGTGGCTGGGGGGAAACGGTTTTTTGGTTAAGTCAAACTTAGCGGTAGCGTGTTTGGTAAAACGTGCTATAGCTAAGATAGCTATAGCGGTTTTTACAAAACGCGCTGCTGCTATAGCTATGTAATTTTCTTCCATTTTTTTATTTCCTTTTCCGTTTCTATAGCGGGGGTCTAGGACACGCGCTGCAGCTACGTTAGCTATAGGGCCTCTTACAAACACACGCTGCTGCTATGCCTTCCTCCGTTTTTTCTCCTTTTCATTTATTTTTCTTTACATTTTATTTTTCCTTTCTCCCTTTTCTATTTCTTTCATTTTCATTTACTTTTCTATTTGTTTTTCATCTTATTTTATTTCCGTTAGTAGTAGCACTCTTCCTAGGAAACGCTACCGCTACTTATTCCCTAGCAAGAGCGCTGCTTACTAGAAGCCCGCCATCGCTATGCGTAGCCTATCATTCTAGCAATGGAAATATTAGTAGTAGAGCTTTTGCCACTACACGCCGCCATCGCTAAAGTTGTATCTCAGAAGTGGTTTTTCTACGGTCGCTACTGCTATGTAGCACTAGCGCCCTTTTTTGACCTGCGCTGTTGCTAAATTTCTGTGTATAAGGTTTTCCCTAGTAGTGTAAAGGGAGCACCTCTGCGATTGTTACCGCCGGGTCAGCCGGACGTGTACCTCAGACTGGGTGAAGCCGAAAGCTAGCATTCTTAAGGGAATATTCGGTCGGTGAACTAAAAGACGATTTTTTATTTTTTCATTTATCTGCCCCTAGATGCTTTTCTGCTTTTTCACAATCCGACATGCATCAGGGCATGCCTCCCGAGGAAAGGAACCCCTAATGGAACTATTCTCCCGGAAGATGTTTCTTACTAACCATGTAATATAACATAACTAGTTGGGCACTTGTCTGATAAAGCACTCATGACCCCTACGCCTGGTCTCCACGCATGCCCCGGTTTTTACATAACCGCGAGGGTATTCGGACACACTCCGGACTATTGGGTCCCGAGGTTGAAGCGAGAAGGTCCGCTACGACAAACGATCTACAATCCGGCTAGAAGGCATTTTACATGTCATCTTAAATTACATAGTGAAATTGACGGATTGTATTCCTCTTCAATGCCATCTAATATGCTGTCTAGTTTACAGTCCTGTTGGGAATACTTTGCGGCCAACTCTACTTGGTCGTACACTAAGCTCACAGGGATCTCCTTCCCGTCAGGCCCCACAGGTCTGACCTCGGCCATGTGGTCTGGGTCCGCCTTCGTGTACCGCGTCTTCACCATGGCCTAGGCCTCCCTGGCGCCTTGACGACAGGCCGACATCTTCCATAGTCGGAAGCGCCGCCGCTCCTCAAGCTTCTCTCGCAAGCTCTCCAAGGCCTTCGGGCAGGGAGATAGATGGCCACAAGGCCTGGGCAACGCCTTTCATCGCCTGCCGAACTCGTTCGTGCAGTTGCAATAGCTCGGGAAGAAGGTCACCCGTAGAACCGGGCATTTCCTCTGCAGGACGACCCGTGAGCATACCTACAGACATAACTCTGTTAGTTGACTTCCTCGCCAAACTCTTTTTCAAAGTTCGCTCAAGCACTTACTATAAATGCCGCGACAAAGTCGCCGATTCTCCTTCACGGAGTCCGGCTACCGGGCACGAACATCCTTTAGTTCCTCACCCAGCTGGGTGTTGGCATCCTGGAGATTATTTTTCTCTTGCCTCACCCTTGTAAGCACATTCTCGCCGGCCTTCAACCGGCGCAAGAGCTGTTGCTTGTCCGGATCTAGTCCGGCGCCATCTGCAATATTATTGTCAAATTTACACACACGCTGCACTTCACAAACTACTTATCTTTTGAAGCATATATTACTAGAGGGGGTCTCTGTGGCCCCCCCCCCCTGTAGTGGCTAGTGCGGCCTCCAGTTGGGCCTTGCATTCTTCAAGCTCCTGGGACAGTCGGGTATTCTTTTTTGTAAGATCCTGCATAACAAATGATCCTTAAATCAGTTATTCTAACTATTTTAAGTCTCGGGGGCTAGTGGCATATATAACCGTCAAATTTCATCACCCGTATGTCCTTTACATACTGCTCCGTGGCTCTAGCTAGAGCATATTGAGCGGCACGGAGGTGCGCATCTCCCGAATTGAAGGCATTCAATGCCTCTTGGGAGAAACATGCGTCACGAAGAACTGTCCGGCGGCGCCTGTGATTCATGGCGCTCTCCACCTTAGAGTTGGTGGCGGACAATCTGTCGGCATCCTCTGCCGGAGGAGCGTCCGACGCACGCCTCGTGCTCGCCTCCGCTTCTGGACCCGGCTTTGGAGCCTGGCTGGCGGAGGCTCGATTGGCAACCTCTCCGGACATAGTCCGGCGAGTGCTCTTTTTCCAGAAAAGAGCACCAGCGTTAGTACGCCTTCCAGGAATAAATCCTGGGAATATGGTGACGCGCCATACCGTTGCGGCAGCGTTTCGATCCGGACCGCACTCCTTTTAGCCTGCGGGGCCATACTGCCCCTTGTTGGCTAGCCCGCGGCTCGGCCTCCCTGCCTCGAAGGCACCCTCTGCGAAACACCATTGGTATATGGTGATAAAAAATAAGCACAGATGGGTCATTATCGAGTATTGGGACCTCGGTCTCGATTACTGTGAGGCTGGAAGTATTCCGGGGTAATCGGCCGTAATGGCAACCAAGGCATTATCGATGCTCAATTGGTGAAATACCCCATCAATCAGCTCCACCAATGTGTCCGGATCCTCTTGGGAGGCCGGATCGAGGAGCCTTTCCGGATCCTCGGGTTGTGGAGGCGGGCTGTTTATGTCTTTTACGGCCTGGCGCAGTTCCTGCGTCAAAATCACAAAATGAGATACCTAACTATGGGAATATGGATCGGATGTGCAAAAAAGAAATGTCCGCTTACCCAGCTTCAAGGATTGTTCATAGAAAATCCGTTCAATGGACTGACGTGAAGAAAATCTTCCTCTTCTCCCTTATACATCGCAGACAAGATCTTCTCTAGATCGGCGACCGATCCCGGCCCCTTACGGCCATGACGGGTGGCATCGTCCTCCCCATTGAAATCCCACATGGGGTGGCCCCCTATACTGGAGCGGCTGCACCCCCCGCATAATACATGTGGCCATGACACCGATCATGGACAGTCCGGAATGAGCCAACAATCTTATTCGGCTCATCGTAAAGGACGCCCCTGTCGTCTTCCCTCCGGTGGCTCGCTGGCGCCAACCCGAGCGTTTCTTCAAAGGAGCATTGCTGAACTCCGGAGACCGATCCGAACAGGATCCGGCAGCGGGGCGTCTTCTATATAAAACCATTCAAGGCCAGTCTTGGATGCCTTCTTCGGGGTTCCGGATAGATATCCGTCCCGGCGATGCGCCACAGCTCGGCTCCGCCCACTTGATATATTGACCTTTCATGAGAACGGGGTACAAGGCAAAATAATCTCTTCCACAGTGCAAAATGAGCCTCGATGCCCAAGAACAGTTCGCAAAGGGCCACGAAGCCCGCGATGTGCAAAATGGAGGCAGGCGTAAGGTGGTGCAACTGGAGGTCAGAGAACTCCAAGATCCCCGAGAAACGGATGAATTGGAAATCCGAGTCCTCTTACTAGATAAGAGATAAAGCATACCCGCTCTCCTTTGGAGGGATCGGGACACTCTCCGCTTGCTTTCCGCCTTATAGGTGGCGAGTCCGGCTCGAACCGGAACCATGAAGGCCGGGGGAAGAAATCCCTTGGTCTGGAGTGTCACTAGCTCGCTATGCGGGACTGAGCATCTCTCCCAATTTCCAGGCTGAGGGCTGGGAGCGCGAGAGGAGGAGCTACGTTGACTGTCCATGATGGAATGGATTTTTGTGAGAGGCGCTCCGATGAAAGCTTGCGGAGGGGGTATGGTGTGACTCAGATCTGGGTCCTCGTCCCTTTTATAGGCGGCTCACTTGCGCAGCTAGGGGGATAAGTGTAAAAACACCCTGGCTTTTCGCATTCATTCAAACACATGGAAGATGGCCATTATTGGGCATGGAAGCCAAGAAGCGCAACATTTATCAGAAGCCGGACACTATTCGACAAGTATATGGAATTTGGAGAAGGACCCGCCTCGCAATGCCGAAGACAAACTACGCGCCGGACTCGTCGTCATTGAAGCCTGGTTCGGGGGCTACTAAGGGAGTCCTGGATTAGGGGGTGTCCGGATAGCCGAACTATCACCGTTGGCCGGACTCCTAGACTATGAAGATACAAGATTGAAGACTTCGTCCCGTGTCCGGATGGGACTTTCCATGGCGTGGAAGGCAAGCTTGGCGATACAGATATGTAGATCTCCTACCATTGTAACCGACTCATTGTAACCATAACACTATCCGGTGTCTATATAAACCGGAGGGTTTTAGTCCGTAGGACGAACAACAATCATACCATAGGCTAGCTTCTAGGGTTTAGCCTCTCTGATCTCGTGGTAGATCCACTCTTGTACTACCCATATCATCAATATTAATCAAGCAGGAGTAGGGTTTTACCTCCATCGAGAGGGCCCGAACCTGGGTAAAAACATCGTGTCCCTTGTCTCCTGTTACCATCTGCCTAGACGCACAGTTCGGGACCCCCTATCCGAGATCCGCCGGTTTTGACACCGACAGTAACCCCTGGGTATTTGATACTTGTTCGGTTGCTAAGATTAGTAACTCGGAATAGGAGTTACAGAATAAACAGAGACTAGTTGAGGGTGAAGTGACGATGTGTGTTGGAAGTGGTTCCAAGATTGATATGATCATCATCGCACACTCCCTATACTTTCGGGATTAGTGTGGAACCTAAACAAGTGTTATTTGGTGTTTGCGTTGAGCATGAATATGATTTGATCATGTTTATTGCAATATGGTTATTCATTTAAGTTACAGAATAATTGTTGTTCTATTTACACGAATAAAACCTTATATGGTTACACACCCAATGAAAATGGTTCGTTGGATCTCGATCGTAGTGATACACATATTCATAATATTGAAGCCAAAATATGCAAAGTTAATAATGATAGTGCAACTTATTTGTGCCATCGCTGCTTAGGTCATATTGGTGTAAAGCACATGAAGAAACTCCATGCTGATGGGCTTTTTGAATCACTTGATTATGAATCACTTGATGCTTGCGAACCATGCCTCTTGGGCAAGATGACTAAAACGTCGTTATCCAGAACAATGGAGCGAGCAACAGATTTGTTGGAAATCATACATACTGATGTATGTGGTCCGATGAATATTGAGGCTCGCAGCAAGTATCGTTATTTTCCGATCTTCACAGATGATTTGAGCAGATATGGGTATATCTACTTGATGAAACATAAGTCTGAAACATTTGAAAAGTTCATATAATTTCAGAGTGAAGTGGAAAATCATTGTAACAAGAAAATAAAGTTTCTACGATCTGATCGTGGAGTAGAATATTTGAGTTACGAGTTTGGTCTTCAATTAAAACAATGTGGAATAATTTCACAAACTCATGCCACCTAGAACACCACAACGTAATGGTGTGTCTGAACATCATAACCGCACTTTATTAGATATGGTGCAATCTATGATGTCTCTTACCGATTTACCACTATCATTTTGGGGTTGTCCATTAGAGACAGCTGCATTCACGTTAAATAGGGCACCATCAAAATCCGTTGAGACGACGCCTTATGAACTGTGGTTTGAAACCAAAGCTGTCGTTTCTTAAAGTCTGGGGTTGCGATGCTTATAAGAAAAAGTTTCATCCTGATAAGCTCAAACCCAAATCGGAGAAATGTGTCTTCATAGGATACCCACATGAAACTGTTGGGTACACCTTCTATCACAGATCCGAAGGCAAGAGACTCGTTGCCAAGAATGGATCCTTTCTAGAGAAGGAGTTTCTCTCGAAAGAAGTGAGTGGGAGGAAAGTAGAACTTGATGAGGTAACTGTACCTACTCCCTTATTGGAAACTAGTTCATCACAGAAATCAGTTCTAGTGATTCCTACACCAATTAGTGAGGAAGCTAATGATGATGATCATGAAGCTTCAGATCAAGTTACAACTGAACCTCGTAGGTCAACCAGAGTAAGATCTGCACCAGAGTGGTACGGTAATCTTATTCTGGAGGTCATGTTACTTGACCATGGCGAACCTACGGACTATGAGGAATCGATGATGAGCCCAGATTCTGCGAAATGGCTTAAGGCTATGAAATCTGAGATAGCATCCATATATGAGAACAAAGTATGGACTTTGGTTGACTTGCCCGATGATCGGCAAGCCATAGAAAATAAATGGATCTTCAAGAGGAAGACGAACGCTGATAGTTGTGTTACTATCTGCAAAGCTAGACATGTTGCGAAAGGTTTTTGACAAGTTCAAGGGGTTGACTACGATGAGACTTTCTCACCCGTTGCGATGCTTAAGTCTGTCCGAATCATGTTAGCAATTGCCACATTTTATAAAATCTGGCAATTGGATGTCAAAACTGCATTCCTGAATGGAATTCTGGAAGAAGAGTTGTATATGATGCAACCAAAAGGTTTTGTCGATCCAAAAGGTGCTAAAAAAGTGTGCAAGCTCCAACGATACATCTATGGACTGGTGCAAGCATCTCGGAGTTGGAATATACGCTTTGATGAGTTGATCAAAGCATATAGTTTTATACAGACTCATGGTGAAGCCTGTATTTACAGGAAAGTGAGTGGGAGCACTACAGCCTTTCTGATTAGTATATGTGAATGACATATTGTTGATCAAAAATAATGTAGAATTTTCTGGAAAGCATAATGGAGTGTTTGAAAGGAATTCTTCAAAAGAAAGACCTCAGTAAAGCTACTTACATATTGAGCATCAAGATCTATTGATATAGATCAAGACGCATGATAAGATTTTCAATGAGGACATACCTAGACAAGATTTTGAAGTAGTTCAAAATGGAACAGTCAAAGAAAGAGTTCTTGCCTGTGGTGCAAAGGTGTGAAATTGAGTAAGACTCAAATCCCGATCACGGCAGAAAATAGGAAGAGAATGAAAGTCATTACCTATGCCTCAGTCATAGGTTCTATAAAGTATGCTATGCTGTGTACCAGACCTATTGTATACCTTGCTCTGAGTTTGGCATGGGAGTGCAATTTTGATCTAGGAGTAGATCATTGGACAGCGGTCAAGAATATCCTTAGTGAGGACTAAGATGATGTTTCTCGATTATGGAGGTGATAAAAAAGTTCGCCCTAAATAGTTACATCGATGCAAGCTTTTACACTAATCCAGATGACTCTAAGTCTCAATCTGGATACATATTGAAAGTGGGAGCATTTAGCTAGAGAAGCTCCGTGCAGAGCATTGTAGACATAGAATATTTGCAAAATACATACGGCTCTGAATGTGACAGACCTGTTGACTAAACTTATCTCATGAGCAAAACATGAACATACCTTAGTACTCTTTGGGTGTTAATCACATAGCGATGTGAACTAGATTATTGACTCTAGTAAACCCTTTGGGTGTTGATCACATGATGATGTGAACTATGGGTATTAATAACATACATATGTGAATATTGGTGTTAAATCACATGGTGATGTGAACTAGATTATTGACTCTAGTGCAAGTGGGAGACTGAAGGAAATATGCCCTAGAGGAAATAATAAAGTTATATTTTATTTCCTTATTTCATGATAAATTTTTATTATTCATGCTAGAATTGTATTAACCGGAAACTTAGTACATGTGTGAATACATAGACAAACATAGTGTCACTAGTATGCCTCTACTTGACTAGCTCGTTAATCAAAGATAGTTAAGTTTCCTAACCATAGACATGAGTTGTCATTTGATTAACGGGATCACATCATTAGGAGAATGATGTGATTGACCTGACCCATTCCGTTAGCTTAGCACTTGATCGTTTAGTATGTTGCTATTGCTTTCTTCACGACTTATATGTTCCTATAACTATGAGATTATGCAACTCCCGTTTACCGGAGGAACACTTTGTGTGCTACCAAACGTCACAACGTAACTGGGTGATTATAGAGGTGCTCTACAGGTGTCTCCGAAGGTACTTTTTGGGTTGGCGTATTTCGAGATTAGGATTTCTCACTCCGATTGTCGGAGAGGTATCTCTGGGCCCACTCGGTAATGCACATCACTATAAGCCTTGCAAACATTGTAACCAATGAGTTAGTTGCAGGATGATGTATTACGGAACAAGTAAAGAGACTTGCCGGTAACGATATTGAACTAGGTATTGAGATACCGACGATCGAATCTCGGGCAAGTAACATACCGATGACAAAGGGAACAACGTATGTTGTTATGCGGTTTGACCGATAAAGATCTTCGTAGAATATGTGGGAGCCAATATGAGCATCCAGTTCCGCTATTGGTTATTGACCGGAGACGTGTCTCGGTCATGTCTACATAGTTCTCGAACCCGTAGGGTCCGCACGCTTAAAGTTCGATGACGGTTATATTATGAGTTTATGTGTTTTTATGTACCGAAGGTAGTTCGTAGTCCCGGATGAGATCTGGGACATAACGAGGAGTCTCGAAATGGTCGAGACGTAAAGATCGATATATTGGACGACTATATTCGGACTTCGGAAAGGTTCCAAGTGATTCGGGTATTTTTCGGAGTACCAGAGAGTTACAGGAATTCGGCGGGGAGTATATGGGCCTTATTGGGCCATACGGGAATAGAGGAGAGAGGCCAAAAGAAAGGAGGCGTGCGCCCCCTGGTTTGAATTGGACAAGGGGTGCATCCCCCTTTTCCTTCTCCCTCTCCCCCTCTTTCCTTCTCTCCTACTCCAGAAAGGAAAGGGGAATCCTACTAGGACTTGGGAGTCCTAGTAGGACTCCCCACACTTGGCGCGCCCCCTCTAGGGCCGGCCTCTCTCTCCATCCTATATATACGGGGGCAGGGGGCACCTCTAAACACAACAATTGATCATTGATCTCTTAGCCATGTGCGGTGCCCCCCTCCACCATAGTCCTCCTCGATAATATCGTAGCGGTGCTTAGGCGAAGCCCTGCGTCGGTAGAACATCATCATCGTCACCACACCGTCATGCTGACGGAACTCTCCCTCGAAGCTCGGCTGGATCGGAGTTCGAGGGACGTCATCGAGCTGAACGTGTGAAAGAACTCGGAGGTGCCATGCTTTCGGTGCTTGATCGGTCGGACCGTGAAGACGTACGATTACATCAACCGCGTTCTGCTAAGCTTCCGCTTTCGGTCTACGAGGGTACGTGGACACACTCTCCCCTCTCGTTGCTATGCATCACCATGATCTTGCGTGTGCGTAGGATTTTTTTTGAAATTACTACGTTTCCCAACAACTATATCAACCATAACTTCCTTTTTGACTCCTACAGAAAACAATGAATCAAAGTAGTTGCTTTGACAACCAAAATGGCGCAAGGACACAACTAAAACAGTGCCATATTCAATTTTCACATGTCGCGGGTAGGCCCATAGGTCACCACTAGGTAGTACCAGGGTAAGTACTCGTACCTACTACTTTTTCAGCTTTGCACGCATTGTACTGATGTACTTACATCACTCAATAGGGCTGGTTTTTTCCTATTGTTTTTACTAAATGACCACTAGAATACATATATGCGTGTGTGTGCGATGTGTCAATGATAAACTGTCCCCACATGTCATTGTGTTTTTTTTTGAGAAAATGTCGGCTCTTTATTAATCACGCAATATACTTACATAGTATAAGTGCATCTAGTACCACCCCTAGTTGGTTTCGGAGTATTGACGGCAAACATGGTTGAGGGACTAATGTTGTTTGTGAGAATTGCAGGATAACACATGTAGTAGTCCCTCATTGATTCGGTTGACCTACAAGAGATGACCCCTAAAAATGTATGAACACATTGAAGACAATGGTGGTTCGTGAAAACATTCACGATGAAGATAATGACCTGTGAAGACATTCACTTGAAGACTATGGAGTGCGAAGACATAGTTTCTTTCGTAGTTTCCTTTTCTTCTTTCTTGATTCATAGGAACCACCGTACTATTAAGTGGGGTCCAAGTGAACAAAGTCAGATGACTGAAGTGATGCTCAACCAAAATCGTATGTCTTCGAGCGAAGACAATGAGAGCAAATCTTATCCAGAGTTGGATGAGTCAGCTTTGCTTGTAGCTAGCCCAAGCCAAGCTGCCACGTGTGTTTGAAATCCAACCATTGGACACATGTTGGTTCCTTAGTGACCCAGGGTCATTTCGGACATATCATGTCGGGTTGCCTCCTGGCTATAAATAGCCCACCCCCAACACCATAAATTGGTGGCTGCTTAGAGTTAGTGCACGGCTTCTGTCGTTTGAGAGCAACCCACCTCCGAAGCCTTTGAGAGAGAGATCCTTGCGAGGACAAAGCCCAAAACACCCAGAGCCAAAGGGTGTTAGGCATCACTAAAGTTGTTCTGTCCACGTGACCTGAAGACTTGTTACATATGAGGACTATGCATCCTCCAGCCGGTTAGGCGTCATGTTCTGAGCATCCAAGAGTCATTGTGGATCGCCAGTGAACAGAGTCTGTGAAGGTTTGGAAGTCTACCTTGAAGACTTACCAGAATGATTGGGCGAGGACTGGGTGTCCTTAGCTCAAGGGGAATAAGGTGAAGACACAGTCTTCTGAGTTCAATCTCAGCCTCCCTAACTAGATGTACAGTTGTCAGAGCAACTGGAACCGGTCTACCAAATCCTTGTCTTCACCAAGCTACTGGTTCTATCCCTTACCTTCTTTACTTTTCAGTTTGTCTTCGTGAAGTCATTGCTTGTTTGCCTGATCTGTTTGACTTCACTGTGCGAAGACTATTACCTGTTTAGCTTCACACTTTCTTCCATTCCGATCAATACACTACAAAAAGAAGACACATCCGTGACATTTTGGGCCGAACGAAAATCTTTTCTGTCATACTTACGACACTTCTATGACGATAATTGTGACAAACCCCGGTATCATCATAGATGTGGTGGGGTCCTACTTCTATGACAAAAAATCATGACAGAAAATGGGCTTTTCGTCCTGGGCGGGCTGGAGACGCAGCTGCATGACATTCTTTGGGTCGTCCATGACGAAAAAACCATGGTAGAAGTGAGGGCGCAGAAAATATCGGGGAGTCCCCAGTTATGGTGGGTGGTTGGGGGCCGAGCGATGCGCGTTTCTCCCGTACGTACGCCCGTGTGTGCGAGGCGTTGGGCTCTAACTAAACCCGAGCGAGGCATTGGGCTCTAACTGAACCCGAGCGATTGCACTTCAGTCTACGCGTTACTGAACCCGAGTGATCGATCGATGGATGTTAACTGAACCCGATCGAGTGATTCCTTCGCCACTGCTGCTAACTGAAGCCGATCGATGCTGCCTCTAGATGAACAGTGAGCATTGCTGGGGGGTTTGAATGAACAGTTCCCGGTGGGGGTGAATGAACAGGACCCCGTGGCGTTGCCTCTAGATGAACAGTGAGTGTTGCTGGGGGGTTTGGATGAACAGTTCCCGGTGGGGGTGGATGAACAGGACCCCGATCGTTTGAGCCGGTTGGGGCTGGATGAACAGGACCCCGCGGAGGGCAGGATGAACCGGACCACCCCTTGGAGGGAAGGATGAACAATAGACGGTGGAGGGCAGGATGAACAGTAGCCCGTGGAGGGGTAGTTGAACAGGAGCCCGTGGAGAGGGCTGGTGGAACAGTAGCCGGTGGAGTAGCGCGCGGTGGAGGCTGGATGAACAGGAGCCCGTGGATGAAAAGTCATAGGTGGAGGTTGGAGGAGGTCGACGGTGTATGAACAATAGCCCGTGGAGGTTGGAGGGGGTCGACGGTGGAGATGAACAGTATCCCGTGGAGTCCCGTTTGCGGTACGCGACACCCCTCCCGATGAATAGGACCCCCGTTTCGACCGTAGCGCTCCAACACAAGTCCGTTTCCTCCATTTTTGCGGTACGCCACACCCTTCTCGATCAACAAGACCCCTGTTTCGACCATAGGAGGTCCGTTTCTTCCATTTTGCGGTACGCCAGACCCCTCCCGATGAACAGGATCCCGTTTCGAACGTGGCCGGTCGAACGCAAGGCCGTTTCCTCCGTTCTGTGGTACGCCAGGCCTCGTTTCCATCGGCTGTTCCATCCAAGCCCTCCCGGTGAACACAGCAACGAATTCCGTTCCGACCCATCCGGTTGGCTCCCGATGAACACGACGACGACGCTGTTTCTCCGTTCCGACCCAGCCATGTACACGAGCCCTGGCCATACGTATGCGCGAGTAGGCGTTCGAGACCCTGCCCGTATGTACATACGTGCCCGTATTTTTTTCTTGCACCCTGGCCGTTGTACGTACGTGTACATGCTATGTGGGCACCTCTACTACGACACGTGGGCGCCTCTACATCGACCAGTATGTACGTACACGTTCGCGACCAGAATGACAACACTACGTGGGTCCCGACTGTCAGGCACTTCCTTGCCTGTGAAGATATAGCTGGTGGGTCCCAGCAGTCAGGGGGGCGAATCGTTTTTTTTGCCCGGTGCACTTCCTTGAGTGCGAAGATGTAGCTGGTGGGTCCCAGCAGTCAGGGGGAAACATTTTTTTTCGTGAAATACGATGGCCCGTCCGGTGGGTCCCTGCTGTCAGGTGGAGGAATAATTATTTTACGCGTAATAAGGAGGCACTTCCTTGCGGCTGCCGTGGACCCAGCTGTCAGCCTCTCCACAACAGTACTCTTCCGATGGAAGTCGTTCCTTGACCATGTTGACCACGCCGTGCCGAGAGCACCAGGGCGGTGGACGATGGGGAGGCCTAGGAAGGGGACGACGCGGAGCCGGGGAAGACGCGGCAGTGGATGCCCACGCGGAGAGGAGTACGAAGGTTCACTGGTTCGGCTGCGGTGTGAGGCTGCCGTCGCCACAAAATAACAGGGGGTGTGGGTGAGTAGAGGGATGCCCTGGCCAGCAGTGGGAGTAGTAGGGGGCGGTGAGGCCTGCACGGGAGGCGGGAGCAGGCGGTCCCGCCGGCGCTGGATTTGGCGGCTGTAGCAATAAGATCAGAGATTGAAGAAACACGACGGACGTTGGATTGACATCCAACGGTTACGTCTGCTAGAATTGTTTGTTGACATATATAATAACTAAAAAAATCTTGCATACGCGTCAACTTAAAAGGCCCATAAGTCAGACCATTACATCTTTTTAAATAATTAATAAATAGCTCATTACACTTCTTATGCAATTTATTGAATTCCGATTTTTTGGTTGGCCAGAGACATTTTCGCATATTTCTGTGGGTTTCAAACTATTTTTAATACCGAAATGTCGAGCCAGATTTAAAGTACTTTGAAGATATATTTAAATTAGGTTAATGCACAGTAAAATAGGAATCTAAAAATGTGAAAAAAAATTAGAAATTATAAAGTAATTGCCAATTTTCATCTATTTTTATATTTACAACCCAGTTCATATTACTTTCAAGATTTGCAGGCGTCTTGAAAGAGTTTCAGCCCACCAGGGTGTAGAAAAATAAGTAGGCCTGGATTGGGTATTCTTCAGAAAAAATAAACTGGGCTCATTTTCCAAAAGAAAAAATAGCTGGGCTGGTCACATGGTGAACATAAAATATAAACCTGGGCTAGACGGGCCACAGCCTAGTTCAAACCCCACTCTGTCTCAACAATAAAAAAAATACTGCTCGAGCTGCTATGTCCCAGGTGTCAGCCGATCTTGTGTTGTTCTCTTGTCTGTTGACTATATACGCTCACAATGTCGTGGGTCACAGATGTGAGGAAAACACTAGGAGGAAGCATTTTATTTCCATACGCTGACATGGTGGGCCCTAATGTCATCCTTTCCACATACTTCTGCCGATTCCTGCTGTTTGTTGACCATGTTGACAATGTGAGAGGGCGGCGCCGCGGCAAGCGCACCAAAGCGCGCGGAGGACGACGGCAACGCCTTGGACATCGGCGTTAATGACTTAGGAGACGGTGGGGCGGCGATGCGTGCGCTGAGGCGCAGCCATCCATGGGAGGCGGAAGCAGGTGGCCCCGCCAGCGCTGGTTTTGTTTTGGCGGCTGGAGGAAGACAGGACAGAAGAAACATGATAGACTGTAAAAGCAGCAGGAGTACTTAACAACCTTAACTGAAACCAGCAGGGGCACTTAACAACCATAGCTGAAAGCAGTATGAGTACTTATACAGGTTCAAACGTATAAAGCACGCCTAGAATAGTGCTACTTTGCCTACAGTTAACCAAGAGTGAGGCCGCCAAGCCCCAGGACAACGCCCAGGCGCCACCCCGCGCATCCACAACCTTCTGAAAGCGGCTTCATCTCACAATGTGGTCAATAAACAGGATATTCGCTTTAGATCCATGTAAAACTGTGTATAAGCAATAGTTTATGAACAACATCTATAACAGAAAATAGCTCGTACCATAAGTTTCTCAACACAGTTGGACCTTTTCAACGAGTGCAGTAGTGGCACACATATCCCACGTGGCCTTCCACCATTGAAACGCCCCACAAGGACCTCAAGATGATCAATAAAGTGTAGGAACTTGTGGATGTCGTCCCAGTCAACTTCAGTGCCATCAGTAACAGCCGAGTTGTTATAGAATAACAAACGAGCAGCCTGCTTAACTCTAAAAAAACCTACACGTGCCACCAATTATAAGAAAATATTAGTTGAAGTAGCATCTTCGTGAGAGATTCGTTGCTACTTATAAAGTTAAACTGTGATCAGTTAGACAAAATAGGTGGATTAATAAGTAATCGAGGAAACAAGCAAGAACCAGATACAAAACTAACATGGATGAACAATTCGAACGACGTCGGGGTGGAAGATCGCAGTGAAGATGAGACCATGTTCTGTTATTTCCATCAACATTCGTGCGCCAACTTTCAGTCCGTAACACTTGAGAAAGTTTATCCAAGTTCGGCCATAAAAAAAGCAGCGATCTTCTAGGTTCATGAATCCAACTCGAAACTTATATCCATGGCTGAAAGTGCTAGTTATCTACTAGAGGGGGGGGGTGAAGAGGCGATTTTGATGGAAGTCTTCAAAACAAGGGAGTTACAAAGACAAACAATGGAAATGAACCTATTAACATGCAGCAGAAGGTAGACTACACTAGACCAGCCATAATCAAGCAAGTTTGAAGCAGAAGCACGAAGACTAATAGCAGCTAGGTAGCAAGGATCAGGATGGAAGACAGTATGAAACCAATCAGAACAAGTAGTCACAAAGTGAAGTCAAATAGGTAGAGCAATCAGTCAATGACTTCACGAAGACAAATTGTAAATAAGGGAGAGTGAGAGATAGAACCACTATGTCGGGAAAACAATGATTTGTTCGAGCAGTTCCAGTTGCTGTGACAACTATACGTCTGGTTAGGGAGGCTGAGATTCAACTCAGAAGACCGCGTCTTCACCTTATTCCCCATGAGCTAAGGACACCTAGTCCCCGCCCAATCACTCTGATAAGTCTTCAAGGTAGACTTCCAAACCTTCACATACTTCGTTCACCGGCAATCCACAATGACTCTTGGATAATCAGAACACGACGCCTAACCGGCTGGAGGATTCACAGACCTCAAGTGTAACAAGTCTTCAGGTCACGCAGACAGAAAGACTTCAGTGATGCCAGACACTCTTTAGGCTCTGGGTGTTTTGGGCTTTGTCCTCGCAAGGATTTCTCTCTCTCAAACTCTTCGGAGGTGGGTTGCTCTCAAACAACAAAAGCCGTGCACTAACTCTAAGCAGCCACCAATTTATGGTGTAGGGGGTGGGCTATTTATAGCCACTAGGCAACCCGACCTAATTTGTCCGAAATGACCCTGGGTCACTAAGGAACTGACACGTGTCACAATGGTCAGATTTCAAACACGCATAGCCTTGACTTGTGCTACAAGTAAAGGCTGACTCATCCGACTCTGGATAAGATTTGCTCTCATTGTCTTCGCTCGAAGACATAGGATTTGGTTGAGCATCACTTGATCACTCGACTTTGTTCACTTGGACCCCACTTAACAGTACGGTGGTTCCTATGACTCAACAATGAAGAAAAATTAAGCAACGAAACAGCTAAGTCTTCGCACTCCAAAGTCTTCACGCGATGTCTTCTCACGTCATAGTCTTCAATGTGAATATCTTCACATACCCCCATTGTCTTCAATGTCTTCATAAATTTTTAGGGGTCATCTTCGGTAGGTAAATCGAATCAATGAGGGACTACTACATGTGTTATCATGCAATTATCACAAACACATTAGTCCCTCAACCAGGTTTGTCGTCAAGACTCCAAAACCAACTAGGGGTGGCACTAGATGCACTTACAATCTCCCCCTTTTTGGTGATTGATGACAAAGCGGCTGAAGTTTTCAACGGGGATAGAAGTATGTGAAATTGTAAGGGATTTAGGTATTGTCTTCATAAGTAGCAAAAGGCTCCCCCTGAAGATGTGCATATAAGTATTTTGCTTTTGGAATGCAAATGCACATGGCAGGTTGTACTTGTGGAGATCCTCTTCAACTTATGAAGGAAATTCATCATGCATTAAATCATATAGTGAAGATAATGACATGCATAATGAAAATTGGATGTCTGCAATATGACTTCATGCGGGATTTATCATCGCATTTGCGGAATTTATCATCACATCACAGAATAGCAGAAAAACATAGCAGATGACCATCCAGTTTAAGTGTTACAACTCAAAGAACCAAATGTATCAAAAAAATGAGAGTTGTAAGCACTGGGCAAAAGTATATCAACCACCCATATGGACCCGCTTGAAGACTATCAACATATGCTTCTCCCCCTTTTGTCAGTAAAGACCAAAAAGGTTTGAAGACATAGTCTCTACTGCTCCCATGAGGAGTAGGTGAGGCAGCGGGGTCGTCGTTGAGGTTTGGTGGTGCGAACTTGGTGCAGTGTCGACACGCGCTGACGATGGAGCTGGTGAAGTAGCATCGTCTTCATCATCGATGAGTCTGGCATTTACTATCGCAGCAGAGGAGGTGTACTCAGAGTCTTCAAGGGATGGAGTTCTTCACAGTACATCCTTTCTGGGAGGTGTCGTGTCAAACTTGAATCGTTCAGTGAAGCCATCATGTTGAAGATCATCTTGGTAACACATTAGAGTCAGACCCTTCCATGTCCGCCGACAGTTTCATGAGAGACAAAGGCATTCTTGGTGGCAAGGTTGCGAATCCTGTTTACATCCACCAAGAGGCTTTTCATCTGGCGCTTCAGCCAGTCATGATGCTTATCCTGTTTCTGATGAAGGGCAACGAGAAGCTCTCGGTCGTTGAGAACACGAGATCGCTTCCGAGGCCGTTGAGCAATAGTGCTTTCAGTGGCTTCAGTTTGGGCACAGTGAGGTGCACATGTAGTACCAGCCAAAGGATAAACATGAGTGGCAGCCAGAACTCCTTCAATGGGCTGAGTGAAGCTTTGGTGATCAGCATTGTGAAGATAAATTGGCTCCTTGGCAGGCTCTGGGTAGATGGCTTCAACGGACATATCAACCTCGGGCAAAAAGACAATATGGTTGCATGCGGAGGGCTGATAGTTGAAAGCGAGTGGAGCTTGATCAGACGCATAACCTGTGGAGCATAGAACTTCAGACCAAAGATGTCGGAGCCTGATGCAGCAAGTTGGCGGATAAAGAAGTCTTGAGCATTGAAGCATTTGCCATGGAGAATATGGAAGACCAAAGTCTTCATTGCACCTTCAAGCTTTGCATTTGGAGAATGTCCTTTGATGGGGCAAAGAGTTCGCCATATGATGTGGTAGATGGTGCGTGGGAGATACTCAAGGTCTTCAATAAAGAACTCCTTAGGATATTCAGCATCTAGAGGCAAAGGCTTCATCATACTGAGCATCTGGCTCATGTTGTGTTCAGGCTTCTGGAAAATGCTCTCAAAGCATCACGGTGAAGTCGACAACCATGTTCAAACAGATCACAGGAGGGCAGGCCGGTGAGCTCAATGATATCAAGAGCTTTGGCTTCATGATGGACATTGCCTATCATCCACTCAAGGACCCATGTCTTTGGATCCCTGTTGTAGCCACGAATATGGAGGGTGGCATAGAATTGAAAGCAGTTCTTCATTCCAGTGTTCCTTGTCAGTGACAAAAAACTGCAATAGGCCAGCTTCTCTGAAGCAATCCAGTGCTTCTTCCAAACAAGGCAGGCCAATTATGGCTTCAGTGTCAAGACGCATATGTGGGAATATGCGACCTTGATTGTATAGAATGCATGAGTAGTAGTTGCGCTGCTGATAGCTCCAGAACCGATCAGATGAAATCTTTGGCTTGGTATAGGGGTTCTTGTCGCTATCAAGGAAGGTGTTGTGTGCAATGAAGCCATTAATATTGAACGATCCTAGTGCAGATGCACTACCTGGAAACCTTGGCAACCTCGGCTTTGGCTTCAACACGAGGCACTGCTTCACATGATAGTCGAACTAAGGTCCGAGAGCGGCAGAGGAACCAGAATTGGCCATCTCAACGTGACAAGCTCGCCTTGGTAGAATGCTTGCTCAATGGTGTGTGGCCTTGGAGGCGGAACAAGAGCAGTGGCATTCGTAGGGGTGTCTGGCTGCTCATTTGATGCAGGTGCATCATTGGCTTCATGCACAGTGTTCATTGCAGGCTCCACATTGTCTTCCGCCATGACAACGTCATTGGCTTCAGTAGTGTTATTGGTGGCCCTCAGGATACTCAACCTCCACTTGAGTAGCTGGAGGGTCGGGCACAGACACGTTCTCTTCGAGAACAACTTCTTGGGTGGTAGGGGGAGTAGCAACACGCTCTTTTTCTCCTTGTCTTTCATCGGCTGATGCAGCCGGATTGTCTTCAAAAGCATTAGCTTCAGACACTGGAACCGTCACAGAAGGATTATCTTCAGGGTACACTTGACGTGCCCTTGAGCTGGACTGGTTGGAGTCTTCTTCTATGATGGTTGTCATGGAGACGAATGGCCTTAGGACTTTACGAAGCTGTTGGAGTTTCTTCAGCTTCAGGAGCCTCTGTGGAAGCAGGCTCATGAACTATCAACTGACGCTCTTGATTTACAGTTGCAGGATGAGCAAAAGCAATGGGTTCGACAACAAGGGGCTCTTTGGGAGCAGCCGATCTCTCTTCTTGGTCTTTCTCTTCTTGGTGGGAGGTGCATTATTAGTGGTGTTCTTGAGTTTGCGCTTTACGGCGTCGGCTTCACTGCCTTGGTTTTCTTACGCTCAAGCCACTGTGGGGACTTTAGGCTTGAGCCTGTCATCTTGGCTGGGAAGACAATGTGAGGTTCTTCCGCCTTGGAGCTTCGATTGGGGTCACAGTTGACTTCTTCTTCCTTTTGGCAGCCATCATGGGGTCAATGCACTGACGCCCAAGTGCCTTGCGCTTCTCAGCTTCGTTGTAAGCTTGAACACACTTGGCAGCAAGATTCTTCATGCGCTCTCTTGAACCTTTGGCTTCTTCGCGTTTCTTACAAAACGCCTCCTTGAGATCATTCAGCATCAGCTTGAATTTCTGAACATCAGCCACACTAAGCTTGGCTACATGCTTCTTGAACTGCTCTTTCTCAAAGTCAATCTTGTTCTTCAATTCAACAATTCACTGAGCCGGATCCAGCTCTGGAGCAATTGCGCCTTGGAAGGCGACGCTGATGCCAATGGTGAGCTGAAGATCATCAAAGCTGAGATCTTGATTGTCAAGCCACTCATCAATGAAATTTTCCAAAATGTTCACATCGAAGAGGGGCAGATCATTGAAGATCTCCGCCTCTTCCTTGCTCTTTATCAGCTGCTCAAGAGCATCGTTACCAAATTCCTCATCTGAAGACAGATCAATGGCTTCAGATTCATTCCTCAGAACGGCAGCTGGTGTCAGTGCTTGACTGGATCTTTGAACAGTTTTCTGTGGCTTCTCGCGCTTCTTGGAGATGCGAGAGAGATCTTCAGAGGTGTTACTTGGAGCAGGAGGGCGTGGCCAATGGCTTAACTCGAGAAGCTTTTGGGGCATCGATTGGTTTTGAAGCCTTAGCTTTCTTTTATATGCAGCTTAGGAGGAGGAGCTGGAGCATCATCAGTGTCAGCATCATCATTAGAATGATCCACTTTTGCTCCTTGAATGGCAATGTGAGTGATGAGGCCATCGAGGTTGTAGAAGGGGGCCGATCCTGTTTTCATTGGCTTCACGGATCCCATCTTCCCGAGGAGCAGATGGACCAGGGTTGAAGTCACAGCCGAATTCCTTCTTGTTCTTTACAGCAGAGTCTTTTGCAAACTGGTAGTTGCGCTTGAATAGATTGTCTTCACGGCACCATAGCAGAGAAGAAGGGTCAGCATTCTCTGGTTGTGGTCCGCGCACCATGCATGGATAGAATCCTTGCTCAATAGCTTCAGCCTGGGTCCTGGGAGGAATATTTTTGTACAGAATATCACCCCAGGGTGCCTTGATGGCATTCTTCTCTGCATACTCTTCTGTGGCAAACTGATACTTGAACCATTCCTCTGCCCAATATCTTCGAATCCATTGGATTCAATTCTTGCGTCCAGTATAGGTTTCCTCTGGGTCTATTTTGTATAGCTCGTGCAAATATGGAGGCAAATCCTTGGAAGTGTTCCCACAGCGCTGTCTGCCACCCTTTCTTGCTGATTTTTCGATGGCCATGAAGCTTAATCGGAAAGGCTTCAGTACTTGCAAGGGCTTCCACGATCGGGTCGACAAGAATTGGCTTCAGGAGAAGTGATGTGACTCTTTAAGAATTCTGCAAACGAATGCAGACTATGAGAACCAAGGGATTCTCCCATGGACATGTACCTATGATAGCATTAGAGGTGCGAGGGAAGGGGAAGAGGTCATATGCATTCTCAGAAGATTTTGAAGATAAATCAGTTTGAAGACATTGACCTCACAACGCGAAGACATTCACTTATTTGATGAGAGTTGGTTCCAGATTTGTACAAATCCAAGAATAAGTACAAGTGAGGAATCTAACTTGTAAAGAAGCATAAGTGAATAGACTAGGCATTGCATGAGATGCAAATGGAGATAGATTAAACTTTGGAGATCTAGAAACCACTTTTGGTAAGGAAGGATGAATCTATTAGATCGAAAAAACGGTAAAAAGTGAATTTTAATTACCACACGAAGAACTGCTAGCCGGAGCGAAGTTGGAGGCCGAGCAGTTCGATCTTCCGTGCCCTAACTTGGCGACGGAGGACACCTACGGCAACGGCGGAGAGGACGAGGTCCACGGCCGGCGTGATTACAGCATCGGAGAAGTCGCGGCAGCTAAGCGCTTCGTCGCCAGCGTCGTCGAGAGCTAGTAGAAGCACTAGGGTTTGCGAGAGGTGGCGAGGTGGAAGAAGAATTTTTGACCGAGATGTGATGGGTATTCATAAGGAAAGGGACGACACAGCGCAATTACGCAGGTGCCCCTAGCGGTTCACATCTGAAGGGCATGTGGCAAGCATGCAACCATATGGGAGTTGTTCCACGTTCCCACGCGCGCCTGGATTGTCGGGGTGGTCATTCCGAATTCTCCGGTTTTCAGGCAAAAGGATATATCATTAAAAACAGATATAAATGTTTGTCAGATTGACTTCAATTGACAAGGTCTCAGTGAATACAATCGACAGTTTTCAATAGAATGCATTTGATTTGGACAGATAGAGTTGAGGTAGAAGCATAGATAGGTTAGGGTCCGATCACATTCACTTAGATCAAAAGTTTCAGCACGAAGTCATAGCTATAAGTGAATGCTGTATAGGACAAAACACACACACACACACACACACACACACACACACACATATATATATATATATATATATATATATATAACTAGTATAAGGTCAAATCGACAAATTGAAGATAAACTTGAATATAAGCCAGGGATGAAGATAAATCAAATATGAAGACTTAGCAAATATGACGCCAAGATAAACACTTCAAACAAAACTTTGGTGGTGGCGTTACCCACCGTATAGGAAGTATTAGACCCAGACACGGCGTACAATTATCGTGGCGCTCCGAAGTCAAATTCCGCATTAATGTATTCACACTTAGAGTGTATGTCTTCATCGATTGAAGATATACATTACTTTAGTGTTGCACATCTAAGTCATCAAAATGCATAAGTGTTAGGATGTGTGCCTGATCACAGGACATTTGTGGATTCCAAGATATTTAGCTCACACCGTAACTTGCAAAACCTTTTCTCATCCAAGGGCTTTGTGAAGATATCAGCCAACTGCTCTTCTATCTTGACGTGAGTGATATCAATATCTTCCTTCATAATGTGATCTCTGAGAAAGTGATGACGAATTTCAATGTGCTTTGTCTTAGAGTGCTGAACTGGGTTGTTTGCAATCTTGATAGCGCTTTCATTGTCGCAGTAGAGTGGCACATTCTTCAGATGGATGCCACAGTCCTTGAGAGTTTGCTTCATCCACAGAAGCTGAGCACAGCAAGATCCAGCAGCAATGTATTCGGATTCAGCAGTGGAGAGAGATACACAGTTCTGCTTCTTTGAAGACCAACATACAAGAGATCGACCCAGAAAGGGACATGTGCCCGATGTAGACTTGCGATCCACCTTGTCACCAACATAATCAGCATCTGAAAATCCAACAAGATCAAACTCTGAACCCTTTGGATACCATAATCCTAGTGTTGGGGTGTAAGCCAAATATCGAAGAATTCGCTTCACAGCTAAGTGACGCGATTCCTTTGGTGCCGCTTGGAATCAGGCACACATGCAAACACTAAGCATGATATGTGGCCTGGATGCACATAAATAAAGTAAAGAACCAATCATGGAGCGGTATACCTTTTGATCGAACTCTTTACCATTGGCGTCGGGACTTAGATGACTTTTGGTTGGCATTGGCGTCGTGTAGACTTTGCAGTCTTGCATTCCAAACTTTTTCAGGCAGTCTTTGAGGTATTTTTCTTGAGATATGAAGATGCCATTGCTTTGCTGATGAATTTGAAGACCGAGAAAGAACTTCAGCTCGCCCATCATGGACATCTGATATTTCTCTTGCATCATGCGACCAAACTCATCACTATATTTCTTGTTGGTGCAGCCGAAGATAATGTCATCCACATAGATTTGGCACACAAACAGTTCACCATCATATGTCTTTGTGAAGAGAGTGGGATCTAGAGAACCAGGTTTGAAGCCTTTGCTCTTCAGGAAGTCTTTGAGTGTGTCATACCAAGCACGAGGGGCTTGTTTGAGGCCATCTGATTGCCTTGTTGAGCTTGTATACCATATCAGGATGTTTTGGATCTTCAAAGCCAGGCGGCTGTGGAACATACACTTCTTCTTCAATCTTTCCATTGAGAAAGGCAATCTTCACGTCCATTTGATACAGAAGGATGTTATGATGATTTGCGTAGGCTAGAAGTATGCGAATGGCTTCAAGCCTAGCCACAGGAGCAAATGTTTCATCGAAGTCAATTCCTTCAACTTGAGTATATCCTTGAGCAATGAGACGTGCTTTGTTTCTGACAACTTGACCATGTTCATCTTGTTTGTTGCGATATATCCATTTGGTGCCTATTATGTTGTGCTTGCGAGGTCGTGGATGCTTGACCAATTCCCATACATTGTTCAGCTTGAACTGTTGAAGCTCTTCTTGCATGGCTTGAATCCATTCAGGTTCCATAAAAGCTTCAGCAACTTTCTTGGGTTCAGAGATTGAGCCAAATGCAAAGTGCCCACAGAAATTTGCTAGCTGTGTTGCTCTTGAACGAGTGAGTGGACCAGGTGCATTGATGCTATCAATTATCTTCTCAATCTGTACTTCATTTGCAACACGAGGATGAACTGGGGGAAGATTTTGCTCTTGCTGAACATTGTCTTCATTTTGAGAATTAGCTTCAGACTGAGCATTGTCTTCAGGTTGATTAGGAGCAGAAATGATCAGTTCATCTTCAGCCTGTGCCTCAGACGGTATGATTTCTCCGACTCCCATTTGCTTGATTGATTCACTAGGAGGTACTTCATCTAGCACAGTTGGCAGGTGCTCTCTTTGCGAGCCGTTAGTCTCATTGAATCAAGACATCCACAGTTTCAACCACTTTATAGTGAAAGAGGTTGAAGACTCTGTAGGAGTGCGAATCCTTTCCATACCCAAGCATAAAACCTTCATGTGCTTTCGGTGCAAATTTTTAAGTGTGATGTGGATCCTTGATCCAGCACCTAGCACCAAATACTCTGAAGTAGCTGACGTTTGGCTTCTTACCAGTTAGAAGCTCATAGGATGTCTTCTTCAGAAGCTTGTGGAGATAAACACGGTTGATGACATGGCATGCAGTATCAATGGCTTCAGGCCAGAACTTTCTTGGAGTCTTGTACTCATCAAGCATCGTCCGAGCAACCTCAATAAGGGTTCTGTTCTTGCGCTCCACGATGCCATTCTGCTGAGGTGTATAAGGAGCAGAGAACTCATGAGTGATGCCCAAGGTATCAAGATAAAGGGTCGAGGCCGGTGTTCTTGAACTCTGTGCCGTTGTCACTCCTGATGTGCTTGATCTTGACGCCATAGTTGTTCATGGCACGGTTGGAGAAGCGTCTGAAGACATCCTGCACTTCAGTCTTGAAGAGAATTATATGCACCCAAGTATATCTTGAATAATCATCAACAATGACGAAGCCATAGAGACAAGCAGTAGCAGTGAGAGTAGACTAGTGAGTAGGACCGAATAAGTCCATGTGAAGTAGCTCGAAGGGTTGAGATGTAGTCATGATTGTCTTGAGGGTGCTTGGCCCTTGTCATCTTCCCGGCTTCACGGGCACCTCATAGATGATCTTTCTTGAACTTGACGCCCTCGATGCCTATGACGTGTTTCTTCTTTGTGAGAGTGTAAAGATTCCTCATGCCAGCATGCCCTAGCCTCTGATGCCAGAGCCGGCACTCTGAACCTTTTGCTAGAAGACATACGGCCATCTGTGGTCCTGCTGAGAAATATACCATATACAGATCTTCTTTCCGGTACCCTTCGAAGACTAGAGATTTGTCAGATTCCATTAGTACAAGGCAACGATATTTTCGAAATAGCTCAATTATGTTTAAGTCACAAAGCATTGAGACAGACATTAAGTTGAAACCAAGGGATTCAACAAGCATCACTTTATCCATGTGTTGATCCCTTGATATTGCAACTCTACCTAGACCCAATACCTTACTTTTACCAGTGTCAGCGAATGTGATGTGACTTTTATCAGATGGACGTAAGGTTGAGTCCATGAGAAGACTTCGATAACTATTCATGTGGTTAGTGCATCCACTGTCCATAATCCATTCTGAAGACTTTGGTGTCATGCCCTACAGTAGAGTTAGGGGGATAGGCTTCACCAAGAGTGTTGTGAAGCATAAACATTTGACGGATAAGAAAATTATCGAAGCTCAGATCAAGGTTAGAACAGATGGGATAAATGGCAGTTGGCTCATAAACAAGATCACATATCAAGTTCATTTGGGCATTTTATCTAGCGCCCTACAATCGGTTTTAGGTCCCCAACAATAGCATCAGACGCCTTTGATTTTCGGCTGGAGACCATTCCCTGCCAAAGAGAGTTAATTCTTCTTAACCACCCACATTTTCGTGGGGTGGCTTCAAAGCAATGAGTCTAAGTGCAGCATCCGAGAACTTCGCTTTGGAGCCCTAGCAAATAGCCTTGCAGGACGTGAATAATACTCATATGAATAAGCAGAAAAGTTCTTAGTTTTATGAACATAGCGGTTTGAAGAAACATGCTCATATTCATACATCTGAGTATGATTTCCCTGCAAAACATTGGCGTTAGGGTGACTTGGGTGAGTCATCTGTGTGTATGAAGCCTTTGGACCATATGAAGCCTTAGGTCTGGAGTTTGTCTTCTTCCCTTGTGGTGTCATTACACATTCACAGGAAGATTCTCAAGACAACTTTTAGGCACCCAGATCTTCTTCATAGGTGGTCCATTCCTGCAGTTAGTACCTATATATCTGGCAAACACTTCACCATTCTGATTCTTAAACAGTTTATAGTTTGCATCAAAGGATTCATCAATGATAACAGGTAGCACAAGTGAAACCAGATAAAGTGGATGGATCCACTGAAGGTTCCTTTGCAGCAACCCATTTGGTTTCGGGGTACTGCTCAGGTTTCCAGTACGAGCCATCAACGTTCATTTTCCTCTCGAACCCAACACCCTCTTTTCTAGGGTTTCGGTTCAGAATCTGCTTTTGAGGACATCACATAGTGTCTGATGCCCTTTGAGACTTTTGTACATCCCTGTCTCAAGCAATGCCTTCAACCTAGCATTTTCATCGGCAATAACGGTGGGATCCTCAAAGAGAGGTTAGTTAGCACATGAACAGTTGAAGATATTGCAACAGTAGCAGTAGAACATTCAGCAACAGAATTAGCGTTATCACGCTCAAGACATTTTAGACATGGTGGTTCAAATCCTTCCTGAGTGGGACTGATCTGTTGAGCGTGAAGTGACTCATTCTCTTTTTTGAAGATCTTCATGAGCCGCTCTCAACTTTTCAAGTTCTTGCTTCCTTTGAAGATAATCATAGGAAAGCTTCTCATGGGTTGTTGAGAGTGTTTCATGACGACCTTCAAGTTCCTGATTCTTAACATGAAGATTTTTTATGTCTTCAATTAAGGACTGAGATCGAGTCATTTCAGCGTCCAACAGATCATCACTTTTGTCTAGCAGTTTTTGAATATGTTCCATAGCTTTCTGTTGTTCAGTTGCAATTTTAGCAAGTTTTTTGTAGCTGGGTTTGGATTCACAATCAGAGTCATCTTCACTAGATGTTTGAAAGTAAGCATCACGCGAGTTTACCTTGGCACCGCGTGCCATGAAGCAGTAGGTGGGGGCGGAGTCGTCCTTGTCATTAGCATCAGCGTTGGTGACGGATCCATTGTCTTCAGTGTTGAAGATGGACTTGGCAACATAGGCTGAAGCTAGAGCCGGACTTGCAATGCCAGAGTTGGATTCCTCCTCAGACTCCACCTCTGCCCCCGCAAAAGCAGACTCCTCCTCTGAATCCATCTCCTTGCCAACAAAAGCACGAGTCTTGCCGGATGCATTCTTCTTATGTGATGAAGACTTGGAAGAGGACTTGGAAGAAGACTTTGAGAATTTCTTCTTCTTCTTCTTGTCATCTGAATCATATTCTTTGTTCTTCTTCTTCTTCTTCTTCTTCTTCTCATTGTCCCACTGTGGATACTCAGAGATGTAGTGACCAGGTTACTTGCATTTGTGGCATGTTCTCTTCTTGTGGTCTTGAGTGGATGCTTCATCATTTCTTGAGGTGGAAGTGAAGACTTTCTGAAGCCTTTATTCTTTGTGAACTTCTGAAACTTCTTCACAAGCATAGCAAGTTCCTTTCCAATGTCTTCAGGATCATCAGAACTGCAATCAGATTCTTCTTCAGATGAGGAAACAACCTTTGCCTTCAAAGCGCGAGTTCGGCCATAGTTGGGGCCATAGATATCTCTTTTCTCAGATAGCTGGAACTCATGTGTGTTGAGCCTCTCAAGTATGTCAGATGGATCGAGTCTCTTGAAGTCAGGGTGTTCTTGAATCATAAGGGCTAGGGTGTCAAATGAGCTGTCCAGAGATCTCAGAAGCGTCTTGACGATTTCATGCTTGGTGATCTCAGTGGCGCCAAGAGCATGAATCTCATTTGTGATGTCAGTGAGGCGATCAAACGTGAGCTGGACATTCTCATTGTCATTTCTCTTGAAGCGGTTGAATAGGTTGCGAAGGACACTAATCCTTTGATCTCTCTTAGTTGAGACGCCTTCATTGACCTTGGAGAGCCAGTCCCAGACTAGCTTCGACGTTTCCAGAGCACTCACACGGCCATACTGCCATTTGGTTAGATCACCACAAATGATGTTCTTCGCAGTTGAATCAAGTTGAATGAACTTCTTGACATCAGCAGGGGTGACACCTTCACCAGTCTTGGCAACGCCATTCTTGACGACATACCACATATCGACATCAATGGCTTCAACATGCATGCGCATCTTATTCTTCCAGTAGGGGTAATCAGTGCCATCGAAGACAGGGCACGTAGCGGAGACTTTGATTATCCCTGTAGTCGACATAGCTAAAACTCCAGGTGGTTAACCCGAATCACACAGAACAAGGGAGTACCTTGCTCTAATACCAATTGAAAGTGCTAGTTAACGACTAGAGGGGGGTGAATAGGCGATTTTTATGGAAGTCTTCAAAACAAGGGAGTTTCAAAGACAAACAATGGAAATGAACCTATTAACATGCCGCGGAAGGTAGACTACACTAGACAAGCCATAGTCAAGCAAGTTTGAAGCAGAAGCATGAAGACTAATAGTAGTTAGGTAGCAAGGATCGAGGATGGAACACAATATGAAACCAATCGTAACAAGTAGTCACACAGTGAAGTCAAACAGGTAAAGCAATCAGGCAATGACTTCACGAAGACAAACTGTAAGTAAGGGAGAGTGATAGATAGAACCAGTATGTTGGGAAGACAATGATTTGTTCGAGCAGTTCTAGTTGCTGTGACAACTGTACGTCTGGTTAGGGAGGCTGAGATTCAACTCAGAAGACCGCGTCTTCACCTTATTCCCCTTGAGCTAAGGACACCTAGTCCCCGCCCAATCACTCTGGTAAGTCTTCAAGGTAGACTTCCAAACCTTCACAGACTTCATTCACCGGCAATCCACAATGACTCTTGGATGCTCAAAACGCGACGCCTAACCGGTGGAGGATTCACAGACCTCAAGTGTAACAAGTCTTCGTGTCACTTGACGTAAAGACTTCAAAGATGCTGAGACACTCTTTAGGCTCTGGGTGTTTTGGGCTTTGTCCTCGCAAGGATTTCTCTCTCTCAAACTCTTCGAGGTGGGTTGCTCTCAAACAACAAAAAGCCGTGCACTAACTCTAAGCAGCCACCAATTTATGGTGTAGGGGGTGGGCTATTTATAGCCACTAGGCAACCCGACCTAATTTGTCCGAAATGACCCTGGGTCACTAAGGAACTGACACGTGTCACAATGGTCAGATTTCAAACACACGCAGCAGCTTGACTTGTGCTACAAGTAAAGCTGACTCATCCGACTCTGGATAAGATTTGCTCTCATTGTCTTCGCTCGAAGACATAGGATTTGGTTGAGCATCACTTCAGTCACTCTGACTTTGTTCACTTGGACCCCACTTAACAGTACGGTGGTTCCTATGACTCAACAAAGAAGAAAAATTAAGCAACGAAACAGCTAAGTCTTCGCACTCCAAAGTCTTCACGCGATGTCTTCTCACGTCATAGTCTTCAATGTGAATATCTTCACATACCCCCATTGTCTTCAATGTCTTCATAAATTTTTAGGGTCATCTTCGTAGGTAAATCGAATCAATGAGGGACTACTACATGTGTTATCATGCAATTATCACAAACACATTAGTCCCTCAACCAGGTTTGTCGTCAAGACTCCAAAACCAACTAGGGGTGGCACTAGATGCACTTACAATCTCCCCCTTTTTGGTGATTGATGACAAACTGGCTGAAGTTTTCAACGGGGATAGAAGTATGTGAAATTGTAAGGGATTTAGGTATTGTCTTCATAAGTAGCAAAAGGCTCCCCCTGAAGATGTGCATATAAGTATTTTGCTTTTGGAATGCAAATGCACATGGCAGGTTGTACTTGTGGAGATCCTCTTCAACTTATGAAGGAAATTCATCATGCATTAAATCATATAGTGAAGATAATGACATGCATAATGAAAATTGGATGTCTGCAATATGACTTCATGCGGGATTTATCATCGCATTTGCGGAATTTATCATCACATCACGTAATAGCGAGAAAAACATAGCAGATGACCATCCGGTTTAAGTGTTACAACTCAAAGAACCAAATGTATCAAAAAAATGAGAGTTGTAAGCACTGGGCAAAAGTATATCAACCACCCATATGGACCCGCTTGAAGACTATCAACATATGCTTCTCCCCCTTTTGTCAGTAAAGACCAAAAAGGTTTGAAGACATAGTCTCTACTCGTTCCCATGAGGAGTAGGTGAGGCAGCAGGGTCGTCGTTGAGGTTTGGTGGTGCAGACGAACTTGGTGCAGTGTCGACACGCGCTGACGATGGAGCTGGTGAAGTAGCATCGTCTTCATCATCGATGAGTCTGGCATTTACTGTCGCAGCAGAGGAGGTGTACTCAGAGTCTTCAAGGGATGGAGTTCTTCACAGTACATCCTTTCTGGGAGGTGTCGTGTCAAACTTGAATCGTTCAGTGAAGCCATCATGTTGAAGATCATCTTCAGAACACATTAGAGTCAGACCCTTCCATGTCCGCCGACAGGTTTCATGAGAGACAAAGGCATTCTTGGTGGCAAGGTTGCGAATCCTGTTTACATCCACCAAGAGGCTTTTCATCCGCGCTTCAGCCGGTCATGATGCTTATCCTGCTTTACGATGAAGGGCAACGAGAAGCTCTCGGTCGTTGAGAACACGAGATCGCTTAGAGGCCGTTGAGCAATAGTGCTTTCGGTGGCTTCAGTTTGGGCACGATGAGGTGCACATGTAGTACCAACCAAAGGAAAAACATGAGTGGCAGCCAGAACTCCTTCAATGGGCTGAGTGAAGCTTTGGTGATCAGCATTGTGAAGATAAATTGGCTCCTTGGCAGGCTCTGGGTAGATGGCTTCAACGGACATATCAACCTCGGGCAAAAAGACAATATGGTTGCATGCAGAGGGCTGATAGTTGAAAGCAGAGTGGAGCTTGATCAGACGCATAACCCAGGGAGCATAGAACTTCAGACCAAAGATGTCGGAGCCTGATGCAGCAAGTTGGCGGATAAAGAAGTCTTGAGCATTGAAGCATTTGTCATGGAGAATATGGAAGACCAAAGTCTTCATTGCACCTTCAAGCTTTGCATTTGGAGAATGTCCTTTGATGGGGCAAAGAGTTCGCCGTATGATGTGGTAGATGGTGCGTGGGAGATACTCAAGGTCTTCAATAAAGAACTCCTTAGGATATTCAGCATCTAGAGGCAAAGGCTTCATCATACTGAGCATCTGGCTCATGTTGTGTTCAGGCTTCTGGAAAATGCTCTCCAAAGCATCACGGTGAAGCTGACAACCATGTTCAAACAGATCACCTGGAGTGGGCAGGCCAGTGAGCTCAATGATATCAAGAGCTTTGGCTTCATGATGGACATTGCCTATCATCCACTCAAGGACCCATGTCTTTGGATCCCTGTTGTAGCCACGAATATGGAGGGTGGCATAGAATTCGAGCAGCAGTTCTTCATTCCAGTGTTCCTTGTCAGTGACAAAAAACTGCAATAGGCCAGCTTCTCTGAAGCAATCCAGTGCTTCTTCCAAACAAGGCAGGCCAATTATGGCTTCAGTGTCAAGACGCATATGTGGGAATATGCGACCTTGATTGTATAGAATGCATGAGTAGTAGTTATTGGCCGATAGCTCCGTAACCGATCGGATGAAATCTTTGGCTTGGTATAGGGGTTCTTGTCGCTATCAAGGAAGGTGTTGTGTGCAATGAAGCCATTAATATTGAACGATCCTAGTGCAGATGCACTACCTGGAAACCTTGGCAACCTCGGCTTTGGCTTCTGAACCTGAGGCTTGTGCTTCACATGATAGTCGAACTAAGGTCCGAGAGCAGGCAGAGGAACCAGAATTGGCCATCTCACTGTGACAAGCTCGCCTTGGTAGAATGCTTGCTCAATGGTGTGTGGCCTTGGAGGCGGAACAAGAGCAGTGGCATTCGTAGGGGTGTCTGGCTGCTCATTTGATGCAGGTGCATCATTGGCTTCATGCACAGTGTTCATTGCGTGCTCCACATTGTCTTCCGCCATGACAACGTCATTGGCTTCAGTAGTGTTATTGGTGGCCCTCAGGATACTCAACCTCCACTTGAGTAGCTGGAGGGTCGGGCACAGACACGTTCTCTTCGAGAACAACTTCTTGGGTGGTAGGGGGAGTAGCAACACGCTCTTTTTCTCCTTGTCTTTCATCGGCTGATGCAGCCGGATTGTCTTCAAAAGCATTAGCTTCAGACACTGGAACCGTCACAGAAGGATTATCTTCAGGGTACACTTGACGTGCCCTTGAGCTGGACTGGTTGGAGTCTTCTTCTATGATGGTTGTCATGGAGACGAATGGCCTTAGGACTTTACGAAGCTGTTGGAGTTTCTTCAGCTTCAGGAGCCTCTGTGGAAGCAGGCTCATGAACTATCAACTGACGCTCTTGATTTTCAGTTGCAGGATGAGCAAAAGCAATGGGTTCGACAACAAGGGGCTCTTTGGGAGCAGCCGATCTCTCTTCTTGGTCTTTCTCTTCTTGGTGGGAGGTGCATTATTAGTGGTGTTCTTGAGTTTGCGCTTTCTGGCGTCGGCTTCAGCTGCCTTGGTTTTCTTCTGTTCTGAAGCCACTGTGGGGACTTTAGGCTTCGAGCCTGTCATGCTGGCTGGGAAGACAATGTGAGGTTCTTCCCGCCTTGGAGCTTCAGTTGGGGTCACAGTTGACTTCTTCTTCCTTTTGGCAGCCATCATGGGGTCAATGCCTGGACGCCCAAGTGCCTTGTGCTTCTCAGCTTCGTTGTAAGCTTGAACACACTTGGCAGCAAGATTCTTCATGCGCTCTCTTGAACCTTTGGCTTCTTCGCGTTTCTTACAAAACGCCTCCTTGAGATCATTTAGCATCAGCTTGAATTTCTGAACATCAGCCACACTAAGCTTGGCTACATGCTTCTTGAACTGCTCTTTCTCAAAGTCAATCTTGTTCTTCAATTCAACAATTCACTGAGCCGGATCCAGCTCTGGAGCAATTGCGCCTTGGAAGGCGACGCTGATGCCAATGGTGAGCTGAAGATCATCAAAGCTGAGATCTTGATTGTCAAGCCACTCATCAATGAAATTTTCCAAAATGTTCACATCGAAGAGGGGCAGATCATTGAAGATCTCTGCCTCTTCCTTGCTCTTTATCAGCTGCTCAAGAGCATCGTTACCAAATTCCTCATCTGAAGACAGATCAATGGCTTCAGATTCGTTCCTTAGAACGGCAGCTGGTGTGAGTGCTTGACTGGATCTTTGAACAGTTTTCTGTGGCTTCTCGCGCTTCTTGGAGATGCGAGAGAGATCTTCAGAGGTGTTACTTGGAGCAGGAGGGGCAGTGGCCAATGGCTTAACTCGAGAAGCTTTTGGGGCATCAGTTGGTTTTGAAGCCTTAGCTTTCTTTTGCTTCTGCAGCTTAGGAGGAGGAGCTGGAGCATCATCAGTGTCAGCATCATCATTAGAATGATCCACTTTTGCTCCTTGAATGGCAATGTGATTGATGAGGCCATCGAGGTTGTAGAAGGGGGCCGATCCTGTTTTCATTGGCTTCACGGATCCCATCTTCCCGAGGAGCAGATGGACCAGGGTTGAAGTCACACCGAATTCCTTCTTGTTCTTTACACAGAAGTCTTTTGCAAACTGGTAGTTGCGCTTGAATAGATTGTCTTCACGGCACCATAGCAGAAAAGAAGGGTCAGCATTCTCTGGTTGTGGTCCGCGCACCATGCATGGATAGAATCCTTGCTCAATAGCTTCAGCCTGGGTCCTGGGAGGAATATTTTTGTACAGAATATCACCCCAGGGTGCCTTGATGGCATTCTTCTCTGCATACTCTTCTGTGGCAAACTGATACTTGAACCATTCCTCTGCCCAATATCTTCGAATCCATTGGATTCAATTCTTGCGTCCAGTATAGGTTTCCTCTGGGTCTATTTTGTATAGCTCATTGCAAATATGGAGGCAAATCCTTGGAAGTGTTCCCACAGCGCTGTCTGCCACCCTTTCTTGCTGATTTTTCGATGGCCATGAAGCTTAATCGGAAAGGCTTCAGTACTTGCAAGGGCTTCCGACGACTGGTCAGACAAGAATTGGCTTCAGGAGAAGTGATGTGACTCTGTAAGAATTCTGCAAACGAATGCAGACTATGAGAACCAAGGGATTCTCCCATGGACATGTACCTATGATAGCATTAGAGGTGCGAGGGAAGGGGAAGAGGTCATATGCATTCTCGGAAGATTTTGAAGATAAATCAGTTTGAAGACATTGACCTCACAACGCGAAGACATTCACTTATTTGATGAGAGTTGGTTCCAGATTTGTACAAATCCAAGAATAAGTACAAGTGAGGAATCTAACTTGTAAAGAAGCATAAGTGAATAGACTAGGCATTGCATGAGATGCAAATGGAGATAGATTAAACTTTGGAGATCTAGAAACCACTTTTGGTAAGGAAGGATGAATCTATTAGATCGAAAAAACGGTAAAAAGTGAATTTTAATTACCACGAAGAACTGCTAGCGGAGGCGAAGTTGGAGGCTGAGCAGTTCGATCTTCCGTGCCCTAACTTGGCGACGGAGGACACCTACGGCAACGGCGGAGAGGACGAGGTCCACGGCCGGCGTGATTACAGCATCGGAGAAGTCGCGGCAGCTAAGCGCTTCGTCGCCAGCGTCGTCGAGAGCTAGTAGAAGCACTAGGGTTTGCGAGAGGTGGCGAGGTGGAAGAAGAATTTTTGACCGAGATGTGATGGGTATTCATAAGGAAAGGGGCGACCACAGCGCAATTACGCAGGTGCCCCTAGCGGTTCACATCTGAAGGGCACGTGGCAAGCATGCAACCATATGGGAGTTGTTCCACGTTCCCACGCGCGCCTGGATTGTCGGGGTGGTCATTCCGAATTCTCCGATTTTCAGGCAAAAGGATATATCATTAAAAACAGATATAAATGTTTGTCAGATTGACTTCAATTGACAAGGTCTCAGTGAATACAATCGACAGTTTTCAATAGAATGCATTTGATTTGGACAGATAGAGTTGAGGTAGAAGCATAGATAGGTTAGGGTCCGATCACATTCACTTAGATCAAAAGTTTCAGCACGAAGTCATAGCTATAAGTGAATGCTGTATAGGACAAAACACACACACACACACACACACACACACACACACACACACATATATATATATATATATATATATATATATATATATATATAACTAGTATAAGGTCAAATCGACAAACTGAAGATAAACTTGAATATAAGCCAGGGATGAAGATAAATCAAATATGAAGACTTAGCAAATATGACGCCAAGATAAACACTTCAAACAAAACTTTGGTGGTGGCGTTACCCACCGTATAGGAAGTATTAGACCCAGACACGGCGTACAATTATCGTGGCGCTCCGAAGTCAAATTCCGCATTAATGTATTCACACTTAGAGTGTATGTCTTCATCGATTGAAGATATACATTACTTTGTGTGTTGCACATCTAAGTCATCAAAATGCATAAGTGTTAGGATGTGTGCCTGATCACAGGACATTTGTGGATTCCAAGATATTTAGCTCACACCGTAACTTGCAAAACCTTTTCTCATCCAAGGGCTTTGTGAAGATATCAGCCAACTGCTCTTCTATCTTGACGTGAGTGATATCAATATCTTCCTTCATAACATGATCTCTGAGAAAGTGATGACGAATTTCAATGTGCTTTGTCTTAGAGTGCTGAACTGGGTTGTTTGCAATCTTGATAGCGCTTTCATTGTCGCAGTAGAGTGGCACATTCTTCAGATGGATGCCACAGTCCTTGAGAGTTTGCTTCATCCACAGAAGCTGAGCACAGCAAGATCCAGCAGCAATGTATTCGGATTCAGCAGTGGAGAGAGATACACAGTTCTGCTTCTTTGAAGACCAACATACAAGAGATCGACCCAGAAAGGGACATGTGCCCGATGTAGACTTGCGATCCACCTTGTCACCAACATAATCAGCATCTGAAAATCCAACAAGATCAAACTCTGAACCCTTTGGATACCATAATCCTAGTGTTGGGGTGTAAGCCAAATATCGAAGAATTAAACTTCACAGCTAAGTGACGCGATTCCTTTGGTGCCGCTTGGAATCAGGCACACATGCAAACACTAAGCATGATATCTGGCCTGGATGCACATAAATAAAGTAAAGAACCAATCATGGAGCGGTATACCTTTTGATCGAACTCTTTACCATTGGCGTCGGGACTTAGATGACTTTTGGTTGGCATTGGCGTCGTGTAGACTTTGCAGTCTTGCATTCCAAACTTTTGCAGGCAGTCTTTGAGGTATTTTTCTTGAGATATGAAGATGCCATTGCTTTGCTGACGAATTTGAAGACCGAGAAAGAACTTCAGCTCGCCCATCATGGACATCTGATATTTCTCTTGCATCATGCGACCAAACTCATCACTATATTTCTTGTTGGTGCAGCCGAAGATAATGTCATCCACATAGATTTGGCACACAAACAGTTCACCATCATATGTCTTTGTGAAAGAGTGGGATCTAGAGAACCAGGTTTGAAGCCTTTGCTCTTCATGAAGTCTTTGAGTGTGTCATACCAAGCACGAGGGGCTTGTTTGAGGCCATACAGTGCCTTGTTGAGCTTGTATACCATATCAGGATGTTTTGGATCTTCAAAGCCAGGCGGCTGTGGAACATACACTTCTTCTTCAATCTTTCCATTGAGAAAGGCAATCTTCACGTCCATTTGATACAGAAGGATGTTATGATGATTTGCGTAGGCTAGCAGTATGCGAATGGCTTCAAGCCTAGCCACTGGAGCAAATGTTTCATCGAAGTCAATTCCTTCAACTTGAGTATATCCTTGAGCAATGAGACGTGCTTTGTTTCTGACAACTTGACCATGTTCATCTTGTTTGTTGCGATATATCCATTTGGTGCCTATTATGTTGTGCTTGCGAGGGTCAGGATGCTTGACCAATTCCCATACATTGTTCAGCTTGAACTGTTGAAGCTCTTCTTGCATGGCTTGAATCCATTCAGGTTCCATAAAAGCTTCAGCAACTTTCTTGGGTTCAGAGATTGAGCCAAATGCAAAGTGCCCACAGAAATTTGCTAGCTGTGTTGCTCTTGAACGAGTGAGTGGACCAGGTGCATTGATGCTATCAATTATCTTCCCAATCTGTACTTCATTTGCAACACGAGGATGAACTGGGGAAGATTTTGCTCTTCTTTGAACATTGTCTTCATTTTGAGAATTAGCTTGGTGAGCATTGTCTTCAGGTTGATTAGGAGCAGAAATGATCAGTTCATCTTCAGCCTGTGCCTCAGACGGTATGATTTCTCCGACTCCCATTTGCTTGATTGATTCACTAGGAGGTACTTCATCTAGCACAGTTGGCAGGTGCTCTCTTTGCGAGCCATTAGTCTCATTGAACCGCACATCCACAGTTTCAACCACTTTATAGTGAAAGAGGTTGAAGACTCTGTAGGAGTGCGAATCCTTTCCATACCCAAGCATAAAACCTTCATGTGCTTTCGGTGCAAATTTTTAAGTGTGATGTGGATCCTTGATCCAGCACCTAGCACCAAATACTCTGAAGTAGCTGACGTTTGGCTTCTTACCAGTTAGAAGCTCATAGGATGTCTTCTTCAGAAGCTTGTGGAGATAAACACGGTTGATGACATGGCATGCAGTATCAATGGCTTCAGGCCAGAACTTTCTTGGAGTCTTGTACTCATCAAGCATCGTCCGAGCAACCTCAATAAGGGTTCTGTTCTTGCGCTCCACGATGCCATTCTGCTGAGGTGTATAAGGAGCAGAGAACTCATGAGTGATGCCCAAGGTATCAAGATAAAGGGTCGAGGCCGGTGTTCTTGAACTACGTACGTTGTCACTCTGATGTGCTTGATCTTGACGCCATAGTTGTTCATGGCACGGTTGGAGAAGCGTCAAGACATCCTGCACTTCAGTCTTGAAGAGAATTATATGCACCCAAGTATATCTTGAATAATCATCAACAATGACGAAGCCATAGAGACAAGCAGTAGCAGTGAGAGTAGACTAGTGAGTAGGACCGAATAAGTCCATGTGAAGTAGCTCGAAGGGTTGAGATGTAGTCATGATTGTCTTCGAGGGGTGCTTGGCCCTTGTCATCTTCCCAGCTTCACAGGCACCACATAGATGATCTTTCTTGAACTTGACGCCCTCGATGCCTATGACGTGTTTCTTCTTTGTGAGAGTGTAAAGATTCCTCATGCCAGCATGCCCTAGCCTCTGATGCCAGAGCCGGCACTCTGAACCTTTTGCTAGAAGACATACGGCCATCTGTGGTCCTGCTGAGAAATATACCATATACAGATCTTCTTTCCGGTACCCTTCGAAGACTAGAGATTTGTCGATTCCATTAGTACAAGGCAACGATATTTTGAAATAGCTCAATTATGTTTAAGTCACAAAGCATTGAGGCAGACATTAAGTTGAAACCAAAGGATTCAACAAGCATCACTTTATCCATGTGTTGATCCCTTGATATTGCAACTCTACCTAGACCCAATACCTTACTTTTACCAGTGTCAGCGAATGTGATGTGACTTTTATCAGATGGACGTAAGGTTGAGTCCATGAGAAGACTTCGATAACTATTCATGTGGTTAGTGCATCCACCGTCCATAATCCATTCTGAAGACTTTGGTGTCATGCCCTACAGTAGAGTTAGGGGGATAGGCTTCACCAAGAGTGTTGTGAAGCATAAACATTTGACGGATAAGAAAATTATCGAAGCTCAGATCAAGGTTAGAACAGATGGGATAAATGGCAGTTGGCTCATAAACAAGATCACATATCAAGTTCATTTGGGCATTTTATCTAGCGCCCTACAATCGGTTTTAGGTCCCCAACAATAGCATCAGACGCCTTTGATTTTCGGCTGGAGACCATTCCCTGCAAAAGAGAGTTAATTCTTCTTAACCACCCACATTTTCAGGGGTGGCTTCAAAGCAATGAGTCTAAGTGCAGCATCTGAGAACTTCGGCTTTGGAGCCCTAGCAAATAGCCTTGCAGGACGTGAATAATACTCATATGAATAAGCAGAAAAGTTCTTAGTTTTATGAACATAGCGGTTTGAAGAAACATGCTCATATTCATACATCTGAGTATGATTTCCTGCAAAACATTGGCGTTAGGGTGACTTGGGTGAGTCATCTGTGTGTATGAAGCCTTTGGACCATATGAAGCCTTAGGTGCTGAGTTTGTCTTCTTCCCTTGTGGTGTCATTACACATTCACAGGAAGATTCTCAAGACAACTTTTAGGCACCCAGATCTTCTTCATAGGTGGTCCATTCCTGCAGTTAGTACCTATATATCTGGCAAACACTTCACCATTCTGATTCTTAAACAGTTTATAGTTTGCATCAAAGGATTTATCAATGATGACAGGGTTAGCACAAGTGAAACTAGATAAAGTGGATGGATCCACTGAAGGTTCCTTTGCAGCAACCCATTTGGTTTCGGGGAACTGCTCAGGTTTCTAGTATGATCCATCAACGTTCATTTTCCTCTCGAACCCAACACCCTCTTTTCTAGGGTTTCGGTTCAGAATCTGCCTTTTGAGGACATCACATAGTGTCTGATGCCCTTTGAGACTTTTGTACATCCCTGTCTCAAGCAATGCCTTCAACCTAGCATTTTCATCAGCAATAACAGTGGGATCCTCAGCAGAGAGGTTAGTTAGCACATGAACAGTTGAAGATATTGCAACAGTAGCAGTAGAACATTCAGCAACAGAATTAGCGTTATCACGCTCAAGACATTTTAGACATGGTGGTTCAAATCCTTTCTGAGCGGGACTGATCGATTGAGCGCGAAGTGATTCATTCTCTTTTTGAAGATCTTCATGAGCCGCTCTCAAATTCTCAAGTTCTTGCTTCCTTTGGAGATAATCATAGGAAAGCTTTTCATTGGTTGTTGAGAGTGATTCATGACGACCTTCAAGTTCCTGATTCTTAACATGAAGATTTTTTATGTCTTCAATTAAGGACTGAGATCGAGTCATTTCAGCGTCCAACAGATCATCACTTTTGTCTAGCAGTTTTTGAATATGTTCCATAGCTTTACATTGTTCGGTTGCAATTTTAGCAAGTGTTTTGTAGCTGGGTTTGGATTCACAATCGAGTCATCTTCACTAGATGTTTGAAAGTAAGCATCACCTTGAGTTTACCTTGGCACCGCGTGCCATGAAGCGAGGGTGGGGGCGGAGTCGTCCTTGTCATTAGCATCGGCGTTGGTGACGGATCCATTGTCTTCGGTGTTGAAGATGGACTTGGCAACATAAATTTGAAGCTAGAGCCGGACTTGCAATGCCAGAGTTGGATTCCTCCTCGGACTCCACCTCCGCCTCAAAAAGCAGACTCCTCCTCTGAATCCATCTCCTTGCCAACAAAAGCACGAGTCTTGCCGGATGCATTCTTCTTATGTGATGAAGACTTGGAAGAGGACTTGGAAGAAGACTTTGAGAATTTCTTCTTCTTCTTCTTGTCATCTGAATCATATTCTTTGTTCTTCTTCTTCTTCTTCTTCTTCTTCTCATTGTCCCAATCGTGGATACTCAGAGATGTAGTGACCAGGTTACTTGCATTTGTGGCATGTTCTCTTCTTGTGGTCTTGAGTGGATGCTTCATCATTTCTTGAGGTGGAAGTGAAGACTTCCTGAAGCCTTTATTCTTTGTGAACTTCTGAAACTTCTTCACAAGCATAGCAAGTTCCTTTCCAATGTCTTCAGGATCATCAGAACTGCAATCAGATTCTTCTTCAGGTGAGGAAACAACCTTTGCCTTCAAAGCGCGAGTTCGGCCATAGTTGGGGCCATAGATATCTCTTTTCTCAGATAGCTGGAACTCATGTGTGTTGAGCCTCTCAAGTATGTCAGATGGATCGAGTGTCTTGAAGTCAGGGTGTTCTTGAATCATAAGGGCTAGGGTGTCAAATGAGCTGTCCAGAGATCTCAGAAGCGTCTTGACGATTTCATGCTTGGTGATCTCAGTGGCGCCAAGAGCATGAATCTCATTTGTGATGTCGGTGAAGGCGATCAAACGTGAGCTGGACGTTCTCATTGTTATTTCTCTTAAAGCGGTTGAAGAGGTTGCGAAGGACACTAATCCTTTGATCTCTCTGAGTTGAGACGCCTTCATTGACCTTGGAGGGCCAGTCCAGACTAGCTTCGACGTTTCCAGAGCACTCACACGGCCATACTGCCATTTGGTTAGATCACCACAAATGATGTTCTTCGCACTTGAATCAAGTTGAATGAACTTCTTGACATCAGCAGGGGTGACACCTTCACCAGTCTTGGCAACGCCGTTCTTGACGACATACCACATATCGACATCAATGGCTTCAACATGCATGCGCATCTTATTCTTCCAAGGGGTAATCGGTGCCATCGAAGGCAGAACGCGTAAGCGGAGACTTTGATTATCCCTGCGATGACATAGCTAAAACTCCGGTGGTTAACCCGAATCACACGTAACAAGGAGTACCTTGCTCTAATACCAATTGAAAGTGCTAGTTAACGACTAGAGGGGGGTGAATAGGCGATTTTTATGGAAGTCTTCAAAACAAGGGAGTTTCAAAGACAAACAATGGAAATGAACCTATTAACATGCCGCGGAAGGTAGACTACACTAGACAAGCCATAGTCAAGCAAGTTTGAAGCAGAAGCATGAAGACTAATAGTAGTTAGGTAGCAAGGATCAGGATGGAACACAATATGAAACCAATCAGAACAAGTAGTCACACAGTGAAGTCAAACAGGTAAAGCAATCAGGCAATGACTTCACGAAGACAAACTGTAAGTAAGGGAGAGTGATAGATAGAACCAGTATGTTGGGAAGACAATGATTTGTTCGAGCAGTTCTAGTTCTTTGTGACAACTGTACGTCTGGTTAGGGAGGCTGAGATTCAACTCAGAAGACCGCGTCTTCACCTTATTCCCCTTGAGCTAAGGACACCTAGTCCCTGCCCAATCACTCTGGTAAGTCTTCAAGGTAGACTTCCAAACCTTCACAGACTTCTTTCACCGGCAATCCACAATGACTCTTGGATGCTCAGAACGCGACGCCTAACCGGCTGGAGGATTCACAGACCTCAAGTGTAACAAGTCTTCAGGTCACGCAGACAGAAAGACTTCAGTGATGCCAGACACTCTTTAGGCTCTGGGTGTTTTGGGCTTTGTCCTCGCAAGGATTTCTCTCTCTCAAACTCTTCGGAGGTGGGTTGCTCTCAAACGACAAAAGCCGTGCATTAACTCTGAGCAGCCACCAATTTATGGTGTAGGGGGTGGGATATTTATAGCCACTAGGCAACCCGATCTAATTTGTCCGAAATGACCCTGGGTCACTAAGGAACTGACACGTGTCACAATGGTCAGATTGCAAACACACGCGGCAGCTTGACTTGGGCTACAAGTAAAGCTGACTCATCCAACTCTGGATAAGATTTGCTCCCATTGTATTCGCTCGAAGACATAGGATTTGGTTGAGCATCACTTCAGTCACTCTGACTTTGTTCACTTGGACCCCACTTAATAGTACGGTGGTTCCTATGACTCAACAAAAAAGAAAATGAAACAACAAAACAGCTAAGTCTTCACGCTCCAAAGTCTTCACGCGATGTCTTCTCACGTCATAGTCATCAATGTGTATATCTTCACATACCACCATTGTCTTCAATGTCTTCGTACATTTATATGGGTCATCTTCGGTAGGTAAACCGAATCAATGAGGGACTACTACCTGTGTTATCCTGCAATTCTCACAAACACATTAGTCCCACAACCAGGTTTGTCGTCAATACTCCAAAACCAACTAGGGGTGGCACTAGATGCACTTACAATGGATTGTCTTCACTGTTACCATTAAACTGGTGTATTCAGTTATGGCAAGGCCGAGCATCTTGAGTACATGTGTTCTGGCAGAGCTAGGAATGCACTGCAGGAAAAATAATATGAGAACACAATGTATTCCCTATATCCAAATCTAGAAATACTTTCCTCTTTCACATCAGTGTTAACCATGGTACTACTACCTTTTATCCAGATATAGCAATCCAAATTTCCAAATTAGTCGACATCATGTTCAAAAAACCCCACCCTCCCAGATAGAAAATAGGATTCTAGGAACATATTTTGCGCGTTTTAAAATCATGTGTTAGGATGAGAAGGAACAAGTGTGGCGTCTCGCCGAGGGCGCAGAAACCTGTAGGGTCCTCGCACTTTGGGCACTGCAAATGAAACACACTAGATTCAGTAGGAAGAAAAATGCATCAATGGCGGCGGCTGCCATCCTAGGAGTACCCGCGACCAAGGGACTTGGATTTATCGGGGATGGATGAAGAATTCGTACCAGGTTCTCCATGAGAAAACCCTATGCAATCGCCGAGCAGGGGTTTTCTCTGAACAAGCAGACAAGGGAGAAGGGATTCAGGCCGAGTGAAATATTGCCGTTTCGTCCGTCCATCTTACTGCTAAAGCTGGAAAGGTGGGGGTTTTTGTGATTTGACGGCTCATTGGGCATTATTGCAGCGCTACACTAGTAGAAAAAGGGTCATACGTGAAGCACATTAGTGCCGGTTTGAATTTGAGCCGGTAATAATGTATACATTAGTGCTGGTTCGTGGGGCCGATCAATAGCACCGGTTCGTGGCGAACCTTTAGTACCGGTTCATGCCACGAACCGGTACTAAAGAGGCTGTG
Organism: Aegilops bicornis; assembly: GCA_021605145.1. NCBI lineage: Eukaryota > Viridiplantae > Streptophyta > Magnoliopsida > Poales > Poaceae > Aegilops > Aegilops bicornis. The sequence continues at coordinate 628,474,908 of CM038674.1, read as the reverse complement.
TTAGCCTTCATGGTCGACTATGGCCCCACCATCACCATTTAGTGCCGGTTCGCACCACGAACCGGTACTAATGACGCGTTAATGGCAGGATGTTTTAATTAGTCCCACCTCGCTCCCCTAACAAGCCTTTTACCACCTTAAATATGTTATTTCTCAAACTATCATAAGCACTTGGTCTTCATTGAACTCTATGTGTAGAATTTGTGGCCACAATATGAGTCTTCATCGGTTTATAAATCATTGATGACTCATATTGACAATTCAGATTGTACACACAAAGATCATTGATGATCAAAGTATTTTTTTGATGTTATATGATCATATTGACAATTTAGGCGTAAAGAAATATAAGATCATGATGTAAATGCTCTTATATTTTTTTGCGTTCAAGATGCACCATTCAAAGCGACGCCATCAACTTTCAACCATTTCTGCCTTCATTTGCTATTTTTCATGAATTCAATGATAGGTTTTGAGAACTAAATGACCTGGAAATTGAAAAGCACTACAAATGAACTACGAAAAAGTTGAAACTTGGCATGGTATCATCATTTCACCCACATAGATTGTTCAAGAAAGTAGAGAGGGTTACGGCAAAAACTAGATGCACTTCGCTCACAAACCGGACTATCTCTTTCAAGTATTCAGGTTTCGTATTTAAATTAAACTCATCTGTTACAAAGGCATTTCATTTTTTAAAACTTATTACAACTCCAGACTTTTTGTGCATTCAATATGCACCATTCAAAGCGACACCATCAACTTTCAACCATTTCTGCCTTCATTTGCCATAACTGTTTTAAGCGCACCACCTTTAGTACCGGTTGGTGGCTCCAACCGGTATTAAAGGGTGACCAGTACTACAGTTGCTTAGGAAGCTGTTTTTTAGTCCAACCTCCCCAAGAGAGAGGGACTAGAGCGGTTTATAAGCCCTGAGTGCAGAGACGATGAAGAAGAGGCTCAAAGCTCACATTGCTTAGCTTCAAGCCTTCAGGAATATGGTAGATTGCACGGAGCTATGCGCAGTGCAGTTTACACTATTCTGGAAGGCTTGAAGCAAATTAACGAGCATTGCACCTCTTTTTTATTTTTAATAACTTATTACAACTCCGGACTTCTTCTGTTATGGCAAAAACTAATTGCACGTCGGCATTTCTTTTTTTAACTTTGGTTATAACTCAGACTTTGACCATCAAGTTTTGCGAGAAAAAAGAAAAATAGCAGAAAAGAAAAAAACTATTTCTGAAAGAAAAAAAACTATATAAAAAACTACTCAGAAATAAATAGAACAAAATAAATATAGCGAGAAAAGAAAAAACTGCTCGAGAAATAAATAGAAGAAAAAATAAAGCGTAAAAGGAAAAAATTATATTTGCTATTTTTCAATCGCTTACAAAATGACCGTGAAATTTAAAATCACTACAAAATGAACTCTGAAAATGTTGAATTTTGGCAAACTAGATGAAAAACTAGTCACAAATAAATAGAAGAAAATAAATATAACAGAAAAGAAAAAACTATACAAAAAACTACACAGAAAGAAATAGAAGAAAAAATAGCAGAAAGGAAAAAAACAACAAAAAAAATTGGGGCGCTGCCCTGTGGGCCTTCTAGGCCACAGGAGTGCAATTACAGGCCTTAAAGGCCCAGCAGACTCACAGGGCAGCTCGCAGAATTTAGGCCCACAAGCCTGCTATATAGAGGAGTTCGAAGAGGTAGCCACTGCTGGGTTTATAAACCAGTGCGGCTGCCCTTCGCCTGGCGAGGTGGGACTAAACTTTGGGGTGGCAGCCAGGCCTTTAGTACCGTTGGTGGCCCCAACCGGTACTCTGACCACCATTTAGTACCGGTTGGAGCCACCAACCGTACTAAAGGCCTGCTTTTCCGGCTCTTTGTTCGTTTTAGTACCGTTGGTGGCTCCAACCGTACTAAAGGCTCACCCTATATATACAAGACTTACGAAATTTCAGTTACATCTCCCCACTTCTTTCGTCAACCTCTTCGCGCTCCGCCCTGTTGCCCCCCGCTTGCCGCCCGTTGCCGTCGTCGTCGTCCCGCCGCTTCGAACGCTGCCGTCTGGCTGTCCGTCGTCCGCGCCATTCAGACGTATCTCGCTCTCTCTCGCAGAGCGTACACGGCCGCCGCCGTCCGCCTTAACGCGCCTCGTCTGGCCCCTCGCCGCCTTTAACGCCGTGCGCTGTCTGCCCCTCAGACGCGCCTCAGACAGACAAGGGGCGACGGGCTGGCCGCACACACACACACACACACATATACCACACACGCATACACACACACATACACACATACCTACTAGATTAATGTCGAATGTTAGATTAATGTCGAATGTTAGATTAATGTCGAATGTTAGATGAATTAGCTAGCTAGATAGAAAAATTGTCGAACTAGAGATTAGAACTAGTTCAATAATTAATATAACTAGTTTATTTTTAGTAAGAAAATTTAGGTATATGAGATTTGAACTAGTTCAATAATTAATATAACTAGGTTAATGAGTTTTTTGTTTATTTAATTTTTTATATATTTTGAGTTTATATAAATGTTAGATTAATGTCGAATGTTAGATGAATTAGATAGAAAAGTTAAATATATAGTAATGTCAATGAATATATAGTTAGATGGACTAATGGACTACTTAGAAAGTGTTTAATGGACTTAGTTAGAACTAGGGAAACTTGTTTATTTTTAGTAAGTACTACATTATTCTATTTATAGTAAGTGCTTAGTAGTTGAACTAGTTGATTTAATAAAACTGGTTCATTTTACTATAGAAGTAGTTTATTTTACTATATGATTAGTTGAATAATAATGATCTAATTTAGTCTTTAAATTATGAACGTATAGGAAATGTCATCATCGGAGGACGAAAGTCTCCCGGGGGAGTGCGATCGGTGCCACGACGATCGAGGTGAGTGCGACAGGCCTCACTGGGCGATGGTCGGCGCTTCAGCATTAAGCTCGAGGAGACCTTCAAGTTGAAACGGTACGCAACGACGACAAGTGTTTTTTTTTTCATAATTAAGCATGACTTCAACTATTTCAACGTGTAATTTTCATCTTTTACAATTCGAGTATAGTTAATCCCATGCCATGCAAGTGTATAGAAAATTCACCTAAGGACCCATCATGATGTGGATTTCGAAGTAAAGTTGTATAATGCTGAGAGCGTAACCCATTTTGGTTGCAAAAATTGGGAAGCATTTTGCAAATTGTATGGTTTTGATGAGGGTATGCTTGTCACCATGGATCTTGGTGATCCTGAAATCGATCAAGACAATATGGACATTTGGGTCCTTGTTGATACTCCTCCAGTTCTACCGCTATGTGAGTTTCTCAAACATAGTTAATTATTAGTAGAACTTATATTGTTCATTTCAAAATAGTTGACAGCTTATTTCCATTGACAGCTTATTTTGAAGTATCAAAGAATGTGCAAAAGATGGTAGATAGAACTTACTACACCGATGGCTCTGAGTTAACTTACAAGGAGAAAACTCATCTGGTTGGATTTTATAATGATATTGAGAATTACAATATCTACAATCGAACTCCTCAACATTATGGTCAATACGTGCCACTAGTGCACGTGTTGAACTACGGTAACTACCATGGAGATGCCCTGGTAAGTTTTATTACTTATACGACATCTGTGCATCTTTTTGTATACTTCTAAAACTAGTACATCATTGCTAACTACGAAGTTATTACTATGTTTTTCAACAGAGAATCCCAGAGGATTGTGTGCCTCATTTGATGTATCAGAATGGCGGCAGCCTTCGTGTTTTGAACATATACCCAGGTCATCCTACGAATCTCAACTGTCCATACCGGATTTCTAAAACAAGTGGAGACATGACAATCAAAGGATGGAAAAAATGTATGTACAGTCGTAAGGAGCTTCTTGGAAGCAAAAGGAAGCGAGGCGCAAGAATTGGAGATGTGATGATCTCCATTCTTCATAATGGAGAGTCGGGGTCTATATTGTTTTATGCTATTTTACCTTAAGTGTGTTTAGGTCCGATCCTACCGATCTTGATGATCATGTGCTAAGAACAATTATGTAGGGTTGGGTTCGATGACTATGAGGATGATGATCGTATGACTTATTATTAATAACGAGTAGAAGTTGTATGATGATGCTTGATTAATTAGCTAGTAGGACTTGTTATTATATATGATGATGTATGATGCGAGCATGCATGAGTTATTATATATATATATATATATATATATATATCTGCGGGTGAAACGAAAAAGAATTAAAATGGAAAACACAAAATTAAATGAAAAAGAAATCATAAAACCATAAACCCCCCAAACATTTTAGTACTGGTTGGTGTTACCAACCGGTACTAAAGGGCTCCCGGCCCCCGGAGCTGGCTCGTGCCACGTGGTTGCCCTTTTTAGCACCGGTTCGTATTTAACCGGTACTAAAGGGGGGGGGGGCTTTAGTGACCACACTTTAGTGCCGGTTATGTAACCGGCACTAAAGGGCCTTACGAACCGGTGCTATTGCCTGGTTCTGCACTAGTGCTACAACAGGGGTGTGTCTACCGTGCAGTTGTGCACTCTAATTTGGTGAATATGGCATGTGGACCCTGTTGCCGGATGCCCCACATATCAGTGCAAGGAAGTAGAAAGACAGGAGTAACTAGTTATTACACATAAATATATTTTTGACAGAGAGATATTCCCTCTGTAAAGAAATATAAAGATCTTTTATATCACAACTTCATACATAAGAAAAATCAAGGGGAATATATATAACATATATAAATATAAAAAACAGAGTTTTTTTAACACGATATAGATGAGTTGGTGATGATGGTATGCCTGTCATCCTGCAATATAGGCCGTCCGATTTATATCTGACGGATAGGAAGGAAACTTTGGCAATTTTGCAAAAAGGTACCCACACACCTCTCCGCATTTGCAAATAAGGCCTTCCCTTGTTCATCCTTTTATCTCACAAGATAAAATACTCATACGAATGCATCTTGATGTTACGTGCAACGCACGGGCATTATGGGGGTTCAGCTGAGAAATACTCAGACAGGCTCACGGTTCTGGACTTTGGGCCATAGGCCGATGGGCCTGCAAATTTGGGGGCCCATGTGTTCTACCTCAGCGCTTTTCATATTGCAAGCGGTCGGTACGGCGCTGGTTTTAGATGCTGTCGCAAGGCGAATACACAAAATTGAATAAAGCACATCAGCTGTTGGAATGAAATCAAATGAGAGTTCCTAACCAGCAATCAGAGTTGCAATTCTAGCAATGATAATGTCGTACTACTTATACACACAGGACACTTGTTTCACCATACCAGAGTATTACATCGAAATCTCTCGGCGGACAGATCAGTTCGGCAGTACTGAAGAATTTCAAAGTTGATTTGGACCAGATCTCCTTGCCGAGAAAGTTTGATTTTTACATAATCCCCTACCGCAAGATATGATTTAGATTTGAACCTTGACCATCCTTTAGCATCAATCATCATGCGACCATCCTTTGTACTTACGGTATATTGAGCAGGTTCATTCACACCAAGGCTACACATGGTAAGAGAAACTTGGCCGATGTCGCCCGGATTGTTGAACGACTCCCTCGTTGCTCTAGGAATTCTCTGTTTGCAAACAAGAAGACATACCCAAACAGTTAGATCAACATTGTGAATCATGCGAAACAACATGGAAATAAAAAAGAACAAAACACTTGGGCGGCCAATGCTTACCAAGAAGGTGGACATGTGGGTTTTTGTAAGGACTTCGGTATATGAAGTGCAAATTGCAGCCCAGTCTGTTGCCGGTGCAATTGCTCGTTCGGTTGCCACTGCACGGGCCGAAGCAGATGCGAGTGCAAGTGTTGGTGCAGGTGCCGAAGCCACTGCTGCTGCCGGAGATGGTGCTCCTTGTAGAGCTGGTGCCGATGTCGGAGCAGGTGCCGGTGTCGATGCCCGATTCTTCGGTAGATCAGCCTGATCCGCTGATGCGTTCGGTGCCCAATCCTCAGCTGGATCAGACTGAGCTGCTGCCGCTGTCAGTGCTAGAGCAACTTCCGGTGGTTGATCCGTTGCTGAAGGTGGTACCGATGTGCGAGACAATGGTGATTGTGTCTGGTCTGGTATGATCAGCTTACTAACTTGACTAGGCTTCGTGACCGTGGTCTAGTTTTTTTCTCCATTTCTTTTAAACGTGAGAATGACTAATTGTGGTGTTTTTGTTAAACCAAACTACAGTTCATCATAGGGATTCAGCTTGTTCTCAGACAATAGACTGATCCAATTGTTTCCAGTAATATAAGTGATGGACAGTGCCTTCATTACTGACATGACATAAGAAGTGAAACCTGCAAAAATAGCCATCGTAGAGCAAACCAAACGGTTTATTCTGTGATGAATGTCACATGGCAAAACCTGCATCGTAAAATTGCAGGAAAATAAAGAAAACATGACATTAAATCAATAAGATTTAGACAATAAATCAATAAGATTTACTTGATGTGACACGAGTGAATCCTTACCAGGAAATCAATATGTTGAAGTACTAAATGTAAGATTGATCGTCCAACTACGAATTGGCATGCAGGGGCCCCGCCTACTCCCACAAGCAGGACAGTCCAAAGGTCGTGACAAATCATATGGACCGAACATCCATGGGACTTGAAATCCTGGTGGGTGCGATAAACCCTGCAATGCATACAGATATTGGAGTGTAACCATAATTGAGAAACCGTCCTCACAAAAAAAGATGATCTGGATACTTCAAAATATACAGACTGAATTGAGTGGACAGACATTAACATAGACCATTCTCAGGACTGACCACACACCGAAAGCGGGAGTACTGATAAACAATACAGGGTTCACAAACACAAATCAAGTACTAAACAATAGTACTTACTACAAACAAGAAAAGTTGCACTAATTAAACTCTACTGACTATTCTTGCCACCGACCTACGGGATGAACCCCGCATAACTGACTAGGCCATGGACTTCGTGAGAGATGTCTACATGCACCATCACCATCTTGTCAACCTTGGAGAACCTAACAGAGTTGTCTTTCCACTCATAAACATGATCATGAAGACAGGCCGCGTCAGATTTGTTGGGAAGCTTTACAAGAACCACACCCTTCGTAATCGAAGGCACAGCTAGGAAATTGTTGTGGTCAAGTACAGACTCGAGAACACGCCTGACAACAATGATACAGGAAAACACCAGTTTAGGACACGTGGCGACAAGGACACATCAGCTGGATAGTTTAGAAGTAGAACTCATCCTTAGGTCTTCCAGTTCACACGGCATGACTTTGAGAACTTCATCTCCACTGCGGACCTGGTTCTAATTCAAATAGAAACCATATTTTATTACTACCTCCGTTCAGAAATATAAGATGATTTTCGATATTATACTCCATATATGACTACATATACGCACAGATGAGTGAACAAAGACACTAGAACATGTCTTCAAAGGCATGAGAGCAGAGGGATTACTTGCAATACCCATAACACAAGTTACTAAGGCAAATATGCCCTCTTCAAAGGTAGCATTGATGTTCATAAAGTACTCCCTCCATCCCAAAATTCTTGTCTTAGATTTTTCTAGATACGGATGTATCAAGTCACATTTTAGTATTAGATACATCCGTATCTAGACAAATCTAAGACAAGAAATTTGGGACAGAGGGAGTAGTTGAAAGTAATCTATAAGAAATCAGTGTCAACCTCTCGCATGTTTTGGTCAAAAGAGGAATTTAGAACCGTCATTAGGCACACAAAAATCACATGCAAGATCACCCAGAAAGTTGTACTACTAGTACTAGTACTGCGTATTAGATGAAAAAACACAATCAAGATCGAGAAAAAGATCGTCAAGAAGAGATATTACCTGGACTTGCTTAATGAGGGATCCCGGAGAGGGGGGATTAGACAGGGCGATGGGTTTGAGCTTGTCTACGGTAGTCTCGACGGGGTGCTTGCGCTTCTTCGTACCATGAGCCTCGATGGTTTTGGCCAGAGCCATATACATCACTTCGGCCGATGCTCCAGCGTCCATCAAGAAACTGTCAAATAGAAATAAAAGAAAAGAAACCATAATCACAAACCCAAAAGAAGAAAGAGAGGGAGTTATAGGATCAGTCTCGGGGTTGCAAGACCGGGCCTTGGCCAGAATCAACACCATCGATGCGCTCACCTTTCCTTCTTTGCGAGAGAAGAACAATGGTAGAAGCAGGTCGGGGTTTTCTTGAAGAAATGATGAACAAGGTGAGGGAGAAGCGAGGGTTGGGTAGAGAGGAAGCTGAGAGAGAAGAGTGAAATGATGGTTGCTTCGTCCGTCCAACTTACTGCTGGAAAGGAGGAGGTTTTGTGATTTGACGGCTCATTGTACATTACTGCGGCGCTTCGATCGGGGTAGTCTACCATCACTCTACTACGGAGTAATTTAGTGCATGGCTGGTGGACCCCGATGCTGGCTGTCCCACACGTCAGTGAAAGTGAGTAATTCAGTGCATGGCTGGAGGAGGATCCGCACGGTAGAGCGAGTCAACTGTTTTTCTGAAAAAAATGATTACAACAAGCATTTCCACTCTTACGACGGAGGAGTGCGAAACACGGCAGCCACTTGAACATACACAGTGCTCCTACTACTAGGCATGTGCAGTGGTTCATACGTCAGTACTACATAATCTTGTTGCTAGTGTAGTAAGATATGACGACGACAAATGATGTTGTGCGCATGTCAACTATATGAACAGTAATGTAGTAACATAGTACCGCTTTCTCGACTGTCCGGTCGAGAATGAACGGTGAGATCAATGTTAATGTAACTAGGTCTACAAGACGGAGAGTACGGTGCTACAATACTCCACGAAACACGAACCATATGAAGCATGAATAGTGTTAGGCAGGGTGTATGAAGGGTGCACGGGATGGGAGCAAAAGTTCCCTTCTCGACCGAGTTTTGGGTGTTTGGCAGAGTGCATGAAGGGTGCATGAGTCCACACTAGTAGGTTAACACAAATACACGAAGAGGAAACAACTACTCCGTCTAGGTGTGTAAGTCATCTTACGTTGTGCACTGCGACCAAGGCGGAGAGGAAAACGAGAAAACTTAATGTCTTTTTGCTAATTAATAGCATTGCATGCAATGAACTAACCACTGCATGTCATGTTTATTAGTCTCAGTCATTGTTGAGGAAATCGTTAACTGGTAGCTGCTCGGTTGGCTGGCGAGTAGGGGATTAATAGGCTAATCGGCAAGTTAATCAGCCATTTAATCAATTAATCAGACGATTTATCAGTTTATCATCTACTCGGTGACCCTACGAGTAGGGATTAATCGGGAAGTTAACTGGTTAATCGGACGAATTCTTGAACAGGGGTCTCAGTCATTGAAAGAATGCACGGCCCACGTCTCTTATTAGTTGATATGTCACAAAACAAGAAACAGATAGGGAGTCAATGTACTGTGTCTAAGTGTTTTGGGATTATTTGGTTTTTGTAAGGTGACTTACACACTATATTGAGATGAGAATGCAACCAAACACACCCACACGCTTTGTGCTATAGTGACTGGTCTGCACCATCTGAGTTTGATCCAACGGTCATGTTGCGCCGCGACATGGACATGCCCATGCAGAGGGCGCCTAAACACCACCCAAGTCCCTTTGCTTCTCGAGGCGCACGACGTTGGTGATGCAGGGGGCGAAACAGCTGAAAGGCAATGCAATCTACGGGAAGGCGGGGGGAGCCAGCCGAGGAGCAGGGAATCTTTTGGTTTTCACCATGGTAAAACACCAGTCGACGATCTCACATCGTGGAGCAAAGGTTTTACAGCGGAGTCATCATGACTAACTGCTGCCGCGCCTGCTCCCGTCAATCAAAAAATTAAAAATCCTGCCGCGCCTGCTCCCGTCAATCAAAAAATTAAAAATCCTGCCGCACTCAAACACCAGAGCAGTGCCACGGTGGATGTTTAAATTTACCTTCCGGAAAGTAGATAAAAAAGGGGTGAAAAAACAAATGTGGCGGCGCCCTAGCTAATCGGTCGAACTAGCCCAACTAGCTAGCCACCGTGCTTCACTCATGTACTCGGCGGGAAAAGTGGTCTTTCGTGATTTGACGGCTAATTTATTTACTTGCTTCAGCGAAAACGCGTGGTAGGGCTTCCCACGTCAGGAAGAATATATGCGTGCACCACCCGGGAGGACCCCGAAACGGCGCGGTAGGGTGTGCCATGTCTCGGCACACAGGAAAAATGTGCGTGTAAAAATTTACTGTATCAGACGTAGTACCTATGGTTCGACCTGGGACCCAGCTAGTTGGTCGAAAACACCCCACTAGCCACACACCTTCATCATGCTAACATGGCACGGAGGATAGGTGTGGTTAGCTCCGTCTCGACCAGCCACAACGTCTCTTGTTCAAGGCGATTCTTCTATTTTTCAAGATTTTTTTAGTTGTAATAACACCACGGCAAGCTAGCGCCGCTCTTCGTGTGTGCCCGTGCAAAGGTTAGACGATGGAGAGAAGAGAAAGATCGCAGACCTGGGACCCACCAGTAAGTGAGTCAACGGTCATGCACGCTAGGACGAGGCACTCCTCTACTCTACTCAACGTAATACTGTATAAAATCAAGTTATGGGACAAAGCCAACAACCGTTGTTGTTTCAAGCTATCGACTTACGCTTTGTAGTCCAGGTTGCCAGTTCGAATCTCGTCTTTCAGATTTGTTAGTTTTAGGTCCAAATTTGATTAATGAAAAGTGGGACCCCCGTGTGTTGTTCCGATATTTTAGTGTAGGATGTTTTTTTAACAAACACTTTGCGCGGTTAGACAAGTAACGACACAAGTTACACATATTTTGCAAGTTTACGAACAAAAATGACAGCGGCATAGAATATCACATCCACCCCGCAGCTTAGATGCTATGGTGATACGAGTTTTTACACCGTTGGAAGTGAGATCCAATGGCTTGGGAGTAGTCTTTGTAATTATGCGCAATTTCCAAACTCTCCAAAGGTTTTTAGCAAATAAAACATTCAGGCCTCGTGTGTGCCATCGCATCTTGGATCCAACGGCTCCGCTGGTCATATTAGGTGCTCCTCGTAGCTTAATTACCCGCCACGGTGATATGAGCATCTAGGTCGTATGATCGATGATCGATGGCACATGCGTCGTACTTGTACTTTCTGCGCAATTCCCAAACTCTCTCAACAGATATTGCAAAAACATTCAAACCTCCTACTGTGGGCCGTTAGATCTCCGTGAACTCATATCACCATAGAATCTACGGTGCGGGAGCACCTCATATTCTCCCGTGCGAGAAAACATAAGGCGCTCTCGCAGCTTGGATACTACGCTGATACGAGCTTCGATGTCGTTTGATCTGAGATCCAATGGCAACTGAGCAGTCTTTGTGCTTGTAAGAAGTGGCCGAACTCTTTGGGGGCTTTTCTGCAAAAAACCATTCGAACCACCGAGGAGGCGTTGGGTCAAAAATCCAACGGCTTCGAAGAGATTGTATCACCAAGGCATCTAAGGTGTGGTAGCACATGATATTCTTACATACAGGAGAATATGATGTCCTCCTTCATCTTAGATGCTATGGTGATACGAGCTTCGAGGTCGTTTGATCTAAGATCCAATGGCATCTGAGCAGTCTTTGTGCTTGTAAGCAGTAGCCGAACTCTTTTGGGGCTTTTCTGCAAAAAAACATTCGAACCACCGAGGATGCGTTGGGTCACAAATCCAACGGCTCCGAAGAGTTTGTATCACCAAAGCATCTAAGGTGTGGTAGCACATGATATTCTTACATACAGGAGAATATGATGTCCTCCTTCATCTTAGATGCTACGGTGATACTAGATTCGAGGTCGTTGGATATGGGATCCAATGGTATCTGAGTAGTTTTTGTACAAATTGTGTGCAATTCTAAAACTCATCAAGGTTTCCTATAAAAATATTAGGACATCATGTGAGCTGCTATATCTCAGATCTACAAGCTCCAAGCAACTCGTATCGGCATATAGCATCTAAGGTATGGGGGCACATGATATTCTCCCGGGGAGGAGGGGTGGGGGTGCACAACCAATCGGTGGTTGGGAGGGTGGGACAAATATAATCTAAACAACCCTAAACAGAGCTTCATAGTTTTATCTAAGGTCGAGGGGGTGACCCCCGACAATCATAGCTCCACCTAATTAAACACAACATTTGCATGTACTGTAGTACTATACTTAATATTCATGTTTCAGTTTCATGTTCGTGTCGGTGGAGAACGACACCGATGGGACCAACGAGGATCCCTACTACGGTTGAGGGGTGCTGGAAGTGGTGAGGAGAGCAGGATCAACAGTCAGTGCAAACACGAGGGTCATTTACCCAGGTTCGGGCCGCAGAGATGCGTAATACCCTAGTCCTGCTTTGGTGGTTGTATATTTGTGTTCTGGAGGAGCTCGAACTAGCTACAGGGAGTGTAACTTGTCCAAGGGTCCGAATCCTTCTCCTGGATGCCCTGGGTCTCCTTTTATAGTCAAAGAGATTGCCACAGTGGCACCAGGAGGTGGCATCGGGGTACTGTGGCTATGCTTATCGCTATTCATTACGGGACGAAACACATTAAATGCACCCCCGACGTGTCCCCCTCGCTTTACTGCCGCTTTGCCTCGTCTTGACACACGCCTGGGCCAGCAAGGCGGTGGTGCCATGTAGACAGGCAAGCAGCTGAGGTGGCACGATGGTGGAGCCTTCAGGAAGATCTGCATGCCACCGCGTAGGCACGTGCTGAGTTGGCGGAGGAGCCCCGCGTTGACACGCAGGTGCCTGCCCGGTTGGTGGGCTGGCAGCTGCATGGATTTGGCGGTGGAAAGCTTGACGGGTGTGGGCCTGGCTGTGGCCTCACGGATGCTCCCGGCAAGGGCCTTGCCGGAGCCCCGACAAGGGTCTTAGTGTGGCGTTGCGGTCGTCCCCGGCAAGGATCTTGCCGGGGGTCTCATGGGCTTCCTCGGCAAGGATCTTGCCGAGGCTTGTCATCTCTCACTCTTCTGATTAAGAGTGTTATTCTTGTCTTCACAACGATCTGTATACCACCATGGAGGTGCCTCCCGAGCCCTGGCCCAACGCAGTTGATGGTGTTGGAAACCGTGGGCTCAAGGGTGGCTTGCTCCGTTGGTGTTGGGGCGGGCTGCCCCGGCAAGGGTCTTGCCGGGGCTGCAGAGGCCGCCCCGGCATGGACCTTGCCGGGGGAACCTGCTTCGTCCCTCTATTCTCTGCGTCTTGGCCTTGGCGTTGCTTTGCTTTGTCTTGTGCTTCTGTTTCCACCTTGGTTCACTTCCCTTGCCTTGCCAAGTGTGGCCGCGACGCGTGGCTCCGACTGCCCGTGCACAAGTAAAGGGGTAAAAAGGAGAGCCCCTACTTTTGTACACTGACAGGAGCCCCCGGGCCTGGCCACACATAAGCGCAACACGTTGTTGGGCCAGGCCCAGAACGGTGCGCGGGCAGGCCGAGCGGTTTTTTACCGTGGCCGTCTGCTATGCTTCCCCACGACCCGTGCGCACCGTGGGGGTTGTGCGTGTTGTGGGGGTCATGCGTGGGGCGGTTCCCGCACGCATGCGTCACGTCACAGTTAATGGAAAAGGAGGCGGCCCGCGCCTTCCCTTTGAAGGGGGAGGGGCGCAAAGGCGCGGCCCATTTACTGAGTGGGGCCTGGTCGCGGTTTTCAAGGCATCCATACCCCATGATCATGGGGTCGGGAAGGGTCGCTTCACCCGTCCCCTCGATTCTGCACGTTCGCCACGCGTCCTCCATGCGCTTGAGGTGTCAAGCGGTAGAGGTGGGAAACCGGGCCATTGCTGGTTGGAGCAGCGGGTCGGTCCCGATTCCCTGCACTCTTGGTGGCTTGGATTGGCCGAGCGGGGCGGCCGAGCCCCGATCCCGCCCCTTTATAAGGAGAGGGAGGGGGGATGGCATTCCGCACTCTTCCATCTTTGCCTTTCCCTGCTTCTGCTTCTTCCTCTCACCCGTCATGGAGAAAGGGAACCCTGCTCCTTCGACGGTGGCGGCGAGGGTCGCCGCTCGACAGCGCGTCCCTCCTTCCCAAGAGCACGTGGTGGCTGAGCCAACCGTGAGGGGAACGGGAAGGGGGCGAGGCCGTGGGCGAGGCCGTGGTTGTCGTGGTGCTTGGGGAAGAGGTGGACGGGGCGGCGCATCGGCCTCTCCTCCGCCAGCGGCCCCTCCTCCGGTGGAGGGCCATATCAGGGACAATCCCCGCGAGTTCTTCATCAGGCTGCGCCATTTGCCTCGCCGCTGTCTTCACCTTCCGACCCCATTCGCACGGGAGATGGAGCTGAATCCGCTGCAGGCGCCGCGGCTGTGCATGAGGGGCTGCGGGAACAGCGGTACGTGGGCGGACGTCGAGTTCCCCGCCCCTCATGTCATGTATCTTCGTCGAGGGTGGAAGACCTTTGCTCGTATCCACAGCCTGATGGAGGGGCTCACCCTCCAATTCAAGTTAATGGAGGGTGGCCTCCTCTCCGTCAAATCCTTTGGGCACTTCGGGACTCGCGTAAGATGGTGCGTGGAGAGCTCCTCCGACGGCGAAGACTCCTGCTCGAGCGAGAGTGACGAGGAGAGCAGCGGCAGCGACGACGAGGGTAGCGGGTGGCAGGATGACGGGTCCGACTAGGTGTCGGGCGCGTCGCGCCGGGGCGGGTGCGGCAGCAGCAGCATCTGCACCTGGCCGCTCCTCCGGTGGAGTTTGCCGCGGGAGCGGCCAGCTCCTTGAACTTCTCCGGGCCGTCTCCTTCGGCGTCTGGCGTTGGGAGGTTGCGGAAGAGGAAGAGGGCAGGCGGCAATGTCGTCAAGTCGGAGTACGCGGGCACCGACGCCTTCGTCGCGTATTGCCGGTCCTGCCGCCTCGTCTTCGAGCTGTTCCTCCGGCACCGTCATCACCGGCCAGCCTCCGGACCACTACCGGGACATTCTCTTGGTGCTTTGTGGCGCCAGTAGCTCACATAGGCGCTCCTTTTGCCCCTCTTTGCTTCCTTGACCTGCCTCCTGAGGAGAGGGACAAGAAAGGGATTACGGGCACCTTGACTTTTTTCAACTTGTAAGCCTGTGGGCATTAGTAGAATTTAAAGCTTGTAATCCCCCTTGCCCATGTTTTTCATTCCGTATGAACTGTACCTGTATGGGATATTTTTTAATGAAGAAGGGATGTTTGCCGGGTTTTTCGTTCGTGGGTAAAACCCACGACAAGGAGCGAATCCTTGTTATTATTTAATGATAAATGTTTTTCGCCCGGCAACAGGCCTTGCCGTCCCCCCACTTCACTCGACCATTTTCACTCCCTTGGCGAAGGCAGGGATGAAGCGGGGTTAGGCTCCTCATTCCATTTCTGGCTACCGCGGCTACAACCAAATCCGAACCCAGGTTATAAACCTTGGGTATAGGAAGACCGGAGCACGGTAGTCTAGAAATAAAACGAAGCTTCATACATCCCAGTTCCATACCGAAATGCATGATAGAGGATAAAAGACTTATCCGGATCTGCAGCCCCCGGCAACCTTTGGCTTGCCGTGGTTGGATCCTTGCACTTGCAGCCCCCGGCAACTTCGGTTTGCCGGGGCCAGGGCGCCGGTCCGTCCTCCTTATCCCAAGTAGCTCGGCATAAGTGCTCATGTGCCCTGCGAACCAAAGTAAAGAACAGAGAGACGCGCACTCAACCTCTAAGCTAGGGATTAGCCGCTGCTAAGCACTATCAACCCTAACCGAGGAAGAGACTCGACCTAGCAGGCATGCTATAACTTTGGGCGCCAGCGCTTCATTTATTTATTCTCAGGATCTGCGCCTGGCATTGTACCAAGGGTTACATGCCTTGCCGGCAAGGCTTGTACAAAAGGGTGGCTTGCCGGGAGGCCCGGCAAGCCGCGCCTTATGGGTAAAACTTGCGAAGATGCTCAATGTTCCAGGAGTTGCTCACTGGAATGGCATCTTCAGTCTCCAGGCGGACTGCGCCAGGCCTGGTGACTCATGTTACCCAATAAGGGCCCTCCCACTTAGGCGTCAACTTGTTGGAATTCTTGGCTGACTGAACATCCTGAAGAACAAGGTCGCCTTCCTCAAAGCTCCGGGCATGAACCTTGCGGCTATGGTAGCGGCGCAAGGCTTGCTGGTAGCGTGCTGCCGTCATAGCCGCCCGGAGACGATCTTCCTCAGGGAATGTTGCATCATCTTGCCGCAATCTCTCTTGCTCAAGCTCATCATAAGCGAGCACTCGAGGTGACCCGTATATGAGTTCCGTGGGGAGAACTGCTTCTGCCCCGTAGACCAGAGCAAACGGTGTCTGGCCGGTGGCTCGATTTGGCGTCGTCCTGATCGACCAAAGAACCGCCGGCAACTCATCAATCCAGCGCCTCCCACTCTTGCGCAGCCTGTCAAAAGTCTTCGTCCTTAAGCCTCGCAGTACTTCAACATTTGCTCTATCCGCTTGGCCGTTGCTCCGTGGGTGTGCCACAGAAGCAAAATAGACCTTGCTGCCGAGGTCCTCAATGTACTGCATGAAGGCGTGGCTTATGAACTGTGTGCCGTTGTCAGTGATAATCCTGTTGGGTACACCAAAATAGCAAACTAGTCATTTGAAGAACTTGATAGCTGACTGCGCTGTCACCTTCCTTACCGCTTCCACTTCTGGCCACTTTGTGAACTTGTCGATTGCAACGTACAAGTACTCAAAGCCCCCTATGGCACAAGGGAAGGGGCCCAATATGTCGAGCCCCCAGACCGAGAAGGGCCTGGAGAGAGGGATGGTTTGAAGGGCTTGCGCTGGTTGATGAAGCTTCTTTGAATGGAACTGGCATGCTTCACACTTGGTTACTAGTGCCGTCGCATCCTGGAGGGCAGTGGGCCAGAAGAAACCTTGCCGGAAAGCCTTGCCGGCAAGGGCCCTCGACCCTGTGTGGGAGCCACATATACCTCCATGTATCTCTGCCAAAGAGTTTCTAGTCCTTCCTCCCGGGAGATGCATTTCAATTTCACCCCATTCGGCCTTTTTCTGTACAAGACGTTGTCAACGAATTGGTACAGAGCAGACCGGTGGGGTACTCTTTCTGCCTCTTCCTGCTCCTTAGGAAGTTCTCCTGTCTGGAGAAATTGGACGGGGTGCTGCGCCCATGCCGGAGCCTGTGGCTCGACGGCAAGGACTAAAGGCATCTCTTCTGCCACGGGAGCGACTGCCTCTACGGCCATGGCCTAGGGCCCTGCCGGAGTCGGTCGCCCCGTGGCAGGATCGGCATCCACGGCAACATCTTCGCCAGCGAATCCAGGGAGCTCGGTGGGGAAGTACTTGCCGGGGCCTAGCTTCCTCCGCTTGTTCATCCCAGTCGATGGTCGACGGATGGTTGAGTTAACTGAAGCACAAAAGTACCTGGTTCCACAGGTAGCTTGAGGGCAGCACGCTTTGACAGGTAGTCGGCAATGTCGTTCTCTGCCCTAGGGACATGCTCTGCTTGGATACCGTCAAATTGCTCCTCTAGTCTCGTCACTTCATCCATGTAAGCCTCCATCAACGAACTTTGGTAATCTTTGTTGATCTGCCTGACGACGAGCTGTGATTCGCCCCTGACGATGAGCTTTCTGACCCCGAGGTTTGCCGCGATCCTGAGACCGGCAAGCAGACCCTCGTACTCGGCAGTGTTGTTAGTTGACACCTCCCGGGGAAAGCGCATTTGGATGACATACTTGAGGTGCTCTCCGGTGGGCGCAACAAGCAGTACGCCAGCACCGGCGCCTTGCAGCAAAAAGGCCCCGTCAAAGTACATGATCCAGCTACGGCTTGTTCCCTTGCCAGGGAGAGTGGTCTCCTGTACCTCTTCGTCGGGCGTCGAGGTCCATTCTGCAACAAATTCCGCCAAGACTCTGCTCTGAATCGTCGAGGTGCTTTCAAACTTCAAACCGAAACTTGACAGCTCCAGGGCCCATTCCACGATCCTCCCCGTTGCGTCTGGGTTATGCAGTATCCGTTGCAACGGGAGGCGGGTGACCACGGTGATCTCGTGCGCTTGGAAGTAATGGCGAAGCTTCCTCGAGGCCATAAGGAGGCCGAAGAGCAGCTTCTGCACACCTGAGTACCTCGACCTAGCTCCTGCAAGAGGGAGCTGACAAAGTAGACTGGGTGCTGCACCATTTTCTTCTTCTGCGCTACTTCACCTAGTCGCACGGGCCCTGTCATTCTGGCGTTAGCCTCTTTCGGGGACTCAGGTTTGCCGGGACCGAGCCCTGCCGGGGAGGGTTCCGGTTTGCCATCCGTTGACTCTGCCGCTGCCGCTGCTTCTATGTCGATCTCTGTCTGCGCCACTAGTGCGACGCTAACCACTTGATTCGTTGCCGCTAGGTACAGCAGCAACGGTTCTTATGGTTTAGGTGCAACCAGCACTAGGGTAGAGGAGAGGCATTTCTTCAAATCTTGCAGCCCTGCCTCGGCCTCCGAGGTCCACTCCATTGGGCCCGCCTTCTTCAAGATCTTGAAAAAGGGAAGGGCACGCTCCGCGGACTTGGAGATGAATCTTCTCATGGCGGCAATGCAGCCAGCGAGCCGACGCACGTCTTTGATCCGCTTGGGTGCCTCAATCTGCTCGATGGCCTTGATCTTATCAGGGTTCGTCTCAATCCCGCGCTGCAACACAAAGAACTCGAGAAGCTTGCCGGAAAGGACACTGAAAACACGCTTCTCAGGGTTCAGCTTGAGGTTGATCTTGCGCAGGTTTGCAAATGTCTCCTCCAGATCTTGCACAAGTGTTGCTTTGTCCTTGGTTTTGACCACTATGTCATCCATATAAGCTTCCATATTTCTATGGAGCTGGGGCTCAAAACGAATTTGGACTGCTCTTGCAATGGTGGAGCCAGCACTCTTCAACCCGAAAGGCATCCGTAAAAAGCAATACGTACCACATGGGGTGATGAATGATGTATTTTCCTCGTCTTCTTTTGTCATGAATATCTGGTGGTACCCTGAGTAGGCGTCGAGGAATGATAGCAGATCACACCCGGCCGTGGAGTCAACAATCTGGTCGATGCGCGGCAACGGGAAGGGGTCCTTGGGACAAGCCTTATTAATATGTGTGTAATCGATACACAGCCTCCACTTTCCATTCGCCTTGCGCACCACTACCGGATAGGCCAACCACGTCGGATGGAGCACTCCTCTCACCAGTCCTGCTGCTTCTAACTTGCTGATCTCCTCCGTGATGAACTCTTGCCTCTCCAGAGCTTGCTTCCCGACCTTCTACTTGACGGGCCGTGCATGAGGACAGACATCAATATGGTGCTCAATCACTTCCCTGGGAACGCCGGGGATGTCGGAGGCTTTCCATGCAAACATATTGACATTCTCCCGCAGGAAAGTGACGAGCTCGCTTTCCTATTTGCTGTTGAGGGTGGAGCTTATGGTGAAAGCCCCTTCCGTGCCATCCTCCTTGACGGACACCTTCTTGGTTTCTGGTGGCACAGCTCTGGATTTCTTGCTATTGCCGGTGGAGCTCTCTGGCACGTCCTTGGTGGTAGCACCACACTCCGAAGAGGTGCGCTTGCCAGAGTGGGTGCAAAAGGTCTTGCCGGTCTTTTTCTTCCCTCCCGGGGCTTTAGCGGCAGGAGCAAGTGCCTTGACGGCAGCTGCTGCAACTGCTTCCCGGTAGAGTAGGTCGGTGCAGATCAGTGCA
The DNA here is from genome assembly GCA_021605145.1 of Aegilops bicornis. Classification (NCBI taxonomy): domain Eukaryota; kingdom Viridiplantae; phylum Streptophyta; class Magnoliopsida; order Poales; family Poaceae; genus Aegilops; species Aegilops bicornis. Next base: position 628,455,173 of record CM038674.1, on the reverse strand, counting down.
TCTTTCTTGTCGGAGGGGACGGTGATGATGTTCATCGGCCCGGGCATCTTCAGCGTGTTGTAGGCGTAGTGAGAAGCTGCCATGAACTTGGATAGTGCCGGGCGGCCGAGGATCCTGTTGTAGGGCAAGGGGATCTCGGCTACATCAAAGACAATCCTCTCCATCATGTAGTTCAACTCACTTCCAAATGTCATAGGCAATGTGACCTTTCTCTTTGGCTGGCTCCTTCCCGGGTTGACCCCCTGAAACGTGCCCGTTTCCTCGAGGTCTCCGTCAGGAATCTGCAGCCTCCTGATCACAACAGGTGATATTAAGTTCAGGCCGGCCCCGCCATCAGCCAGCATCTTGTTCACCTTGAGGTTGCGTATTGTTGGTGAAACCAACAACGACAAACACCCGACCGCGGTTGTGCGGTCCGGGTTATCCTCGGTGTCAAAGATGAGGGGCGTGCTGGACCACTTCAGCGGCTTCTGGGCATCGAACGAGGGTTCCGCTGCTGTAATCTCACGCGCCCACTGTTTGAGCTGGCGGTGGGAAGCATGCAGCGAGGCACCACTGTCGACGCACATGGCCTCTGTTGCCTTCTGGAACTCTTGCTCACCGGACTCGTCGTCCTCGTCATGATCATCACCTTCTTGCTTCTTGTCACGGCCCCGAGCGGGCCTCTCTTGTTGGCTATCCTTTCCGCGGCGACCCTCTTGGCCACCACGCCTCTTGCCGGACCCTTCGGCACCGTCTTGACCCTTTTCTTTATCCCGCCGCTCGTGGATCTTGCAATACTACTTGTCAAAGCCCCCTGGCTTGTCGGCAGCTGCCAAGGCCCGGCAAGCGGCACACCCGGCAACCTCTTTTCCAGGGTCGCTCGCCTTGGCTTTCTTGGTGGCGCCAGTGTCATCCATCGGACCCCTTGATGGCAAGCACGGTCTTGCCCTTGCGCTTCGAGTTAAGGCGCCGGCCCCTCTTCGCCGGGGTGGTGGTGTCATCCATGGAGTCGGTTTCTGCGCTGGCGTCTTCGTCGGGGTAGTTCCTTCCTTCTTCAGCTCGAGCGCACCGATCGGCCAGAACATAAAGCTCGGCCACATCTTTGACCTTGTTCATTGCCAGCTCCTCACGCATCTTGCGGTTGCACACGTTCTGATGAAACGCGCTGATCACGGCGGCGGGATGAACATCGGGGATGTTATACTGCACTCGGCTGAACCTCTGGATGTACTTGCACAGGGTTTCTCCATCCTTCTGGGAATGATATGCAAATCACTCGCCTGGCCATGAGCTTAGTGGCCTCCAGTGAAGGCACCAACGAACTCATGACACAGGTCTGACCATGAAGAAATGGAATCCACCGGCAAGTGCATCAACCAGGACATGACGTTAGGCTTCAGCGCCAATGGGAAGTAATTGGCAAGCACCTTGTCGTCGCGGGCCCCAGCAGCCTGCATCGTGATGGTGTAAATGCTGAGGAACTCCGACGGATGAGTCTTGCCGTTGTACTTCTCGCTGACATTAGGCTTGAACGTGCGATGGGATGGCCACTGGAACTGCCGCAGCTCACGGGTAAAGGCTGGACATCCACCTCGTAAGGTAGGCCGCAGGGGCCTCCTGGAGCCGGGGGGTCCGCAGCGGGCCCTGCCCGCTTATCCGACTGGTGGCGTGTATCGTGCCGGTGCTCGATGGTGGTTCGAGCGTCTTCGTGAGCTCGCTCGCGAAGAACTTGGTGCTGGTCGCGGTGGGTTCGCGGTTCGGACGACGCTATGGAGATATTATCACAAGCGTCATCACGACGGGCTGACGCCCGCGGTGGTTGGCGTGGAGGAGGAGAGTGCACCGTGGCTGCAGCACCTCCGGTCCTTCCTCCACTAGCATGCGGTAGCTCGACGGAGCACCGACCCGAGGGCCCCATTGGTTGCGGACCGTCTTTGTTGGCGATGGCACCAAGGCTCCGGATGGTGGCTCTCCATTCGTCAAGCTTGTCCGCAGCAGGAGGGAAGTCGAGGAGCAGCTGTGCACGTGCCAAAGCTTCTGCTGGCGTGGGTGGTGGGAAAGCTGTGTGGACCGTGGGGCGCTTCGACTTCTAACCACGTTAGAAGGAGCTCCGTCACGGCCCAACGGCTGCGTGCCATTTTTGCCAGCGCTTCGGCGGGCAAGTAGGCCCCCTCCGTCTCGTGGATGGAGCATAGGGCTCTTCCCCCAACGGCGTCCAGTGTCACCAGAGTGGTGACACTGCTCGTCATGCACACCATGGGAAGAGCGCGCTGTGGGCGCCGGGATGGGCGTCAAAGAGGTCGATGCGCCACCCGTGGGCGGCACAGCAACGTTCTTGGAGGGGCCCGTGCCGCCTACGTGGGGCCTGCCCCCGTCTTGGGATCTGGCGGCGCGCGGCTCGTCGTTCGGCGTACGAACAACACCGCTCATCAGGCTCCGACCGCCAGAGTGAAGCTGATGCTCGCGGGCTGCGGCTCGAAGTTACATCGCGACCGTCCGGCTGCCGCCCGCACCGGATCGGGCCGCTTGGCTCCTGACGAGCCGATCGCCGTGGCCGCCTTCTTCTTGGGAGCCATGGTGATGAAGAACTGTGCTATTGGCTGTAAAACCAGATGCTCACTACTGCGCCCCCTACCGGGCGCGCCAAAGATGTCGGTGGAGAACAACACCTATGGGACCAACGAGGATCCCTACTACGGTTGCGGGGCGCTGGAAGTGGTGAGGAGAGCAGGATCAACAGTCAGTGCAAACACGAGGGTCGGTTACCCAGGTTCGGGCCGCAGAGATGCGTAATACCCTAGTCCTGCTTTGGTGGTTGTATATCTGTGTTCTTGAGGAGCTCGAACTAGCTACGGGGAGCGTAACTTGTCCAAGGGTCTGAATCCTTCTCCTAGATGCCCTGGGTCTCCTTTTATTGGCAAATGCATTGCCAGAGTGGCACCAGAAGGTGGAATCGGGGTACTGCGGCTATGCTTATCGCTAGTCATTACGGGACAAAACACATTAAATGCGCCCCCGACGTGTCCCCCTTGCTTTACTGCCGCTTCGCCTCGTCTTGACACGCGCATGGGCCAACGAGGCGTTGGTGCCATGTAGACAGGCAAACAGCTGAGGTGGCGCGGTGGTGGAGCCTTCAGGAAGATCTGCATGCCACCGCGTAGGCACGTGCTGATTTGGCGGAGGAGCCCCGCGTTGACACGCAGGTGCCTGCCCGGCTAGTGGGCTGGCAGCTGCATGGATTTGGCGGTGGAAATCTTGACGGGTGCGGGCCTGGCTGTGGCCTCGCGGATGCTCCCGGCAAGGGTCTTGCCGTGACGTTGCGGTCGTCCCCGGCAAGGATCTTGCCGGGGGTCTCGTGGTCTTCCTCGGCAAGGATCTTACCGAGGCTCGTCATCTCTCACTCTTCTGATTAAGAGTGTTACTCTTGTCTTCACAAAGATCTGTATACCACCATGGAGGTGCCTCCCGAGCCCTGGCCCAACGCAGTTGATGGTGTTGGAAACCGTGGGCTCAAGGGTGTCTCGCTCCATTGGTGTTGGGGCGGGCTTCCCCGGCAAGGGTCTTGCTGGGGTCGTAGAGGCCGCCCCGGCAAGGACCTTGCCGGGGGAGCCTTGCCGGGGGAACCTGCTTCGTCCCTCTGTTCTCTGCGTCTTGGCCTTGGCGTCAATTTTCTTTGTCTTGTGCTTCTGGTTCCACCTTGGTTCACCTCCCTTGCCTTGCCAAGTGTGGCCGCGGCGCGTGGCTCCGACTGCCCGTGCACAAGTAAAGGGGTAAAAAGGAGAGCCCCTAATTTTGTACACCGACAGTTTGTTTTAAATATTGAATTGAGGACCATGCATGTCTTACATTTTACTCCCTTTGTTCCTAAATAGTAGTCTTTTTAGAGATTTCAAGTAGACTGGCACATACGGATGTATATAGACATATTTTAGAGTGTAGATTCACTCATTTTGCTCCGTATGTAGCCGCTCGTTGAAATCTCTAAAAGACTAGGAACAGAAGGAGTATTTTTGATTTCGTGTCATACATGCATGGTTTGGAAAAATAGATGCACTATACTTATTGGATTGTTGTTGTGTTCACGTGCGGGTGTCATTTGCATTGAAAAACTTAGCAGGGATACCATGAAATGTGAAATCCACGTTGAGATCACTATATCACAAACTCACTCTAATTCAACAACTCGTCATAAATCAATTACCACGTTGATATTAGTATTTGCGAGGAAAATACGGGCATTGTAATACACATAGATTCATTCGGCAACTTAAAAGGTTCCTATCTTATTCTCGAATGGTAGGACCCAACGGCATACCAGCCAGACCTTGGCTCGTGTTGATCCTAAAAGAATAAAAAATAAACAAACCGGGCTCGTGTCCTTCTGGTGGCGTGCGTGGTATGCACATTAGGCAACCCCAACCAGTCGAGCCTCCGCGTTTAGTCGAAATATCCGCTGCCGTAATTCCAGCCCTACGAAATTCCCTCATGTCCCCGGTCCATAATGACTATAGATGAACAACGGAGGGATGCTTTAGTAACTAGACAACATTGTGTTAAAAAAAAGTAACTAGACAACGTTACCTACCGTGCCGAGCACGGTTCAATTCCCTCGGTCGCCGCTCGCCAAGGTCACCCGTCAACTGCATTGCCTAGTAGTACTACTACTACTACACCAGTATGAGAATAGAATTGAGCCCGTTTGTTTGTGCCCAGTACTTGAGTTAATATATGAGGCCATGCACTAGTACAGAGGGATTATCCTTTTGCTCTACATATATAACTTGTCTGAAGTCTAACTAAGCAAAATGTTTGACCAAATCCTTTCTAAAGAAATACAACAGGACATATGTATGGCTTGAAAATTTATTGCATGATGCAGGTTATGATATTGTTTCGAATCCTGGATCTTAAATTTCAGAAAATCCAAAAGTGACCATAAATTCTTGAAACTGAGCATGGTCACGTGATATGGCACAAATATTACTTCGTAATTTTTTCTTCAATTTGAGACAAGCTGCTTATGACAAGTTGCACAAATGAAGAGCCAAGGTATTTTGGAACAAAGACCTGTCACGTTAAGGCGAACTCTTTCACTATTGAAACCATGGGCGTTTACGTGCCGCCACGAGTCCCGCTTCTCATCGGTAGGTGCCGTGCGAGAAAGCGTGTGAGTCGACGGGAGGCGTGCGAGTAGACCACGACGCTGGCTGACAGGGAGGCGTGCGAGCAGACCGTTGTGCAGGCTCACCGGGAGGCGAGCCCTTTCATCAGGCTCCGCCGCCCACCTTCGTCCCAGCTGCTCCCACTTTTAATGTCGCCGGCGCCGCAGTTTAAAGTCAACCCCGCACTACCCGGTATCGCTACAATCTTCTCTCTTCCTCTCCGATTCTCCTATCGTCTACCTCCAACCAGCCTGAACTAAACGTACGCCATGCCGCATCATGATGGTCTGCCCTTAGTCTACCAGTTTCCTGAGGAAGTCACCCAGCCGGAGTCTCAAGAACATAAGGCGCTTTGGGACGAGCTTGAATTGGCCTTGCGGGAAGGCGCCGCGCCTGTCCCCGCTCCCGTTCTGGCTCCCGTCGCCCCAACTGCACCAACGCCCATCCCCGTGGCATTGATTGGCTGGGAGCCGCACATTGTTGCCGTGCTTGATGCCACGGGGTTCCACGAGGTCCCCGCCAACTTTCACGCGCCCGTGCACCTGCCAGCGCATGCGCCTGCGCGTGCCCTGACGCACATGCCCGTGCCAGTGCCCGTGCACCTGCCAGCGCATGCGCCTGCGCGTGCATTGACGTGCGTGCCCGTCTTTGGTGCCGTGCACACGAATGTCTCCGCCCGCGCCGCTGATAGCGCTGTCCCAGCTGGTGCGGTCCCTCAGCGCATGGATGGCCGTCGTCGACCGCTTCCTTGCACCAACGCCAGTCGCCTCCTCCCGCCAATTGACTCGCTCCTGGAGACCGAAGTCCAGAACATTGTGGCCTTCCTTGAAGCAAGGGCCAACGTCCACGAGTACGCCAACAACGGCGCAAGACGCCGCCATCACCGTCGGTCAGTGGCCCGACGACACACAGAGCACGGCAGAGGAGCCGCTTCCCACTGCAATACGCCCCCGCCGCCGCCGCGTAATCTAAATTTGCCATGAAAAACGTTAGGATTGCCATTCTTAAAATCCGAACGTTTATCATTTCCATTTATTTTAGATCGATCGTCGTATAATTTAAAGTTGGAGTCAGACCGAATGAAATCTATGGTTTGGTTGATTGAATGTTTTGCTAGAGCCGTATCAAACTAAATATAAAACGTCATCAAGCCACATGTATTCCTTGTCATCCAACGACCTAGACTACTTCAATGTCGAGCGCTCAACACGTTTAGCGTGCAGTTAATTTCATGCCAAAAATAGTGCTAATCACATAATAACACGCAAATAATATCCAACTTAATATCCGCATGCACTTAATATATTTCCAAATTAACGTGCATTGCACGTACACACTGACTAGTGCTGCTAGCACGTGAAACTGGTGCTGTAACTTATGAATGCGTCCAGATATGGTCAACAGCAACATCGCTCGCGACTTCTTCGTGTATGCCCGTGCGTCTAGACGCAGAAGGGGAGGTGAGAGAGAGAGCACACATGGAACCCACCAGTAAGTGAAGGCGAATAGTACTAAAAATAATATTACATGTTATCAATTAAATAGGTTGTGGTAATATAAAAACATTACGTGAACAAAGGGAGGTACAACAAACATTGATGTTCTACGTATGTTGCATATTGACGTGCGGCTTGAAGGCCCTGGTCGCATGTTCGATCCTCGTCGTTTATTTTTTAATTTGTATATGGGTCCAAATTTGTTTCATGACATGTGGGCCCCTCAATGTGTAGTTTGTAGCACTTTAATTTGTGGGTCCAAATTTGTTCCGTTCCAAGTGGACTATCGGTGTGTAGTTTTGTAGCTTATTTATAATAATTAAAGAGAAGAACAGAGTTTTTTGCAATACCATGGTGCGACGTTGAAGCCGAGAAAGGATGTGCGAGAAGCGATGACCGAGCCAGAGGGAAATCAACTAGGGGAGTTGCGGGGGTTGCAACGGTGTTTCGAGTAGTTGTGGGCCGAATGCCACGAAAATATAATGTAAGCCAACCGGAATAAATGCCTACACAAATTAATCCAAGGTTGGAGTGCCCCTCGCAATGTAAATAGCTCCGTCTTTGCGAGGGATAGAGAGGTAGCTTCAATGTATGGAAGATACGGCGTGAGAAAGCGAGGTCAATCGAGAGACATATAGATAGAGAGACAAAGTGAGTGTGGTCCGACATTCATGGAACAAATATATATGCTCTGGAGAGATATTGTCCGATTGAGCTTTTGGCAAGGGTGAGGGCTGTAAGATAGAGCTTGAAAGATGATCCGATCCTGAGGCGTGTAGATATATTTTGTGCGTGGGAGGAAGCAAGGTCGATCGATCACATAGGGTCGTCGTCTGATCGAAAGAGTGAGACGGGTTGGAGAGAGTGACCTTGATAGACAATGTGCGTGAGAGAGTATACAATGTGAATAAGTCGAATTGGGCTCAAACATGGTGATATATCGTTTTTGTCCGAGAAAGAGCGAGGTCAATCCAGACATACAAAGAGAGAGAGAGGGAGAGAGAGAGAGAGCGTGGCCCGCCATGAGGTCAAAAGAGTGGGGGCGGCTTCGATGGACTGACCTAGATTGACAATCTATGCGAGAGAGTATAGAGTGTGTCGATCGAAGCCCGAACATGGAGATATATCATTTGTGTGTGAAAGAAAACGAGGTTAAACGAGACTCAGATAAAGAGAGCGAGATTGAGTGTGTGTGGCCTGCCGTGCGGAAGAAAGAGTGAGACAGCCTCGAGGGAGTGACCTAGATAGACAACGTGCGTGCGTGCGCATGAGAGGTTGGGGATCTAGATAGGCAATGCATGTACTTAGCGCGAGAGGGTGAGAGAGAGAGGGAGAGAGAGCTCGGCATGGGGTGCAATGGCGGGTGTGTGAGGTAAATACATTTCATAACAGAGTGGAAAAAGGGGGTTGTGTAGTTGAGAGAGTTAGAGATCGAAACATGGAGAGAAAGAATGGATGTGTGTTGGAAACCGATAGCTTCCTAAGGTGGTTAGGAGAGGAAGATTGACCGATACAGAAGTATGTAGCATGTGTGCGGGGGGACTAAAAACAACATTTGAATGTAGATAGTACGAGACTTAATATCGATGTTTCAATTCGTGTACATTGTAAGATTTGAACTGAGGACCATGCATATGGGTAATTATTTCAATTCATGCCATACTAGGTTTCGAAAAGTTTACATTGACTCGATTTGTTGTGCTATTTTGTAGGTCATATGTTTGAATCCATCCAAAAGTTTTCTCACTACCATGGTGTTCATCATATACATATGAATTTGTATTAAAAAAGTAGCGTGGATACAGTGAAATGCGAAATCCACGTTAGAATTGGAGATCTCTATGTGACACACACTCTAATTCAAATAACTAATTATGTGACACACACTCTAATCCATGTTAGCATGGACACCATTTTGTTTTTTTTTCAAATAACTCCTCATTAATTAATTTATAGTATCTCGTTTCGAATGACTAATTATTTCAAGGAAAACACGGGCATGGTAATACATACAGATTCGTTTGCAAATGAAAGAGGATTCGTTTGCATTCTCAAATGTAGGCGCACCAGGGTCGTGTCGTGGTGGTCGTGTGTGTCGGACGGATGCGTAGCACCCAGCCACCCACCCAAAAAGGGACGACGACAAAATAAGTTCATGCTTCCATGTTTCGGATTGAAATATCTGGCGGCCTCAATTCCTACCCTGCAAAATCTCCCTTCACCGTCCCCTTCCGCGCCCAGATTGCTCAAATCCCTAATTCGCCACCAACCTAAGCAAAGTTCGAATCGCCCCTAATCTCGTCTCTTTCCCCACCTCTGTGCCGGACGACGACGACGACGAAGACGATGGTCGCGCTTCACCACCGCACCAGAGCTACCTCATCAACACCCTCGTCCACCGCACCGGGTGGTCCATCGACAACGTCGGCCGCCGCAACCGACGTGCCTCACAGACACCGACTTCCACCGCATCAGGTGTGCTTCACCGACGCCGTCTCCCAGCTCATCGGGGCTACTTCACCGAGCACATCGTCTCGCCTCCGCCCCCCGAGGCCGCTGGGGCTTCACCAATAGTCTCGTCCACCGCATCATAGCGCTCCGCTGCCACTCAAGATCTACACCCGTGCGCGGCCAGCCAACGCCAGCGCATCACCCTCAATGGCTCTAAAGTGACCCGCACTCTAGCTAGGCGAGCATGCCCAAATGCCATCCCGAACTAGGTATCCACACATCACTCACTTCATTGTTCCGACGATGTTTGGATATCCTTTCACTGCTCTCTTAGCTTAAACGCCTATCCAACTCTGACTTTAACTCTTATTTCTTCTGGACAAATCATCTGAAACAAGCAAATCCATTTATTAGTGAAGCATGAAGGCGCTACAGAATCTGGTACACACCCTGCACACCCGTATAACCTTGTAAGTATCTGTCCTCTGGTACAACAGCAAGGTCGATTCCTATTATTTGATCAGCCATTCGCCGTGTCAAAAATGCAGAGGGGGGTGCAAGGAGCACAAGGCCTGCACATCCAAGCAAGTGGTAACATGGACTTGTACATGGAACATCCCAAGCGCAAGCAGAGCTGCAGTGAGCCTGTACAACGAGCTAGAGTAATTCCCTGCATTTCATTGAATTCGTACTGGCATTCGTGTATGATTCGTGTGCAGTGGCCGATCCACGAATTCAAGTTACCAGCGGCGAACATTTAACTTAAAAAATACGAAGGCACTTGCACTCCGGAAATCAACATAACTTGAGAAATGTGAAGCTACATGCACTTTGAAAACCAGCTAATGATACAAAGTAGTTCAGATTATAAACACTAATTGATGCAAGCACCAAAAAACACAAAATGCAACATGGTGTAGAAGGACTACAAACATGGTCTGTACCTGCTTGAATTATTCATTCTCTGGCTGAAAATATCGAAGTGTAATTGCACCTATAACCAGTGCGCAAACTGCATATCAATATATCTATCCTGCACAAGTATGCCAACAGTTTCAAACAACTGATTAGAAAAGTATTTATGCTACGTTGTCATGATAAGGGGACTTTCTGGTAGATGGCCTCGACGTTTCCTCAAGCCATGAAAATGCACTATAATTTGCTTGTCATCAATGCCTGCAAATCTCTATGTCTCTCTCAACATAGCAGATCATCATTAGACACTAAATCCTTCAATGGGAGCTTGCAAAATGCTTGCATTAGATGCCTCATTAGACACTATATGTTCATCACCAGGAGCATGTAAAATGTTTGCATAATATCCTTCATTAGCAGTATGTTCATTAGACACTTCAGGCTCAAGAACAACATGAGCTTGGATGTTTGCACCAGAAACTTGATTAGATACATCAGATTCAGTCAGTTCAGTATTGATTGGGGGAGTTATAAAATAAGTAGAAATTGGTTTCATTTTCTCATAGATTCCCTACATACAAGCAGTTTTACAACACCGTCAGGTTTAACTATTGGCCAGAAATGGAAGAGTTGAATTAGATATAATCAGGGATGTGATGTACGTGCTCATTGCACATGCTACTCTTGCAAGCTGCGACTGTCCGTTTGCGCAAGCTCGATGCCATGCCCATGCTGCCGCCGCTGCCTCCCACGCAGGCTACACCCAGGGTTGGATCTTCATCTTCTTGTCCTTCCGTTAGCTTGAAGCCCGGCGACCGCCATCCAACAAGGGCGTGAGGAAGTGCTGTGTCGGTCTATCCAGCGGCGGCTAGGTTAGGAGTGAACCAGACTAGAGGCTGGAGCAGATGAATTGGGATTTTTCCTGCTGTCGATCGATATGGGAGGCGCTCGTTTGGGCCGCGAGCCTGCTATAGGGCCTGCCTTGCACTTATGTTATTGGCCAATCCAAAGTGAAAAAAATTTCTTCATTTTTTACATTGCCTGCTCGTGCGTTGGGACAAACAAAACTAGCATGGGCCAACCTGGACGACTCAAACTAGGTGCACACTTTCGAGCCACCCGAGGCGGCCGCCCATACCAGCCCCTATGGTGGCGTCGCCCATTTTGCGTGTATGATAGGGGTAGTGAAAAATATTCCAGTGGCGCTTTTGATTTACCCATAGAATGGTTGAATTGCTTGTTTCTATGAACTGAGTTCTCCAATAATGTGAAGGATACCAGTCTTTTCATACTATTGTAGATTGCTTAGATCTTGATATGCCAAAAGTAATCGCACGAAATATACATTAAAATCCAGTGTGATGTGTGTGGCTACAACTAGTCTGACTACACGTCCTCGTATAACATATCAAGGACGCACCATCTTACCAGATTAACCATTCGACTTACCAATGCATTGTGGGAAGAAAGAACTATTGGGACTGCGTATGCAAGCAATTTATGCCATGGACTCCTTTGTACAACCTTGTAAGCGAAAAAGAAGTTGCAGTGTGCCTGTACAAAGAACTAGCGTAAGTTCAGTTATCTGCTTTCTCGGAATTTTAGCCACTTATTGCAAAATTGTTCAATTACGTTGCTTGGCTTAATTTAGTTTGCTACTGATTACATCATGCCGCAACATGTTAATCCTATTATAGACTGCACCTATCTATGTGTTTGATACTTACTGTTAAGAATTACCTGTTTGCCTGAACTTAAATAGCTATTTGTTTGTTTAACTGCTTTTCTGCTGCAACAACGGGTTACAATGATGTTAATAACTACTTTTCAGCATCGAATTGAAACTCTTTAAATCCTTGTTTGTTTAACTGGTTTGCTGTTATAACTCCCAGTTGAGATGTTTTGATAACTTCAATTTTTCTGAATCCAATCGGAACTTTAATGGCAAAACAGGTTAGCCCAAGATCAAAGAGCAAGGTCCCCATGGACGTTGTATCATTCCACAAAGCGATGGCACCGCCCAATCGTGCATTATGAATTGCCAACTGCTGATGCTCTAGAGGCTAAACTAGTGGTAGAAAGAGATTCATACGCACTTAGAGAGGACATGTTGAGGAAGCAAACAGCACAATCAAGAGCGATACTCAAGACAACCATTAAATATTTGGTGGATTTCAAAAGCGAAGCAAGCTGAGACTGCCACGTTGTTAAGGTCCTCAAGGAAAAAGGAAATTAAATTCCACTTGGTAAATCATAGGTGAAATGTTCTTTCCATCGTTGAATAACCTTTGTGTTGTTTGTTCATGTAATCAATCAAACCATTTGTTTTAGAGATCATGTAATAATTGTTTTTTGTTTTTTGTTTTTTGGTTTGTAATTTTATTTGAGCACAAGTATGTATTAATTGATAAGACTCAAAGTCATTTCATTTTGATTGCTGTGCTAGACCTACAAATATGCCAATCGGGCTGAATGTGCATTCAACAATAATAGTAATATAGATGGACCATAAGTACAGTGGCCTGGCTTATGTATGTTAGTTGATATTATTGATCCATATACTCTATAAGTGTTTATATGTATGTTAGTTCTGTACATTCTTCGTTGATTCACTCAGTATTTGAATCTTCATACATCGCTTGTGTACATATCTAAATGGGAGTACACATTATGATGTGTGTGACATTTGAGTTGGACATGAAGTGTTCCAAATATTTGAATTCACGTTAAACTGGATTCTAGCTTCTGAATTTGAGTATCAGCATTTGTAAACCATATTCATATATGACAGTGGAATATATCTTTGTCGTCCTTTCGAAGATATATAAAAACACATAGAATGATTTATAAAGATTCGTATAGGAATACAAAATGGATTCAATTTAGTTGCTGTGGTAAACGTGGATGCTTATTGTCCCAAAATTTAAAAGAAGCGGCAAAATGTCCACTCCCACGTCGGCTGCCCGAAGCCAAGTGTTTGGGAGATAGAAATTACTATGTACCCATTACACGGACAATCCATCGGCCCGATTTCCACTGCTCTAAATGGAGGTAGGATAGTAACTTCAATAAGACGTGACACGACCGCCTCTGAGCCCATTCCGACACGGTGGGCGCCAAACATGGGAGGCAAAACACATTTGATTCAAGACCATCCGAAAGATCTCTGTTTCTCCCTCCATTTCCCCATTCATACACGGTAGGCGGCAAAACAAACTCGACTCGGCCGAAATCGATGTAGGCAAATATTTTCAATAGGGGCAGGTTTGTAACTTCCCTCAAACGTGACACAACCGCCCTACCTGTCAGCCCCATTCATACACCGTGGGCGCCAACCATGGGCGCCAGCCACCCTCTCCTCGCCCGAAATCGCTCTGGGAAAATATTGGCGAGATGCGAGATTACCGTCGTATCCCCAACCGAGGAGACGTCCAAATTTTAAAAGGGGGTGAGTTCGTAACTTTCCCATATTTCAGACAGGCGCGTCCCAAAAACATGGTTCCTCATACCCCTCCCTCCATTTTCCCATTCATACACCGTCCGCGCTAGAACACCATCCCTTTTGACCTCCGTCCGCCACCCCATCCATCGCCGCCGTCCTCCACCACATCCATCGCTGCCTTACTCCACCACATCCATCGCCACCGTCCTCCACCATGCCAGAGCGCCTACCAAAACCGCGTCGTCCACTGCTAGAGATGGACGTTTCTCATCCAAGGCGACGGACCAAGAGCCTTGCATCACGTCCTCTCGCTTCATCGGCGACGTCGTCCTCTTTGTCGGGGCCGCTCACACGACCTTCTCTTCCACCGCAACGGGACTTATCCCCTGATGCACCCGTCTATAGTCACAGATCTGCTTCAACGCCACCGACAGCCATCGCACCCCCGATACCTACATGGCGCCGCAGGAGAGGTGGTACTTCATATCTCCTCAACTTTTTGATCTCAACCAGAAAATAGATCTTAACTTGGTTACTCTACTTTCTTTTCAGCTCTTAGAATTTAGTTCTTAGTTCGAAGCAAACAATGGCTGCTAAATACCATTTCTCCGGTTTCCCCTTTTATGATCAATATACGATCAGAATACGTGCTTCGTTTCATAATAGCACTGCTCGACCCATCAAGCTAAACAAGCTTAGTTGTTCAAATACGAATATGATATTATTAAAACAGATTTGTTTAATTGGTCAGCTAAATGTTCCTAAATTAGTTTCAAAAATGCATGTTCGCCGCTCGGGTGTGTATCTCTATAGGGTGCCCACGGTGGGCCGGCCTACCCTGGGATTTTGGGTCATCCCAGGCCCCGATTCCCCTTTGTTCTACTGCGCGCTTCCGATCTCTATTCTCCCCCAGCCGCCTGCCTCGCCGGCGACTTGCCATCCCCGGATGGCATGACTCTAGGAGGAGACGCCGGACTAACAGGAGGTCAGGAGAAACTCGCCCAACAGCGTCACCGCTGCCCGGGCGCGCCGCCGTGCCTACCATCCCAGTCTGTTCAGGGCTCAGGCGTGCAGCACCCACTAAGCCAACCCGATTTATCATGAGATAAGTCCTCAACACTCAGCAGCCACTCCTCATCACCCATTTTCTAATTGATTCATTACTCATTAGGCAGGACTGTCATTAGGGTTTGTTGTGTGCTCAGTGCTACCTACACTTAATGGTTCAGATGTATTTCGGTAATCTTTAGTACCGTAAAGTTCACGGGGTTTTCAAAATTCGGCCCTAAGGAACAGACACTAGTCATTTTGGATTGTTGGTCGTAGTGACATTGACCCAGATTACTACTGCAAGCAAGGTTTGTTGAAAATTTTACTTGTCTTTCTTACTCATTCGATATAATATCCAATTATTCATGTCGATTAGTTGCAAACAATAAGTGCTAGACAAACTTCTTGATTCATATTTTGGACGGTCTCTTCGCAGTTACAATTCTGCATACTTGTCCCTCTTGAGCTCACAAGTAAATGATTGATTCACTACATCTATGCTTGCCTTGTCATATTTGTTGTCAATATTCTTTTAGGGTGGACCACCCTGTTTCTAAATACTGCAACCGTAGACCTGAGTGAATAGTATTTCTCTATGTGATCTCTTCCATCATGTGTGGGGAACGAACACTGCATTGTATAGAAAGAAAGTGTCATTTCAAGCTTTTACATAGGCTTCAATCTTTTACAAGGAATACAATCTGCCTACTTGCTTTGTGTCGCACTACCAACACTCCACCCTTGAAGATAAACATTGTGCCACTCATAATTCCTTAGTTTATTTGTTCAAATACGAATTTCATATAATTCTAATGTTCCTACTTCAGTTTTGAAATGTGTGTCTGCCTGTTATAGAGACATAAGGGGTTTGTATTTCTGTGTGTGGTCTGGTCAACATGGTTGGGGGTGAACTTTGCATATGTAGGGGTTTATAGGGAAACACTCTTCAAGTTGAATCCTCAATGCATTCCACAGATAATCTGACTAATTTTTATGTTTTCATGAATCTCAGATTCTGAACAGCATCATAATGATTATGAGCTTGCGCGCATGAAAAGAATAAAGCAGAATGATACCATGGCTGTCAAACTTGGCATTAAGGGACTGAAATCAAGTCTGGATCTAATGCAATGCAAACGCTCTCCACCTACAGATTCATGCTCAGAATATAATCCTAACAGTTATTCTGAGCTAGAGGGAGACCTAAGTCAATGTAGCTCCCTAGTGGAGGAGTCAGAGGACGATGCCCTATCTTATTCACCCATCAAGGTGCTTGCTCTAACTTTCCAAGGTTATATTTGTTTACATATCTTGCAACTGATGCTTTGCATTGCTTCTACTTTGTTGAACTGCCATTAGCTTAGTTTACACATCGTGTATGTGAATACGGCCTGCCTATCCATTTTCAGTACATATTCCATCTGTCATCATACCATATTTATTCATTCAAATGTTGTTCTTGTGTATCAGATGTTCAAAAGGAAGAGGGCAATTGCTGATCCTGGAGGAGCGCAAGCAAAGTATTTGGAAAAGGTAGTGGCACCTGATAAATCAAATAGCCCATTAGGTGTAGTTGCAATATCACCTAACCCACAAAACACCCCAACTCTAGCAGACTCTAGCCCGACTACACTGGTCATTTCTGATGCCCCAACTCAGCAGACCCCAACTGCAACAAACATTATGATTATGCTAGTTGACATAGCACTAGCTCTAGGACGCAAAACCCTCATTCCAGCAAAGAGTACACCAAATCCAGTTGCCAAATCCCTTTTCGCACCAGAGAGAGCCCCAATTGCAGCAAATAGGACCCCTATTCCATTTCTTGCCAGTTTAGAAGACAAAGCTTATATTGTTGTCAGGCGTATGCGTCTTTCCTTCTTGGAAAGATTATAGCGCAGACAGAGAAGAATTTCGAGTCTTCCTCTACAACTTACCGTATGTAATGTACTAATGTTTTTCATGGTCTTTACTGCTTATGTTTCTATTTGACGGAAGACACAAGATTTCATTCTTTTAAATAGGCGAGGACCAAACTGGATTGTGAAGACGAGCAAGGGTTGGTTGCGCTTTTCAAGCACTCGTTGATGAAGTATCGTTCCTACCTGAGGCAAGCGCACTTCGATGGCAAGCCTCTAAACGAAATTTCTGTAAATCTCCGGTGCTACATTTATCCGACGGTGACTGGAATAATCTTGTTACACATTGGTCTTGGCTGCAGCATAAGGTACTATCTATGATATCACATCACAATTTGAACTACATTTCTGCATTCGCCTTAATGTCTCACTTGTACGAAAACTGTTAGCAGGAGAACATTCGTTCTCAAGGGACCATCGAATCTCGCAACTATACTACACACTACATTGCTCTTGTGAGTACCTCTTGCCCTGTATGACCATACTTACTTTCATAGTTGTTTGATTATGTAGCATCACTGCACATGTTAGCCTCGTTATCGTCCATTTAGTGGACATTATAAGATCCGTATGGACTCTTACATAAATTTAGAATCAACCCAATGCTTTTGAAGAGGTTTAGCTCTGCAGTCCTCTTCTAAGGACTGAACATCGTCTATGACTGTACTTACATTAACAGCTACTCCCTCTGTCCCATAATATAAGAACGTTTTGTATAGTACACTAGTGTTCAAAACACTCTTGTATTATGGGAAGAGGGACTGGTTCATTGTGTAGCATTCTGCATCTTATCTCCCTCGCCCACCATTTACAAAAAAAGATCAGATCTATATTTAATATTACCAAAAGTAGAATACATGAGAAAATGCCGGTCTTGAAGTGTAGCCCATTGCTCTTGTCGATTACATTTTGTCCTGTAATGCTTGTACTTCCAGGGATTGGTAATTGATTATGTAGCATCAATCTACATCTTATCTTCATTATCCTCTATCCCTTCCAGTATTATCATATCTATAATTACTCTCTACAAAATGTAGAGTACAGGCAATGCTTATGAAGAAGATTTTGTGCTGAAATTCTTGAGTTATCCTTCCCTTGACATGGAGAAGGGCATTATAAAGCCGGTGTTAACTGTTAATGTAAGTCAGTCCTTCTAAAGCCTTTATCCTCAACTGCTGCTTAATTTGCTCATACTCCCTATCGTTTACTGCTGTTTAGTTTGTTGTTTCTACCAAAATGCATGTTCTCAAGAACAGTAAGTTCTAAGTTTTATTTGTAAAACCAAATTCCTTATTCATACCATGCACATTACTCAATACTCCCTATATGTATGCTTGTTTTTGTGGATCTCTAATCCAGTGTGTGGTGAAGCAGCCCTCGTTTGCACCTTGTCATCTCATGTTTTATCTTACTGATGTGGCTGATGATATGAACAACATGCCATGCACATTAACCAAAATAGATACAATGATTTTCTTTGCCCTTCATCTATGCTTGTTATGTTGACATGGTAATCCATTAGTGTGGGGAAGCTCCCCGCATTATGAACAACTAGTTGACCCGTTGCGCCAAATGGCGCAGAGACCTGCTGAAGACATGTTGTCAATGAAAATAGTTTCATGCTGCAAGAACCTTCAACTAAATCATGCTATTTTTAAACATGTTTATTACGTTGTTAAATAATAGTCTGGGAAAAGGGGAGCTTTGCATAATATGAATATGGTCAGTCTGAAAATATGGGCACTATGATGAGAGAGTAAAGTTGGCATGGTTGTATTTTTTAGCAAGTTTGAAAACATGGTTATCATGATGAGAAACCTGGCCATGCATATTTTCTTGCAAAAAAAGAGGGAAAAGAATAAGAAACCTAAGGGGAAAAAACATGGTTTAGTTGACTTTGTTACGCCAAATGGCGCAGAGACCTGCTGATTCCGTGTTAGCGATGAAAAGAAATACATGGTTCGGTTGATTTTGTTACGGGCAAGCACACATGACAACAAATTTAATCTCTCTTAGTTGCAAACTTCACAAAAATCATAGTGTAACATCCCAGATTTTCAATTTGGAATGTTATACATTAGATCATCATGCATATCATATTTTCTCGCATTTTCCGATCCTAGAAAATTTCACGCAACTCAAGGACCCTCGGAGAGAGTTGGAAGTTTCATTATTTTCATATTTGGGATTTCTCAAATTTTGGAAATAGGATCATTGGATTTATTTAATTATCTTCATAAAGTTTTTCCTATAAAATCTCAAGAGAGGGAATAACATGACTTTCCCAATATTTAGGAAAAACGAAGATATTTTAAATAAATCAAATTTGGGTTTTGAAGATTTATTTTGCTTAGGCAAAATGAGCATTTTAAATTTTATTCGCATGTTGCAGTTTTAAAAGTTCATTTTGTTCGACTCATTTTTAGGAGTCGGAGAAAATTTGTTTTATTTAATTTGGAATTCATTTGGTATTTTTTAATTGCTTTGGTTTAATTTTATTTTAAAAAATAAACGCGCCCCCCTGGACCGAGGCCCGGCCCAGCCAGCCAGCCCAGTGCCCAGCGCCCCCGGCCCTCCTCCTCCTCCCTCTCGCGTCACTTGCCCCGGACTCCACGCCGCCCGCCTTGGCCGCCGCCGCCCGGAGTCCGGCTCCGCCCCGGGACCCCGTCGCCCCCTCCCCCAAGGAACCGGTCGCCCCCCCCCCTTTATAACCCGACGCCCCCCCCCTCTCTCTCTCACATCGCCCCGCCGCCGCCGAGCCCATCCGAGCCGCCGCCGTCGCCTCGACGCGCCGCCGTCTCCCTCGTCGCCGAGCACCCGCCGCCGCCCGGAGCCCCCGCCGACCCGCCCGACCAGCCGGAACCCCGCGGCCGAGAAACCACTGAGGTAGCCGCCCCGCGCCGCCCGGTCCGGTTTTCCCCATATAACCGACCCGGTTTTTATTTAAAAAAAAAGAGATGTTCGTTTTTTTTTAAAAAAAAACCTAGATTGGTTTTATTTTTTTCGGTTTTCTTATTCAGTGAACGTTCACCGACCCGTTCGTTTCAATGAACGTGTTCGTTGGATTAGTTCTGTTAACGAACGTCCGTTATTTAGTTCGTTCGTCGTTTTCTTTTAAATCGGATTTAATCCGTTATTTTTCAGATTCGATTTCCGATCCGATTTTCAAAACTGTTTTATTTCTTGCTCGTTTATCGGAATCAGGTGATTCAAGCGCCTGGAGTTTAAATATGAAACCGCCGTTCTGACTAACCTATTTTCACAGAGTTTTGCTACTGTGAGATTTTGACCTAATTTCAGATTGCTAAACCGAGTCGTTCTCTCTCGAGTTCCGACTTTCGATACTTTATTTGATTCGATTCTTTTGCCACCAGGGTTCTTAAGTTGAACTATCTGGTTAGATCTTTTATTCGAGATTTCACTGTGCATTAGATGAGTACTTATTGTATGCTTGTTGTTTGTCTGCGTTAGATCACCCGGAGTGCGCCGCTTGTTATTTCGAATCTCTAGGACTCGCGGATCATCAGCAAGGCAAGTAACACTTTGATCATACTTTTCTACTACCCAGTTTTATTGCATTAGATCAAACCCCCAAACACTTGCATGATTAGGATCTAATCAAATTGTGGGATGGGAAGTAGATTGAGGTAGTACCTATTACCTGATTACTTATGAAACCTTGGGAGTTACTTCTACGTTTGCTTGATTATGCCATGCTATGCTAGTAGACGTGGATTGGGTGAGTGAATATCCATGACAGATGTGAGATTGTTAATTAATGGTTTATCTAAGGTGGCAACTTAAACACACATCTGGGTGGATTGAGGCACCTGGTTTCTATCAGGATTTGCCTGTATTTCTTTGGACAGCCACCCAGGCTCAAAGCGATCATGAGATTTTTCAAACTAGAAACTTCCGTGTGCAGCCACAAGCCAATTATGGGCTCTGGCGTAGTTGACTAAGTTGTGCGAACTCTTACGGGTAGGCTAGCTGATGTAGGGGATGTAGGTTGGTACGGTCTACCCACATGTAAGGTGCTAGCGCTTCCGAATGACTATGTCTCGGTCATCCATTTCTCAAACACCATGTAGTGCGAGAACCAAGCGGAGGCGATCGAGTCTTGTGGGGAAAAGTGCGCAAACCTCTGCAGAGTGTAAAAACTAATCATGATTAGCCGTGTCCCCGGTTATGGACGTTTGAGTATCTAGTACACGAATATCATGTGAATCTCAACATGTTACTTCTAATAATAAAGTTATTGGGTTTTAATGAGTACTTTTTAATTGGGATTGAGGATGTCAACCATTCTCAATGTTTAACAACCACCATGATAGTTAAATAAAATTATTCCTTTGATGTAGGAAAAATCAGCTTTATGCAAAAATGTAACCGTAGAGCCTTACCACCAGCCAAATATGCATGTAGTGTAGGCTTGTTGCTTCATTGTTCTCTATGTGTTACATTGCCAAAGATATTCCATGTCTTGACCCGTTTTGGGCTGCAACTTTTCATGTTGCAGACTTTTCAGACGATTTAGTAAGATGTTAGGTCGTGGTTCTATACTCGGTGATGCCGTTGGAGTTGATGGACTCACTCGTTTTCCAAGCCTTCCATTGTTATTATTAGATGGCCTTAAGCCATATTATTGTATTAAGTTCCCTTGTGGACAACGATGTAATAAGTGTGTGATTGCTACTCTGCTATAAATCCTTGAAGTACTATGTGGTGTCGGCATTCTGATCCAGGATGACATCGAGCACGAGCGCTAGATCCATTCGGTCCAGTCATGACGAAGAATGGTATCGAGCACACCACGGTAGGACACGACCACTAAGATAAAGCCATAGATCACTATTCTCTTCTCATTTTCTAACTCCTCCTCTTTTCTACTCTCTTTAGGATGAAGGGCCGCGAAGATCAAGTACACCCAACCGGATGAAGGCACACCATTTGGATTTCACTTGAAGGAAGTTACCAAGTACACGAACATTGGATTACCAAGTTTCACCGGAACTTTCAACGCCACTCTGCTGAAGAGGAGCTGGAAGATTCACGCTCACGTTCGGGAAGGACATTAGCCCCAATCACCAAGCCAATAGATAGTGTTTTGATTGCACCAACTTGGAGTGCAGGAAAGAGCATGGCAGCTCACATCACCATGGGACGCATTGGAGAAGTTTATCAAGAAGACCTCAAGGACACAATCTACAAGATTTGCGGACGCCGAGACGACAAATGGGAGGTCGTCAACACTAAGAAGGATAGATCCATTGCAGCATTTATCCAGGAGTTAAACCAGCACATTCGACGCCAGGAGAACCAGATGTGCAATGATATGTTGGAGTTGCAGAATGCAAAGGGAAGGATCATCGAGCTTGAAGAAGAACTAAAGACAACTAGCAAGGACTATATGGACGAGATCGTAGCTCTAGCAAGACACAATAACGATCTTAAGTACGAGATTGAAGAACTCAAGAAGAAGTTGACGCTCAAGAATGAAGATCAGTATGTCGATTGCCCAAGCGACTACATCAACATCGACGACACCGATTCGGATCCAAGTGAACCCGCCTTTGAAGACGAAGCTGGAGCGAGACATTATGGAGTCTTCCACGGTTCAAATTAGTAGAAGTCCCCCCTCATATTAGTAGTATTCCCTCCATGTAAATCCTTATAGTACACACACCTTTTGCGATAGTTAGATCGTTGTAAGCCTTTGTTTGATTGAATGAAGTGATTTTGTGTGTATTTGCTCATGTGCATTTGGGTAGTGATTCCCCTTAGACCTCATTCTATTCTAAATTCTCATCTTTTCTAAACCCATCAGATGCCTCCGAGACGCCGACCCGGATTCGTTTTCCCGCCAGAGATCACCCAACTGATCCAGCAGCGAATACCCTGATTCAAACACCGTGCGTAACTGTGGCAACAACAACAACAACAACCCACCGCCACCACCACTGCGGATCACCGACTCGTTTCCTTAGACTAAATCCGCGGTGTATTCCAGTAGCACCGAGCCAATTGTAGCAGATGGTGGCTCCGCAAGATAGGAAGGGAGCTGACCACTGCAGGATGCACGGATGGTGAAAGAGTGAAGTTTGCAGCCCATCAACTTGAAGGACCCGCAGCAGCATGGTGGCAGAATTTCACAGCCACTTACCCTGTAGACACTGTCACATGGGATCAATTTCAGCAAGCTTTTCGCACTACCCATGTTTCAGCAGGAGCTATGGCCATGAAGAAGCGTGAGTTTCGCAACTTCATAAGGAGGAAGGATCATTGGCGATGCGTGGATGACTTTAGTAAACTAGCACGTTATGCCCCGGATGACGTTACTCTTGATGCAGCTAAACAGGAGAAGTTTCTAGAAGGACTGAATGATGAGTTGACATGCCGTTGATGGTAGCCGGTTCAATAACTACCAGGAGTTAGTAGACCGAGCCCTCATGATTGAAGGAAAGCGGCGACAAATTGAGAACATAAGCGGAAGTATGGACAAGGGAAGTATAACTCGGAGCTCAGCGTAAACCTCGTTATACCCCTAAGTCAGGAATTCAGTTTGACATACCCATGGAGGAGGAAATTAGCATAACCATAACAGCACCAAGAATGGGAGCAGGAATGGAGGAAGCAGACGATGTAATCGCACCAACCCGTCAACACCATCCAAAGTAGACTGAGTCATGTTACTTGCTTTAAGTGCCGCAAGACTGGGCATTATGCCAATGACTGTCCAGAAGGCCAGAATGGAAATGGCAATGGAAGCTCTGGAAAGAAGCCCAACCCTTTCAATAGAGGACAGGTGAACCACATTGAAGTGGAGGAGGTTGAAGATCAGCCTGATGCGATGTCGGTAAGTTTTGGTTAAGTCATTTACTGCAGCTTGTTCTTTTTCGATCTTTGGTGCATCGCATTCATACAAATCAAGGGATTTGTGGATAAGTACAAGTTACCAACCCAAGCCCTTAGGTCACCCATGCTAGTAACCTCACCCGGAGCAGTACATGGCTAGTAAATGGTGTGATCGATCGCCATTAAGGATTGGACACTATGTTTTCCCCTCGGACCTAATAGTTACGGAATCCCAAGGATTGGATGTGATATTAGGTATGGATTGGTTATCAAAGTATGGAGGAAACATTGATTGCTCCACTAGATCAATTTTGCTCACCACACCGAAGGAAGAAGGATTAAGTATGTATCACGGCACGAGCCGAGAAGAGCACAAGTTAATCGCTTATCGAGTGGTACAGGAAGAAGTACCGGTGGTGAAAGATTTTCCTGATGTATTTCGGAAGAATTGCCAGAATGCCACGGATAGAGACATTGAGTTTTTGATCGAGCTGTTGCCAGGAACAGGCCCGATATCGAAGCAACCGTATAGGATGCCAGCACAGGATTTGGCGGAAATCAAGAAGCAGATTAAGGAACTTTTGGATAAAGGTTTTATACGCCCAAGCTCTTCACCTTGGGGATCACCCGTTTTGCTAGTGGAGAAGAAGGATGGATCGTTAAGAATGGTTGTTGATTATCGCGGATTGAATGAAGTAACAATCAAGAACAAGTACCCACTACCTATGATAAATGACCTGTTTGATCGCTTGCAAGGAGCCAAGGTGTTTTCCAAGATCGACTTGCGATCAGGGTACCATCAGTTGAAGATTCGGGGAGCAGGACATACCCAAGACAGCATTTACCACGAGATATGGACTATACGAGTATACCGTTATGTCGTTTGGACTGACTAACGCACCAGCCTATTTCATGAACCTGATGAACAAAGTGTTTATGGAAGTTTTGGATAAGATCGTCGCAGTGTTCATTGATGACATTTTGATTTTCTCGAAGAATGAAGAGGAACACAAGGAACATTTGCGATTGGTTTTGGAGAAACTGAGGGAACACCAGTTGTATGCCAAGTTCAGCAAATGTGAGTTTTGGTTAAAGGAAGTTGGATTTCTCGGACATGTTATATCCGGAGAAGGGATAGCAGTTGACCCCACGAAAGTTGAGACCGTAACCAAATGGGAAGCACCAACGACAGTTGGAGAGATTCGGATTTTCCTTGGACTCACAGGATACTACCGAAGATTCATTGAGAATTTCTCAAGGATTGCTAAGCCTATGATGTAATTGTTGAAGAAGGAAAATAAATTCATATGGGTGAGGACTGTGAGGCAAGTTTTCAGGAGTTGAAGAAAAGATTGGTTACCTCACCAGTTTTGATATTGCCGGATCGGACTAAGGATTATGAGGTATATTGCGGCGCTTCACGTTGAGGACTTGGAGCGGTGCTTATGCAGGAAGGAAGAGTTGTTTCGTATGCTTCACGACAACTTAAGCCCCATGAGTTGAATTATGCCACTCACGATTTGGAGTTAGCAGCCGTTGTGCATGCCACGAAGACGTGGAGACATTTTCTCATTGGAAATCATTGTGAAGTATATACGGATCACAAGAGTTTGAAGTACATCTTCACACGTAAGGAATTGAATCTCGGACAAAGGAGATGGTTAGAGCTTATCAAGGATTATGACATGAGATTGCATTATCACCACAGGAAGGCTAATGTCATAGCAGACGCATTGAGCCGTAAGAGCCACGTCAATACTCTAATGATGGGAGGAATACCCAATGAGTTAGCCGAGGACCTTCGAGAGCTATGTTTGGAAATAGTACCGAGAGGCTATGTAGCAGCATTGGAGATTCGGTCACGCCGATGGACAAAATCGAGAAGCCCAAAAGGCGGATAAGGAAGTTGCCTCTATAAAGGAGAAAATGAGCAAAGGAAAGGCTAAAGGATTTCGTGAGGACGAGCACGATACCCTATGGTTTGAAGACCGTGTTTATGTGCCCAATGACCCGAGAGATCGGGAAGTTGATTTTACAAGAAGCCCATGATTCACCCTATTCGATTCACCCAGGAAATACCAAGATGTATTTGGATTTGAAGAATGCTTTACGGTGGACCGGAATGAAGAAGGATATTGCGGAGTATGTAGCAGTTTGCGATGTATGTCGAGAAAGTAAAGCGGGGCATCGAAGCCGGCGGGATTGTTACAACCATTGCCGATACCCGAATGGAAGTGGGATAAACTAGGCATGGATTTTATCACAGGATTGCCAAAGACTCGTTCAGGATATGACTTGATTTGGGTTATAGTCGACCGTTTAACAAAGGTAGCTCATTTTATTCCAGTCAAGACTACCTATAGCGAGTGCTAAGTTGGCAAAGATATACATGACCAGAATTGTGTGCTTACACGAGTTCCGAGGAGCATCGTATCGGATAGAGGAACCCAGTTTACCTCGAAATTTTGGAACCCGGTTACACGAAACATTGGGAACCCGATTGGAATTCAGCACGACTTTCCACCCATGCACCGATGGACAGACCGAGAGAGTCAATCAGATTTTGGAAGACATCTTTGAGAGCTTGTGCCCTAGATTATGGATCTAGCTGGGATGACAATTTGCCGTATGCAGAATTTTCCTACAACAACAGTTACCAAACCAGCTTGAAGATGGCACCTTCGAGGCTTTGTATGGAAGAAGGTGCAGGACACCATTGTTATGGGACGAACCGGAGATCGTCATTGTTCGGACCAGATTTGATTAAGGAGTCCGAGCAGAAAGTTAAGTTGATTCGAGACGAGCTCAAGGTAGCCAGTCCGGACAAAAGAGCTATGCCGATTCAAAGCGCCAGCGATTGAGTATGAAGTTGGAGACAGTATATCTCAGAGTATCCCCGCTTCGAGGAGTTAAGCGTTTTGGAGTTAAAGGAAAGTTAGCACCCCGTTTCGTTGGACCGTATAAGATTTTGTAACGCATGGGAGAAGTTGCTTATAAGTTGGAATTGCTAGAAGGACTGTCAGGAGTTCATGATGTATTCCATGTTTCTCAGTTGAAGAAATGTCACCCCGAGATAGCAGAGGTACCGTTAAGAGACACAGTACCATTGGAAGCAATTCAGTTGAAGGATGATTTGACATATGAGGAGAAACCGGTTAAGATTCTCGATTATGCCCAGTGAGTTACCCATAACAAGGTTATCAAGTTTTGCAAAGTTCAAAGGAGCCACCACACTGAGGATGAAGCCACACAGGAAAGAGAGGAAGTTTTGCTCAAGGACCACCCTCACCTATTTTCTAGCCAACCCGAATCTCGAGGGCTTAGATTCATCTTAAGAGGTAGGTTTGTAACATCCCAAATTTTCAATTTGGAATGTTATACATTAGATCATCATGCATATCATATTTTCTCGCATTTTCCGATCCTAGAAAATTTCACGCAACTCAAGGACCCTCGGAGAGAGTTGGAAGTTTCATTATTTTCATATTTGGGATTTCTCAAATTTTGGAAATAGGATCATTGGATTTATTTAATTATCTTCATAAAGTTTTTCCTATAAAATCTCAAGAGAGGGAATAACATGACTTTCCCAATATTTAGGAAAAACGAAGATATTTTAAATAAATCAAATTTGGGTTTTGAAGATTTATTTTGCTTAGGCAAAAATGAGCATTTTTAAATTTTATTCGCATGTTGCAGTTTTTAAAAGTTCATTTTGTTCGACTCATTTTTAGGAGTCGGAGAAAATTTGTTTTATTTAATTTGGAATTCATTTGGTATTTTTTTAATTCGTTTTGGTTTAATTTTATTTTAAAAAAAATAAAACGCGCCCCCCCCCTGGACCGAGGCCCAGCCGGCCCAGCCAGCCAGGCCCCAGGCCCAGCGCCCCCCCCGGCCCACCTCCCCCTCCTCCCTCAAGCGTCACTTGGCGGACTCCGCCGCCGCCTGGCCGCCGCCTTGAGTCCGGCTCGCCGGGACCCCGTCGCCCCTCCCCAAGGAACCGCCGCCCTCCCCTTTATAACCCGCCGCCCCCCCTCTCCCTCTCACATCGCCGCCGAGCCCATCCGAGCCGCCACTGCCGCCCGACGCCGCCCGCCGTCTCCCTCGTCGCCGAGCACCCCGCCGCCGCCCGAGCCCTGCCGACCCGCCCGACCCGCCGGAGACCCGCCGGAACCCCGCCGGCGAGAGCCACCGGAGGTAGCCGCCCCGCGCCGCCCGATCCGGTTTTCCCCATATAACCGACCCGGTTTTTATTTAAAAAAAAAGAGATGTTCGTTTTTTTTTTAAAAAAAACCTAGATTGGTTTTATTTTTTTTGGTTTTCTTATTCAGTGAACGTTCACCGACCCGTTCGTTTCAATGAACGTGTTCGTTGGATTAGTTACGTTAACGAACGTCCGTTATTTAGTTCGCTCGCCGTTTTTTCTTTAAATCGGATTTAATCCGTTATTTTTGATTCGATTTACGATCCGATTTTCAAAACTGTTTTATTTCTTGCTCGTTTATCGGAATCGGGTGATTCAGCGCTGGAGTTTCAGAATGTGAAACCGCCGTTCCGACTAACCTATTTTCACAGAGTTTTGCTACTGTGAGAGTTTTACCTAATTTCAGATTGCTAAACCGAGTCGTTCTCTCTCGAGTTCCGACTTTCGATACTTTATTTGATTCGATTCTTTTGCCACCAGGGTTCTTAAGTTGAACTATCTGGTTAGATCTTTTATTCGAGATTTCCTGTGCATTAGATGAGTACTTATTGTATGCTTGTTGTTTGTCTGCGTTAGATCACCCGGTGCGCCGCTTGTTATTTCAATCTCTAGGACTCGCGGATCATCGGCAAGGCAAGTAACACTTTGATCATACTTTTCTACTACCCGGTTTTATTGCATTAGATCAAACCCCAAACACTTGCATGATTAGGATCTAATCAAATTGTGGGATGGGAAGTAGATTGAGGTAGTACCTATTACCCGATTACTTATGAAACCTTGGGAGTTACTTCTACGTTTGCTTGATTATGCCATGCTATGCTAGTAGACGTGGATTGGGTGAGTGAATATCCATGACAGATGTGAGATTGTTAATTAATGGTTTATCTAAGGTGGCAACTTAAACACACATCTGGGTGGATTGAGGCACCTGGTTTCTATCAGATTTGCCTGTATTTCTTCGGACCGCCACCCGTGCTCTAAGGGATCATGAGATTTTTCAAACTAGAAACTTCCGTGTGCAGCCACAAGCCAATTATGGGCTCTGGCGTAGTTGACTAAGTTGTGCGAACTCTTACGGGTAGGCTAGCTGATGTAGGGGATGTAGGTTGGTACGGTCTACCCACATGTAAGGTGCTAAGCGCTTCGAAAGACTATGTCTCGGTCATCCGTTTCTCAAACACCATGTAGTGCGAGAACCAAGCGGAGGCGATCGAGTCTTGTGGGGAAAAGTGCGCAAACCTCTGCAGAGTGTAAAAACTAATCATGATTAGCCGTGTCCCCGGTTATGGACGTTTTGAGTATCTAGTACCTGAATATCATATGAATCTCAACATGTTACTTCTAATAATAAAGTTATTGGGTTTTAATGAGTACTTTTTAATTGGGATTGAGGATGTCATCAACCATTCTCAATGTTTAACAACCACCATGATAGTTAAATAAAATTATTCCTTTGATGTAGGGAAAAATCAGCTTTATGCAAAAATGTAACCGTGAGAGCCTTACCACCAGCCAAATATGCATGTAGTGTAGGCTTGTTGCTTCATTGTTCTCTATGTGTTACATTGCCATATTCCATGTCTTGACCCGTTTTGGGCTGCAACTTTTCATGTTGCAGACTTTTTCATTTACGAAGTAAGATGTTAGGTCGTGGTTCTATACTCGGTGATGCCGTTGGAGTTGATGGACTCACTCGTTTTCCAAGCCTTCGCTGTTATTATTAGATGGCCTTAAGCCATATTATTGTATTAAGTTCCCTTGTGGACAACGATGTAATAAGTGTGTGATTGCTACTCTGCTATAAATCCTTCGAAGTACTGTGTGGTGTCAGCATTACTGATCCAGGGATGACACTGAGCACAGAGCGCTAGATCCATTCGGGTCTGGTCGCGACACATAGAGTGGTCACTAAATTAGCAGAGGCACGCTAAAGCCATGTCCGCGATGAAAAACAATTGCATGGTTTAATCCCCTTTAATAGGAATGTACAATGAGATGAATGTACACATTTTAACTTGATAGTATAGAGTCTCATTTAAAAATATATGCAGGCAAGCACGTGTGATAATAAATGAAATATTCTTTAGCCCCATAAATGGTGTGTTGCTTTGTGTACAATGAGATGATATATACACATTCTTATTTGGTTGTATAAAGTCTCGGATGGTATGAGAGACCCGTTGAATCCATGTGGACATTGAAAAGAAAATCCATAGTTTGTTGGTTTAGTTGTGGGAATAATCTCCTTCAAGAAAAAAAACGGTGGCTTCTATATACAATGAGACGTATATGCACATTTTAATTTGGTAGTACAGAGTTGCATCCGAAACAAATCCATGATTGGCTTATTAGTTGTGGGCAGACATATATTGAGCAAATTTAATTTCCTTTAATAGAAGAAAAAATGGTGGCTTGTCGTCCCGATGATAAAAGACCACTATGGGCAAGTACATATAATAATAAACATAATCTCCTTTAGTCGAAAAAATGGTGTCTTGTACACATTCTAATTTGGTGGTGTAAGCCCCGTTCAAAACCTCTGGCAGATTTACACATCGTCACAGTAATGTGACTTGATTAGTCTGTGTTGATTTATAATCTATGTTGTTTTAGGCTTCCACCACGGCTGAGCATGAGAGGACCTCGCATGCAGTTGTGGAAACTTCTGTCAAAGGTGGGCGTGCAAGACAAAGGAATCCACTATTTTTCTCTCTCACAGCTCAGCCTACTCTCAATCCTCCACTTCATTTGCTACACTGACGCCGTGGCCTCTTTTTGTAACACGTAGCTCCGCTAGTGCTCGCATGGATGATCCCGTGAACATTAGCTCTGATGAAAGTGTGGACAGCAGCTCCGCTGAAGCCGTGGACACAATCTCTAATGAACATGTGGACACCAGCTATGATGAAGGCATGGACACCAGCTCTGATAAAGGTGTTTTCAACAATGCTAGACATGAGTTACGCACAGGAAGATAAATGTATCTACAACCACAAACAATGCACATGCAGAAAAGGAGAGCAAACCTTGAGGAGCAGAAACGAGCTGCAGGTCTAGGAACAGAGCATTTCGTCTAACCTGCAAAACAAACACAGACAAAATTGCAAGAACACAGGCACAACTATGCAGACATAAAGCATATCTATCTATCAGCACATTAAAACATGTCTGAATGGCCATACAATACAAACAGAACAACAGGACGACATCACAATAATACCTTTAATCTAAGAGAATAATACTAAAGAAATGATTTGAAGGAGAATAGAGCTATAAAGTTTTTATTAATCGATGAGTAGACTGGTTCTCTTCCCAATAATAAATATGCAGAAACTGAGGAAGATGGTCACCGATCAATTTGATATGATGTGCTTTCTGCCAAACTAAGAGATACAACCAGCCAATATATTTTTAGCTCCATTACATGAATCTGATTGTAAGCTAATCCATCATCAGCACACAAGGGAACATCCCATGGTATATGCACACAGAGGCAGCATCATACGCAAAACGCATCACTCATAAGAAATATAAAGAAATAAGCTAAGGAGCAGTGCATTACCAGAAGGAAGAAGCACAACCAGGGCAGCAATGAGCAAACGACAACCTGAGAAGAAAAATGGCGGATCAACTGCGTGGCAGTAGGCTATAGATAATCAACAACCTGTGAACTGAGAGTAAATTCATAACATAGTGTTCCAAACGAACTTCAGACAACAAAATTTACATTTTGAAAAGAAGAAACAATTTGAACTTTGCTAGGCCAAACAAAAAAGGAAGATCGTGATAATATTTAGATGACAATTGAGATGGTTAGCTACATACGTCATTTGATAGCTCACTGCCCATCTCCATGGTACGCAAGCACAGAGGAATGAATTCAGTTTGCAGGAGAACGCCGATAACCTCAGTATCAACAACCTGCATGTATAATAAGAAGGTCAAAAGGCTTCTTCGAAAAACAAGAAAACATTTGATATTCGAAATCGTATGCAGCTATTCGAAAAGCAAGAAGAAAACATTAGATAGAAAAGCCAACACCGAAAGCATGACAAACACATGACAACATATATTCTGAAATTACATAGCAGAACTGGGTAGAGAAGTAAGTCCGTCTCAGATGCTACATCGACAAAACAAAGGAATCAAGTTTTGCTCGAGTTGAGACTTGAATCGGCAGCCTTCACACCTACCTTGCTCTAAATTAATCAAAATAAATAAGAACATGTGCAGCACAGTAGCAGCTGCAAACACGAGACATGCATTTCATCGGTTGGCAATGGAAGCATCCATCATATTCATACATACGTGTTTATTTATAAGCACTCCACTTCTCCGCCTCACACCGTTGACCTCCACCTCAATAACCTGGTTAATCAACAACACATGATCCATGGGGTGATGATAAACCTTGTATATATCTGAAAATTGATGGGAGGCAGTGTGGAGTATTAGCTCTCTGACCTCTGACGGGCCGATGAGCCAATGGAAGAAGGATGGTGAGGGAAGCGTTGAACACCTAGGCCCAACGCCGGAAGGGAGCATCCAGAGGAGCACCTCACGAACGATCTCCTGCTGCTGCGCGTGCAAGCACCTCGCATCCCGCCTTCTCCTCATCCTCGCCGGCCAGCTCTTCTTCCTTCCGGCGAACTTCTCCATCTTGCGCGCGAACATCCCATGAACACGTGCTCCAGAGGCTCGTCCCTATAGTCTGTCTTCTCCACCATTGGCCGAGGCCTAATTTGTCCTAGCAAAAGAAATCGCATCATGAGCAAAAGAGCGAACTCGCAACTAACATTTCAAATCGAGATTTATCCATTAGCAATCCCAAAATATATAAATAAAGGAGCTTCTAATTGGCCACCTGAGTATTTCGAGCTGTGCTGGAATCCATGGGTAGAGCAATTGGTGAACAAGAAACACAGATAGGAACAGTCGAAGTGGTGAGGCCCGCACCTTGGGATAATCTGAAGAAGCAGAGGCATACTATGAACCTGAGAAGCACCTGCCAGGCTAAACTTGCTCCTCCTGTTCCCCTAACTACCACCGTAAATTTATCTTCATTAGGAGCAAGCTTCATAGCCACCTGCAATGTCCTCACATATGGGTAATTCGTCAAAGAGGCCATCAAAAAAATCACCAAAGAAAACACATAAATGAGAGGTAAGCTTACCAAAATGTTGGAAGCTAACATATAATGGGGATAGCTCAGACCTCGATCTCCTCGTCCAGATGCGCTGGTGGCGATGTCGCATAAGCGTCTTTGTCGGGCTGTTTCTTGACCCCTGGCGATAGGTGCTTCACCCCGACCCGAACTTGCCTCTTCTCCGCACATGCCCCCGCCTCAACTTAGCGTCATGTCATTCACGAGCCGCTGAGGAAGGAGGAATCTAGGCCGGCTGGAACCGGTGGAAGCCGTCATGGAGGAGCTCGGAGAGTGCCTTCGCGGTGGTAGAGGCACAGCTCAGGGCCGAGGACCTCGCTGGCATGGGCGACGGGTCCGCTCGCCCTTGCTCCTCTTGAAGGAAATATGCCCTAGAGGCAATAATAAAGTTATTATTTATTTCCTTATATCATGATAAATGTTTATTATTCATGCTAGAATTGTATTAACCGGAAACATAATACTTGTGTGAATACATAAACAAACTAAACGTCACTAGTATGCCTTTGCTTAACTAGCTCGTTAATCGAAGATGGTTATGTTTCCTAACCATAGACATGTGTTGTCATTTGATTAATGAGATCACATCATTAGGAGAATGATGTGATTGACTTGACCCATTCCGTTAGCTTAGCACTTGATCGTTTAGTATGTTGCTATTGCTTTCTTCATGACTTATACATGTTCCTATGACTATGAGATTATGCAACTCCCGTTTACCGGAGGAACACTTTGTGTGCTACCAAACGTCACAACATAACCGGGTGATTATAAAGGAGCTCTACAGGTGTCTCCGAAGGTACATGTTGGGTTGGCGTATTTCGAGATTAGGATTTGTCACTCCGATTGTCGGAGAGGTATCTCTGGGCCCACTCGGTAATGCACATCACTATAAGCCTTGCAAGCATTGCAACTAATTAGTTAGTTGCGGGATGATGCATTACGAAACGAGTAAAGAGACTTGCCGGTAACGAGATTGAACTAGGTATTGGATACCGACGATCAAATCTCGGGCAAGTAACATACCGATGACAAAGGGAACAACGTATGTTGTTATGCGGTTTGACCGATAAAGATCTTCGTAGAATATGTGGGAGCCAATATGAGCATCCAGGTTCCGCTATTGGTTATTGACCGGAGACGTGTCTCGGTCATGTCTACATAGTTCTCGAACCCGTAGGGTCCGCACGCTTAAGGTTTCGATGACAGTTTTATTATGAGTTTATGCGTTTTGATGTACCGAAGGAGTTTGGAGTCCCGGATGAGATCGGGGACATGACGAGGAGTCTCGAAATGGTTGATACGTAAATATCGATATATTGGACGACTATATTTGCACATCGGAAAGGTTCCGAGTGATTCGGGTATTTTTCGGAGTACCGGGGAGTTACGGGAATACGGGGAAGAGTATTGGGCCTTAATGGGCCTTAGTGGGAAGGAGCCAGAAGGTGGCGCGCGCCCCTCCCAAGCCCGGTCCGAATTGGACAAGGGGTTTGGGGCGCGGCCCCCATTTCCCTTCCTTCTCCACTTCCCTCCTTTCCTCCCTTCTCCTAGTTGGACTAGGAAAGAAGGAGTCCTACTCCCGGTGGGAGTAGCACTCCCCTTGGCGCGCCCTCCTCCTAGGGCCGGCCTCCTCCTCCCTTGCTCCTTTATATACGGGGGCAGGGGGCACCCCATGACACACAAGTTGATCTTCGTGATCGTTCCTTAGCCGTGCGGTGCCCCTCCACCATATTCCACCTCGGTCATATCGTCGCGGAGTTTAGGCGAAGCCCTGCGCCCGATAGAACATCATCATCGTCACCACGCCGTCGTCTTGATGGAACTCATCCCCGACACTTTGCTGGATCGGAGTCCGGGATCGCCATCGAGCTGAGCGTGTGCTGAACTCGGAGGTGTCGTACGTTCGGTACTTGGATCGGTCGGATCGTGAAGACGTACGACTACATCAACCGCGTTGTCATGACGCTTCCGCTTAGCGATCTTCAAGGGTATGAAGATACGCTCCCCTCTCGTTGCTATACATCACCATCATCTTGCGTGTACGTAGGAAATTTTTTGAAATTACTACGTTCCCCAACACCTCTCCCGTCCATCGCCTCGTTGTACCTACCTCTCCTTCCTTCTCTCTCCCTCTCATCTGCTCGAGCGCCACCGCCGTCGCCCTTTACCTGTAGGTCGGCTCCCCTCCAGAGTTAACTGGCTGGATCCGGAGGCCGGGAAGGAGGAGAGTAAGGGGAGGAGGCGCTGAAGGCGGAGGGGGCGAGGCGCCCGTGAGGGACGGGGAAAAGGAGGAGGCGGCGGCGGCATGAAGAAGAGGAGCCGAATGAGGAGCAGGGATGGATAGCCCGCTGAGGCCGCCGTCGGCCGCACGACCGCAAGAGCCGCCGTCCGCCGCACCACGAGGAAGAGGTGGAGTGCAGCCTCCGAGGCAACGCGCCTGAACCCCAGCTTCGTCGCAGCTCTCGATCCAAGAGCGGATAGAGCAGCGGCCAACCTCCAGGTCGCGCCCGTCCTCGCCGGCGCAGGCCGACACCGGTCATTCTCTCTCCCTCCCTCTCATCTTCCTCTCTCTCTCTCGTAGGGTTCACGCAGGAGGAGGGGACTGGGGTGTGCACTTGGCCCCGGCGTCATGGATGGAGAAGCCATCCGCGCTTTGAACCGAACCCCCTGCACCTGGTCTCGGGTTTGCAACTCGATGCCGCCACCGAGCAAGCAGGTGAATATGACAATACCACTTGTTTCCTAGGGCAACCGGTGGCGGCATCGAGTTGCGGGTTTTATTCCCAGTACACTGGCTCATACCTCTACGTCTAATGTTCAAATCTAAAATGAAGCAACTATTTTTTATTCCCAAAGCGAACAAAAAACAGACCTTAAAAACGTCCAAGTAACATATAAAAGAATAAAACAGGGGAGATTTTGGTCGGTGGACCAAGGCCCTACTGATCTAGAAGGGGAAGTGAGTAAAAAGCATTATCATTAATCGAACCATGAACACATGATAGATGGAAGTGAGCAAAAAGAATTTATCATAAAATAAACCAGGACGTATTAATCGGAGGGACGAAATCGAGCTTTCATCACTTGAATTTGGCTGGAGTTCAAGTCCATTTTCAAGATAAAGGAAGTTCAAATCACGTGAACAATTGCAAGCTTGGACCAAATATTATGCGACATGTTGGGATATACCGAGCGCTCGGAGGAACAAAGGTATCAAATATTAATGACATGAGTGAACTACTGGACATATCTTCAAGGTGGGGATAGACCAACAAAAAACAGGATGGAGCAAGCTAATAATAACAATTTAGCAAAAAAACACATTTTTGAGAGCACAAGATTCACAACAGATCAATGTACATCTAAGAAAAACTAAGAAAACAACATTTTCTCTCAAGATCAACATAGCAGAGTAGAAAATCACATCGTTCTTCCACCCATTTTGCTTGTGGACCTTCCCTATCTGAACATATTGTTACTTGCATTACACTGCCTCTTTTTAATAGTTGACAGCAATGATCTGTGTAGGTAGTAGATGTTCCTTCCCTACTTTACACATTGTATATCAAAAAAATTAGCCTCTTGAAGAAGCGGGGAATCCATAACATAAGGGGATTTCACTTGTAGACTATGCATCACCGAGTGAATTAACAAATCAAGACTGAATGTACATGAGCTCTAAACCTGAACTTGCACACATTTTCTTATATATTTCATCCTAGTTTTTCTGATTCAGTGCGTCACTAATTTGGTCCAGGATTTATTTGCTTAGCAAGGCTTATAGCAGTGAAATAAACCGCATACTAAAACCATGGTTTGACAGCTAGGCAGGGTAAGCAAACGTTTTCATGTAAGTAGACAATCTAAAACCAAGGATGCCATCATAATAACTAAAGGGTAAAAGAAATTAAGAGGTAAACATACAGGGGTATACAAATAAGGTTGAAGCATTCTTTGGGCACTTTGGTAGCTGTGAATCTCTTTGTGAAATCATATTGAATAGGACTGTTTTTTAATGTAAGCGAGACAGAAGCTTTACTATTTAACCCATATAACACACCAATAGTTCATAAACACACACACGATCATGCACAGAGGACAACACCCAAACAACAATCTTTATGTGATATTTACATTTTCCTTGAAAATTATTTTCTTTTATTTTTCGTTTAAGTAGTTGTGAACCAAGTTGTCCGTTGCCACATTTAAAAAATAAGAACATGGCAAATAACTTTGTAGCACAAAGAAAATGGATCAACTATCCTCTCATCTTTGGATCCATGATACATCCTATTTTCCATTGGAACTGGACATTCTTAAAACCTTTGAAAAGAACATGGACGGCCAAGAATCCATGAGGAAGAGTACACTACCAGCAACAAACATATGTAAACTAAGTGGAAAAAATGCGGCACAATGAAAAGGGGGGAGATGAACCTATGCACACAAATATGTAGTCAACAGAAAAGGCAACCATTCATAAATTCATCTAGCTAAAGCAAAGCATAATTCAGACTAATCAAGATGCCCTTGAGCGACACAACAATGAATTAAACAAAAGAGAAAACACCAAGATAGTAGAAAACAATGGAAGGCAGGTGAAGCACAATTATACCGATGGACCTGAAGGCACACGCAATGTAAAATAGAGGACCATTGAAATAAAATACTCCTCCATCCGCAACCACGAAGAACCATGCAGAGCGAGAAGCAAAGCGAGGGACATGACTGAAAGCAAAGGAACGCAAAGGAACCGCCTATCCTCCCAAATATTGCAAGCGGACTTGTATCGGATAAAATGAGTCCCAAAAAGCAATTGAGAACATGTTAGTTGTCACGATCCACAGTTCTACTATTCCACAATGTTTGTGTCCTTCACATTTATTTGCATTCGGTACTTAGCAAAATCCATGACCTCTCGACTTGAAACTAAAATTTCAGATTTCTAATTCTAAATGGGCCATGCTATTTATTACCGCTTATTCAAAGAAGTGTAAAGTGGTTGACTTGGGTTTGGAAAAGATACCGAAGGAAGTCTTGTGGAGCATATGGATGCAGCTCTATGTTCGATGTCGATATAATCCTTACTTTTGGTGGTGTTTCCATGGGTGATAGAGATCTTGTCAACCTCTTGCTTGGCAAAGATATGTAAAATTCACTTCGAAAAGGTTACCTACAAATCAGCCTTATGATGTATTCTTTTCCTGTATGCTGTTGGATAAGCATAGAAAGCAGTCATGTTTGCTCAAACCTAAAGTTACTAACAAATGTAAACATAAACTCATCATCTAATAACAAGAGATTACATCAATAAATTATAGTAAAAGAGATTATGTGTGCAGATATGATGCCATTTGATGTGATGATAAGAAGTGCACATCAAGTTGTCTCTTTCTTTTCTCACAAAGCAAATAACGCCAGGATAATCTTCAGTAAGAAGAGAACAAAGAAATCCTGCCTTAATTGATAAATAATAATACAACAATCAGAATATAAAAAACCTTGACTCCAAAGAGCATTGTGTTGTCCCTTATGATTATAAGCCAAGCAAAATAACATGGGCTCTTTAACCCGCCCCATAAAAAATGCACTATAATTTTAACAGATTGGTAGAAAGAAGAAGGAAAGTAACCCGCAACACAATTATGAGGTCACCTACCAATTTTCTACAAAACAGAGACGAACATTCATAGGAGAGAGAGTTAGTCACCTTGTTCTTCACCAAATTCTTTTATTGGATTCTCCTGTTCATCTTCTTACTCAGATCTGGAATATTGTGGTCTTTAGATAAATTGTATACCAGGAAATCAAGACCAAGGACAAGAAATAAAGAGGTAAAGAGAGAGAACCTAAAAGCGTTTTGCCGAGAACCGCATCTTGCTGCTGTTACAGGTTTTATGGCAGCACCCAACCACTACAAAGAAAAATTCAGGAACATCTATGCCACATAGAGCCAGTGGAATAAGATAGAGTACATGAAGAAAGGGGAACAAAGAGATGTGGGGATGGTAAAAATACCTCACGAACGGAAATTCTAGATGTGTCATTGGCAACGCAACATCACTTGCCATGCAAATCCACTTGAAGGCAAAGGAGTCCGGCGGGGAGTCCGCAGCGGCAGCTCCATGGCTGGGCCGAGCCGATCCGCCTCCTGGCTCGCATCCGCTGCTTCCCTCCTCGGTGAAGACGCTGGTTGAGCTCCTCCTCCCTACCTTCCTCGCACCAAGGTCTCTCCTCCTCCAGCGGCTTCCTCAAAACACAGGGCAGATGAGAACCCAGCGAGGTGGTGGATCTCATTGAAACGGATGGCGGAGCCCCTAGGTTCTGTGTGGTGAGGGAGGGAGGGGAGAAGGGAGGAGGAAGGAGAGGAGTTGCGGCTGTGTTGATTGGGAGAATGGGCTAGGGTTTCCCACCAATGGCGGCTGGCCGAGAGAGATGAGGAGGGAGGAGCGGCGGGCGAAGGGATTGGGTGTGGCAGCGTGGGGCGGGAGAGCAGTGCGGGCCTCCATGAGATGGCACGGCGCATGCTGTGAGGCGGGAGATGGTGTTTCTGTACCTCGAATCAGTTCACCCAGCCAACGCGGGCGCTACAAGAGCCCATCGGTCATTGGCTATGCAAAGTCATCGTGAAGTAAAAAAGAGCAATGAAACAGCCAGTGAACATCCAACGCCTGGAACGAAGTCAAAGATCGGACTTCCCAAGATAGGACGGCCAACCATGCCTGCCCATCGAGGGAGCGTCGTCGATGCGAGTTGCCCAGCCTCTTTATCTGTTTAAATGCCAAATTATGCTATTGATATTTTGAACTTGCTCTTTATTTTCTAATTTGAAATTGGATGGAATTGACAGCACAGTTATCATCTTTGGTTATACACGTGCAAAACATGTCATCTCACTGCTTTGTTTCAGGGTGATACGCCTGATGGCATGCACAAGTCTGCTGAAGGTTGTGCGACAAACCCAACATATATTGCAGCAAAGAAGGCGAGACAACCCCAAAGTCTTGTCTTGATGCAGTGTTCAAGTTACTTGAGACTATTAGTCAGACAATCTCACAGAATTCATTGTCTGAATCAGTTCGACCTCTTCAGTCCCAAGTTCTAGCAGAAAGGCATTTTGCAACTCAACTTCGACTTGAAGTCCTATCTTTAAGAAAGATTGCGGAGAACACCAATGAGAACCTCATCGCTAAACAGCTACACCTGGAAGCTATGACCGACATGCTAGGCCGGTCTCACAGCCTTGCTTTCGGCTGACTTGTGGCAGTTCCCATAAAGGCTAACCTTTCTTGAACTGTCTTGGAAGTGGGCTCGGTTCAAGATAATTTTGTTCTGTTTGCAATGGTGCCTTGTTTTTGTAATCTGCTTCTTCGTTGCGCTTTATGATCACTGGTGGCGAACTTCGATGCCCAGTGGATGTAATATACCATAAATCCTTTATTGTATACTGTTGGTTTACTCTTAGTTACTATGCTGTAATTTCTTTATTGTATAAAGTAGGTTTGTTCTTAATTCCTACTAGTTATTGCCATCATTCGCTATCTGAAAAAAAATCAGATGTAGTCGATCGCGTAAACATTCGCCTCTAACGGGCCTGGTGTTTAGCGGGCCACAATTGGTCGGCTGCATCATTCTGGGCCCGAATGATTGGGGTCTTCACACTTTGCGCGAGGCCCACAACTTACACCGGCCTATATTTTAGTTGGGCCTTTTGTGGACCCAGCGCTTAGTTTGGCCCAGGTAGCGTTGGGCCATTAACAGGCTGATTTTTTACTGGCCTGTTACAGCCCAGATAAAACCATGGGCCTTTAGCAGGCCGAAATGCATATTGGGCCTCAATTTTCACCAGTCGTCGACGGGCCTTCAAAGAGGTGAAATATAAACCGGCCTTTTGGGCCGGTTATATCACGGTAGTTACCAGGCGAAACATATCTCGGCCTTAGTTGGCCCATCGATATCATGGGCCTTTAAGAGGCCGAAAGCTTAGTACTGACATCAACGGGCGAATTATGCGACAGGCCTTTAACAGGCCCAAAGTCACGTTGGGCTTAACAGTTGCCACCTTTATCATGGGCCGTTAGTGGGCCCAATGTCCCGTCGGACCATATATGGCCCATGGGCAGCACGGGCCATTCCCAGGCCGAGAGTCACACCGGGCTAAAATGGGCCCATGTCTACATCGGGCCTCTAACAGGCCGAAAGTCACTAGGCTGTAATTGGGCCCAAATATTCGGCAAACAATTAACGGGCCAGATCTGGCTTCGGGCCGTAAATGGGCCCAAATATTCGACGAACAATTAACGGGCCAGATCTGGCTTCGGGCCGTAAATGGGCCTTTATTAAGCAGGCCGTTATTGGGCTGGCTCACTAGTACCTCAGTAAGTACTATGGGTCTTTGACTGGTCCGGCCTTTTTAACTTATATGGGCCTCTTTGGGCCGTGCTACGTGTCGACGTATCATAGGCGCTTTGGGTCCAATGAGTGGATGACCTCTGTCCCAACAGTGAGCCGATACGTGTTTCCTCCAGCCAATGATGATTTTACATGTGGAAAATTCCCATTGGTTGGGGCTATTAACGGGTTATCGGATCCAAAACCGGACCCGATAGCTTGGCGTTCCGTTATGGTCGATGCCACGTGTCGGTCACCCTTGACGAAAGCACTTCTGTGACGCGCGATTTATCATCATGGAAGTGGACACTTCCGTGATGATAATTTTGGTAATGTCATGGAACACTTCTACGGCACCACATGTATGACTATCTTGATTCTGTCATAAAATTGTCATGGATGTACATGCATGACAAAAAACGCGACCTACTGCGACAAACACGTATCATCACGAAAGTGTATTTTTTTGTAGTGATACTCCCTAGCTGCTATTAGTCTTCATGATTTCACTATATTGCTTACGTGACTATGGCTTGTCTAGTGTAGTTCATCTTACGCTGCATATCATATAGGTTCATTCTTACCGTTTGTCTTCGAATACCTCATGTTTTGAAGACTTTCATAAAACTCGCCTATTCACCCCCTCTAGTCGATAACTAGCACTTTCAATTGGTACCAGAGCAAGGTCTCCTTGTTTTGTGTGATTTAGTTTAACCACCTGGACTTTTACCTATGTCGAGTGCACGGATAATCAAGGTCTCCCGTTGCGTGCCCAGTCTTTGATGGCAGTGATTACCCCTACTAGAAGAATAAGATGCGTATGCATCTTGAAGCCATTGACATCGACCTCTGGTATGTCATCAGGACAGGCGTTCCCAAGGTCGGTGAAGGTGTCACCGCTGCTGATGTCAAGAGGTTCACGTAATTGGACTCCACTGCAGAGAACATCATATGTGGTTATCTGACGAAAGGATAGTATGGCCATATGACTGCTCTGGAAACTACGAAGCTAGTCTGGGACTGGCTGTCCAAAGTCAACGAAGGTGTCTCAACACAAAGAGACTCAAGGATTGATGTTCTTCGCAATCTCTTCAAAAGCTTCAAGAGAAACAACAATGAGAATGTCCAGCTCACGTTTGATCGCCTTACTGATATCACCAATGAGCTTCGCGCACTCGGCGCCACTGAGATCACCAAGCATGAAATTGTGAAGAAGCTACTGAGATCACTTGACAGCTCATTTGACACTTTGGCCCTGATGATTCAAGAACGCACTGACTTCAAAGATCTCGATCCGTCTGACATACTTGAGTGGCTCAACACACATGAGTTCCAGCTATCTGAGAAGAGAGAGAGATATATGGCCCAAACTATGGCCGATCCCGTGCTTTGAAGGCAAAAGCTATTTCCTCATCTGAAGAAGAATCTGACTGCAGTTCTGGCGATCCTGAAGACATTGACAAAGAGCTAGCAATGCTTGTGAGAAACTTCCAAAAGTTCTCTAAGAAGAATCACTTTGGAAAGTCTTCAAGATCCAGCTAAAGAAATGATAAGGCTTCCTCTCGCGACCATAAGAAGAGAACATGCCACAAATGCAAGAAGCCAGGCCATTACATATCTGAGTGTCCTCAATGGGACAAGGAAACTAAAAAGAAGAAAAAGAGCAAGGAATATTATTCTGACGACAAGAAGAATAAATCTTCAAAGTCTTCATCAAAGTCTTCGTCTCACAACAAGAGCTCATCTGGCAAGGCTCATGCGTTCATTGGCAAGGAGATGGATTCAGAGGAGGAGTCTGCTTCTAAGTAGGCGGAGGTGGAGTCTAAGAAGGAGTCTGATTCAGGCGTGGCGAGCCTGGCTCTACCTTCGTCATTTGTCGCCAAGTCCATCTTCAACACTGAAGACAATGGTCACGTCGCCGATGCTGAAGCTGATGATGAGGACGACTCTACTCCGACCTACTGCTTCATGGCACGAGGTGCCAAGGTAAACTCACGCGGTGCTTACTTTCAAACCTCCAGTGAAGATGACTTTGAGTGTGAATCCAAACCTAGCTATAAAAATCTTGCTAAAATTGCAACTAAACAACAAACTGCTATGGAACAGATTCAAAAGTTGCTTGACAAAAGTGATGACCTATTGGACGCAGAAATGAATTGAACTCAGTCCTTAATCAAAGACATAAAAAATCTTCGTGTTAAGTACGAGGAACTTGAAAGTCGTCATGAAACCCCCTCAGCCACTCATGAGAAGCTTTGCTACGATTATCTTCCAAGGAAGCAAGATCTTGAGAAACTGAGAGTGTCTCATGAAGATCTTCAAACGGAGAATGATTCACTACTCTCCCAACAGATAAATTCAGCT
The DNA here is from genome assembly GCA_021605145.1 of Aegilops bicornis. Taxonomy (NCBI): domain Eukaryota; kingdom Viridiplantae; phylum Streptophyta; class Magnoliopsida; order Poales; family Poaceae; genus Aegilops; species Aegilops bicornis. The sequence goes on along the minus strand of CM038674.1, from coordinate 628,411,772 downwards.
CAGGAAGATTTTGTGCCACCATGTTAAAAATGTCTTGAGCGTGATAATGATGTCTCTGTTGCTGAATGTTCCACTGCTTCTGATGTTGCAATATCTTCAACTGCTGATGTGGTAACTAACCCCTCTACTAAGGATACCACTACTATTGTTGATGAGAATTCTAGGTTGAAGACATTGCTTGAAACATGCATGTACAAAAGCCTCAAAGGGCATCAGAAACTATGTGATGTCCTCAAGAAACAGATTCTGAACCGAAACCCTAGGAAAGAGGGTGTTGAGTTTGAGAGGAAAATGAATGTTGATGGTTCTTACTGGAAGCCTAAGCAGTACCCCAAAACCCCGTGGGTTGCTGCACAGGGCCCTTCACTGGACCCATCCACCTTATCTGGTTTCACATATACTAACCCCAATATCATTGATGAATCCTTTGATTCAAATTATAAGCTGTTTAAGAATCAGAATGGTGAATTGTTTGCCAGGTTTATTGGTACTAACTACAAGAATGGGCCACCTTTGAAGAACATCTGGGTGCCCAAAAAATTTCTTGAGAAGCTTCCCGTAAATGTCATCATGACACCACCAGGGAAGATGAAAAACCCTAGACCAAAGGCTTCATATGGCCCAAAGGCTTCATACAGACAGAGGACCTCACAAGGTCACCCTAACGCCAATGTTTTGCAGGGAAACCGTCATAATACTCATGAATATGAGTGTGTTTCTTCTAACCGCTATGTTCACAAATCAAAGAACTTTTCTGCATATTCTTGTGAGTATTATTCACCTCCTTCAAGACTATTTGCTAGGGCTCCAAAGCCAAAGTTCTCAAATGCTACACTTAGACTCATTGCTTCTAAGCCACCCCTGAAGATGTAGGTGGTTAAGAAGAATTAACTTTCTCTTGCGGGAAAGGTCTCGGCCGGAAATCAAAGACATTTGACGCCAATGCTAGCGACCTAAAACGTCTTGTGGGACGCAAGTGTAAGTGCATCTAGTGCCACCCCTAGTTGGTTTTGGAGTATTGACGACAAACCTGGTTGAGGGACTAATGTGTTTGTGAGAATTGCAGGATAACACAGGTAGTAGTCCCTCATTGATTCGGTTTACCTACTGGAGATGACCCCTAAAATGTATGAATACATTGAAGACAATGGTGGTATGTGAATATATTCACATTGAAGTCTATGACAAGAGAAGGCATTGCATGAAGACTATGGAGCGCAAAGACTTAGTTGTTTTGTTGTTTCCTTTTCTCCTTTGTTGAGTCGTAGGAACCACCGTACTGTTAAGTGGGGTCCCAGTGAACAATGTCAGAGTGACTAAAGTGATGCTCAACCAAATCCTATGTCTTCGAGCGAAGACTATGAGAGCAAATCTTATCCAGAGTCGGATGAGTCAGCTTTGCTTGTAGCCCAAGTCAAGCTGCCGCGCGTGTTTGAAATCTAACCGTTGTGACACGTGTCAGTTCCTTAGTGACCCGAGGTCATTTCGGACAAATCCGGTCGGGTTGCTTAGTGGCTATAAGTAGCCCACCCCCTACACCATGAATAGGTGGCTGCTCAGAGTTAGTGCACTGCTTTTGTCGTTTGAGAGCAACCAACCTCCGAAGAGTTTAAGAGAGAGAAATCCTTGCGAGGACAAAGCCCAAAACACCCAGAGCCTAAAGAGTGTTTGGCATCACTGAAGTCTTTCTGTCCGCGTGATCTAAAGACTTGTTACACTTGAGGACTGTGAATCCTCCAGCCGGTTAGGCATCGCGTTCTGAGCATCCAAGAGTCATTGTGGATTGCCGGTGAATGAAGTCTGTGAAGGTTTGGAAGTCTACCTTGAAGACTTACCAGAGTGATTGGGCGGGGACTAGGTGTCCTTAGCTCAAGGGGAATAAGGTGAAGATGTGGTCTTCTGAGTTGAATCTCAGCCTCCCTAACCAGACGTATAGTTGTCACGGCAACTGGAACTGGTCGAACAAATTCTTGTCCTCCTGAAGCTACTAGTTCTATCTCCCAGTTCTCTCTACTTACCGTTTGTCTTCGTGAAGTCATTGCTTGCTTGCATTATCTGTTTGACTTCACTGTGTGACTACCCTTTCTGATTGGCTTCATACTAACTTCCATCCTGATCATTACTACCTAGCTGCTTATAGTCTTCATGATGTCACTTCATTGAATACTTGACTATAGCTTGTGTAGTGTAGTCTACCTTCCGCTACATACGAATAGTGTTGTTTCTATTGTTTGTCTTTGAAACTCCCATGTTTTGAAGACTTTCATAAAAATCGCCTATTCACCCCCCCCCCTCTAGTCGATAACTAGCACTTTCAATTGGTATCAGAGCCAGGTACTCCCTTGTTCTGTGTGATTCAGTTTAACCACCTGGAGTTTTAGCTATATCAACTGCAGGGATAATCAAAGTCTCCGCTGCGTGCCCTGTCTTCGATGGCACTGATTACCCCTACTGGAAGAATAAGATGCGCATGCATCTTAAAGTCATTGATGTCGATCTATGGTATGTCGTCAAGAACGGCGTTCCCAAGACTGGTGAAGGTGTCACCCCTGCTGATGTCAAGAAGTTCATTCAACTTGATTCAACTGCGAAGAACATCATCTGACCAAAGGACAGTGTGGCCATGTGAGTGCTCTGGAAACGTCGAAGCTGGTCTGGGACTGGCTCTCCAAGGTTAATGAAGGCGTCTCAGAGAGATCAAAGGATTAGTGTCCTTCGCAACCTCTTCAACCGCTTCAAGAGAAATGACAATGAGAATGTCCAGATCACGTTTGATCGCCTCACTGACATCACAAATGAGCTTCATGCTCTCGGCTCACTGAGATCACCAAGCATGAAATCATCAAGATGCTTCTGAGATCTCTTGACAGCTCATTTTACACCCTAGCCCTGATGATTCAAGAAGGCCCTGACTTTAAGACACTCGATCCGTCTGACATACTTGAGAGGCTCAACGCACATGAGTTCCAGCTATCTGAGAAAAGAGATATCTATGGCCCCAACTATGGCCAAACTCGCGCTTTAAAGGCAAAGGTTGTTTCCTCATTTGAAGAGGAATCTGATTGCAGTTCTGATGATCCTGAAGACATTGGAAAGGAGCTTGCTATGCTTGTGAAGAAGTTCTAGAAGTTCACAAAGAAGTAAGGCTTCAGAAAGTCTGAACGTTCCAACTCAAGAAATGATGAAGCATCCACTCATGACCACAAGAAGAGAACATGCCACAAATGCAAGAAACCTGGTCACTAAATCTCTGAGTGTCCACAATGGGACAATGAGAAGAAGAAGAAGAAGAGCAAACAATATGATTCTGATGACAAGAAGAACAAGAAATCCTCAAAGTCTTCTTCCAAGTCCTCTTCCAAGTCTTCATCACACAAGAAGAGTTCATCTGGCAAGGCTCGTGCTTTTGTTGGCAAGGAGATGGATTCAGAGGAGGAGTCTGCTTCTGAGGAGGCACAGGTGGAGTCTGAGGAGGAATCCGACTCTGGCGTTGCAAGTCTGGCTCTAGCTTCAGCCTACGTTGCCAAGTCCATCCTCAACACTGAAGACAATGGATCCGTCACCAACACTGATGCTAATGACAAGGACGACTCCGCTCCCACCTACTGCTTCATGGCACGCGGTGCCAAGGTAAACTCACGCGATGCTTACTTTCAAACATCTAGTGAAGATGACTCTGATTGTGAATCCAAACCCAGCTACAAAACACTTGCTAAGATCGCAACTGAACAACAGAAAGCTATGGAACATATTCAAAAATTGTTAGACAAAAGCGATGATCATTGGATGCTTTGAAATGACCCGATCTCGATCCTTAATTGAAGACATAAAAAATCTTCATGTTAAGTACCAGGAACTTGAAGGTCATCATGAAACACTCTCAACAACCCATGAAAAGCTTTCCTATGATTATCTTCAAAGGAAGCAAGAACTTGAGAAGTTGAGAGCGGCTCATGAAAATCTTCAAAAAGAGAATGAGTCACTTCGCGCTCAACAGATCAGTCCCGCTCAGGAAGGATTTGAACCACCATGTCTAAAATGTCTTGAGCGTGACAATACTAATTCTGTTGCTGAATGTTCTACTGCTGCTACTGTTGCAATATCTTCAACTATCGATGTGGAAACTAACCCCTCTGCTGAGGATGCCACTGTTATTGCTGATGAAAATGTTAGGTTGAAGACATTTCTTGTGATAGGGATGTACAAAAGTCTCAAAGGGCATCAGACACTATGTGATGTCCTCAAAAAGCAGATTTTGAACCGAAACCCTAGAAAAGAGGGTGTTGGGTTCGAGAGGAAAATGAACATTGATGGCTCATACTGGAAACCTGAGCAGTACCCCGAAACCAAATGGGTTGCTGCAAAGGAACCTTCAGTGGATCCATCCACTTTATCTGGTTTCACTTGTGCTAACCCTGTCATCATTGATGAATCCTTTGATGAAACTATAAACTGTTTAAGAATCAGAATGGTGAAGTGTTTGCCAGGTATATTGGTACTAACTGCAGGAATGGACCACCTATGAAGAAGATCTGGGTGCCTAAAAGCTGTCTTGAGAATCTTCCTGTGAATGTCATCATGACACCACAAGGGAAGAAGACAAACTCCAGACCTAAGGGTTCATATGGTCCAAAGGCTTCATACAGACAGATGACTCACCCAAATCACCCTAACGCCAATGTTTTGCAGGGAAATCATACTCAGATGTGTGAATATGAGTGTGTTTCTTCAAACCACTATTTTCATAAAACTAAGAACTTTTCTGCTTATTCATATGAGTATTATTCACCACCTGCAAGGCTATTTGCTAGGGCTTCAAAGCCGAAGTTCTCAGATGCTGCACTTAGACTCATTGCATCGAATCCACCCCTGAAAATGTGGGTGGTTAAGAAGAATTAACTCTCTTTTGCAGGGAATGGTCTCCAGCCGAAAATCAAAGGCGTCTGATGCTATTGCTGGGGACCTAAAACATCTTGTAGGGCGCAAGATAAAATGCCAAACTGAACTTGCTATGCGATCTAGTTTATGAGTCGACTGCCATTTATCCCATCTATTCTAACCTTGATCTGAGCTTTGATGATCTTCTTATCTATAAAATGTTTATGCTTCACAACACTCTTGGTGAAGCCTATCCCCCTAACTCTACTGTAGGGCATGACACCAAAGTCTTCAGAATGGATTATGGACAGTGGATGCACTAACCACATGAATGGTGATCGAAGTCTTCTCATGGACTCAACCTTACGTCCATCTGATAAAAGCCACATCACATTTCCTGACACTGGTAAAAGCAAGGTATTGGGTCTAGATAGAGTTGCAATATCAAGGGATCAGCACATGGATAAAGTGATGCTTGTTGAATCCCTTGGTTTCAACTTAATGTCTTTCTCAATGCTTTGTGACTTAAACATGATTGTGCTATTTGGATAATATCGTTGCCTTGTACTAATGGAATCTAACAAGTCTCTAGTCTTTGAAGGGTATCGGAAAGATGATCTGTACATGGTAGATTTCTCAGCAGGACCACAGATGGCCGTATGTCTTCTAGCAAAAGCTTCAGAGTGTTGGCTCTGGCATCGGAGGCTAGGTCATGCTGGCATGAGGAATCTTTACACTCTCACAAAGAAGAAACACGTCGTAGGCATCGAGGGCGTCGAGTTCAAGAAAGATCATCTATGTGGTGCCCGTGAAGTGGGAAGATGACAAGGGCCAAGCACCCTCGAAGACAATCATGACTACATCTCAACCCTTCGAGCTACTTCACATGGACTTATTCGGTCCTACTCACTACTCTACTCTCACTGCTACTGCTTGTCTCTATGGCTTCATCATTGTTGATGATTATTCAAGATATACTTGGGTGCATATAATTCTCTTCAAGACTGAAGTGCAAGATGTCTTTAGACGCTTCGCCAACCATGCCATGAACAACTATGGCGTCAAGACCATGCACATCAGGAGTGACGACAGCACAGAGTTCAAGAACACCGGCCTCGACCTTTACCTTGATACCTTGGGCATCACTCATGAGTTCTCTGCTCCTTATACACCTCAACAGAATGGCATCATGGAGCGCAAGAACAGAACACTCATTGAAATGGCTCGGACGATGTTTGATGAGTACAAGACTCCAAGAAAGTTTTGGCCTCAAGCCATTGATACTGCATGCCATGTCATCAACCGTGTTTATCTTCACAAGCTTCTGAAGAAGACGTCCTTCAAACTCCTAACTGGTAAGAAGCCAAATGTCAGTTACTTCAGAGTATTTGGTGCCAAGTGCTGGATCAAGGATCCTCATCACACTTCAAAATTTGCACCGAAAGCGCATGAAGGTTTTATGCTTGGTTACGGAAAGGATTCGCACTCCTCTGAGTCTTCAACCTCTTTCACTATAAAGTGGTTGAAACTGTGGATGTCGATTCGATGAGACTAACGGCTGCAAAGAGAGCACCTGCCAACCTGTGCTAGATGAAGTACCTCCTAGTGAATCAATCAAGCAAATGGGACTCGGAGAAATCATACCGTCTGAGGCACAGGCTGAAGATGAACTGATCATTTCTGCACCTAATCAACCTGAAGACAATGCTAAGTCTGAAGCTAATTCTCAAAATGAAGACAATGTTCAGCAAGAGAAAAATCTTCGCCCAGTTCATCCTCGTGTTGCAAATGAAGTACAGATTCAGAAGGTAATTGATAGCATCAATGCACCTGGTCCACTCAGTCGTTCAAGAGCTACTGAAATAGCAACACAGCTAACCAATTTATATGGGCATTTTGCATTCGTCTCAATCTCAGAACCCAAGAAAGTCGATGAAGCCTTCTTGGAACCTGAATGGATTCAAGCCATGCAAGAAGAGCTTCAACAGTTCAAGCTGAACAATGTATGGGAATTGGTCAAGCGTCCTGACCCTCGCAAGCACAACATAATAGGCACCAAATGGATATATCGCAACAAACAAGATGAGCATGGTCAAGTTGTCAGAAACAAAGCACGACTCGTTCCTCAAGGATATACTCAAGTTGAAGGAATTGACTTCGATGAAACATTTGCTCCAGTGGCTAGCCTACGCAAATCATCATAACATCCTTCTGTATCAAATGGATGTGAATAGTGCCTTTCTCAATGGAAAGATTGAAAAAGAAGTGTATGTTGCACAACCTCCTGGCTTTGAAGATCCAAAACATACTGATATGGTATACAAGCTCAACAAGGCACTGTATGGCCTCAAACAAGCCCCTCGTGCTTGGTATGACACACTCAAAGACTTCTTGAAGAGCAAAGGCTTCAAACCTGGTTCTCTAGATCCCACTCTCTTCACGAAGACATATGATGGTGAACTTTTTGTGTGCCAAATCTATGTGGATGAAATTATCTTCGGCTGCACCAACAAGAAATATAGTGATGAGTTTGGTCACATGATGCAAGAGCAATATCAGATGTCCATGATGGGAGAGCTGAAGTTCTTTCTCGATCTTCAAATTCGTCAGCAAAGCAATGGCATCTTCATATCTCAAGAAAAATACCTCAAAGACTGCCTGAGAAAGTTTGGAATGCAAGACTGCAAAGGCAACATGATGCCAATGCCAACCAAAAGTCATCTGAGTCCCGACGACAATGGTAAAGAGTTCGATCAAAAGGTGTACCACTCCATGATTGGTTCTTTACTTTATTTATGTGCATCTAGGCCAGATATCATGCTTAGTGTTTGCATGTGTGCCCGATTCCAAGCGGCACGAAAGGAATCGCATCACTTAGCTGTGAAGCGAATTCTTCGATATTTGGCTTACACCCCAACACTAGGATTATGGTATCCAAAGGGCTCAGAGTTTGATCTAGTTGGATTCTTAGATGTTGATTATGCTGGTGACAAAGTGGATCGCAAGTCTACATCAGGCACGTGTCACTTTCTGGGTCGATCTCTTGTATGTTGGTCTTCAAAGAAGCAGAACTGTGTATCTCTCTCCACTGCTGAATCTGAATACATTGCTGCTGGATCTTGCTGCGCTCAGATTCTGTGGATGAAGCAAACTCTCAAGGACTATGGCATCCATCTAAAGAATGTGACACTCTACTGCGACAATGAAAGCGCCATCAAGATTGCAAACAACACAGTTCAGCACTCGAAGACAAAGCACATTGAAATTCGTCATCACTTCCTCAGAGATCATGTTATGAAGGAAGATATTGATATCATTCACGTCAAGACAGAACAACAGTTGGCTCGTATCTTCACAAAGCCCTTGGATGAGAAAAGGTTTTGCAAGTTGCGGTGTGAACTAAATAACTTGGAACCCTCAAATGTCCTGTGATTAGGCACACATTCTAACACTTATCCATTTGGATGACTTAGATGTGCAACACACGAAGTAATGTATATCTTCAATCAATGAAGACATACACTCTAAGTGTGAATACATTAATGCAGAATTTGACTTCGGAGCGCCACGATAATTGTGCGCCGTGTCTAGGTCTAATACTTCCTATACGGTGGGTAACGCCACCACCAAACTTTTGTTTGAAGTGTTTCTCTTGGCGTCATATTTGCTAAGTCTTCATATTTGATATATCTTCATCCCTGGCTTATATTCAAGTTTATCTTCAATTGGTCGATTTGACCCTATACTAGTTATATACATATCTGTGTTTTTCCCTCTACAACATTCACTTATAGCTATGACTTCTTGCTTGAAACTTTTGATCTAAGTGAATGTGATCGGACCCTAACCTATCTATGCTTCTACCTCAACTCTATCTGTCCAAATCATATGCATTCTATTGAAAACTGTCGATTGTCTTCACTGAGACCTTGTTAGCTGAAGTCAATCTGACAAACATCTATATCTGTTTTTAAATGCTACATCCTTTTGCCTGAAAACCTGAGAATTCGGAACGACCACCCCGACAATCCAGGCGCGCGTGGGAACATGGAACAACTCCCATAGTGTTGCATGCTTGCCACGTGCCTTTCAGATGTGAACCGCCAGGGGCACCTGCGTAATTGCGCTATGTTGTCCCTTTCCTTATAAATACCCATCACATCTCAGTCAAAAAATTCTTCTTCCACCTCGCCACCTCTCGCAAACCCTAGCGCCTCTGCTAGCTCTCGACGACGCCGACGATGAAGCACTTAGCTGCCGCGACTTCTCCGACGTCGTCCTCACGCCGGCCACGGACCTCATCCTCTCCGCCGTCGCCATAGGTGTCCTTCGTCGCCAAGTTAGGGCACGGAAGACCGAATTGCTCGGCCTCCAACTTCGCTCCGTCTAGCAGTTCTTCGTGTGGTAATTAAAAATCACTTTTTACCGTCTTTTCGATCTGATAGATTCGTCCTTCCTTACCAAAAGTGGTTTCTAGATCTCCAAAGTTGAATCTATCTCTTTCTGCATTTGATACAATGCCTAGTCTATTCACTTATACTTCTTTACAAGTTAGATTCCTCACTTGTACTTATTCTTGGATTCGTACAAATCAGGAACCAACTATCAAAACATATAAGTGAATGTCTTCGTGCTATGAGGTCAATGTCTTCTAAACTCATTTATCTTCAAAATCTTCTGAGAATGCATATGACCTCTTCCCCTTCTCTCGCACCTCTAATGTTGTCACATGTACATGTCCGTGGGAGAATCCCTTGGTTCTCATAGTCTGCATTCATTTCCAAAATTCTTACAGAGTCACATCACTTCTCCTGAAGCCAGTTCTTGTCTGACCAGTCGTCGGAAGCCCTTGCAAGTACCGAAGCCTTTCCAATTAAGCTCCATGGCCACCGAAAAATTAGCAAGAAAGGGTGGCAGACAGCACCGTGGGAACACTTCCAAGGATTTGCCTCCAGATTTGCACGAGCTGTACAAAACAGACCCAAAGGAAACCTATACTGGACGCAAGAATCGAATCCAATGGATTCAAAGATATTGGGCAGAGGAATGGTTCAAGTATTGATTCGTCACAGAAGTGTATGCAGAGAAGAATGCCATCAAGGCACCCTGGGGTGATATTCTGTACAAAAATCTTCCTCCCAGGACCAAGGTTGAAGCTATTGAGCAAAGATTCTATCCATGCATGGTGCACGGACCACAGCCAGAGAATGCTGACCCTTCTTCTCTGCTATGGTGCCGTGAAGACAATCTATTCAAGCGCAACTACCAGTTTGCAAAAGACTCTGCTGTAAAGAACAAGAAGGAATTTGGCTGTGACTTCAACCCTGGTCCATCTGCTCCTCGGGAAGATGGGACCCATGAAGCCAATGAAAACAGGATCGGCCCCTTCTACAACCTCGATGGCCTCATCTCTCACATTGCCATTCAAGGAGCAAAGTGGATCATTCTGATGATGATGCTGACACTGATGATGCTCCAGCTCCTCCTCCTAAGCCGCAGAGGCAAAAGAAAGCTAAGGCTTCAAAACCAACTGATGCCCCAAAAGCTTCTCGAGTGAAGCCATTGGCAACTGCCCCTCCTGCTCCAAGTAACACCTCTGAAGATCTCTCTCGCATCTCCAAGAAGCGCGAGAAGCCACAGAAGAAAATTGTTCAAAGATCCAGTCAAGCACTGACACCAGCTGCCGTTCTGAGGAACGAATCTAAAATGATTGACCTGTCTTCAGATGAGGAGTTTGGTAACGATGCTTTTGAGCTGCTAATAAAGAGCAAGCAAGAGGCGGTGATCTTCAATGACCTGCCTCTTTTCGATGTGAATATTTTGGACAATTTCATTGATGAGTGGTTTGACAATCTAGATCTCAATTCTGATGATCTTCAGCTCCCCATTGGCATCAGCGTCGCCTTCCAAGGCGCAATTGCTCCTGAGCTGGCTCTGGCTTAGCGAATTTTTGAATTAAAGAACAAGATTGACTTTGAGAAAGAGCAGTTCAAGAAGCATGTGGCCAAGCTTAGTGTGGCCGATGTTCAGAAATTCAAGCTGATGCTGAATGATCTCAAGGAGGCGTTTCGTAAGAAACGCGAAGAAGCCAAAGGTTCAAGAGAGCGCATGAAGAATCTTGCTGCCAAGTGTGTTCAAGCTTACAACAAAGCTGAGAAGCACAAGGCACTTGGGCGTCCAGGCATTGACCCCATGATGGCTGCCAAAAAGAAGAAGAAGTCTACTGTGGCCTCAACTGAAGCTCCAAGGCGGGAAGAACCTCACATTGTCTTCCCAGCCAGCATGACAGGCTCAAAGCCTAAGGTCCCCATAGTGGCTTCAGAACAAAAGAGAACCAAGGCAGCTGAAGCTGACGCCAGGAAGCGCAAACTCAAGAACACCACTGATAATGCACCTCCCACCAAGAAGAGAAAGACCAAGAAGAGAGATCGGGCTGCTCCCAAAGAGCCCCTTGTTGTCGAGCTCATTGCTTTTGCTCATCCTGCAACTGAAAATCAAGAGCGTCAGTTGATAGTTCATGAGCCTGCTTCTACAGAGACTCCTGAAGCTGAAGAAACTCCAGCCATTGACCCCATCACTGCTGAAGACATTGGTCCCCACGACAATGTTGAAGATGATGAAGTCCTTTCTCAAATTGAGAGCCCAACCGTATCATCGCCTGTTCTCACGAACAGCGAGCTCATCAGTATTGGTCGTCCCTTGACACCAATATCACAGGATGCCTCATGGGTTGATCGCCCCCAACCAACAACTCCATGCCAAGACTCACCAAGTACACCCCGTCCTTCACATGCGCCAGTCATCAGCCAAAGTGAGAATGGCGACAACTACATGGAGACAACACTGTCGCCAAAAGGGTCGCCCGTGTTCCAACGGCTTCGCAAAGGCCTAAGGCCATCCGTCTCCATGAGAACCATCACAGAAGAAGACTCCAACCAGTCCAGCTCAGTGGCACATTAAGTGTTCCCTGAAGATAATCCTTCTGTGACGGTTCCAGTGTCTGAAGCAAATGCTTCTGAAGACAATCCGGCTGCATCAGCCGATGAAAGACAAGGAGAAGAAGCGCGTGTTGCTACTCCCCCTACCACCCAAGAAGTTGTTCTTGAAGAGAATGTGTATGTGCCCTACCCTCCAGCTACTCATGTGGAGGTTGAGAATCCTGAGGCGGCCACCAATAACACTACTAAAGCCAATGACGTTGTCATGGCTGAAGATAATGTGGAGCCTGCTATGAACACTGTGCATGAAGCAAATGATGCACCTGCAACAAATGTGCAGCCAGACGCCCCTACTAATGCCACTGCTCCAGTTCCGCCTCCAAGGCCTCATACCATTGAGCATGCATTCTATCAAGGCGAGCTGGTCACAGTGAGATGGCCAATTCTGGTTCCTTCGCCTGGTCCCGGACCTCAGTTCAACTATCATGTGGAGCACAAGCCTTAGGTTCAGAAGCCAAAGCCGAGGTTGCCAAGGTTTCCAGGTACTGCATCCGCACCAGGATCGTTCAATATTAATGGCTTCATTGCACACAACACCTTCTTTGATAGCGACAAGAACCCCTACACCAAGTCAAAGATTTCATCTGATCGGTTCTGGAGCTATCAGCAGCACAGCTACTACTCATGCATTCTATACAATCAAGGTCGCATATTCCCACATATGCATCTTGACACTGAATCCATAGCTAGCCTGCCCTGTTTGGAAGAAGCGCTGGATTGCTTCAGAGAAGCTGGCCTCTTGAAGTTTGTCACTGACAAGGAACACTGGAATGAAGAATTGCTGCTCCAATTCTATGCCACCCTCCATATTCGTGGCTACAACAGGGATCCGAAGACATGGGTCCTTGAGTGGATGATAGGCAATATCCATCATGAAGCCAAAGCTCTCGATATCATTGAGCTCACTGGCCTGCCCACTCCAGGTGATCTGTTTGAACCTGGTTGTCAGCTTCACCGTGATGCTTTGGAGAGCATTTTCCAGAAGCCTGAACCCAACATGAGCCAGATGCTCAGTATGATGAAGCCTTTGCCTCCAGATGCTGAATATCCTAAGGAGTTCTTTGTTGAAGACCTTGAGTATATGCCACGCACCATCTACCACATCATAAGGCGAACTCTTTGGACCATCAAAGGACACTCTCCAAATGCAAAGCTTGAAGGTGCAATGAAGACTCTGGTCTTCCATATTCTCCATGGCAAAAGCTTCAATGCTCAAGACTTCTTTGTCCGCCAACTTGCTGCATCAGGCTCCGACATCTTTGGTCTGAAGTTCTATGCTCCCTAGGTTATGCCTCTGATCAAGCTCCACTCTGCTTTCAACTATCAGCCCTCTGCACACAACCATATTGTCTTTTTGCCAGAGGTTGACATGTCCGTTGAAGCCATCTACCTAGAGCCTGCCAAGGAGCCCATTTATCTTCACAATGCTGATCACCAAAGCTTAACTCAGCCCATTGAAGGAGTTCTGTCTGCCACTCGTGTTTATCCTTTGGCTGGTACTACGCGTGCACCTCACCATGCCCAAACTGAAGCCACTGAAAGCACCATTACTCAACGGCCTCGGAAGCGATCTCGTGTTCTCAATGACCGAGAGCTTCTCGTTGCCCTTCATCAGAAACAGGATAAGCATCATGACTGGCTGAAGCGCCAGATGAAAAGCCTCTTGGTGGATGTAAACAGGATTCGCAACCTTGCCACCAAGAATGCCTTTGTCTCTCATGAAACCTGTCGGCGGACATGGAAGGGTCTGACTCTAATGTGTTCTGAAGATGATCTTCAACATGATGGTTTTTCTGAGCGATTCAAATTTGACTCAACACCCCCCAGAAAGGATGTTCTACGACAAACTCCATCTCTTGAAGACTCTGGGTACTCTTCCTCTGCTGCGATAGTAAATGCCAGAGTCATCGATGATGAAGACGATGCTACTTCACCACCTCCATCGTCAGCACGTATCGACACTGCACCAAGTTCTTATGCACCGCCAAACCCGACGCCGACCCTGCATCTTCTCCTACTCCTTTTGGGAACGAGTAGAGGCTCTATGTCTTCAAACCTTTTTGATCCTTACTGACAAAAGGGGGAGAAGCATATGAGTTGATAGTCTTCAAACGGGTCCAAATGGGCGGTTTCTTTATATTTTGCCTAGTGTTTACAACTCTCGCTTTTGATATAGTTGGTTCTTTGAGTTGTAACACTTAAACTTGATGGTCGTCTGCTACTTGTTTGCAATTCTATGATGCGATGATAAATTCCACATGTGCGATGATAAATCCCGCACTAAGTCATATTGCAGACGTCCATTTTTCATTATGCATGTCATTATCTTCGTTTTATCAAATCATGCATTTTGAATTTGTCTTCATAAGTTGAAGAGGATATCCACAAGTACAACCTGCCATGTGCATTTGCATTCCAAAAGCAAATTACTTATATGCACATCTTCAGGGGGGGCCTTTTGCTACTTATGAAGACAATACCTTATCCTTTACAATTTCACATAATTTTATCCCCGTTGAAAACTTCAACCAGTTTGTCATCAATCACCAAAAAGGGGGAGATTGTAAGTGCATCTAGTGCCACCCCTAGTTGGTTTTGGAGTATTTACGATAAACCTGGTTGAGGGACTAATGTGTTTGTGAGAATTGCAGGATAAAACAGGTAGTAGTCCCTCATTGATTCGGTTTACCTACCGGAGATGACCCCTAAAAATGTATGAAGACATTGAAGATAATGGTGGTATGTGAAGATATTCACATTGAAGTCTATGACAAGAGAAGGCATTGCGCGAAGACTATCGAGCGCGAAAACTTAGTTGTTTCGATGTTTCCTTTTCTTCTTTGTTGAGTCGTAGGAACCACCGTACTATTAAGTGGGGTCCCAGTGAACAAAGTCAGAGTGACTAAAGTGATGCTGAACAAAATCTTGTGTCTTCGAGCGAAGACTATGAGAGCAAACCTTATCCAGAGTCGGATGAGTCAGCTTTGCTTGTAGCCCAAGTCAAGCTGCCGCGTGTGTTTGAAATCTGACCGCTGTGACACGTGTCAGTTCCTTAGTGACCCAGGGTCATTTCGAACAAATCTGGTCGGGTTGCCTAGTGGCTATAAATAGCCCACCCCCTACACCATGAATTGGTGGCTGCTTAGAGTTAGTGCACGGTTTTTGTCGTTTAAGAGCAACCCACGTCCGAAGAGTTTGAGAGAGAGAAATCCTTGCGAGGAAAAAGCCCAAAACACCCAGAGCCCAAAGAGTGTTTGGCATCACTGAATTCTTTCTGTCCCCGTGATCTGAAGACTTGTTACACTTGAGGACTGTGAATCCTCCAGCCGGTTAGGCGTCGCGTTCTGAGCATCCAAGAGTCATTGTGGATTGTCGGTGAATGAAGTCTATGAAGGTTTGGAAGTCAACCTTGAAGACTTACCAGAGTGATTGGGCAGGGACTAGGTGTCCTTAGCTCAAGAGGAATAAGGTGAAGACGCGGTCTTCTGAGTTGAATCTATATATGGTACAACTTAATGACTGTCTCAATGCTTTGCGGTCTCAACATGATTGTGATATTTGGAAAATATCGTTGCCTTTTGCTTATGGAAACTGACAAATCCCTAGTCTTCGAAGGTTATCGAAGAGGTGATCTATATATGGTAGATTTCTTCGCAGGACCACAGCTTGCCGTATGTCTTCTAGCAAAAGCTTCAGAGTGTTGGCTTTGGCATCGGAGGCTAGGACATGCGGGCATGAGGAACTTGCACACTCTCGTGAAGAAGAAGCATATCGTTAGCATCGAGGGCGTCAAGTTCAACGAGGATCACCTGTGTGGTGCTTGTGAAGCCGGCAAGATGACTAGGGCCAAGCATACATCGAAGACAATGATGACTACATCATGTACCTTCGAGCTGCTACACATGGACTTATTTGGCCCTACTCACTACTCTACCCTTACTACCAATGCACATGTCTATGACTTCGTCATTATTGATGATTACTCAAGATATACCTGGGTGCATATAATACTCTATAAGACTGAACTGCAGGATGTCTTCAAACGATTCGCCAATCGCGCCATGACAAATTATGGAATCAAGATCAAGCACATCAGGAGTGACATTGGCACTGAATTCAAGAACACCGGCCTCGACACTTATCTTGATACATTGGGCATCACACATGAGTTCTCTGCTCCATACACCCTTTAGCAGAACGACATCGTGGAGCGCAAGAACAGAACCCGCATTGAGATGGCACGTACTATGCTTGATGAGTACAAGACTCAAAGAAAGTTCTGTCCTGAAGCCATTGATACTGCTTGCCACATCATCAACAGAGTTTATCTTCATAAGTTCTTCAAGAAGACATCCTATGAACTCCTGACTAGTAAGAAGCCAAACGTTAGCTATTTCAAGGTCTTTGGTGCCAGGTGCTGGATCAAGGATCCACATCACACTTCAAAATTTGCACCGAAAGCACATGAAGGTTTTATGCTTGGCTACTGTTGGGGATATAATTATTGAGTATAAACCGCCCAGGAGGAGCCGGGTTATGCTCAGGACAGTTTACCAGTATTGAAGCCCATGAAGACATAGAAGATGGCGACTTACGAAGGAGACTTAGTAAGAAGGCCAAAGCCCAAAGGCGGGTTAGGGCCCATAGATATAAACCGCTACTGATGTATGACTTGTACTATAAGAGAGGAAAGAGTAGATACTGAGCCGGACATGTTATGAGCCAGCCGGAATTCTATGAACTGCGGGGCGTCAACCTGTGTATATAAAGGGACGACCCGGTAGCGGTTTAGGGACAAGAAACAACAACTCGAGAGCCAGGCAAAGCGTATTCGCTCCCTGGTCATCAAAACCCTATCAATACCAACCTCAAACTGGATTAGGCTTTTACCTTCACCGCAAGGGCCGAACCAGTATAAACTCCCCGTGTCCTTTGTCCTGCTTAACCCCTTTAAGCTAATCTCGTTGCGATCGCTCCATGACTAAGTCCTCACACTAGGACATCTGCCATGACAATTCCACGACAGTTAGCGCCCACCATGGGGCCAGCGGACGGTGGTTTTGAGTTCTTAAAGGGCAGCTTCGAAGGGATAAAGGGATATGTCGTGGGCCAGATGACCAAGAGTCGTCGCGGCAAGCTCTACATCGATGACGCAGGCTGGGGCCCCGAGGCCGGCTCAGTTGAGTACGGGTACCGGGTCCCCTTTGGTGGAATTCACGTCTTCATCGGCAAGATCGGCGAGCCGGGCCCTGAGCCAGACATCTGCACCGACATCATCGAGACGGCTCAGCGTGCGAGACCCGCACGAGTTCAGCCTGCCATGAAGCGTGCCTTCGTGGGATCCATCCATGGAGAAGAATATGAGAATAGAGCGGTATCTGGTGAGGAGACGGTCGTCTACTCCGATGGCGAGTCATCCACCAGTGAAACCGAGTCATTGTACCCACTGCAAGATGGCCGTCTTAGGGGCTGTTCCGATGGCGACAGCATTCCAGACCCCTACGAGCCGCCGAACCGGGTTGCAATCTTCGCCATTTGGTACCACGGCCCGATCTTTGAATTCCTAAACTGCGGCGGTGTTGATTTCCGGGTCAGCAGCGGCGACGGCAGCCGGGGCAGGAGGCCCTGCGCGCCCGCCGGCTCAAGTCTTGTCTGGTTTACTCAACGCTTTAGTAATGCTGATGACGGCAAAGGTTAACTAGGCAAACCGAGATCAACATAATGCGGAGGTCGCAAAGTTGAGAGATCAGATAGCTCAAGCAAAGGAGGACCTGGCAGCTGAGGATGTGAGGATGGCCACGGTGTGGGCTGAGTTGGATGTTTAGGCACAACGGGTTCAATCGGAGGCTTACCGGCTCATGCTAGATCAAAATGCTTCAAATTACGTCATGAGGAGAAGGTATCAATCTCGCCGACCGCCGATTTACGATGCAAGGTATCTCTTTAACACGCCAGGAGCAGGAACTAGTAACCCGCCAGTGGTAGACCGGGTTGAAGCACCTAGGACGGGAGCGCCAGTTCAGCCACGCATGACGGATCCGCCTCGACAGAACAATATCCCGCCACAACACGTGCCAACACCACCGGGTCATTATTCTAACCCCTTGGATAACATGGTCATTGCGGCGTCACGATTAGCGGCTATCCCAGTTGAAGGCGAGTCTCCAGCGGCGGTGGAGACGCGGAGGGCTAGAGAGCTCCTTCAGAAAGCATTGGCTCAGCAGCAGGCTTATTCTTACAGTCGTGAAAGGATTCATTCCACCCCTCGCCCAAGCCGGAGCTACAGCAGGCATATTGATGAGCCGGCTGTGTCAAGCATTAGGCGGAACCGTACCCGCCTCAGGGACATAACCCGGTGGGCGGTGGTGCTGATGCTCAGGATGTAGTGGATCAAGGTAGAGCACGTCGAGAGGCCGAGCTGGCGGCGCAATACACAGACCGTCAACCCACTATGGTTTGTCCGACAACTTCGATGGAGCCAGGTGTGACTTTCAGGACTCTGGGTGTGCCGTGTTTGGTTCCGGCTCTGCTGTAACGCCCCGGATTCGATGCGCCAGGTGTCTGCCAGTTGTTCGCCGTCTTTGCCATGTCATTTGCTTGTGTGTTGCACTTTGCCATGTCATCATCTGCATTTCATATCATGTCATCATGTGCTTCTCATTTTGCATACGTGTTCGTCTCATGCATCCGAGCATTTTCCCCGTTGTCCGTTTTGCAATCCGGCACTCCTATGTTCCCCGGCGCCCCCTTTTACCTCTTTTCGTGTGCGGGTGTTAAACTTTCTTGGAATGGACCGAGGTTTGCCAAGCAGCCTTGGTATAGCACCGGTAGACCGCCTGTCAAGTTTCGTGCCATTTGGAGGTCGTTTGGTACTCCAATGGTTAACTGGGTAACCGCAAAAGCCTCCTTCTCTTTGCGGCCCAACACCCTTCCAAAGTGGCCCAAAACCCATCTAACTCCCCTCCATGCTCTCGGTCGTTCGATCACGATCGCGTGGCCGAAAACCGCTCCTCATTTAGACTCTCCTAGCTCCCAGAAACTATAAATAAGCCCCTTCCCCCGAAATTCGCGGATGAACCCTAGCCTTCTTCCACCCCACGCCACCGGACACGTCCGGTCCGGCCGGACAGAAATCCCGCCGCCGCCCTCGTCCAATCGGGGCGCGCCACGTCACCCCGCCGCTGTCTCCACCACGCTGCCCTCCGGCCAGATCGGGCCCTTGAGCCCATCGGGGCGGGCGAGCCCGTCGCCCGCGCTTCGCCCGCACAGCGCGGCGCCCGCCGCCGTTCGCCGCCCGCCATCCTCGGCCCGGCCGCCTCGCCTCCCGCCGCCCGGCAAGCGGCAGCGCCCGGCTCACGGCCGCCCGGCCGCCCGGCGCCCGCGCCTCGCGCGGCTCTCCGCCCGCCAGCGTCTGACCGGCCACCGCCGTCCGCCCTCGCCCGCGCTGAGGGCCGCGCCGCTCGCCGCCGTCTCGGCCGCGCCACAGCTTCCTCGCCCGCCGCCTCCCTCCGGTCGTCCCGGCCGGATCCGGGGCAGACCGGCTGGATCCGCCTCCCCGGCGTCTCTCTTCTTCCCGGCCGCCGCAGCCCGTCTCCGCGAAACTCCGCGAGCCGCCCGGATCAGATCTCCACAGCGGTTGACTTCTCCCCCCCCCGTTTTTCGCTGTCCCTGAGTTTTTCATCATATGTACCCATCTTCATCGCATAATAACTCTGCATCCATAGCTCCGTTTCGTGCGTGTAATCTGTCCAATTGTTCGCCTCGACGAGTACATCATTTCATCTCATTGCATCATTTTCATTTGAGCTCATCTTGTTGCCCGAAATGCTGTTAGAAGAGGGCTATGTGATGTTAGTTTCAGATTCTTATCAGAACATGCACTTTTGTCATTTTTGCCATGATTGATGTGTGCATCCTATGAACTTGAGTCCTACATGTGTTTTGTAATATGCCATGCCATCTTTACAGGGGTGTATGCCTTGTATTTTTGTGATCTCTGTGGTGACTAGCACAAGCATGCAAACTAGGCTTCATGATGTTGCTGATTTCAGCCCCTGTTCTGCTGATATTTTTATGCCATGTAAACTTGATGCTACCGAGAGATCCATGCTTATTTTGAGATACTTCAGTAAGGATGTTTTGAACATATGGTTATTCTATATCCATCCATGCCCTTGTTTGTAATTATGAAATGCCATAGCTTGAGTCAATCAAGCTCTACTTTTGCTATAAAATGTTTCCTGGCTGATTGTTTACATGTTATTCAATTTTGCCAATGTTGTTGTTAGTGATCCATGCACAATATGAACATGATATTGCCATTCTTAGCTTCATAAACATGTCTTCTTACTGTTGATTACCTTCCCATGCCATGTATTGCTCTGTGGTGAGTGGTTCAAACTCACCAACATGCCTACTTATTGTTGTTCCCGCCATGTATGAATCTGTAATATAACTTGCCATGTTTACATGGGTGCTATCATATTTTCTGATCCTTTTTGGCTCATGGTCACTAAGGGACTTTTGTTTTATGCTTTGAGTAGATTCATACCTTGCTCTTGTTTGACTTGATAGCTTGCTGTAACATGTTGGTTGATAGCTCTAAACATTGCAACCTGATGTTATTTCTGCTAAAGTCTGAAACTGTTAATATTTGCAATCTTGCCATGTGTATTTGAGCATGTTCTAGTCATTTCTGGAGATAGCTCAGTGTTCATGTTTTTTCATGCTTTACCTATACATCATGCCCATGCCTTTTTTTTCATAGTGAGGTGCTTTAGCATATTGTTTTGATGCTTGCAATATGCCTAGTTGCTGTTTTGGACAGATTGTTGTTATGACTTGTATTGTGTGGATGTGTTGAACCGTTGCTCCGTTTTGAGTGTGCTCTATATGAAACTTGCTTAGAATTGCATGTAGCTTCATATTATCATGTTGCATTCATGTTTTGAGGTGTTTGCTTGATGTTTGGGTGCATTTGGCATCAATGCCATGTTTAACTTGTTTTGCTCATATCTTCTAGGCCGTAGCTCCGAATCTAATGAACTTTATATGTAACTTGACTAGAATTTTGTGTAGATCATCGTGGTGCATCTTAACTTGCTGTTTAACAACTTGAACATAAGGTTTATTCAGATCTGGACCAATTTCGAAATTTGCATATGAGGACTTCTGAATTGTTATATGTTGTTTCCGGCCTCATTTAAACTTGCTTTGATGTGTTATTCTTGTTTGCATCATCTCTTGCCATGAGTAGCTTCATGTAGCTTTGTCATGCATCATGCTTGTTGTGCATCTTGTCATGTTCATGTGTGGTGTGTTTACCTATGTTGTGTGCTTCTTCTTGTTAGTTCCTGTTTCGTTGCGATCGTGAGGATTCGTTCGTCTACGCTTGGTTCGGCTTCATCCGTTCGTCTTCTTCATGGACTCGTTCTTCTTCCTAGCGGGATTTCAGGCAAGATGACCGCTACCCTGGATCTCACTACTATCATTGCTATGCTAGTTGCTTCGTTCTATCGCTAAGCTGCGCTACCTATTACCTGTTTATCAAGCCATCCCAAATTGCCATGTCAGCCTCTAACCTTTTGTACCCTTCCTAGCAAACCTTTGTTTGGCTATGTTACCGCTTTGCTCAGCCCATCTTATAGCATTGCTAGTTGCAGGTGAAGATGAAGTTTGTTCCTTGTTGGAACATGGAGATGTTGTTCCTTGCTGGAACATGTTTACTTGTTGGGATATCACAATATATCTTATTTAATTAATGCATCTATATACTTGGTAAAGGGTGGAAGGCTCGGCCTTATGCCTGGTGTTTTGTTCCACTCTTGCCGCCCTAGTTTCCGTCATATCGGTATTATGTTCCCGGATTTTGCGTCCCTAACGCGGTCGGGTGATTTATTGGACCCCTTGACAGTTTGCTTTGAATAAGACTTTTCCAAAGAAGGCCCAACATTGGTTTTACCATTTGCCTGACCTATTACCTTTTTTCCCTTGGGAGTCGCGCATCCCAAGGGTCATCTTTATTTTAGCCCCCCCGGGCCAATGCTTGTCTAAGTGTTGGTCCAAACTAGAGCCCTTTGCAGCGCCACCTCGGGGAAACTTGAGGGCTGGTTTTAGTTGTATGGACTGCTCATCCGGTCGTGGCCTGAGACGAGATACGCACGGCTACTATCAGGGTGTCGGCACGCCGAGGTCTTGCTGGTCTTGTTTTATTGCTGTCGAAATGTCTTGTAGCCGGGATTCCGAGACTGATCGGGTCTTCCCGGGAGAAGGAATATCCTTCGTTGATCGCGAGAGCTTATCATGGGCTAAGTTGGGACACCCTGCAGGTATAAACTTTCGAGAGCCGTGCCCGGTTATGTGGCAGATGGGAATTTGTTAATATCCGGTTGTAGTAAACTTGAAGCAAACTCTTCTAAAATACACCAACCGTAGCGAATCGCGTGAGTGTCTCTTTTCGGGTTGATCGAGAGGAGAACACGGTTTCGGGTTATGTCTGGCGTAAGTAGGAGTTCGTGATCACTTCTTGATCATTGCTAGTTGGCGACCGTTCCTTTGTTTCTCTTCTCGCTCTCATTTGCGTATGTTAGCCACCATATATGCTTAGTCGCTGCTGCAACCTCACCACTTTACCCCTTCCTTTCCCATTTAGCTTTGCTAGTCTTGATACCCATGGTAATGGGATTGCTGAGTCCTCGTGGCTCACAGATTACTACACCACCAGTTGCAGGTGCAGGTTTCATGGCGATCATGATGCGAGAGCGATGTTTTCTTGTTTGGAGTTCTTCTTCTGCTTCTTCTTCGATCAGGGGATAGGTTCCAGGTCGGCAGCCTGGGCTAGTAGGGTGGATGTCGTTTGAGCTTCTGTTTATGTTTCATCCGTAGTCGGATGTTGATCTTGTATATGATGTTGATGTATTCTTGTGGCATTTGTGCCTTATGTTTGTATCCCCACTATTATGTAATGTTGATGTAATGATATCCACCTTGCAAAAGCGTTTCAATATGCGGGTCTATCCTTGGTGGGACCGTCGAGTTCCTTTTGGATAGGGTCGCATATTGGGCGTGACATCTGCGTAACGTACGATTGCGCAAGGATTTCAAAGGTCCCCGTAAGGTGCCCAACTACACTGCCGATTTATCCCCCGAAGCACGGGTTGAGAGTTATGAAATGGCGATGGAATTGCTGGATGTTGATGAGGCTCCATGTGCTAAGTACTTCACCATGATGTTGGAAGGAACGGCTCATACTTGGTTGAAGGGGTTGTCAGCCAACTCCATTGGATCATGGGCCGAGTTAAAAGCCAGGTTTATCCAGAATTTTAAGGATACATGCAAGCAGCCAATGTCAATTGTGGATTTAGACTCATGTGTCCAAGAAGAGGGTGGGTCAACAACCCATTGGGTGCGCCAGGTCTCAACAATCCTGCACTCATCAGATCGCATCAATGCCGATTCGGCGGTCTTGACGTTGGAAAACAATTGTCGTTTCACGCCCCTGAAGCAGAAGTTAGGGCGGCTTAAACGTCACTGCAATGACATGGGGACACTCATGGCGTCTCTGGTTAAGTATGCTGACTCTGATGGTACCAAGGACCCCGAGTAGGACGATGAAAAGCCGGGAAAGGGAAAGAAGAGCAGTAGTAGCACCAAACGGCAGCAGCATAATCCGGCGAGCCATGGAAACATGGTAAGCGCAAGGCTAACTATAGTTTGGACTTTGTGGCTAACATCAATACGTAGAATAATGGTCAACGTCGCAAGGGTAAACCGCCCCCACAGACTGGAGGATCAGGCGTCAATCTTGAGCACCTGCTAAACCAGCCCTGCCCAAGACATGGTACACGAGAAAGACCATCTGGTCACCTCTGGAAGGATTGCTTCATTATGAAGGAGTACAAAATTCCAATCTATTTCAAGGCAATCTTGGACCGGGCGGCGGTTCGGGACCCGGCTCCCACGGACTGGGTTATGGCGGTGGCGGTTCAAGTTCTGGATTCCAAGGCAATCAGGGCAATCAAGGCAGTCAGGGTGGTTACAATCAGCAGAATAATCAGGGGAGTCAACAGCAACAACAGTCGGGTTATCAGAGCAACCCGAAGCAGTTGAATAGTGGACAGTATCATGTCTTCACCACTAGCTTATGCAAGCGCGACCAGAAGCTTCATAAGAGGGCGGAGAACTCCGTTGAACTGGTAGTTCCCTGTTATTTACGCTGGTCTGAGCAGCCCATCATGTGGAGTTGGGAAGATCGCCCGCCCCGGGTTGATAATTCGGGTCGCCTGGCGTTGGTAGTGGCACCTCAGGTTGGAGGGTCTAAGTTCACCAAGGTACTCATGGATGGAGGGAGCAGCATCAATATTCTCTATTATGAGACTTTCTGTCGCATGGGGTTGACATATAAGAATCTTAAACCGTCGAACACTGTTTTTCATGGCATGGTGCCTGGTAAGTCAGCATACCCAGTTGGTAAGATAGCTCTGGAAGTTGCTTTTGGAGATGATCATGACTCTAGATCAGAGACCTTAACCTTTAAAGTGGTGAAAATTAAGAGCCCTTATCATGCTCTGTTCGGACGGACGGCTTATGCTAAATTCATGGCCAGGCACTGTTATGTTTATCTGCAGCTCAAGATGCCGGGTCACAAGGGGACCATCACAGTACACGGGAGCCGGAAGATAGCCTTGGAGTGTGAAGAGGGTGATGCAGCTTACGCTGAGTTGGTTTGTGCAACAGAGGAGTTGAAGTTTTACAAGGACAATGTTGATCCGGAGGATGTGACTTCTTTGAAAAAGCCAACTACGGAGCATGATCCGTCCTTGAAGTTTAAATCGGCTGATGAGACCAAGCTAGTTGATTTCATTCCTGGCGATTCATCGAAGCAGTTCAGCATCAGCTCTAATCTGGATCCGAAATAGGAAAGCGCGCTCATCGAGTTCAACCATGAGAACCGGGACATCTTTGCATGGAAACCTTCTGATATGCCAGGTGTACCGAGGGAACTCGTTGAGCACACTCTCAATATTGATCCCAAGTTTAAACCGATCAAGCAATTTCTTCGTAGTTTCAATGAGGAAAGGCGTAAGGCCATTGGTGTGGAGGTAGCCCGGCTCTTGGCGGTTGGGTTTATTGTTGAAGTTTTTCATCCTGGGTGGTTGGCTAACCTGGTGCTGGTACTTAAGAAGAACGGCACGTGGCGCATGTGTGTGGATGTCACAACCCTAGAATTGCTTGTATTTAGTTGCATCTGTGAGCATCCATGCAGCATGGTTAAATTTATGAAATTTGAATTGGGGGATGATCAAACCCCTAGCACCAAACCAATGCTAATAGGTTCAACCTAAATATATTTTTCAATGAACCCAAATTGGCCTGCAAAAATGTTCATGATTTATGGAAAAGGGTGAAAACCATATCCAGAGATGCTGCATATTTTTCCAGGATATCTTTGGTATTTGAATTAACACAATACCTATTTGAGTTGGAACAAATAAATCCTATTAATATATTTATTGCTCTAAAAATTCTGAAACTTGAGGTGGGGCCCTATAATAATATGGTTTGCACCCACAAACAATTTCAGGATTTATCACTACTGGAAACTGGGAATTTGCCATCAGCCAGCTCTTTGCCATCTGCCAGCTGATGGCAAAGAACGTCTTTGCCATCTGCTTATAAAAAACAGATGGCAAAGAACTGACGTATGGCAAAGAACATGGTTGCCATCAGCCAATTCTTTCCCATCTGCTAGTGGATGGCAAATAATCTTTGCCATCTGCCAGCAGATGGCAAAGAGGTGGGTAGGGTCCAGTGCTGCAACGGGCTGTCAACCCACCTCTTTGTGATCTGCCAGCAGATGGCAAAGAATCTTTTCCATCTGTTGGCAGATGGCAAAGAAGTGGGTGGAGCCCAATGGGTAACGACGCTATAACGGCCAGTAGCCCCACCTCTTTGCCATCTGCCAGCGGATGGCAAAGGCCCATATCTGTGCCATCACCAATGGTGGCGGATGGCAAAGAGGTCCACCCTCTCTCCCAGCCCGGCCCTCCCCTCTCTCTCTTCCAGCCCGCCCCACCCCCTCTCTCTCTCTCTCTCCCAACCTCACCACCCCTTGCCCACGACGTGCCACCGCCCTTGCCCAACCCTCCCCGCCACCGCAGCCCTCCTCCGCCCTCCCCGCCCCTCCCCGCCCCTTCCCCGCCACCGCAGCCCTCCCCGCCAATCCCCGCCTCCCCGCCTGACGACCTGCCACCGCCC
Source organism: Aegilops bicornis (assembly GCA_021605145.1). Lineage (NCBI taxonomy): Eukaryota > Viridiplantae > Streptophyta > Magnoliopsida > Poales > Poaceae > Aegilops > Aegilops bicornis. The sequence goes on along the minus strand of CM038674.1, from coordinate 628,385,640 downwards.
GCCCGCCCTCCCGCCACCGCAGCCCTCCCCGCCCCTCCCGCTCCACCGCAGCCCTCCCCGCCTCCCCGCCTCCCCGCCCCAGCTCGCCCTCCCGCCCCTCCCGGCCACGTCCATCCCCTCATCCATCTCCATAGCCCTGCCTCTCCTCCCTTCACTCCCGACCACACCCATCTCTGTTAAATGCTGCCGTCAGCAGGAGCTCGACCAGCCTCTCACCCGAGCTGCAAGACCACCGCCGCCTTCCTATCACCCAATCTGCAGCACCAAAGTCGGCCTTACTCAAGGTAGTTCCCAATTCTTCTCTCTGTTGATTACTTACATGTGTGTGCTGAACATTTCTGTTGTTCATATGAGATGCATAACATGAGTTTGCTGAACATTGGTTGCTTGTGTTTGCTGAACATATGCGTGTAATTGACATGTGTATTGCAGCAGTAATTTGTGTGCTTATGTGTTTTCTTTCTCACCAAAGGTAAATAATTAAACCACAGCTTAAATATATTTGTGGCTGCAGCAAGATTATCCGATAGGCTATGTAAGACATGTAAAAAATCAAATGATTTTACCATCTAAGATATGCATAATTAAATGCAAGTAAAATCAAAACTTTGGCAAGGGATGGGGCTCGTACATCCCAAACCTGCCAGATGGTTATATATGAATTTGGGAAACTAGTCCGCGACCCCGTGCACCTACACGGGTGCTAGGAACTACTAATTTCTGCATTATTATGTATATTTTTAACATTCGCCCTGCTTTAGAGTATGTATAAATGAAATTGATTTTCGTAAGCGAGCCACAGATGTTAATATGGGTCCACATTATCTCCACCTTCATTTAGTGCAGATTTTAATATTTATTAAAATAATTAATAAAATAGAATAAACTAATTTCAAGAAATTAAATAATAGTATAGGAACAGTGTGTGCCTTAGCATGTACGGATTGCACAGGGAAAAAACTACCAAAACTATGGTTTTTCTCAATTTTACCAAAACTACCTAGGTGTTTGGCTGGTGTTTCGCCGGGGTGGTTTTTCGGGTCATATATTTGTGAATTATGAGTTAGGTCATATATTTTCCAATTTTGTTATGAAAAACATCATATATATTTGCGTTGATCGGGTGGATTTAAATGTGTGCAGTTGTTTCATCGTTGTGAGGGTCTGGTGTTCAACAACCTCCCCTTGCGTTCGACGAGCTCCGCCCCTGCGTTCGTGGGTGAGCACAAATGACATCTCCTCCTCTCCCCCTTCATTTGCTCTGTTCCGGTCTTCGTGCCGATGAAACTTGCTAGCTATAGGTGTATTCAATCATCGTATGTCGTGACCACTATCGTCTCCCGTTCGAAAGGGTTACATCTATAAATATGCATTCATTTGCATATATATAACCGTAATTCTTTCGAATTGTCCAACGTTATCCATGGACAGCCCGAGTATGTGTAGATTGGGTTCGTTTTCCCATATGCTCTACTCCGGATCTGATGCAGAATTTCGTCAGTGCCTCTCTGTTGTTCTTCGGGTACACATCCTCTCTGCTTATTGCCGAGACGTGTATCAGGAGAACAGCGGGAGGTGCTGCCGAAATTTTGTGTCGGATCCGGAGCAGAGCATGGGAAAACGAACCCAATCTACACATACCCGGGTGGGACTAGGACCTATCTTTACCTATTAGCGTCTAGGTTGCATGGACGTAATAAAACTGAGAAACTTTATTAACTGATGAATATGGTTTGCTAAGTTATGTATGTATTTCTTGTGTGTCCAGTAGCTAGGCAAGATGAGTGATCGTGCGTGGATGTACACCGGTCACCCTAGTCAGAAAGACATGACCCTGAATGGATGACAAAAACCAAGGGGTTTATCAGAGCCGCATTTGCAAATGGATGAAAACAACCTGGTGCCCCTATTTCGAAAAGTGCGACAACGATCGTAAGATGTCGAGTTTGAAATGATCAAACACCGCAGAAGTGGGGTTTTCCGCCCGGTTATCTGATGTGGACATTTCATGGTGAGTCTGCCCAACGTTCCAGAGCTGAGGAGGGCCGTCGTCGCACCGACGAGCATGGTACCGGATGGAAGACATGGTGCAAGACTTTGATGATGCTCGGGATTCGGACGATGAGATGGAGGAATCTGCAAAGGCCTTCAATGATATGTTGGAGTCTTGAGCGTCCTCTCCATGAGCACACCGAGCTTTGTCACCGGAAGCCATCGCACAAGTAATGGCTCTGAAGGCTCAATTCAACTTGGGCAGAGAATGCTATGACGCGATAGTGACACTATTTGGACGCTTTCTACCCAAAGGCCATATAATGCCTGCAAACCTGTACCAGTCGGACAAAATCCTCTGTGTACTTAAGATGCCCTATGAGAAGATAGATGCCTGTGAGAATGGATGTGCCTTATTTAGGCTCCGATATGGACTTGAACTATTGTCCCATTTGCAAGTCTTCCAGGTATGTTGAGGTAGACAATGGTATGGGTGAGAAGAGTCAGACCAAAATCCCCATTAACGTTCTTCGGTATATGCCAATCATACCAAGACTTCAACGTCTATTCATGGTCGAAGAGACGGCCAAACAGATGACATGGCACAAATTAGGCAAAAGAACCGAACGGGATGCAGATGGGAATCTGGTGATGGTACACACATCGGATGGTGCTGCATGGAAACACTTCGATGCATTGCATGATGAAAAGCGGCAGATCCAAGGAATCCTCGAGTAGCCGTCGGACGGATGGGTTCAATGTGTTTGGTATTTTGGCTGCCCAATACAGTTGTTGGCCTGTTTTTTTCATTCCACTCAACCTCCCCCCCCCCCCCCCCCCGGATAGATTATGCAAAGAAAGAACATATTCCTGACGTTGATAATTCCGGGGCCCAACTATCCGGGAAGAATATGAATGTGTACATGCAGCCGCTTAAGGATGAACTGCAAGAAGCTTGGGATAATGGGATCAAGACATACGACGCCGCTACAAAAAAACTTCCTAATGCGTGTGTGGTACATGTACGATGCATGACTTGCCGGCGTATCGCTTATTCGTTGGCTGGTGTGTGCATGGAAGGTTCCCATGCCCCACATGCAAGGCAGCTCTTGAGTTTAAATCGGCGAAAGCGGGTGGAAAGTTTTCTTGCTTCGACATGCATAGACAGTTCCTGGATCCTCACCATAAGTTCGTAAAAGACAAGAAGAACTTCATCAAAGGTAGAGATGTCAAAACTCTGCACCACCTGCATTGATGAGCCAACAGACCACTGGATCGCTTAAACGCCTCTCGAGCCGGATCCAGAGCGTCGAGGTATTTCAAGGGGTATAATCTGAACACGCTGGACCCACAAGATATGCTTGTGGGATCTGCCAGATTTCAAAGACCTCCTTTCCCCACACAACATCGACGTGATGCACACTTGAAAAGAATGTCGGCGAGGCCCTCTTTGGTACATTGTTCGGCATAGAGGGGAAAACGAAGGATAATCCTAAGGCCGAGTCGATCAGAGGCTCTATGTGATAGACCGCTACAAAACATGAAACAACCAAAAGGAAAGAAGAATCGGGCGAAGCCAAAGGCATGGTTCAATCTTGGAAGGCCGGTTATGAGGGAAATACACCTGTGGGTGAAAAAGGAGTTGATGTTCCCGATGGGTATGCATCGAATCTAAAGAGGGAGCGAGCCTTGAAAAATTGAAAATATTTGGTCTCAAGAGTCATGATTGGCACATATGGCTTGAGCGGGTAATGCCGGTGATGTTGCGTGGCTTTATCCACGAGGATGAATGGCTAGTAATCTTGGCAGAGCTGAGCTATTTCTTCCGTGTTCTATGTGCGAAAGAATTATCGCCTGGCTTGCTAGAAGAAATGGAAGAGTTGGCGCCGGAGTTGAACTGCAAGTTGGAGAAGATCTTTCCACCTGGCTTCTTTAATCCAATGCAGCATTTGATTTTGCATCTCCCGACCGAGGCACGATTGGGGGGGCCCGTGCAGAATTGTTGGTGCTACGCAACTGAGAGGATGCAGAAGACCCTTCGAGCAAAATGTAAAAATAAACATCGAATTGAAGCATCGATGGCCGAGGCATTCATTACTGAGGAGGCGGCAAACTTCGTGACAGCACACTACAAAGCCAAAAATCGTCATTTGCATAATCCGAAGCCTCGGTACAATGTTGGCGACCCTAAAAAGGGTGGATCCAACCTCAGCCTATTCAAAGGGAAGCTCGCACCAGCCGGTGATTATACTCCCTTATCGTTGGATAACGACGATTGGCGGACCATTACGTTGTATATCTTGAACAATCTAACAGAAGTGCGGCCGTACATCGAGTAAGTTCTCGGTACATTGTTTCGCAACCTCTACTTCATTTGAACTGCTCTTATTCCTGGATATTTGATACAATCGATATGTCGCCAAATTCTCGTATGGAGCGGTTATCCAAAAGGATTCCGTCGAAGAGTATGAGCTTCTGGCAATGCATGGAGGCGGCTATCCTGGTTTCATCTCTTGGTTCCAACAAACGGTAATTTCCATTAGACCATTTCATTTCTTCTTCTAATTTCTGGCTAATGCAACAATCCTTTCTTATTAAACTTGTAGGCTAGTTCAGAGTCTATGGGCCTTGAATTGAGACAAGTCGCTAATGGTTTTGACTATAAGGTCCATTCATTTGACAAAAACGACATCAACGGTTATCGCTTCCGTACCTATGGCAAAGAGCTATCTATGGCCGACCGAAAGTCTACAAATTGTTGTGTCTCTGCTATCGGCGAAGGAGATACCGAGTATTATGGAAGAGTTGAAGCAATTTATGGACTTCTATTCTATGGTGCAAACCCACCGAACGTCGTAGTCTTCAAATGTCATTGGTTCCAACGAAAGAGACTAGAAGGACTCATGAACATCTAGGGCTAGTCGAAATCAAACAAAGCACCCATTTGGATGTTCCCGATGTCTATATTACGGCTCAACAGGCAACCCAAGTTTTCTATCTACCGTGGGCCTGCCAAAGTGATCCAAATCTCGAAGGTTGGGATGTCGTTTATGAAGTGCCGCCACGTGTTAGACCACCTCCCCCCAATGAAGAGGATTATGAACCTCACGTTAATCCGGACACATATGAAGGAGAATTGTTCCAAGAAACACGTCTTTCCAAAAACGTTTCAAGAACCGCTCACCTCATAACATTCAAGTAGACAGCAGCGGTGAATCCGAGCCCGAAAGGGAACAAGAAGAGCGAGAACAAGAAGAGGTTATCGCTGCGGATGACCTGTCAATGCTTGACCGATTACATGCAGGAGGCCTTCCGGATGTTGATGATGATGATGAGCACGTCATTACCGATAGTGATGAGGATGATGCATTTATTGACCCCGAAGCATATACTGAGCGATGATGATGCATTTATTAATGATGACGATGAATATTAATATTATAGTTCATGTCGTATTCCATTATTATTATATACATATATATTATTAATTAGTTCAAGTTTTAACCTAGCTAGCTCTAAAATGAGCTATACTTAGCATTTATTCCTCCAAAATGAATTTGTATGCTTAGCTAGCTCAAAAATGACATAACAACCTTAATTAGCTCAAAAATGAGCTATACTTAGCATTTATTCCTCTAAAATGAATTTATATACATATTATTATTCATGTCAGGTATTCATTTTTTATGTTGTACTAATTTCGTTTACTCTTTGTCATTCGAGGTGTTGATGATTGTGGGCGCTGGTCGAGAGCGCTCGGGGCTCCTACCTCGGCGTGGTGGGAGGGGTAGTTCCATTCCCCCATAGCCTCCGGAGAGCGCTAGATCTCAGTTTGCAGAGTCCAACGGTCGCTTCTTCTTCGGCCGGGAGAGGTCGAGGGGTAAGAAGGAGAAGGCTGCTAGAGGTGGACGTGGCGTCGGGAGAGGTAGGAAGGCTGCTACGCCTTCCTCGCCGCCACCCCCAGCTGAGTCACCCGACCACAGCGCTGCTCCGTCTGAGATCGAGCCATCTGAGGTGGACCTGTATATGGCAGACGCGCCTACGGCCGACGAGCCTCGGGCCGACGACGAGCCTCGGGCCGCCGAGCCTCGGGCTGCCGAGTCTTCGCCCCACGAGACTCCGGAGCTCAGACGGGGTCACGCTGAGTCGGAGCCTCGGGCTGCCGAGTCTTCGCCCCACGAGACTCCGGAGCTCAGCCGGGGTCACGCTGAGTCGGAGTCGAGTGCACATGGTTGTGTTCAGGGTGGAGACAATAGTCCTGATAGCTATAGCGAGGGTGAGTGGGTTGAGGGGCGCAAAGTCTACCAAATATGGTCGCATAAAGCTCCGCCCACCCCGGCGACCCCCGACCAGAGGTGGTTGATTGCGCCTAACGGGGAGAAGTAAGTGCATTTACTCTTTTTTTAACCTTTTGCCTTGACGTTTCTTCGAATATCTAATGCGTTGGCCTTGTCATACTGAAGTTCTTGGACACACGAAGATGGTGTCCGCAGGCCCAACACTGTCCTTGGTGTGATTTGTCACCAGTGCTTCCCGGGGTGGAGTCACGTTGCCGGTGAGGGCCGGGTTCAGAGCTCGGAATGACCTAGGAGCACTACTTGGCTGCCCTGCCCCGCCGGAGCATAGGGTCGGCGATGTCGAGTGCGACCGCGGTGGCCGACATTGTGATCGCCACGTTTTGGGTAATTTCTCCTTTGCCATTTACGTTGTGTTTTCTTCTTTGATTGCATACCTTCTACATGTGTTTTCTTGTTTGATTGCAGACCTTCTAATCCGTGTTTGCTTGTTTGATTGCAGACCTTCTACAGGTGTGCTGAGGGACAGGAGGAGGCGGTGGCTCGGGTTATCGACGCCGAGTGCAGGCGCCTACTTGGAAACTTTCGGCACGAGGCTCGGACGCAGGCTGTTCGAGACTACTTAGCACAGACTGGTATTAGGAGGAGAAAAGAGAAGTGCCGGGACAAGTATCTGAGTAAGGAGAAGTACATGAAGGTAATTACCTATTCTTAAGGCCTTGTACTTAGTTTCCTTGATTTGATTCGTAGGCGTAGCGCTCAAATTTCTCTTGCTTAACTTAGGTGCCTCCGAGATGGTGTGCGGACAAGATGGACTGCTGGGAGGTGTTGGTGGATGAGTGGTGCTCTCCCCAATGGCGCGTCGCCCACAACATAGCAAAGGAGAAGCGTTTCAAAATGAAAGGTGTGCCACACCATCTAGGCAGCGTCGACCTACATGGAGTGCAGGGAAAAACTAAGTATGTGTGGTTTGCTTCATGATTCATGCAAATTCATTCTTTGTGCTAGCTTGAGTCCTTAACTAATACTCTGTTCCTCTCTTTTAGTCAAAACACAACAAGGCTCCAGTGCCAGAGTTGTTCGACCTCTATGGCATGTCCAATATTGCACCGTACAAGAAGGCCAAGGCATTCTCTGAGTCTGACCTCCAAAATGCAAAGAACTTCAGCAACGAGGCTTCCCACCACAAGATGGTGCAGTACGTTAAGCAGGGGAAGGCGAGAAAAGGGCCGGACTTTAACCCGAGCCAGCCTCTTGATCCAGAGCTGGTGATGATATCTGGTGGCGGGAGGTACCATGGCTCGTTAGCCATTGGTAATGGACTGATACGTTGTAGTAGCACTCTCCCGCAGATCAAGAAGCGCCGGACCAGCTCGATCCTAAGATACCGCGTCGTTACGACCTGGAAATCGAATTCCAGGTTTGTTAATTATCCGGACTCAGGAGCCTTTCGGACATTACATTGTGTTTGCAGTCGTCGATGACTACAATGCTAACGAGTGGTGTTGCAGGCTGCTATTGAGGCAGAGAGAGTGAAGACCCAGGCTGTTTTTGAGGAGAGGGACCGGCGGTTGGCGGAGAGGGACCGACAGGCGGCGGAGAGGGACAGGGAGAATGAGGAGAGGACGGCTAGGCTGTTGGAGGAGGAGAGGAACCGGAACGACTTGGCTAACCGGGCCATGTACGAGCTCTTCGTGGTAAGTTTCTTCTGCATATTAGCTAAATCATGCACACAATGTTCCTTTCATTAGTAACTAATATGACTGACTCGTCAAAACCAAATGTGCAGTCCATGTGCGAGAAGAACGGCCAGACCCTCCGCCGATGCAGGTCATTGCTCGGCGGCACGGTGAGTTTCATTTGAACGGTCATTAGTTACTAGTCTTCAAATTTGAGTTGCATCATGCTAACGATACATTGGAAATAATCTTTGGTGCAGCGTAACTCCCGACAAGCATCAACCGATCCTTCTCCGTCTGCCACTGGCGTGACCGGTCCTACACCTACACCTACACATACACCTCCGTGATGACGGTAAGTGTCCCAAGTGTTTTTCTTAATAGAGTTTTGTTGTGATGCCATGTTGTATATATCTAGACATATCATGCATAATGTGTGTATGTTTGAAATGCATTGTATGTGTGGGATTCACACCTAGTCGTGTGCCTTTGGTAGCCTTCCATATAGGGAAATGCCTCCTAGTGCTTCCACTGAGCCATGGTAGTTCGCTACGCTCCGGAACACATGGATTGACCGGCATGTGTCCTTCTTTGCTCTCGTGGTTCCGTCCCTACGGAAAATGTCATGCGGTGTATCACGAAGTCCTTGTAGCTTGCTACGACTTGGTTGCACTTTCACGATGACCCATTTCACGTGCATTGCTGGGTCATGTATGCCTGTCCCTGTACGTTTGTGCCACCTTGGTTCTATGACTAGTCATGTCGGCCCGGGTTCTCTGCCATATGGATACTAGCGACATAATCATATACTTAGCATTTTTTCCTCCAAAATGACTCAATATATGCTTACCTAGCTCAAAAATGACTTAATATGCTTAGCTAGCATAAAAATGACCTATACTTAGCATTTTTCCTCCGAAATGACTTAATATGCTTAGCTAGCATAAAAATGACCTATGGTTCCGGGGCAGCTTGAAGAGTTGAAGCGATCCGCGGCTCGGGCTGGCACCTTACTGGCTCTGACGCGCGCCAAGGCGTGGATAGCAGATCTTGATCCGGCTGACATAGCCAAAGGTTTCCCGATGCTCAAGAGAATGGTGAAGCCTTTGATAACGACGCTCAAAGCGGATCACAAAGGAAATGCGTCATTGGCGAGTCAACTGGCAGATGAAGCCAACCTGACGGTTCACCGCTCCTTTTATAGCGCCAACAACAAGCGGGTGGATTTTGTCATCCCTGAAGTGCGAGCCTTGTTCCCCAATCCGTAAGCACACTTACGCCCACGACGTTGATCCGGCTGAGCTGATAAGTGAAGAAGCTGTCTTCGAGGCCTTAACCCGGATTATACGGTCTACCAATGACTTCGGGCTTTGGGTGAGGAAGAAGAAGAAGTTGAACCTCGTCGAGCGCCCCTCTACCTCACGTCAACCCGGCGAAGCAGCGTAATTAAATCAAGCCGGGTGGCGCCTCCAAGCTTCAAGGCATAACCCCACATGAAACGCCGGGCCTCAAAAGGCTTTGTAATAGGATAGTCGGTACTTTGTTTTGAACAATGCCGTTACAACCTCGGTCTGTAAACTTTTGCATGGCGGTCTTTGGATACTTTGGTTTTGAAGTAGTGAATCCTGCAACATATTTTGCCTGCAATCACAAATTCTTAAACCGCCATGGCGGCTTGCGCCTCTAAGCGGATTGTGATACCAATATATTTATATAAGAAAATATCAAGGTATACGATCAAAATTTTGTGATACAAACATACTGTCGATGTCGGGCACACAGTTGGCTTTAGCCAATCCTCAAGCGAAGGCTTTATAAACCATCACCGTCAAGGAGAACAATCCTCTGTGTGTATAATACCGATTTACCGTGTAAATCGTGGTCGAATATGATAAGCCCCTATTACTCCATAATGGGATGTTAACAGCAAAATCAAACCGAACAATCAATCGCCGGAAAAAATGGACCAAATTCTGAAAACTTGAATCCGGTTGAAAGAAGGTTTGTCGGTTTAAGACAACAAACAAAAGCCAAATTATATGTATAAAAAACACATGGAAGCAAAAACAATAACAAAGACTGTTTGCAAGAAGAGGCTTTCTTGAGTCCTGATCGGATGGCGTTACCATGGTCGGACGGGACCAAGCTCCCTATAAGGTGTAGCGATGGTTCAAGTCAGCCAGTCCCCAATCGACATCGTGGCATTACGCCGATCAAGTGGCATTGCATTGGTTCGGGTTCGACCAAGCCCCAAGTGATTCTATGGCCTTAGGCCGACCAAGAGGCGTGTTGGTTCAGCCGTGACCATGTCCCCAAGTGATCTGGTGGCTTTCGCCTGTCAAGAGGTGTTGCATTGGTTCGGACACGACCAAGCCCCCAAATGATCTGGTGGCTTTCGCCTGCCAAGAGGTGTTGCATTGGTTCGGACACGACCAAGCCCCCAAGTGACCTGGTGGCTTTCGCCTGCCAAGAGGTGTTGCATTGGTTCGGACATGACCAAGCCCCCAAGTGACAAAAATTTCACAAAAGCAAGGCCAAGGGTTAAACCGGAGGCCGCTTCACGACAAACATCTCCATGTACCCAAACCGGACTTTGATACTGAGCAGATACCCGCTTTTGGCGAGGATCCGGTTTATTGCCTTTATTCATAATATATACATTGTCTTAATATGTACATAAGTGGAGCCAATGGCTCGGGTATAATAAGGCGAAGATGAGCTATGTTCCACGGCCTGTTGTTCTCCTCCTCTGACGTGAGTGAGTCATTTCGCTCTCTAACATCATTCTTATAGTAGGAAACGTTGTATAGATTCTTGCTTACCACAAAAGGCCCCTCCCAAGGTGGGGATAGCTTGTGCATATCTTTACGGTCTTGAATGAGCCGCAGCACTAAGTCTCCTTCACGAAGGTTCTGGTTTTAACCCGCCGCTGTGATACCGACGAAGATCCTGCTGGTAAACCGCCCGAACGAGCAGCTGCCATATCGCGCTCTTCATCCGGTCGATCCAAATCGTCTTGCCGTGCTGCCTCGCTTCTCTGCCTCAACATAAGCTGCCACTCGAGGCGTAGTCGTGACGGATATCGCTGGGAAGGACCGCCTCCGCTCCATAGACCATAAAGAACGGCGTGTATCCGATTGGATCGGTTGGGGGTAGTATTTATACTCCATATCACCGATGGTAGCTCTTCCACCCAACAACCCGGCGTCCTCTCTAAAGGGACCATAAGTCGGGTTTGGTACCTTTCAAGATCTCCTGATTAGCTCGTTCCGCTTGACCATTGGATTGCGGGTGGGCTCTGAAGAAACATCAAGCGGATGTGCTCTCGTTCACAAAATTCCTTCATAGCTCCTTTGGACAAATTGGTGCCATTGTCATTGATGATCTTGTGGAAACCCAAACCGAAAATCACCTTTTTGATGAACTGAACCGCCGTGGCCGCATCACACTTGCTAACATGCTCTGCCTCAACCCACTTGGTAAATTTATCAACCACCACCAACAGGTGGGTCTTTTTGTCCTTGGACCTTTTGAAAGGTCCAACCATATCCAACCCCCAAGTCGCAAACGGCCAAGTAATTGGAATCATCCTCAATTCTTGGGTTGGCACATGAGCACGCCTGGAGAACTTTTGGCAACCATCACATCGTCTGACCAGATCCTCCGCATCAGCATGGGCAGTCAACCAATAGAAACCATGGCGGAACGCTTTGGCCACCAAGGACTTTGAACCGGCATGGTGACTACAATCCCCTTCATGAATCTCTCGCAATATCTCACAGCCCTCTTCAGGGGACACACAACGCTGAAACGCCCCTGACACACTGCAATGGTGCAACTTGCCATTAACAATGGTCATAGACTTAGACCGCCGAACTATCTGTCGGGCCAACGTCTCATCTTCTGGTAACTCGCCCCGGTGCATGTATGCCAAATAAGGGAGCGTCCAATCCGGAATGACATGCAGGCCGCCACCAATTGAGCCTCCGGATCGTGGATAGCCAAATCAATTTCATCAGAAGCTTAAGCGGCGGATTGTGCAAAGACATCAAGGAAGGCGTTAGGCGGGACGGTTTACGTTGAGAGCCCACCGGCTTAAAGCATCACCGCTTCGTTCTTCCGACGATCCACATGGTCCACCTGATATCCGTTAAAATGTCCTGCAACAACATCCACCTCCCGACGATATGCAGCCATGAGTGGATCTTTGGAATCCCAAGTACCTGATACTTGCTGAGCCACCAAGTCCGAGTCACCAAAGCATTTAACCCGGCTGAGATTCATTTCTTTAGCCATCCGGAGACCATGGAGCAAAGCTTCATACTCAGCTGCATTGTTAGTACAGGGAACATTAGGCGGAGAACGTAATGTAACTTGTCACCTCGCGGAAGTTAATACGACTCCGAGCCCCGAGCCCTCAATTGCTGGACCCATCAAAGTGGATGGTCCAATAGGTATGATCCGGCTTCTCTTCAGCGCTTGCAACTCCGTCCAATCATTAATGAAATCCACAAGTGCTCGAGATTTTACGGCCGTCCGAGGCACATACCTTAAACCGTCGGCCCAAGTTCTATAGCCCACTTAGCAGTCCGCCGATCGCTTCCGGTTACGTATGATATCGCCCAAGGGAGCCGAATCGACCACCGTGATGGGGTGCCCTTGGAAATATTGCTTTAGCTTCCGCTTGCCATAAAAACCCCGTATACCAGCTTCTGCCAATGCGGATATCTCTGCTTAGACTCAATGAGGACCTCGCTGATATAATAAACCGGCCGTTGAACCGGATACTCCTTCCCCGCCTCCTTCCGCTCCACCACGATGGCCATGTTAATCGCCTGGCATTAGCAAAGCAACATATAACAAAGAGCGGCTCTTTGTCAATGGGGCGGCTAGAACCGGCGGGTTGGCCAACTGCCGCTTCAAATCCTCCAATGCTTCATCGGCTGAACTCCGGACAAACTGATCCGCTTTCTTCAACATCTGGTACAAAGGAATGGCTTTTCTCGCCTAGACGGCCGATAAACCGGCTTAGCGCAGCAATCCGCCTGCCAAACGCCGGACGTCATTGATGCACTTTGGCTTAGCCAAGGAGGTGATAGCCGTAATTTTTTCCGGATTAGCTTCGATCCCCTGTTGGACACGAGAAAACCCAATAACTTGCCCGCCGGAACACCAAAGACGCACTTGGCGGGTTGAGCATCATCTTGTACCCCGCAAGTTGTCAAAGGTTTCCTTTAGATCCTCAATCAAGGTTTCCTTCTTCCTTGACTTAACCACGATATCATCCACATAAGCATGCACGTTCACGGCCGATCTGTTCGTGCAAGCAACTCTGAACGCATAACCGATAAGTCGCTTAGGCGCTCTTGAGTCCAAAAGGCATAGATACATAGCGAAGGCTCCAAAGGGGTGATAAACGCCGTCTTCTCCTGGTCCTTAACTGCCATCTTAATCGATGATAACCGGAGTACGCATCCAAAAGCTCAAACGCTCACAAGCCGCCGTAGCATCAATAATCTGGTCAATGCGGGGAGGGCGAAAGGATCTGCTGGGCCGGGCCTTGTTGAGATCATGTAATCCACACACATGCGCCAAGTGCCATTCTTCTTAAGAACCAACACCGGATTAGCAAGCCACTCGTATGAAAGACTTCGATGATAAACCCCGCTGCCAAGAGCCTAGCAACTTCTTCTCCGATGGCCTTGCGCCTTTCCTCATTAAACCGGCGAAGAAACTGCTTACCGGTTTGTATTTTGGGTCAACATTAAGAGTGTGCTCAGCGAAGTTCCCTCGGTACACCTGGCATGTCGGAAGGCTTCCATGCAAAATGTCCCGATTCTCACGGATGAACTTCGATGAGCGCTTTCCTATTTAGGATCCAAGTTGGCACTGATGGTGAACTGCTTGGACGAATCGCCGGGCACAAAATCAACAAGCTTCGTCTCAGCCGCCGATTTGAACTTCAAGTCCGGATCATGCTCCGTAGTTGGCTTCTTCAAAGGGGTCATATCCGCCGGATCAACATTGTCTTTATAATATTTTAGCTCCTCAGTGGCACAAACCGACTCTGCGTAAGCCGCATCACCTTCCTCGCACTCCAAAGCGATCCGGCGGCTCCCATGAACCGTTATCGTTCCTTTGTGACCCAGCATTTTCAGCTGTAAGTAAACATAACAGGGCCGTGCCATAAATTTAGCATAAGCCGGCCGCCCAAAGAGGGCGTGGTAAGGGCTTTGAATTTTCACCACCTCAAATGTCAATGTTTCGACACTGGAGTCATGTTCGTCCCCAAAGGTCACCTCCGAGCTATCATACCGACCCGGTACGCCGACTTGCCGTGCACCACTCCGTGAAACACTGTCTTTGGATGGCCTAAGATGCCTATCCGCCAACCCCATACGCCGGAAGGTCTCGTGAAACGTGATGTCGATGCTGCTTCCTCCATCCATAAGAACCTTGGTAAACTTGTACCCTCCTACCGGGGTGCCACCACTGGGGCTAGCTGACCCGGATTGTAAACCCGGGAGGATGGTCCTCTGCTCCACACGATCGGTTGCTCGGACCAGCGTAGGTAATGCGGCGCGGCAGTTCAACAACGCCGACCGCCCGCTTCAAGTTTTCGGTCTCGTCTGTCCAAGCTGGTGGTAAAGGCGTGTAATCGCTCACCGTTCAACTGCTTTGGGTTACTTTGATAACCCGACCGCTGCTGTTGTTGATTGTAGCCCCTTTGGTTCTCGATTGTTACGATTACTTTGATTATTCTCGATTGCCTTGCCCGCCCGGATTACCACGAATCTCGGGCCGAATTTCCTCCACCAGAACCCGGGCGGACCACGAACCGCCGCCGGGCCCTTGATCATACCGGAAAGAGTTGGAGTTTTGAACTCCTGCATAATGTAACAATCCTTCCAAAGGTGGTTCGCGGTGCCTCCTTCGTCCCATGCTTCGGACAAGGTTGATTCAATATGAAATTCAAACGATCCGGATTGTGACCGCCCGGTTTGATTGCCTACCCTCGCGCCGCTGACCCTTGTCCTGCTACAGTTGGTGTTAGCCACAAAGCCCATGTTGTCGTCGCCTTACGCTTGTTCCCTCCATTGCTCGAATGATGCCGCTGGCCCTCGAGTTGCCGCTCTGTTTTCCCTTCCCACTTCATCATTCTCAGATTCGGGATCCTTGGTACTATCGTAATCAGCGTACTTTACCAAAACGCCCATTAGAGTGCCCATGTCATGGCAAAACGCTTCATGCGGCCCAGCTTCAATTTCAATGGCTCGAACCGCAATTGGCTTCCAAGGTCAAGATCACGGAATCGGGGTTGATCCGGTCCGAAGAATGTAAAACTTCCAAACGCGGCGCACCCAATGGGTTGTGGATTCTCCTCCGCTGGACACAAGCTGCTAAATCCACCACGTGCATATGGGCTGCTTACAGTGTCTTTGAAATTTTGAGCGAATCGGGTTCGCAATCGGGTCCACGAACCGATAGAGTTGGGCGGCAAATTTTTCAACCAAGTCCGGGCCGTTCCTTCCAACATCATTGTGAAGTATTTCGCACATGCGGCTTCATCCACATCTAGCATCTCCATGGCCATCTCATAGCTTTCTATCCATGCTTCGAGCCAAATCGGCAGATAATTGGGCACCTTGCGCGCCCCTTGAAGTCCTTGGGCAAGCGCGCGTTACGTAAGCGGGACGAGGCAAGGCACCCCCAATGAACCAAACGTGACCCCTGGTTCGAAGATGGTCGGACGAACCGGCGCGAGCGGATGATCCTCTGCTTGTGCTGCTAACTCGGCCTCCCTACGTGCCCTGGCGCGGTCCACTACCACTTGAGCATCCTCAAAGCCGCCCGCCGGATTGTTGCCGCGAGGCGAACCACGCCGCGCATTGCTTGACACGGCGGCGGTTCATCGACGCGTCGGCTATAGCTCCGGCTTAGGCGGGGGTGGAGTGGATCCGATCCCGACCGTATGAATACGCTTCTTGCCGAGCCAGGCCGTCTGAGGAGCTCCTTAACCCGGCGTGTCTCTACCGCCTGTGGTGAATCGCCTTCAATTGAATCGCCTCCAATCGTGCCGCAGCCGCCACGAGGTTATCCATCGGGTTGGAGTAGTGACCGGGCGTCTGACGGTTCTGCAGGCGCACCGGTATGATGGCGAGGTAGATCCATCACCGCGGGGCTGAACCGGTGCGGCCGTCCAGTGCTTCCGGCCGGTTTACGCCCGGCGGCGGGTTACTTGGTCCCCGCCTCGGGTATTGAAAAGCTCTCTTCCCTCGAAACCGAAGGTAAACGGGACCTGTACTTCCTTTTCATGACTTCATGTGACGCGCTCGATCCAAAGATGAGCCTATAAGCATGCGCATCCAGCGGCCGCTCCGCTGCCATCCTCACGTCCGCTGCTGCCAGTCCGCTTTAGCTTTAGTGATCTGTTCTCTCACCTTTGCAATCTCCGCGTTGTGCGAGGCCCTGATCCAGCGGATTAGCCTCTGCCATGAGCACAGCCTACGCGTCGAAAAGCTCTGACAAAACTTGAGCCGGCGGGCGCACAGGGCCTCCTTCCCCGGCTGCCATCACCGATGTTGAACCGGCGACCAGGGCGCCATGGTCGAAGAGTGAAGCGCCGCTGCGTCGCCATGAAGATCCCAACCCGGTTGGGTAGATCGAAGGGTCCGGAATACTCTCACCGTCGGAACAGCCCCGATCTGGCCATCTTGCAGCTGGTATAGAGACTTCGGTTTCTCCGGCGGCGATTCGCCGCCAGAGTAGACAACAGTTTCGTCACCAGATGCTGATCCGTCTCGCAGCCTCCGTGGGCGACTCCCACGAAAACATGCCCGACCGCCCGGTTTAGCGAGGCAGGACTCTTCTTCGCCAGCCGAGCCGTCTCGACGAGGTCGGTCAGACGTCCGCCCAGCCCTGCTCGCCGATCTTTCCGATGAACACGTGTATGCCGCCGAAGGGACCCGGTACCCTTACTCAATCGAGCCGCCTCGGGCCCCAAATTCCGCATCGTCGATGTAGAGCTTGCCGCGACGACTCTTAGTCATCCGCCCATCAGATAACCTTCGAAGTCCTTCAACTTGCCCTCTAAGATCATCAAACCATCGTATGCGATAGCCCCACGGTGGGCGCCACCGTCGTGGAATTGTCACGGCGAGATGTCCTCATGAAAGGACTTAGTCGTAGGGCCATCGTGCGGGTTAACCTAGAGGTTAAAGCGGACACAAGACACGGGAATTATACTGGTTCGCCCCTTCGATGAAGGTAAAAGCCTACGTCCAGTTGTGATGTGATTGATATGATTTGGTGACTAGGGAGCAATAGCTTTGCCTTAGCCTCGAATCCTCTCCCCAACTTCGCCGGGTCGTCCCCTTATATACACGGGTTGGCCTTGGGCGGTCTCTGAAGTCCCGATCCGGCTCATACAAGCGTCCGGCTCGGTCTCTTCTTCTTAACTTACAACACAAGTTACAATACTAAGGCGGTTTACATAAATGGACCTTAAGTCGCCTCTGGGCTCCAGGCCTCCTCCGTGGGCCTGAATCATGGACGAGGGTAAACCGGCCCCTTCGGGGCAGTTCACGCTCAGTAGTTGTATCCCCAACAACCAACGAGCTCCACCATGGCCACAGCCACTCCCTCGCTCCCTCTCTGCGTCCCCGAGCTCCGCCACGACCCCGTGGAGCTACAACCTCGACGCTCGCGACCAGAGGAGGCCCCAGTCAACCGAAGCATCGTCGTCTTCATCTCCGGTGCTCAGAGATCGACTCCGTCGATTCGCCGACGCAGAAGCTTCCCCGAGCCCGCTGAGCTGCTACTCCGACCCCTGTGAGCTCCTGCTTCCTCTTTCCCTCCGCTACTCCTCACGCCCGTCCCCTAGGCCACAAACCCGCCGTGCCCGTGAGCTCCTCGTCGCCGCGTTTGTCGTTGTCGTCGATTGAGCTCGCGTCCGTCGCGCCCGAGAACGTAGCCGAGCTCCTCACATCGCCAGTAGCTCAACGAGCCCCTTATCTGGCCTCCCCGTGCTCTACAGCCCCGCATCGCTCGAGGCCGCAGTTCGGCCGCCGCCGTGAGCTCGCTTCCGGCAAGCTCAAGCCTCCCCACGCCCTCCTCTGGATGCAGCCGGCCGTGGGCTACGCCCCGGTGCCCTTCCCCGCCGCTCCCGTGGCCTTCTGGCGCCTTTCTGCCGTGCCCAGTGGCCACCGGCGGTTAACCGCCGGCGTGGCCGGTGATTAGGGCCTAACCACCCTGCTAACCAACACGTAGAGTCACTAACAGGTGGGACCTGATGTTTAATTAACCTGGCTAACTAATTAACTGCGTCAATTAAGCTTTGTTAAATCGCCATGCAGCTGACACATGGGTCCCAGGCGTCAGGGTTGACACTGGTCAACCCTGTTGACTTGCTGACATCACACGGCGTCATGCTGACGCGGTAAAGTATTTCTGGAATTAAAATAAATCATGAATGATTTAAGAATTTCAGTAATTACTCAAAACTTCTAAAATTCATAGAAAATTATCTGTAACTCCAAATAAGATAAATTATATATAAAAAATAATCAGAAAAATTCAATCTATCCATCTGTACCATTTTCATGCATGTTACAACAACTTATAACTACTGTTTAGGACAAATCATGTAAATGGCATGTGAATTTCCACATATGGAGTTTTAATTTGAATCTAGGATTCAAACCAACTTCATTTAACCTGTTGCTAGTTGCATTAGCTCAAATCACAGCACATTGCCATGTCATGAGCATGCATCATATTGTGCATTGCATTGATTGTGTTTCCTTCTCTGTTGCTGGTAATTGTCCCCTCTCGATAGACATGGTTTCGACGATGAGTTCTATGACACCGATGAAGAGCTATACTATCTTCAGAAGTGCCAGGCAAGCAAAACCCCCTTGTTCATTCCGATACAATCCCACTCTCTAGATCCTGCTCTCTTTTACTGCATTACGACAACAACGATTCAACTATTACATGCTGCGGTAGTTGAACCCCTTTTCCTCTGCATGACCTGTCATTGCCACAGTAAATAGATGAAACCCACTAGCATGAGTAGGAGTTATTTGAGCCCTGATGTGCCTACTCATTCATGCTTGTTTGTCATGCCTGCTACTGCTTAGAGTTGAGTCAGGTCTGATTCATCGGGGATGAATTGGAACGTGGTGAACATGTCCTACTGTTGAGAGCTAAGTGTGTGAACACGATTTGGTAAAGGTAGCGGTGAGAGGCCATGTAGGAGTACATGGTGGGTTGTCTCACTGAAACCGTCCTCAGGAACTGAGTTCTGTGTTTGTGATCCATGAACAGTTACTACCACGCATTGGAATGCTTAAGTGCCCCTCTCGACTTATTAATCAACCTGATCTCTGGGCAGGAGTTGCAACTAGTTTCTGGTGTTTGTAGGTAGTGTTAGTAGTCTACCAAGTGGCACCCGGTACAGGTGGGCTTGGGACAAACTAGGCACCGTGGCCGGGTATGCCAAGCGCCTCCCGTTTGGTGGGCTTGGAACCCTGTACACATCGTTTGGGGCCGTGAGCGACACCCCGGCCGGATCTCCTTGCGGATGGAACCCGAATAGGCGATAAACCTAGACGAGAGACTTGTGTGGTTAGTCAGGTCGTGGCCGACTCCCTCGCCAGGCTTCCGCTTGAAGGTTGCCGAGATACACGACGTGTACATGGTGGTAAGTGGCGAGAGCGTGTGTGAAGAAGTACACCCCTGCAGGGTTAACATCATCTATTCGAATAGCCGTGTCCGCGGTAAAGGACTTCTGGGTTGCCTGTACAGTTCATAGATAACTTGAAGTGGATACTCTAAAATGCGCAAGATAAGCGTGAGTGCTATGGATGGCGTTCTCGTAGGGAGACGGGAGCGGATCCATAGTGGTGTATTGATATGGTGAATATGTGGACTCGTGTGTGCCACCTCAAAAGAGTTACTTGCAGTCGTAGTACAGGATAGCCACCGAGTCAAAGCTGGCTTGCTGCAGTTAAACTCCACCACCCCCCTTTGTTGATATTGATGCATATGTAGATAGTTCTGATGTAAGTCTTGCTGGGTACATTTGAACTCACGTTTGCTTAATTTATGTTTTGCAGAAAGACTTAAGTCTCACTAGTAGTTCCGCGTGGACTTCGACGTTTAGCTTGTTACCTCAGCTACGATCTTGTACCCTTGGGAGGATTGGTAGATAGTCAGGCTTCTCAGCCTTCTTCATTTGTAGTTGTCTGTACTCAGACAAGTTAAGCTTCCGCATGTGCTCATTGCTTGTATGCTCTGTATGTTGGGTCACGAGAACCATGTTTGTAATACTTGGCTCCTCGGAGCCTAATGAATAAACACTTGAGTCGTAGAGTTATGTTGTGATGCCATGTTGTATTTACACATATCGAGCATATTGTGTGTATGATTGAAATGCTTGGTATGTGTGGGATCCGACAACCTAGTTGTTTATCCTTGGTAGCCTCTCTTTTGGGGAAATGTAGTCTTGTGATTCCATGAGCCATAGTAGTCCGCTACAGCCCGGTTCACCGGAGTCCTGCTAGACCAGCACTACTGCTCCGGAACACCTGACTGGCTGGCATGTGATTCACTTCGTTCATGTGTCTGTCCCTTCAGGGAAATGTCACGCGGTGACATCCGGAGTCCTGCCTAGCCTGCTACAGCACGGGTTCCCGGAGTCCTGTTAGCCCAGTGCTACAGTCCGGATTCGCACGCTGTTGACCGACAAGCTCGATGTTGATTCATGCATGCATGTCCTCGTAAGTTAGTGCCACTTTGAGTTCACGACTAGTCATGTCGGCCCGGGTTCTCTGTCATATGGATGCTAGCGACACCATCATATACGTGAGCCAAAAGTCACAAACGGTCCCGGGCCATGGTAAGGCGACACCCGTGGGAATACTGTGTGTGAGATCGCAAAGTGATATGAGGTGTTACAGGCTAGATCGGTGTGACTTAGAATCGGGGTCCTGACAGCTTTCGTATCAGAGCCTGACTGCCTGTAGGATTACCAAGCCAAACTAGTCGATGTTGTGTCTAGAAATGTTTTAGTTATATGTAGGGGAATTGATTGTGGGAGGGACGTAAGACTCTTTTTACTCCTTTATCTTATGCCCTTCTGATCTGAGTCATCCTCTTCTCTTCTACGGGGGTTAAGAACTAGGCTTCTCATCTCTTTATCAGGTTCACGTGTTACTAATCTGTAGAATCTTAGGATTGTTGGTTCCAGGCCTCAGTTCAGTTTCTACTACTTTTAGTATGTTGTCAATTGAACCAGAACCTTGATATGATGTTATTAAGTGACTATGCAAATCCTTGTGAACGTCTCAAATCTTTTTCTGAGCATTTACAGCCGTTATGCTGTCCGAGTCATCCCAGGTTTCTAAACAGTCTGATGCATTTGCAAATCCCTTCCTCCCGTTCCTGGTGTCCTTTTGGGCCAGATTAAGCACACTAAACGGTCTATTGTGGTACTCTAGTGCCTCGACATATAAGATGGAGCTAGTATTATGACCCTAGGCATCCAGGAAATCACCTAGTAATCTAGCAATGCTTTTTGTTCCCAGTGTGATGATTCTGGCCGCCATTCTCGAAAGCATCCCATGATGCCATTTAGTAGTAGGTATTCTACCCCTGGGTTCTTGAGCCCAAGATTCACTCTACTTACCTCATGTTGGTAGTGTTTGCTCGTTCCTTTAGGATATTAGTAACTTTGCGATAGTCCTGGAGGTCCGTGGTATTTCCTTCTTCCAAATACCATGAACTTCTTATGGTAGAAGTTCCTCACATAACCGAAAGATCGCAACCAGAGTGCTCTTGATGATTCCTCCATTCATAGTTGTGAATCTGCTAGTCCTTCCTCTTCAGCATGGGTTGTCCGGAAGTAATATGTTGAACTTTTTCGACATACTAACCTATGCATCCACAACTCACAAAGATATATGTTCCTTTGAGTTTTCCCTCTGTAGTTGTATTCCGATCCTTGTCTATCAGTTGATAGTCAAGTTTATGTCGTGCATTCGTGTTCTTGGATGCGTGTTATTCTTGTGGTCCGTCAAGCCGTCCTATTTCAGAATGAATAGGAGAAACAAACTCCAGAACCTCATCCATATCTAGGATTGGGTCAAAGCAATTGTATTCCATGAGACCAAAGTGCCAATCCAAATTGCTCTCTCTACCTTGGAGTGTTACCACCTTTATGTCAGGATTGTCATGAGAATTGCACCACCTCTTATGAATTCTTGATTTAGTGATACTCATCGCCATCATCGTTCATTCCTCGGTCTCCGTGTTATTATAACCGGATTACCGACAAGTGAATTGTGATGTGTGAAATCAATACTCCTAGCAACTCCGTTGCTTGGTAGTTAATGGACAATACCTCATTCTTAGTGTGTTGATTGTTGAATCATCACCCTAAGGCTAATCGTGCTACCTAGTCCTTATTTCGGGTACACTCTTCGATCAAGAGTTAGGATTGTGTCAATCCTTGTTTAATTGATTACATCATCTTGTCTCGAAAGCAAGATTGTTCCCGAGCTTAATAACATATCGGTGGTTCGTGATTTTCCGAATATCTTCTCGGAAGTATCAACAGGTTGTCCCCTGACCGTTACGTTGAGCTCGTGATCAAATGGTTTTCCTATAAACCATTCTTTCTTCAAGAATCTGTGTTGGATACCCTGAACTAGTTGGTTGAGCTAAACAACAACTTGAAGAGTTGGAAGATAAAAGTTTTCCCTAACTTAGTTCATTTTCAAAGGGATATCCTTGTGTTTGTGTGGTTGTCGAAGAAAGATGATATCTTCATCAATTGGTCCTCGTGATCAGTTATTGGATCTATTGTCTTGTCCAAACTTTGGTTTGAGTGTGGGTTATCCTCAAATAAAATTAGAAGAAACGATGTTCGTAATGTTGTCTTACTCGTGGTTGATCCCTCGAGCATACACCATTACATCCTTTGGTCTGACCAATGCTATCACCGTGTTCACTTAATTGTGGAATTCCATCTATATGGAAGCCTGGATGGGTTGTTGTTGAGCCCATTGACAAAATTTTCATCTTGTCCATGATTCATGTTGAACATCTAAGTTAGTGTTGGAAACTTTTTGAAAGCATTTTCTTCGTGCTATCTCATGAAGGATATGTTTGGATGAAAGAATTAACTTCCTCTAATTCACGTGTATTTGATGTAAGTTGCCGCCTTGAATTAGAGAAAGCTTGTTTTTGCTTTCCCTGGAATCATCACAAGTTAGTCACGCCTATGTGCGAAGTACTCTATGGCTTGATAGGTTGGCCGCCTCCAACCCATATGTGTTTCCTAGCACACCAAGCCACTGACTAATTTGTTCAAGGAAGAGAAGTCTATGCTTGGGATCTAATCCATGGACTTGCGTAAAAACTTCGATATCCTCGATGATGGTTCCCTACCAGAACTCGGTAGTGTTTTGTTGTAAGACTACTGTGTGGTCATGCTTCTATGGGACGGCATGTTCACGTGTGTTTAGCAGAATCAGCTCATGTTTTGGAGCTTGCTATCGTAGTTCATATCCCGAGAACCTCACAACGTCGTCTCGTCAATTTGTGTTGCAAACCTTCATTTTTATCTCTAGACTAGATGAGTCTGGAATATCCAGACACCAACCAGATCTGAATCTCAGGCAGATATGATGGTTGGAATGTTTCCCAAGTACTGTAATATTGGTCTCTCTATAACCGGTAAATTGGATGTCGTGGCCAACACACCCAGTCGGAAGACCTATTATTGTAGTATCTTGATTGAGGAAGTTGGCCACCTCCCCATAAGGATTCCTTAGAATTTACTTCGTAGGTATTCCTTATGGATTCTTGCGCTCCTGAATTCTGACCTTCTACTTGATGTTCTAGATACCAAACCATATCTATAAATTGGTTACGCTAGCACATCAAGGAGAACATTAGAAGCAGAGTGCTAAGTGTCTCTCGGCACGGATGTTGGTAAGACCTTGATGAGTATGGAATTGCTCAAGTTCTTGAGAGCACACTCAATCACTAGGTTATATCCTCGGCATCATCTGGAATGTATTCTCCGCTTGCTGAGTTGTCTTGTAACTCTAGTTTCCTTCCAAACTGAGTATGCCATTTCTCCGAATTCCTTCAAATGATCGTTTGGAATTGCCTTAGGCTGGTATAGAGAATTTCAATTATCTCTGAATCAAAAGTAATTATTTTTGCCACTTAAGGGAATATTTCTACGAGCCACCTTCCTTAAGGTGCCCTGTTATGGAATCGTGGAAATTATCTCCTCGCTACTTTGAAACCATGCACCATCCTACTCCAGCGTGGGATTGTTGCCCACCAAATTGAACCTCCGTCATCTCTTTCTTCCATCCCTCTTATGTTTGTTTTGTGTCTCAGCTCAAGATATGTTTCAACGTCTCATTCCATGAGTTGATCTTGTGATCATTAATATGATCCTAAGTTGCTCGAACCTCAATAAGATCGATTCTTCTAAAACTCTACTTTCTTCTCATTGTCATGTTGGATGAAGTTCTCAAAGCAATACGTTGAGATCAAGATGATGCAATGGATCAACATCTTCGAGAAGGACAGTAGGATCATGAAGATCGTGTTAGTTTTGCGTCCCCTCTCTCTTCTTACCTCGCGTCTTGAATCTCGGGATAAGATTCTTGTTTAGTGGGGGTGAGTTGTCACAACCCTAGAATTGCTTGTATTTAGTTGCATCTGTGAGCATCCATGCATCATGGTTAAATTTATGAAATTTGAATTGGGGGATGATCAAACCCCTAGCACCAAAACAATGCTAATAGGTTCAACCTAAAAATATTTTTCAACGAACCCAAATTGGCCTGCAAAAATGTTCATGATTTATGTAAAAGGGTGAAAACCATATCCAAAGATGATGCATATTTTTCCAGGACATCTTTGGAATTTGAATTAACACAATACCAATTTGAGTTGGAGCAAATAAATCATATTAATATATTTATTGCTCTAAAAATTCTGAAACTTGAGGTGGGGCCCTGTAATAATATGGTTTGCACCCACAAACAATTTCAGGATTTATGAAAATGGTTTAGTGCTTGAACTACATCAAAATAGATTGAAATAAATAGAAAACAGGGAATAAAAGAAAGGAAAAAGAACAGAGACTCACTTGGACCCTTACCTACCTGGCGCCACCAGCCGGCCCAGCTCCTGGACGGCCCAGTGCTGTGCAGCCCAGCTGCCAGTCGTCCTCCTCCTTGGGACAGAAGGACGCCGGGCGTGTGCCCCGCGCGCGCGGCCACGCGCCCCGGCCACCTCCTGCTTCCCGCCGCCTCCCCGACGTCGCTTTGGACGCCACGCACCCCCCTGGCCCTCTCCTTCTCTCTCCCGTGGCGATTTCCCTCTCTGTCCCTCTCTCCCGCGACCGTCCGCGAGCGCCCGAGAACACCGACGAGCTCCACCACGGCCACAGCCACTTCCCCGCTCCCTCTTCGCGTCCCCGAGATCCGCCACGACCCCGTGGAGCTACGCACCTGACGCACGCGACCAGAGGAGGCCCCAGTCTACCGGAGCGTCATCGTCTTCATCTTTGGTGCTTGGAAGATCGATTCCGTCGATTCACCGACGCAGAAGCTTCCCCGAGCCTGCTGAGGTCTACTCCGACCCCTGTGAGCTCCTGCTTCCTCTTGCCCTCCGCTACTCCTCCTGCCCGTCCCCTAGGCCGCAAACCCGCCGTGCCCGTGAGATCCTCGTCGCCACATTTGTCGTTGCCGTCGATTGAGCTCGCGTCCATCGCGCCCGAGAACATAGCCGAGCTCCTCACATCGCCAGTAGCTCAACGAGCCCCTTATCTGGCCTCCTCGTGCTCTACAGCCCCGCGTCGCTCGAGGCCGCAGTTCGGCCGCCGCCGTGAGCTCGCTTCCGGCAAGCTCAAGCCTCCCCACGCCCTCCTCTGGATGCGGCCGGCCGTGGGCTACGCCCCGGTGCCCTTCCCCGCCGCTCCCGTGGCCTTCTGCCGCCTTTCTGCCGTGCCCAGTGGCCACCGGCAGTTAACCGCCGGCGTGGCCGGTGATTAGGGCCTAACAACCCTGCTAACCAACACGTAGATTCATTAACAGGTGGGCCCTGATGTTTAATTAACCTGGCTAACTAATTAACTACGTCAATTAAGCTTTGTTAAATCGCCATGCAGCTGACACATGGGTCCCACGCGTCAGAGTTGACACTGGTCAACCCTGTTGACTTGCTGACATCACACGAGCGTCATGCTGACACGGTAAAGTATTTCTAGAATTAAAATAAATCATGAATGATTTAAGAATTTCAGTAATTACTCAAAACTTCTAAAATTCATAGAAAATTATCTATAACTCCAATAAGATAAATTATATATAAAAAATAATCAGAAAAATCCAATCTATCCATCTGTACCATTTTCATGCATGTTAGAACAACTTATAACTACTGTTTAGGACAAATCATGTAAATGGCATTTGAATTTCCACATATGGAGTTTTAATTTGAATCTTGGATTCAAACCAACTTCATTTAACCTGTTGCTAGTTGCATTAGCTCAAATCACAGCACATTGTCATGTCATGAGCATGCATCATATTGTGCATTGCATTGATTGTGTTTCCTTCTCTGTTGCCGGTAATTGTCCCCTCTCGATAGACATGGTTTCGACGATGAGTTCGATGACACCGATGAAGAGCTATACTATCTTCAGAAGTGCCAGGCAAGCAAAACCCCCTTGTTCATTCCGATACAATCCCACTATCTCGCTCCTGCTGTCTTTTACTGCATTAGGACAACAACGATTCAACTATTACATGTTGCGGTAGTTGAACCCCTTTTCCTCTGCATGACCTGTCATTGCCACAAGAATAGATGAAACCCACTAGCATGAGTAGGAGTTGTTTGAGCCTGATGTGCCTACTCATTCATGCTTGTTTGTCATGCCTGCCATCGCTTAGAGTTGAGTCAGGTATGATTCATCGGGGATGAATTGGAACGTGGTGAACATGTCCTACTGTTGAGAGCTAAGTGTGTGAACACGATTTGGTAAAGGTAGCGGTGGGAGGCCATGTAGGAGTACATGGTGGGTTTTCTCATTGAAACCGTCCTCAGGAACTGAGTTCTGTGTTTGTGATCCATGAAGAGTTACTACCACGCATTG
Organism: Aegilops bicornis; assembly: GCA_021605145.1. Taxonomy (NCBI): domain Eukaryota; kingdom Viridiplantae; phylum Streptophyta; class Magnoliopsida; order Poales; family Poaceae; genus Aegilops; species Aegilops bicornis. Next base: position 628,358,485 of record CM038674.1, on the reverse strand, counting down.
GAATGCTTAAGTGCCCCTCTCGACTTATTAATCAACCTGATCTTTGTCTAGGAGTTGCAACTAGTTTCTGGTGTTTGTAGGTAGTGTTAGTAGTCTACCAAGTGGCACCCGGTACATGTGGGCTTGGGACAGACTAGGCACCATGGTCGGTTATGCCAAGAGCCGCTCGTTTGGTGGGCTTGGAACCATGTACACATCGTTTGGGGCCGTGAGCGACACCCCGGCCGGATCTCCTTGCGGATGGAACCCGAATAGGCGATAAACCTGGACGAGAGACTTGTGTGGTTAGTCAGGTCATGGCCGACTCCCACGTTATGCTTCCGCTTGAAGGTTGCCGAGATACATGACGTGTACATGGTGGTAAGTGGCGAGAGCGTGTGTGAAGAAGTACACCCCTGCAGGGTTAACATCATATATTCGAATAGCCGTGTCCGCGGTAAATAACTTCTGGGTTGCCTGTACAATTCATAGATAACTTGAAGTGGATTGAAATGCTTGGTATGTGTGGGATCCAACAACCTAGTTGTTTATCCTTGGTAGCCTCTCTTATGGGGAAATGTAGTCTTGTGCTTCCATGAGCCATAGTAGTCCGCTACATCCCGGTTCACTGGGGTCCTACTAGCCCAGCACTACTGCTCCGGAACACCTGACTGGCCGGCATGTGATTCACTTTGTTCCTGTGTTCATCCCTTCGGGAAATGTCACGCGGTGACATCCGAGTCCTGCCTAAGCCTGCTACAGCCCGGGTTCCCGAGTCCTGTTAGCCAGTGCTACAGCCCGGATTCGCCTGTTGTTGACCGACATGCTCGATGTTGATTCATGTATGCCTGCCCCGTAAGTTAGTGCCACTTTGGGTTCACGACTAGTCATGTCGCCCCGGGTTCTCTGTCATATGGATGCTAGCGACACCATCATATATGCGAGCCAAAAGCCGCAAACGGTCCCGGGCCATGGTAAGGCGACACCCGTGGGAATACCGTGTGTGAGGCCGCAAAGTGATATGAGGTGTTACAGGCTAGATCGGTGTGACTTAGAATCGGGTCCTGACAGTGGACTACACGGATTTAAACAAAGCTTGTCTGGTTGATCCTTTTCCTCTCCCTTGTATTGATCAGATTATTGATGCTACGGCAGGTTGTGAGGGTTTGAGTTTTTTTATGCTTACTCTGGTTATCATCAGATCAAGATGGAAGTTAAGTAACAAGAGAAGACTGCTTTCCTAACTCCCTTTGGAGCCTTCATCTATGTGTCTATGTCTTTTGGGCTCAAGAGTGCCCAGGCGACTTACCAGCGATGTGTGCAGAATTGCCTTCATAATCAGATTGGGCGTAATGTTCATGCTTATGTGGATGACAATGTGGTGAAGTCCAGAAAGAAGGAGACACTGATAGACAATTTGAAGGAAACCTTTGATAATCTTCGGGTTTATAAGATGATGCTTAACCCGGCCAAGTGTGTTTTTGGTGTACCGGCAGGCAAGCTCTTAGGCTTTCTGGTGTCTAACAGGGGTATTGAAGCCAATTCGGAGAAGATCAAGGCCATTACTTCTCTGGCTAAACCGGCGTGTGTCAATGATGTGCAACGTCTGGCGGGTCGCATTGCGGCGTTAAGCCGGTTTATAAGCCGGTTGGGCGAGAAGGCTATCCCTCTCTATCAGATGATGAAAAAGACAGATAATTTTGTCTGGAGTGATGCCGCTAACGCAGCATTTGAGGACTTGAAGAAACAGTTGGCTGAGCCGCCTGTTCTTGCTACACCTATTGATAAGGAGTCGTTACTATTGTATGTGGCTGCTAACGCCCCGGCTGTCAGCATAGCCATTGTGGTGGAACGGAAGGAAGCAGGAAAGGAATATCCGGTTCAAAGGCCGGTTTACTACATCAGCGAGGTGCTTATCGAGTCCAAGCAGAGGTATCCGCGCTGGCGGAAACTTGTATATGGGGTATTCATGGCCAGTCGGAAGCTAAAGCAATATTTTTTGGGTCATCCCATCACAGTGGTTGGTTCTGCTCCTTTGGAGGATATCATTTAGAATAGAGAGGCCACGGGTCGGATAGCCAAGTGGGCCATTGAACTTGGTCCTCATGGTTTGATGGGTCCAGGCAATTGGAGGGCTCGGGGGCTGCAGTTGTGCTAGCTTCCCCTCGAGGTGATAAATTTTATTATGTCTCTGGTTGATGTTTCCTTGTACTAACAATGCAGCTGAATATGAGGCCTTGCTCCATGGTCTTCGGATGGCTAAGGAGATGAACTTAAGCCGGGTAAGGTGCTTTGGTGATTCATATTTGGTGGCTCAACAAGTCTCTGGTACTTGGGATTCTAAGGATCCACTTATGGTGGCTTATCGACGGGAGGTGGACATTATTGCTGGTCACTTCAAGGGTTATCAAGTTGAGCATGTTGATCGTAGGAAAAATGAAGCGGTTGATGCTTTAAGCCGGCTGGGTTCTCAACATAAACCGGTGCCTCCTAACGTTTTCCTTGGCGTTTTGCATAACCCTTCGGTCAAGTTACCTACAGAGGAGGATTTGCCTATTCCTGACCAGGAAGCTCAGTTGGTGGCGGCTATTCATGCCATCCCGGATTGGACAGTCCCTTATTTGGCTTATATGACCTGGTGCGAGTTACCAAAGGATGAAACCTTAGCCAAACAGATAACCCGGCGGTCTAAGTCAATGATAATTGTCAATGGAGAACTACATCATTGTAGTGTTACAGGGGCTTTTCAACATTGTGTTTCTCGAGAAGAGGGTCGTGAAAGCCTGCGTGAGATTCATGAAGGAGACTATGGTCATCATGTCGGTTCAAAGTCTCTCGTGGCTAAAGCTTTCCGTCATGGATTCTATTGGCTGATGGCTCATGCTGATGCTAAAGACCTGGTTAGTAGGTGTGATGGATGTCAGAAATTTTCATGACGAGCCCATGTGCCAGCTCAAGAATTGAGGATGATTCAAATTACTTGGCCGTTTGTAGTTTGGGGGCTTGATATGATTGGACCTTTTAAGAGGTCCAAGGATAAGAAGACCCACCTTTTGGTGGCGGTTGACAAATTTACAAAGTGGGTTGAGGCCGAGCCTGTCAGTAAGTGTGATGCAGCCACGGCGGTTCAATTCATGAAGAAGGTGATCTTCCGTTTTGGCTTTCCACACATCAATATAACAGACAATGGCACTAATCTCTCCAAGGGTGCTATGAAAGAATTTTGTCAACATGAGCATATCCGGCTTGATGTGTCATCGATCGCCCACCCCCAATCTAATGGTCAAGCTGAGAGAGCCAATCAAGAGATCCCGCAAGGCATCAAGCCCCGGCTTATGGTTCCTTTATAGAGGATGCCAGGTTGTTGGGTGGAGGAGTTACCTTCCGTGTTATGGAGCATTAATACCACCCCCAATAGATCCACGGGTTACACGCCTTTCTTCATGGTTTACGGAGCAGAGGCGGTTCTCCCTAGTGACATCCGTCATGATTCACCTCGGGTGGCGGCTTATGTTGAAGCTGACAATGAAAAGGCACGTCAGTAAGCACTTGACCTATTAGATGAGGAGCGTGACATCACAGCGGCTCGTTCAGCGATTTATCAGTAGGATCTGCGCCGTTACCACAGCCGCCGGGTTAAAACCAGAACTTTCCAAGAAGGCGATCTGGTGCTCCAGCTTATCCAGGATCAACTGATATGCACAAGTTTTCCCCACCTTGGGAAGGACCTTTTGTGGTCAGCAAGAATCTCAACAATGGGTCCTACTATCTTATCAATGTTCGAGAGCACAAAGACTCGTGTAAATCGGAGGAGGAGACCCACCGGCCATGGAACATTGCTCATCTTCGGCCCTACTATACCTGAGCCACTGGCTCTTCTGATGTACATATTTTGACAATGTATATATTATTAGCAATATAATAAACCAACATCCCCGTTAAAACAGGGCCTTTGTCGTTTTCTCTTAAATAATGAGTTTTTGGTCACTTGGGGGCTTCTGCTTTATAGAGCAAAGTTATGATTACCCTTTGATCCGGCTTATAAGCCAACTGAAAAAAAACAAATTTTTGGGGGTTTGCTACCCAGGTTAAAGTGGGGGCTTGCTACCCAGGTTAAAGGGACCAAAGAGAGTCTGTTGCAAAAGCACAACTCAAACATAGGTGCCCATTGAGCATAGCTCAGAAATATTGCTTGGGGGCTCTTTTGTTCTAAAGAACAAGAGTTGATATAACCCTTGCGATAGGCTTAAAAGCTAGGCTTGGAAGCCAGGTGTATTTACCTAAAACCCCGGGTTATCCTGCCTTTTTAAGTAAGCCACTCCGCCCAGGTATTCCTAGTATGACCCGCCGAACGTTTGACAAGTCAATCTTATGCAGACCCTGCACTTGTAAAAGTTAAAATGACGATTGGTTAAAGTGAGGTCCATCTTATAAGGTTTGTAAAACGGTTTAACTCAGTGGCCTGGCAGCCCGTGAAAAGCCTCAATTTTTTGGCATGGCAGCCCATGAAAAGCCTCGTTTTCGTGTGTTTTTATTTTTACAAGTCTTTTGAGGTTTATTCGATAAAGCTTATAAGGTTTTATTATCACACTTCGCTGGTGTTTATTAACCCGGCTTGGCTTTCGACTATAAGTCGTCAGTACATGATAAATTAAGATCCGGCGTTTATTAACCCGGCCTGGTTTTTGACTATAAGTCGCCATTATGAGATAACATAATATCCGGTGTTTATTAACCCGGCCTGGCTCTCTTCATAAGCCGGCAATATATGATACATTACCAGTATTCAAAATTTGGGTTATCACCCTTACTACAGTGGCTTGGTAAGCCAACCGTGTGATCCAATATCACAGGTATGATATATTTTAAATTATATGTGGTTATATCCAACCTTGGTTATGAACTATGTTAGTTTACCATGGTTTTATATTGGGCATTATAACCTGTCTAGCGGTAAACCGCCAGGACACTTTTAATCTGTTGTATGCAGGAACAGATTCAAAATTGCTAAATATCATAAACATCTGTGGCATATCTTAACTTGGCGGATTAGCAGTATCATGCAAAGCAATTATGCACGATGGTATAACAGATGAAGAGTTTTAAGCTACCCTATAACAAGGCGTTTTGTGCCCAAAAGAATAATTGTTTTCAAACAAAGTCTTGCAGCAAACAGATGCTAAACCGGCTCCAGTTCATGAGTCATGGCCGGGCTGACTTGAAGGTTCTGGATCATCCTGTGCCGGCTCATCTTCCTCTTCTCTACCCAGTGGCTGGAAGTCAATGGTTGTCCAGTCAATCCCAGTTAAGGCTTTGAATACAGCTTCATCACTTATAAGTGGGGAGGGATCAACATCAGGGGCATAGGTATGCTTACGGATTGGAGAATCAGAGTTGGAGCATCGTAGGTTGGCGGATTAACTCTCTTGTTGTTGGCATCATAAATCGACTGATAATGATAAAGCTCGGTCTCTTCAGCCAATTTGGTAGCCAATGGGCGCATTTCCTTCGTCAAGGCTCTAAGGTCTTCATTATCAAAGTCTGAATCATCCTCCTTTATGCTCGAATAGCCGTTTCCCACATCAGCCGGATCAAGATCAGGTATCCATGCTTTGGCCCGAGTTAGTGCGGTAAGAGCACATGCCCTTGCAGCTGGTCTCTTTAGCTCTTCAAACCGGGCAGGCATCATCGATAGCCTCTCTAATGTTTCCTTGGTCAAAGTTGGCGGCGGCTTGTTATGAGAAGCTGTGCAGATGATCCGTTGTACGCTGGTATATAATTGTTCTATAAGTGTATAGGCAGCCTTCAATTTCTTCCGCATATCCTAGCCAAGATGAGAAATGCGAGATCCTGCATCATCACAAACATCGGTAAACTGGCAGTTTATGAGATAATACATGTCTAAAGATCATGAAGAAGTTATTTACCAAAAACGGCAGCAGTCATAGCATTTATTTGCTGCTTCAAGCCAGTTAGCTCCTCTGCCACCAGATTAGGGGTTGCTTCTGTATCCTCGGCCCTCTTTAGCAGAGTTGTCTTTTCTGTATCCCAGCCTGCCCGCTCGGTCTTGAAGCTCTCCTTCAGTTTTTCCATTGCTGCTAAGGCACTGGTCAGTTCATCCTTGGCCTTGGAAGTCTCTACTTGTTGTGATTTGATATTCTCTTGGAGGTCGGCAATTTGAGATTCCTTCTTGGTCATCTCAGCCTGCAGGAAACAAGAACGTTATGAGATGACAGTGCATATTCAAAGTCCCAAGCACATAACAAGTAATATTCTTGGCACTTGGGGGCTAATGTCTATTTGCTTCTTCTCACAAATTTTTTACAAGTCCCAAGCTCAATACTAGTATTATTCTTGGCACTTGGGGGCTAATGCATATTTGATCAAGTTAAAATTATAGATTTTTCTTCCATCAATCAGTTTTCTGGTCAATCGGTTTACAAAAGTGTTCAACAAGAATTTTGAGCCTTACAGCATAAAAGTCCTGGTTCATATTGGCATTATAAACCGACCCTTGGGGGCTACTGGAGTTGATATTCTAAACCAATCATAAGGGAAGAACACTTATGCAGAGTTAACAACATTTACCTCATATCGCTCTGTCATCCTGTTCACTAAACCGACTTCATAGTCACGGCTTGTGTACGAACGGTTTAAAAACCCAGAATGGATATCTTGGGCGCTGAGGTGGGTATAGCTTTCCAAATCCGTTTTCCACTTGCCCTTGTCAACAGCAGAGATTCCTTATTTGGCATTGTGTTTTGACAGAGCAATGGGGTTGCCAGGAGTTGTGTAACCAAAGCAGTAACCACAACTTCTTCAGCTTTGTCGTCTGCAGCTTTAGTAGGGCTTGGCGGTTTATCAGCCAGAATCGTCGGATCAACTTCCATATGTTCAACATCAGTGTCATGGTCTTGCAGTGGTGGGTCATCAGGAATATTATCAGCATTTGGATTAGACGGTTCAGGGGTGCTTTCCGGTTTAGATGGAATGGGGTCATTAGCCGGATTATTCACTTTAACCTTTTTACTGGCTCTGGCTTTGGTCCTGAAAATAACAAGTGTACATCAGGTCAGTATGAAGATCAAGAATAAAGATATGAAGGGTCAATTAATATGCTCACCCAGGAACCGTTTTGAGGGTTGGAATTTGTGTCCCTGTAGATTCGCCAGAGGAAGAATGGGAAGTTCCCTGATAATTTGAATCAGACGGATTAAGAGGATATCGGAAATAACCCGCCTTGGGGTAATGTGTGTCAGAAGTATAAGAGACCTCTGGGAGGCGTTTACGAACCAGTGTGTTCGGTAAACCAGAGGAGGTAACCACCTGGCCACTATGCCGGGTTGTGCGGCGAGCTTCGTGTTGTTGTTTCCTCAAAAGAAAGTTTGGATCCAAGTAAGCTAGGGGGTGTGAAAATTTTACTTTCCGGTTTGTTTGACGGGTTTTCTACGTTGGCAGAGGATCTGAGCCGGAGGAAAGAATAATTACCTCTACATCACCAGCATGGCTAGCCTCAGCGTCATCCTGATAATGATCATTATCAATAAGGTGTATGAAAAAGGAACCAAGAGAATCAAGTTCTACCTCTGACTCCGGGTTATCGAGGTCATCATCGATGTTCAAGCGTGTTTTTTCTTGGCAGGCTTCTTGTGGACCTTGGTCTTGGGGCGAGCTGTTTTTTGCCGGTTTATCCTGTGGCTTCTTCTTCCATAATGGATCATCACCCTATTAAAATTTGAACAGATCATAAGTAAGTATTAAGAATATGGAGTAAGCAGGAGTTAAGCAGTTCTGGCGGTTTATTTGTGGCACAGAAAGGACTAAGCCCTGTTTTGCTACACTCAGCCACCGGTATATCCAGCATTTTCTTGACAGCTTCAGTAACTTCAGCATCAGTCAGCTGAATGTCAATGTGGCGTTGAGGATCTTTCAAGTCCCATGTATATTCACACATTAAACCAGGGCGGCGGCTTAAGGGTAAAATACTCCAGGACACCCAGCAACAGACGAAACCAACGCCTGATAAACCGTTTTCCCCAAAGGCTCTGAGCTTTGAGAGCTATGGTGCATATTTGGCTCATTCCTTTGCGCTGAGCATTTGGGGAGTGGATGTGTACTACTAAGCCGGTGAGCACGATAACGCGGCAGAGGATTTTCATCAGCTGGAGATGTATCTCGGCAATAGAACCAAGTTTGATTCCAGTCTTTAGGATGGCTATGATGGTTGGCATGAGGGAAGCTGACATCTTTCCTCCTTCGGATGGATAGCCTGCCAAGTTCAGTGTTGGGCCCATCCACAAATTCTATGTGGCGGTTTAAATAGTAGAAATCTCTGAACAATTCGACCATGGGCTCGTCTTGTAGGTAAGCCTCACGGAATACTTGAAAATTGCAAATATCGGATACGGAGTTCGGTCCAATATCTTGAGGGTGAAGCTGGAGGAAATGAAGCACATCACAAAAAAATTGATCTGGGAGGGCTAAATCCTTGACTCAGATGATCAGCAAAAACGACCACTTCTCCTTCCTGGGGCTCAGGAGGACATTAAGAACCATGGACTCTCCAGTGGATGACATCCTTTTTGGCTAAAGTGCCAGTAGCAACAAACCTGTTCAGCTTTTCCTATGTAACCCGGGATTGAACCCAGTTACAGGAATAAAAGGATTTGGCCATTTATTCGATAACCTGGAAGAAGGTTTGTGCCGGTTTAAGACTCATAGTTAATCCGCTAAAAGTTAAAAGGTAGAAAGTGTTGAAGTGTGCTAAAGTGTTAAACCGGAGATTGATGTTATCAAGTTGCATACATGAGCAATTGGCGGTTTAAGAGGGGACTAATGGTACCTGGCGGATTATGATTTTTTGAGTTAAACCGCCTATACAGATATTCAAAGTATAGATCTGAAGACTAAGTGATGAAAAACAGTTTTCGCAAATTGATATCGCAATTTCGGATCTACCGTGTGTCAGAAAAAGAAAAATATTCAGACCTAAATATTGGTACTTGAACAGTTTATGAAGTTCCAGATTGGGCTTTCTACATAAAAGAGATGATCTGATGCAAAAGGAAGGGCTATTACTGCTACCACACAAGAATATATCAAGTTTGAATCTGTCATTTATGCTACGGTGAAGAATAGATGAAGAACAACACCGAACCTCCATGAGCTAGTATGAACCCTAAACAGATCTATGGAGAGGAGGAAGAAGAACTTACTGAAGCTGTTGAATGGCGGAGGTGCGTGCGCAGAGTCTGGTCCAAACAGGTTGATGCAGCAGCCAACGTTGAAGCAGAAGCGAAGTTCAACGACGGCGGCGGAGCTCGAAACGCTAGCGCGTCGCAAGGAAGACGAGGAGGCGAAGAGGCACGGGGGGAGGGAAAGGGACCCCCGACCCTATTTATAAGGCGAATGGATAAGTGGCCAGTGCGGGAATCGAGGAGGTCAAAAAACAGACATGTAACAGTACGGATGCCTCGATTTTTGGAGATTCGTTAAAAATAAGGAGATACAGTAAAGATTTTGGCCCTGTGTAAAATTAATGACAGGTGATGTCACGTCGGGTTATCATGATCCTAGAAGATGACCTCATGGCGAGTTACTAGTTAAGCAAGGATAATGAAGGAGGGATTTTTTCTAAGTGTTGAAGATTGACATGAACAAGTTCAAATCAACCTGGGGCCTAATGTTGGGGATATACCTATTGAGTATAAACCGCCCAGGAGGGGCCGGGTTATGCTCAGGACGGTTTACCAATATTGAAGCCCATGTAGACAAGAAGATGGCGACATACGAAGGAGACTTAGTAAGAAGGCCCAAAGCCCAAAGGCGGGTTAGGGCCCATAGATATAAACCGCCATTGATGTATGACTTGTACTGTAAGATAGGAAAGAGTAGATACCGAGCCGGACACGTTATGAGTCGGCCGGGATTCTATGAACCGTGGGGCGTCAACCTGTGTATATAAAGGGACGACCCGACAGCGGTTTAGGGACAAGAAACAACAACTCGAGAGTCGGGCAAAGCGTATTCGCTCCCTGGTCATCGAAACCCTAGCAAACCAACCTCAAACTGGATTAGGCTTTTACCTTCACCGCAAGGGGCCGAACCAGTATAAACTCCCCGTGTCCTTTGTCCTGCTTAACCCCTTTAAGCAAATCTCGTTGCTATGGCTCCACGACTAAGTCCTCACACTAGGACATCTATCGTGACAATTCCACGACAGTTATGGAAAGGATTCGCACACCTACAGGGTCTTAAACCTCTTTCACTATAAAGTGGTTGAAACCGTACATGTGCGGTTCGATGAGACTAACGGCTCGCAAAGAGAGCACCTGCCAAATGTGCTAGATGAAGCTTCTCCTAGTGAATCTATCAAGCATATGGGTACTGGAGAAATCATACCCATCGAGGAACAGGCTGAAGAAGAACTCATCATCTCAGCACCTAATCAACATGAAGACAATGCTCTGTCTGAAGACAATGGTGAAGCTGAAGATGACAATCAATAAGAGAAAAGTCTTCGCCTAGCACATCCTCGCGTAGCAAATGAAGTACAGATTGAGAAGATCATCGATAGTATCAATGCACGTGGTCCACTCACTCATTCAAGAGCAACACAGCTAGCAAACTTCTATGGGCACTTTGCATTTGTCTCTATATCTGAACCCAAAAAAGTTGATGAAGCCTTCATGGAACCTGGATGGGTTCAAGCTATGCAAGAAGAGCTTCAACATTTTGAGCTGAATAATGTCTGGGAGCTAGTTAAGCATCCCGATCCTCCCAAGCACAACATTATTAGCACCAATTGGATCTATCACAACAAGCAAGATGAGCATTGTCAAGTTGTTAGAAACAAGGTTCGTCTTGTTGCCCAAGGTTACACACAAGTTGAAGGAATTGACTTCAATGTCAGCTTTGCTCCTGTGGCTAGGCTTGAATCCATACGTATACTGCTAGCATATGCTAATCACAACAACATTCTTCTGTACCAAATGGATGTGAAGGGTGCCTTCCTCAACGGCAAAATTGAAGAAGAAGTATATTTTGCCCAACCTCCTGGTTTTGAAGATCCAAAGCGTCCTGATATGGTCTACAAACTCAACAAGGCACTGTATGGTCTCAAACAAGCACCTCGCGCTTGGTATGACACACTCAAGGACTTCCTGAAGAGTAAAGGCTTCAAACTTGGTTCTCTAGATCCCACTCTCTTCACGAAGACATATGCTGGAGATTTATTTGTATGCCAAATCTATGTGGATGACATTATCTTCTGCTGCACAAACAAGAGATACAGTGATGAGTTTGGGCATATGATGCAAGAGCAATATCAGATGTCCATAATGGAAGAGCTGAAATTATTTCTGGGTCTTAAATCTGTCAACAGAGAAATGGCATCTTCATATCACCAGAAAAATACCTCAAAGATTGCCTGAAGAAGTTTGGAATGCAAGACTGCAAAGGGTACACGACGCCAATGCCAACCAAAGGCCAATTGGGCCCCGACGACAATGGTAAACAGTTCGATCAAATGGTATACCGCTCCATGATTGGTTCTTTGTTGTACTTATGTGCATCTAGGCCAGATATAATGCTTATCATTTGCATGTGTGCCCGATTCCAAGCGGCACCAAAGGAATCGCATCACCTCGCTGTGAAGCGAATTCTTCGATATTTGGCTCACACCCCAATGCTAGGATTATGGTATCCAAAGGGCTCAGAGTTTGATCTAGCTGGATTCTCATATGCTGATTATGCTGGTGACAAGGTTAATCGCAAGTCCACATCACGCACTTGTCATTTTCTTGGACGATTTCTTGTCTTTTGGTCTTCAAAGAAGCAAAACTGTGTATCACTCTCCACTGCTGAATCTGAATACATTGCTGCTGGATCTTGCTGCACTCAGCTTCTCCGGATGAAGCAAACTCTCAAGGAATATGGCATCAATATGAAGCATGTTCCACCCTACTGCGACAATGAAAGTGCCATCAAGATTGCTAACAATCCAGTTCATCACTCGAAGACAAAGCACATTCAGATCCGTCATCACTTTCTCAGAGATCACATTATGAAGGAAACATTGATATCATTCACGTCAACACTGAAGAGCAATTGGCAGATATCTTCACGAAGCCCTTGGATGAGAAAAGGTTTTGCAAGTTGAGGGGTGCGCAACACACGCAGCGATAGCGTATATCTTCAATTCATGAAGACTTACCCTCCGAGTGTGAATACATTAAAGTGGAATTTGACTTTGGAGCTCCACGATAATTGTGCCGTGGTAATCCGGGTCTAATATTTCCTATACGGTGGGTAACGCCACCACCACACCTTCTTGAAGATTTTCATTTGGCGTCATGATTGCATTATCTTCATATTTGGTTTGTCTTCAACATTGGTTTATCATCAAAGTTTATCTTTGCAATGTTGTTTTGGTCTTCACTGATATATATATATATATATATATATATATATATATATATATATATATAGGGCTGGACTATTCTGTTACCCGTAACAGAATAATATTATGTTACTCCCTGGCCCTATAGAGGGCGCGATGCACGAACCTGTAAAAGGAGAGAAAAGCATCCCAGAAAAACGCACGCCGCCAACTCCTCCCGAGCCTCCCCCTCCGCACGAACTCCGCCGCCTCCCTCCCGTGCACCGCCGCCGCCCTCCAAATGTGCTGCTGCCTCCCAGCTCCCGTGTGCCGCTGCCTCCTTCCCCATGCGCCGCCACCTTTCCCCATGCGTCGTTGCCTCCCTTCCCGCGCCGCCACCTTCCTCCCCGCGATGGGCGCCTCCCCCCCCCCCACGCGCCACCGCCTTCCTCCCCGAGATGGGGCTTCCCTCCCCACGCGCCTCCGCCTTCCTCCCCGCCACGGGCGCCTCCCTCCCCACGCGCTGGCCACCTTCCTCCTCGTCGTGCTCCGCCGTCTTCTTCCCCGAGATCCGGCAGTCTTCTTCCTGAGATCCGGCCGCCTACCCCTTCGCCGAGGTCCAACGGCTGCAGCACCGCCGCCCAACCCCTCCGTCTGCAAGCTACGTATCTGGGTCGTCCTCCTCATCGCGGTGGCCCTGCTGCTCAACGGCGGTAGAAGCAGGGTGGTGGGTGTCGGCGGGCTGCTTCTCCAGCGAGGACGCCGTGCTCCACAGGCACTACCTAACATATCAAGTTCTTTGGTAAATTTTCTGTATGACCATGCATCAATTCTTCAGTGGGCCCAAAAAAATACCAGCAGTTCAACTTTCATTTACTAAACTCATTTTTCATTTCAGTTCAATTAACGATTTAGTTCAATTTAAATTCTTATAATAGTTTGAGTGCAGTGGGGCAGCAACCTGATGGCAGGACCACAACATTATCCGTACAAGGTTCGCCTGCAGTTCTAGATTAGGCAGGCTCCTTATCTTTGCCTAATGAGCTCTCTCTCTATATATAATGTGCTACAACAACAAATAGCCGCCTACTTTTTTCTGAATTGCTCGGGCAGAAGCAAAAGCTCCACGGTGTGGTGCAAAAATTCTGAAATTACTAGATATGTTTTAGTATTTTGAAATTACTAGATCATCTGGTAAAGGGGAGTTAAGCTCTACGGCCACTTGGATGTGGAATTGTGGATGCTCACGCTCCACTAGGCAAGCTCCCAGGGAACCACTGAGATTGAGATTGTCATCTCTACCCTCAGCCACGAGGGCCAAGAGGCTGCCTGCACCCTCCTAAATGAAATGACACTTCTGACCGTACATAGACCATCATACTTTTTATGATTTATTGTATGGATGTACATGAAAAAGTCTCAACAATTCCGTTTCTTGTCTACATGATTTTGTGCTTGCTTATCACAAATTCACGTTGAATGCTCAATGTAGTAGCTAGCTGAAGAAAAGGTATGGTTCTTTAGCTTTGGTCTTACCATTGTGGTGCTTGTTTTATTGCGTGGGAAAATGAAAGAAAGGAGGTTCTTTTTGCAAATCAATGAATGAGAAAAGAGTTTGTTGTTTTCCCGCCCAATTTAGAGCTCCAGAAAAGTTCCGAGTTTAGAGTAATTGTTTGGAGATGAACAATAAATAATTATAATAAAACAACAACAAATTGTAAAATAGTACGACAAAGTTCCATATGCCGATTCAAATTGTAGAAGCATGTAAGGAAGAGTAGTTATGCTCCATTACATATATGATGTATTTGTTGGGGATCATTGCAGAAATTAAAAAAATCTATGCATCACCAAGATCAATCTACGGAGAGACTAGCAACGAGAGAGAGGGGAGTGCATCTTCATACCCTTGAAGATCGCGACGCGGAAGCCTTACAAGAACGTGGATGAGGGAGTCGTACTCGCAGCGATTCAGATCGCGGTTGATTCCGATCTAAGTGGTGAACAACGGCGCCTCCGAGTTCAACACACGTACAGCACGGGGACGTCTCCTCCTTCTTGATCCAGCAAGGGGGGAGGAGAAGTTGGGGAAGAACTCCGGCAGCACGACGGCGTGGTGGTGGAGCTTGCAGTTTTCCGGCAGGGCTTCGCCAAGCTCAACGGAGGAGGAGGGGGTGTTGGAGAGGGGGAGGGTTGCGCCTTGGATGAGGTGCTGTTGCGCTCCCTCCTCCCCTCTATTTATAGGGCGAAAGGGGAAGGGCACCGGCCCCTCTAGATGAGATCTAGAGGGGGGCGGCGGCCAAGGGGAGGGGGCTTGCCCCCCAAGCCAAGGGGGCGCCCCCTTTAGGGTTCCCCCCCCCCAACCCTAGGCGCATTGGCCCTAGGGGGATGGCGCCCAGCCCACTTAGGGGCTGGTTCCCTTCCACATACAGCCCATAGGGCCCTCCGGGGTAGGTGGACCCTCCCGGTTGACCCCTCTAACCCTTTCGGTGGTCCCGATACAATACCGGCAAACCCCCGAATACTTCCGGTGACCGTATGATGACTTCCCATATATAAATCTTCACCTCCGGACCATTCCGGAACTCCTCGTGACGTCCGGGATCTCATCCGGGACTCCGAACAACATTCGGTAACCGCATACTAATTCCCATAACAACTCTAGCGTCACCGAACCTTAAGTGTGTAGACCCTACGGGTTCGGGAACCATGTAGACATGACCAAGACATCTCTCCGGCCAATAACCAACATCGAGATCTGGATATCCATGTTGGCTCCCACATGTTCCACGATGATCTCGTCGGATGAACCACGATGTCGGGGATTCAATCAATCCCGTACACAATTCCCTTTGTCTACCTGTATGATACTTGCCCGAGATTCGATCGCCGGTATCCCTATACCTTGTTCAATCTCGTTACTGGCAAGTCTCTTTACTCGTTCGTAACACATCATCTCGTGATCAACTCCTTGGCCACATTGAGCTCATTATGATGATGACCTATCGAGTGGGCCCAGAGATACCTCTCCGTCACACAGAGTGACAAATCCCAGTCTCGATTCGTGCCAACCCAACAGACACTTTCGTCGATACCCGTAGTGCACCTTTATAGCCACCCAGTTAAGTTGTGACGTTAGGCACACCCAAAGCATTCCTACAGTATCCGGGAGTTGCGCAATCTAATTGTCTAAGGAAAAGATACTTGACACTAGAAAAGCTTTAGCAGACGAACTATACGATCTTGTGCTATGCTTAGGATTGGGTCTTGTCCATCACATCGTTCTCCTAATAATGTGATCCCATTATCAACGACATCCAATGTCCATGGTCAGGAAACCATAGCCATCTATTGATCAACAAGCTAGTCAACTAGAGGCTCGCTAGGGACATGTTGTGGTCTATGTATTCACACATGTATTACGATTTCCGGATAACACAATTATAGCATGAACAATAGACAATTATCATGAACAAGGAAACATAATAATTACCACTTTATTATTGCCACTAGGGCATATTTCCAATAGTCTCCCACTTGCACTAGAGTCAATAATCTAGTTACATTGCGATGGATCGAACACCCATAGAGTTCTGGTGTTGATCATGTTTTGCTCGTGGAAGAGGTTTAGTCAACGGATCTGCGACATTCAGATCTGTATGCGCTTTACAAATATCTATGTCTCCATCTTGAATATATTCACGAATGGAGTTGAAGCGACGCTTGATATGCCTGGTCTTCCTGTGAAACCTGGGCTCCTTGGCAAGGGCAATAGCTCGGTGTTGTCACGAGAAGAGTGTCATTCGCCCGACGCATTGGGAATAACTCCTAGGTCGTTGATGAACTCCTTCATCCGCATCGCTTCATGTGTTGCCTCCGAGGCTGCTATGTACTCCGCTTCACATGTAGATCCCGCCACGACGCTTTGCTTGCAATCGCACCCGATCGCCCCACCATTCAAAATATACACGTATCCGGTTTGCAACTTGGAGTCATCAAGATCTGTGTCAAATCTAGCATCGACGTAACCCTTTACGACGAGCTCTTCGTCACCACCATAAACCAGAAACATATCCTTAGTCCTTTTCAGGTACTTCAGGATATTCTTGACTGCTGTCAAGTGTTCCATGACGGGTTTACTTTGGTACCTTCCTACCAAACTTACGGCAAGGTTCACATCAGGTCTGGTACACAACATGGCATACATAATAGACCCTATGGCCGAGGCATAGGGGAAGACACTCATCTTTTCTCTATCTTCTGTCGTGGTTGGGCATTGAGCCGTGCTCAATTTTTTCAATGAAGGACCTTGGAGAAGCTGCTTACATATTAGGCATCAAGATCTATAGAGATAGATCGAGACGCCTCATTGGTCTTTCACAAAGCACATACCTTGACAAGATATTGAAGAAGTTCAATATGGATCAGTCCAATAAGGGGTTCTTGCATGTATGCTTCCAAGAATTCTATATCATTTCCCATCAATAGTATGTCATCCACGTATAATATGAGAAATGCTACAGAGCTCCCACTCACTTTCTTGTAAACACAGGCTTCTCCATAAGTCTGTGTAAACCCAAACGCTTTGATCATCTCATCAAAGCAAATGTTCCAACTCCGAGATGCTTGCACCAGCCCAGAGATTGAGCGCTGGAGCTTGCATACCTTATCAGCATTCTTAGGATCGACAAAACCTTCCGGCTGCATCATATACAATTCTTCCTTAAGGAAACCATTAAGGAATGTCGTTTTGACGTCCATTTGCCATATCTCATAATCATAGAATGCGGCAATTGCTAACATGATTTGGACGGACTTCAGCTTCGCTACGGGTGAGAAGGTCTCATCGTAATCAACCCCTTGAACTTGTCGATAACCCTTAGCGACAAGCCGAGCCTTATAGATGGTCACATTACCATCCGCGTTTGTCTTCTTCTTAAAGATCCATTTATTCTCTATGGCTTGCCGATCATCGGGCAAGTCTGTCAAAGTCCATACTTCATTTTCATACATGGATCCTATCTCGGATTTCATGGCTTCAAGCCATTTGTTGGAATCCGGGCCCCCAATCGCTTGTTCATAGTTCGAAGGTTCACCATTGTCTAACAACATGATTTCCAGGACAGGGTTGCCGTACCATTCTGGTGTGGAACATGTCCTTGTGGACCTACGAAGTTCAGTAGTAACTTGATCTGAAGTTCCTTGATCATCATCATTAACTTCCTCTCTAGTCGGTGTAGGCACCACAGAAACATTTTCTTGAGCTGCGCTACTTTCCGGATCAAGAGGCAGTACTTCATCAAGTTCTACTTTCCTCCCACTTACTTCTTTCGAGAGAAACTCTTTCTCTAGAAAGGATATATTCTTGGCAACAAAGATCTTGCCTTCGGATCTGAGGTAGAAGGTATACCCAATAGTTTCCTTAGGGTATCCTATGAAGACGCATTTTTCCGACTTGGGTTCGAGCTTTTCAGGTTGAAGTTTCTTGACATAAGCATCCCATCCCCAAACTTTCAGAAACGACATCTTAGGTTTCTTCCCAAACCATAATTCATACGGTGTCATCTCAACGGATTTCGACGGAGCCCTACTTAAAGTGAATGTGGCAGTCTCTAAAGCATAACCCCAAAATGATAGCGGTAGATCGGTAAGAGACATCATAGATCGCACCATATCTAATAGAGTGCGATTACGACATTCGGACACACCATTACGTTGAGGTGTTCCAGGCGGCGTGAGTTGTGAAATAATTCCACATTTCCTTAAGTGTGCCAAATTCGTGACTCAAATATTCCCCTCCACGATCTGATTGTAAGAACTTTATTTTCCTGTCACGTTGATTCTCAACCTCACTCTGAAATTCCTTGAACTTTTCAAAGGTCTCAGACTTGTGTTTCATTAAGTAGACACACCCATATATACTTAAGTCATCAGTGAGGGTGAGAACATAACGATAACCACCACGAGCCTCAACGCTCATTGGACCGCACACATCAGTATGTATGATTTCCAATAAGTAGGTTGCTCACTCCATTGTTCCGGAGAACGGAGTCTTGGTCATTTTGCCCATGAGGCATGGTTCGCACTTGTCAAATGATTCATAATCAAGAGACTCCAAAAGTCCATATGCATGGAGCTTCTTCATGCGTTTGACACCAATGTGACCAAGGCGGCAGTGCCACAAGTATGTGGGACTATCATTATCAACCTTACATCTTTTGGCATTCACACTATGAATATGTGTAACATCACGTTCGAGACTAAACAAAAATAAACCATTGACCAGCGGGGCATGACCATAAAACATATTTCTCATATAAATAGAACAACCATTATTCTCAGGTTTAAATGAGTAGCCATCTCGCAATTAACAAGATCCAGATACAATGTTCATGCTCAAAGCTGGTACTAAATAACAATTATTGAGGTTTAAAACTAATACCGAAGGTAGATGTAGAGGTAGCGTGCCGACGGTGATCACATCAACCTTGGAACTATTCCCGACGCGCATCGTCACCTCGTCCTTCGTCAGTCTCCGCTTATTCCGCAGCTCCTGTTTTGAGTTACAAATATGAGCAACCGCACCGGTATCAAATACCCAGGAGCTACTATGAGTGTTGGTAAGGTACACATCAATAACATGTATATCATATATACCTTTGGTATTGCCGGCAATGTTATCCGCTAAGTACTTGGGGCAGTTCCGCTTCTAGTGACCATTTCCCTTGCAATAAAAGCACTCAGTCTCAGGTTTGGGTCCATGCTTTGGCTTCTTCCCGGCAACTGGCTTACCGGGCACGGAAACTCCCTTGTCGTCCTTCTTGAAGTTCTTCTTACCCCTGCCTTTCTTGAAACTAGTGATTTTATTGACCATCAACACTTCATGTTCCTTTTTGATCTCCACCTCCGCTGATTTCAGCATTGAATATACCTCAGGAATGGTTTTCTCCATCCCCTGCATATTGAAATTCATCACAAAGCTCTTGTAGCTAGGTGGAAGCGACTGAAGGATTCTGTCAACGACCGCGTCATCCGGTAGATTAACTCACAGCTGAGACAAGTGGTTGTGCAACCCAGACATTTTGAGTATGTGCTCGCTGATAGAACTCTTCTCCTCCATCTTAAAACTGTAGAACTTGTCGGAGACTTCATATCTCTCGACTCGGGCATGAGCTTGGAAAACCATTTTCAGCTCTTGGAAAATCTCATATGCTCCGTGCTGCTCAAAACGCTTTTGGAGCCCCGATTCTAAGCTGTAAAGCATGCCGCACTGAACCAGGGAGTAATCATCACTACGCGACTGCCAGGCGTTCATAACGTCTTGAGTTGCTGGGAAAACAGGTGCTTCACCTAGCGGTGCATCAAGGAGATCTTCTTTCTTGGCAGCTATGAGGATGATCCTGAAGTTACGTACCCAGTCCGTATAGTTGCTACCATCGTCTTTCAGCTTGGTTTTCTCTAGGAATGCATTGAAGTTGAGGGCAACATTAGCATGGGCCATTTGATCTACAAGACATATTGCAAAGATTTTTAGACTATGTTCATGATAATTAAGTTCATCTAATCAAATTATTTAATGTACTCCCACTCAGATAGACATCCCTCTAGTCATCTAAGTGATACATGATCCGAGTTAACTAGGTCGTGTCCGATCATCACGTGAGACGGACTAGTCATCATCGGTGAACATCTTCATGTTGATCGTATCTACTATATGACTCATGTTCGACCTTTCGGTCTCTCGTGTTCCGAGGCCATGTCTGTACATGCTAGGCTCGTCAAGTCAACCTAAGTGTTTTGCATGTGTAAATCTGGCTTACACTCGTTGTATTCGAACGTTAGAATCTATCACACTCGATCATCACATGGTGCTTCGAAACAATGAACCTTCACAATGGTGCACGGTTAGGGGGGACACTTTCTTGAAATTCTTGCGAGAGATCATCTTATTTAAGCTACCGTCGTTCTAAGAAAATAAGATGTAAAAACATGATAAACATCACATGCAATCAAATAGTGACATGATATGGCCATTATCATTTTCCTCTTTTTGATCTCCATCTTCGGGGCGCCATGATCATCATCGTCACTGGCATGACACCATGATCCCCATCATCGTGTCTTCATGAAGTTGTCTCTCCAACTGTTACTTCTACTACTATGGCTAACGGTTAGCAATAAAGTAAAGTAATTACATGGCGTTTTCAGTGACACGCAGGTCATACAATAAATTAAGACAACTCCTATGGCTCTTGCCGGTTGTCATTGAGGGAATCCTGGATAAGGGGGTATCCGGACAGCCGGACTATATACATTGTCCGGAATATTGAAGCGTGAAGATACAAGACTCAAGACTTCGGCCCGTGTCCGGATGGGACTCTCCTAGGCGTGGAAGGCAAGCTTGGCGATCCGGATATTGTGTTTCCTTCCTTGTAACCGACTCCATGTAAACCCTAGCCCTCTCCTGTGTCTATATAAACCGGAGAGGATGGTCCTTAGAAGGCCGATCACATTTACAATCATACCATCATAAGCTAGCTCTTAGGGTTTAGCCTCTACGATCTCGTGGTAGATCTACTCTTGTACTACCCATATCTTCAATATTAATCAAGTAGGAAGTAGGGTTTTACCTCCATCGAGAGGGCCTGAACCTGGGTAAACATCAGTGTCCCTTGCTTCCTGTTACCATCAGCCTTGACGCACAGATCGGGACCCCCTGCCCGTGATCCGCTGGTCTTGACACCGACATTGGTGCTTTCATTGAGAGTTCCTCTGTGTCGTCGCTACGGGGCTCGATGGCTCCTTCAATTATCATTAACGACACGGCCCAGGGTGAGACTTTCCTCCCCGGACAGATCTTCGTGTTCGGCGGCTTCGCACTGCGGGCCAATTCGTTCGGCCATCTAGAGCAGATCGACAGCTACGCCCCTGGCCACCAGGTCAGGTTCGGGAACTTGAACTACACGGCGGATATTCGCGGAGACTTGATCTTCGACGGATTCGGACCTGTGCCAGAGGCGCCGGACAGAAATGACGAGCATGGATGTCGGTGTCAAAACCGGCGGATCTCGGGTAGGGGGTCCCGAACTGTGCGTCTAGGCGGATGGTAACAGGAGACAAGGGACATGAGGTTTTTACCCAGGTTCAGGCCCTCTCGATGGAGGTAAAACCCTACTCCTGCTTGATTAATATTGATGATATGGGTAGTACAAGAGTAGATCTACCACGAGATCAGAGAGGCTAAACCCTAGAAGCTAGCCTATGGTATGATTGTTGTTCGTCCTATGGACTAAAACCCTCCGGTTTATATAGACACCGGAGGGGGTTAGGGTTACATAGAGTCGGTTACAAATGGGAGGAGATCTACATATCTATATCGCCAAGCTTGCCTTCCACGCCAAGGAAAGTCCCATCCGGACACAGGACGAAGTCTTCAATCTTGTATCTTCATAGTCCAGGAGTCCGGCCAAAGGTTATAGTCCGGCCATCCGGACACCCCTAATCCAGACTCCTCAAGAGCTCCCTGAACCAGGCTTCAATGACGACGAGTCCGACGCGCAGATTATCTACGGCATTGCAAGGCGGGTTCCTCCACCGAATACTTCATAGAAGATTTTGAACACAAGGATAGAGTCCGGCTCTGCAAAATAAGTTCCACATACCACCGTAGAGAGAATAATATTTACACAAATCCAATCTGGCGGCGTGATTCTGCAGTGTGACATCATACCACGGCCAAGCCTTTATTCGAATCATTTTTACTGTCCCACCTCAGCGCATTTAGCGAGGCGGTTTCCTTGGCACGTCTTGTCGAAGCAGAGATCGTGTCCCCTTATTTCGGGATTCTCATCAATACGGGCGTTGGTAACCCAACTGTGCCATTAATTACGGCGCTTGGGAGATAAGCGAGTTTTACCAGGCTGGTGGGGGGCACACAGTTTCGTCCGCCCATATAAGGGGATAAGGATCCTCCTTTCTCATCTACGCCTTCTTCCTCCTTTGCTTATCCATTTTCAGCACTTTTCGAGCTCCAGCGCCCAAGTCCGCACATCCCACCTCAACCTTCTCCAGCCATGTCCGAGCGGGAGGCAAGTGGATGGCCTCCTCCACACGGAGGGACACATCAACAAGCTGAGGAAAGCCGGATACTTTTCCAATGACATCGCGCACCGGCTCCCCGACAAGGGGCAGCTCATCCCCACCCCCAGGCCCCATGAGAGGGTGGTGTTCCTCACCCATTTCCTCTGTGGACTAGGTTTCCCACTTCATCCATTTGTCCGGGGACTCATGTTCTACTACGGCCTGGATTTCCATGATCTGGCCCCGAACTTCATCCTCAACATTTCGACGTTCATCCTCGTGTGCGAGGCCTTCCTCTGCATCCAGGCCCACTTTGGCTTATGGCTGTCAAACCGAAGGTAGTGGGCAGCCGCCAAGCGGAGTGCGGAGGCGCCATGGTGGGAAAGATGCCCAACGTTACATGGCTCGAGGGCTCCTTCATGGAGACCATAAAGGGGTGGTAATCGGGGTGGTTCTACATCACCGAGTCGCGTAACCCTGAATGGGCAACGACCCCCAAATTCCGATCTGGCATCCCCACACGGCTCACCTCCTGGAAAGAGACGGGCCTGTCGTGGGGTAATACGGAGGAGCTGACCGGACTCCAAACCTGCTTCCAAAACCTAGTGAGCAAGAAGCTCAAACTCGTCAACGTAGTCCAGGTCATGCTCATCCGCCGGATCCTCCCGTGCAAACAACGGGCTTTCAGTTTGTGGGAGTTTGATCCGGCACAGCACCGAACCCTGAGTAGGCTCTTCGACACTACGTCTTAACACGGCCGGAAGGTGTTGTTCAAGGGCGACGAGGCTCCGCATCCGCTACCGAGGATCGCGGATTCAGCGCAGCATCAAGCCAACGCAGTAAGCTATTTTACCCTTTATGGGTTACTTGTTTTCCATAGTTTGATTCTATGCGGATCTAAACTCCCTTACCTTTGACAGGATTGGCGAGAAGGCGACCGGGCAGATTGACTATCCGGCTCCCTTGCCCGAAGACCCGGCCGCCGCCAGCAGCGGGGCTGCTGGTTCCGGCACCTTACGTGGTGCCGGAGAAGAAGGCCAAGAAGAAGGCCACGGGAACTCGAAAGAGTTCCCGGCGCCCGGTGGTGTCGGATTCATCGTTCGATGACTCCGAGGCGCACTCCTCCCATGAAGACGAGGAGGAGGAAGAAGAGGCCTCTCCCCTCCAGCGGGGGGAGGAACAAAAAGGAAGGCCGCCCCAACTGGGGGGGCCGGAGGGTCCAAGAAGGGGAGGACCCTTCCTCCGGATTACTCCACTAACGCCGACAACGGCGAAGAGGAGTGGCCATCCAGGGCCAAGCCCCTGGCAAAATCGTAAGTATCCGGATACCAGAATAACTCACGGCGTTCCTTTGTTGCACAGTATCTTCTGACGCCGAATATAATCATGCAGTCCGCCCAAGGCCGGGCTCGATGCTTCGTCGAGCGGCTCCCTGGGTTCGTCGGATGTGAATAGAATTTCACTTCCGGCCGCCTCCTCTCCTCATGCGCTACCGGATGATGCCGAGGTGGAGTCCCAAAAGGGTCCAAGCCAGGAGGAGGTGGTCTGGAGGCGCCGCAAGGCGACCTCCGGACTCCAAAGCAAGGGGACAAAACCCCAAGGGCTCCAAGTCCGCCCTAGGCGGACACCGCACCGGAACCTTCAGTGGTTCCGGAGTCCGTGAGCACCCCCTAGTAAGAAGAGCAAGCCTCGGCGCGGTGACCTCCGTCCAACCGGAGGCACCGGATAATCTTTGGAGGTTCTTAACGGCGCCTCCATCGACGAGGAGCACCACACTATTATGAGTGTGGTGATCCGGAAGGATTCGATCCGCCAAGAGCGGGCTGGTGGCTCGTGCCAGCCTTCTAACAGGCTTTGAGGTATGTATTTAAGATATGTAAAAATATTACCGCATAGACAGTAGCCCCTAATGCTCAGTTTGGTGTTCGGAAAGAAAAGCCGAACTGAGGATCTAAAAGATATACGCAGGAGTCTAACATAAGTATGTCAATATGGGAATGCAGGCTGCGCTGCTGACCTCTGCCGCACTGACTGCGGAGGTCGATGCATTGAAGCAGAGCCTCGAGCGGTCCGAGAACGAGCTCGGCCTTGCCAAGAAGCAGCTCGAAGACAAGGAAGGTAAGTAATACCTTATGTAAGTATATAAAAAGATGTGGTTGGAAAAAATGACAGGACCAACGTGAGTATTACAGGGGCCGCAACCGAGGTGGCGACCCTGAAGGAAGCGATGTCCAAGGCCGAAGACAAGGCGGCCGTGGAGCGCACCGAGCGAGAGAAGTAGGAGGCGCGGGTGGCGGAGGTGCAGCAAGAGCTCCAGGCTCTCGTGGAAAAACACGAGAGTTTGGAGCTTGACTCAAAGACTCGAGAGTCCGAGCTCGCCTCGGCCCTTGAGAACGCGAAATCTGCCAAGGCCGAAGCCCAAAAAGCCCTCCAAGAAATTGAAGCGATGAAGAAGATAGCGGCGGGTAAGGCATTCTTTATGCAAAGCAAGCACATGAAAGTGAATTACTTGTTACTTACCCGAGTCTGGAGCTCTCCCGGAGCATTCGCAGATCTTCCCCGGAGTGTGTCCGACGCTGCCGCATTCTACCGAGCTGAAGAGGGGAGCTCGACGGAGAAGGTGTTCTGGTCTCAGTATGCTGAGGCTGGACACCCGGTGCCCTTGAGCGACCAGCTGAAGCAGCTGGTCGAGCTCCATAAGGTGGCTGAACAGGCCATGAAGGGTCTCATAGTCCGGCTGCGGCCTGGGGAAGCCATGCCTGGGAGCTACTTCGGGCTGCTGAGGTGGCTGGTGGATGCCTGTCCATGGCTTGAAGTCATCAAGCGCTCCGTATGCATCGAAGGTGCCCGTAGGGCTCTTGCTCGTGCTAAAGTGCACTTGGGCAAGATGGACGCTGAGAAACTTGTGACGGACGAACCACCGCCGGGCAAGGAGCATCGCAAGCCCGAGATGTATTATGACTGCGTCCTGAAGGGTGCCCGCCTTATAGCAGATGAATGCTCCAAAGATGTAATTTTTGAGTAAACTCGCATGTGTGATCCTGTACGCTGAAAACTTGTTCATATGCGCTAATCAACGCTTTTGAATTTAAAATATTACCTTCTGTGCGGCCGTATATTAAATTTGAGAGATGGCGAGTCGTAAACCTTCGCCCCCATGTCATGAGTCTTTGGGGTGTTCGGGATAAACTTGAGCGCTCCTTTTCCCATTCTTGGGTCCTTCGAGGGAGGCGCTCAACACAACGAACAAGGCAATTGGACTATAATGCTTGAACACTCTCACTTAGCCATAGAATTCTATAATTTTAAATTTCGGCGAAGCCCCTAGTATTCGGAAGACCGAGTTCGGGCGCTATCCACGCCTAGGCCGGACAAAGCCGACTCCTCGCTCTAAGCGGCATAAGTCTTTAGGGACTCGAAAACCTGTCGAACAGCGACCAGCTCTCGCCCTATCATGATGGTCAGTTTTAGCTTTCTCATCTTAGGTGCTTAGCCCAGCTCAACCGGGGCACAATCGCAGTGGTTCTCCCAGCGCTACCTTAGTTGATATAACGGAACGTAAGGTACCAAAACATGGGAGCCGAGCAGACCCAACTATTGACCCAAGACATGATTCGGAGCCGATGCATATAATGCTATAAGTTTGGGGTGCCGCACTTGTGAAAGTGTTCGGACTTATCACACCGTATGTTGGGGTACTTAAGCCCCTGTTGTATTTGGCCGTACCAAAGTGTTCGGGTGCAACATGTCATTAATGAACATATATAGATAAAAAAGGGAATGCAATAATAGACAAAAGCTATGTATTGTTTATTCGAAAAGGCTGCGGTAAAAGTAGGACGATACAAATAGTGCGATAAGCAAGAGATGGGACTATTTGACATGTCCCCCTCCAGGGGCGAGCTGCAGGATGATATGTGAAACAAGTATACTGCTTGTTATAGAGACCACCTGGACACTCGATGTAGCTTTCTGCCTCCCTGGCTGTTGCATCGTGTGTTCGGAGATTGTACTGCCGGACAGGCCTTCCGTAGAGGGGAGTCCTGAAAGTAAGAAAAAGAATGACAAATCGGGAGCCCCTAGTGCGGTTGAGCCGCATTTTGGGCATGTCGTGGTCGTGCCCCTCCCCCTATGCCCATGGTATTTCCAGAGCATAGTTACGTACGCGTAGTACTGGTTTCGCAATTTCGCGAGGGCTGGGGTTGGGGCCGCATTGCTACGCTTGCTCGGAACGTGCCAGTCGGTCTTGTTGTAGGTTACTCCAGGCACGCTTGACGGTGTCCGGACGTTTAATAGCCGGACTGGAGAATTGCCTTGAGAGGCTGCTTTGTACTTCCGCCGCGAGGGCCGCCGTATGCTCCTCCGTTCGTAGAGAGCGTTCAGTGTTTCCATTGACCGTAATGACTCCTCGAGGGCCTAACATCTTGAGCTTGAGGTATGCGTAGTGCAGCACCGCATTGACTTTGCAAATGCGGTTCGTCCGAGCAGTGCGTGATAACCACTGCGGAACGGGACTGTGTCGAAGATTAACTCCTCGCTTCGGAAATTATCCGGGGATCCGAAGACCACCTCAAGTGTAACCGAGCCTGTACAGTTGGCCTCTACACCTGGTATGACGCCTTTAACGGTCGTCTTTGTGGGTTTAATCCTTGAGGGATCTATGCCCGTTTTTCGCATGTATCCTGATAAAGCAGGTTCAGGTCGCTGCCGCCGTCCATAAGGACTCTAGTGGTGTGAAATCCGTCAATGATTGGGTCTAGAACCAATGCGGCGAATCCGCCATGGCGGATGCTAGTGGGGTGGTCCCTTCGATCAAAAGTGATCGGGCAGGAGGACCATGGGTTGAACTTTGGGGTGACTGGCCCCAACGCATACACGTCCCTGAGTGCACGCTTCCGCTCCCTTTTGGGGATGTGGGTTGCGTATATCATGTTCACCGTCCGCACTTGTGGGGGGAAGCCCTTATGTCCCTTATTGTTCGGCGGCCGGGGCTCCTCCTCGTTATCGCTATGCAGCCCCTTGTCTCTGTTTTCCACACTTAACTTGCTCGCTTTGAACACCCAACAATCCATGTTGGTGTGATTGGCTGGTTTTTGGGGTGCCGTGTATCCGCACGGCGTTGAGTATTCGGTCCAAACTGGACGGGCCCGGAGTATTTCTTTTAAATGGCTTTTTCCGCTAACCGGGTTTAGAGCCTCTGAATCCGGCATTAACTGCCATATCCTCAGCATTGTCGCCGTTAATGCGGCGCTTGTGCTTGTTGCGACGCGACCTGCCATTGCTGTCCTTGGTATCTGAATTACCAGGGCTCTTGGTCAATGAGCTAGCCAGCTGTCTTCTCCCGCGCAAAAGCGGGTCATGAGTGTTGTGAGGGCTGCCATGGATTTCGGCTTTTCCTGTCCTAGGTGCCGGGAAAGCCACTCGTCACGGATGTTATGTTTGAAGGCTGCAAGGGCCTCTGCGTCCGGACAGTCGACTATTTGATTTTTCTTGGTTAGGAACCGTGTCTAGAATTGTCTGGCCGATTCCTCTGGCTGCTGAATTATGTGGCTTAGGTCATCGGCGTCTGGTGGTCGCACATAGGTGCCCTGGAAATTGTCGAGGAATGCGGCTTCCAGGTCCTCCCAACAACCAATTGATTATGCTGGCAAGCTGTTAAGCCAATGCCGAGCTGGTCCTTTAAGCTTGAGTGGGAGGTATTTGATGGCGTGTAGATCATCACCACGGGTCATGTGGATGTGAAGGAGATAATCCTCGATCCATACCGCAGATCTGTTGTGCCATCGTATGATTCGATGTTCTACGGGTTTGAAACCCTCGGGATTTGATGATCCATTACTTCATCTGTGAAGCATAGTGGGTGTCTTGGCGCCTCTGATCTTTGGGCTATATCACGACGTAGCTCAAACGAGTTTTGTCTACTTTGTTCGGCCCGGCCTGATTTACCATATCCGGCATGACGGTTATCGTCACGTGTCGTGGGGCGCCCACGCGATCCATAGATCGATCTTATTTGACTTGCCTTGTCCTCCAATATATCTCTTGGAGGGGCGTTCGAGTTCGTACTCTTCGGCCGCAAGGACTTCAGTCCATCTGTCGGCTAGCAAATCTTGGCCAGCTCTAAGCTGTTGCTATTTTTTCTTGAGGCTGCTCGCCGTGGCCATAAGCCTGCCTGTCACCCCAAAGGGGCTACTGAGGGAATCCTGGATAAGGGGGTATCCGTACAGCTGGACTGTATACATCGTCCGGACTATTGAAGCGTGAAGATACAAGACTCAAGACTTCGGCCCGTGTCCGGATGGGACTCTCCTTGGCGTGGAAGGCAAGCTTGGCGATCCGGATATTGTGTTTCCTTCCTTGTAACCGACTCCATGTAAACCCTATCCCTCTCCGGTGTCTATATAAACCGGAGAGGATGGTCCTTAGAAGGCCGATCACATTTACAATCATACCATCATAGGCTAGCTCTTAATGTTTAGCCTCTACGATCTCGTGGTAGATATACTCTTGTACTACCCATATCTTCAATATTAATCAAGCAGGAAGTAGGGTTTTACCTCCATCGAGAGGGCCTGAACCTGGGTAAACATCTGTGCCCCTTGATTCCTGTTACCATCGGCCTTGATGCACAGATCGGGACCTCCTACCCGAGATCCGCCGGTTTTGACACCGACAGTCATACTCATCGACATGCAAGTCGTGATTCCTATTACAAGAACATGATCAATCTCATACATCACATATATCATTCATCACAATCTTTTGGCCATATCACATCACACGGCATATGCTGCAAGAATAAGTTAGACGTCCTCTAATTGTTGTTGCAAGTTTTTATGTGGCTGCTATAGGTTTCTAGCAAGAACGTTTCTTACCTATGCCAAAAACACAACGTGATATGCCAATTGCTATTTACCCTTCATAAGGACCCTTTTCATCAAATCCGATCCGACTAAAGTGAGAGAGACAGACAGACACCGCTAGCCACCTTATGCAACCAAAGTGCATGTCGATTCGGTGGAACACATCTCACGTAAGCGTACGTGTAAGGTCGGTCCGGGCCGCTTCATCCCACGATGCCGCCGAATCAAGATAAGACTAGTAACGACAAGTAAATTGACAAAATCAACGCCCACAACAACTTGTGTTCTACTCGTGCATAGAAACTATGCATAGACCTAGCTCATGATGCCACTGTTGGGGATCGTTGCAGAAATTAAAAAATTTCTACGCATCACCAAGATCAATCTATGGAGAGACTAGCAATGAGAGAGAGGAGAGTGCATCTTCATACCCTTGAAGATCGCAACGTGGAAGCATTACAAGAACATGGATGAGGGAGTCGTACTCGCAGCGATTCAGATCGCGGTTGATTCCGATCTAAGCGCCGAACAATGGCGCCTCCGTGTTCAACACACAGCACGGGGACGTCTCCTCCTTCTTGATCCAGCAAGGGGGAAGGAGAAGTTGGGGAAGAACTCCGGCAGCACGACGGCGTGGTGGTGGAGCTTGCAGTTCTCCGGCAGGGCTTCGCCAAGCTCAACGGAGGAGGAGGGGGTGTTGGAGAGGGGGAGGGCTGCGCCTTGGATGAGGTGATGCTACCCTCCCTCCTCCCCTCTATTTATAGGGCGAAGGGGGAAGGGGGGCGGCCCCTCTAGATGAGATCTAGAGGGGGGTGGCGGCCAAGGGGAGGAGGCTTGCCCCCCAAGCCAAGGGGGGCGCCCCGTTTAGGGTCCCCCCCAACCCTAGGCGCATGGGCCCTAGGGGGTGGCGCCCAGCCCACTTAGGGGCTGGTTCCCTTCCACATACAGCCCATAGGGCCCTCCGGGGCAGGTGGACCCTCCCGGTGGACCCCCGGAACCCCTTTGTTGGTCCCAGTACAATACCGGCAAACCCCTGAATACTTCCGGTGACCGTATGACGACTTCCCATATATAAATCTTCACTCCGGACCATTCCGGAACTCCTCGTGACTTCCGGGATCTCATCCGGAACTTCGAACAACATTCGGTAACCGCATACTAATTCTCATAACAACTCTAGCGTCACCGAACCTTAAGTGTGTAGACCCTACGGGTTCGAGAACCATGTAGACATGACCAAGACATCTCTCCGGCCAATAACCAACAGCGGGATCTGGATATCCATGTTGGCTCCCACATGTTCCACGATGATCTCATCGGATGAACCACGATGTCGGGGATTCAATCAATCCCGTACACAATTCCCTTTGTCTACCGGTATGATACTTGCCCGAGATTTGATCGTCGGTATCCCTATACCTTGTTCAATCTCGTTACCGGCAAGTCTCTTTACTCGTTCGTAACACATCATCCCGTGATCAACTCCTTGGTCACATTGAGCTCATTATGATGATGTCCTACCGAGTGGGCCTAGAGATACCTCTCCGTCACACGGAGTGACAAATCCCAGTCTCGATTCGTGCCAACCCAACAGACACTTTCGGAGATACCCACCCAGTTATGTTGTGACGTTTGGCACACCCAAAGCATTCCTACAGTATCTGGGAGTTGCACAATCTCATGGTCTAAGGAAAAGATACTTGACATTAGAAAAGCTTTAGCAGACGAACTGTATGATCTTGTGCTATGCTTAGGATTGGATCTTGTCCATCACATCATTCTCCTAATGATGTGATCCCGTTATCAACGACATCCAATGTCCATGGTCAGGAAACCGTAACCATCTATTGATCAACGAGCTAGTCAACTAGAGGCTCACTAGGGACATGTTGTGGTCTATGTATTCACACATGTATTAAGATTTCCGGATAACACAATTATAGCATGAACAATAGACAATTATCATGAACAAGGAAATATAATAATAACCACTTCATTATTGCCTCTAGGGCATATTTCCAACAGTATTTGTGAAGTGTGATGGTTCTGACACACTATTTTGTTCTGATGAAAATGTAGCATGTAGGGAAATAATAATTCTGACACTATTTTGTTCCTCTCTGAAGTGAGTCTTTGGCATGTATGGTTCTCCCCTTTGTACTACTTCCATTGTACTAACATATTCTTTGTTGGATTTCTAGGCATTACTGAGGAATGGTCTAACACAATTAGTAGCACAATTTTCTGTTGCGTACAACACTACATAAATTAAAGATAACATGAGAGATTTTCCGAAACTATTTTTATGTTGGTTGTTACGATATTGTTTGAGTGAAGAACT
The DNA here is from genome assembly GCA_021605145.1 of Aegilops bicornis. Classification (NCBI taxonomy): domain Eukaryota; kingdom Viridiplantae; phylum Streptophyta; class Magnoliopsida; order Poales; family Poaceae; genus Aegilops; species Aegilops bicornis. The sequence continues at coordinate 628,326,843 of CM038674.1, read as the reverse complement.
GCATGAAAGTATGGCATAATGTAGGACCCTTGATTTGCAAAAAAATAAGGCACCACCACCAGGCCGTCCACCTTGGTTGCTGGCAGCCGTCCAAGTTGAGTGCTGATGGTAGTCCACCTCGGTTGCTGGCAGCCATCCAAGTTGAGCACTGATGGTAGTCCCCTGCGTGCATCGACGCCACTTTCTCACAGCAATCCTGTGAGAGAGTACAATTGGGGAAACCCAGAAAGTTCAACGAACAAAAAACTTGAAGTTCATAGGGTGAAAATTGGGGAAGTTTGAAAAAAATGAGAATATTGGAAAACATAAATTTTGATGCTCTGGTTGACCTTGTGCTTGCAGCTGAGTGTAGTTATTTTGATGTTCTGATTGACCTTGTGCTTCAGCTGAGCTGAACTTCCTCCTATTCAAATGCTTGCAACTTTCAATTATGTTTTGTTCGAAAGCTACTTGTTGTAAATTAGTATATGTGGTAGCATTTCAGTATAGCTTCAAAAAAATTGTGGTTCAAGTCATCAATCTGTTTACAAGAAGATAGGACAGGAAATCTAGATTGGAAAACTCATATGAGTGTGATGGTTTGAGTAAAATGGTGACTGGTGAAGATCATTCATGTTGATTACTTTTGACAAGAACGATAGGTCCACTAGATAATTTGTTGAAGATTAGATAGAAGTGAAAAACAAAAGGTTTAAGAGTGATGCTAAAAACTGAGACATTTTAAATTTAACATTCTCTAATTTATGTTCTATTTTTTTCTTTAGTTTTAGTGTCTGAATTTGTGGATATATGTATTACAGCGGGCCAATTTTTATTTCTTAAATTCTCTAACAAACAGGAGCTTTTTTCAGTTCATAAAAAAATCACATCCAGTTTTCTCTAGCAATTCGTGATGCTTCTTTGGTGATGACGCCATGCTGCACCGGCGCCGCCACACATCTCCGGTTTTCTCTAATATATTTTTGTATGAACTGCAACAGTTCTTGAGTACGCACAAAAAAACTAGCTGGTCGGTTACTAAATTACTAAATTCATTTTTAGTTCAGTTCAATTAATAAATTTACTTCGGTTCAAATTCTTATTATAGTTTCTGGTCAAATGTATTGTTTCAGTTCAGGCCTCTAGAGTAGCTGGTGGATCCAAGTGAAAGTGCCCATGAACTGTCATATCAGTTTCATTGTGAACTTATAAATGTTACTATACATGAACTTGGTTGTTCTTTTTACAAGAACTTGTACATTGCCTTGTCAGGTTGTGCGCGTACTAACCATATGTCTACCCCAGTTGAGCAAAAAAAATCTACATCAGTTCAGACTCAAAAAGACCATAAGTTTAAGAGGAAGAAAAAATCAATGAGAGATAAAGCCGAGGTGGCTCAATAAAGAAACCCAAGAAAGCTGAGGTTTTGCCGCATATCAAACATGTATGCACGTTTTGTGTTTAAACATGTTTTGGTCCATTGAAAATTTGAACTTGCAACCTTACTACCTTGTACTACGGTCTAAAAAATTGTACTCATGCAGGTACTTGAAGGGTGCGCACTTGGCAGCGGTGTGGTTAGTTCAACAACAGTACAATGAAAGAAAGAACATCAGTTCAAAAAAATATGCACGAGATTTGGGAGCCAAACAACTGATATTTTGTTGTGTTTTAATTTTTTGGGTGCATGATTGAACAAAGAGAGAAAAATGATGTATGATATATATATTGTTGTTGTAGGAAGTTCAAAGATTGTCGTGGAGAAAGTTCAAGAGTTTGGTTTCATGTGAAAAAATGTGATTTTTTTGGTCAGGATTTTGCATGATTGATAGCCATCAGTGGCAGTCGGCGAGCAGTTCAAGCCCGCATGCGTGAGCCGCCCATCGTCTTCCACACGTGATCTTGTTGCTTGATGATGCTTGACATGAACTGAACTAGCTGGATTGAATTGTTTTGGGGCAATGTGATGTGAATTAATATGGTAAACAAACTAGGAAGCCAGATTGTTTTAGAGGTGGAGTTTGTGCTTCAGTTGAGTTGTAGCAGATTGTGGGTGCTGGTTGTTTCAAGTGAAGGTGGTAGGGTATTACTTGTGTAGGACTGAATGAATCTTGTATGTAAAGGAAACTGGATCAGATAGTCGTCAGTATTAATATTTAAAATTACATGAAATTGGAAGAACATAGTAATAATTAGGTAAGTGTTGCGTGTCTAGTGGTATAGTGGGTACTGTAAAGAAATGAAATGGGTTTTCAGCAAATAATGTAATTGACTTGGTTGCTCCCGATCATGAAAAATGGTTTAATTAGAAATATTGATCAGTACAAGTAAAAAAGGTGGTCTGTTCGGAATAAAAGAAATGACAGAAATTCAAATTGTAGAAGTTCAAGCAAAAGGAAACCCCATGCAATTCAAATGGTAAAAATACAAGTCATAAAATAAGAGAAGTCCAGAACATCATTGTAACAAAATGTTTAGTTCAAAAACAGAATAAAAAAACATTTTCTTTTTGAAAAAAATATCATTCAGTTTGATGAAATAAACCATGCAAGTACAAGGGCGACGATATAATAACATTCAGTTCGATGATATAAACCATGCAACTTCGGGGCTAGGATACAGTAAACCGTTAAAATTTTACGAGAAAAATATTATCCAAAAAACAGAGCAAAGTCTAGTTATTGAAAACACGCTTAGTACAAACCCATGCAAGCATCAGTACAAGTACCCATTTTCGGAATCATTCAAAATTACTCTACAAAAAATAGCTCAGTACAAACATACAGATATATCAGTACGACTACTCTGTTTTTCATATGAGAAAACAGCAGGATCCGTCATGCCGTATTCAAAATTACTCTTAAATGTTTGCGAAGTAGAGAAAACATTCAACATTACTAAGTTTCGCATTTTTTTATAGCTATCCAACGCTATATTGTTTGCCCATTTCGACAAACTTTTTAAAAAATCGCGTTCAAAATTAAATTTGACCGTATTAGAATTCGTTTTTAAACTGTAAGGAATTAGAAAAACACTTCTATAAGAAAAAGTTGTGCATTTTCCATAGCTTTCCAACGCCATATCATTTGTGTCAATCCGACAAATCATTTGCAAAAAAAACGCGAAAATACGTTTCGCCCAGAAATTTACCGTTTTTCAAATTACTTTTAAATGATATATAATTTGAAAAACCAGTAGATATATGGAAGATGCGGATTTTTACCAGCTTTCCAACGCCATCTTATTTGCTCAATTCCGACAACCCGTTTAAAATTGAGTCCAAAATACAATTCACGTTTTTGGTTTTTAAAAAAATGTTTTTTTCAAAATTGCTCTTAAACCGTGATGATTTTGCAAAAAACATTCCTATATATTTGTAATGTAGATGTCAAAAGCTTTCCAACGATATATTACACGCTTCATTCCAATGAAAAGACGGTCAGTTCAAGGAGATGAAGATCATCAGTACAACCGCCTAAAACCATCAGTTCAAGTAGGGTAACAGAATAATATTCTGTTTCGCATAACAAAATAGCCCAGATGTATATATAATCCATCCTACCACCCAGTGGTAGTTACCCCACATATCTCATATACTACCATGTTGTATTATACATACTATTTTATTATTTTAAATATGTTTATAAACTATATTTAAGATATTTCAAAGCAAGTTAAATGAAAAAATTGCATAGGAGTCCATAGTTTTTGTTATATTTGTGAAATACATATATATTTGTACGTAAAAAAGAGCATATTCAAAACATGGTACATACTACCTAAAAATTATTATATATACTACCTAATAATTGATATATACTACATACTACATGTACATACTCTCGGTTTTGACAGATACTACATACAACATAGAAAACGCAAGTGGTGGTAACTACCACTGCTTGTAGGAAACATTTGTCCTGTGTGTGTGTGTGTGTGTGTGTGTGTGTGTGTGTGTGATTTGTCCTCTACAACATTCACTTATAGCTATGTCTTCAAGTTGCTATTTTCTGAACAAAGTGAATGTGTTCGGACCCTAACCCTTCTGTGCTTATCCCTCAAATTATCTTTGTCTCTTCATTTGCATTATGTTGACACGTGTCGAATGTCTTTACTGTGTCCTTGTCAGCTGAAGATACAGAGACACACATTTAAAACTGTTTTCAATGTTCTTATCTCTTTTGCCTGGATACCGGAGAAGCCGGAACGACCACCCGACAAACCAGGCGCGTGTGGGATCGTGGCTCAACCCTCGATAAGTTCCATGCTTGCCACGTGTCCACCAGATGTGAACCGCCAAGGGCACCTGCATAATTGCACTGCACCGCCTCTCTCCTTGTAAATACTTACCCCACGTGGTCATTATCTCTTCTCCCACCTCGGCATCTCGCTCAAACCCTAGCGCCACCGCTAGCATCCGTCGACGCCGGATACGAAGCGCTTTGCTGCCGCAACCTCTCCGACGCCGTCTTCACGCCGGCCGCGGACCTCGTATTCTGCGCCGCCGCCGTAGGTGTCTTCCGCCGCCAAGTTAGGGCGCGGGAGATTGGACTGCTCGGCCTCCTTCCTCCTCGTCTAGCAGTTCGTTGTGCGGTAAATAAAACTTGCTTTTTACTTCTTATTTGATCCGTCGAAACTGTCCACATCTTCCAAAAGCGGTACACTTCCAAATCTACATCTTTCTGTTTCTACATCTCATAATGTGCAAGTACGTTCACTTATGCATTACAACTAGTTAGATTCCTCACTTGTACTTATTCATGGATTCATACAAATCTGGAACCAACTCACGTCGATAAGTGAATGGCTTCACACTATGAGGTCAATGTCTTCAAACTAATTTACCTTCAAAATCTTCTGAGAATGCATATGACCCCTTCCCCTTCCCTCGCATCTAGTGCAAGTTCTCTCAACAATAATAACATAATTGGATCATATAACTATCCCTCAACATGCAATAAAGAGTCACTCCAAAGTCACTAATAGCGGAGAACAAACAAAGAGATTATGGTAGGGTATGAAACCACCTCAAAGTTATCCTTTATGATCGTTCTATTCAAGAGTCCGTAGTAAAATAACACGAAGCTATTCTTTCCGTTCAATCTATCATAGAGTTCATACTAGAATAACACCTTAAGACACAAATCAACCAAAACCCTAATGTCACCAAGATACTCCAATGTCACCTCAAGTATCTGTGGGTATGATTATACGATATGCATCACACAATGTCAGATTCATCTATTCAACCAACACAAAGAACTTCAAAGAGTGCCCCAAAGTTTCTACCGGAGAGTCGAGACAAAAACGTGTGCCAACCCCTATGCATAAGTTCACGAGGTCACGGAACCCGCAAGTTGATCACCAAAACATACATGAAGTAGATCACGTGATATCCCATTGTCACCACAGATAAGCACATGCAAGACATACATCAAGTGTTCTCAAATCCTTAAAGACTCAATCTGATAAGATAACTTAAAAGGGAAAACTCAATCCATTACAAGAGAGTAGAGGGGGAGAAACATCATAAGATCCAACTATAATAGCAAAGCTCGCGATACATCAAGATCGTACCACCTCAAGAACACGAGAGAGAGAGAGAGAGATCAAACACATAGCTCTTGGTACATACCCTCAGCCCCGAGGGTGAACTACTCCCTCCTCGTCATGGAGAGCGCCGGATGATGAAGATGGCCATCGGTGAGGATCCCCCTCCCGTGGGTGCCGAACCAGGTCCCGATTGGTTTTGGTGGCTCTGAGGAGGCTTGCGGCGGCGTAACTGCCAATCTATTCTGTTCCTCGATGTTTTTAGGGTATATGGATATATATAGGTGAAATAAGTCAGTCAGGGGAGCCACGAGGGGCCCACGAGGGTGGGGGCGCGCCCAGGGGGGCTGTCGCGCCTCCCTGCCTCGTGGCCACCTCGAAGCTTCCCTGACGTCTACTCCAAGTCTCCCGGATTGCTTCCGTTCCAAAAATAACTCTCCCGAAGGTTTCATTCCGTTTGGACTCCGTTTGATATTCCTTTTCTTCGAAACACCAAATAGGCAAGAAAACAGCAATTTGGGCTGGTCCTCCGGTTAATAGGTTAGTCCCAAAAATAATATAAAAGTGTATAATAAAGCCTATAAACATCCAAAACAGATAATATAATAGCATGGAACAATCAAAAATTATAGATACGTTGGAGACGTATCAGCATCCCCAAGCTTAATTCCTGCTCGTCCTTGAGTAGGTAAATGATAAAAATAGAATTTTTGATGTGGAATGCTACCTAAAATATTTATCCATGTAATTCTCTTGATTTTGGCAAGAATATTCAGATCCATAATATTCAAGACAAAAGTTTAATATTGACATAAAGATAATAATACTTCAAGCATACTAACAAAGTAATCATGTCTTCTCAAAATAACATGGCCAAAGAAAGCTATCCCTACAAAATCATATAGTCTGGCTATGCTCTATCTTCATCACAAAAAATATTTAAATCATGCACAACCCCGATGACAAGCCAAGCAATTGTTTCATACTTTTGGTGTTCTCAAACTTTTTCAATCTTCACGCAATACATGAGCGTGAGCCATGGACATAGCACTATAGGTCGAATAGAATGGTGATTGTGGAGAAGACAAAAAGGAGAAGATAGTCTCACATCAACTAGGCGTATCAACAGGCTATGGAGATGCCCATCAATAGATATCAATGTGAGTGAGTAGGGATTGCCATGCAACGGATGCATTAGAGCTATAAGTGTATGAAAGCTCAAAAAGAAACTAAGTGGGTATGCATCCAACTCGCTTTCTCATGAAGACCTAGGGCATTTTGAGGAAGCCCGTCATTGGAATATACAAGCCAAGTTCTATAATGAAAGATTCCCACTAGTATATGAAAGTGACAACATAGGAGACTCTCTATCATGAAGATCATGGTGCTACTTTGAAGCACAAGTGTGGTAAAAGGATAGTAGCATTGCCCCTTCTCTCTTTTTCTCTCATTTTTTTATTTGGGCCTTTTCTCTTTTTTATGGCCTCTTTTTTTCTTTTCTTCTTTTTTTATTTTTCGTCCGGAGTCTCATCCCGACTTGTGAGGGTATCATAGTCTCCATCATCCTTTCCTCACATGGGACAATGCTCTAATAATGATGACCATCACACTTTTATTTACTTACAACTCAAGAATTACAACTCGATGCTTAGAACAAAATATGAGTCTATATGAATGCCTCCGGCAGTGTATCGGGATGTGCAATGACTCATGAGTGACATGTATGAAAGAATTATGAACGGTGGCTTTGCCACAAATACGATGTCAACTACATGATCATGCAAAGTAGTATGACAATGATGGAGCGTGTCATAATAAACGAAACGGTGGAAAGTTGCATGGCAATATATCTCGGAATGGCTATGGAAATGCCATGATAGGTAGGTATGGTGGCTGTTTTGAGGAAGGTATATGGTGGGTGTATGATACCGGCGAAAGTTGCGCGGTATTAGAGAGGCTAGCAATGGTGGAAGGGTGAGAATGCGTATAATCCATGGACTCAACCTTAGTCATAAAGAACTCACATACTTATTGAAAAAATCTATTAGTTATCGAAACGAAGTACTACGCGCATGCTCCTAGGGGGATAGATTGGTAGTAAAAGACTATCGCTCGTCCCCTGCCGCCACTCACAAGGAAGACAATCAATAAATAAATCATGCTCCGACTGCATCACATAATGGTTCACCATACGTGCATGTTACGGGAATCACAAACTTTAACACAAGTATTTCTTAAATTTACAACTACTCCACTAGCATGACTCTAATATCACCATCTTCATATCTCAAAACAATTATCAAGTATCAAACTTCTCATAGTATTCAATGCACTTTATATGAAAGTTTTTATTATATCCCTCTTGGATGCCCATCATATTAGGACTACGTTCATAACCAAAGAAAATTACCATGCTATTTAGGACCCTCAAAATAATATAAGTGGAGCACGAGAGTTCATCTATTTCTTCAAAATAAAACCACCGCCGTGCTCTAAAAGGATATAAGTGAAGCACTAGAGCAAACGACAAACTACTCCGAAAGATATAAGTGAAGATCAAAGAGTAGTTGAATAATTATGTAACTATGTGAAGACTCTTTAACATTTAAGAATTTAAGATCTTGGTATTTTATTCAAACAACAAGCAAATAAAAAATAAAAAAAATGACGCTCCAAGCAAAACACATATCATGTGGTGAATAAAAATATAGCTCAAAGTAAAGTTACCGATGAACGAAGACGAAAGAGGGGATGCCATCCGGGGCCTCCCCAAACTTAGGCTCTTGGTTGTCCTTGAATATTACCTTGGGGTTCCTTGGGCATCCCCAAGCTTAGGCTCTTGCCACTCCTTATTCCATAGTCCATCGAATCTTTACCCAAAATTTGAAAACTTCACAACACAAAACTCAACAGTAAACTTGTAAGCTCCGTTAGTATAAGAAAATAAATCACCACTTAGGTACAGTTGTGAACTCATTCTAAATTCATATTGGTGTAATATCTACTGTATTCCAACTTATCTATGGTTCATACCCTCCGATACTACTCATAGATTCATCCAAATAAGCAAACAACACATAGAAAACAGAATCTGTCAAAAACAGAACAGTCTGTAGTAATCTGTATCAAACGTATACTTATGGAACTCAGAAAACTCTGATAAAATAGGAAGACCTAGATAATTTGATTATTGATCTATTGCAATTGGAATCAGTATTTTATCACTTTCTGGTGATTTTTAACAATTTTTTTCGTGAGCAGAAAGTTTCTGTCTTTTTCAGCAAGATCAAATAATTATCATCCAAGAAGATCATATAGGTCTTACTTGGCACAAACACTAATTAAAACATAAAACCACATCCAACCAGAGGCTAGATTATTTATTTATTACTAAACAGGAGAAAAAATCAAAGAATAGGAATAAAGTTGGGTTTCCTCCCAACAAGCGTTTTTCTTTAATGCCTTTCCAGCTAGGCATGATGATTTCAATGATGCTCGCATAAAAGATAAGAATTGAAACATAGAGAGAGCATCATGAAGAATATGACTAGCACATTTAAGTCTAACCCACTTCCTATGCATAGGGATTTTGTGAGAAAACAACTTCTGGAACAATAATCAACTAGCATAGGAAGGCAAAACAAGCATAACTTCAAAACTTTAAGCACATAGAGAGGAAACTTGATATTATTGCCATCCCTGCAAGCATATATTCCTCCCTCATAATAATTTTCAGTAGCATAATGAATGAATTCAACAAGATAACCAGCACCTAAAGAATTCTTTTCATGATCTACAAGCATAGAAAATTTACTACTCTCCACATAAGCAAATTTATTCTCATCAATAGTAGTGGGAGCAAAATCAACAAAATAACTATCATGCGAAGCATAATCCAATTGAAAATTAAAATCATGATGACAATTTTCATGGTTATCTTTATTATTTAGAGCATACATGTCATCACAATAATCATCATAAATAGGAGGCATGCTTTCATCATAATAAATTTGCTCATCAAAACTTGGGAGGCTAAAAATATCATCTTCATTAAACATAGCATCCCCAAGCTTGTGGCTTTGCATATCATTAGCATCATGGGTATTCAAAGAATTCATACTAACAACATTGCAATCATGCTCATCATTCAAATATTTAGTGCCAAACATTTTATAGACTTCTTCTTCTAGCACTTGAGCACAATTTTCCTTTCCATCATTGTCATGAAAGATATTAAAAAATGAAGCGTATGAGGCAAATTCAATTCCATTTTTTTGTAATTTTTTTATAAAATAAACTAGTGATAAAACAAGAAACTAAAATATTCGATTGCAATTTCTAAAGATATACCTTCAAGCACTCACCTCCCCGGCAACGGCTTGAGGAAAGAGCTTGATGTCTACTACACAACCTTCTTCTTGTAGACGTTGTTGGGCCTCCAAGTGCAGAGGTTTGTAGGACAGTAGCAAATTTCCCTCAAGTGGATGACCTAAGGTTTATCAATCCGTGGGAGGCATAGGATGAAGATGGTCTCTCTCAAACAACCCTGCAACCAAATAACAAAGAGTCTCTTGTGTCCCCAACACACCCAATACAATGGTAAATTGTATAGGTGCACTAGTTCGGCGAAGCATGGTGATACAAGTGCAATATGTATGGTAGATATAGGTATTTGTAATCTGAAAATATAAAAAACAGCAAGGTAACTAGTGATAAAAGTAAGCACAAACAGTATTGCAATGCAAGGAAACAAGGCCTAGGGTTCATACTTTCACTAGTGCAAGTTCTCTCAACAATAATAACATAATTGGATCATATAACTATCCCTCAACATGCAACAAAGAGTCCTTCCAAAGTCACTAATAGCGGAGAACAAACGAAGAGATTATGGTAGGGTACGAAACCACCTCAAAGTTATCCTTTCTGATCAATCTATTCAAGAGTCCGTAGTAAAATAACACAAAGCTATTCTTTCCGTTCAATCTATCATAGAGTTCGTACTAGAATAACACCTTAAGACAAAAATCAACCAAAACCCTAATGTCACCTAGATACTCCAATGTCACCTCAAGTATCCGTGGGTATGATTATACGATATGCATCACGCAATCTCAGATTCATCTATTCAACCAACACAAAGAACTTCAAAGAGAGCCCCAAAGTTTCTACCAGAGAGTCAAGACAAAAACGTGTGCCAACCCCTATGCATAAGTTCACGAGGTCACGGAACCCGCACGTTGATCACCAAAACATACATCAAGTAGATCACATGATATCCCATTGTCACCACAGATAAGCACATGCAAGACATACATCAAGTGTTCTCAAATCCTTAAAGACTCAATCCGATAAGATAACTTCAAAGGGAAAACTCAGTCCATTACAAGAGAGTAGAGGGGGAGAAACATCATAAGATCCAACTATAATAGCAAAGCTCGTGATACATCAAGATCGTACCACCTCAAGAACACGAGAGAGAGAGAGATCAAACACATAGCTACTGGTACATACCCTCAGCCCCGAGGGTGAACTACTCCCTCTTCGTCATGGAGAGCGCCGGGATGATGAAGATGGCCACCGGTGAGGGCTCCCCCTTCGGCGAGTGCTTAACAGGGTCCCGATTGGTTTTTGGTGGCTACAGAGGCTTGCGGTGGCGGAACTCCCGATTTATTTTGTTCCACGATTTTTTTTAGGGTATATGGATATATATAGGCAAAAGAAGTCGGTCAGGGGAGCCACGAGGGTGGGGGCGCGCCTCCCTGCCTCATGGCCACCTCGAAACTTCCCTGACGTCTACTCCAAGTCTCCTGGATTGCTTCCTTTCCAAAAATAACTCTCCCGAAGGTTTCATTCTTTTTGGACTCTGTTTGATATTCCTTTTCTTCAAAACACTGAAATAGGCAAGAAAACAGCAATTTGGGCTGGGTCTCCGGTTAATAGGTTAGTCCCAAAAATAATATATATAAGTGTATAATAAAGCCCATAAACATCCAAAACAGATAATATAATAGCATGGAACAATCAAAAATTATAGATACGTTGGGGACGTATCAACAGCTTCGAATCCAAAGAAGAAGTCTAAGGCTTCAAAATCTTCTGCAGCTCCAAAAGCTTCAAGGGTGAATCCATTGAAATCTGCACTTCCTGAATCCAGTGTGCAGTCTGAAGATCAATCCCGCATCTCCAAGAAATCCAAGAAGATTTCTGGCCATGACCTCACTCCTGCTAGCATTCTGCGAAACGAAGAGAATGTTATAGATCTGTCAAGCGATGAAGATCTTGCTGATGATGCTCTGGAGATGCTCATCAAGAGCATGAAGAAGGTCGAAATCTTCAAGGATTTACCGCTGTTTGATGTTGATATCCTCAACAATTTCATTGATGAATGGTTTGAGGATCCTACTCTCACTATTGACGATCTGTAGCTGCCCATTGACATCAGTGTCACATTTCAAGGCAGCATCGCCAAGGAGCTTGCTATAGCTCAGAAAATTGTTGAGCTGAAAAACAAGATTGACTATGAGAAGGCCCAGTTCAAGAAGCACATGGCAAAGCTCAGTGTTTTCGATGTGCAAAATTTCAAGCAGATGATGATTGACCTCAAGGCTCAGTTTAAGAAGAAACGTGAGGAAGCCAAAGGCTCTCATGAGCGCATGAAGTACTACGCTGAGAAATGTGTTTGGGCTCACAATGAGGTTGTGAAGATAAAAGCACTTGGGCGTCCAGGTATCGACCCCAAGCTGGCTGCCAAGAAGAAGAAGAAGCTTGTTGAAGCTGAACCCGAAGCCACAAGGCAGGAAAGACCGAGCATTGTCTTCCCTGCCAGTATGACTGGCACGAAGCCAATGGTCCCTTCAGCAGCTTCTGAGCAAAAGAAGACTAAGAAGGCTGAGGCCGAAGCCAAGAAGAGGAAGCACCATGACACCTCTGATGCTGCTCCCTCCCAGAAGAAACAGAAGACAAAATCTTCAAAGTATTCACGCAAAGATCGTGTTGCTCCTCAAGAACCATTGATAGTGGAGCCCATTTCTGTTGCACTACCTGCTTCCACCAATCGCGAGCGTCATCTCATTGTGCATGAGTCTGCTTCCACAGAGGCTCATGAGTCTGAAGATATTCTAGCTGCTGACTCCACCGCAGCTGAAGACATTGGTCATGATGACAATGTTGAACATGATGAAGTCCTTCCTTAGATCCAGTCCAAGCCAGTATCATCGCATGCTCCTACGAGCAGTGAACTGATAAGAATTGGTGGTCCCATGATGCCAATCGCACATGATGAATTCTGGGAAGAGCAACACCCCAACTCCCCATTGCATGAAGTGATTCCTCGTACACCACCTGCTCACGTCACCACTCCGGTGCTTGGGACCTCGCAAGCTGAAGGAAATATGCCCTAGAGGCAATAATAAAGTTATTATTTATTTCCTCATATCATGATAAATGTTTATTATTCATGCTAGAATTGTATTAACCGAAAACATAATACATGTGTGAATACATAGACAAACATAGTGTCACTAGTATGCCTCTACTTGACTAGCTCGTTGATCAAAGATGGTTGAGCTTCCTAGCCATGGACATGAGTTGTCATTTGATTAACGGGGTCACATCATTAGGAGAATGATGTGATTGACTTGACCCATTTTGTTAGCTTAGCACTTGATCATTTAGTTTACTGCTATTTCTTTTTGCATGACTTATACATGTTCCTATGACTATGAGATTATGCAACTCCCGAATACCGGAGGAACACTTTGTGTGCTACCAAACGTCACAACGTGAATCGGGTGATTATAAAGGTGCTCTACAGGTGTCTCCGATGGTGTTCGTGGAGTTGGCATAGATCAAGAATAGGATTTGTCACTCCGATTGTCGGAGAGGTATCTCTGGGCCATCTCGGTAATGCACATCACTATAAGTCTTGTAAGCAATGTGACTAATGAGTTAGTTACGGGATGATGCATTACAGAACGAGTAAAAAGCCTTGCCGGTAACGAGATTGAGCTAGGTATTGAGATACCGACGATCGAATCTCGGGCAATTAACGTACCGATGACCAAGGGAACAACGTATGTTGTTATGCGGTTTGACTGATAAAGATCTTCGCAGAATATGTAGGAACCAATATGAGCATCCAGGTTCCGCTATTGGTTATTGACCAGAGACATGTCTCGGTCATGTCTACATAGTTCTCGAGCCCGTGGGGTCCGCACGCTTAAAGTTCTATGACGATCAGTATTATGAGTTTTTGTGTTTTGATGTATTGAAGGTAGTTCGGAGTCCTGGATATGATCATGGAAATGACGAGGAGTCTCAAAATGGTCGAGACGTAAAGATCAATATATTGGAAGCCTATATTTGGACATCGGAATGGTTCCGGGTGAAATCGGGATTTTACCGGAGTACCAGGAGGTTACCGGAACCCCCCGGTAATTGTATGGGCCTTAATGGGCCATAGTGAAGAGAGAGAGAGAGGGGAGGCCAGTGCAGGCCGCGTGCCCCCTCCCCCTCTGGTCCGAATTGGACTGGGAAGGGGGCGGTGCCGCCCCTTTCCTTCCTCCCTCTCTCCCCCTTCCTTCTCTCCTAGTCCAACTAGGAAAGGGGGAATCCTACTCCCGGTTGGAGTAGGACTCCTCTAGGCGCGCCCTGCTAGGGCTGGCCAGCCTCCCCCATTGCTCCTTTATATACGGGGGCAGGGGGCACCCCAAAGACACACAAGTTTATCATTGATCTCTCTTAGCCGTGTGCGGTGCCCCCCTCCACCATAATCCACCTCGGTCATATCGTAGCGGTGCTTAGGTGAAGCCCTGCGTCGGTAACTTCATCAACACCGTCACCACGCCGTTGTGCTAACGGAACTCTCCCGCGAAGCTCTACTGGATCGTGAGTTCGTGGGACGTCACCGATCTGAACGTGTGCAGTCCGTGGAGGTGCCGTAACTTTGGAGCTGGGATCGGTCGATCGTGAAGACGTATGACTACATCAACCGCGTTGTCATAACGCTCCCGCTTACGGTCTACAAGGGTACGTAGACGACACTCTCCCCTCTTGTTGCTATGCATCACCGTGATCTTGCGTGTGCATAGGAAAATTTTCAAATTACTACGTTCCCCAACAGTGGCATCCGAGCCAGGTTTATGCGTAGATGTTATATGCACGAGTAGAACACAAGTGAGTTGTGGGCGATACAAGTCATATTGCTTACCAGCATGCCAAACTTTGGTTCGGCGGTATTGTTGGATGAAGTGGCCCGGACCAACATTACGCGTACTTTTACGCGAGACTAGTTCTACCGACGTGCTTTGCATACAGGTGGCTGGCGGTTGTCAGTTTCTCCAACTTTAGTTGAACCGAGTGTGACTATGCCTGGTCCTTGAGAAGGTTAAAACAACACTAACTTGATGAAATATTGTTGTGGTTTTGATGCGTATGTAAGAACGATTCTTGCTCAGACCGTAACAGCCACGTAAAACTTGCAACAACAAAGTAGAGGACGTCTAACTTGTTTTTGCAGGGCATGTTGTAATGTGATATGGTCAAGGCATGATGCTATATTTTATTGTATGAGATGATCATGTTTTGTAACGGAGTTATCGGCAACTGGCAGGAGCCATATGGTTGTCACTTTATTGTACGCAATGCCATCGCCTTGTAATTGCTTTACTTTATCACTAAGCGGTAGCTATAGTCGTAGAAGCAATAGTTGGCGAGATGACAATGATGCTACGATGGAGATCAAGGTGTCGCGCCGGTGACGATGGTGATCATGACGGTGCTTTGGAGATGGAGATCAAAGGCAAAAGATGATGATGGCCATATCATATCACTTATATTGATTGCATGTGATGTTTATCCTTTATGCATCTTATTCTTCTTTGATTGGCGGTAGCATTATAAGATGATCTCTCACTAAATTTCAAGGTACAAGTGTTCTCCCTGAGTATGCACAGTTGCCAAAGTTCGTTGTGCTGAGACACCACGTGATGATCGGGTGTGATAAGCTCTACGTTCACATACAACGGGTGCAAGCCAGTTTTGCACACGCAGAAATACTCGGATTAAACTTGACGAGCCTAGCATATGCAGATATGGCCTTGGAACACTGAGACCGAAAGTTCGAACGTGAATCATATAGTAGATATGATCAACATAGTGATGTTCACCATTGAAAACTACTCCATTTAACGTGATGATCGGTTATGGTTTAGTTGATTTGGATCACGTGATCACTTAAATGATTAGAGGGATGTCTATCTAAGTGGGAGTTCTTAAGTAATATGATTTGGACTTAAATTTATCATGAACTTAGTACCTGATAGTATTTTGCTTGTCTATGTTGTTGTAGATAGATGGCCCGTGCTGTTGTTCGGTTGAATTTTAATGTGTTCCTTTAGAAAGCAAAGTTGAAAGATGATGGTAGCAATTACACGGACTGGGTCCGTAACTTGAGGATTATCCTCATTGTTGCACAGAAGAATTATGTCCTGGAAGCACCGCTGGGTGCCAGGCCTGCTGCATATGCAACTGACGATGTTAAGAACGTCTGGCAGAGCAAAGCTGATGACTACTCGATAGTTCAGTGTGCCATGCTTTACGGCTTAGAACGGGACTTCAACGACATTTTGAACGTCATGGAGCATATGAGATGTTCCAGGAGTTGAGGTTAATATTTCAAGCAAATGCCCGGATTGAGAGATATGAAGTCTCCAATAAATTCTACAGCTGCAAGACGGAGGAGAATAGTTCTATCAGTGAACATATATTCAAAATGTCTGTATAATAACCAATTGATTCAACTGGGAGTTTCTTCCGGATGATAGTATCATTGACAGAATTCTTCAATCACTGCCACCAAGCTACAAGATCTTCATGATGAACTATAATATGCAAGGGATGGATAAGACAATTCCAAGCTCTTTGCAATGCTAAAGGCTGCGGAGGTAGAAATCAAGAAGGAGCATCAAGTGTTGATGGTCAACAAGACCACCAGTTTCAAGAAAAAGGGTAAAGGGATGAAGAAGGGAAACTTCAAGAAGAACAGCAAACAAGTAGCTGCTTAGGAGAAGAAACCTAAGTCTGGACCTAAGCCTGAAACTGAGTGCTTCTACTGCAAACAGACTGGTCACTTGAAGCGGAACTGCCCCAAGTATTTGGCGGATAAGAAGGATGGAAAGGCGAACAAAGGTATATGTGATATACAGTTATTGATGTGTACCTTACTAAAGCTCGTAGTAACACCTGGGTATTTGATACTGGTTCTGTTGCTAATATTTGCAACTCGAAACAAGGACTACGGATTGAGCGAAGATTGGCTAAGGACGAGGTGACGATGCGCGTGGGAAATGGTTCCAAAGTCGATGTGATCGCCGTCGGCACGCTACCTCTACATCTACCTTCGGGATTAGTTTTAGACCTGAATAATTGCTATTTGGTGCCAGCGTTGAGCATGAACATTATATCTGGATCTTGTTTGATGTGAGACGGTTATTCATTTAAATCTGATAATAATGGTTGTTCTATTTATATGAGTAATATCTTTTATGGTCATGCACCCTGGAAGAGTGGTCTATTTTTGTTGAATCTCGATAGTAGTGATACACATATTCATAATGTTGAAGCCAAAAGATGCAAAGTTGATAATGATAGTGCAACTTATTTGTGGCACTGCCGTTTGGGTCATATTGGTGTAAAGCGCATGAAGAAACTCCATACTGATGGACTTTTGGAATCACTTGATTATGAATCACTTGGTACTTACGAACCATGCCTCATGGGCAAGATGACTATAACACCGTTCTCCGGAACAATGAGCGAGCAATAGATTTGTTGGAAATCATACATACTGATGTATGTGGTCCGATGAATATTGAAGCTCACGGCGGGTATCATTATTTTCTCACCTTCACAGATGATTTGAGCAGATATGGGTATATCTACTTAATGAAACATAAGTCTGAAACATTTGAAAAGTTCAAAGAATTTCAGAGTGAAGTGGAAAATCATCGTAACAAGAAAATAAAGTTTATACGATCTGATCGTGGAGGAGAATATTTGAGTTATGAGTTTGGTCTTCATTTGAAACAATGTGGAATAGTTTCGCAACTTACGCCACCCGGAACACCACAGCGTAATGGTGTGTCCGAATGTCGTAATCGTACTATACTAGATATGGTGCGATCTATGATGTCTCTTACTGATTTACCACTATCATTTTGGGGTTATGCTTTAGAGACGGCTGCATTCAAGTTAAATAGGGCACCATCGAAATCTGTTGAGACGACGCCTTATGAACTGTGGTTTGGCAAGAAACCAAAGTTGTCGTTTCTTAAAGTTTGGGGCTGTGATGCTGATGTGAAAAAGCTTCGACCTGATAAGCTCGAACCCAAAACAGAGAAATGTGTCTTCATAGGATACCCAAAGGAAACTGTTGGGTACACCTTCTATCACAGATCCGAAGGCAAAACATTCGTTGCTAAGAATGGATCCTTTCTAGAGAAAGAGTTTCTCTCGAAAGAAGTGAGTGGGAGGAAAGTAGAACTTGATCAGGTAATTGTACCTGCTCCCTTATTGGAAAGTAGTTCATCACAGAAACCGGTTCCTGTGACACCTACACCAATTAGTGAGGAAGCTAATGATATTGATCATGAAACTTCAGATTAAGTTACTACTGAACCTCGTAGGTCAACCAGAGTAAGATCCGCACCAGAGTGGTACGGTAATCCTATTCTGCAAGTCATGTTACTTGACCATGGCGAACCTACGAACTATGAAGAAGCGATGGTGAGCCCAGATTCCGCAAAATGGTTTGAGGCCATGAAATATGAGATGGGATCCATGTATGAGAACAAAGTGTGGACTTTGGTTGACTTTCCCGATGATCGGCAAGCCATAGAGAATAAATGGATCTTCAAGAAGAAGACTGACACTGACGGTAATGTTATTGTCTACAAAGCTCGACTTGTTGTGAAAGGTTTTCGACAAGTTCAAGGGGTTGACTACGATGAGACTTTCTCACCCGTAGTGTTGGGGATATAACTACTGAGTGTGAACCGCCCCGGGAGGGCCGGTTCACGCTCGTTCATGATCCAGGCCCATGTGGACGCCTGGAGCCCAGAGGCGAATTAAGGTCCATGTATGTAAACCGCCTTAGCGTTATAGCTTGTGTTGTAAGACAGGGAAAGGAGAGATCAAGCGGACTCTTGTATGAGCCGGATTGGGACTCTGTAAACCGGCCAAAGGCGTCCATCCGTGTATATAAAGGGGCGACCCGGCGGCGAAGTTAGGGACAGAGATTTCGAGGCTAAGGCAAAGCTATTGCTCCCTAGTCGCCGAAACCATATCAATCAACATCACAACTGGGCGTAGGTTTTACCTTCATTGAAGGGGCCGAACCAAGATAATTCCCGTGTCTTGTGTCCGCTTTAACCTCTCTAGGTAAACCCGCACGATGGCCCTACGACTAAGTCCTTTCATGAGGACATCTGCCGTGACAAGTCCACGACAGTTAGGCGCCCACCGTGGGGCTATCGCCCGATGGTTTGATGATCTTAGAGGGCAAGTTCGAAGGACTCGAAGGCTATGCAATGGGCGGATGACTAAGAGTCGTCGCGGCAAGCTCTACATCGACGATGCGGATCGGGCCCCGAGGCCGCTCGGTTGAGTACGGGTACCGGGTCCCCTTTGGCGGCATACACGTGTTTATCGGCAAGATCGGCGAACCGGAGCCTGGGCTGGGCGTCTGCCGACCTCGTCGAGAGCGGCTCAGCAGGCGAAGAAGAGTCCTGCCACAGCTAAACCGGCGGTCAAGCATGTTTTCGTGGGAGTCGTCCACGGAGACTACGAGGACGGATCAGCATCCGTGACGAAACTGTTGTCTACTCTGGCGACGAATCGTCGGCCGGAGAAACTGAGTCTCTATACCAGCTACGAGATGGCCAGATCGGGGGTTGTTCCGACGGAGAGAGTATTCCGGACCCCTTCGATCTACCCCGCCGGGTTGGGATCTTCATGGCCGGTACGCAGGCGGCGCTTCACTCTTCGACCGCGGCGCCCCCGGTCGCCGGTTCAACAGCGGTGATGGCAGCCGGGGAAGGAGGCCCTGTGCGCCCGCCGGCTCAAGTTTTGTCAGAGCTCTTCGACGCGTTAGCTGTGCTCTTGGCGGAAGCTAATCCGCCGGATCAGGACCTGCACAACGCGGAGATTGCAAAGGTGAGGGAACAGATCGCTAATGCTAAAGCGGAGCTGGCAGCCGCGGACGAAAGGATGGCAGCGGAACGGGCCGCTTTGGATGCGCAGCTTATAGGCTCGAAATTTGGACCAGAGCGCGTCACGAAGTCATGAAAAGGAAGTACAGTCCGTTTACCTTCCGTTTCGAGGAAGGAGCTTTTCAATACCCTGAGGCGAGGACCGATAATCCGCCGCCATTGGTAAGCCGGCCGGAAGCACCTGGGACGGCCGCACCGGTTCAGCCCCGTATGATAGATCTATCTCGCCATCATACCGGTGCGCCCTAGACCGTGCAGACACCTCCGGGTCACTACTCCAACCCGATGGATAACCTCGTGGCGGCTGCGGCACGGTTGGAGGCGATTCCAATTGAAGGCGATTCACCGCAGGCGGTGGAGACACGCCGGGTTAAGGAGCTCCTCAGGACGGCCTTGGCTCAGCAAGAAGCGTGCATCAGACAGTCGAGATCGGATCCACTCCACCCCGTCCGAGCCGGAGCTACAGCCGACGCGTCGATGAACCGGCCAGACGAGCAATGCGCAGCGTGGTCCGCCAAGGCAACAATCCAGCAGCGGCTTTGAAGATGCTCAAGTGGTAGTGGACCGCGCCAGGCACGTAGGGAGGCCGAGTTAGTAGCACAAGCGGAGGATCATCCGCCGCGCCGGTTCGACCGACCACCTTGAACCGGGGTCACGTCCGGCTCTTTGGGGTGCCTTGCCTTGTCCCGCTTTAGCAACGTCACGATTGCCCAAGGACTTCAAGGGCCACGCAAGGTGCCGAATTATCTGCCGACTTGGCTCCGAGGCGTGGATAGAAAGCTACGAGATGGCCATGGAGATGCTTTGGGACGTGGATGAAGCCGCATGTGCGAAGTACTTCACAATGATGCTTTGGAAGGTACGGCCGGACTTGGTTAAAAACTTGCCGCCCAACTCCATCAGCTCGTGGACCCAGCCATGGACCCGGTTCATCCAAAATTTCAAAGACACCTGTAAGCAGCCCATGTCGGTGGTGGATCCGGCAGCTTGTGTCCGGGAAGAGGGAGAGTCTACAACCCATTGCGCGCCGCGTTTGGAAGTTTTACATTCTTCGAGACCGGATCAACCCTGATTCCACGATCTTGACCTTGGAAGCCAATTGCGGTTCGAGCCATTGAAATTGAAGCTGGAGTCGCATGAAGCGTTTTGCCATGACATGGGCACTCTAATGGGCGTGTTGGTAAAATACGCTGATTCTGATAGTACCAAGGATCCCGAATCTGATAATGATGAAGCGGGGAAGGGAAAACAGAACGGCAGCTCCAGGGTACAGCAGCACCATTTGGCGAGCAATGGAGGAACAAGCGCCAGTTTAACGGCACCACGGGTTTCAGAGCCAACACCAATGCGCAGGACAAGGGTCAGCCAGGGCAGGCAAATCAACCGGGCGGTCACAATCCGGATCGTTTGAACTTCATATTAAATCAACCTTGTCCGAAGCACGGACGAAGGAGGTACCGGCGAACCACCTTTGGAAGGATTGTTATATTATGCAGGAGTTTAAAAACTCCAACTCTTTCCGGTATGATCAAGGGACCGGCGGTAGTTCCGGATCCGCTCCGGGTTACAATGGAGGAAATTCCGGCCCGGGATTCGGTGGTAATCCGGGCGGGCAAGGCAATCAGAATAATCAAGGTAATCGTAGCGATACCAAGGGGCTACAATCAACAGCAGCAAAGATCGGGTTATCGAGCAACCCAAAGCGGTTGAATGGGGGCGATACCACGTCTTTACCACCGCTTGGACCGACGGGACCAAAAACTTCAGAGGCGAGCGGTCGGTGTTGTTGAACTGCCGCGCCAGCATTACCTCGCTGGTCCGAGCAGCCCGATTGTGTGGAGCAGAGAGGATCATCCTCCCGGGTTTACAATCCGGGTCAGTTAACTATGGTGGTGGCACCCCGTAGGAGGGTACAAGTTTACCAAGGTTCTTATGGATGGAGGAAGCAGCATCAACATCACGTACTACGAGACTTTCCGGCGTATGGGGTTAACAGATAGGCATCTTAGGCCGTCCAAAGACGGTGTTCCACGGAGTGGTGCACAGTAAGTCAGCGTGCATCGGTCGGTAAGATAGTTACGGAGGTGACCTTTGGGGACGAACATGACTCGAGCGTAAGCGTTGACGTTTGAGGTGGTAAAATTCAAAGCCCTTACCACGCCCTCTTTGGGCGGCGGCTTATGCTAAATTTATGGCACGGCCCTGTTATGTTTACTTACAGCTGAAAATGCCGGGTCACAAAGGAACGATAACGGGTCATGGGAGCCGCCGGATCGCTCTAGAATGCGAGGAAGGTGATGCGGCTTACGCGGAGTCGGTTTGTGCCACGGAGGAGTTAAAGTATTACAAAGATAATGTTGATCCGGCGGATATGACCCCTTTGAAGAAGCCAACTACAGAGCATGATTCGGACTTGAAGTTCAAATCGGCGGCTGAGACGAAGCTTGTTGATTTTGTGCCCGGCGATTCATCCAAACAGTTCAGCATCGCTGCCAACCTGGATCCGAAATAGGAAAGCGCTCATCGAAGTTCATCCGTGAGAATCGGGACATTTTGCATGGAAGCCGTCCGACATGCCAGGTGTACCGAGGGAGCTCGCTGAGCACACTCTCAATGTTGACCCGAAATACAAACCGGTAAAACAGTTTCTTCGCCGGTTTAATGAGGAAAGGCGCAAGGCCATCGGAGAAGAAGTTGCTAGGCTGTTGGCGGCAGGGTTTATCATTGAAGTCTTTCATCCAGAGTGGCTCGCCAACCCGGTTCTGGTCCTTAAAAAGAATGGCACTTGGCGCATGTGCGTAGATTACACAGATCTTAACAAAGCTTGTCCAAGCAGATCCTTTCGCCTCCCCGCATTGATCAGATTATTGATGCGACGGCGGGTTGTGAGCGCTTGAGCTTTACGGATGCGTATTCCGGTTATCATCAGATTAAGATGGCGGTTAAGGACCAGGAGAAAGCGGCGTTTATCACCCTTTTGGAGCCTTCGCTATGTGTCCATGCCTTTTGGGCTCAAGAGCGCCAGCAACTTATCGGCGCTATGCATGAAATTGTTTGCATAAACAGATCGGCCGTAATGTGCACGCTTACGTGGAAGATATCGTAGTGAAATCAAGGCAGAAGGAAACATTGATTGAGGATTTAAGGGAAACCTTCGACAACTTGCGGGTGTACAAGATGATGCTCAACCCCGCCAAGTGCGTCTTTGGTGTTCCAAAGAGGCAAATTGTTGGGTTTTCTCGTGTCTAACCGGGATTGAGGCTAATCCGGAGAAAATTACAGCTATCACCTCCTTAGCCAAGCCAAAATGCATCAACGATGTCCAACGCTTAGCAGGCGGATTGCCGCGCTTAAGCCGGTTTATCGATCGCCTAGGTGAGAAGGCCATCCCTTTGTACCGGATCTTTGAAGAAGACGGATCAATTAAATGCAGAGTTCAGCCGATGAGGCATTGGAGGACTTAAAGCGGCAGCTGGCCAACCCGCTTTATTCTTGCTGCCCCTATTGACGAGGAGCCGCTCTGTTATATGTTGTCGCCAATGCTAGGGCGATGAAGTGTGGCCATTGTGGTGGAGCGCAAGGAGGCGGGGAAGGAGTATCCGGTTCAGCGACGATTTACTACATCGGTGAGGTTCTCATTGAATCTAAGCAAAGATATCCACATTGGCGAGAAAATTTGGTATATGGGGTTTTTATGGCAAGCGGAAGTCAAACAATATTTCCAAGGGCACCCCATCACGGTGGTCGATTCGGCTCCTTTAGGCGATATCATCTTGAACCGGGAAGCAATCGGCGGATTGCTAAGTGGGCTATAGAGCTTGGGCCATACGGTTTAAAGTATGTGCCCTTAACGGCTATAAAGTCTCGAGCACTTGTGGATTTCATTAATGATTGGACGGAGTTGCAAGCACCGGAAGAGAAGCGGATCACACCTATTGGACCATCCATTTTGATGGATCCGAGCAATTGGAGGGCTCGGGGCTGGAGTCGTATTAACTTCCCCACGAGGTGATAAGTTCTGTTATGTTCTCCGCCTAATGTTCCCTTGTACTAACAATGCAGCTGAGTATGAGGCTTTGCTCCATGGCCTCCGGATGGCCGGAGAAATGAACCTCGGTAGGGTTAAATGCTTTGGTGATTCGGACTTAGTGGCCCAGCAGGTATCCGGCACTTGGGACTCCAAAGATCCACTCATGGCTGCATATCGTCGGGAAGTGGACGTTGTGGCAGGACATTTTAAGGGGTACCAGGTGGACCATGTGGATCGTCGGAAGAACGAGGCGGCTGATGCTTTGAGCCGGCTGGGGTCCCAGTAAAACCGGTCCCGCCTAACGCTTTTCCTTGACGTCTTTGCATAAGCCGCCGCTTAAAGCTACTGATGAAATTGATTTGGCTATCCCTGATCCGGAGGCTCAATTGGTGGCGGCCTTGCACATCATTCCGGATTGGGCGCTCCCTTATTTGGCGTACATGAATCGGGCGAAGTTAGGAGGATGAGACGTTGGCCCGGCAGATAGTTCGGCGGTCTAAGTCTATGACCATTGTTAATGGCGAGTTGCACCGTCGCGGCGTGTCGAGGCGTTCGCGTTGTGTGTCCCCTGAAGAGGGCCGTGAGATATTGCGAGAGATTCATGAAGGGGATTGTGGTCACCACGCGGTTCAAAATCCCTCGTGGCCAAAGCGTTCGCCATGGCTTCTATTGGTTGACCGCCCATGCCGATGCGGAGGATCTGGTCGACGACGGTGTGATGGTTGCCAAAAGTTCTCGAGCGTGCTCATGTGCCAGCCAAGAATTGAGGATGATTCCAATTACTTGGCCGTTTGCGACTTGGGGCTGGATATGGTTGGACCTTTCAAAGCGATCCAAGGACAAAAAGACCCACCTGTTGGTAGCGGTGGATAAATTTACCAAGTGGGTCGAGGCGAGCACATTAGCAAGTGTGATGCGCCACGGCGGTTCGATTCATCAAGCGGGTGATTTTCCGGTTTGGGTTTCCGCACAGTATCATCACGGACAATGGCACCAATTTGTCCAAAGGAGCTATGAAGGAATTTTGTGAGCGGGAGCACATCCGCTTGATGTTTCTTCCGTAGCCCACCCGCAATCCAATGGTCAAGCGGAACGAGCTAATCAGGAAATTTTGAAAGGTATCAAACCCCGCTTATGGTCCCTTTAGAAAGGACGCCGGGTGTTGGGTGGAAGAGCTACCATCGGTGATATGGAGTATAAATACTACCCCAACCGATCCACCGGATACACGCCGTTCTTTATGGTCTATGGAGCGGAGGCGGTCCTTCCCAAATGATATCCGTCACGACTCGCCCGAGTAGCAGCTTATGTTGAGGCAGATAGCGAGGCAGCACGGCAAGATGATTTGGATCGACCGGACGAAGAGCGCGATATGGCAGCAGCTCGCTCGGCGGTCTACCAAATAGGACCTTCGCCGGTATCACAGCCGGCGGGTTAAAACCAGAACCTTTCGTGAAGGAGACTTGGTGCTGCGGCTCATTCAAGATCGTAAAGATATGCACAAGCTATCCCCACCTTTGGGAAGGGCCTTTTGTGGTCGAAGGCTCTATACAACGGGTCCTACTATCGATTGATGTTCGAGAGCGAAAAAGACTCACGCACGCCGAGGAGGAGACCAACAGCCATGGAACATAGCTCATCTTCGCCTTATTATACTTGAGCCATTGGCTCCACTTATGTACATATCAAGACGATGTATATATTATGAATAAAAGCAATAAACCGGATCCTCGGCTAAAGCGGGTATCTGCTCTGCATAAAGGACCGGATAGGGAACATGGAGATGATGACGTCAAGCGGCCTCCGGTTTAACCCTATGCCTTGTTTTTAGAAATTTTTGTCATATGGGGGCTTGGACGTGTCCGAACCAATGCAACACCACTTGGCGGTAAAGCCACCAGATCATTTGGGGCATGGTCACGTCTGAACCAGTCACACCTCTTGGTCGGCCTAAGGCCATAGAATCACTTGGGGCTTTGGTGAACCCGAACCATCGCAATGCCATTTGATCGGCGTCACGCCACGAGTTCAGTTGGGGACCTGGCTGACTTGAACCACCGCTACACCGTATAGGGGGCTTGGTCATGTCCGACCATGGTAGCGCCATCTGATCCGGCTCAGTGCAGCCTTTCCTTGCAAAGTGATTTTCCTTATTGATTTTGCTTCCATGGGGTCTTTATGCCTGTCATTTGGTTTTTGTTGGCCTTCTTAAACCGACAAAATTCTTTAAACCGGATTTATTTTCCGCATTCAATACCTTTTTTAAAAGTTGGCGGTTTTTGTTCCGTTTGATTTTCTTTATTAACATCCCATTATGGAGTAACAGGGGCTTATCATGCCCGGCACGATTTACACGGTAAATCGGTTTTATACGCAGTGAAGGATCGTTTCTCCTGTGACAGTGATGGTTTATAAAGCCCTCACTTCGGGTTTGACTAAAGCCAACTGTGTGCCTAATACTGGTAGGTATGTTCGTATCACATAGCTTTGATCATATACCTCGGTATTATCTCGTATCAATATATTGGTATCAGTTTGGCTAGCGGCGTAAACCGCCAAGGCGGTTTAAGAACTTGTGATTGCAGGCAAAATATGTTGCGTGATTTACTACTAAAGCCAACGGGTCCCAGATTGCCATGCAAAAAGTTTACTGATCGAGATTGTACCGCATTGTTCAAAGAAAGACACTTGCTATCCTATTACGTAGCCTTTTGAGGCCCGGCGTTTCACGCCAAGTTATGCCTTGAAAATTTGAATATGTCGCCGGCTTGGCGGATTACGCTGCTTCACCGGGTTGGCGCGAGGTGGAGAACACGGCGCTGGCGTCGGTTCAGCTTCCTCTTCTTCTTCACCCAAAGCCCGAAGTCATTGGTAGACCCGGTCAATCCGGGTTAAGGCTCGAAGACAGCTTCTTCACTTATCAGCTCAGCCGGATCAACGTCGGGGCGGCGTGTGCTTACGGATTGAGGAATCAGGCTCGCACTTCCGGGATAACAAAATCCACCCGTTTGTTGTTTGCGTCATAAAAAGATCGGTGAACTTCCAGATTGGCTTCAGCCGCCGACTTCGCCAATGAACGCATTTCCTTTGTAATCCGTTTCAGGGCATCGTTATCGAAGGCTTCGCCGTTCTCTTGAGCGCTGGGAAAACCTTTAACTATGTCAGCCGGATCAAGATCCGCTATCCATGCCTTGGCACGAGTCAGAGCCAGCAGGCGCCACCGGCCGGGCTGCGGATCGCTTCATCTCTTCAAGCTGTCCCGGAATCATGGACAGCCGGTCCAAGATCTCTCGATCGAGGGCGGCGCCCTGTTGTCGTATGAAGTGGCGCATATGGCCCGGGCGCCGGTATATAGCTGTTCAATCAGGGTGTACGAAGCCTTGAGCTTTTTTCGCACGCCGAGCCGGATGAGCAATACGCTTGCTGCACCAGGTTTAGACAGCCCAAGTTAAACCGTGGAAGCGTTAACACAGCATATTCAAGATAAATTTACTTATCAAAGACGGCGGAGGTCATGGCATGCACTTGGCGTTTGAGTCCGTAAGCTCTTGATCACCGGTTTAAGGGCCGCCTCGCTTCCTCCGCCTGCTTTATTAAACCGGCTTTCTCGGTGTCCCAGCTTGACCCGCTTCGGATTTGTACCACTCCTTCAGCTGCTCCATGGTGGTCGTGGCGGTCTTTAGCTCATCCTTGGTTTTGGTGGCTTCGCTATTTGGGTTTCAGTTGGTTCGGAGGTCCTTGAGTTGCACAGCTTGTCGGTGTATTTCATTACGATGACAAATAAAGCATGTTAGTGGTTTCATTATACAAGTCCCAAGCTTAATACCAAAGTATTCAACTTGGCACTTGGGGGCTAATGGCTAGTTGATCTCAATTTGCTAAGGAGATTTAACTTAAGTCCCGGTTTAACTTTGCAAAATTAAACCGACCCTTGGGGGCTACTATGCAGTGAAAAGATGAGAAAGGTCAAATTATTACCTCATAGCGGTCCTTCATGCGATTTACTAGACCGGCTTCAAGGTCACGGCTTGTGTAAAGCTGGTTCAGAAAGCCGGAATGAAGTTCTTGAGCGGAGAAATTGTCGAAGCGCATATGTCAGTCTTCCCTTGTCTTTACCGATAGTAGTGGAACTTTCTTTGATGCTATGCTTGGCTAAAGCGACCGGTTGGCTAGGAGCGGTGTAGCCAAGACTGGCCACAAGAACATCGTCGTTTTCAGCGGTCTTGTTTGGGCTTGATGTCATCTTGCTTTGGCTCGGCGGTTCAACGGTCATGATCCGCTCCGTGGACGGGTTTCGTGGAGCAGGCTGTGAGGTTTCCACTTGGACCTCCGGTTCAACTTCTGGCGGGTCAGCAGTATCATCCTTGTACAACTCGCCAGAGCTTTCCTTGGCGGCTTCAGGATTTTCATGTGGCTGTTCTGGGGTTTTTCCGGATCACCATCCGAGTAGGATCAAGAGTTTTCGCTTTCTTGCTCAAACGAGCCTTGGTGCTGCAATATTCAGAGTGGGATCAAGACAAATTGACCAAATTAATAGGGAATCGAATTGACAGACAAGAATTACATACCCTGGCGATGTTCAGCGGAGGCGGTTGTGTGGTGGATGAACCGCCGACGAGTTGGAAGAGGCCTGATAATTGAAGTCGACGGATTGAGATAACATCGGAAGAAACCTTTTAAGGGATAACGCTTTTCAGAGAGCAAGTCACCTCTGGCGGCGCTTCCGGATTGGGTGTCTGTAAACCGGCTGAGGTAACCTGTTGGCCATCGTGCGGGTTGTACGGGCGCTCTTCAGTCTCTTTGTGTCTTCAAGAAAAGATTTGGATTCAAATAAGCAGGAATGGTATTTTTTTCACTTTCCGGACGGCGCGACGAATTCTCTTAACAGGCGCAAGCTCAGATTCGGAAGAAAGAAGGATTACCTCAACAGGATCGGCATGACTGGCTTCAGCATCATCCTGGGAAGAAAGTGTCGGTAAAAAGAAGGTAAAGAGGCCAAGCATATGCAAGAAGAAATACAAAGCGGAAAGCCGGTTTATGGCGGCTCCCTCGTAAATGTCAAAGTTTTACCTCGGCTTCTGATTCTTCGTCCTCCGGCGGTTCAGAGGACTCGGTGGTCTTTTTCTTGCCAGTTTTCTTAGTGGCATTGGACTTTGCACGTGGCGCCCGGACCGGTGCAGTGCGTTTCGTATGAGCTTTCAGCCTGGGAAGCAGCAAGCATTAGCATATGTCAACAGTATTACGAGCCTGAAAGACAGTAAGAAGAGCTTACCGCCGGCGGTTTGTTGGCGGCGCAAAATGGAGCCAACCCGGTGAGGCTGCAGACGGAGATTGGTTCATCGAGCATCTTCTTGACGATCTCGGTGGTCTCCTGTTCGGTTATGGGTAGCTCGTGACGCCTTTGAGGATCTTTGAGGCTGCCGGTGTACTGCAGCATCAATCCGCCGGCGGCTCGGTGGCAACACGCCCAAGAGACCCAAAGAACGCACAAGATCCACGCCGGTTAAGCCATTGGCCATTAGAGCCCGGAGCTTGATTATTTGTGGCGAAGTTTTTCCGTTCCCGGCGGTTAAGCGTGAAGGCGGTGGATGATGGTTGCTGAGCCGGTGAGGACGGTAACCCGGCAAGGGGTTTTCGTTGGCGGTAGCGGTGTTCCGGCGATAGAACCAAGTTTGGTTCCAATCCTTTGGATGGCTGTGGTGCTTGGCGTGAGGGAAATCGGCTTCCTTCCTCTTACGAATTGAAACGCCGCCCAGCTCCGTGTTGGGACCATCGAAGAATTACGTGCGACGGTTCAAATGGAAAAATCCCGGAACAACTCCGCACGGTTCTTCTTGAAGATAGACTTCACGTAAGACTTGAAAGTTGCATATGTTCAAACGGAATTCGGGCCGATATCCTGCGGATGGAGTTGCAAACTGGCAAGGACGTCCGGAAAAACTTTGAACCGGCGGCGTAACCCGGTCTAGGTGCTGCATAAACACAATTACTTCCCCGCTTCATGACTCGGGAGAAACTTCGCCCTCCGAACACGCCAATGGAGGACGTCTTTTGGAGCCAAACCGCCGGTGGTGACGTAGCCATTGAGCTGCGTCTCGGTGATTTTGGACCGGACCCGATTGCGTGAGCCATTCCGGAAGATTAAGGCTGCGAAAAGAAAGTAAAACGGTTCACCATTGAACAGGTTAGGGTTACAGATAATGTTAAACCGGCAATCCAAGAAACCGGGAATTCGCTTAACTAAGGACTAATGGAGTGACGGATTAGATATCGGTAGTTAAACCGCCAGAGGAGGCAGAGCTGAAAAAGTTGCTAAGTATAGATGTAAACAGGTTTCCCATGCAAAAGGAAATAATCTAGATCTACCGGGTTCATGGGAAAATTTCCGCGACCTATGCGAGACCTCCTACAGCGCAGAAAGGTTCAGGCATGTTAAAGCGAAGGATCTGAACAAAGGGGGAAGATGCCTAGAGTCGGGTAAACGGCGAAAGCAGCCGTTTGCATATGAGGAGCGGTACGGCTGAGCCGTACGGCCATGGTGGAACTGGTAAGAATCGGCATGAACGCTCACGAGCTATGAGACGAACCGAGTTTCCAGATGAGATCTAGGGTTTAAAGAAAACCTTACCTGACGAGCGGGAACCACGAAGGAGCGCTAAAACTCTGGTAAGATCAGGTTGATGCAGCGGCCCGGCGGGAAGCGTCGGTCGAAGGTTGAGGGCGACGGCAAGAGCTTCGTGGTCGGCGGGTCGCGAGGAAGAAGAAGAGAGGAAGAAGAAGAAGAGAATGGCCCGACCGGTCTATTTATAAGGGACCGGAGCAATCAACGGGCGCGAGAATCGAGGAGTCAAAAGCGGCGGAAGGTGCACGGTGGCCGCCTCGATTTCGGAATGGCATTAAATGCAGGAATCTTACTGTTTGGATTTCTTTATTAAGGATGACGTCAGACGCCTCGACACGCGAATCGGAAAATGACATCACGGGCGGTTCAAGCATTTGGCGGTTTACGAAAGGAGGAAAGAGATCAAGAGTTTCTTGAGGGTGTGAAGATTAACATGAACCGGTTCAAGTCAATCTGGGGCCTAATGTTGGGGATATAACTCATCGAGTGTGAACCGCCTCGAGGGCCGGTTCACGCTGCTCATGATCCAGGCCCATGTGGACGCCTGGAGCCCAGAGGCGAATTAAGGTCCATGTATGTAAACCGCCTTAGCGTTATAGCTTGTGTTGTAAAGACAAGAAAGGAGAGATCAAGCCGGACTCTTGTATGAGCCGGATTGGGACTCTGTAAACCGACCGGGCGTCCATCCGTGTATATAAGGGGACGACCCGACGGCGAGTTAGGGACAGAGATTTCGAGGCTAAGGCAAAGCTATTGCTCCCTAGTCGCCGAAACCATATCAATCAACATCACAACTGGACGTAGGTTTTTACCTTCATTGAAGGGGCCGAACCAGTATAATTCCCGTGTCTTGTGTCCGCTTTAACCTCTCTAGGTAAACCCGTACGATGGCCCTACGACTAAGTCCTTTCATGAGGACATCTGCCGTGACAAGTCCACGACACGTAGCGATGCTTAAGTCTGTCTGAATCATGTTAGCAATTGCCGCATTTTATGATTATGAAATTTGGCAAATGGATGTCAAAACTGCATTCCTGAATGGATTTCTGGAAGAAGAGTTGTATATGATGCAACCAGAAGGTTTTGTCGATCCAAAGGGTGCTAACAAAGTGTGCAAGCTCCAGCGATCCATTTATGGACTGGTCCAAGCTTCTCGGAGTTGCAATAAATGTTTTGATAGTGTGATCAAAGCATATGGTTTTATACAAACTTTTGGAGAAGCCTGTATTTACAAGAAAGTGAGTGGGAGCTCTGTAGCGTTTCTAATATTATATGTGGATGACATATTGTTGATTGGAAATGATATAGAATTTCTGGATAGCATAAAAGGATACTTGAATAAAAGTTTTTCAATGAAAGACCTCGATGAAGCTGCTTATATATTGGGTATCAAGATCTATAGAGATAGATCAAGACGCTTAATTGGACTTTCACAAAGCACATACCTTGATAAAGTTTTGAAAAAGTACAAAATGGATCAAGCAAAGAAAGGGTTCTTGCCTGTGTTACAAGGTCTGAAGTTGAGTCAGACTCAATGCCCGACCACTGCAGAAGATAGAGAAAAAATCAAAAGTGTTCCCTATGCTTCAGCCATAGGCTCTATCATGTATGCAATGCTGTGTACCAGACCTGATGTGTGCCTTGCTATTAGTTTAGCAGGGAGGTACCAAAGTAACCCAGGAGTGGATCACTGGACAGCGGTCAAGAACATCCTGAAATACCTGAAAAGGACTAAGGATATGTTTCTCATTTATGGAGGTGACAAAGAGCTCGTCGTAAATGGTTACGTCGATGCAAGCTTTGACACTGATCCGGACGATTTTAAATCGCGAACCGGATACGTGTTTTTATTGAACGGTGGAGCTGTCAGTTGGTGCAGTTCTAAACAAATGGTCGTGGCGGGATCTACGTGTGAAGTGGAGTACATAGCTGCTTCGGAAGCAGCAAATGAAGGAGTCAGGATGAAGGAGTTCATATCCGATCTAGGTGTCATACATAGTGCACCGGGTCAAATGAAAATCTTTCGTGAAAATACTGGTGCAATTGCCTTGGCAAAGGAATCCAGATTTCACAAGAGAACCAAGCACATCAAGAGACGCTTCAATTCCATCCGAGATCAAGTCTAGGTGGGAGACATAGAGATTTGCAAGATACATACAGATCTAAATGTTGCAGACCCGTTGACTAAGCCTCTTCCATGAGCAAAACATGATCAGCACCAAGACTCCATGGGTGTTAGAATCATTACTGTGTAATCTAGATTATTGACTCTAGTGCAAGTGGGAGACTGAAGGAAATATGCCCTAGAGGCAATAATAAAGTTATTATTTATTTCCTCATATCATGATAAATGTTTATTGTTCATGCTAGAATTGTATTAACGAGAAACATAATACATGTGTGAATACATAGACAAACATACTGTCACTAGTATGCCTCTACTTGACTAGCTCGTTGATCAAAGATGGTTGAGTTTACTAGCCATGGACATGAGTTGTCATTTGATTAACGGGGTCACAAAATTAGGAGCATGATGTGATTGACTTGACCCATTTCGTTAGATTAGCACTTGATCGTTTATTTTACTGCTCTTGTTTTCTCCATCACTTATACATGTTCCTATGACTATGAGATTATGCAACTCCCGAATACTGGAGGAACACTTTGTGTGCTACCAAATGTCACAACGTAACTGGGTGATTATAAAGGTGCTCTATAGGTGCCTCCGATGGTGTTCATGGAGTTGGCATAGATCAAGAATAGGATTTGTCACTCCGATTGTCGGAGAGGTATCTCTGCGCCCTCTCGGTAATGCACATCACTATAAGCCTTGCAAGAAATGTGGCTAATAGTTAGTTACGGGATGATGCACTACGGAATGAGTAAAGAGACTTGGCAGTAACGAGATTGAGCTAGGTATTGAGATACCGATGATCGAATCTCGGGCAAGTAACATACCGATGACAAAGGGAACAACGTATGTTGTTATGCGGTTTGACTGATAAAGTGAAGGAAATATGCCCTAGAGGCAATAATAAAGTTATTATTTATTTCCTTATTTCATGATAAATGTTTATTATTCATGCTAGAATTTTATTAACCGGAAACATAATACATGTGTGAATACATGGACAAACATAGTGTCACTAGTATGCCTCTACTTGACTAGCTCAATAATCAAAGATGGTTAAGTTTCCTAACCATAGACATGAGTTGTCATTTGATTAACGGGATCACATCATTAGGAGAATGATGTGATTGACTTGACCCATTCCGTTAGCTTAACACTTGATCGTTTAGTATGTTGTTATTGCTTTCTTCATGACTTATACATGTTCCTATGACTATGAGATTATGCAACTCCCGTTTACCGGAGGAACACTTTGTGTGCTACCAAACGTCACAACATAACTGGGTGATTACAAAGGTGCTCTACAGGTGTTTCTGAAGGTACTTGTTGAGTTGGCGTATTTTGAGATTAGGATTTGTCACTCCGATTGTCGGAGAGGTATCTCTGGGCCCACTCGGTAATACACATCACTATAAGGCTTGCAAGCATTGTAACTAATGAGTTAGTTGCGGGATGATGTATTACGGAACGAGTAAAGAGACTTGCCGGTAACGAGATAGAACTAGGTATTGAGATACCGACGATCAAACCTCGGGCAAGTAACATACCGATGACAAAGGGAACAACGTATGTTGTTATGCGGTTTGACCGATAAAGATCTTCATAGAATATGTGGGAGCCAATATGAGCATCTAGGTTCGACTATTGGTTATTGACCGGAGACGTGTCTCGATCATGTCTACATAGTTCTCGAACCCATAGGGTCCGCACGCTTAACATTCGGTGACGATTTGTATTATCAGTTTATGTGTTTTGATGTACCGAAGGTAGTTCGGAGTCCCAGATGAGATCAGGGACATGACGAGGAGTCTCGAAATGGTCGAGACGTAAAGATCGATATATTGGACGACTATATTCGAACATTGGAAACCTTCCGAGTGATTCGGATATTTTTTGGAGTACCAGGGAGTTACGGGAATTCGTCGGGGAGTATATGGGCCTTATTGGGCTTTAGGGGAAAGAGAGAGGGGAGGCTGCGCCCCCCCAAGGCTTAGTCCGAATTGGACTAGGGGGAGGGGCGGCGCCCCCTCCTTCCTTCTCTTCTCTTTTCCCTTTCCTTCTCTCCTACTCCTACTACTTGGAAGGGCTCCTAGTTCTACAAGGAAAGGGGGAATCCTAAGGGCACACCATAAAGAGGGCCGGCCCTCCCCCTCCTTTACTCCTTTATATACGGGGAGAGGGGCACCCCTTGGAGACACAACAATTGATCATTGATCTCTTAGCCGTGTGCGGTGCCCCCCTCCACCATATTCCACCTCCGTAATAACGTAGCGGTGCTTAGGCGAAGCCCTGCGTCGGTAGCATCATCAACACCGTCGTCACGCCGTCGTGCTAACGGAACTCTCCCGCAAAGTTCTGCTGGATCGGAGTTTGTGGGACGTCATCGAGCTGAACGTGTGCTGAACTCGGAGGTGCCGTGCGTTCGGTACTTGGATCGGTCGGATCGTGAATACGTACGACTACATCAACCGTGTTGTCATAACGCTTCCGCTTTCGGTCTACGAGGGTACGTGGACAACACTCTCCCCTCTCGTTGCTATGCATCATCATGATCATGTGTGTGCGTAGGAATTTTTTTGAAATTACTACGTTCCCCAACAGTGGCATCCGAGCCAGGTTTATGCGTAGATGTTATATGCACAAGTAGAACACAAGTGAGTTGTGGGCGATACAAATCATATTGCTTACCAGCATGTCATACTTTCATTCGGCGGTATTGTTGGATGAAGCGGCCCGGACCGACATTACGCGTACGCTTACGCGAGACTGGTTCTACCGACGTGCTTTGCACACATGTGGCTGGCGGGTGTCAGTTTCTCCAACTTTAGTTGAACCGAGTGTGGCTACATGAGGGAGTCCTGGATTAGGGGGTCCTCGGATGGCCAGACTATATACTTTGGCCGGACTATTGGACTATGAAGATACAAGATTGAAGACTTTGTCCCGTGTCTGGATGGGACTCTCCTTTGCCTGGAAGGCAAGCTTGGCAATTCGGATATGTAGATATCCTCCCTTGTAACCGACTCTGTGTAACCCTAGCCCCCTCCGGTGTCTATATAAACCGGAGGGTAGTCCGTAGGACAACAACAATCATAATCATAGGCTAGCTTCTAGGGTTTAGCCTCTACGATCTCATGGTAGATCAACTCTTGTAATACTCATATCATCAAGATCAATCAAGCAAGAAGTAGGGTATTATCTCCATCGAGAGGGCCCGAACCTGGGTAAACATTGTGTCCCCCGCCTCCTGTTACCATCCGCCTTAGACGCACAGTTCGGGACCCCCTACCCGAGATCCGCCGGTTTTGACACCGACATTGGTGCTTTCATTGAGAGTTCCACTGTGCCGTCACGATAAAGGCTTGATGGCCCCTTCGATCATCAGCAACGATGCGATCCAGGGTGAGGTTTTCCTCCCTGGACAGATCTTCATATTTGGCGGCTTCGTACTGCGGGCCAACTCGCTTGGCCATCTGGAGCAGATCGAGAGCTACGCCCCTGGCCATCAGGTCAGGTTTGGAAGCTTGAACTATACTGCCGACATCCGCGGAGACTTGATCTTCGACGGATTCGAGCCCATGTCAGGTGCGCCGCACAGTCACGATGAGCATGACTTAGCTCTGCCATCGGACGGTGTTCGGGAGATCACACCTGTGGCCACTCCGGCCCTCAGTCCGGAGCAGATCTCGCCGTCCGAGGACGGGTGGATGGACCCTTCCACGGAGGCCGTACATCCAGCGGCGATAGAGCCGAATACTGACTTCACCTCCTATGAGACCTGTGTTGCCGGACACTTGGATTCGTCCCCGACCACGGGCTCCGAACCGCCTCCGTTCGTGCCTATCGAATCTGATTGGGCACCGATCATGGAGTTTTCCTCCACGAATATCTTTCAGCACTCGTCCTTGGATGACGTGCTAAATTCATTAAGGTCTCTCTCCTTGTCAGGAGACCCTTGGCCGAACTATGTCCAGCTTGAGTGGGAAGCGGACGACGAAGAAATTCGTTCCCCACCCACCACCCACTTAATGCCACTGTCGACAACTTAACCGACATGCTCGATTTCGGCTCTGACGACATCGACGGTATGGACGACGATGCAGGAGATTTAACAGAACCACCGCTCACGGTATTTGGACTGCCACCTCATCATATGATATATACATGGTGGACACCCCCAAAGAAGGCGATGGCGATAAGGCAACATAGGATAATCCCTCCGAGAAGCAACCCAAGCACCGGCGTCAGCGGCGCCGCTCTAAGTCCCGCCATAGCAAAAGCAGCGATACCGGCACAAGATATAATAACGTTGCAGATGATGCCGAAGACGAAGACAATCCCCTCCAACCAGGCTTCGAGCAGGAGGATGGGCAAGCTAGCCGTAAGAAACAGGCAGCAGACGAAGAATCAGAGGATGATAATTACATGCCTCTCTCCGAAGACGAGGTGAGCCTCGGCGACGAAGAATTTATCGTGCCTGAGGATCCCGTCGAGCAGGAGTGCTTCAAGCACCGGCTTATAGCCACAGCAAAAAGTCTGCAAAAAAAGCAACAACAACTTCGGGCTGACCGAGATCTGCTAGCGGATAGATGGACTGAGGTCCTGGCGGCCGAGGAATACGAACTCGAGCGCCCAACCAAGAGTTACCCAAAGCGTAGGTTGCTACCCCAACTCGAGAAGGAAGCATTAAAACCTACACTACCAGCGTATGATGCGGCTGATCGGCCACCTAGTGGCCGAGACAGAGCGGCATATCAGCCCGAAATCCAGCCAGCACCCCGTCGCCAGTCAAACAAAAACACCAAGGGCCGGGGCAACACGCAGGACCTGCGAGACGTATTGGAAAACAAAGCAAGACATACAAGATCAATCTACGGATCACGGGCGCACTAGCAGCGTGGCGATTGATGATCGCCACGGGATATACTAAAAGCAAATCCAGCCGGGCCGGACACAGTAGGCAAGACTCGTATGAACTGCGTCGTGACATAGCCCAGCACAGAGGCGCCGCACACCCCCTATGCTTCACTGATGAAGTGATGGATCATGAATTCCCAGAAGGATTTAAACCCGTGGACATTGAATCATATGATGGTACAACAGACCCCGCGGTATGGATTGAAGATTTCCTCCTCCACATCCACATGGCCCGCGGTGACGATCTACATGCCATCAAGTACCTCCCACTAAAACTCAAAGGACCGGCTCGGCATTATCCATTGGCAGTTGGGAGAATTTGGAAGACGCATTCCTTGACAACTTCCAGGGCACTTATGTGCGACCACCGGATGCCAATGACTTGAGTCACATAACCCAACAGCCAGGGGAATCGGCCAGGAAATTCTGGACCCGGTTCCTAACTAAAAAGAACCAAATTGTCGACTGTCCGGATGCCGAGGCCTTAACGGCATTTAAGCATAACATTCGTGACGAGTGGTTTGCCCGACACCTCGGCCAAGAGAAGCCGAAGTCCATGGCAGCCCTCACGACACTCATGACCCGCTTTTGCGCGGGCGAAGACAGCTGGCTGGCTCGCAGCAATAACACATCAAGAAATCCTGGCAATTCAGATGCCAAAGATAGCAACGGCAGACCATGTCGCAACAGACACAAGCGCCACAACAACGGCGACAACGCCGAAGACACGGCAGTCAATGCCAGATTCAGTGGCTCTAAATCCGGTCAGCGGAAAAAGCCGTTCAAAAGAAGCAATCCGGGCCCGTCCAGTTTGGACCGCATACTCGATCGCTCGTGTCAAATTCACGGCACCCCCGATAAGCCAGCCAATCACACCAACAGAGAATGCTGGGTGTTCAAGCAGGCCGGCAAGTTGAATGCCAAAAACAAGGAAAAGGGGCTGCATAGCAATGACGAGGAGGAGCCCCGGCCGCCGAACACAGGAGGACAGAAGAAATTTCCTCCACAAGTGAAAATGGTGAACATGATATACGCAACCCATATTCCCAAGCGGGAACGGAAGCGTGCACTAAGGGATGTCTATGCGATGGAGCCAGTCGCCCCAAAGTTCAACCCATGGTCTTCTTGTCCGATCACTTTCGATCGCAGGGACCATCCCACTAGTATCCGTCATGGCGGTTCTGCAGCATTGGTCCTTGATCCCATCATTGACGGATTTCACCTCACTCGAGTCCTTATGGACAGTGGCAGCAGCCTGAACCTGTTCTATCGTGATCTGATCGCATAAAATGGGTATAGACCCCTCGAGGATCAAACCCACAAAAACCACCTTCAAAGGTGTTATACCAGGTGTAGAGGTCTGTTGCACGGGCTCAATCACACTGGAAGTGGCCTTCGGATCCCCGGACAACTTCCGAAGCGAGGAATTAATCTTCGATATCGTCCCCTTCCATAGTGGCTATCACGCACTACTCGGACGAACCGCATTTGCTAGATTCAATGCGGTACTGATACGTCTCCAAAGTATCTATAATTTATGAAGCATTCATGCTATATTACTATGTGTTTTGAATGATTATGGGCTTTATTATACACTTTTATATTACTTTTGAGACTAACCTATTAACCGGAGGCCCAGCCCATATTGCTGTTTTATTGCCTGTTTCAGTATTTCGAGGGAAAGGAATATCAAACGGAGTCCAAACGGAATGAAACCTTCGGCATCGTGATTTTTTGGAAGAATATCATCCTGGAGATTTGGAGTTCAAGTCAGAAGATCCTCGAGGAGGCCAGGAGATAGGGGGGCGGCGCCCCCCCTACTGGGCGCGTCCCCCTGTCTCATGGGCCCCTCGAGCACCTCCCGACCGACTTCTTTCACCTATATATATCCCTACGTACCCTAAAACCACCGAATATCAAGATAGATCGGGAGTTCCGCCGCCGCAAGCCTCTGTAGCCACCAAAAACCTTTCGGGAGCCCGTTCCGGCACCCTGCCGGAGGGGGAACCCATCACCGGTGGCCATCTTCATCATCCCGGCGCTCTCCATGACGAGGAGGGAGTAGTTCACCCTCGGGGCTGAGGGTATGTACCAAAGAGCTATGTGTTTGATCTCTCTCTCTCGTGTTCTCTCTCATGTTCCCTCTATAGCACTATCTTGATGTATCCCGAGCTTTGCTATTGTAGTTGGATCTTATGATGTTTCTCCCCCTCTACTCTCTTGTGATGAATTGAATTTCCCCTTTGAAGTTATCTTATCGGATTGAGTCTTTTATGAGAACACTTGATGTATGTCTTGTTGTGCTTATCTGTGGTGACAATGGGATATCATGTGCCTCTTGATGTATGTTTTGGTGACCAACTTGGGTTCACCATGAACCTATGCATAGGGGTTGGCACATGTTCTTGACTCTCCGGTGGAAACTTTAGGGCACTCTTTGAAGTACTTTGTGTTGGTTGGATGAATCTGAGATTGTGTGATGCATATCGTATAATCATGCCCACAGATACTTGAGGTGACAATGGAGTATCTAGGTGACATTAGGGTTTTGATTGATTTGTATCTTAAGGTGTTATTCTAGTATGAACTCTTTTATAGATCGATCCGAAAGAATAACTTTGAGGTGGTTTCGTACCCTACCATAATCTCTACGTTTGTTCTCCACTATTAGTGGCTTTGGAGTGACTCTTTGTTGCATGTTGAGGGCTTGTTATATGATCTATCTATGTTATTATTGTTGAGAGAACTTGCACTAGTGAAAGTATGAACCCCAGGCCTTGTTTCCTATCATTGCAATATCATTTACGCTCACTTTTATCATTAGTTACCTTGATGTTTTTATTATTTCAGATTACAAAAACCTATATCTACCATCCATAGTGCACTTGTATCACCATCTCTTCGCCGAACTAGTGCACCTATACAATTTACCATTGTATTGGGTGTGTTGGGGACACAAGAGACTCTTTGTTATTTCGTTGCGGGGTTGTTTGAGAGAGACCATCTTCATCCTACACCTCCTACGGATTGATAAACCTTAGGTCATCCACTTGAGGGAAATTTGCTACTGTCCTACAAACATGTGCACTTGCAGGCCCAACAACGTCTTCAAGAAGAAGGTTGTGTAGTAGACATCAGGTACCGCATTATGCATACCTCAAGCTCAAAATGTCAGGACCTCGCGGGGTTATAACAGTTAATGGAAACACAGAGCGCTTGCTCCGCATAGAGGAGCACACTGCGGCCCTCGTAGCAGAAGTACAAAGCAGCCTTCTGAGGACAACCGCCAATTCAGCTAAGAAGCCACCGGACACCTTCAAGCGAATCCGGAGTACCCTGCAACAGGATCGCCAGGCATGTTCAGAGCTCACCTAGCAATTCGGCCTCCGTCCTAGTCCCAGTCAAGTGGCGAAATTTGTGCCGCACGTACATAATTACGCACTCAAGATATCATGGGCATAGGCGGAGGCAGGACTATGGCATGGCCCACAATGCGGCTCAACCGCCTCAGGGCCCGTATATCTTAATCATTTTCTCTCTTTCAGGACCCTACTCTCTGGAAGCTCTTTCTGACAGCCTGATTATCGGACCCATTACAGGAAGGAAATACCAAGGAAGCAAGACGCTCTGACGTACAAGGGAATCCCCAGGTGGTCTCTGATAACGATCGATATACCTGTTTTACATACCCATACGCAGGTTGCCCTTGGATAGGACATGTCAAACAGTCCTATTTTTTGCTTATTGCACTACTTGTATACATACGCTTCGACGTATCATTTAAATAAATGAAAGCGTTAGCTTATTATTGCACTTCCTTTATTTTTCTTGTCTGCTTATTTACGACAAATTGCACCCGTACATTCTGGTACGTCCAGTGCGCTTGGGGCTTCAGTGTACCCCATAACACGGCATGAAAAGTCCGAACACTTTCGACAGTGCGACACCCCAAACTTATAGCATTATATGCATCAGCTCCGAATCATGTCTTGGGTCAATAGTTGGGTTTGCCTGGCTCCCATGTTTTGGTACCTTACATTCCGCTATATCGGCTAAGGTAGCACTGGGAGAACTACTGCGATTGTGTCCCGGTTCTTCTGGACGAGCACCTCAGTAGAGAAAGCCGAAAACTGACTGTCATGATGCAGCGAGAGCTGGTCGCTCTTCGAGAGGTCTCGAATCCTTAAAGATTTTTTCCGCTTCGGTCGAGGAGTCCGCCTTGTCCGATTTAGGCATACATAGCGCCCCAAGTTCAGCCTTCCGAACACTAGGGGCTTCGCCAAAATTTAAAATTGTAGACTTCTATGGCTAAGTGAGAGTGATAAAGCTTTATAGTCCGATTGCCTGGTTCGTTGTGCTGAACACCTCCTTCAAAGGACCCAAAACTAGGATAAAGAGTGATCAGGTTTATCCCAACACCTCAAAGACTAGTTACATGGGGCGTAAGCCGACGCCAATTCTCAGATTTTATAAACGGCCGCACAGAAGGTAATATTTTAAATTAACAAGCGTTACATAGCGCACATGAACTCGTTTCATATTACAGGATCACATGAGTACATTCATTCAAATATTACATCCTTAGCACATTCCTCTGCCACAAGGCGAGCACCCTTCAGGACACTGTCATAATACTTTTCGGGGTGGCGATGCTCCTTGCCCTCCGGCGGTCCCTCCTTCACCAGCTTTTCGGCGTCCATCTTTGCCCAGTGCACTTTCGCCCGGGCAAAGGCCCTGCGTGCACCCTCAATACAGACGGACCGCTTTATGACTTCAAAACGTGGGCATGCATTCACAAGCCGCCTTACCAGACCGAAGTAGTTGCCAGGCAGGGGCTCGCCAGGCCACATCTGGACTATGAGACCCCTCATGGCCTGTTCGGCCGCCTTGTGAAGCTCGACCAGTTGCTTCAACTGGTCGCTCAAGGGCATCGGATGTTCGGTCCCAGTATACTGAGACCAGAACAACTTCTCCGTGGAGCTCCCTTCCTCGGCCTGGTAGAACTCCGCGGCATCCGACACACTGCTGGGTAGATCTACGAACGCTCCTAGAGAGCTCCGAACTCGGGTAAGTAAAAGGAAAGTTTCCTTCACATGCTTGCTTTGCATAATGAATGCCTTACCCGCCGCTATCTTCTTGACCTCCTGAATCTCCTGGAGGGCCTTTTGGGCTTCGGCCTTGGCATTTTGTGCGTTCTCGAGGGCCTTCGCAAGCTCGGACCCTTATGTCTTAGAGGCACGCTCCAAGGACTCGTATTTCTTGAAAAAATCCTGGAGCTCTTGCTGAACCTCACCGACTCAGGCCTCTTGCTTCTCGCGCTCGGCTCGCTCCGTGGCCGCTTTGTCTTCGGCCTTGGACAGCGCCTTCTTCAGGGCCGCCACTTCGGTCGTGGCTCCTAGCAAAATTCATGACAATCCTATGAACAACCACCTTCTTTTTCCTTTATCAATATACAGACGGGGTATCACATACCTTTGTTCTCTTTGAGCTGCCTCTTGGTAAGGCCGAGCTCTTCCTTGGACTGCTCAAGGTCCCGCTTCAATGCGGAGACCTCCGCAGTACGAGCGGCAGCGGCCAGCAGCGAAGCCTGCTTATTCACATAGACATATTCTGATTAGACTCCTATGATTATTATTTGATCCTCTGTTCGGCCTTTCTTTGCGAACGCCAAACAGAGCATCAGGGGCTACTGTCTATGCTGTAACATTTTCTTATAATTTGATTACTTACCTCAAAGCCTGTTAGGAGGCTGACACAGGCTTCAGTCAGTCCGCTTTTGGCGGACTGAACCTTCTTGACCACCGCACTCACGATAGTGCGGTGCTCTTCGTCAATGGAAGCGCCTCGAAGCGCTTCCAGCAAATTGTCAGATGCCTCTGGATGGACAGAGGCCGTCGGCACAGACGGCTTGTCCCCCTTTACGAGGGGTCGCCTGACAGAATCCAGAACCACTGGAGGTTCCGGCGCAGTATTCGGCTGGGGGCTCGACTTGCTGCCCCCGGCATTAGTGCCCATGGGAGTCTTGCCCCTTCTGCGCCCAGCGTCTGGAATGTCGCCTTGGGGCGCCTCCAGAACTGTCTCCCCTTGGTTCAGTGCCCTTTGAGACAACACCTCGACGTCGTCCGTAGGGCGAGGTGAGGAAGCGGTTGGGAGTGAATCATTGTTCATCTCCGACAGGCCCAAAGACCCATCCAAAGAGGATACGTCGATATGGGCTTTTGAGGGACTGTATGATCATGTTCGGCATGATGAGAAGCAATAAAACAGAACATACCAGGACTATTATGGTATCCGAATACTTACGACTTCGCTAGGGGCTTGTCCCTGGGCAACCACTCCTCGTCGCTGTAAGCGGCCGTTGTGGAGTAGTCCGGAAGGAGGGTCCTTCCCTTCTTGGACCCTTCAGCCTCCCCTGATGGGGCGACCTTCCTTTTCCTGTCCCCCCGGCTGGGGGGGAGAATTTTCCTCTTCCTCCTCCTTGTTTTCATGGGAGGAGGGCGCTTCGGTGTTATCGGACGATGAGTCCGATATAACCTTGTGCCGGAGACCTTTCCTGGTCCCAGCGGCCTTCTTCTTGGCCTTCTTCTCCGGTGCCACATAAGGTGGTGGAACCAGCATCTCCGTTAAGAGAGCATCTGCTGGATCTTCGGGCAGGGGGGCCGGACAATCGATCTGCTCCGCTGTCGCTACCCAGTCCTGTTAAAATGGCATGGAGGCTCAGACCCCTCACATGGTTATGCTGGGCAAAGGAACATTTTATGAGATATAAGAGACTTACCGGATTGGCAGGGCGCTTTGGCTGAGTCCACGATCCTCGGTAAGGGGAGGAGGTACCTCGGCACCCTTGAACATCACCTTCCAGACGTCTTTGTGCGTCGTGTCGAAAAGCTCTCGCAACATCTGGTGCTCGGCCGGGTCAAACTCCCACATATTGAATGCCCGTCTTTGGCACGGGAGTATTCGGCGGAAGAGCATGACCTGGACCATGTTGACAAGCTTGATTTTCTTGCTTATCATATTCTTGACACATTTCTGTAGTCCGGTTAGCTCCACCGACGAACCCCAGGATAGGCCCTTCTCTTTCCAGGAGGTGAGCCGCATGGGGATGTCGGATCGAAATTTGGGGGCCGCCACCCAGTTGGTGTCGCGCGGCTCGGTGATGTAGAACCACCCCGATTGCCACCCCTTCATGGTCTCCACATAGGAGCCTTCGAGCCAGGTGACGTTGGGCATCTTGCCCACCATGGCACCTCCGCACTTCGCCTGCTGACAGACCACCACCTTTGGTTTCACGTTGAAGGTCTTCAGCCAAAGGCCGAAGTGGCGC
Organism: Aegilops bicornis; assembly: GCA_021605145.1. Taxonomy (NCBI): domain Eukaryota; kingdom Viridiplantae; phylum Streptophyta; class Magnoliopsida; order Poales; family Poaceae; genus Aegilops; species Aegilops bicornis. Next base: position 628,282,020 of record CM038674.1, on the reverse strand, counting down.
TTGATGCGAAGGAAGGCCTCGCACACGACGATAAACACCGAGATGTTGAGGATGAAATTAGGGGCCAGATCATGGAAGTCTAGCCCATAGTAAAACATGAGCCCGCGGACAAATGGGTAGAGAGGAAATCCCAGCCCGCAGACGAAGTGGGTAAGGAATACAACCCTCTCATGGGGTTCAGGAGTAGGGACGATCTGTCCCGCGTCTGGGAGCCGATGCGCGATATCTACGGCTAAGTATCCGGCTTCCCGGAGCTTCATAATGTCCTCCTCCGTAACGGAGGAAGCCATCCACTTGCCCCCCGCTCCGGACATGGCATTGCGGAAAAGATGAGAACTTGGGCGCTGGAGCTCGAGTGTGTGAGAATGAGTGGGCGAGGGAAGAAGAAGGCGTGGGTGAAAAAGAGGAGTCCTTGTCCCTTTATAAGGGCGGTAGAAACTGTGCACCTCCCCACTTGCCTGGTAAACTCGCTTATTCCCCAAGCACCGTGATTGATGGTGTGGTTGGGTTACCCACACCCGTATTGATGAGAATCCCATGATAAGGGGACACGATCTCTGCTTCGACAAGACGTGCCAAGAAAACCGCCTCGCAATATGTGCAGTAGCTGTTTGAGAAAAACGGTTCGAATAATGACCGGGTCGTGGCGTGATGTCACGCTACGAAATTTGTCAGCAGAATAGATGTGTGGAATATTATACTCTCTATGGTGGTATGTGGAATTTGTTTTGCAGAGCCGGACACGATCCTCGTGTTCAAAATCTTCTATGAAGTATTCGGAGGAGGAACCCGCCTTGCAATGCCGAAGACGATCTGCGCGCCGGACTCATCGTCATTGAAGCCTGGTTCAGGGGCTACTGAGGGAGTCCTGGATTATCGGGTCCTCGGACGGCCGGACTATATACTTTGGCCAGACTGTTGGACAATGAAGATACAAGATTGAAGACTTTGTCCCGTGTCCGGATGGGACTCTCCTTTGCGTGGAAGGCAAGCTTGGCAATTCGGATATGTAGATCTCCTCCCTTGTAACCGACTCAGTAACCCTAGCCCCTCTGGTGTCTATATAAACCGGAGGGTTTAGTCCGTAGGACAACAACAGTCATAATCATAGGCTAGCTTCTAGGGTTTAGCCTCTATGATCTCGTGGTAGATCAACTCTTGTAATACTCATATCATCAAGATCAATCAAGCAGGAAGTAGGGTATTACCTCCATTGAGAGGGCCCGAACTTGGGTAAACATTGTGTCCCCCGCCTCATGTTACCATCCGCCTTAGACGACAGTTCGGGACCCCCTACCCGAGATCCGCCGGTTTTGACACCGACATTGGTGCTTTCATTGAGAGTTCCACCGTGCGCCACGATAAAGGCTTGATGGCCCCTTCGATCATCAAGAACGATGCGATCCAGGTGTGTCCCGTCGTGGTTCTAAGTCCGACAAGAGAATGGGGGTAGGAATGGAGAGGCAAGATCCTAGCTATGGAGTAGTTGTATACGCAAGGGATTTACGAGTTCAGGCCCTTCTGAGGAAGTAACATCCCTATGTCTCGGAGCCCGGAGGCGGTCGATTTGGATTATATGCGTATGTGTTACGAAGTGCGAACCCTTCTACCTATGGAGGGGTGGCTTATATAGAGTGCGCCAGACCCCAGCCAGCCTAAATGTGAAGGGTTTAAGGTACATTAAGGCTAGGCGTTCTTGGTAACGCCTTACATAAAGTGTCATCATGACCATAAAGACTATTTAACTACTGCACCGTTTGGACACCGAGTGGCTCCTTGACTCCTGGTGGTCGGTGGGTCTTCATGGTCGAGTGTCTTTGAATCTTCCGAGTGGAAGCCTACCAGGTCGACTGGTAGGCAGCTTCTTTCGCGAGTGTCCTTGGGGAGGGTACCTTTGGGCAGGTCTATGACCCTACCCTAGGTACATGACTTCATCATTAGCCCCTGAATGGATCGAGATTTGAGTAAGGAAGGAGTTGATAATCTTTCCGACCTGTTCTTCGTGTTGCGAGTGTGTCTTACTTTGGATCAACGACCTTTTTAGTGATGGCGTCAACTTCTCTTTCAGTCGCCTTGATCCATTCTTCACATTTGTCGAATGAACTTTGTGAACTTGAGGATTTCTGAGCGACGGATCGGAGGAAATCTGCTGTCTGACAGGTTGCTCTGCGGTTAGCGGATTTCGCGGGATCTGAATTTTGGGAAGCGCGCAAAGCGGAGAAAACTGCGGCACTCGGATGGGATAAGACGATGACGCCTCGATCTTCGTGCTTCCTTTTTCGCCACGTATCGTGTCTTGGCGCTGTTAAGGATTTGACGGGATTGCACAGGCCTACCGATTCAGCCACTCGGAAGCGGCCTCATCTAAAGCATCGGACGGGTATTTTGAGCAGGCGACCTCAATCTTCCCTCCCTCCGCCTCTGAACCTTCCTGCTGCGCCTTAGCCTGCTTTCGATTCAAGCTCGATTACCGCCATGGCGACCATGGTGAAGGAGAAGACCGTAGCCTTGGAGCGGGTGAAGAAGGCGGTGGCGAAGGCGAAGGGGAGAGCGCCCAGTCGGGGCGGATCTTCTCCGCGGTCCAAGCTGCCGCAAGATTGGGTCCAGGGAGATTGGATCCGCTCGACCATCACCGAGAAGGACCTCAACGATCTGGCCAACGAGGGACTGATCCTCCATGGGTCGGCGAGGCTTCCGGGAACGGAGTGGCAGCCACAGCCTGAAGAGGGTGAGTGCGTTCTCCTAGCCACTCACGTAGATCGGGGATTTCCTCTGCCGCCGAATCCTTTCTTCCGGGGGTTTCTGAACTTTTTTGGAGCGCAACTCCATCATTTCACTCCCAACTCCATTGTCTATCTTGCCGCTTTCGTGTTGTTATGCGAAAACTTCTTGGGCTGTCGGCCGCACTGGGGCCTCTTCAAGCATATATTCACTTGTCGCTCTCAGACGGTGAAGAAAACGAACCCGAATGACGAGAGAACCCAAGTAATCCAGATGTGTGGGGGACTCGGGGTCCAGATGAGGGGGAAGAGCGCTTTTCCGGCTATGACTCTCCCCGACTCGGTTAGAGGGTGGCAGTCGACCGTTCTCTTGCCAAGACCAGCCGACGCCGGGCAATCGACCGACTCCCTCCTTTCTCCATGAGTCGAGTGAACAAGCCATCTTCCCTGAAGGTGCTACCAGAGGAGAAGGCCCAAGTGAAATTGTTGATGGAACGGGTAGTCCAGCTCATTCGCGACGGGGTGACCGACATGGATCTTCTGGAAGTTTTCCTCCGACGGCGTATTCAGCCACTCCAATACCGAGGCCATCCGATGTGGATGTACTCGCACGGATGATACCACTCGGGTCCATCCAGAGGAGGTCGATGACGCCATTTGGAGAAGTGGATGACTGCCATCACAGGAAACAAAGATAACCCTCACGGAGCTAGGAGGATTCCACCGCTCGACCAGACTTACGAAGCAGACAAGGTATAACCACTTATCTCCGACTGTGATTGGCTGCATTCATTCTGTTTAGATGCCAATACGTCGACTGACTTTTGCCTTGTTTTGTTGTCTTCTAGGTCACCACTGAGATGTACTCGATGCCCAACGGGGCGCAGGAACCAGTCGAAGAAGAAGAAGGAAGCAGTGGTGAAAGCCAGGAAGAATGGGAGTCCAACGGCGAGGAGGATGAGGGGGACGACAGCTCTGACGAAGAGGAGGAAGAGGAGGAAGACGTCGATCCTCCCCGCTCGGAGGGAAGGTCCAAGTTGACGCATGACCCGGCGGCCGGGCGCGGTAAAGCTGTTGCACCCATCGGCAACGGTTTGCCGACCTCGGACAACTTCCCCTGCACCGACTGAGAAACCGCCAAAGCAACCTCGAGCAACGTCGTCAAAGTCGGCGAAGGCCCTGCCCAAGATGCGGATGGTCATTCCCACCATCTCCGAGTAATCAGCAGAACTTGTATTTCCCTATTCAACATGAGCGTACTTTTGGTCGACTCGATGACTAATCAGCCGATTCTTGAAATCTGCAGTGCTGCTACCTCCGAGACCTCAGCCAAGCACGAAGATCAGGAAATGGAAGATGCCGTCACCTCCAACCTTGGTATGATCTCTGTAGTTTCGCTTTTAGTCGATTGGATTTCCATGTTTACTTTTGAATCTTTCTTGTAGTTCCGCCTCATGTCATTGTTCTCCCGATGATGACGAGGAAGCGCCGTTGAGGAAGAGGAAGAACAAGAGGGTGCTCGGGCAAGGCTGCTCCAGTTGTGACGATACCGAGACGCTGGTTTCCGAGGGAGGCAACCCCACTGGCTTCTCGTGTCTTCTCACAGATCGCTAACAAGTGCCCGACCCACTTCGTCGATCGCTGATCCACCATCCTCTTTGCTATACATCACGTCCCGGAAGACCAAGTGAGTGCTGCTAAGGAGGCTATCACGCCAAAGCGGGATCATGATGGAGCAAGTGAAGGCAGTCCGAGAGGCCAGCCAGCGGCCTATGATGCTAGTTCAGCTCTCGAGCAATGTCCAAGTAAGTCGATCGTTGCTTGCTCATTAGGATATGCTACTTGAAACTGCTTGCTCTGTTAGGACATGCTACCTGAAACTGCTTCTTTCTGAAGATTTCCATATCTGTACACCCACTGGGTGGGTGTGTCGATTGAGTTTTTGTGGGGGCACGCTGAGTGCACCCACTGGGTGTAGTCCCCGAGACTATGATGGACTGCGTGCAGTCGACTATAGTCTTTATACTTTGAACTTCTTCACTCGGCCTGGTGGGACCAAGTCGAATGGAACCGTAAAACCGGTGGGGGCACGCTGAGTGCACCCACTGGGTGTAGTCCCCGAGACTATGGTAGACTGCGTGCAGTCGACTATAGTCTAAAGAACTGTTTTTTTACCGCGGCTGACCGCTGACAATTAGCCATGGTTTTAGAATCATAACCTTTTTGCCTCTTTTGGTCGACTGGTCGAACCAAATTGGTAAAACCAGTGGGGGCACACTGAGTGCACCCACTGGGTGTAGTCCCCGAGACTACTGTTGAATGTTTTGATTCGACTGTAGTCTTAGAAATGCTACGATTTTTCCTTAGTCCCTCGGAGGTGATCTGTCTTTGATGTCTTTTGTTGATTGACTCTTTGTAGAAATCTTGCGAGCTTGTGGCTCGCTATAATGAGTTAGAGAACAAACAGATCCAGCTCAACCTCGACTTGAAGCTTGCTCAGGAGAATTTCTGAAAGGCGAAGGATGAAGCAAAAGGTATGGCTGGTGAGAACTTTGACGACTGTCTTTGTTTTTCTGTTCATTCTCAACTCTGTTCTCATTGTTGTTTTGCAGATAAACTGGAAGAGACTCTGAAGAAGAAAAACCTTGACCTTGCAGAGGCACAGAAGGCGGACTTGGAGAAAACAAAGCTTGCTGAAGAGAAACTTGCCTCAGTCGACAAACTTGAAGATGAAAATGCCAAGCTGAAAGCCGCTCTTGACGCGGCCAACAAGGAAGTTAGTCGACTGAAGAACGACAAGATTGTTCTGTCTGACAAGGCTGGCCAACTGGCGGGGAAGCGAAAGGACCTGGAGGTTTATCTTGGAGGGCTCGCCAAGAAGCTGTTCCTCATGCTTGAAGGTAATCTCTTTATCCGACTGTCTTGCTATCACCGGCTCATCGCACGATTGTTATTTTGAGTCTGAGCTGTGTTTTCAGAATTCTGTCAAAACTTCAAAGAAGAAACCAGTCGAGTGGAAACCAGCCTGGACCCCATCAACTCTCCTGTGAAGGACGAAGCTGCTATGAATGTGCTCTGATTGGAGTCTCGCGTTGCTAGAGTGGTGGACTATCTTGCTCGACTGAAAGCTGCGGTGTCGCAGATCGACTCAACTCTCTGGCCAGATCAGACGCTTCAAAATGACCTTGAATCCTTAATGGATCGACTGAATGAGATTCCAAGTCGAGTGCAAGAATGGAAAAAGTCTTCTGCCAGGTGTGGTGCTGATGTTGCTCTGTCTCTGGTTCGTGTACACTGCAAGGAAGTGCAAGAGTACAAGCTGGCGTCCCTCAAAGTTGCCAACACCAGGAAGTACGACTTCCGATTTTCATGGAGACCTTCATCGCTACTGCTACCCGCATTGCCGACGGAATCGACCTCGACCAGTTTGTTGCACCTTCCAGTCCTCCACCGGAGGAGTAAAAAACTTCTAAGTCCCACCTTAAATTTGCCTCGGAATGTCGAGTGGTTTTTGTAACCGACAAACTTTAACAGGCTTAACGCCTGAGCACTTTTGGATCCGTAGGACGTTTATCCGAACTTGATCTATCCTTGAACATGCTTTATTTGCCTTCGAGAGAACTTTGCTCTTGATTCGGAATATATTTCATTGTTGTAAGTAGTATCCTTGAGGTGAAACTCCAGTCAACTTGTACTTCATCTATCTTGCAGGTAAAGATGGAGCACAGACTGCGACTGACCTCGTTGTTCTTGCGGATTGGGATGGACCGCACGTTGTACTTGTGGCGAAGCTCCGAAGGAGAAGGTAGCAGTCGACCTGCACCTCGTCGTCCTTGCGGATTGGGATGGACCGCACGTTGTACTTGTGGCGAAGCTCCGAAGGAGAAGGTAGCAGTCGACCTGCACCTCGTCGTCCTTGCGGATTGGGATGGACCGCACGTTGTACTTGTGGCGAAGCTCCGAAGGAGAAGGTAGCAGTCGACCTGCACCTCGTCGTCCTTGCGGATTGGGATGAATTCCTTACTTAGGCGAGCACTGGGCTGCAGCTAAGCCCCCGAGTGGGAGGTTTGCTCTCCACTCGGTAGGATTTCTATTACTTAGGCGAGCACTGGCCTGCAGCTAAGCCCCCGAGTGGGAGGTTTGCTCTCCACTCGGTTTGTTTTTTATTACTTAGGCGAGCACTGGGCTGCAGCTAAGCCCCCGAGTGGGAGGTTTGCTCTCCACTCGGTAGGATTTCTATTACTTAGGCGAGCACTTGGCTGCAGCTAAGCCCCCGAGTGGGAGGTTTGCTCTCCACTCGGTAGGATTTCTATTACTTAGGCGAGCACTGGGCTGCAGCTAAGCCCCCGAGTGGGAGGTTTGCTCTCCACTCGGTAGGATTTCTATTACTTAGGCGAGCACTGGGCTGCAGCTAAGCCCCCGAGTGGGAGGTTTGCTCTCCACTCGGTAGGATTTTTATGGTGTAGCTTTGAAGGAGAAGGTAGCAGTCGACCTGCACCTCGTCGTCCTTGCGAAGCGTTCATTATTTTGGATGTTAAGGCGAATCCTTGGGCTGTTGCTAAGCCCCCGAGTGAGAGGCGGACTCTCCACCAGGTAGGATTTTGAATACTTAGGAGAGTACTTGGACTGCATCTTAGCCCCCGAGTGGGAGACTGGCTCGCCACTCGGTAGGATTTTGAATACTTAGGCGAGTACTTGGACTACAGCTAAGCCCCCGAGTGGGAGACTGGCTCGCCACTCGGTAGGATTTTTAATACTTAGGAGAGTACTAGGACTGCAGCATAGCACCCGAGTGGGAGACTGGCTCACCACTCTCTAGTATTTTGAATACTTATGCGAGTACTTGGACTGCAGCTAAGCCCCGAGTGGGAGGCTGGCTCACCACTCGGTAGGATTTTGAATACTTAGGCGGCGGATTCGCAGCTAAGCCCCCGAGTGGGAGACTGGCTCGCCACTCGGAAAGGATTTTTTTACAAACTTAGGCGAACCGGATTCGCAGCTAAGCCACCCACTGGGGGAAATTTCAACAAAAAAGTAATAACAATCACTGGGAAAATTATAACATTCTTGTCTTAGATAAACAAACTACAAAAGTACTTTTATTACATCTCAACCGAGTGAGTATTTAAGTATAAAAGGGGCGGAGTAGCTCCGCATTCCAAGCTCGAGGCTCGTCGATCTGGCGATCAACGTTGTAGAGATGATACGCTCCGTTGTGGAGAACTCTTGTGACGATGAAGGGACCTTCCCAAGTGGGAGCGAGCTTGTGTGGTTTCCGTTGATCCACTCGGAGGACCAAATCTCCCTCTTGGAAGGCTCGACTCTTCACATTTCCGGCATGGAATCGACGCAAGTCTTGCTGATAGATAGTCGAGCGGATCAGGGCCATCTCCCTCTCCTCTTCCAAGAGGTCGATCAGCATCTTGCCGGGCTTGTTCCGCTTCTTCTTGAGGTATAGTTCGACTCGAGGCGCATTGTGAAGCAGGTCACTCGGCAGAACTGCTTCAGCTCCATAGATCAGGAAGAATAGAGTTCTCCCAGTCGACCGATTGGAAGTGGTCCTCAATCCCCAGAGAACTGATGGAAGTTCGTCGACCCAAGCTCCTGCTGCGTGCTTGAGATCACGCATCAGCCGTGGTTTCAGCCCTTTGAGAATGAGGCCGTTTGCACGCTCTGCTTGTCCATTCGGCTGAGGATGAGCAATCAAGCATAGTCGATCCGCTGCGTTCTCGAGAGGCGCAGAAGGCTTTGAACTTGTCATTATCGAAGTTTGACCCATTGTCGGTGATGATGCTATGCGGAACTCCATATCTGAATATCAACTCTTTGATGAAACTGATAGCAGTGCATGCATCAAGGTTCTTGATGGGTTTGGCTTCGATCCACTTGGTGAACTTGTCGACTGCTACTAGCAAATGAGTCAAGCCGCTTCTGCCAGTTCTCAGCGGTCCAATCATGTCTAATCCCCAAACAGCGAAGGGCCAGACGAGTGGAATGGTCTTCAAGGCTGAGGCGGGCTTGTGTGACATGTTGGAATAGAACAGACACCCTTCACACTTGTCGACTATTTCTTTTGCCATTTCATTTGCTTTCGGCCAGTAAAATCCCGCTCGGTATGCTTTAGCCACAATGGTCCGAGAGGACGCATGATGGCCACAGGTCCCCGAGTGGATATCTTCAAGAATTATCTGACCTTCTTCTGGCGTGATACACTTCTGGCCGACTCCAGTCGCGCTTTCTCTGTACAACTGTCCCTTGATCACTGTAAAGGCCTTGGATCGACGGACGATCTGTCGAGCCTCTTCTTCATTCTCTGGGAGCTCTTTCCTTAGGATATATGCGATGTACGACACTGTCCAGTCGGGAGTGATGACAACAACTTCCATAATCAGGTCGACCACGGCTGGGACCTCAACTTCAGTCGGATCATTGGCACTCTTTTGCTGCGGGGCTTCTTCTGTGAAAGGATCCTCTGCACTGATGGTGCATGAATGTGCTCCAAAAATACATTACTGGGAATGGCTTCCCTCTTGGACCCTATCTTCGCCAAATCATCCGCAGCTTGATTTTTCAGTCGGGGTATATGATGAAGTTCTAACCCCTCGAATTTCTTCTCCAGCTTTCTCACTGCATTACAGTAACCAGTCATAGCCGGGCTTCTGACATCCCACTCCTTCATCACTTGATTAACAACCAGATCCGAGTCGTCGTAGACCATAAGGCGACGGACGTCGAATGAAATGGCCATACGCAACCCATACAGGAGTGCTTCATATTCTGCTTCGTTGTTGGAAGAATCAAAGTGAATCTGGAGAACATATTTGAGCTTATCTCCTCGGGGGGAAACCAATACAACCCTCGCACAGAACTGCTTCAAAGATCTTGGAACCATCGAAAAACATAGTCCGGTTCGAGTGAACTTGAGTCGGAAGCTGCTGTTCACCCACTCGGCGAGGAAGTCTGCTATTGCTTGGGACTTGATGGCTTTCTTTGCTTCAAATTTGATATCAAGGGGAAGGAGTTCAATCGCCCATTTATCCACTCGACCGGTTGCATCTCTCGTTATGAAGAATTTCCGACAATGGGGCGCCACCGACGATCGTAATGGAATGATCGTGAGAAATAATGAGCAACCTTCTTTGTGGTCATATAAATCCCATAAACAAGCTTACGATAGTGAGGGTATCTTTGCTTTGATGGGGTCAAGACTTCGTAAAGATAATAAATCGGGCGTTGAACTTTGAAGGCTTTTCCTTCTTCTTCCCGCCGACCATAAGTACAATGCGATCTTGACGACTTGTCCAAAGGGCTGCAATGTAAAGAAACAAAGGCTCTTTTGCCGATAGGAGCAGCAAGCACCGGTTGGTGGAGAGCGAGCTTTTAGCTCGCAAACGCTGCATCAGCTTCGAGTCCACTCGAACTTGTCCGACTTCCTCATCGATCGGTAAAGAGGCAATGCCTTTTCACCGAGGCGAGAGATGAATCGACTTAAAGCGGCCAAGCATCCAGTAAGCTTCTGGACATCGTGCACATGCACAGGGCGCTTCATTCGGAGTATAGTGCCAACCTTTTCGGGATTAGCATCGATTCCTCGCTCGGAAATGAGAAAACCGAGTAACCTTCCACCAGGAACTCCAAATGTGCACTTTGATGGGTTAAGCTTGATATCATACCTCCTGAGATTGGAAAATGTTTCAGCAAGGTCAGCCAACAGATCGGAACCCTTTCATGACTTGACCACTATATCATCCATGTACGCTTCCACATTCCGACTGATTTGAGTGAGCAAACACTTCTGAATCATCCTCATGAATGTGGCTCTGGCATTCTTGAGACCGAATGGCATGGTGACATAATGAAGCAATTCGAATGGAGTGATGAACGCTGTTTTGATCTCATCGGGTCCATACAGACGGATCTGATGGTACCCGGAATAGGCGTACAAAAAAGACAACCTCTCACATCCCGCAGTTGATTCGACTATTTGGTCAATGCGAGGAAGAGGGAAATGATCTTTCGGGCAGGCCCGATTGATATGCTTGAAATCGATGCACATGCGCAACGACTTGTCCTTCTTGGGGACCATGACGACATTGGCGAAACACTCGGAGTGGTAGATCTCTCGGATGAACTCTGCCGCTAAGAGCCGAGCCACCTCTTCACCAATGGCCTTTCTCTTATGGACGGCGGACCGTCGAAGATACTCTTTAACCGGTTTGACTTTTGGGTCGACTCGTAGGCGGTGCTCAGCCAGCCCACAGGAACACCGGCATGTCGTGAGGCTTCCATGCAAAGATGTCCCAGTTCTCACGGAGGAACCGGATGAGCGCTTCTTCCTATTTTGAGTCGAGTGTTGTTGAGATGTTGGTCGGAGCAGCATTGGGATCGGCCGGGTGAATGTGAACCTGTTTGCCTCACCGGACGATCGAATGTTGACTCTAGCGGGCTTCTTAGCTCGCAACAAATCACTCGGATCTGGAGTTTTCGATACTCTTGTAGCTCTACCATCGCCAATCTGAAAGCATCGGCGATCTTAGAGCCCTTCTGGAAGCACTCTTCCGCCTTCTTCCGACTGCCCGTAATAGTGATCACGCCCTTGGGGCCAGGCATCTTCAGTTTAAGATATACGTAACATGGTCGGGCCATGAAACGTGCATATGCTGGCCTTCCCAGAATAGTGTGATAAGCGCTCTAGAAATCCATGACCTCAAAGGTCAACTTTTCTTTCCGGAAATGCTTCGAATCACCAAAAACTACATCAAGAGCAATTTGGGCGAGTGACTCAGCCTTCTTTCCAGGAATGACTCCGTGGAAGCTCATGTTATCGTAATCGAAGTCCGACATCGGAATGCCCATCCCTTTTAACGTCTCTGCGTACAATATGTTCAAGCCACTACCACCATCCATCGTAACTTTGGTCACCGAGTGCCTTCGACGATCGGGTCGACCATCAACGCTTGCCTCCCAGGTGGCAATGTGCGTCGGGTGATCGACTGGTCGAATGTGATGGGGTCTGGGACCATTTCAGATAGTGGGCGTCAGCCGAGCGACCATGTTCACTTCCCGATTGATAACCTTCAATCGACTTTTGCTTTCGACGTCAGCAAAAATCATCAGGGTGGAATTGACCTAGGGGTATCCATCATCGCTGTCATCTTTGTCCTCAACTTTTTCTGTCTCCTTATCCTTATCCTTGGGTTGTTTCCCTTGGAACTGCTGAATCAAGAGACGACACTGTCAAGTGGTATGTTTCGGGTAGATGAGTTTACCCTCTTCATCTTTCTTCGTATGAATGTGACATGGAAAATCCAACACGTCATTTCCATCCTGGTCCTTTACCTTCTTGGGGTTCCAAGGACCCTTGGGTTTCCCCTTGAACTTTCCTGGGGTCACAGCCAAGGCCTCTCCGGGAGCAGCTGGCTCGGCTTTGCGCTTCTGCTTCCGACTGGAATTTCCTCCGCCGGCCTCATTAGCGGCCGATTTGTATTTACCACTCCGGAGCCGATCCTCTTCTTCACCATTTGCATATTTGGTGGCAATCTCCATCATCCGACTCGTGGTCATATCTCCGGTTCGATCGAATTTCAAACTCAACTCTTTGTTCTTGACACCTTCTTTGAAGGCACAGATCGCTCGGTGATCGGATACATTCTCAATCGTGTGGTGCAAAGTGATCCACCTCTGGATATAATCTCTCAAAGTTTCACTCGACTTTTGCACACACGACTGCAACTCCGTCAACCCTGCTGGTCGCTTGCAAGTCCCTTCAAATGTCTTAAAAAATACTCGGGCAAGATCTTCCCAAGTGTAACATCACTGGGTGCTAACTGATTCAACCACGCTCTGGCTGAACCCTCCAACATAAGAGGTAAATGCTTCATGGCTACCTCATCGTTGCCGCCGCCGATCTGAACAGCCAATCGGTAATCTTCAAGCCAAGTGTCAGGCTTAGATTCACCAGTGAACTTACTGACTCCAGTCGCCAACCTGAAGTTGGGAGGAATCACCGCGGCTCTGATGGCTCTGCTGAAACACTCTGGCCCTGAGACATGAACTCTGCTGCTGGAGGGAACATCTCTGTCATGGCCTTCTCGATGAGCTCTGATCCTGTCGACCAAACCTTGAACGATAATAGATCTCACATCAAAGCCTGGTTCCCTGGGGTCGATTGGAACTCTTCGCCCAACACCTTTCAAGGCGTCACGTCTCGCTGCCAAGGAGCGTATGATCCACCCATTGGGGGAGGAGTGGGCACTCGACGTCGATCATTGCGATCGAATTGGTGCTCATATTGCTCGCGGCTCTTGTACTGACCATCATGCCGGCCCCCACGTTCCTCACGCCTCAGGGGCGATCTCGGACTATGGGCCGACTGGACTGAATTCACAGTGACGGATCGGCTGTGAATCCTGTTCCGCGATCGTGATACGATCGAAGTTTTAGTCTCCTGCCGCCCGGAGCAGATCTCTGATTTGTAGCAAACCTCTACACGCCTCCGACTGGGAAGGCTGTATTGACTCTGCTATACGAGCGGCAGCTGCTAAATTCTGAATCGGAGTTCGATATACCTGAGTTGGAGGCTGGAAGAGCTGACATCGACTGGATTCTGGAACTCTTGGTCGCGCGCGCTCGTCGAGTACTCGCTGAAGGTTCTCCAGTCGAGTGCGCTCAGCCAGGTTGTTGCTGCGCATCCTCCAAGGCACGAGCCTCGGGGTTTCTCCAACGATAGGAGTGTGAAGCGCATCCACGTTCGACGGCGAAGCTCCTCCCTCACGGGCGAAGTGAGGGGCTCGGGCAGGTACTCTTCATGGGCTTGCTCGGATCGCTTCCACCGCCACCTCCGTTGGTGCGGTGAATCTGGGGACCGCGTGGTCCATCGACCATCGTAACCTCTACCGCCCGGTCACTTGCTATCGCACTTTTCGAATGCAGTCTCTGCGGAGCCGGTCGAGCAGGCCGTAGAGATTCGTCGGGCTCGATCGCGCGCGACTTGGGGGTGGCCGATCGGGCGAGCCACCGCATGCCTCCTCACCACCGCTGAAGCCTCGACCGACCGGAACGCTTGCGCCGGGGAGATCGGGAGCGAGGACGGCATGTGAGCTGACCCATATTGGGTCGACGGTTGCCGCAGGAGGACGCCCAAGGGCACACGCCAAGTGCTGCCGCCCAGACGAGGAGGGCGCCCACGCCGAGTGGAGCCTCCTGAAGCCAAGCGGAGTCGTCGGCGACGAACGTGAGCGCACCGAGACGGATCTCGCGGCCCTCGACCGTAACTCCACCAAATCATGATGTAGGAGATCGAAAGAATCCCAACTTCTCCAACAAATCGCTAGAACACCTGCCCCACGGTGGGCGCCAACTGTCGTGGTTCTAAGTCTGACAGTAGAATGGGGGTAGGAATGGAGAGGCAAGATCCTAGCTATGGAGTAGTTGTATACGCAAGGGATTTACGAGTTCAGGCCCTTCTCGGAGGAAGTAACAGCCCTACGTCTCGGAGCCCGGAGGCGGTCGATCGGATTATATGCTTATGTGTTACAGGTGCGAACCCTTCTACACCGTGGAGGGGTGGCTTATATAGAGTGCGCCAGACCCCAGCCAGCCCACGTGGCGAAGGGTTTAAGGTACATTAAGGCTAGGCGTTCATCGTAACGCCTTACATAAAGTGTCATCATGACCATAAACACTATTTAACTACAGACCGTTTGGACACCGAGTGGCTCTTTGACTCCTGGTGGTCGAGTGGGTCTTCATGGTCGAGTGTCTTTGAATCCGTCGAGTGGAAACCTACCAGGTCGACTGGTAGGCAGCTTCTTTCGCGAGTGTCCTTGGGGAGGGTACCTTTGGGCAGGTCTATGACCCTACCCTAGGTACATGACTTCATCATCCCCCGCCTCCTGTTACCATCCGCCTTAGACGCACAGTTCGGGATCCCCTACCCGAGATCCGCCGGTTTTGACACCGAGATCTATATGTTATATGCACGAGTAGAACACAAGTGAGTTGTGGGCGATGCAAGTCATACTGCTTACTAGCATGTCATACTTTGGTTCGGCGGTATTGTTGGATGAAGCGGGCCGGACCGGTATTGTTGGATGAAGACGACAACGATACTACGATGGAGATCAAGGTGTCGCGCCGGTAACAATGGTGATCATGATGGTGCTTCGGAGATGGAGATCACAAGCACAAGATGATGATGGCCATATCATATCACTTATATTGATTGCATGTGATGTTTATCTTTTATGCATCTTATTTTGCTTAGATCGACGGTAGCATTATAAGATGATCTCTCACTAAATTTCAAGGTATAAGTGTTCTCCCTGAGTATGCACCGTTGCGAAAGTTCTTCGTGATGAGACACCACATGATGATCAGGTGTGATAAGCTCTACATTCAAATACAACGGGTGCAAGACAGTTTTGCACATGCAGAATACTCAGGTTAAACTTGACGAGCCTAGCATATGCAGATATGGCCTCGGAACACTGAGACCAAAAGGTCGAGCATGAATCATATAGAAGATATGATCAACATAGTGATGTTCACCATTGAAAACTACTCCATCTCACGTGATGATCGGACATGGTTTAGTTGATATGGATCATGTGATCACTTAGATGATTAGAGGGATGTCTATCTAAGTGGGAGTTCTTAAGTACTATGATTAATTAAACTTTAATTTATCATGAACTTAGTCCTGGGGTATTAGCATATCTATGTTGTAGATCAATAGCTCGCGTTTAGCTCCCCTATTTTATTTTGATATGTTCCTAGAGAAAACTAAGTAGAAGGATGTTAGTAGCAATGATGAGGATTGGATCCATGATCTGAGGATTATCCTCATTGCTGCACAGAAGAATTATGTCCTTGATGCACCGCTAGGTGACAGACCGATTGCAGGAGCAGATGCAGACGTTATGAACGTTTGGCAAGCTCGATATGATGACTACTTGATAGTTTAGTGCACCATGCGTTATGGCTTAGAATCGGGGCTTCAAAGACGTTTTTGAAATGCCACGGAGCATACGAGATGTTCCAAGAGTTGAAATTAGTATTTCAGACTCATGCCCATGTCGAAAGGTATGAGGCCTTTGACAAAGCACTTTGCCTACAAGATGGAGGAGAATTGCTCAACTAGTGAGCATGTGCTCAGAATGTCTGAGTACTATAATCACTTGAATCAAGTGGTAGTTAATCTTCCAGATAAGATAGTGATTTACAGAGTTCTCTAGTTACTATCACCAAGTTACTAGAACTTCGTGCTGAACTAAAATATGCAAGGGATAACGGAAACGATTCCCAAGCTCTTCGTGATGCTGAAATCGACGAAGGTAGAAATCAAGAAAAGCATCAAGTGTTGATGGTTGACAAGACCACTAGTTTCAAGAAAAGGGGCAAAGGGAAGAAGGGGAACTTCAACGGCAAGCAAGTTGCTGCTCAAGTGAAGAAGCCCAAGTCTGGACCTAAGCCTGAGACTAAGTGCTTCTACTGCAAAGGGACTGGTCACTGGAAGCGGAACTACCCCAAGTATTTGGTGGATAAGAATGATGGCAAAGTGAACAAAGGTATATTTGATATACATGTTATTGATGTGTGATTTACTAGTGTTTATAGCAACCCCTCAGTATTTGATACTGGTTCAGTTGCTAATAGTAGTAACTCGAAACGGGAGTTGCGGAATGAACAGAGACTAGTTAAGGGTAAAGTGATGATGTATGTTGGAAGTGGTTCCAAGATTGATATGATCATCATCGCACACTCCCTATAATTTCGGGATTAGTGTTAAACCTAAATAAATGTTCTTTGGTGTTTGCGTTGAGCATGAATATGATTTGATCATGTTTATTGCAATACGGTTATTCATTTAAGTTACAGAATAATTGTTGTTCTGTTTACATGAATAAAACCTTCTATGGTCATACACCCAATGAAAATAATTTGTTGAATCTCGATCGTAGTGATACACATATTCATAATATTGAAGCCAAAAGATGCAAAGTTATTAATGATAGTGCAACTTATTTGTGGCACTGCCGTTTAGGCCATATTGGTGTCAAGCGCATGAAGAAACTCCATGCTGATGGGCTTTTGTAATCACTTGATTATGAATCACTTGATGCTTGCAAACCATGCCTCATGGGAAAGATGACTAAGACTCCGTTCTCTGGAACAATGGAGCGAGCAACTGACTTATTGGAAATAATACATACTGATGTATGCGGTCTGATGAGTGTTGAGGCTCGCCGCATGTATCATTATTTTCTGACCTTCACATATGATTTGAGCAGATATGGGTATATCTACTTGATGAAACATAAGTCTGAAACATTTGAAAAAGTTTAAAGAATTTTAGAGTGAAGTGGAGAATCATCATAACAAGAAAATAAAAGTTTCTACAATATGATCGCAGAGGTAAAATATTTGAGTTACAAGTTTGGTCTTCAGTTAAAACAATGTGAAATAGTTTCACTACTCACGCCACCCGTAACACCACAGTAATGGTGTGTCCGAACATCGTAACCGTACTTTATTAGATATGGTGCAATCTATGATGTCTCTTACCGATTTACCACTATCGTTTTGGGGTTATACATTAGAGACAGCTGCATTCACATTAAATAGGGCACCATCTAAATCCGTTGAGATGATATGAACAGTGGTTTGGCAAGAAACAAAGTTGTTGTTTCTTAAAGTTTGGGGTTGCGATGCTTATGTGAAAAAGTTTTATCCTAATAAGCTCAAACCCAAATCGGAGAAATGTGTCTTCATAGGATACCCAAAGGAGATAGTTGGGTACACCTTCTATCACAGATCCGAAGGCAAGATATTCATTGCTGAGAATGGATCCTTTCTAGAGAAGGAGTTTCTCTCGAAAGAAGTGAGTGGGAGGAAAGTAGAACTTGATGAGGTAATTGTACCTTCTCCCGAATTGGAAAATAGTTCATCACGTAAATCAGTTCCAGTGATGCCTACACCAATTAGTGAGGAAGATTAATGATGATGATCATGAAACTTCAGATCAAGTTACTACTGAACCTCGTAGGTCAACCAGAGTACGGTCCGCACCAGAGTGGTACGGTAATCCTATTCTGGAGGTCATGTTACTTGACCATGACGAAGCTACGAACTATGAGGAAGCGATGATGAGCCCATATTCCGCAAAATGGCTTGAGGCCATGAAATCTGAGATGGGATCCATGTATGAGAACAAAGTGTGGACTTTGGTTGACTTGCCCGATGATCGGCAAGCCATAGAAAATAAATGTATCTTCAAGAGGAAGACGGACGCTGATAGTAGTGTTACTATCTACAAAGCTAGACTTGTCGAAAATGGTTTTTACAAAGTTCAAGGTGTTGACTACGATGAGATTTTCTCACACGTAGCGATGCTTAAGTCTGTCCGAATCATGTTAGCAAATTGCCACATTTTACGAAATCTGGCAAATGGATGTCAAAACTACATTCCTTAATGGATTTCTTAAAGAAGAGTTGTATATGATGCAACCAGAAGGTTTTGTCGATCCTAAAGGTGCTAACAAAATGTGCAAGCTCCAAATGATCGATCTATGGACTGGTGCAAGCATCTCGGAGTTGGAATATACGCCGTGATGAGTTGATCAAAGCATATAGTTTTATACAGACTTGCGGTGAAGCCTGTATTTACAAGAAAGTGAGTGGGAGCACTACAACATTTCTGACATATATATGTGAATGACATATTGTTGATCGGAAATAATGTAGAATTTTCTGGAAAGCATAAAGGAGTATTTGAAAGGAGTTTTTCAAAGAAATACCTCGGTGAAGCTGCTTACATATTGAGCATCAAGATCTATAGAGATAGATCAAGACTCTTGATAAGTTTTTTCAATGAGTACATACCTTGACAAGATTTTGAAGTAGTTCAAAATGGAACAGTCAAAGAAGGATTTCTTGACTGTGTTGCTAGGTGTAAAGTTGAGTAAGACTCAAAACCCGACCACAGCAGAAAATAGAAAGAGAATGAAAGTCATTCCCTATGCCTCAGTCATAGGTTATATAAAGTATGCTATGCTATGTAGCAGATCTCTTGTATACCCTGCCCTGAGTTTGGCAAGGGAGTACAATAGTGATCTAGGAGTAGATCAATGGACATTGGTCAAAATTATCCTTAGAGGACTAAAGAAATATTTCTCGGTTATGGAGGTGATAAAGAGTTCGTTGTAAAACTTACGTCGATGCAAACTTTGACACCGATCTAGATGACTCTGAGTCTCAATCTGGATACATATTAAAAGTGGGAGCATTTAGCTAGAGTAGCTCCGCGCAGAGCATTGTAGACATAGAATATTTGCAAAATACATACGGCTCTGAAAGTGGCAGACCCGTTGACTAAACTTCTATCACAAGCAAAACATGATCACACCTTAGTACTCTATGGGTGTTAATCACATAGCGATGTGAACTAGATTATTGACTCTAGTAAACCCTTTGGGTATTGGTCACATGACAATGTGAACTATGGGTGTTAATCACATGGTGATGTGAACTATTGGCGTTAAATCACATGGCGATGTGAACTAGATTATTGACTCTAGTGCAAGTGTGAGACTGAAGGAAATATGCCCTAGAGGCAATAATAAAGTTATTATTTATTTCCTTATTTCATGATAAATGTTTATTATTCATGCTAGAATTGTATTAATTGGAAACATAATACATGTGTGAATACATAGACAAACATAGTGTCACTAGTATGCCTCTACTTGACTAGCTCGTTAATCAAAGATGGTTAAGTTTCCTAACCATAGACATGAGTTGTCATTTGATTAACGGGATGACATCATTAGAAGAATGATGTGATTGACTTGACCCATTCCGTTAGCTTAACACTTGATCGTTTAGTATGTTGTTATTGCTTTCTTCATGACTTATACATGTTCCTATGACTATGAGATTATGCAACTCCCGTTTACCGGAGGAACACTTTGTGTGCTACCAAACATCACAATGTAACTGGGTGATTACAAAGGTGCTCTATAGGTGTCTCTGAAGGTACTTGTTGAGTTGGCGTATTCCGAGATTAGGATTTCTCACTCCGATTGTCGGAGAGGTATCTCTGGGCCCACTCGGTAGTACACATCACTATAAGCCTTGCAAGCATTGTAACTAATGAGTTAGTTGCGGGATGATGTATTACGGAACGAGTAAAGAGACTTGCCGGTAACGAGATAGAACTAGGTATTGAGATACCGACGATCGAACCTCGGGCAAGTAACATACCGATGACAAAGGGAAAAACGTATGTTGTTGTGCGGTTTGACCGATAAAGATCTTCGTAGAATATGTGGGAGGAGCATCCAGGTTCTGCTATTGGTTATTGACCGGAGACGTGTCTCGGTCATGTCTACATAGTTCTCGAACCCGTAGGGTCCACACGCTTAACGTTCGGTGACGATTTGTATTATGAGTTTATGTGTTTTGATGTACCGAAGGTAGTTCGGAGTCCCGGATGAGATCGGGGACATGACGAGGAGTCTCGAAATGGTTGAGACGTAAAGATCGATATATTGGACGACTATATTCGGACATCGGAAAGGTTCCGAGTGATTCGGGTATTTTTGGGAGTACCGGAGAGTTACGGGAATTCGTCGGGGAGTATATGGGCCTTATTGGCCTTTAGGGGAAAGAGAGAGGAGAGGCTGCGTGCCCCCCAATGCTTAGTCCGAATTGGACTAGGGGGGGCGGCGCCCCCTCCTTCCTTCTCTTCTCTTTTCCCTTTCCTTCTCTCCTACTCCTACTACTTGGAAGGGCTCCTAATTCTACTAGGAAAGGGGGAATCCTACTCCCGGTGGGAGTAGGACTCCCCTAGGGCGCGCCATAGAGAGGGCCGGCCCTCCCCCTCCGTTAATCCTTTATATACGGGGAGAGGGGCACCCCTTGGAGACATAACAATTGATCATTGATCTCTTAGCCGTGTGCGGTGCCCCCCTCCACCATATTCCACCTCCGTAATATCGTAGCGGTGCTTAGGCAAAGCCCTGCGTCGGTAGCATCATCAACACCGTCATCACGCCGTCGTGCTGAAGGAACTCTCCCGCAAAGCTCTGCTGGTCGGAGTTTGTGGGACGTCATCGAGTTGAACGTGTGCTGAACTCGGAGGTGTCGTGCGTTCGGTACTTGGATCGGTCGGATCGTGAAGACGTACGACTACATCAACCGCGTTGTCATAACGCTTCCGCTTTTGGTTTACGAGGGTACGTGGACAACACTGTCCCCACTCGTTGCTATGCATCACCATGATCCTGTGTGTGCGTATGAAATTTTTTGAAATTACTACGTTCCCCAACATAAAGATCTTCATAGAATATGTAGGAACCAATATGAGCATCCAGGGTCCGCACGCTTAAAGTTCTGTGACGATCGGTATTATGAGTTTTTGTGTTTTGATGTACCGAAGGTAGTTGAGAGTCCCGGATATGATCATGGACATGACGAGGATTCTCGAAATGGTCGAGACGCAAAGATCGATATATTAGAAGCCTATATTTGGACGACGGAATGGTTCCGGGTGAAATCGGGATTTTACCGTAGTACTGGGAGGTTACCGGAACCCCCCGGTAATTGTATGGGCCTAGGCATAGTGGAGAGAGAGAGGAGGCCAGGGCAGGCCGCACGCCCCCTCCCCCTCTGGTCCGAATTGGACTAGGAAGGGGTGCGGCTCTCCCCCTTCCTTCTCTCCTAGTCCAACTAGGAAAGGGGGGAATCCTACTCCCGGTGGGAGTAGTACTCCTCCTGGCGCGCCCTGCTAGGGCCGGCCAGCCTACCCCCTTGCTCCTTTATATACGGGGGCAGGGGGCACCCCAAAGACACACAAGTTGATCATTGATCTCTCTTAGCCGTGTGCGGTGCCCCCTCCACCATAATCCACCTCGGTCATATTGTAGCGGTGCTTAGGCGAAGCCCTGCATCGGTAACTTCATCAACACCGTCACCACGCCATCGTGCTGACGGAACTCTCCCGCAAAACTCTACTGGATCGTGAGTTCATGGGACGTCATCGAGCTACGTGTGCAGTCCGCGGAGGTGCAGTAACTTCGATGCTGGGATCGGTCGATCGTGAAGGCGTACGACTACATCAACCGCGTTGTCATAACACTTCCGCTTACGGTTTACGAGGGTACATAGACGACACTCTCCTCTCTCGTTGCTATGCATCACCATGATCTTGCGTGTGCGTAGGAAAATTTTGAAATTACTATGTTCCCCAACACAAGCTACACCAGAATACATGGAGAAGACCACTCCTTCACCAAAGGCGTCGCCCTCTTTCCGAAGGCTTCGCAGAGGCCCTAGGCCCAGGTCTCCATGTCAAGCATTCCTGAAGAGGATGTGCAAAACACAAGCTCAGTAGCACGTCAAGTGTTCCCTGAAGCCATCCCTTCAGTGTCTGCTCAAGAATTTGAAGCCAAAGCGGCTGAATACATTCCGGCTGCATCAGCCGATGAAGGAAAAAAAATAAGATTGTGAAGTTATTCCCCCTACCAGTGATCCAGTTGTCCAAGAAGAAGTGATTGTGCCAGACCACCCAGTTCATGAAGCCAATTAAGTTGAGGCCAATGCGGCTGCCACCACCACCACTACTAAAGCCAATGATGTCGTCATGGCTGAAGATAATGTGCATATTGAAGTCATTGCTGCCACGGAAGACAATGCGCACCCATCCACCTCATATGTGGTCGTTCCTCCTCCTGTGCCTCACACAATGGAACATGCATACAACCGTGGTGAGCTCGTAACTGTCCGATGGCCTGTCTTGATGCCACCTACTGCTCCTGGTCCCCAATATGACTATCATGTGGAGCATAGGCCTCAAACTCAGAAGCCAAAGCCCAGGCTGCCAAGGCTTCCAAGTACTATCACTACAAGAGGCTCCTTTAGTGTGCTAAGCTTCTAGAGCACAACACTTTCTTCGACGAGGTCAAGAACCCCTTCAAGAAGCCGAAGATCTCATCTGACAGGTTCCGGAGCCACCAGCAAAGGAGCTATTATTCTTGCATTTTGTACAATCAAGACGGAATTTTTCCTCATAAACGTCTTGATTGTGACGCCATTGTTGGGCTGCCATGCCTTGAAGAAGCCCTAGACTGCTTCCGAGAAGTTGGGCTGCTCCAATCTGTAACTGACAAGGAGCATTGGAATGAAGAGCTTATGCTGCAATTCTATGCCACACTACAAATTTCAGGCTACAACAGGGATCCGAAGACATGGGTCCTTGAGTGGATGACAGGAGATGTCCATCATGAAGCCAAAGCTCAGGATATCATCGAGCTAACTTCCCTACCCACTCCTGGTGATCTGTATGAACCAGGTTGTCAACGCCATGTGCAAGAGCTGCAGCATGTCTTCCAGAAGCCTAAGCCCAATATGAGTCAGATGCTTAGTATGATGAAGCCATTGCCCATTGATGCTGAATATCCTAAGGAGTTCTACGTCAAAGACCTTGAGTACCTTCCCCGCACCGTCTATCACATCCTGGGGTGTACTCTGTGGCCTATCTAAGGGAATTCTCCTGACGCCAAGCTTGAAGGCACCATGAAGACATTGGTTTTCTACATCATCAATGGCATCAGGTTCAACACGCAAGATTTCTTCATTCGTCAGTTGGCCGCATCTGGAATTGATCTATTTGGCCTCAAGTTCTATGCTCCATGGCTCATGCGGCTCATTAAGCTTCACTCCTCCATCAACTATCGAGCTTCAGCACGCAACCATGTTGTGTTTTTGCCTGACGTTGATATGTCATATGAAGCCATCTACCCATAGCCTGCCAAGAAGCCACTGCATGAATACAATGTTGAATTTAAAAGCTTCACTCAGCCAATTGAAAGTGTACATGTGACAAATCCTCCTGCTCATGCTGGTCCCCTTGCTGGTCAACTTTGCCTACCGCATCATGCCAACACTGATGCAACAGCCAACACGGTAGCACAAAGGCCTCAGAAGCGTACTCGTGTCCTAAATGACCGTGAGCTTCTTGTATCACTTCACTAGAAGCAGGATAAGCATCACGACTGGCTGAAGCGCCAGATGCAGAGTCTTCTTGTTGATGTCAATCGCATTCGCAACCTTGCAACCAAGAACTCATTCGTTGCGCATGAAGCCTATCCATGGTCCTGGAAGAGCCTCACACTACTCTGTTCTGAAGATGATCTTCGAGAAGATGGCTTCATAGAACGTTTCAAGTTTGATGCTAGACCTCCACAATCAGCAAGTTGGCGTCCAATTCCTTCCATTGAAGACTCGGAGTATTCATCTTCGGCTGCAACTGTTGTTGCGAGAGTCATTGATGAAGAGGACGATGCCACTTCACCAGCGATGGCTTCACCGCACCATGATTCTGCATCAGGCCCATCTGCACCACCCAACTCCGATGTCGACCCTGCTGCTCCAACATCTTCACCGGCTGGGAACGAGTAGACACTCTATGTCTTCAAACCTTTTTTGGTCATTCCTGACAAAAGGGGGAGAAGCATATGAGTTGTAGTCTTCAAACGGGTCCATATGGGTCGGGTGCTTATTTTTTGCTAAGTTCTTGAAACTATTGGTTTTTTTGAGTTGTAACACTTAAACTTGATGGTCATCTGCCACTTTTGCTGCTACCTTATGATGCGATGATAAATCCCGCGTGAAGTCATTCTGCAGACACCCATTTCTCATTATGCATTTCATTATCTTCATTACTTTTATGTATGCATGATGAATTGTTTTCATGTGTTGAAGAAGATCTCCACAAAGCAAAACCTGCTGTGTGCATTTGCATTCAAAGGCAAAGTACTTGTATGCACATCTTCAGGGGGAGGCTCTTTCAACCTATGAAGACAATGCCCATGTACTTTAACTTTCACATACTTTTATCCCCGTTGAAAACTTCAACCAGTTTGTCATCAATCACCTAAAAGGGGGAGATTGTAAGTGCATTTGGAGTATTGACGACAAACATGGTTGAGGGACTAATGTGTTTATGAGAATTGTAGGATAACACAGGTAGTAGTCCCTCATTGATTCGGTTTACCTACAAGAGATGACCCCTAAAAATGTATGAAGACATTGAAGAAAATGGTGGTTCGTGAAGACATTCACGATGAAGATAATGACATGTGAAGACATTCACTTGAAGACTATGGAGTGTGAAGACATAGTTTCTTTTGTAGTTTCCTTTTCTTCTTTCTTGAGTCATAGGAACCACCGTACTATTAAGCGGGGTCCAAGTCAAAAAAGTCAGATGACTGAAGTGATGCTCAACCAAAATCCTATGTCTTCGAGCGAAGACAATGAGAGCAAATCTTATCCAGAGTTGGATGAGTCAGCTTTGCTTGTAGCCCAAGCCAAGCTGCCGCGTGTGTTTGAAATCCGACCGTTGGACACGTGTTGGTTCCTTAGTGACCCAGGGTCATTTCGGACATATCATGTCGGGTTGCCTCCTGGCTATAAATAGCCCACCCCCTGCGCCATAAATTGGTGGTTGCTCAGAGTTAGTGCACGGCTTCTGTCGTTTGAGAGCAACCCACCTCCGAAGCCTTTGAGAGCAACCCACCTCCGAAGCCTTTGAGAGAGAGATCCTTACGAGGACAAAGCCCAAAACACCCAGAGCCAAAGAGTGTTAGGCATCACTAAAGTATTTATGTCCGCGTGACCTGAAGACTTGTTACACTTGAGGACTCTGCATCCTCCAGCCGATTAGGCGTCACGTTCTAAGCATCCAAGAGTCATTGTGTATCGCGAGTGAACGGAGTCTGTGAAGGTTTGGAAGTCTACCTTGAAGACTTACCAGAGTGATTGAGCGAGGACTGGGTGTCCTTAGCTCAAGGGGAATAAGGTGAAGACACAGTCTTCTGAGTTTAATCCCAGCCTCCCTAACTAGATGTACAGTTGTCACAACAACTAGAACTGGTCTACTAAATCCTTGTCTTCAGCAAGCTACTGGTTCTATCCCTTACCTTCTTTACTTTTCAGTTTGTCTTCGTGAAGTCATTGCTTGCTTGCCTGATCTGTTTGACTTCACTGTGCGAAGACTATTACCTGTTTAGCTTAACACTGTCTTCCATTCCGATCCATACTACCTAGCTGCTATTAGTCTTCGTGCTTTCACTGTATTGCTTACCTGACTATGGCTTGTCTAGTGTAGTTCATCTTCCGTTGCATATCATATAGGTTCATTCTTACCTTTGTCTTCAAAGACCTCGTGTTTTGAAGACTTCCATAAAAAATGCCTGTTCACCTCCCCCCCCCCCCCTGGTCGATAACTAGCACTTTCACATAGAGTCTCCCGGATACAAATCGGAGTAGAATGAAAAACACAAAGACCATCATACTTCACACGAGACTTAGCTAAATCATGAACTAGAACATTAAACTGTCGACGAATATGGTTGAACAACACAGAAGAGATGTTTGACGCGCCATGTTGGATGCCCGACACCACTGAGCCCACAAGTGAACGGTTGCGGACAGGAGAATTGACCTGATGCACCAGGGAAAGGAAATCGGTTGCAAAGATCACCGAGTCGCATCCTTCCTCTCGTGCAAGATAAACAACTCACCGAAGAGCCAAGGCCTCGGCCAACTCAGGAACATGCCTTCCATTGGTCATTTCTACAGCACAAAGACATTGACCATCAGAATTTAGAGCAACCACTCATGTACCAACCTTCCCTAGTTCAGAGAAGATCACCGCATCAGACATGAATAAAAGATAACCTGGTGGCGGCGGAGACCAAACAGTGCTTGAAGCAATGCTCTCACGCCAATGTGCAGGATCTGGTTTGTATAGATGCCAAAAGATCAGATCAACGTAAGCTTTATTTTGAAAGCAGTACGAAGAGGATGCGAATCACCTTCATTGTTTCATGCAGAATTCCGCGCCTCCTAAATATGCCAAATAGACACAGCCATGACTGTAGCCATCAAGTTAGAAGAACGTGAGAGAAAATCAAAGAGCCACTGCCTTGGCGAAGAAAAATTAGACCGCCATAACTTAATGTCAAAAAATTGCTTCACATGCGACCAGACCTCATAAGCAAAAGGACAGAACAACAGTGAGTGTTCGATACCTTCCGTTCTTCCACAAAAACAGCACATGTCAGACGTCGGCACATGACAACGATGAAGTTGGACACCGGTTGGGAGGCAGTCGTGAGCAAGTCTCCATAGAACCACTTTCATCTTATCAGGGGCTTTGATAGACCAAATGGATTTCCAGTTCTTCTTAGCAGTCTCTCTCCTCTTACTATAACAAGTTTTTAGCAATTTATATACAAAGGTTGTTGTAGATGCTCTTAGAGCGGTTCTATTGGAGTTTTGGAGGCAGTACCATGATTTCGACGTGGGGATGCCCCATGCCTCATCGCGATACAATTTATGAAAGACTTTCACTTATGCCAGTTTGGCAGTTCCATGGCAGCCACTTATATAATTTATGAATGGCGTATGATGATTTAGCGATGAAGCCAGCGCGTGTCGTGCTCCTGAACTATGATCTCACGCCTAATGTTGTGTCGTGCTCCTGAACTATGATCTCACGCCTAATGTTGTTACATATCTGCACTTTCTTATATTAGGGCGTGTTTGGTTAGTTTCTCCACCGGGCCTGGCTAGGAGAGCAAAAGCAAGCCAGGCTGAGCAGGGCCTTGGTAAGGAAAAACAGGGTCAAAAACGTAGATGACAAGTTGATTGGTTGCCTGTATTAGGGGTCTTGTCATCGAGACGAAATTTTCACCAAGCGTTTGGTTGCATACATGCATATGATTAGGAGTTAACAACAAAGCTTAACACCCACCAGGTTTGGCATCTCATTTCGTCGAACACGTTGAGCGCGCCGGAGGTTCCTCTACCCATCATGTCCACCGCCAGCTCCCGGCGACCATGGGCGCGCTCGGCACCTGGACTCCTCGACGCACGGCACCGTGGCCGTGCCCGGCTCGCGGTCGTGGACGCGCCCAGCTCCAGCGGAAGCCGCCCCGTGATGTTGTTGTTTAGAGAGCACACAAGCAAGCAAGAAGACTAAGAAGTAGCAGCCTGAAGCCCCGTGCACTTTAGAGTTCACAGAACACACAAGTAAGCAAGAAAACCAAGAAGCAGCAGCCGCGCCGGACGCTCGTCCACGAGCTCCAGCCACTCCAGGTTGCGGTGTCGTGCTTTCCCTAATCATTTGATGGATGTGGAGGAGTGTGCGAGAGAATTGGGTAACACCCGCGATGGAGTCCTCCACGCTGCGGTTCCCGGCCGAGAGCTCGGCCGCCGCCATGCCGAGCTGGTTCAGCGTGTGCCCGAACAGCTCCAGGCAGTCGGACAGCGCGAGGCGGGCGCGCAGCTGCAGCCGGTGCGGGCGCGCCAGGTAGGACGTGCAGTTGGACGCGGCCGTGCGCACCGCCGACGCCACGCGCCTCCCCCACCGTCGTGAAGTTGCCGCTCCCGTCCTTGGCCACCACCAGGTCCGGGACGCCGACTACGCCCTGCTGCTGCAGCAGCCGCCTACGGTCCGCCGCAGCCACCCACGACGGGAACCCGCGCCGCACGGGCCCGTACCCCTCGAACGCCTCGCCTGTGGTCCTCGCGCGGAGGGCGCGCCCGCGGCGGCGCTGCGGGAGGCGACGGACCATGGCGAGCGAGTTGGACACGAGGCCGGGAACATGCTGGGCTGCTGGAGCTCCGATAGGCCGGCCTGCTTGAGCGCTGCTGGTGTCGTGGCGAGGCGGGCCTGGCGGGCGGATCCGGCGAGGGCGAGTTTGGCGGAGGTCCGGCAATGGGACGCCCGCGCCTGCGCCGGCGGCGAGCGGCGGGAGGCGCGACCGGGGCGGCGAGCGAAGTAGGTGAGGGTGTGCTCAGAGATGAGGTGCTCAGAAAGGAGAGGGATTGAGGAAGGTTAGGGAGGTGATTAACTGTAAACACATACGAGCCGAGCCACCCACGTGCGCTCGAGAGCATCGCTCGGGCCTGGCTCAGAAGAAACTGCCGATTCGGACGTTTTCAGTGAGCCAGGCTCAATTATGCTTTAAAAACCGTGCTATGCAGGCCTAACAGTATATGTGTGTAACTAAACAGTCCACCTCCAAAAAAAAGATGCATCGCGCGGGCCTGGCTGGGCTCGATGCGGGCAACCATACACGCCCTTAGGGCATGTTTGGTTTCTTGCATAGCCTCACGCTGCATCTGGTTGAGTCTAGTCTAGCTAAGCTGCTGCAAAAAGGAGGTAAGATGTATGTTTGGTTGTATGCATGATGTGGGGAAGGCCAATGCGAGATGCTGTTTGCTAGGCTGTATGAGAAATCAACGACGTACTTCCTCAAATCACGACGACTGACTGAATTCTTTCATAGCAAGCCAAAAGTGAGCTCCGATCACCAGCAGTAAAGATGACGCCAAGCCGCGACGAAAGCCGCACAAAGCGCCTCCCCATTCTGGGCAGAGGCCCCCTGCGGCGGCCGTGGCCGGGCGGGCGAGGAGCACGGACGTCATTTGGGTCACAACGGACGATGGAGCTCGGACCGGTGGAGAAAGAGGGAGCTCGGAAGGAGGGGTTGAGGTGGACGAGGGAGCTTGGCCTGGCGGCGCGAGAGGGCGCTCCCAGCGGCGGCGGGGGCGGCGGCAGCGATTGGTTGTGTTCAATCCAATCTGACGCGTGAGGGGAGAGGAGAAAGATATGGGAGGTTACAGTGGCACTTTCAAAGTAATTCTGCAAAACATCAAGGCCAAACTCGTGTACCGTTTTGTTTTAAGTCGACGCGCGGGTGCAGGGGCGGGGCTGCATCAGCGAAACGCTCGATACTTGTGTTCCTCTCAGCCCGGCTGAGAGGCCTTGCTTTGCATCAGTCGGGCCAGACTGAGGAGACCGTATAGGACACCAAACGGGTCGAATGTTGCATGCCCCATGCGAGACAGGTGCGAGCCAGGCATCCAAACATGCCCTTAATGTATTAGTGTACCCGTACGCATATATGTAACTATGTAAGTGTCCCGTTTTGGAATTAAAAGATGATGTGCCTTGTTAGTATGTATTTGAGCAACTCGTATCTCACATCATTCTTATTGTGAGCTACTCCCTCCCTTCCGGATTATAGGGCTCAAATCTTAAATCTCATTAACCAAGGCATTTTGTGCATAGAGGAATGTATCTTGTACTTTACAAAACTATCAAAATTAAACTTATGCATTAATTTAGATTAATTATACTGCATGCATGCTTGGCCACTAGATGAGTAGGAACATTACATGCATTGGTGTGTTCCTTTTTAATTCTTGCATGCAAAGATTTAATGCGCATTGAAAACTAACAATGAGATGTAGATGAGTTCTCTAAATTGGAAAAATAGAAAAGTTGATATAAGCCTTATAAACCGAAAAGGAGGAAGTAATAAAGGATGGGTGGTTCCTCGATTCTTATTTAATCTGTTTGGATGAACTGTGCTCTCAGGCCCCTCCCAATGCTCCATCTTGTACAGGTGCTAAGCCTTTCACGTAGGTAAACAATCTGATGTGGCAAGTTATTTAAGAGGAGAGAGATGAGTGTGGTGACCTGTGAAGAACCAATGCTAAGCGCGTGAACCTAGTCAAAACATTTAAAGTAAGGAAGCCCACCAATACATGAAGAGCTTTAGTTGCTAAATCATTAAATGAAGCAAGCTTAGCAACCATAAGCTAAGCACCTATGCATTGGGGAGTATAGTTGCTAAGCTATTTAATGTGCTTAGCACCTCATCTAAGCACCCATGCATTGGCACCAGCCTCAAACAAGAGACTAGTACTACCTCTCTCTCAGTTTACAGGGCGTGCGCGTAATCCTAAATCGTCAATTTGACCAACCTAATACAAGTCATATATTACAAAAAATATACCAACATAAACTTCAGAGTTTCTACTTTCAAAAGATATAATTTTTGTGTCATATAGTTTATATTAGAGTAATGGAATTGACAATCTAGATATACGCGCAGGACTTGTAAACTGAAACGGAGGAAACGGGAGCCTGGAACGCATCAGATCCTTCCGTAGGCCGTTCTTCGAGGTCACGGAGCCTAAGTCAGCACCCGCCGCAACTAACGGCAAAAAATCCCCATCGCCATTGGCGGCTTTGGAGTTCTACCACCCACCACGAGAAGGACCTGCTGGACCACGGGTTCAGCTCCAACTCCCTCGTCCGGCCTGGCCAGGAAGCTGCCCCGCTCTGGCGCCAGGCGTGGAGACTGTGGGAGTTCGAGCGTGTTTGGATGGCATCCATGTCACTGCACGCCTGGCCTGGACAGGTCCCTGGATTCTGCCTGGTGACTGTTTTGTTCGTGTCCACGAATAGAAAATGCATGCCTGGCCTGGCTGGCTCAAAAGCGTGATTAGCCTGGTCAAGTTACAAAAGCACGCAAGAAAACAATATATTTTCCCCAGGCAGTGGGCTTAGCCTGGATCAGGCCTCCGGTTCCCTGCTCCTGGACATGCCTGGCGTGTAATTAATATTTTTTATTCTTTATCTGATACAGCACCAGGCAACTCCGAATCCAAACAAGCCTTTGCCAGGCTAGCCTGGACAGGCACAAAAGCGTCTCCTTACCAGGCGCAGGCCAGGCGCTTGATTTTTTCAGGCACGGACCCCAGGGTGCCATCCAAACTGGCCATATTGCTTGGCCATACAACCTGACTTTTTTCTTGTGTTGATTAATTACCCATCAAAGGGCTGGACATTGACCTGCGCCATATTGCTTGGCCTTTCTTTAAAATTAGAGTGGATACATGTCAATTTATTAGGCGTGAGCTAGCTGACACATAGTGGATTGACCTCCATCTAGTCTATCTACTACTAATCACCATAAAAATATTTTATGTTAAGTAAATTTACGAACATAAAACATAGTGTAAAAATACAAAAAATGCATTTTCTGGTTTTATGACCTTTTTTCTAGTCTCCCTCTTATTAGGACCTCGGATTAATGACTTAGAGAGTTTTAGAACTCAAATTGCAGATCTTTTTTTGTTTTATGACTAACTTGGCACACCTTCAACAGTTTTAGGACTAACTTGGCACACCTTCAACGGGTTTAGGACTTACGATCCATTTTACTCTCTTTTTATAATCATGGAAAATATGTTTTTGTTACAAATCATTGAACTCCTCTGTTATTTTAACTAGATGGTACCCCTCACGTTGTAGCTGAAACATGCGTAAAATTAGTTACACTATATCATTTTGAGAAGATTTGGTTGCAATGAATTTGAATATGAGACAAAAGACTAAAAATACATACGATTTGTTTCATTTGTTTCTTGTATAGTGATAAAATCTTTATTGAGTAGTATTTCTCATGCATGTTGAGAGAAATAAAACTAACAAGGTTAATAAAATGGGATGTGTGCATGTTGAGAGAATTATTATAAGTGGGACGCTTCTCCCTTTATATCTGAACTTATCGTTTTCTCAATTTTTAACTCCCTTTTTTTGCTCCTCTGTTATTCTAATTTGAAGCTCTTTTTTTCTTTCGTAAAGAAAAAAATATGAGTTTTAAATAAACATCAAACTTATCACTTTTCTTAACTTGAACTTCTTTATTTTATTCTTTAGTAATGGGAAAAATCTGGGGTTTGTAATAAACATCCAACCCCTCCATTATTTTAGTTTGAACTTCTAGTTTTTTAGGAACGTGGAATATGTGACATTTATAAAAAAAAGAATAGGCTAACTACATTTATCTTTAATAGCACTAATTTTCTATATGTGAACTTGTCCTTATTTTTATATTCGAACTTCTCACATGATTCTTATGTGAACTGGAGAAAGTAAGTGGTTGAAAAACACTATAAAAACTCTTTTGGCCATTTTCTCGCACAGTTGTAGACACACCGTTTTTAACGCACAAACCCTTTGAACTCCTCGGATGTCTGCCTTTGAACTATAGCACACGGTGAAGTGGAACTTCTCAATCATATTGTTTTTTCTCTACTCTATAGTGCTTCTCTTGAATGTTTTTTGCAAACTGCAGCCATGCTATGACCAAATTATGACGAACAAAAATATTACAGAGGCATAAATACAAACAGGCGGTGTACACTGATAAGCGACTAGATCAAACGTAACTTCCTTTTTGACTCCTACAGGAAGCAATGAATCAAAGTAGTTTCGTTTGACAACCAAAATGGCATAAGGACACGACTAAAACAGTGCCATTTTTCAATTTTCACATGTCGCGGGTAGGCTCATATTTTTTTTTGCATGGTAATACGTGTCTCATTCATAGTATAAAGAACAAAGTACAAGTCACGTAAGGACCGACATGACAAAACTGAAAAGATAACAGAACATCTCTGAGCTTGACACCAACGCCCATCACCTGCCTCCGGCACCACTGCAGCAGCCACCGAATAAAAGAATGACAGCTCACCTCCTCACCCGAGCTCGACGTGGCTCCATCGCTGATATGTAGCTTTGCGGACCTCCAAGGTGGCTCACCAAAATTGAAGCCATTACCGTTGAACGAATCAGACCGAGGCAACACCCCGGACACGCCATTGAACTCCAGATCTGGCACTCCACCATGACTAAGACGCCGAAGGAGGAAACCATACCTGCGATCCACGAACCACGAACCCAGCACATGTTCCGTCTTCCAGATGTCGTCGATGCATACCATAATCTGCATCTGCTCCTGGACTACCTCCCAAGCTGCGCTGACGCTTGAGCAAACGCCGTAGCAACGTCGGAGCCCGAGGACAAAGGTCCACCACGAGGATGCCGCCGCCGCCACGCCATCCTTGCTTGAATAGAATGATTTCCAAATCCATCCCCAACCATAGGACCGATGACCTCGTCAGGGAAGGATTCGAAGAATCTTTATTCAACGCCGTCATCGTCGCCGCCGAAGTTAAGACGATAAACAGCCTAAAAACCTAGACTACAAAAAAGTAAAAACGATCCACGTGCGTGGATCCGGTGACCCCCCTCATTACCGATGACCGAGGTCGCCGACGGAGGGGAGCCGCCAGAGGACGGCGCTGAAAGATGGCCTCTCCTGGCGGCGGCTAGGGTTCCAGCCGCCAGGGGCGAGCGAAATAGGTAGGCACGTATTGTGTACCTCTTTGCTTGTGCGGGTAGGCCCGTAGCTCGCCCAGTAGGTAGTACCAGGGTAAGTGGACGTCCGCTGGTTAGCCTTCGCCTGGACGGGCGGCTGGTTAGCTACGTTCAGCTGCCGCTGCGTCCAGCTGCCGCTGCGTCCAGGACGTCCGCTCTCCTCATACCTACTACTAATCTACTAGGGGGCAGCTCCTGTCTCGCTTAACGCGGGAAATAGGGTTGCCCGTGGCGAAAGTGGTGGAGGTGAGGGTGCGAGGCGCATGGGCGAAACAATCACACGACGCGCGTACGACCGGCCGAGGCTTCAGACGGTCGGCCGGAGATGAACATCTACCTTTAATGATCGGAAACGTGTCCACGTACGCCGCGCACCCACACGGCCGGTCGGGCTCTCGTCGCTGCGTCGCCAGGCCTGTCCACTCGTACCAACTCTTGTTTCTCCTTTTTTTTTTAGAACCGGCCACTAATTCTTGCTTAGCCGATCGGGCAAATGACGGCCCGCTTTAATTAGACGTACGTCCAAGCGGTACATATGTGGCTCGCACTCGCACTCGCACGCCCTGCCCTGCCTGGAACCGGAGCCTGTGGCGTGCGCGCAACCCTCCCAGGCGCTCCAACCCTGCACCGCTTGACTGCGACCGTGAGCTCCTCGTCCGGTCGTCCCTTGGCCGATCGAGGCGGACGTACGCCGGCGTTTCGTCCAAGCCACGCCCGCCTTGACTATCCATCCATGGCGTCCGGACGGGACGACAGTGATCAACTGCTTAGCACATACAGTAACCACTAGCTGCTAGTACTAAGTACATTGATGCGCCTTCCTCCAAGGGAAACCCACTGTCCTCCTCCGTCCTAATTCAGTACGGCCTCTCGCCGTCACTAGCTAGGAGAACCTGCAGCTTTTGTCGATCTGTCTGTGTCACTAGCAAACATGAACCAGTAGACACCACTACTAACCTTGGTTACGTCGAGCTGTGCACGCACGCAACTGCTCGCACCACACGCACGAACTAGCCGGGTCACTCACCGTCAGATCGAGGCACATTCTATCCATCCGTCTACACGCACGAGTACGTGGTTCTTTTGCTTCACTCGCACAACCAATCGCAGCAGAGCCCGTGCCACCGCCACCGGCCACCGGATCGAAACGCGTCCACGTACACGCCCGGGCCGTCCCCCTCCGCCCGCCCCGTCGCCGTGTCCACGTTCATTCATTATCTACCCGCGTCCACTTGTTCTTTTTCCCACCTACTCGTAGATAATTGAACCGATCAAGACCAATGATATTCGTGGATCCATGGTGCTCCTGCAAACGACACCCCACTTACTAGTAAATGGGACGGCCTGGAATTAATTTTTGGAGCCTGTAGCGTGCGCGCAACAAGGCGCTCCGATCCTGTAATGCGAGACTGCGACGGTGACTGACCGCGAGTGTGACATGTTTTCTTTTCTTGTCCGAGCTCG
The DNA here is from genome assembly GCA_021605145.1 of Aegilops bicornis. NCBI lineage: Eukaryota > Viridiplantae > Streptophyta > Magnoliopsida > Poales > Poaceae > Aegilops > Aegilops bicornis. Next base: position 628,246,749 of record CM038674.1, on the reverse strand, counting down.
ACGCCGGCCGGCGTCTCGTCCAAGCCACGCCACGCATTGACTATCAATGGCAGGCGACAGCGATCCGATCCGATTGCTTTATCAGCCTAGCACTGTGTATATGTATGGCAACGACAGCGATCCGATGGCTTTATCAGCCTAACACTATGCATATGTATGGCAACGACAGCGATCCGGTTGCTTAGAGCATCTACAACTGGTTGCCTAATTTAGGACCCTAGACGCCTCCTGACGCGGCCACGATCAGTGACCCGGCACATTCTTTTGGTCTCTGCCCACAACCACAACCCCGTTTAAAATTCATCCAAAAGGGTCGTTGGAGTTCAAGCTTAACTAAAAATACAAGATTAAAAACTAATTAAACATAGGGAGGCGCCCGGAGTTCACCACTTCCCTTGCTAGCCGCTTCCTCTTGGGGTCTCCAGAGCGACGCTTGTACTCGACGTAGGCGTTGGCGGCAGGCGGAGCATCGTGGTCCGTCGCGTCGCTGTCCGAGAAGGAGGAGTTGATGATGATCCGTGTCATGCACCGGGCCGTGCGGTCCTGCTCCGTCGCAAGTCGTGTGGTTCTCTCCGGCGCCACAACCACCCTCTGCCACGCCAGGATCGTTGTCATCAGAGGCGGACATCAGCGGCTCCGATGCCGATTTGCAGGACCCGCAACCGGAGCGACTCGACGTGCCCTGCGCCGCCCTTTGCATTGCACACCTATATGCACGCCCTCGGTCTCCATCGGGCGCCATGGGCTAGACGGTGCGGGCACTAGTGCCTAGCGCCGTTTGGGTGCATGTGTTGGCGGTGTCGGGTGCGACAGGTCGCGGGGAGTCGCGGAGTTGCTGTTGTCCCACTGGCCACCCGGGACGTCGTCGACGAGGCGCTCCTGCCCCGGTCCATTTGCGAGTGACACAAGGCAATGTAGAGGACTAACGCCTCCTCGTCTGGTGCGCAGACGAGCTCGATGAGCCCGTGGGGAGCTTGGCCGAGTCAATCTCCCCGGAGCCATTGTCGGATCGGCTTCCGACCATGGTGGAAGGGAGGGAATTGGACGTGGAAAGGAAGGAGATAGGACGGGAGTGGTGCAGAGTGGTTGAGAGAGAGTGGATGACTAAGGTTCGATTGTTCGGCTGGGGTTTTATGAGGACAAGGTGGGGATGGTGTAGGCCTGGTCGAACGTGGCGGCGATGTCCAAACGCGTTAGGGCCTCCCATATCAGCTCACATATGAGCTGAGTATGGGAATTGCCGGCCAGCCCGGGCGTTTGGGTTGAAAAGGCCAGCTGGGTCGCATTTTTCGATTTTACCAATGACCGGGCTCACGGCCGACCGTTTAGGGTGGATATGGATCGCTCGGTCGTGGATGCCCTTAGCACCACTAGCACCAAAGTGGATCGTAATTGGATGTGACTAGGTTTCTCATATAACATGCAAGATCTTACGGATATAAACTTAACAAAGTCTTGATTGACTGAGAAATAGCAAGACTTTTTTTTTGACGGGAGAGATAGCAATTAGCAAGACTGTTACAGTAGTAATTAAGTAAGTTGGGCTATCGTCATCACCCCTGGGGAATCAGCGGTTTTGTCTCTCCGTTGCTTGCCAACACAAATCACTACTCTACGTACTCACCTTGGTACGTCCACCTGTGCTCAACAAAACACGCACCGGACCTCAAAAAAAAAAAGAAAAAAAAAGAAAAACACGCAACGGAGCGGGCTCACCACCGGCCGTTTAGGGTGGATATGGACGGATCGCTCGCCGGAGATCCTCTTAGCACCACTAGCACCAAAGTGGATCGTCTGACAATAATCATAATTGGATGTAGCTAGGTCTCACATATACTTCCTCCGTTTTAAAATAGATAATTCAATTTTACACTATAGTTAGTACAAAATTGAGTCATCTATTTTGGAACGAAGGGAGTAACATGCAAGAAAAAAAAAGCAAATTAAAAAGAATTTTTTTTCACGAATCTCAATATGAGATCTCATGGATATGATATCGACCAAACTTAACAAAGTCTCAGTTGACTGAGAGTTACTAGCAAGACTTAGCAAGACTGTTGGTAGTAATTGGTATAGTAATTAAAGTAAGTTGGCCTCTCGCCATCACACGGGGAATCTGCGGTTCTGTCTCGCCGTTGCTTGCCAACACAAATCACCACTCTACTCACCTTGGTAACGTCCACCTGCGCTCAACAAAACACGCACGCGACTGCTGCCCCTACAGAGTCCAGCACCAGTAGCGACCCTGCATTATAAAAAGCCCCGTATCGCCGGCATGCTGGAGCACGCACGCACGGCCGAGCAAACAGAGTCCACGATAGGCAAGAAGAAGCAGAAGCAGATGATGGAGGCGTAGGCACCAGAATCTCCACGGAAGACCAAACCATACTCTGCCACGCCACCACAAGATCTCCAATCCGGAGCTCAGCCGCGAATCCAAGATCCACACGACCGCACACCCCACCCTCCACACCTCTGGCCCGCCTCCCTCCCTTTAATCGCCGCCGATTGGATCCCACCACCACCAGCCCCATCACCATCGTCATCCCCTCGCATTGACCAATCCATCTCATCCGGCGCCGTGGCCATGGCGAGCCGCAAGCAGCTCCTACTCCCGTGCCTCGTCCTGCTCTTCGTCGCCGCTGCCGCTGTGGCAGACGCGGCGCCGCAGTCGCAGTCGACGTACATCGTGCACCTCGCGCCCGACCACCCGGCGCTGTCCCTGTCCCCCGCGCGCGGCGGCCGCAACGCGCTGCTCGGCCCCCTCCTCGGCCTCCCGCGCCGCCTGAGCGCCCCGCGGCCGCGGCTGCTCTACACCTACGCGCGCGCCGCCACGGGCGTCGCCGCGCGGCTCACCGATGCTCAGGCGGAGCACGTCGCGGCCCACCAGGGCGAGCTGGCCGAGCAACGCGACCAGGCGCGCCAGCTCCACACCACCCACACCCCGGAGTTCCTCCACCTCAACGGCGCGGCCGGGCTCCTCCCCGCCGCGTCCGGCGCCGTGTCGGACGTCGTGGTGGGCGTGCTCGACACCGGGATCTACCCGCTCAACCGCAGCTCCTTCAAGCCCGTCGGCGACGGCCTCGGCCCCCCGCCCTCCTCCTTCTCCGGCGGCTGCGTCTCGGCTGGCAAGTTCAACGCCTCCGCCTTCTGCAACAGCAAGCTCATCGGCGCCAAGTTCTTTTACAAGGGGTATGAGGAGGCCCTCGGGCACCCCATCAACGAGACGCTCGAGTCCAAGTCGCCTCTGGATACGGAGGGACACGGCACCCACACCGCGTCCACGGCCGCCGGCTCGCCGGTGGATGGCGCCGGGTTCTACCAGTACGCGCGCGGGAGGGCCGTCGGCATGGCCCCCGGCGCGCGCATCGCCGCGTACAAGATCTGCTGGAAGGGCGGCTGCTTGGACTCCGACATACTCGCGGCGTTCGACGAGGCCGTCGGCGACGGCGTCAACGTCATCTCCCTCTCCGTCGGCTCCAGCTACGCCGCCGACTTCTACCAGGACTCCATCGCCATCGGCGCCTTCGGGGCAGTGAAGAAGGGCATCGTCGTCTCCGCCTCCGCTGGCAACTCCGGCCCCGCAGAGTACACCGCGAGCAACATCGCCCCGTGGATACTGACCGTCGGCGCGTCCACCGTCGACCGTGAGTTCCCCGCCGACGCGGTGCTCGGCGACGGCAGCGTGTACGGCGGCGTGTCGCTGTACGCCGGGGAGCCCTTAAACTCCACGAAGCCCATCGTGTACGCCGCGGACTGTGGCTCCCGGCTTTGCCTCATGGGCAAGCTTGACAAAGACAAGGTCGCCGGAAAGATCGTCCTCTGTGAGCGCGGAGTCAACGCCCGTGTCGAGAAGGGCGCGGCCGTCGGGAAGGCCGGCGGAATCGGCATGATTCTCGCCAACACGGAGGAGAGCGGCGAGGAGCTCATCGCCGACCCCCACCTCATCCCGTCGACAATGGTGGGGCAAAAGTTCGGCGACAAGATCAGGCACTACGTCAAGACAGACCCGTCCCCGACGGCGACGATCGTCTTCCACGGCACGGTCATCGGGAAGTCGCCGTCCGCGCCGCGCGTCGCGTCGTTCTCGAGCCGGGGCCCCAACTCCCGCGCGCCGGAGATCCTCAAGCCCGACGTCACAGCCCCCGGCGTCAACATACTCGCGGCCTGGACCGGCGAGGCCTCCCCGACCGACCTCGACATCGACCCGAGGCGCGTCCCGTTCAACATCATCTCCGGGACGTCCATGTCGTGCCCGCACGTGAGCGGCCTCGCGGCGCTGCTCCGGCAGGCGCACCCGGAGTGGAGCCCCGCGGCGGTCAAGTCGGCGCTCATGACCACGGCGTACAACCTGGACAACTCCGGCGAGATCATCAAGGACCTGGCCACGGGCACAGAGTCGACGCCGTTCGTGCGAGGCGCCGGGCACGTGGACCCCAACAGCGCGCTCAACCCCGGGCTGGTGTACGACGCGGACACCGCCGACTACGTCGGCTTCCTGTGCGCGCTCGGCTACACGCCGTCCCAGATCGCCGTCTTCACCAGGGACGGCTCCGTGGCGGACTGCTCGAAGAAGCCCGCCCGCTCCGGCGACCTCAACTACCCGGCCTTCGCGGCCGTCTTCTCGTCGTACAAGGACTCCGTCACCTACCACCGGGTGGTGCGCAACGTCGGCAGCGACGCCAGCGCGGTCTACGAGGCCAAGGTCGAGAGCCCCGCCGGCGTGGACGCCAAGGTGACGCCGGCCAAGCTGGTGTTCGACGAGGAGCACCGGAGCCTGGCGTACGAGATCACCCTCGCCGTGTCCGGCAACCCGGTGATCGTGGACGCCAAGTACTCGTTCGGGTCGGTCACGTGGAGCGACGGCAAGCACAATGTCACGAGCCCCATCGCCGTGACGTGGCCGGAGAGCGCCGGAGCGGCGTCCATGTAGAGATGTTTAGTCTGCGCGCGCCTGTGAATGTTTACTCCATTGTTAACTCTGGAATAATTTATCTTGGATCATAATACTATTTATTCCGCTCTGCACCACGGTGCACAGGACGATATACATGCCACGAGAGAAAAGAAAAAGATACCGGTGTGGACCTTGCATCCACTTTCTTCATACTTGGACCAAATTCCATGGTGGGTGTTTATGAACTTGTTTCCGATGCTTCACCCCCCCTTAATAAAGATTTTTTCAAACGTTTTATTTAAGGGAATACCTAGAACTCATCTAGATGAGACGTAATTTGGTCTTATTCACCTGAAAAACAAGAACGGATACCACCCACGTTAACACACACGCATCTTATAGCATCACATCCAGTGGCTATAAAAGGTGAATGAGACCAAATTAAATATCATCTAGATGAGTTCTAGCAAAACTGTTTATTTAACTTTCCAAAATACTAGCCCCTAATTCAACCGCGGTGGGCACCTTCATCCCTCTATTACCCATCATAACATCTGCTTGCATGTAAAAATTTGAATGAAAACGTTTCCACCCGATGCCCCGGCCGAAACTTGCATCGAACGCACGCGGGCCTTGCGATCAATCCGGATCGTGAGTCGCTCAGGCCTCCCTCTTTCATCCACGAACCGTTTTCCACCTCCTCTTTCTTCTCTCTCACGACACGCACTAGTTGCAACCGCTCGGTTCGTCCATCTCTACGGCTCACACGCAGCACACCGGCATGAACGGGGCCTTGCTCATAGGACGAGCCACGGCGGGGCGGAGAAGACGTCGACAACCAGCGCATCCTCCCCCCCCCCCCCCCTTTCTTCCCTCTTAGTCCCATGCATACCCTCATATTCCTGTAGACGAGCTGCAACCGGCAATCGTCGGAGCTGCAACCAGCTTTACAAAATGCTACGCACGGCTTCTTTATTGCTGGAACCACCAAATCGACGGTGGTGGAGCTGCGACCAACACTTGACGGAGCTACAACCAGTGATACAAAATGCTACAACTGGCCTTTTTTTTGCTGGAATCAGAGAAAGAGTGAAGGCTGCGAATGATGCAGGAGGAGCTGCAAACAGTACCGAAAAATGCTGCAACCGTCGTTTGGAAGCTACCACCAGCTTCTAATAAAGCTTCAAACAGAGACGGAAACGTTGTGGGCGGCCACAACGCAAACTAAAAAGCTACAACCGGCTGCGAGATAGCTGGTACGTGTCTTTTGAAAAGCTTCAACCGAGGAACGACGAACGAATGATGGCGAGCGGCGGCGACAGGAGCTGACCAGTGGTGCACGGGGTGGTGCGACTCGCGACAGCGGCAACGCTGATTTTGCTGCACCTGTCATCATTGTTTGCTATGACCGGCAGGATATTTTAATACATCCATCCATGACAGAGTTGTGACCGGCGACGGCGGCGATGATGTTTTTGCTGCAATCGTGGTCGCTTTTTGCTATGACTAGCGATATTTTTTGCTACGTCCCTTCCATGGTGCGACTAGTGGTCGTTGTTCCTGGAAACTCATGCGGCGAGTGGTGACAGCGGGGACGGCGGGCAGGACACCGGAACGCTGTAACCATGGAGCATGGACGATAGGAATTTCATTCGGTTGACGGGGAAGTAGTAACCAAATCAATGACGGGTCTGCAACCTAAATCAAGAGCGGGGAGAGGTTCTTCGACGAGCACCGTCCTCGGAGACGATGCATGGCCTGGCCGTCGCGACCAAGCGCACCATAACGGCGGCTTCTGTTCCTGCGACAAGCTGCGGCAGGGAGGATGTGCTTCCGAAGTCACTGCCATTGACCAGTATGAAGACGAGGGAAGAAAGAAGATGACGTGAGAGACGGAATCAGACAGCTGTATGTAATTCAATGGTGGCTGGGGCGCGACCGGCCCAACTATTGGGCCGGCGCGCCCGCGCCTAGTACTTGCCAAAATTTAAGCAACTTGTTCCGAGGCTATAGATGGCACATACTGTTTTTTAATTATTCTACAAAATCTTTTTTATACTGTAGCTTTTGTTGTGTATTATCCTTTTTTAGAAGGTGTTGTGTATTATCATGTCCATGATTTTAACATACCTAAATAAAAGGACACCAATATTACGAGGACGTTCAGTGGGAGCCCTTCCCAAACCGAATGAATTGTTCCCCGGAGCATGGGGAAACGATCGAATGATTTCGTTCGGAGTGAAAGCCTCCCAGCGCGAACCCTTCTGACGCTCGTGCTAGCATGCCAATTGCCAAACATGCCCATTTTGGTATTAAAAACACTAAAACCAGAAAACCAACTAAAAACTGTGAAAAAAACCGACAATAAAAATCACACACAAATCTAGAAAATTCATATAGAAAGGCTGATGTAAAATATATAAAAATTGCCATTGATTAGATGATAAAATTGCACTGTTATACTTGTTAAAACAACCACACAAAAAAACATACAAAAGTAATTAAAAATGTCATGATAGAGGACAACTAGCAACATTTTCAGGGTACTTTTCTTTTATGCTTCTTTGGCCGTGATTGTGCCGTTGCCCCAGCCCTCGTATTTGCTATGTGTCGTAGTACTTGATTGTATGGATGTTTAATTTATTTAAAAAGTAGGGCGAAAGCCTATTTCGAGAGAAGATCTCAGTCGACCGTTTTCCCCATATTTCAGTCATTCTCGCCGGCAGTCCATTGCGGTGCGTCTCGATGATGCAATTTTTTAGAAGGACCCACTGAGCTTTATTAATCAAATTAGTCCCTTATATTTACAAGAAATAGACAACTGAACATTTATCTTTGAATGAGATATACTCCATCTGTTCCGTAATGTAATACATATCTATTTTTTGAAAAGTCAATCTAGCATAACTTTTTTGTGGAGAAAACTTCCATTTATTCATTTCAATCATGGCAGTTCAATGAACACCAGAAATAATAAAAATTACATCTAAATCTGTAGACCACCAAGCGATGACTACAAGCACTTGAGCGAACTTTGACCAGGTTTAGGGAGAAAACTATGCATATGTACAATGACAAACATACAAAATATGAAAAATTAACTCAGGGTGTACCCGATGATATGTATTTGATATTCCAGATGAAAATATTTTTCTCTCTAAACATATGGTCAAAGTTCGCAAAGTTTGACTTTTGAAAAAGAAAAACTATACGCGCCACATTATGAAACGGTTGGAGTATTTCGTTGAACCAGAATGTTATTACACACCACAGATCCTCGTATATATGATATGCTTTAGCAAAACCGTAATAAGATATTTTCTGTTGCATAACCATGTTGTTACACCGCTGCTGTAAACAGTAAAGATAAGTATTATACAGTAGCTATTCTTATTTAATTCCAGAGATATACTACTCCCTCCGTCCCATAATGTAAGACGTTTTTAACATTACTAAAAAGCGTCTTACATTATGGGACGGAGGGAGTAGTACACAGTGCACAGGTAATTATATAGTGTTGCAGTCTGCTTTCTGGATAGATATCTGGTGGTTCTCAAGATCGTACAGCACATGCATATCCTGCTGCATATAGCTGCCGATAATGGTCGTTCGGTTCATGGCTACTTCTGTTTTGTTTTTGGAATAATATGATGGCCTCAATTGGCTCGATGAATGATGCTCTAGTGCTTGCCATAGTTGCTGCCAGCTAGTTCAACATGATTCTCTTTGCCAGATACAGTGAATATATGGATCGTATATTCCATGCACAAGTACTAGGATTAATCCTTGTGGAGGCCAAAACTTGGCTCAAGTATCTTTTTCCCTTCTACCCAGTTGATATTATGGCTGACCTTGGAATAATATGGTGTTTTGCTTATTCATGCCGATAAAAGACTAGACCCATTAGTGTATTGATCAAAGCTTGTTCTATGCAATTGCCCTCTTGTTTTGCGCCTTATGTTATACCATTGCAAGGCACAAAGTTTATTTCGGTTCATTTCCTGTGACCACCATGCAACCTTAATATCTAATGACCATTTGGTGTAACGTTAATTTTAACCCTGCTTCTTCTTTGCAGCCATGTACTATAACCAGCAGCACGGCCTTGTCTTGCTCGACGCCGAGGAGAGGCGCAAGGGCGCCGAAGAACGCCGGTGCTTCTCTTGATCTGTTCATTCTTGACCTGCTCTGCTCCTCAAAGGTAAGTTGGTCCTGGTCCTCCGCCTGCTCCTCGGTGTCGCCCACTAGTATGATGCTGCCATGTTGAGTCTGTAATGCCACACTCGTCTTGCTGTAGTACAGATTCCTCGTATGAATAGTATCTTTTGAGCTTAATGTTCTAGCTGCAGTACAGGTTTTGTACTTGTTAGCTAATTATCTCACGTCACAATGGGATATAATTTTATCAGCATTAGTCTCCCTCTTATTATGATCTCCAAAATCAAAGAAGACAATCGTTATGCTTAAATTAACCTAATATCGTTGCATTTGCTTGTGTGGTAGTCTTCCTTGCATCACTTGAACACTTATCCGGTCGACCTTTCAGAGTCCAGAGTTTTGTTTGTGAAACTAGAGTTTTGTCAAGCTTGCTGCCTCAGCAACATGAACTACAACTAGTTTGGGCTTTATTTCCCTTGTAGCACTGATTTGGTGGCTTGAAAGAAGAATTTTGTTCCTATTTCGGAATGTTAAGGATTTTGGGCAGCAAAGAGCTTATAGCTGGATTCAAAATGTGAAAGCTAAGCCCTCCAACTTTGCCTCTTGACAGAGAGAATGGTTGTCGATGAGATATTGATTGCTCCCTATCCCTTGAATTCATGATTGTCAAATGTTTTATTTGGTTTGGGCCGTTGATTGTTTGTCCAAAGGAGATGAAAAGGCACCTATGATTAGATAATCTGCGGCAGAACAAGGGTGCATTGTTATCAATCACTTGTGCTGACAAACTGAACATGATACTGCTGACATCAATGTAGGCTTTTAGGCTGCTGTGAGTCCTTGATCTCTCCTTCCAACTATGTTTGCTCTGGGAAGTAGATTATTGCTGGATAAAATTCCTTGTCTTGTGTTCATATAGAAACCTGACTCTGGTTCTATGGATGTTGTTGATGTTACAGGAGAGCATATCGCCATGGGGCTGTTCGTGGGGAGCACCTCGTCATGAAGCGTGTGTGACGGCTAGAGAAGGTGGAGGAGCTGTTCGCCCCTGCCTCCTCTCTCCACCGACTGATGGCTGCTTCCTTCTCCCTTCCCAGCGGCCGTACATGGTGAGCTTCTCTCCCTCGCATGCACCCCCAGATCTGACTTGGACGGCACTTGCAATTGTACTAACCCTGAGCTCACATGAGCTCGGGTGAACAGTAAAATCAAAAGAAAATGAAGAAAAGTTCAAAAAACTCCGTTTTTTATGTGAAACTTTGACAAATGTTTTGATAGATTGCAAAATTTCATCAGCAGACAACATTCGTGTAAAATGTGGCGAAAAAACAAAATCGATGCTCCAAAATGTGTTTGAAAATAATGATTTGGAGCACCGATTTTCTTTTTTTGCCACATTGTCTATGAATGTCATATGGTGATGAAAATTTGCAAGCTATCAAAACATTTGTTGAAGTTTCACACAAAAAATTTGGATTTTTTTGTATTTTCTTTTGATTTTACTGTTCACCCGAGCTGCTTTCGTTATAACAGCATATCTTTGTCTTGTCTTGTGTTCATAGAAAATCCTAACTCGGTTCTTGGGATATTATTATTACAGGAGAAAGAGCAGCATACACTAGTAGAAAAGAGGGCTTTGGTTCAGCTGTCAGCCCATTAGTCCTGGTCACCGTAACTGTGACCCATGGGGGCATTGGTCCCTGCTCAGGAGCCTAGGGGGCCGGCCGGGCCACGTGGGCCATTAGTCGTTGTTCTGGACCTTTTGGTCCCTTGGTGGGGACGAACCAGACCAATGGGCCTGCTCTGCCCACCACCATTGGTCCCGGTGGCTTGAACTGGACAACAAGTCGCTTTAGTCCCGGTTCGTGCCACGAACCGGGACCATTGAGTTGCCTATATATACCCCTCGCCCGCGAGCAGAGCACTCAAGTGCTCTGTTTTTCTCTGGCCGGCGAGGGGAGGGCTTTGTGGTGCTCTAGCTCACCTCCTATGCACATGAGGTGTTCGATGATATGCCCGAGCCACACTAGTTAAGCTTTCTCCTCTCGAAGCACGACCTCCGAACTCTATTTTTCCCGATATTTGTCTAGGTTTATATTAGCGGCCTGTCACGTCTCGTCCCCGTCTTCATTGTCGTCGATCGTCCGCGCCGATCTCGTCGCCGGCACCACCGTGGTGAGCCTCTTGTTCTTATCTTCTTTCTGAAAGAAAAAAAATTCTTGCTTTAGATAGATACTTGTCTAATTTTCTTACTATTTTATTGCTTGTTATTATATAGTGCGATGGTTTTGGTATCCGCCCTCATCGGCCCTCGTCCTGTCTATGATTCGAACGTGGTATATATTATCTTTATAACTATTGGTTCATTTATTGTTTATGAAAATTATGCCGACCAACGTGACATAGATTTTATTTATCTAGGAGGTATGTGAACCGGAAATTCCAACCGACCCTATTGTCGAGAGGTTAAATTTAGTTGAAGAAGAAAACAATTTCTTGAAGGAAAAAATAAAAAAATTGAGGAGGAGAAGATGATATTGGAGTTGCATGTTGCGGATGTCGTCGATGATCACAAGATCAAGATGGATGCAATGCGCTTGAAGATTAGAAAGATTAGAAAATATGACATTCATACCGAGGCTTGCTATCATTATGCCGTTGGATCAATTGTTACCTTGGTTGCGATTATGATTGCATTGTTTTTGTATTGAAATGTTTTACATAGTTTCAATGTATGGTTTAATTAATATAGATGCTCTGGAGAGCTTTATGTTGTTAGATGAGAACTATGTATGTACTTTGGTTTTAATGTGATGATGAACTTCTATTACTTTGTTTTTGACACACCTAATTATATATAATGCACGCAGATGAACCGACAATGGATGTATGGTGACAGACAGACCTCCGAGTACATTAAGGGCGTGCATGATTTTCTCGAAGTGGCTGAGGCAAACAAGCAGAATGGTTTTATGTGTTGTCCATGCCCTAAATGTGGGAATACGAAGTCTTACTCTGACCGGAAAATCCTTCACACCCACCTGCTTTACAATAGTTTCATGACATACTATAATGTTTGGACGAGGCACGGAGAAATAGGAGTTATGATGGAAGACGGCGAAGAAGAAGAGGACGATGACAACTATGTGCCCCCTGAATACGGTGATCTTTGCAGAACGGGGAAGCTGAAGATCAAGAGGAACTAGACGATGTGTCCCCTGAATACAATGATGCTGCAATGGGGGAAGCTGCTGAAGATCAAGAGGAACTAGACGATGTGCCCGATGATGATGATCTCCGCCGGGTCATTGTCGATGCAAGGACGCAATGCGAAAGTCAAAAGGAGAAGCTGAAGTTCGATCGCATGTTAGAGGATCACAAAAAGGGTTGTACCCTAATTGCGAAGATGGCAACACAAAGCTCGGTACCGTCTTTGGAATTGCTGCGCAGGAAGGCGTAGAATGTTGTGCCTGACAAAGGATTTGAGAAGCTACTGAAAATATTGAAGAAGAAGCTTCCAAAGGATAAAAAATTGCCCGACAGTACATACGCAGCAAAGAAGGTCGTATGCCCTCTAGGATCGGAGGTGTAGAAGATACATGCATGCCCTAATGACTGCATCCTCTACCGCGGTGCGTACAAGGATCTGAACGCATGCCCGGTATGCGGTACATTACAATATAAGATCAGACGAGATGACCCTGGTGATGTTGACGGCGAGCCCCCTAGGAAGAGGTTTCCTGCGAAGGTGATGTGGTATGCTCCTATAATACCATGGTTGAAACGTCTGTTCAGAAACGGAGAGCATGACAAGTTGATGCGATGGCACAGTGAGGACCATAAGGAAGACGGAAGTTGAGAGCACCACGACGGGTCGCAGTGGAGAAAAATCGAGAGAAAGTACCGGGATGAGTTTGAAAGTGACCCAAGGAACGTATGGTTTGCTTTAAGCGCGGATGGCATTAATCCTTTCGGGAGCAGAGCGGCAATCACAAAGCACCTGGCCCGTGACTCTATGTATGTATAACCTTCCTCCTTGGATGTGCATGAAGCGAAAGTTCATTATGATGCCAGTTCTCATCCAAGGCCCTAAGCAACCCGGCAACGACATTGATGTGTACCTAAGGCCATTAGTTGAAGAACTTTTACAGCTGTGGAATGGAAACGGTGTACGTACATGGGATGAGCACAAACAGGAGGAATTTGACCTACAAACGTTGCTGTTCATGACCATCAACGATTGGCCCGCTCTCAAAGAACCTTCGTGATGCATAAACAAGGGATACCACGCATGCACGCACTGTTTAGATGACACTGAAAGTATATACCGGACAAATGCAGAAGAATGTGTACCGGGCCGCCGTCGATTTCTTCCGACAATCATCAATGTCGAAAGAAAGGCAAGCATTTCAAAGGTGAGGCAGATCACCGGAAGAAGCCCGCCATGCGTACCGGTGATCATGTACTTGCTATGGTCAATGATTTACACGTAATCTTTGAAAAGGGTCCCGACGGACTAGCTGTTCGAATGACGCCGAGGGACACGCACCCATGTGGAAGAAGAAATCTATATTTTGGGACCTACCCTCTTGGAAAGACCTAGAGGTCCGCTCTTCAATCGACGTGATGCACGTGACGAAGAACCTTTGCGTGAACCTGCTAGGCTTCTTGGGCGTGTATGGGAAGACAAAAGATACACACGAGGCACGGAGGACCTGCAACGCTTGCACGAAAAAGACGCATGCCTCCGAAGCAAAGATGAAGGTCCCGCCAGCCACGCTCTTACGAAAGAAGTGAAAGAAATCTTCTTTGAATGCCTGCTCAAGATGAAGGTCCCGACTGGCTTCTCGTCGAATATAAAGGGAATAATAAATATGCCGGAGAAAAAGTTCCAGAACCTAAAGTCTCATGACTGCCACGTGATTATGACGCAACTGCTTCCGGTTGCATTGAGGGGGCTTCTACCGGAAAACATCCGATTAGCCATTGTGAAGCTATGTGCATTCCTTAATGCAATATTTCAGAAGGTGATCGATCCATAAATAGTACCAAGGCTAAGGAGTGATGTGGCGCAATGTCTTGTCGGGCTGAAATGGTGTTCCCACCATCCTTCTTCAATATCATGACGCACGTCCTAGTTCATCGAGTCGACGAGATTGTCATTCTGGGGCCCGTATTTCTACACAATATGTTCCCCTTTGAGAGGTTCATGGGAGTCCTAAAGAAATATGTCCGTAACCGCGCTAGGCCAGAAGGAAGCATCTCCATGGGCCATCAAACAGAGGATGTCATTGGGTTTTGTGTTGACTTCATTCCTGGCCTTAAGAATATAGGTCTCCTTCGTGGTATGAGGGGAGACTGACTGGAAAAGGCACGCTTGGAGGGGACTCAATAATATGCAGGGACGGATATTCTTGGTCTCAAGCACACTACAGCTTCTCTGAGAACTCTACCTTGGTGACCCGTATGTCGATGAACACAAGAATAGTCTGCGCTCCAAACACCCGGAGCAAAGGCGACGATCGGATTACATGTGAACACATCAGACTTTCAGCAGCTTGGTTGGAAACACGTCTCGGAGGTGACAAGACTGTTTGTGATGATCTGTACTTGTTGTCCAGGGGACCATCTTTGACTGTATTGATTTACAAAGGATACGAGATAAATGGGAATACATTTTACACGATTGAACAAGATCAAAAGAGCACCAACCAAAACAGCAGTGTCCGCTTTGATGCAGCAACCGAGAGGGTAAAGGACACATATTATGGTTACATAGTGGACATATGGGAACTTGACTACGGACATGATTTTAAGGTCCCTTTGTTTAAGTGAAAATGAGTCAATCTGTCAGGAGGCAGGGTACAAGTAGACCCATAGTACGGAATGACAACAGTGGATCTGAAAAACCTTGGGTACACTGACGAACCGTTCGTCCTAGCCAATGATGTGGCACATGTTATCTATGTGAAGGACATGTCTACCAAACCAAGAAAAAGAAAAGATAAGGAAGCAAATACATCATACGATGAGCCAAAGCGCCACATAGTTCTTTTTCGGAAAAAGGGACATCATGGGAGTGGAGGGCAAGACAGTACATGTCTCAAGATTATGAAAAGTTTCATGAAATTCCTCCCTTCAAAGTCAAGGCTGACCCAAGCATCCCGATAAACGATGAAGATTATCCATGGTTACAAAGCGCAATAAGCAAATGACACAAGCGAAGAAAAGTAAAGACTTTCTCCTGCAACTATTATGATGATACCATGGCAACTTTGTAATGCATTTAGTATGATACCATTGTCCGTTTTGTACATGCACATGCTATGTGGGTGAAATTATGATACCAT
Source organism: Aegilops bicornis (assembly GCA_021605145.1). Taxonomy (NCBI): domain Eukaryota; kingdom Viridiplantae; phylum Streptophyta; class Magnoliopsida; order Poales; family Poaceae; genus Aegilops; species Aegilops bicornis. Next base: position 628,231,344 of record CM038674.1, on the reverse strand, counting down.
GCCAACTTTCAACTTTTTCAGAGTTCATTTGAAATGCTTTAATGTCTTATGGTTCGGCCCTCGTAATACCATTAATCCCGGTTCGCTCCTTGTCAACTATGTTCTCACCAAGAACACTCAAGAGGGCAGCCACGTGGGCCATTAGTCCGGTTAAATGCGGACCTTTTGTCCCGGTTCCACGCACGAACCGGGACCAATGCGCCTCACCTGGCCCATGACCATTAGTCCCGGTTTGTGCCACAAACCGACTAAAGGGTTGATCCTCGTTGCGATCGAGTTTAGTCCCACCTCGCCAACCAAGGGCGCTCACACCGGTTTATAAGCCCCTCCTCTCTGCCTTGTTGAGCTCCTCTCAAAGTGAAAATAGATGCCCTTATATAGGGAATTTGACCTAAATTCATACTGAATTTCTCTGAAATTCATAGAAATTTATTATGAATTTAGGTCGAATTTTCTCTATAGGCGCATCTATGCTCATTTTTTTAGTAAAGTTAATCAAGAACTTGTGATTTACACAAATTTCAAAGAATTCAAATTTTAACTATTCAAATTTGAAAACTAATGGCACTAACAGAAAGTTTATAATTTTTGTAAAACTAATGGCACTAACAGAAAGTTTATAATTTTGCTGACCTAAAAGCAAAAAGAATTAAAAAATAAAGCAAAAAACAAAAGAAAATAAATAATGCAAAAAACAAAACAAAAAATGGAAAAAAAATTAAATTTTAAATACAGTAATTTTAACTATTCAAATTTGAAAACTAATGACACTAATGAAAGTTTATAATTTTTGTGACCTAAAAGAAAAATAATTAAAATAAACTTTAATAAAATAAATAAAAATAGCAACAATAAGTATTTTGTTATAAGTAGAAACAAAATAAAATAAATAAAGCAACAAAGAAAACAAAAAAACAAAATAATTTTTCTAAAACCAATGACACTAACAGAAAGTTTATAATTTTGCTGACCTAAAAGCAAAAAGAATTAAAAATAAAGCAAAAAAAAAGAAAACAAATAATGCAAAAAACAAAACAAAAAAACCGAAAAAACTTTGAATTTTAAACACATTAATATTAAACACAGTAATTTTAACTATTCAAATTTTAAAACTAATGGCACTAACAAAAGTTTATAATTTTTGTGACCTAAAAGAAAAATAATTAAAAATAAACTTTAATAAAATAAATAAAAATGGCAACAATAAGTATTTTGTTGTAAGTAGAAACAAAATAAAATAAATAAAGCAACAAAGAAAAAAAAGTGCCACCTACTGGGGCCCCACGGCCTGAATACGACTAGTAACCCTACCATGGGCCAGGATTCAGGCCCGCAGGAGGCCCAGTAGGCCCACATGCACACAGCGTATGGTTAGGCCCGAAAGCCTACAATTGAGAGGAGCTCGAGAGGGTGGGTGCAGCTGCGCTTATAAACCACTCTCCAGCTCTCTCAGCTAGCAAGGTGGGACTAAACATCCCACCGCACCACGCCAGATCAAGGCCTTTGGTCCCGGTTGGTTGCACCAACCGGGACGAAAGGGGTGCATTGGTACCGGTTCATGGCACCAACCGGGACCAATGCCCCCTTTAGTCCCGGTTGGTGCCACCAATCGGGACTAAAGGGTGGCATTGGTCCCGGTTGATGCCACGAACCGGGGCCAAAGCCTTTTCTATATAACCAAACACTTAGGAAATTTCCACCCACCCGCCAATCTTCTCTCGAACGCCGCCAGGCTGCTGCTGCTCCTCGACGCCGGCCCCTGCCCCAACGTCGCCGTCGCCTCCCCGAGCAGCCCGAGGTCGCCGTCGCCCCGACGCTGTCAAGGCCTCCTGCCCGCCCGTCGCTGGCCGTGGTCTCGCCCGCCTCTTCCTCGCCGGTGTCGCCCTTGCCCCGTCGTCGTCCTCGCCGCCGAACCCACGACCTTGTCCCTCCTCACCTTCGTCCGGCCGGCACCCCTCCCCTGTCCTTGTTTTTTTCATATATTATATGCTTGTTTTTTTAGGTTAGTTTCATTTTAAGAAAAGTTTTATATATTTAGGAGAGGAAAAAGGAAAATAAGAAGAGGAAAAAGGAGAAGAAGAGGAGAGGAAGAAAAGGAAGAGGAGAAGAAGAGGAGAGGAGGAAAAGGAAGAGGAGAAGAAGAGGAGAGGAAGAAAAGGAAGAGGAGAAGAAGAAAGGAATAGAGGAGAAGAAGAAAAAGTAGAAAAATATTCTATTTTTTTCTTCTTCTCCTCTATTCCTTTCTTCTTCTCCTCTTTTTTTTCTTCTTTTTTTCTTCGATCTTCTCCTCTATTCCTTTCTTCTTCTCCTCTTTTTATTTCTTCTTCATTTTCTTATGTTTTATCGGGTCTGTCGTCGTCGATATACCCCTCCCGATAACTTCAACACGAGGGGGGGGGGGGTCGATATACCCCCTCCCCGATAATATTATTTTCCCATGTACGTATGTTGTCGTTGTTGATATAACCCCCTCCCGATAACTTCAACACCTGGGGGGGGGGTCGATATACCCCCTACCCGATAACATTATTTTCCCGTGTATGTATGTAAATGCGTTGTCGATATTACCCTCCCGGATAACCCGACATGAGGCGGTCGATATATATACCCTCTCGACTATGATAACTTATACCAGGAGCACCCCGACCCTCTCGCCGACCAAAACTCTCGAGGACACCCAAACCCTAGAAAAAAGCGATGTCGGTCTCCTACCCCCTCCTTGCGTGCCTGTTGGGGAACGAGTAATTTCAAAAAATTTCCCTACGATCACGCAAGACCATGGTGATGGCATAGCAACGAGAGGGAAGAGTGTCCGTCCACGCACCTCATAGACCGAAAGCGGAAGCGTTATAACAACGCGGTTGATGTAGTCGTGCGTCTTCACGATCCGACCGATCCAAGCACCGAACGTACGGCACCTCCGAAGTTCTCGCACACGTTCATTTCGATGACGATCCCGGACTCCGATCCGGCAAAGTGTCGGGATGAGTTCCGTCGACAAGACGGCGTGGTATGACGATGTTGATGCTCCACCGACGCAGGGCTTCGCCTAAGCTCATGACGATATGACTTCTCCGGCGCAGGCTTCGCCTAAGCTCTCTGACGATATGACCGAAGTGGAATATGGTGGAAGGGGCACCGCACACGGCTAAGGAAAGATCCGTAGATCAACTTGTGTGTCTTGGGGTGCCCCTGCCCCCGTGATATAAAGGAGCCAAGGGGAGGTGGGCGGCCCAAGGGGCGCACCAAGGAGGAGTCCTACTCCCACCGGAGTAGGACTCCCCTTATCCTAGTTGGAGTAGGATTGGGAGGGGGAAAGGGGAAGGGCGCCGCCCCCTCTCCTTGTCCTATTCGGACTGGAAGGGGAGGGGGGCGCAGCCCACCTGGCCGGCCCTTCTCCTTCTCCCTCAAGGCCCATGAGGGCCCATATACCCCGGGGTTCCGTAACCCCTGTTCCAGAATATCCTGCTTTCACTCGGAATCATTCCAAGTCCAAACATAGGCTTCCAATATATCAATCTTTATGTCTCGACCATTTCGAGACTCCTCGTCATGTCCGTGATCACATCCGGGACTCGAACAACCTTCGTGCATCAATACTTATAAACTCATAATGAACTCGCCATCGAAGCGTTAAGCGTGCGGACCCTACGGGTTCGAGAACTATGTAGACATGACCTAGAACCATTCTCGGTCAATAACCAATAAGCGGAACCTGGATGCCCATATTGGTTCCTACATATTCTACGAAGATCTTTATCGGTCAAACCGCATAACGACATACGTTGTTCCCTTTGTCATCGGCATGTTACTTACCCGAGATTCGATCGTCGGTATCCAATACCTAGTTCAATCTCGTTGCAGTAAGTCTCTTTACTCGTTCGTAATACATCATCTCACAACTAACTTATTAGTTGTAATGCTTGCAAGGCTTAAGTGATGTGCATTACCGAGAAGGCACGGAGATACCTCTCCACAATCGGAGTGACAAAACCTAATCTCGAAATACGCCAACCCAACAAGTACCTTTGGAGACACCTGTAGTACTCCTTTATAATCACCCGATTACGTTGTGACGTTTGGTAGTACCAAAGTGTTCCTCCAGAACGGGAGTTGCATAATCTCATAGTTATAGGAACATGTATGGGTCATGAAGAAAGCATTAACATACTAAAGCGATCAACCTGTTAAGCTAACGGAATGGGTCATGTCAATCAGATCATTCTACTAATGATGTGACCTTGTTTAATCAAATAACAACTCCTTGTTTATGGTTAGGAAACATAACCATCTTTGATTAACAAGCTAGTCAAGTAGAGGCATACTAGTGACATACTGTTTGTCTATATATTCACACATGTATTATGTTTCCGGTTAATACAATTCTAGCATGAATAATAAACATTTATCATGATATAAGGAAATAAATAATAACTTTATTATTGCCTCTAGGGCATATTTCCTTCAGTCTCCCACTTGCACTAGAGTCAATAATCTAGATTACAAAGTAATGATCCTAACACCCATGGAGTCTTGGTGCTGATCATGTTTTGCTCGTGGAAGAGGCTTAGTCAACGGGTCTGCAATATTCAGATCCGTATGTATTTTGCAAATCTCTATGTCTCCCACTTGGACTTGGTCCCGAATGGAATTGAAGCGTCTCTTGATGTGCTTGGTCCTCTTGTGAAACCTGGATTCCTTTGCCAAGGCAATTGCACCAAGTATTGTCACGTAAGATCTTCATCGGTCCCGATGCACTAGGTATGACACCTAGATCGAAATGAACTCTTTCATCCGAGACTCCTTCATTTGCTGCTTCAAGCAGCTATGTACTCCGCTTCACATGTAGATCCCGCCACGACGCTTTGTTTAGAACTGCACCAACCGACAGCTCCACCGTTTAATAAAAACACGTATCCGGTTTGCGATTTAGAATCGTCCGGATCAGTGTCAAAGCTTGCGTCGGCGTAACCATTTACGACTAGCTCTTTGTCACCTCCATATACGAGAAACATATCCTTAGTCCTTTTCGTATTTCAGGATGTTCTTGACCGCTGTCCGATGATCCATTCCTGGATTACTTTGGTACCTTCCTGCCAAGCTTATAGCCAAGCATACGTCAGTCTGGTACACAGACATTGCATACATGATAGAGCCTATGGCTGAAGCATAGGGAACATCTTTCATTTTCTCTCTATCTTCTGCTGTGGTCGGGCATTGAGTCTTACTCAATCTTATACCTTGCAACACGTGCAAGAAACCTTTCTTTGCCTGATCCATTTTGAACTTTTTCAAAAATTTTATCAAGGTATGTGCTTTGTGAAAGTCCAATTAAGCGTCTTGATCTATCTCTATAGATCTTGATGCCCAATATGTAAGCAGCTTCACCGAGGTCTTTCATTGAAAAACTTTTATTCAAGTATCCTTTTATGCCATCCAGAAATTCTATATCATTTCCAATTAATAATATGTCGTCCACATATAATATCGTAAATGCTACAGAGCTCCCACTCACTTTCTTGTAAATACTGAGGCTTCTCCAAAAGTCTCAGATAAACCCATATGCTTTGATCACACTATCAAAGCGTTTATTCCAACTCCGAGAGGCTTGCACTGCACCATAAATTGATCGTTGGAGCTTGCACACTTTGTTAGCACCTTTTGGATCGACAAAACCTTCTGGTTGCATCATATACAACTCTTCTTCTAGAAATCCATTCAAGAATGCAGTTTTTACATCCATTTGCCAAATTTCATAATCATAAAATGCGGCAATTGCTAACATGATTCGGACAGACTTAAGCATCGCTACTGGTGAGAAAGTCTCATCGTAGTCAACCCCTTGAACTTGTCGAAAACCTTTACGCAACAAGTCGAGCTTTGTAGACGGTTACATTACCATCGGCGTCGGTCTTCTTCTTGAAGATCCATTTATTTTCAATGGCTTGCCGATCATCGGGCAAGTCAACCAAAGTCCATACTTTGTTCTCATACATGGATCCCATCTCAGATTTCATGGCTTCCAGCCATTTTGCGGAATCTGGGCTCACCATCGCTTCTTCATAGTTTGTAGGTTCGCCATGGTCAAGTAACATGACTTCCGAATAGGATTACCGTACCACTCAGTGCGTATTTTATTCTGGTCGACCCTCTGAGGTTCAAGTAGTAACTTGATCTCAAGCTTCATGATCATCATCATTAGTTTCTTCACTAATTGGTGTAGTTGTCACAGAACCATTTCTTGTGATGAACTACTTTCCAATAAGGGAGCGAATCTGATTATCTCATCAAGTTCTACTTTCCTCCCACTCACTTCTTTCGAGAGAAACTCTTTCTCTAGAAAGGATCTGAATTTAGCAACGAAAATCTTGCCTTCAGATCTGTGACAGAAGGTGTACCCAACAGTTTCCTTTGGGTATCCTATGAAGACACATTTTTCCGATTTAGGTTCGAGCTTATCAGGTTGAAGTTTCTTCACATAAGCATCGCAGCCCCAAACTTTAAGAAACGACAACTTTGGTTTCTTGCCAAACCACAGTTCATAAGGCGTCGTCTCAACGGATTTTGACGGTGTCCTATTTAACGTGAATGCGGCCGTCTCTAAAGCATAACCCCAAAATGATAGCGGTAAATCGAAATCGACATCATAGATCGCACCATATCTAGTAAAGTACGATTACGACGTTCGGACACACCATTTCTCCGTGGTGTTCCGGTGGCGTGAGTTGCAAACTATTCCACATTGTTTCAAATGTAAACCAAACTCGTAACTCAAATATTCTCCTCCACGATCAGATCGTAGAAACTTTATTTTCTTGTTACGATGATTTTCCACTTCACTCTGAAATTCTTTGAACTTTTCAAATGTTTCAGATTTGTGTTTCATTAAGTAGATATACCCATATCTGCTCAAATCATCTGTGAAGGTGAGAAAATAACTTGATACCCGCCAAGGCGTGCCTCAACATTCATTGGACCACAAACATCAGTATGTATGATTTCCAACAAATCAGTTGCTCGCTCCATAGTTCCGGAGAACGGCGTTTTTGTCATCTTGCCCATGAGGCACGGTTCGCAAGTCCCAAGTGATTCATAATCAAGTGATTCCAGAAGCCCATCAGTATGGAGTTTCTTCATGCGTTTTACACCGATATGACCTAAACGGCCGTGCCACAAATAAGTTGCACTATCATTATCAACTCTGCATCTTTTGGCTTCAACATTATGAATATGTGTATCACTACTGTCGAGATTCAACAAGAATAGACCATTCTTCAAGGGTGCATGACCATAAAAGATATTATTCATATAAATAGAACAACCATTATTCTCTGATTTAAATGAATAACCGTCTCGCATTAAACAAGATCCAGATATAATGTTCATGCTCAACGCGGCACCAAATAACAATTATTTTGGTCTAAAACTAATCCCGAAGGTAGATGTAGAGGTAAGCGTGCCGACCGCGATCACATTGACTTTGGAACCATTTCCCACGCGCATCGTCACCTCGTCCTTTGCCGGTGCTCGTCTATTCCGTAGTCCCTGTTTGAGTTGCAAATATTAGCAATGTAACCAAGATCAAATACCAGTGCTACTACGAGCTCTAGTAAGGTACACATCAATAACATGTATATCACATATACCTTTGTTCACCTTGCCATCCTTTTTATCCGCCAAATACTTGGGGCAGTTTCGCTTCCAAAGGTCCGGTCTGCTTGCGGTAAAAACACTCGATTTCGTGCTTAGGTCCAGACTTGGGTTTCTTCTCTTGATCAGCAACTTTCTTGCTGTTCTTTTGAAGTTTCCTTCTTCTTCCCTTTGCCCTTTTCTTGAAACTAGTGGTCTTGTTGACCATCAACACTTGATGCTCTTTCTTGATTTCTACCTCCGCAGCTTTCAAAGATCGCGAAGAGCTCAGAATTGTCTTAGTCATCCCTTGCATATTATAGTTCATCACGAAGCTCTTGTAGCTTGGTGGCGATGATTGGAGAATTCATCAATGACACTATCATCCGGAAGATTAACTCCCATCTGCATTAATTGTTTGTTATACCAAGACATTTTGAGTATGTGCTCACTGACAGAACTATTCTCCTCCATCTTGCAGCTATAGAACTTATTGGAGACTTCATATCTCTCAATCCGGGCATTTGCTTGAAATTTTAACTTCAACTCCTGGAACATCTCATATGCTCCATGACGTTCAAAACGTCGTTGAAGACCCGGTTCTAAGCCGTAAAGCATGGCACATTGAACTATAGAGTAGTCATCACCGCTTTGCAGACGTTCATAACTTCTCGCTCAAAGATCTCGCAGCAGTTCGCTACCCAGCCGGTGCTTCCAGGACGTAATTTTTTTCAGGCAGCAATGAGGATAATCCTCAAATTACGGACCCGATCCGTGTAATTGCTACCATCATCTTTCAACTTTGCTTTCTCAAGGAACGCATTAAAATTCAACGGAACAACAAGACGAGCCATCTATCTACAAAGAAACATAGACAAGCAAAATACTATCAGTACTAAGTTCATGATAAATTTAAGTTCAATTAATCATATTAAAACTCCCACTTAGACAGACATCTCTCTAGTCATCTAAGTGATCACGTGATCCATATCAACTAAACCGTGTCCGATCATCACGTGAGACGGAGTAGTTTCAACGGTGAACATCACTATGTTGATCATATCTACTATATGATTCACGTTCGACCTTTCGGTCTCTCCGTGTTCGAGGCCATATCTGTTATATGCTAGGCTCGTCATGTTTAACCTGAGTATTTCGCGTGTGCAACTGTTTTGCACCCGTTGTAGATGGACGTAGAACTTATCACACCCGATCATCACGTGGTGTCTGGGTACTACGAACTTTGGCAACGGTGCATACTCAGGGAGAACACTTCTTGATAATTTTTAGTGAGAGATCATCTTATAATGCTACCGTCAATCAAAGCAAGATAAGATGCATAAAGGATAAACATCACATGCAATCAATATAAGAGATATGATATGGTCATCATTATCTTGTGATTGTGATCTCCATCGCCAAGCACCGTCATGATCACCATCGTCACCGGTAGCGACACCTTGATCTCCATCGTAGCATCGTTGTCGTCTCGCCAATCTTATGCTTCCACGACTATCACTACCGCTTAGTAATAAAGTAAAGCATTACATCGCGATTGCATTGCATACAATAAAGCGACAACCATATGGCTCCTTCCAGTTGCCGATAACTCGGTTACAAAACATGATCATCTCATACAATAAAATATAGCATCACGTCTTGACCATATCACATCACAACATTCCCTGCAAAAACAAGTTAGACGTCCTCTACTTTGTTGTTGTAAGTTTTACGTGGCTGCTACGGGCTGAGCAAGAACCGTTCTTTCCTACGCATCAAAACCACAACGATACTTCGTCAAATAGACTCCGTTTTAACCTTCTCAAGGACCGGGCGTAGCCTTTTCAGTTCAACTAAAGTTGGAGAGACAGTCTTCCGCAAGCCATCTATGTGCAAAGCACGCCGAGGAACCGGTCTCGCGTAAGCGTCTGCGTAAGGTTGGTCCGGATCGTCTCGTCCAACAATACCGCTGAACCAAAGTATGACATGCTTTGGTAGGCAGTATGACTTGTATCGTCCACAACTCACTTGTGTTCTACTCGTGCATATGACATCAACGCATAAAACCTGGCTCGGATGCCACTGTTGGGGAACGTAGTAATTTCAAAAATTTTCCTACGATCACGCAAGACCATGGTGATGGCATAGCAACGAGAGGAAGAGTGTCCGTCCACGCACTCGTGAGACCGAAAGCGGAAGCGTTATAACAACGCTGTTGATGTAGTCGTGCGTCTTCACGATCCGACCGATCCAAGCACCGAACGTCACGGCACCTCCGAGTTACGCACACGTTCAGCTCGATGGCGATCCCCGGACTCCGATCCAGCAAAGTGTCGAGGATGAGTTCCGTCGGCACGACGGCGTGGTAGCGATGTTGATGCTCCACCGACGCGAGGCTTCGCCTAAGCTCCGCGACGATATGACTTCTCCGGTAGCAGGCTTCGCCTAAGCTCTCTGACGATATGACCGAAGTGGAATATGGTGGAAGGGGCACCGCACGGCTAAGGAAAGATCCGTAGATCAACTTGTGTGTCTTGGGGTGCCCCTGCCCCAGATATAAAGGAGCCAAGGGGAGGTGGCCGGCCCAAGGGGCGCACCAAGGAGGAGTCCTACTCCCAGGAGTAGGACTCCCCCTATCCTAGTTGGAGTAGGATTGGGGAGGGAAAGGGGAAGGCGCCGCCCCTCTCCTTGTCCTATTCGGACTGGAAGGGGAGGGGCGCGCAGCCCACCTGGCGGCCCTTCTCCTTCTCCCTCAAGGCCCATGAGGGCCCATATACCCCAGGGTTCCGGTAACCCCGGTGTTCCAGAACATCCTGTTTTCACTCGGAATCATTCAAGTCCAAACATAGGCTTCCAATATATCAATCTTTATGTCTCGACCATTTCGAGACTCCTCGTCATGTCCGTGATCACATCCGGGACTCGAACAACCTTCGGTGCATCAATACTTATAAACTCATAATGAACTGTCATCGAAGCGTTAAGCGTGCGGACCCTACGGGTTCGAGAACTATGTAGACATGACCTAGAACCATTCTCGGTCAATAACCAATAGCGGAACCTGGATGCCCATATTGGTTCCTACATATTCTACGAAGATCTTTATCGGTCAAACCGCATAACGACATACGTTGTTCCCTTTGTCATCGGTATGTTACTTACCCGAGATTCGATCGTCGGTATCCAATACCTAGTTCAATCTCGTTCAGGTAAGTCTCTTTACTCGTTCCGTAATACATCATCTCACAACTAACTTATTAGTTGTAATGCTTGCAAGGCTTAAGTGATGTGCATTACCGAGAAGGCACGGAGATACCTCTTCGACAATCGGAGTGACAAAACCTAATCTCGAAATACGCCAACCCAACAAGTACCTTTGGAGACACCTGTAGTACTCCTTTATAGTCACCCAGTTACGTTGTGACGTTTGGTAGTACCCAAAGTGTTCCTCCAGAACGGGAGTTGCATAATCTCATAGTTATAGGAACATGTATGGGTCATGAAGAAAGCATTAACATACTAAACGATCAACCTGTTAAGCTAACGGAATGGGTCATGTCAATCAGATCATTCTACTAATGATGTGACCTTGTTTAATCAAATAACAACTCCTTGTTTATGGTTAGGAAACATAACCATCTTTGATTAACAAGCTAGTCAAGTAGATGCATACTAGTGACATACTGTTTGTCTATATATTCACACATGTATTATGTTTCCGGTTAATACAATTCTAGCATGAATAATAAACATTTATCATGATATAAGGAAATAAATAATAACTTTATTATTGCCTCTAGGGCATATTTCCTTCAGCCCCTACCCGACAAACTCTCTCGAGGCCACCCCAAACCCTAGAGAAGCAGCGTCAAGGCCACTAATTAATATGATTCCTTACTGTGATTAGCTAGCTAGTTCTATGTTTGACACTAATATATCCATCTGTCATGTTTGAATAATAATTGCCATGTTGTAAATATTTGTAGAAACTATGGACACCCCCGAGACGAAGCAATGTAAGCGGTGTTGGGGGACATAATCGCACAAGGAAGTGATGTCGTCTTCTCGTTTCTCAACGACACCGATGGTCTGGAAGGACAGGGTGAAGAAGCAGGCTATGATTATGATGGCTCCTTTGAGCCAATGCTGGTGCAAGAAGGAGACCGTGAGGACGGCTCCGGTGACCCAATGACGGTGCAAGAAGGAGAACGTGATGACGGCTCCGGTGACCGAACCGAGTCCGGCCAGGTATATATATTAGTTAAGCCTGTGCTGACTAGCTAATTGATGCATTCATTGTTCTGGTATGTACACATATTAATTAACTCTCGTCTTTCTTCTTTTTCTAGCCCTCCGGATCGAGCACAAGGCCCGAAGAAAAAGTTGCGCTCAGATGAAAGGTTTGAGATCACAGCAATCGCGCACGACGGCCAACCGATTGAACCCATCCGGACAAAAGATGCATTTTTACGCTTTCGGTCAGGGTTCTTGTTAGGAACAAGATCCCGATCAGCATCCACCAATGGTATAAGCCTAAGAACGAAGACCCTGAGGTGTCTTATGTCAATGATATGCAGAAAGTTGATCTTTGGACTGAGCTGAAGTCAAATTTCACCCTACCGCCAGAGGAGGATCTGGAGAAGCCAGTTAAAGAGCAATTAATCAAATATTTTGCTCTTAAGAAGATGGCATACCTATTCAGGAGGTGGAAGAATGAGTTAAAAAATTTGTCGACAAAGAAGAGACACTAGAATTCATCGGCAAAACATGAGAAGATCAGAGATCACTGGCCCGCATTTGTGGCCCACAAGACATCGTAAAAGAGTAAGAAGATGTCGGCGACAAACAAGCAAAATGTTGCGAAGAAGAAGCTTCACCATCGCACGGGGTCAGGTGGCTACCTCAAAGCCCGACCTAATTAAGTGGGCCAAGGCTGAGAATGATCTGCTTGATAAAGGGATCGGACCAGAGACAATGAATTGGCCAGACCGTTGCCGGACATGGTTCTTCGGGGCTGGCGGAACCTTGGACCCTATATCAGGGAAGTGCCTTTGGACGGACGAGCAACTGAAAATACCAGTCAAGAGGCTTCAGCACTATATCGATGCAGCGCAGCAAGGGACGTTCATTCCAAACAGAGAGAACGACAAGCTCACATTGGCCCTCGGGAATCCTGAGCACCCTGGACGGACACAAGGCACGCCAGGCTCCGTTCCGTGGAAGGCTGGTTTTCCGGACGCAGGCGGTTACAAATGCCAGGAGAGGAGGAAGAAAGTGCAGCAGACCGAACTGCAGGCGCTGCACGCAAGGTTACAAGCGATAGAGGAACGAGAAGCAAATCGCAGCAAACGAATCGCGAAGCTTCCCCAAAGCTACCCCGCCATCTCGGCGGAGAAGCGGCGTGGCTTCCACCGAGCTGCTTCAGCCGAGCATGTCTTGACGGCTCCTCTAGCTACCCGTGGATGCTATCATGGAGTCTCAAAATTGCCACCTTATGACGCAATGGCGTAACTTAAAAGTCAAGGCGGTGTTGGCTCTATTCGACCTTCCGAACCCGGGCGCAACTTTTCACCGTCAGTCCGATTCCGTAAGGATATGCTAGGGTGATGGACGAAATAACAGAGGGATTTGAGGACCTCCAGCTTGACCACCCTACAGGTGAAGGGGAGACTCGGCTGGGTTCTGCTCTGAAGACTCCATGCCTATGGCGGAAGGAATTCATGAACCTTCCGAACTGGATGCCTCTGCCTCCTCCTCCTCCTCCAGCGAGTCAGGGCACTCCACCTCCTCCACCTCCTCCTCCTCCGGCGAGTGACGATTAGGGCACGCATCCTCCTTCTCCGGTGCGTACTCCGCCTCCTTCTCCGCCTGCGCCGGCGCGCCCGAGCAGCCAGCAGCCTCCTCCTTCTCCGCCTCGCCAGCGAGGACGGAAGAGACCCGCCGCCATCCCGGCTGATCCGGCGCGTCATAGTCCTTCTCCTCCGCCTCGTAAGCTAGCACGAAAGAAGACAGCCGCAGCCGCCCGCTCGCTTCTTGGCGTCTAGCAAGACAACCCGAGGCGGGAGGCAATCTGATACGGTCCACCTCTCAAGCCTCTAGAGAAGTTACCGTACGAGAGGACCGAGGAGGAAAACGCGAAGATCGTGCGGACCGAAGTGAAGGACTTCTTTGAAGGGTCGAAAGCAAAGAGACATCCACCTCCGGAGGAGAAGGTAGATCTGGTGAAAGCAAAGCGCACTATCGATGCCCTGAGGAAACCACCAAAGTCTCCGCCGAAAACCAACTATGAGCGCATTACTGAAAAGGCATATCTCGAAGCGGAGCGGTCGGGAAGTATTGTCAGTGATCAAAGGTTAAAAGAACGAGCAGCTGGGGAAAAAATTGCCCAGCTCGACGAACAAGCAAAGCAATCGTACCCCCCGCTCAATGTGTCTAGCGACATCGTGGCTAATGCTCCGGGGACGGTTCCTGGTTATAGCAATCTTGGAGATTACCTGCCTGACGATGTAAATTTTGATTTCTTGGAGGTGGACGAACACAGATCTGATGCAGAAGCCTCTCGTCAAAGATGAAAAATCTCTAACAACGATGATGCGAAGATTCCATAATTGGTACATGAAAACCTGCAGAGAGTCTAGGGGGACGAATACTTTGTATCTGAGAATTAAAGAGGAGCACGACCTCGTTGGAAATGATCTGTTGCCTATTCCACTTGAGGAGTTCTTCGAGGTCTTCAATCAAAAGGCCCTCGATAAATTAACGGTCTTTTGCTACTGTCTGTAAGTACTATTTCTGTCATTAAGTCTTTATATATATATAGCTCAACTCTTTCATTGCATGTATTTATAATTAATTGTCCTCACTATATTATGCAGATTGAAGATCGCCGAGTGCAGAAAACAAGAAATGTATGATATTGGGTTCATTAACACAAATATCATAGATGAATTTTTGGTTACAAGGGACGCCGAAGAGGCCGAGGCCTACTTGCTACAATCGTTGATCAAAATCAAAACAAAGATTTAATACTCTTTCCTTACAACTTCGAGTGAGTGTTACTGTCGTGTGCATTATTCGGTTTGCCTTATTACTCGAGCGAGGTTATAGTAATGTAATTGATGAGTTATGCATGCATGCGCAGCTTCCACTATGTTCTTCTGGAGATTAAGCTTGAGCGGGGACTATTAACCGTCTTAGACTCAAGACGAAAAGATCCCGAAACGTATGCGGACATGACTAAAATGCTCAACAAGTAAGTTCAATCGATCATTATCGCACCATATCGGCAACTTTTTATTCATTTCCTGATATCTCAAGTAATAATAATTATTTTCTTTGTCTTGCAGGGTTTAGAAACAGTTCACAGCAGAAGCTCCGGGACTGCCGAAGAAGCTGCGATATACATACCCGAAAGTAAGTACTACTAGCTAGCTAGTTGCACGCATCTCCCGTTGATTCTATAGCTATACTTTCATCAATGCCATTTATAATGCTTCATTATCAGTTTGATTGACCTCTATTTCTCGTAAAGTGCTTGTGGCAGGAACAAGGGAATAATTACTGTGGATACTACGTTAAAAGTAGTTCATCTACAACACGACTTTGAAAAATAAGCGGGCTACTCTAAAAGACAATATGAAGTGCGTAAGCAATAATATTCACTATTTCATTTTATTACACCATCATTTCTGTTGAGTTTCATTCATATATATGTATTAACCCCCTTCTTCAAATTAGACGTGGCAGATGCAGAATGAACTCCTACCACAAGATCGCATTAAAGCAATTTAAGAAGAATTGGCGGGATTCTTTCTTGACCATGTCATCAATAAAGCCGGAGAATACCATGTGGAAGTTGATTTCAAATGCTAGGGGATTGTAAGAGATGTTACATATTGTATATGTATGTAGCCGATGGCGTCGGATAGATAATCTGAAAACTTGTTGTTCGACCAATCTCTCGGAGAAGGAGAGGTCGATCGATCACTTCTCTCGGTATGCATGACGAACTTCTGTACTTAATGGTTTTCTTCATTTTCTTACTAGCTAGCGTGTCGAGGGCCTCTCTATGTATAGTACGTAGCGTCGACCAAGCACGGACATAAGAGAGGACATTTATATCTATCAATTAGCTAGCTAACACAATATATGGAACACCTAAATTAACCCCCCAAAACCCCCACCCCCTTTAAAAAAAAAAGCAAAAACCCCAGCCCCTGAAATGCTGACGCGTGGATGCCTTTTGGTCTCGGTTGATGCCACCAACCGAGGCCAAAGGCCTTCAAGAACCGGGACAAAAGGCCCTAACTAACCGGGACGAAAGGGGTTTTTCTACTAGTGATATCTATCTAGAGAAATTTGAGCATATCTTGTCTTGGTGGTGTGAAGTGGTTGATGGGTTGCCGCTAGCTCTTAAGCCTTTTGTACTCGACACAAGGAAGGCCTTCCTCTGTGCGTTGGCACCTGTGTTGTGACCATTCATTCAAAGGGAAGAAGAATGACAAGACAAGGAATGGCCAGCTGTGAGTAGTGGAAGCTGTTAGATTCACCCATGAGCTTATTATTTTTAGTTTGTGGTGGTGTTGGATTAGCTTGTTAGTTGTAGGTTCTTCCACTGTATTGGCTGCCTTGGAGAGCATGGACGAATTTTGAAATGAATAGGACATCATCTCTTATTGATTTGGATGTTTCCCACCAACGCGTTATGCTGCCAAAATTTCTAGCCAAAATTCCCACGACTTGTGAATTTTTTGGCCTTGTTTGTAATGTAAATAAAAGCTTTAGGGTCTTCGCTGCAAAATGCTAGGGTCTATTACAAATTTGTTCTATAAATTTGGGGCATGATGTTCGCATGAATGAAATGTATTTGATATTCTAAATGAACATATTTTTCTCTCTAAACATATGGACTGGACAAAGTTCGCAAGTTTGACTTTTGAAAAAAAAATATACACGCCACATTATGAAATGGTTGGAGTATTTCGTTGAACCAGAATGTTATTACACACCACAGATCCTCGTATATATGATATGCTTTAGCAAAACCGTAATAAGATAAGTATATTCTGTTGCATAACCATGTTGCTACACCGCTGCTGTAAACAGTAAAGAAAAGTAGTATATTATACAGTACCTATCCTTATTTAATTCCAGAGATATACTACTACTAGTACACAGTGCACAGGCGCAATCATATAGTGTTGCAGTCTGCTTTCTGGAAAGATATCTGGCGGTTCTCAAGATCGTACAGCACATGCATATCCTGCTGCATATAGCTGCCGATAATGGTCGTTCGGTTCATGGGCGGCTCCAGGGTCGCCGAGTTGATGACCATCATACACGACGTCGACTCCCGGTCCATGGGCGCCCAGATATTCTCCGCTGGGATCGTCAAATCCTCGCCGCCATCTTGGAAATGAAGCACCATCGGCGGCGCAAGCCTGCGGACGTCCGCTCCCGCCACGCACAGCTCCAGCCAGTCCACTGGCGACGCCACCAGGCGACCGCCCAGCTGCCGCGACACCTCTTGAATGAGCTCCTTGTAGGCCACGTCGACGAGGGACATGAACGGGAAGTTGGAGTCGACGATCACGCCCAGCGCCGGAAATGGCATGTTCAGCCAAGCTCTGCCAACCGACATGCCGGACACGAGCAGGTAGTAGAACGAAGAGAAAGGAACGCCGAGATTTCGGCACGGGACGGACGTCACCGGCGTGTCGCCGCTCAGCCCGGCCGACGGGCCGATGAAGAGGGTGCTCGAGCTGACCTTGCCGCCGAAGAACCGGGTGAGGCAGTACGAAAACCGGGTGGCGCCAAGCTGGGTGACGAGCGACAGGTCGCCGTAACCCAGGCCGATGAGGCCCGACGCGCCGTCGAGCGCCATCTGCACGGAGTTGTTCGTCTCCGTGATGCAGCCGAAGGCGATGTTGGCCGTGGTCGTCCCGAAAGTGAACCTCTCTCTGCGCAGCACCCCAGCGATGCCCGCTTCGCCGTAGCTCGCCCGGACAGTACACGTGCCGCCGTGGCCGCCCGCGCACCGCTGCTTCTCGTACGCGTTGTCGTCGGCGCACAGGGAGCTGTTGCAGGGGACGGCTCTGCCGGTGCTCGACAGGGAGAAGTCGTAGTACTCGAGGTTCTGGGCGAAGCAGTTGGGCCTGCACGTCATGCATTGGGTCCACACCAGGACGCTGCTGGTGTCGATGACGCCCTGCACGGCTTGCGGCGGGTCGCCGATGGAAAACTCGGCGATGTAGTCCCCCACCCCCCGAGAGGTGAAGGGCACGGCGACCCCGCTAAGTAACTCAAGGCGCCGCTGGAGGCGCACGCCGGCGCGGCGCAGCCGCTCCGCCGTCGTGATGTTGGCGTCGGCATCGACATGCTTGAGCTGAATGCGAACGCCGGTGCCCGCGGCCAGAGTTGTCGAGGCGCATAAGAGGAGGAGAAAGGTAGACGATATCCTCATTTCGTGCCTATCTTACACATAATAATGTTATTGTGTCTGATATAGGGCTTACAGTAAGCAACCAGCAGCAATCTAGTTTGACAGCAAGAGTAACTCCACCATTCAACAACAATCTGTTTCAACTGTAAATCTGTTTGAACAACAAAATAATGCCATCTTTGTGTGAACTGGGAGTAGTTTGCGTTGGTGGGTTGTGAACTCTCCAAGACCTGAGCTCGTCATCACCATTTCCCCTCTGCGTTGGCAGAGCACAAGATCAGCATTTCTCAAGAAAGAAGTCACTGCCTCTAACTGAACATAAACGGTAAGAGAGCAGTAGCAGAACATCGATGTCAGTGGTGTTGCACTGTTGCTACTGCATCTTCATGAACCGCCGGTAACAGAACATCAATGTCAGTGGTGTTACATTACACCGAATTGTCCCATGATAACAATATGCAAGGAATTGAAGTATTCGTTTGGAGCCGTCTCCCACACGCGTGCATACGTACGTTCTGAGGCTGTATGCCAGCATTCTTCCTAGAAAAAGCTAAGAGCGTCTTACAGGCGGGCTCCTGAAATGCCCCATATGCATGCATCCGCGCCGATGGACTGGTCAGCGAGCGGTTACAAGATCACAACCTAGCAGCCAGGCTTCTCAAACTAGCCCTAGATGTCGGAGCTAACCGGCATCCCTCCATGTCCAGTCCATATCTCGAGCGGCTATGAGAAGGCCCGATCGCGTCTGGACAGGTGCGCCACGTCGGACTGACGGGCGGGACTCACGCGGACACACATCGAAACCGATTGGTCCGGTGAGAACTCCACTACGGTGCGCTGAAGGGGCCAAATCCGACTATTTAAGCCGAAGGGCGAGCCCCAACCCCAGCCACTCTCAGTTCCACCCTTATCTCCCGTCCGCGCTGCCACTCGCATCCGCTCCGAGCTTGTCATCCAGTCCCAACTGTAGACGAGTGGAGGAATGAGAGAATGCACCTTGGATGCTCTCGAGTGTATTACTTAGACTTATATAGCCGGGTTACAGAGGAGCGCCGAGCGCCTTTCCCTTGCCCTTGTTGCGACCGCCACCGCTACCGCGACGGTTGGGGCCTCCACCACGCGGTGCCCCCGCCAGAGTTGGTGTTGTTGGGGGCGCGGGTGGCGTGAAGAGCAACGTCGCTGGACGACTCCGCGGACTTGCGGCTTTCCTCGAGGAGGAGGAAGGCGCGACAACGGAGGAAGGAGGGGAACGGTGTATCGTCAGGATGGGCACGACGTAGCGCATGCGCGGGTGAAGCCCGCGGAACATGTTGAGGACCTGCTCGCAATCACCGACAGGCTCACCAAGGTCAGCGAGGCGATCGGTGCAGTCCTTCAGACCTGTAAAGTAGGAGAGGACCGAGCCAGAGCCTTGCTTGATGCGGCGGAAGTTGGTGGCGAGGAAGAACGCCTGGTGCTCCCTGTTCTCCAGGAAGATGGAGGTGATCGCCGCCCAGAGTTCCGCGGCCATGGCGCTGCGGTAGTGCACAAGTCCAAAGATCTCCGTGCTGATGCGGTTGTAGAGCCAGGAGACGATATGGGCATCATCCTGCAGCCAGAGGGGATCGGCGGGCCGGGGCGCCCCGTTAATGTGGGCGACGACACTGCTCTTCTGGAAGGTGACCTCAAACAGGGTGCGCCACTGAGAGAAGTTGGGCGGCTGCAGAGAAAGGACATACTGGTTGATGTACATGGCAACAAGGTGGGAGGGCGGCGGCGCGAGGTGCAAGTCGGGCGCGCCGGCGCCGGGGATGATGGTGCCGTTGCGTGAAGCCGCTGCAATGGCCGAGGGGGTGAGGAGTGCGTCGCGGCTCGGTGTGGCAGCAGCAGCGCCCGCAAAGGCGCCGTGGAGACCACGGTTGGGAGGAGGAGGGGGTGGTGGAGGAGGGGGTGGTGGAGGAGGCGGCGGCGATGGAGCAACCATGTCGCCGACAGGGTGAGGCAGCTAGCAACGCTGGTGAGACCTAGCGTTTGATACCATGTAAACGAGGGGAGGAATGAGAGAATGCACCTTGGGTGCTCTCGAGTGTATTACTCAGGCTTATATAGCCGGGTTACAGAGGGGCACCGAGCGCAGTTACAAGAGGCGCGAGGTGCGCGAGGTGGAGCTACATCGTGGGCATGCACAAGTACGTGCATGGGTGCTAGGCTAGAGAAGTTACAGTCAACACCAACTGCTCCGAGCTCGCCGTTAGCCATGCTCCACCGCCGGATCATCACCTACGCCATGCTCACTCTGCGGTGTCGGTTGGAGCTCTTCTAATAAACATCAGGCATGGTGTGCCGCTCGCATTGCAGCCGGCTTCCTCTAGACTCTCCAAAGCAAGAGCAGGAGGAGGCGAAGCAGTAGCGCGCCAGAGTAGGAGGCCCCGGACGAGAGATGGAGGAAGACGAGGAGGAGGAAGGCGAGGAGGATCCAGCACCTCCTGCTACCGGATTCGACATGAGCGAGGCGCTGGCCAAGTTCAAGCTGGCCCAAGAGATGGAGGCAGCAAAGCAAGAGGCTTTCCTCGACAACATCCAGTCGGAGATTGAGGTCATGACAAACCGCTGCTACATTTGCCAGGTGGACATGGATCTGGATGAAGCCCTCACGGACTTGGACTCTGGAGAGGATCCAGAGTAGCGGTCCGCGATCAACGACTAGGATGTTGGTCAGACCGGCACTGTCGGCACGAAGGTCGTCCACATCTCCAATGATGAGCAGTGTAGTTTTATCTATGTAACATAATACATAGCTTATTCGTGGTGTATGGTGTAGTATGGATTTAGAGTGTGATATTTGAGGTTTGTGGTTGCGGTGGATGAAAAATGAGGGGTGACCGGCCCTGTTCGCGAACACGTCCGCGGACATATGATGGGTCATTTTTTTGAAGTCCGGTTGTAGATGCTCTAACTGACAAAAAAAACTTTTGATGTTAGGAGTTAAAAGGTACTCCCTTTATAAAAAATATAAGATTGTTTACATTACTAAAGTAGTGATCTAAACACTCTTATATTTCTTTATGTAGAGAGAACACTTCATTTATAAGGGCATCCTAGGCGGGTACCCATTCCACACCATTCGCCCGGATTGTCGGGTCAGGACAATTTTTGCAATCAACGGGGTTCTCCCATTTGGTTTCGACCTGTCCAGAATCCCCTAAGCTAGTCCCAAATTCTGGACTTTTATACCATTAGTACATAGTTTTGGCATATTTTTATACAGCTGAACTACAAAAACATCTTATATTAAGGTACAGAGGTAGTAATATTTTCTAGGGACGAAAAATATAAAAAAATATGTTCACGAAGTTTCAAGTTAGGAGGGTCCGGATGGGCCAGAGGAGCGCATGTACCCAAGGCTCCCACGCATCCCTACCTCGCGTTTCGGGGAAGGTCGCAACGGCCCCAAGTGTGGGCCCCCAGGGCCCTCTTCACTGCATGCATGTCCCGACGCCTTTATATTCTCGCGAAATCGTCAGACGGATTTATTGAGCAAATCTTTTCACCACCACCACCTCACTTTTTGAGGTGACTCAATCTGGAGACCTTTTTCGATACTCTATTGTTGGGAAAATTCGCCGTCGGAGCTATCTTCATCAACCTCACTGGTCCAATGAACATGTGTGAGTAGTCCTCCTTGGACTATGATCCATAGCAGTAGCTATTTGGAATCATCTCTCCCTTGATTCTTAATACAATCGCATAAGCTTCCCTACATGATTGATCCAGATGTAATTCTCGGTGTGTTTGTTGCAGTGTGAAGACTTGTCACGTTATGATCAGATTATATATGGATTTCTTTTGGATTCTTTTGAGTTCTTTGATGCATGATTTATAGACATATATGATCTTTGATCTATTAGTCTTTCACGGGCCATGATTAGATCAATGATCTTCAAGAGGAAGTTATGTATGTTAGATGGATTTAACCTTCTCAGTGACAGAAAGAGGAAAAAACTTGTATTATGTTATTGCCATTCAAAGATAAAAGGTAGTTGACCAGTTGTCTAGGTGATGAACCGGAGGTAAAGAGAATATACTATGTACATTATGTCACTTTGCTTAATACTTAGAAATGAATGCTAGATAGCGGTCTTGGGTTGAGTATTAACTATAGACGTAGTTGGATGACGATCTATGAATACAATAATGTAATGTTTATACGCAGTCATGACATGTATGATCATAACATAAACACTGTAATTTATCAGTACATAACTGTAATTTGTTCACCACACTTATGCTATGTTGTTTGGAGAGATGTCAGCAGGGAAGTTATGGATCCCGGTCCTCTATTCGTCATAATCACAACCACGATCAACTCATTCTCTGTTTCTTTACAAGTGAGCATTTTTTAGATTTTGTAACCAAGCATCAATTTTATCACAAGATATAGTAATTCTTGTAACTGGCAAACCTAGTTAGACCGACAATCTAGTCTAGGTTGCGGACCAAAGAAATTTCTTAGTTGTGTGCATGTATTCATCATTCACTGCTTGCGAGACTCCATAAATTGATATCATGGTTCTCAACTGCGTGAAAACCTACTACAAATCCTTGCACTTTTGGGCCCAGCAGTTTCCTATACAATTACCAGGAAGCAGAAATATTTTGTGGCGCCGTTGTCGGGAGTTCTACTGTTAGGCACATGTCCTACACTCAATTATTTTACTTCCTTCTTACTTACTTTGCTTATTTAGCTTTTATTTGTCGTTAGTTTGTTTTTCTACACTTTGTAAAATTCAAAAACAACAAAAATATTTAAATTCCAGCAAGTAGTAACTTCTAGTTTGCTTTGCTATAATGACTAGTTCATCTCTTACTGGCATGCCCCCTGAGATGGAAGTGTTCAACTTTAAACAAAGGAAAGGTGAGACCTTTAAGGATGTTTGGTATAGGATTTGGGACGCACAAAATATGTCAACTTGTAAGTTTTCCACTATGTGCTCCTTAGGAATTTTTATATCGGTATGTTTACTTGGTGTGGGTACATCCTAGATAACAAAACTAGAGGTAGCTTTGTGGGTAGCCATAGTCCATATGCCTTTAATGCTATAGATGGTTTGGTGGGATCACCCCCTATTAAAAAGATGAATCCTAAATAACTCTTGAACACATAATGAAAAGAATGGACATGCTAGACGATAAAATACTACGTGTTGAGAAACTAGAGCTTCGATAAAAGGCTCCACAATTTATTACTGGTAATGCTTTGAGATGACTGGAAAAGTTAGAAAATGATATCATACTTAAGCTTGATGAGAGGGATCCTTCTGAAAAAGAATAAGAAATTGGAGGTGGCAATAGATATATACTTTGGGATCAAATTTTGCTTGAATTAGAAAAAATGAGTATTCTTCTTAAGGAAACGCACCAAAATTTATTTATGCCCAAAAGCTTACAACAAGAGTTTCTCCAAGCGGGCCCTAAAACATGGCTGGTAGACCCCAAAAATGGAGATTTTTCCTATGTTGAGTGCAGAAACAGTTTCAAGGCCAATAGAGGAACTGGTCCCACACCTCCACAAATCGGACTATCCCACAGGAACTTGTCCGACCTTCCGGCGTCACCGAGCCAACTCCTGCTTGGACTTTGCCTCTCTTTGATTTGTGATGATCCTATTACCTAGTCCAACACAAAAATGAACAAAAAGTAACAAGGGGTGGCCCCTTACGAAGAAAATCTAGGGCTAGCTACAGTAATGCCCACCAGAGAAGGGGCACACGAAATCGTGCGAGGAAGTTTTAGAACCACTACTACTTTTGCATGGGGTACTAACATGGGTATAGAAGGGCGGTTCGGTTATGAAAAATTCAGAGAGAGTGGAGCATGGGGTACTAATATGGGTATAGAAGGGTGGCCCCTTTCCAAGAAAAGCTAGGGTTAGACGTAGCAGGGCTCGCCGGAGAGAGTGGAGCATGAAATTGCGCGAGGAAGTTTTGGTACCACTCCTCATTTTGCATGAGGTCCTAACATTGGTCTACAAGGGTGGTTTTATGAGAAAAAAGTCAATGCATTTTGAAGTGATAAATCCTTCACAAACCGAACCATCCAGCGGGAAGTTCCAGGCCTTCAGTGCGAACCCCTTCCCGTGCTGCCGAGTCGACTCATGCTTGGTCTTGGCCTCTCATTGGGTTTGCAATGATCTTGTGACTTATTCCAACAAAAACAAGAATAAAAGTAACATGGGTGACCCCTTCAATAAAAAGTTAGGGCTAGACGCCGCGGGGCTTGATGGAGAGAGGGGCACATGATATCATGCAGCAAAGTTTTAGAGCTACTCCCACTTGCGCATGGGGTCCTAATAAGGGTATACAGGGGTGGTTTGATGAGGACAAAGTCAGTACACAACTTTGAAGTAACACCTCCTTCACAATCGTACCATCCAGTAGGAAGTTTCAAGGATTCAGTGCAAACCTTCCCCCTTCCGATGCTACCGAGCCTACTCCTGCTTGGAGTTGGCTTCTCTTTGGGTTTGTCATGATTCTATGACCTTCTTAAACATAAACAAGGACTAAAAGTAACATGGAGTTTCCCCTTTCAAATAAATGCTAGGGCTAGACATCGTTGAGCCCACCGGAGAGGGGGCACACAGAATCACACGAGCAAGTGTTTGCTGAGAATCGAAGCGATCAACTATGAATGAAAGGGACATGGGCCATGTTGTTTACCGAGTGCCACTCCATGGGCTCTTTGTGAAAACTATATACGCCATCCTCTCCCAAGTTTTTCTAGAGAGGATCTTCTCAAAGGCTATCCTCTGCCAAGTTCCAATTTTCACCGACTGTGCTGCTCGGCAAATGCGAGGTCGTCTGACAGCCTATGAAAGGGAACTCGGCAAATTAAGCATGCAAATCTTGGGGTTATTGCATCCGTTTCTACTTAAGAGTCTACTTAATAGTGGTTAGGTTTCAGAATGTTAGTTCAATATGGAGTAAGTACAAACATTATCTTCCATACATGCAGATCTAACACAACAAAAACATAGCAACATGTGTTAAGTCCACAACTTAGTACCGCATAGAAAGTTCAGGTGGACGATACACACTAACTTCGAGGTTGCATTCCCCCTCACAGTTTCTTCTTCTTGTCTATGTCTATACGAAGATAGAATATAATAGGACCAAAGAAACATGCGTAAAGAATTTTCCGTCGCTCGAAACTGCATATCAAAAGGAACATAAATACAAATAAGAGAAATTTAATTTTGTGTATATATTCCACCAAAAAAGTAATTACTTTCTCACCGTTCGCTATTTTCAGACACAATTTGGTTTTGTTTCTGTAACTCGAGGAAATAGCTATGTGGTGTCATCTGGCATGGATCCTCCGTAATCTTGGAGCGTGAGCAACAATGCTGTAGACAAATGAAAGTAT
Source organism: Aegilops bicornis (assembly GCA_021605145.1). Lineage (NCBI taxonomy): Eukaryota > Viridiplantae > Streptophyta > Magnoliopsida > Poales > Poaceae > Aegilops > Aegilops bicornis. The sequence continues at coordinate 628,205,873 of CM038674.1, read as the reverse complement.
TAAACTTCCATATTTTTTTTCTTCAAGCTGAAAGTCATTGTATCACAACAACAACAACAACAACAACAACAAGAAAACCCATATATGACTATGCTGAACGACATCACATTAACTATATCAGTAGCTCGACATGGTACATCATTTCTATAGACTAAACTGTTAGCAAATTGAGATATTATAAATAAAAAATCTTAGCATCTACGTAAAAGGAAGAAGCTATATTTGTGCAACAACGTGTAGTTAATTAGATAGATCGCACCGCACATCCCAACAACTACGGGTTAGTTCACCCTAATTCCATGAAACAACGAAACCCTAGGGGAAGAGACGAGGCGGATTAGTTTATTAGGAAAGGACTAGTAAGCGTGCACGTGCAACGCACGTATAATCGTAGAGAGAAATTTCTTGAGTCATCCTAGTTAAGACATAATTATCTCATATCGAACATGCATGCAACAACAACCATACATAATTAACGGAAACACACTAATACAACAGTACCTTAGTCAAACTACAAGTCAGACCAGAGATGTACATATACAACACAACCAACTCCAACCGTACCTAATGACCTACAGAGGTATTCATACAATATAATGGTTTCGAACATGCAGGTTATATCACAAGCTGTATCAAACAATATGATGAGTGCGGTGCAAGGACGGGGGATCCGAAAACAGTTTCCCTTTATTTACAGAATAACAAAATAATCACCAATTGAGAGTGGAAAGCATGGAACATTGGGTTCTATTTTCTCAAAGCAGGTTCTACCAAGGGAACATCAGATTGCACCTAGTTTGCGGTTCTGCATATGTTGCATGTGTCCATGGACTGAAAGCAGAACATGCAAATAAACAAAACTAACAGGAACTTAACATATTATGACATGTAACACCATCACTGCACAGTTGCATGTTAGGTTGCATATACTAACGTTAGGATTGACACAATATATATAACTCAATAAAAATTACAGCCTGTACAGAATGAGTGGTGAGAGAACTAAATCAATAGGTATTCTGCTTGCAAGCAACACAACTGCTGGCAAAGTTATCTTCGGAAAAGAAACACAATCTCCTCCTTTCTGTACAAGTACAATCCGTGAAACCTCTCTCCACATTCCATAAATTTGATCTTCTCACTATTATTATCTACAAGCACACAATCTGCTTTCTTTCTGTATATCTAAAAGGTTCCAAAGTCACAATCTTCTCAATCCTGCAAGAAAGAAAATGTGGGTTCTGAACCTTTCTCTAACAAAGTCAGATTCTACAGTTCACCCAATTAAATTTTATTGCAAGTAGTAAATTTCTTCCTTTTTCTTCTCACCACTAAAGGAGTCTTTTTTTATAGCACAGAGCAAACATGTATGTCTAGAGGTCTAATAATGAACCCTCCTATACATGTTCACAAGTAAAGCAATTAGCTTTGATGGCCTTACTAATTGTACAAAGCTCCAAGAATCCTCCTGTACATGTATTTACATAGGTCTAATAATGGTAAACCACGAATCCTCCTACACATATTCACCAGTAAAGCAATTGGCTTTGATGCTCCAAGAACAATATTCAGTAGAATAGCAGTAGGAGGACATAGTAAATCTCGACAGATAGGAGAGAAACTGTGCAGCTGTGGGACTGAACCAGGGAGCCCCATCCGATCATGAGAAGAGGGGCTTAATTACCTTGCACTGGAACCTCCCAACACCATCGGAGAGCAACCGCGAGCGACCTGGGCACCGGGGGAAGGACACCTCCGGGATTGATCGCCCAAGAAACTGACCAGCGGATCTGAGCAACAATGAGGCCATTGTATTGTGTGGGCGATGCGATCAAACTGGCGGTTTGGCTGGCGTATAAGAGCAACTCTAGTAGACCCCGCATCCTTTCAACCGGCAAAACATGTTTGCAGTTCGCGCAAAAACGCTTTTGCGGGTCGGCGTGGACAGCCACAGTTGCATACCCCGCATAATGGACCCGTAAAAAAGGATATTCCTGGAATATCCTTTTTTCCGGGTCCATCATGCGGGGTCTGCAGCTCCTCCCACTGAATGCGCATCGCCAGAAACCCTGAAATAATTCTAGGAATAAATGCCCCTCTAACCATCTAACCACATGTTGGTTCACCTTTTCCTATTTTTTCAGTCATGTAAGGTCGGTGCTTACATGTCTTGTAACCCTTTTCCTATCTTTTCAGTCATGGAAGGAAGGTGCCTACAGTGACTTCGTAAATTTCAAGATGATATGCCGGCTCAGTCTTTTGAAGGTGCTCATAGGGGTAGGGTGTGCGTGTGTGCGTTCATAGGGGTGAATGTGTGCATGTGTATATAAACGCTTGCGTCTGTACCATGTTAAAAAAAAGATAAGAAAATCTCATGCAAAATACCAGCCTTTGTCCCTCTCCTTCGACACCACCGAAGTGGCCACCAAATGGTAAGAAGACAGATCAGCTCTTCACCTTATTCCTTCCCGAATACGCAAGAAGCGTATCATTCCATTAATAGAAAGAAGGTGAAAAAGGGTTACAAAGCAACGTTTGTCGCTTACACAAGGCTGGTGTGACACACTTTAAGGAGCAGAAGATAAGGGGTGCTCAGCCTGACCCTATGCTAGAAACATACTCCCTCCGTCCAGAAATACTTGTCATTAAAATGAATAAAAGAAAATATATCTACGGAGGGATGATGGTCGCCATTCCTTTAGCACCGGCCTTGACCCAGGACCGTGCCTCGTCTTTAGTGGTTTGGAGGAGCTCCCAACCGAACGGCTGAGCGTTGTCCAAGACGCAGGAGTTGTGAAGCTTCCAAATATGCCAGGCGACGAGGAGGATGATAGAAGCCAGGCCCTTCCTCATGGACGGAGGAGCAGCGCTGGTTGCCTCGTCCCACCATTGGAGGAAGCGGGAGCTCAAATGCGGCCCGTCAACAGGAGCTCCGATACTAGCTTATTCCTGATGTGTTGTTTCTGTGCTAGCCCATTTTAGAGCGTTTGTTCGATCGCACACTGCCTCCATCGCTTCGCTCGGTCGCTATATGATTTTCTTCTGTTTTGACCATTTTTTCTTTGATTTTCTTTGTTCTTTTTGTCCTTTTGATTTATATTTTATATATTTTTTAAAATTTTATGAACATATTTTTTGAAACATGTTAATATTTTTTGATAATATCAGCTACATCTTTCTGAATGACACGAAACATTTTTTAATTATAAAAACATTTTTCTACATTGTATAATTTATTTATATTAAAAAAATCATATACATTTTTTCATATTGTGTGAACCTTTCGTGAATGTCACAAACATTTTTCTCAAATGCTATTAATATTTTAAAAAACGCACGGACATTTTCTTAACAATGCACAAACATTTCTTCAAAACTTAAATATTTTTTCATCAAATATATGTATTTACAATATTTTTAAAATAAAAAGGAAAAAAGATAGTAAAAACAAAACGTAGTGAAGAAAATAATAAACCTGCTACCTGGCCGGCATACTACGGCGTTCCTTCATTCGGCGATACCATTCCTCTCGCAATAAGCGACGTATAGCCGCGCCAATGAAGGCTCTTGCCTGACAAATCCTAGTGACGCCCGCAGGCTTCAACTAGGCGAGGCCACGCTCACAGCGAAGTGAGGTGGTCCGACCTTTGTTCGCGTGCGGTCTCTATTTCAATTCCCCCCTTTTTTCATTTTTTTTCTTTTAGTTTTTATACTCCCGATTTGGAGTAGTTATCATCCTGCTTTGGTTGTTCTTCTGATTTTTTTTCTATAATTTTCACGTTTTATTTTCTATATTTTTTGTACTATAGGCAATCTCCAAGTATACAGTGAATATTTTTCAAATACACACTGACGTTTTATTAATATATGGTGAATTTTTCTCCAAATAAATAGTAAACTTTTTTTATATCCTGTGAACATTTTTCAATGTATGAAGTTCCTTTTTCAAATACACCCTGAATTATTTTAGATACGGTGAATGTTTATCCATTATGCAATGACCTTTTTATTAAATTATATAGATTTTTTAAAAAATAAACAGTGAACATTTTCGGAAATTACTGATATTTCTAAAAATAATTTTATTGTATTTAAATCCCCTTAAAAATCAATGGTTGGTTTGCTTAAAAAAAAGCAGACTACAAAACCGAAGAGAAAAAAGCTAAGTAAACCTGTATAAACTGAATGTGCTAGAGTGGGCCGGTCCATTAGCAACTTTTCTATTTCGTTGGTAACATATTCTGGAATTAAGCAAAGCAAATCTCAGGCGTCAGATCTTTTCTACTACCTCCATCTCAAAATAAGTGTTTCAATTTTGTAAAACTTTAGTACAAAGTTGCACTAAAGTTAAGACATTTATTTTGGGACAGAAAGAGTATTTCGTAGGGTTCAATGGCCCTAGTCTTTTGTTCTCACGTTCGATTTGTTCCATCCGGTCTTATTGCAGGACCCTAATCGACTCCTATAGGCATCCTCATCTCGCCTGCAGCGGGACCGAGTGTAGTGTCGCCTCAAGGGACGTTCTAAATGGGATGGCCCGGTAAAAAGTTATGATGTTGCTTCATTACTTATTTGTTGATTTGTTCGTTGTTTTCCTTTGCTACTTTTATTTATATTTAGCATGTAAAAACAAGTTCATCGTACAGTGAAATATTTTTACACAATGGAAAGAAAAAGAATCCACACGACTTCTAAAATAATTAGTAGAATTTTCGAAAAAAGTTTATCACATTTTCAAAAATATTCAAGCAGCTCAAAATATGTCCATCACATTTTTACAAAGAGTTATACAATGTAAAATGTTGGTGAAAAATAATACGATTTTCAAAAAACTGTTCACACATTTTAGAAATATGTTTTTCACATTTTTGAAAATAATAGTGTAAAGAAAGGTTCACGCTATATAAGAAAAAAGGTCAAACCAATCAATTAAAATGTTCAACTTATATTTGAAAAAGTTTAACATTAAAATTGTTGTCGGTGTATAGGAAAAATGTACAACATATATTGCAAATTTTGACATGTATTTGGAAAAAATGCAGAAAACCATGAAACCCAATTAAAAACACATAGTAATAGAAGAAAGAAAGAAAAATACATGGAAAGTTCTAGCACCAGTCCGAACAGGGCCGTAAAACTTACTAAAAAAATGCTCAAGGAAGTTACAATGTTGAGCCCACCCGTTTAGTCGCAATGCAATTTTGCACCAGAAAGAGAAACCCATATTCTTTATAAGTCAACCTGCCAATCCAGGGATAACCTAGAACAGGAAAGCATTGTTATTTTAACATAATTCCCGCCTGTACACACGCCATGTCAAGACAATGTGATGGGACGCGCCGACCGGTTGCCCACTTCGCTACACCATACGTTTCTTAAATAAGATCATCCTGCCCCTTTTTCTGAAGACGTATGGGCTAATCGCGGCTGTCCTTGTGTTTACGGGGCTTGTACTGTAGCAGAAGTATATTAAGAATATATCTTAAACATAGATAACGAAGTCTCTTTAGCAACTATAATCTTGTAACGACGTGTAGTTAGACCACATCTGCCAAATTTTTTGCGTAGTTAGACCACATCTGCCAATTTTTTTGGTCCCACTGGTGTCTATGTCCATTCCCGTTGTGCGCATCTTAGTTATACATATAGAACAGGTGTCACTCATTATATTTTGTACTCCTATTACTATATCCACTTGATGATATATTATGAGTTAATAAGAACTTCATTTATGAAAAAAACACTCACACACACGAAGAACTGAACGTTAGTATCGCATATGCAGCTAACTTCAGAAAAGATGGCGATGCCATTTATCGTGGTTGCACTGGCGTTTGCCTCCTTGACGACCCTCGCAGCTGCGTCTTGCGTCCGTGTGCTTGGGGTGACCGCGCCTGTCGGGACCGCAGGTGTGTGTGCCGCCAACACACCGCAATTGGTTCATGGCATTATCATCGGCAGCAACGACGCAGTCCACGGCTTGCCAGCCCCGCTGCTTCTGCCAAGATGTCCCCTACTACGACAGCTCGTCGTCGCGCACCGCCCATGGCGTGCCAGGCAACAAGACGACTCTGTGCGCCGCCGCCCAGCATGTCGGTCCGTGCACCGGGCATATCACATGCGCCATTAGTGCCAGCTACAACACCTTAGAGACGGGCAAGTTGCTGAATATCTTGGCGTTGAGGTGTTCATGCTGGGTTCACACACGGTGGTTGTGGTGTTCAGGTGTATCAAAGGGTCGTCAAGTGACCTGGCTCGGGAGCTTCACTCGTCTCATCACGCTTACATGATGCCTATTTGGTTCTCTCCACTATCTCACTTCACTGATCATGCCAGATAAACCATGTGTCTCATAGCCCATGGAGAAATACAAAGCTGATAGCATGGTTTCACACTTTCACTTGACAAACTACGTGTATATATAGAGAGGTTGAGATGCCATATGTCACAGATAGAGTTTTGTGTGAGCAAGCTGAAGACATGGAAACCAAAATGATATGAATGGCGGCACGCAATATGAAGACAGTGTTGTATGACTTTGTAAGGTCTTGTAAGAATAATTAATAAAATGGCCGTATGCATCGCCTAGATGCAGAGGCCGGGGGTCATCCTCCTTTTCTAAAAAAAATCAGAGGGTCATATGCATGATATGGTGCTCAAGGTGCATGCCCATGCCCTTTGTCTTCTCCTCCCATAACGTCGGGATGAGCACACATGAGTACATGACCACACTATTCACATTTTCCTTTTTTTTGTTTATTTATGTTTATTTCTAATTAGGATTCAAAAGTTTTAGAAAAAACACACAGATGCTTTTTGAACATTCATACATTTTTGAAACGAACTTCGCTTTGGTACGCACCCCCTTAGAACAGCTTATGGATTTCAATGTAAATTAAAGGTGGAGATTATAAGTTACCCCTTTCAATGAAAAAGGGTAAGAGAGTCTTTTGCAGCCAAATCAGTTTATCAATACATTTGATCAGCATGCTAATATGGCAATCACATTTTAAAGTAATTTTAAGTTTCATTTAAACTTTTAAAGGAGGGGGGGGGGGGGGGGGGATACCCAAGGACGTAGGAAAACACGAAACAAACATTTATATTTGTCTTTTGAAAGATGAGAGCATGTTTTCACAAAAAAAAGATGAGAGCATTTAATTAAGTGGCGGGAGCACATGATATGCACTCCCGTTCACTACCCATCCAAGGAGTTTATTCTCTATTTTAAATGTTTGGGAATACAAACCCCTGTCTGCGGGGGAAATCTTTTCCCGTTTTAAAGGTGCACTTTAACCTATGCATGTGCAATGTGGTAGTCATGCATAGAATCTTTCTTTAGAAATCAAATTTGGGACTTCTTTATTCACTTATGCCCACCACGCAAACTAAAACTTTGCCACCCAACCCCACATAGATCACATCTCTAAACTTGGCTCGCCAAGCAGGTGATGGCAATGGGGCCTTTTACCATGTGATTGCTATCGCTCCACACGATCAATGAAACAAATGTACATGTCGGTGTCACTTACAAAGATTTGATGCTTGAAGTTGGCCCTGTACTCCTTTATCGCACAAAACTGCAGCCTCTTTGGTCTCAGGGCCACACGCACGTGGTCCGGGTTGATGGTGCTGACCGCCGTTGTTGCCAACGTTGCACACGATGCCGCACTGTGTCTGCGTGACGACCACGAGTTTGTCTAAGGTGAAGGCCGCCGATGGAGGCACGAACAACACAGACTAGCCGAAACAGAATGAAGTAATGAAAGGGAGAAAGTCGAACGGCTATGGGTTTTATCACCATGTTGGTTTTCTAAGCCTATTGTTATATTTCATTTTATGGAACTTTATCAACTATGAAAACTATTCAAAATTACCTTTTTTGTTTCTTTTATTCTGCCAAAGTAAACATAATGGCCGCTTAACTTATTCGTGCACATGGATTGTGAAAGAAAAAAAATCTACACATATGATAAAATATAGAGAAAAGTATACTTTTCACCCCTCAATTCTTGGCGGAGTCTAGATTTGGTCCCTCAACTTCAAAACCGGACAACTTGCACCCTTAACTTTCGAAACCGGACAAGATTCATCCTGGTCACGCTTTTGACCGGTTTTGGTGCTGTCCCACCCGGTTTTGACTGCACCAACTCAAATTAGCATATTTTTCCCAAGTCCGCGTAATGTTTTCAAAGTCGGGTATTTTTTCAAATACGTGAACTTTTTAAAATATGTGTACTTTTTCAAATCTTTACTTTTTCCAAGTTCGCATAAGTATTCAAATCTGCGTACTTTTTTTAAATTTCATGTAGTTTTTTCAAACTCATGTACTTTTTTAAATTGACGTACTTTTTCATATTCGCGTACATTTTTTTGGAAAGGATTCATGAATTTGAAAATTTTATGCGAACTCGAAAAAAGTACGTGGATTTGTTTTTTTTTGTACGCAAAAATAAGCAGATTTGAAAAAAAATATGCAAATGTTTAAAAAACCATGGATTTAAAAAAGTACGCAAATTACAAAATTGTTCACTGATTTGAAAAAAGTATGTTTACTTTTTGAAAAAAATATGCGATCTTGGAAAAACTACGCGGATTTGAAAAGTGTATGTGAATTTCAAAAAGTTCACGGATATAAAAAATTTACACGAATTTGAGTATGCGCTGGTCAAAACTGGGGTGAGTCGGCACCAAAACCGGTCAAAACCGAGACCAGGGACGAATTTTATCTGGTTTCGGTAGTTGGGGATGCAAGTTGTCCGGTTTTAGAGTTGAGGGACTAAATTTAGACTTCACCAAGAGTTGAGGGACGAAAAGTATACTTTTCTCTAAAACATATGATTCCAGAGTTGAGTGATGCATCTCTAGCATTGGAGTTTATGGTGGTTTACGAAGGCATGTATCTCATCGACCTGAACAACACATACTTTTACACGTCATAAGAATTCACAATGCTTTGCAAAGACTTAATAATATGTAGTGATGTAGCTTATCCAGGATGACAACAAGGCTGAATAAACAGTTTTCCGTTATGCATGACCTGAAGAGCAGAAGGAACATTAGACTTCGAAAGCATATTTTTTTCCCGTTACATATGCAGAGTATTAACATTCAAATTAGTGTATTACCACAGTTAAAATGTCTCAACGGCTCTACATAATATGTGATCATCTTTTGATCTCGTGACTCGATGGCTAGGGCTAACTCGTCCCGTCAAGCTCCATCGACGTGCCCCGTGGATCCGTCTCCCTAAGAAATGCCAGTGGCAGGGAGGGTATCCCGGTGCCTTGGCTCCGACTAGAAGTTTAAGTGTTGGGTTTTTCCTCAGAAGGGCGACACTGGCGGATGGTGGTGCTTCATCTTAGAGTTGTTTTTCCGGGTTTCGATCCTCCTTAAGTATGTGTTGGAAATATGAGCAATTTACGGAATGATTTTATTAACAGAAATACTAGATAAAGTATGACTAGTATAGCAGTGATAAAACAAGTCATGCGATTTGACAAAGAGAAGGTAAACAACATCTTCATATATGAACCGTAACTAAACATATCTTGAGCAGACAGTATAACAAGTTGCATATATGAAATAGAATCTAACATATGTAGGGCAAATAGTAGAGCAAGGAACTGTAGCAGAACCTCCAATAGAAAGAGGAGAAACACGTACGTGACAGCAGTAGGAGCAGAGGCACTGGACTTGGGGTCGGTGTCCTCCATGTCGTCGAGGAGGTTGTCGACGTCGGGGAAGTAGTCGTCGTCGGGGAAGTAGTCGTCGGAGTCCGGGGCGTCCGTGTGAAGAAGTCGATGGTCGCGCAGAGCGCTCCCCAAAAACTTTATCACCCTTCTCCCGTACAGGACTCAAAAGGTTCGGTTTCGGAGGCCTACTGTCCCGGCTCGCGGTGCACGCCGCAAGCCGGGATGAGGACAGCGACCTCCGTTTTATAGGCGCAAGAGAAGGAGGCGAGAGGGCAGCGACGGGAGGCGAAACGAAGAGACGGAGATGAAGCGAACAGCCAGCAGCCGAAGAGCTGCACCGTTCGTATTCGAACTCCACTTTCGCAAAAAAGATGTAGACATCGGCTCGGCTCATTCCCGCAACCCGCGGCGCGGCGTGGCGTGGCGTGGCGGACGGCGGAGCAAGAGCGCGCGTGGATGTTCCTCTTGTTCTCATGCTCATACAAGTGGGGAAAGAACCTCCCTTATAAGGAGGTCCAATTCCCACTCAACTAGCAATGTGGGACTAAACTTTAGTAGTATCCCTTGCCTTGCACAAATGGGCTAAGTGGGCCTCTAGGATTTATTAGGAATTTCTGAAATAGTTATTGGGCTGCCCCAATATAGACTAAATTCCAGCAATCCCCACCAGATCCCGAGGCACACAAAAATTTGCCTTTGATTCCAAAACACTGCTTTTATATACGATGCTGCGGTGGACTGTTAAGTTGAACTTCCATCTAGAACTCTATGCTACACTAGTAAGCAACTTGAACAGTGGATCGGGCCTTGAACTGCAAGTTTTACGAATCTAGCTTCACATAAAGCCTTGACCGATACGTGGCTACCGTGGGTCTTCCCTTGGTGGAGCTTATGCGTCATACTCCGTGACCTTTCATAAGTTTACTAGAGAGAACCCTACTCTCATAGATTGCGACGTTTGACAATCAGACTCATATAGGTGTGTTCTTCAAAAGATGTTCTGCAGGATAACATCTCTGCTTAAATAAGTCACTTAGAACACATTAAGATATACATCAACCTGCCATGCAGATTAGGAGAGTATTGCATCTTCATGGAGTGGTATTGTGAGTAGTATGGATACTCTCCTCTCAGTTGACCAACAACTTGTCTTCCACATCTAATTCACGGGATCTCCGATCACAAAGAATAGGTTACCACTATGAACAACTCATATTGTAGGTCTCATACCCATCTCCCTCGATGCATTATCTATCACATTACGCGATAGACCCTTAGTAAAAGGATCTGCCAGATTTTTAGACGTTTGGATATAATCCAACGCAATAACTCTGGAGTTTTTCATTTTCCTGATAGACTTTAACCTTCTCTGAACGTGTCTTGGTGACTTCATGTTATCCTTTGAGCTGCTCACTTTCGTGATCACAGTTTGATTGTCGCGGTTCATAAGGACACCCGGTAGAGGTTTCTCAACAACCGACAAGTCATTCAAGAGCCGGTGAAGCCAATCTGCTTCAACCGTAGCTGTATCTAGTGCTGCGAGTTCTGCTTTCATTGTTGACCTCGTTAAGATGGTCTGCTTGCAAGACTTCCAAGAAACAGCGCCACCTCCATGAGTGAATACATATCCGCTCATGGCCTTTATCTCATCAAAGATCTCGAGATCCGATTTGAGTCAATATACCCTTCAAGCACCTTTGGGTGCCGGTGTAGTGAATTCCATAATTTGAAGTGCCTTTCAAATAACGCAAAACTCTCTCTAGAGCTTTCCAATGCACATCTCCTGGTTTTGAGACAAACCGACTCGGTTTGCTAACAGCAAAAGAGATGTCGAGTCTTGTAGCAATCGCTAAGTACATAAGCGAGCCAATAATCGAGAATACTTCAATTGATCTATAGCAATTCTTCGATTCTTTCAAGCAAAGACGCTAGCATCATATGGTGTTGGAGAGGGCTTGCAGTCACTATAGCCAAAGCGACTCAAGATCTTTTCCGCATAGTGAGATTGAAGCAATGTAATCCCACCATCATCATCTCTCAACAACTTGATGTTCAGAATGACATCAGCCACTCCTAAATCCTTCATTTCAAAACAACGAGATAGAAAATCCTTAATAACATTCAGATTTGTTCCGAAAATCAATATGTCATCAACATACAAGCAAAGCATAACTCCCTCGCCCCCACCATGGCGATAGTACACACATTTGTCAGCTTCGTTCACAACGAAGCCTGCAGCTGTTAAAGTTCTTTCGAATTTCTCATGCCCTTTGTTTGGGTGCTTGCTTGAGTCCATACAAAGACTTCAGCAATTTGCACACTTTCCTTCCCGACCATCTATTACAAACCCATCTGGTTGTTCCATATAAATTTCCTCATCCAACTCTCCATTTAGGAAAGCAGTCTTAACATCCATCCGATGAACGAGAAGACCATGTGAGGCAGCTAGTGAAAGTAGAACTTCGAATAGTGGTCGGTCGAGCCACGGTGAGTAAGTATCAAAGAAGTCTTCACCTTCCTTTTGGGTATAACCCTTAGCCACGAGCCGAGCCTTGTACTTTTCGATAGTACCATCAGGCCTAAGCTTCTTCTTGAATACCCATTTGCATCCTATAGGTTTGCACCCATAAGGACGATCGATTATCTCCCAAGTTTCATTCGCCAAGATGGAATCCATCTCGCCACTGAACTACTTCCTTCCAAGAGTCGGCATCTTCGGATGCACAGGCCTCTGAAATAGAACTGGGAGTGTCATATATGAGATACAGAAGAAAATCATCACCAAAGGACTTTGCATTCCTCTGTCTCTTGCTCCTAGTAGGAACTTCATTGTTCTCCTCCACAGAACTTCCAAAGTGTTCCATCGAAATGCCAGGTTCGGTAATTGTAACTGGTTCCTGATTCGATGAACTAGGCATCTCCTGATTAGATGAGGTAGCCATATCCTTCATGGGAAAGATATCTTCAAAGAAAGTCGCATCATTCGATTCCATGATCGTACCAACATGCATGTCAGGTACCTCAGATTTTACAACCAAGAATCTATAGCCAATGATATGAAAAGCATATCCAGGAAAACACAATCCACAGTCTTTGGTCCAAGCTTCCGCTTCTTTGGAATTGGAACATTGACTTTCGCCAAACAACCCCATGTTCGCAGATAAGAGAGTTTTAACCTTTTCTTCTCCCATTCCTCGAATGGAGTTATCTCTTTGTTCTTTGTGGGGACTCGATTTAGGACATGACATGCTGTCAATATCGCCTCCCCCCACCATGCCTTGGAGAGACCCGATGTGTCTAACATGGCGTTAACAAATTAGTTAGAGTACGGTTCTTTCTTTCGGCCACCCCATTTGACTGAGGTGAGTAGGGAGGCGTCCTCTCATGGATTATACCATGTTCCGCACAAAAAGCATCAAATTCATTGGAAAAATACTCTCCACCACGGTCGGACCTAAGCCTCTTGATTTTTCGATCAAGTTGTTTTTCCACTTCAGCTTTATAGATCTTGAAGAAGTTCAAAGCCTCATCCTTAGATTTCAGAAGATACACACGGCAGTATCTAGTGGAGTCGTCAATTAACGTCATGAAATATTTCTTTCCACCTTTTGTCAAAACACCATTCATTTCACATAGATCTGAATGTATTAGTTCTAGTGGTGCAAGATTTCTCGTCTCCGCAGTCATGTGAGACTTACGAGGTTGCTTAGCTTGCACACACACTTGACACTTAGATCCCTTGACAGTAGTGAAACTAGGGATTAAGTTCAACTTCGCTAGTCGCGACATGCAACCAAAGTTAACATGACAAAGACGTGAATGCCACACATTTGATTCACTATTGTTGCAAATATGATTAACGACTTTATTGCAAACGTCTGATAAGGATAAACGAAACAGGCCTCCTGACTCATAGCCTTTACCAAGAAAGGTTCCATACTTGGAGATTACAAACTTATTCGACTCAAAGACAAGCTTGTAGCCATCTCTACACAGAAGAGATCCGCTAACAAGATTTTTATTGACGGAGGGGACATAATGCACGTTCTTGACCATACGATCTTCCCGAAGTAAACTTGGATCGACCGTGCCAACACCACGAGCGAAGCACTTGAACCGTTGCCCATCAGCACGGTTGAAGTCCCTATGATCCGATAAAGGCGAAAACATGGAAATATCACCGCATACATGCACATTAGCACCGTGTCAATCAACCAATCAGAGAATGACATACTGAAAGAATAGTGGGGAATATACCATACCCAGCATCCTTCATGTCAGTATCTCCAATGACAACATTAGCGGTCTTGCCGCCTTTCCCAGGATGACGCTTGTCATAGCGATTAGGACAACTAGGAGCCCAATGATCAGGATCTCCACACACATGACAAGCACCTTTCTTCTTGTCACTCTTCTTCTTGAAGTTCGTGTGTTGTACAGCCTTGTTCTTCCCATCAAAATTTGCTTTACCATCAAGCTTGCCCTTGTTCTTGAACTTGTGGGACTGGAAGTTTTTCTTACGCACCAGTTGACACTAGATCCTCCCTCAATACCTCGAGCACGTGTGTCCTTTGCTCTCGCCTTTTCTTCCACATCAAGAGTACCAATGAGATCCGGAACGGAAAACTCCTGTCTCTTATGCTTGATGGTAGCAAAGTTCCTCCATGAAGGAGGAAGCTTAGTGATGATACCTCCGGCAACAAACTTGTCCGGTAGCATGCAATTGAAGTGCTCAAGTTCTTTAGCAAATGACTGTATCTCATGAGCCTGCTCAACCACGGAGCGCTCTTCAGTCATCCTGTAATCATAGAATTGCTCCAGGATGTACAACTCAGTGCCGGCATCCGAGACCCCAAACTTGACCTCAAGTGCGTCCCACATATCTTTTCCATTGTCAATTGACGCATAAGCATCAACTATGTTCTCACCAAGAACACTCAAGAGAGCAGCCTTAAATAGAGTATCCATTTTCTGAAAAGCTTGTGCCTGTTGGGCATCTTGCTCTCCTTCAGGTTTTCCAAGAGTGGCGTCATAACATCTCATGGTCGGAAACCATAAGACTGCTCTCACGTGCCACCTCTTATAGTGGATACCCTCAAACATAGGAGGTCTCATGGAAGCAACAAAACCACTCGGGGTAAATTGCGTATAATAAGGTTTTTGGATTGTTGGAAATATGAGCAATTTACGGATTGATTTTATTAACAGAAATACTAGATAAAGCATGACTAGTATAGGAGTGATAAAACAAGTCATGCGATTTGACAAAGAGAAGGTAAACAACATCTTCATATATGAACCGTAACTAAACATATCTTGAGCGAACAGTATAGCAAGTTGCATATATGAAATAGAGTCTAACATATATAGGGCAAATACTAGAGCAAGGAACTGTAGCAGAACCTCCAATAGAAAGAGGAGAAACACGTACATGACAGCAGTAGTAGCAGAGGCACTGGACTTGGGGTCGGTGTCCTCCATGTCGTCGAGGAGGTTGTCGACGTCGGGGAAGTAGTCGTCGTCGGGGAAGTAGTCATCGGAGTCCGGGGCGTCCGTGACGAAGAAGTCAGTAGTCGCTATGAGAGCTCCCCAAAACCTTATCACCCTTCTCCCGTCAGGACTCAAAAGGTGCGGTTTGAGGCCCTCTTGTCCCGACTCACGGTGCACGCCGCAAGCCAGGATGAGGAAGACAGCAGCAGCTCAGAGATTGGAACCGGTGGCGAGAGGAAGGAGAAGTTCTGGTGCGTCTCTCTGGGAGGAGCGACCTCCGTTTTATAGGCGCAAGAGAAGGAGGCGAGAGGGCAGCGATGGGAGGCGAAACAAAGAGACGGAGATGAAGCGAACAGCCAGCAGCCGAAGAGCTGCACCGTTCGCATTCGAACTCCACTTTCGCAAAAAATCTTTTCAGCTTCCGTGTGACCTTTCGTATACCCGTAGTGCGTGGCAAAAATGTAGACATCGGCTCGGCTCATTCCCGCAACCCGCAACCCGCGGCGCGGCGCGTCGTGACGAGGCGAGGCGTGGCGTGGCGGGCTGCGGAGGAGGAGCGTGCGTGGATGTCCCTCTTGTTCTCATGCTCATACAAGTGGGGAAAGAACCTCCCTTATAAGGAGGTCCAATTCCCACTCAACTAGCAATGTGGGACTAAACTTTAGTAGTATCCCTTGCCTTGCACAAATGGGCTAAGTGGGCCTCTAGGATTTATTAGGAATTTCTGAAATAGTTATTGGGCTGCCCCAATATAGACTAAATTCCAGCAGTATGTCCGTCGGGATGGAGTCGACTGAGTTCAAGCGTAAATTCCCGCCATCTCCTTCAGGAGGCGAGGTAAGGGTTTCTCACCATGTGTGCAACCCAATGAGATTTGGTGTCAAGACAGATCAAATCAAGGATTCAAAGGTGACACTTGCAGCTCTTGTGCATTGGTTTTTAGGGCACGAGCATGAAGAGTTCCCAGCTGTCATCAATAAGGTTAGGCCGGCTCCGGTAAAATAGTGGCGACCGTGGCGTCTCAATGACTCATTTTGAATGTGACAGTGGTCGTTCAGTGGTCCAAGGACCTCGACGTACTTTATTTTATTTGAGGTGCTTTATACTTGTTATGAACCTTTATAATAAATCCGGGTCCTTTTTTATGGAAAAAAATACCCTACATAATTCACCGCACAGTAAGTTCACAATTCTCAACTCTACATAATTAACATAGTTGTGTTTCCGAGTAATACATGACACTATAACAAAGTACTAACCGAAAGTAATGGCACAAAGTCCACATCGTGATACTACACACTAGTTAACTAATTAGATATTTCATTGCTCCTGTGATGATTTTCCTTTCTTCTTATCTGGATCAAATACCAGAAAGGTTTCGGCTGCTGAAACTAAGAAACATGATATTAGATTTTGCCATTGCTCTTGCTGCTCGATCTTGTAGGTTAAAAGGAACACAACTTTCAATGATAGAAAGTGCCAAAACAACGGAGTAAAAACGATCGAAAGGTGTCAATAACAGAGAATTATGTATGATAAATGAATACTTGCTTACGTTTTTTATGTTGTAGTAAACTTAGAGTTCCTTCCTGTACCTTACACAAGTTCACGCCAAACTCCTCAAGTGCCATCTAGAGGTGGGCCTTTGGGGATAGGTTGTGCTTTGAGCAAGAAAGTTGTAGACGTGTGGTGAATGGATGTAGCGAAGGTTAATATGGATGTGTCTGTTATCCATCATCGAACCAGAAGACGACGTCTAGCTATAGCTACATGTGTAGTCAGATATTTTTGTTTAAACTTTCACATATTATCTTATAAATTAAGTGTGGTGGGTACTTCCGTTATTGAAATTGTGTGAACATCATCACACACGACTTCTTAGATATAATTATGTATGATTCTAAACATATTCCATACCATGTGTCAATTGTAAATCACACACGACACATCCAAAAGTTATGTGTGGGATGATTTACATATCACAAATGATTTTATAAGTACAACTTTGTGCTATGTAGCACACATGATTCATTTAAATGAAACGTGTGTGATAGTTCAGTTCATCGCACACACTTCTTCAAGTAGAACTGTGTGCATGGAATGGCACACAATTCCCCCCTCCCCCAATCGTCCGATATGTGTTGGCTATCACACCACGTTTCATTTTCAGGCACATGGTTTTATTTTATAACGTATGTGATGCTTTCATCGCACATAATTTGGCGCTAACGTGTGTGATAGGTGGGGCTTAAAAGTACAAATCCACATTAGTGTGTGATGGTGATGGGGAGGGTGCCAAGGCGGCGCCTGGCCGGCGCAGCGGCGGGTGGCGTCGCAAGATTGGGGAAAGGAGGAGATGTGGCGAATGGAGGTCTGTATCAAGCTCCCAGGACGCAGCCATGGTAGCAATTGGTCGGGCCTTGCTAGGCTAGAGCGAGCTGACAAGGGTCAGCGGAAGGAATGGAACAAAGCAGTGCATAGTGCATTTTGGTGAAATCTGGCGGCAGTGGTGTGACGGAAACTACAGTGGTGGGACGAGGTACCCGACGGTAGAAGGCAGGAATTGGGTGTGAAACTTCTCCGACACCAAAAAATTGGAGGAATAGAGTGAATAGGTGAGTCTTTAGGAGATTCCAACCACTGGAAGAGATGGCCAGTCATTGTAACTCAACTCATGTTGGAACCCAAACAACTTCACAACAGCAACATAGCCATATCATTTCTTCATAGAAACACGAGTAGAGGGTGCAGATTCACAAGTACGAGCCCAAGTGCTGTCAGGAGTAGAAGCAATCTTATAATTATAGCTAAATTGTTCTCCAGAAATCCATGGATTCTTGGGGATATCAGGAATGTAAGCATGGTTATTAATAACCAGTCTATGATCAGTAGGTGTAAGCAGAGTAATAGACAGTAGATTGTGCTCTCTTGCCATAGTATCAATCAATAACTCATTATGCTTAAAAATTGCCTGACTAGGCTCCATCTGATGATCACTTTACCCTAGAGAAGGACAAAAACATTGAGTTTGACCCACATTAACTGATCCAGAGAATGTCATTTGCCTTCCACCCACATTTTTAGAAGATTCTGCCGGGTTTTAACTGCCAACATCAGTTGTGGCCCCTTTTCCTAAAGAGGAATCATTAATTCTATGAGAAGTATCAGACCTGTCCATTTGAGCAAGGACCAAAACCACATATTCCACTTCATAGAAGAATAAAAATCATCACCCAGAACCCATTTAGCTACATAAAGAACTTTTGTAGCATCCTTACAACCCAATGAAATTCTAGCACACTCAACCTTATGCACAGTAGCATAGTCTATTTCCATAGTTACTCCTACCAAAGAGCCAAGCTACTATAACATCACATCTTTTTTCAGCAAGTATGTTTCTAACTCTTACCCAAGCCTTATTAAGAGGTCATTCGCTCCCACATTAGGAGACCAAGAAGAAAGGCGCATCACCATTCCTTAGGATTTGGAAAGCGCATAGAAAATTCCATATGTTGTCCATAATAAAGCACACATTCTACTTCCTTAGGATTTGGAAAGTGCATAGAAATTTGATTGGGGCTAATGCATCTAGCAGTACAACTCCATCTAGGGGCAAAGAAATTATTAAAATATTTTTCTATCTCTTTAACAGTAGCAACACCTTTAATAACAGTAATCAAAACATAGCTAGAATTTTTCTTTCGCATGTTTACCAGCACACACATCAGGAATGTATACGAAACCCAAGCTAGGAGACTGAATAGCGCAAACAGACGCTACACACTCCCAAGGAAGCATAGCTTGAAAAATCTATCTAATGTGACCAAGGTTCTTACATCTATCACATGAGATGGTAGGGCAGCTAGCGGTGAAATGATCTTTACGGTTCGAGTTCAGGTAGGACGAGTAGTTGAGTTGATATTACCCCGGCCTCCAGATATTGGCGCTTCGGGGTTGCGATTCGCCGCCACCTTTGTCCCCCATTGGTGCTATCACGCCTTCCCATCCGTCTTCACGACATGGAGGAACCGCCCGAGCCGCTAGAGCTTGGCATGTTGTCGGATCCTTCCGGTGGATCTCGCTTCCAGACCATGTTGGGGTCGTGTGGGGAACCACGACCACGGTCCGAGTTGCCCCTATGAAAGTTGTCGTGCCCCCCACAGGTGTGTTGCCTGCCTATGGAACCGCCCCACTCCCGCCTTGTCCACCATCTAAGCAGGCACACGAGGAGAGCTGAGAAGTGTAGACACAATAAGCTAACCGAAGGATCGATAATCACCAGCAAACTACCCCTTCCACCACCCAAACAAGTATCCCAATGGTGGAGGCGCAGATCTAGGATTTTCCCAGAAATGGACAAAACATGAATGGATACAAGCGCAATTCAGATGGGGTGCATAGATATGGCCCACCCTGCGCCCTCACATTGTCTTTCTCGGGAACCCTTAGGCCCTCATGGCGGCCAGACACACCCGCTCGTGCAGCTCTAAGGATACTCGTGCTCTCTGATTTTGGAGAACCCTCACATCTAATCGTAGAGCTAGCGTGCACTTCCGTGGCTTTTGTTGCGGCACATGGTATTGGCGCCACATCATCTAACCGCTGGTCAACCTTTACCAAACATATGTATCACGCATCCGATCTCAACTACCTCGCCCTCCCTTAGATACCTAGCATCCAACGAAGGGCTGTCGTCGACACGGGTGAGGGAGACCTGGATTAGGGGGTCCTTGGACAGCCGGACTATATACTTTGGCCGGACTGTTGGACTATGAAGATACAAGATTGAAGACTTTGTCCCGTGTCCGGGTGGGGCTCTCCTTTGCGTGGAAGGCAAGCTTGGCGATTCAGATATGTAGATTTCCTTCTCTGTAACCGACTCTGTGTAACCCTAGCCCCCTCCGGTGTCTATATAAACCGGAGGATTTAGTCCGTAGGACAACAACAATCATAATCATAGGCTAGCTTCTAGGGTTTAGCCTCTACGATCTCGTGGTAGATCAACTCTTGTAATACTCATATCATCAAGATCAATCAAGCAGGAAGTAGGGTATTACCTCCACCGAGAGGGCCCGAACCTGGGTAAACATTGTGTCCCCTGCCTCCTGTTACCATCAGCCTTAGACGCACAATTCGGGACCCCCTACCCGAGATCCGCCGGTTTTGACACCGACATTGGTGCTTTCATTGAGAGTTCCACTGTGCCGTCACGATAAGGCTTGATGGATCCTTCAATCATCCTCAACGGTGCAATCCAGGGTGAGATTTTCCTCCCCGGACAAATCTTCGTATTCGGCGGCTTCGTACTATGGGCCAACTCGCTTGGCCATCTAGAGCAGATCGATTGCTACGCCCCTGGCCATCAGGTCAGGTTTGGGAGCTTAAACTATACTGCCGACATCCGCGGAGACTTAATCTTCGATGGATTCGAGCCCATGACAGGTGCGCCGAACAATCACGACGAGCATGACTTAGATCTTCCATCAGACGGTGTTCGGGAGATCACACCTGCGGCTGCCCCGACCCTCAATCCGGAGCAGATCATGCCATCCGAGGACGGGTGGATGGACCCCGCCACAGAGGCTGCACACTCAGCGGCGATAAAGCCGAACACAGACTTCACCTCCTATGAGGCATGTGTCATCGGACCCTCGGACTCGTCTCCAGCCACAGGCTCCGAACCGCGTATATCCGTGCCTATCAAATCTAATCGGGCACCGATCATGGAGCTTACCTCCGCGGATATCTTTCAGCACTCGCCCTTGGGCGATGTGCTAAATTCATTAAAATCTCTCTCCCTGTCAGGAGACTCCTGGCCGAATTATGTCCGGCTTGAGTGGGAAGCGGACGACGAAGAAATTCGTTGCTCACCCACCACCCACTTGGTAGCCACTGTCGATGACTTAACCGACATGCTTGATTTTGACTCCGAAGACATCGACGGTATGGACGACGATACTGGAGAGGAACAGGAACCACCGCCCACAGGGCGCTGGACAACCACCTCATCATATGACATATATATGGTGGACACCCAAGGAAAGCGATGGCGATGAGGCAACAGAGGATAATCCCCTTGAGAAGCAATCTAAGCATCGGCGTCATCGGCGCCACTCTAAGCCTCGCCATAGCAAACATAGCGATGCCGGCACAAGAGACAATAATGCTCCGGATAATGCCGAGGACGAAAACAATCCCGCCCAGCCAGGCTTCGAGCAGGCCGAGCGGGAGGATGGGCAAGCTAGCCCTAAGGAACAGGCAACGGATGGAGAATCAAAGGATGACAATTACATGCCCCTCTCCGAAGACGAAGTGAGCCTTGGCAACGAAGAATTCATCGTGCCTGAGGATCCCATCGACCAGGAGCGCTTCAAGCGCCGGATTATAGCCACTGCAAAAAGCCTGAAGAAAAAGCAGCAATAGCTTCAAGCTGATCAAGATCTGCTAACTGATAGATGGACCGAGGTCCTGGCAGCCAAGGAATACGGACTCAAGCGCCCAACCAAAAGTTACCCAAAGCGCAGGTTGCTACCTCAGCTCGAGGAGGAGGCATTAAAGCCTACACTACCAGCGCATGATGCGGTTGACCGGCCACCTCGTGGTCGAGACAAAGCGGCATATCAGCCCGAAGTCCAGCCCGTACCCCGGCGCCAAGCAAGCAAAAACACGAAGGCCCGGGGCTCCATGCATGACCTGCGAGACAAATTGAAAAAAAAAACAGGACCGTCAAGATTAATCTACGGATCACGGGGGCGCGCCCCAACGCGTGACGATGACCGTCACGCCGGATATACTAAAAACAAATCCGGTCGGGCCGAATACAACAGACCAGACTCATTTGAACTGCGTCGTGATGTAGCCCGACATAGAGGCGCCGCACACCCCCTATGCTTCACTGATGAAATAATGGATCATGAATTCCCAGAAGGGTTTAAACCTGTGAATATTGAATCATATGATGGCACTACAGACCCCGTGGTATGGATAGAAGATTTCTTCACATTCACATGGCCCGCGGGGATGATCTGCACGCCATCAAGTACCTCCCACTAAAACTCAAGGGACCGGCTCGGCATTGGCTGAATAGCTTGCCGGCAAACTCCATCGGAAGTTGGGAAAACCTGGCAGACGCATTCCTGGGTAACTTCCAGGGCACTTATGTGCAACCACCAGATGCTGATGATTTAACTCACATAACCCAACAGCCCGGAGAGTCATCCAGGAAATTCTGGACTCGGTTCCTAACTAAAAAGAACCAAATTGTCGACTGTCCGGATGCCGAAGCCCTAGCGGCCTTTAAGCACAACATCCGTGACGAGTGGCTTGCCCGACATCTCGGCCAAGAAAAGCCAAAGTCCATGGCAGCCCTCACGACACTTATGACCCGCTTTTGTGTGGGCGAGGATAGCTGGTTGGCCCGTAACAACAACACAGCAAGCAATCCTGACACATCAGAGGCCAAAGATAGCAACGGCAAGCCCCGACGCAACAAACACAAGCGTCGAGAAAATGGTAATAACACCGAAGACACGGCAGTCAACGCCGGATTCAGTGGCTCTAAGTCCGGTCAGCGGAAAAAGCCATTCAAAAATAACAATTCGGGCCCATCCAGTCTGGACCGCATACTCGATCGTCCATGCCAAATTCATGGCACCCCAGGAACACCAGCCAATCATACCAAAAGAGAATGCTGGGTCTTCAAACAAGCTGGAAGGTTAGGTGCCGAAAACAAGGAGAAGGGGTCTCAAAGCGACGATGACGACGAGGAGCCCCGATCACCGAATACAGGAGGGCAAAAGAAATTTCCCCCGCAAACCAAAACGGTGAACATGATAAACGCCACCCACATTCCCAAGCTGGAACGGATGTGCACTCTTAGGGATGTCGACCTAACGGAACCACTCGCCCCACAATATAAACTACGGCCGATCACCTTCGACCGCACGGACCGTCCGGTTAATACCAATCAGGGCAATTCAGCCGCACTAGTCCTCGTCCCAATAATTGACGGGTTCCACCTCACACGAGTCCTTATGGACAGAGGTAGTAGTCTAAACCTGTTGTATCAGGACACAGTGCGCAAGATGGGTATTGATCTTTCGATAATCAGGCCCACTCAAACCACCTTTAAGGGTATTATACCAGGTGTGGAGGCCCGTTGTACAGGCTCCATCGCCCTTGATGTAGTCTTCGGATCACCGGACAATTACCGTACCGAAGAGTTAATCTTCGACATCGTCCCCTTTCGCAGTGATTATCAGGCACTGCTCGGACGAACCGCATTCGCTCGATTCAACGCAGTGCCACATTATGCCTACCGTAAGCTCAAGATGCCCGGTCCGAGTGGTGTCATCACGGTTAATGGCAAGGCCGAACTCCCCCTCGATACTGAAGAGTACACCGCCGCTGTAATAGCAGAAGCAACGAGTTGCATCTTTTAATCGAACCTCGAGTCGACGGCCAAGCTCCCGGACACCGCTAAAGGAGTCCGAAATACTTTGCGGCAGGATAGTCCGGCTCGTCCGGTGCTCAACTAAAACACCCCGGCAAGAGCTAGGACAGGCCACACACTGCGGCTCAACCGCTCTGTGGCATATAAACATTTCTTGCATTTTTTGGCATGTTCACCTTTCCGTAGGCCAGGACTGGCGACATGGAAACAGCTCGAACGCGCAAGGGAATCCTTAGATATTCCCCTCGATGACTATCCGACTACACTCCGGATCCGCACACAGCTTCTCCCCGCCTGGCCTCAGCAGGTTCCGCAGTCATATTTCTTTTTATCACATTACCTGTACTCATACGCATCGACGTACTATTCAAATACAACATGTGGCTTTATATGACGCTTATCTGCTGTTATTTCTTATTGAAACTCTTTTTTCAAATGGCATCTGTACACTGTGATATGCCTTAATATGCCAGGGGCCTCATTGTACCCATAATACGGCAATAAAGTCCGAACACCTTCACTGTTTTTCGGCACCCCGAACTTATAGCATTATATGCATCAGCTCCGAATCATGTCTTGGGTCAATAGTTGGGTTTGCCCAGCTCCCATGTTTTGCTGCCTTACGTTCTGCTATATCGGCTAAGGCGGCACAGGGAGAACTACTGCGATTGTGTCCCGGTTCTTCCAGATGAGCACCTCAGTAGAGAAAGCCGAAAACTGACTGTCATGATACGGCAAGAGCTAGTCAGCTGTTTGAGAGGTTGTAAAATCTTTAAGGGTTTCTTCCGCATAATGCCATAACTAATGCAACGTGCGATGGATCGGCTTTTCTTCCGACCAGGTGCTTATAGAGCCCCTCGTGCGGTCTTCCAAACACCAGGGGCTGCGCCTACCTTCCTTTTGTCAAGCTCCTATGCCTAGTGAGAGTGATAAAGCCCTATAGTCCGATTGCCTGGTTCGTTGTGTTGAACACCTCCTTCAAGGACCCAAAACTGGGATAAAGAGTGCTCAGGTTTATCCCGAACACCCCCGTACTTCCTACGTAAAGCGTAAGCCGACGACCGCCAACTCTCAGGATTAATACATAAAACGGCCGCGCAGGAGGAAAAAATTTCAAATAACAGGCAATAAATAATAGAAATGACCTTGTTCAACATTACAAAGGACAACATGACTGTATTAATGGAAATATAACATCCTTGGCGCATTGCTCCGCCGCGGGCCCCTTTTAGGACACTATCATAATATAACTCAGGCTTGCGGTGCTCCTTCCCCTCCGGCGGTCCCTCGGTCATCAGCTTTTCAGCGTCCATCTTCCCCCAGTGCACCTTTGCACGGGCGAAGGCCATTCGTGCACCTTCCATATAGACCGACCGCTTGATGACATCAAGTCGAGGTCAAGCACTCACAAGCCGTTTCACGAGCCCAAAGTAGCTGCTTGGAATCGGCTCGGCGGGCCACAGCCGGATAATTAAATCCTTCATGGCTAGCTCGACCGCCTTATGCAGTTCGATCATCTGTTTCAGTTGATCGGCAAAAGGCACTGGATAATTCGGTGCCAGATACTGCAACCAGAAGAGCTTACACTACTAGGGAAAACCTTATACATAGAATGTTACCAGTAGCGATGTACAAAATCATACGCTACTGCTACTTAGTAGCAGCGCGCATAAATAAACCGCGCTACTGCTATGACTTTAGCAGCAGCGCGTATAGCAAAAAGCGCTGCTGCTATGTTTGCACTGGGCGCACATGGCTAGCCCAACCTAGCGATGCGCATTATCTTGGCTCAACTCTTGCTACTCTCCTTAGTCAGTGGCGGCTTACGTGTAAGGCGCTACTGCTAACGGAAATAAAATAAAGTGAAAAACAAGTAGAAAAGTAAATAAAAATGAAAGAAATAGAAAAAGGAGAAAGGAAAAAATAAAATTTAAAGAAAAATAAAAGAAAAAGGGAAAAAGGAGAAAGGAATAGCAGTAGCGGGTTCAGGAAACGCGCTGTAGCTAACTTAGCTATAGCGTGTTTTAGGAAACGCGCTATCGTTACGTTTCACTTAAACAACGGTTTCCCTCCCGCCCCCCGGCCACCACACTTCTTCCCCAAATCCCTCACCCTCGCCGCCGTCTCCCCAATTCGCCGTCGCCCCACTTCGCCGCCGTCTCCTGCCGGCGTGCACGCCCGCAACCTCACCGTCTCCCCCGAGGCCACCGTCATCCTCACTGCCGCCGCCCGAGGCCGCCCTCAGCCTCACCGCTGCCGCCCGATGCCGCCCTCGACATCACCGTCGGCGCCCTCCACCTCACCGCCGCCCGAGCCCGCCTAGGACCACCGTTGCCCGTGCCCGAGCCTGCCCTCTCCGCCCCTGCCTCCGTCACCGAGCACCTTCCCGCCACCGTCTCTCCCCTTTCTCTAAGTCCCCCACCCCTCCCCCCCGCTCCTCTCTCTCTACATTTTAGAGAAAAAATTAGTAGAGAAAAAGTTTGTTTATAGCAAAATATTTAGTTTAGAGCAAAGGATGTTAAGTAGTAGATGTTAGAGCAAAAATTAGTTTAGAGCAAAAAATTTGGTTTACAACAAAAGTTAGTTAGGGCAGTAGGGTTTAATTAGGGTAGATGCTACTTGTATAGTATATAGTGATACTAGTAGATGTTAATTAGGTTAGGGCAATAGTGGTACTAGTAGATGTTAATTACATGTTTTTCAGTTAGGGCACTAGAGTTTTGCTAGGTTAATTAGGTTAGTAGTGCTGCTAGTAGTAGTGGTACAGTAGGTTAATTAGGTGATTTAAATGAATAACCTAAATGAATGAAATTCGTAGTTAACTGAATTTTTTTCCTTTCATCATTATAGAGCACTAAAGTTAACTTAATTTAATTTGTTCTATTAGTAGTTAAATGAATTTTCTTCTACACTTTGTTTTTGAATTAGCTTGTGAAATTTGGACATGTGGTTGCTCGTGTATATTTGGACATGTGTTGCGGTGTCGAAGAGGGATATTTCAACACTGTTTCCAGGGAATGATGCCGAGTGGCCTATGTTTTGCCGGAATGTTGATTCATTTCTGTTAAGCAAATTTCAGGCTCTCGATTTGTCCACTTTTTAGCAAAGGTCATGCGAAATTTTCCGTGAATTTCAGAATGACTTGAGATACAAACTAGGACATATCGAGTGCCCGGATTTACCGCACCAGAAGGAGTCAACATTCCTGCAAAACAATAGGCCTTTTATGTCATTATTCATTTTATTAGGTCTAGAATTAATTGACTAGATTTAATCATAGGAAACATGGCTAGCAGCGATGAAGGACAGGGTTCTGGTGATTGCGACGTCGCCTACCGGGCGGCAGACGAACTTTTTAGCCTTACCGACGATCAACCGATGTTATTGCTGGGCCCATCGATGGCATCGGGGACTGAGACTGACACGCAGACCGGTGCTTAGACTGAGACCGCATCGAGACTCAGACCGGCATCGAGACCGGCGCCGAGATCGAGACCGGTGCTGCCTCGGGAGCGGAGCCGGTGTAGAACCGAAAGCAAAGAGGCAACGGCTTCCTAACAAACTCAGGACTACTAGACTGGTGGTCACGGAGGTCGACGACGGCATTTTTGAGCCAAAGGCGCCCGAGGAAGCGCGTTGATGCTACGACAATCAAATAGGCTGCATCGTACGGACAACCGCCACCATCAACGATGAGAAACTACAGAAGATAGAAAATATGAGGAGCTCCCTCCTAAAGAAGTTTCACCAGATATTCTTGTTCCCGGGCCGGAATGAGAAGGATTATGAAGATCTAGATGAGGACCCGGCAATGAAGAAGATAAACAAACATGCCATGACCAAGTTTAGCGACGCGTTGGCCGCCTGGAAAACTCGAGTGAAAGCAAGGGTCATCGACAAGAAGGAACCCTACTCCGAGATTGTAAAGGATAATCTGACAATCACAGAAGAGCAGTTTCAAATATTCAAGGAGGCTTGCGAGGCCGAAGCTGCCAAAAAAAAGTCTAAGTACATGAAGGGGCTTCAAGAGAGGAACATTGGGAGCCACCACCTCGGAAGCCGTGGTTACGGCGGAAAGAGGTCCAAATGGGCCAAGGAGGACGCGGAAGCTGCGAGTCTGGGCATCCCAGACCCCTTGGCGGATTTCACCGTCCCGCAGGAGTGTGACGTCCTGAGGGCCCGGCACCGTTGGGACCTGCTACATCTTGAGCTTGTGTTGGTTTTCCCTGAAGAGGAGAGGATGCTGCAGCACAGTAGCGTAAGTATTTCCCTCAGTTTTTGAGAACCAAGGTATCAATCCAGTAGGAGGCCACGCACAAGTCCCTCATCCCTACACAAAATGATAGCTACTCACAACCAACGCGATTAGGGGTTGTCAATCCCTTCACGGTCACTTACGAGAGTGAGATCTAATAGAGATAATATTTTTGGTATTTTTGGTATAAAGATGCAAACTAAAAAGTAAAGGCAAAGTAAAAGCAAAGTAAGTATAAAAGTGATGGAGATTGATAGATGAGAATAGACCCGGGGGCCATAGGTTTCACTAGTGGCTTCTCTCAAGAGCATAAGTATTCTACGGTGGGTGAACAAATTACTGTTGAGCAATTGATGAATTGAGCATAGTTATGAGTATATCTAGGTATGATCATGTATATAGGCATCACGTCCGAGACAAGTAGATCGAAACGATTCTGCATCTACTACTATTACTCCACTCATCGACCACTATCCAGCATGCATCTAGAGTATTAAGTTAAAAAAATAGTAACGCCTTAAGCAAGATGACATGATGTAGAGGAATAAATTCATGCAATATGATAAATACCCCATCTTGTTATCCTCGATGGCAATAATACAATACGTGCCTTGCAACCCTTTACATCCTTTGGTAAGGACACCGCAAGATTGAACCAAAGCAATGCACTTCTCCCATTGCAAGAACTACCAATCTAGTTGGCCAAACCAAACGGATAATTCAAGAGACTTGCAAAGATAACTCAATCATACATAAAAGAATTCAGAGAAGATTCAAATATTATTCATAGATAAGCTGGATCATAAACCCACAATTCATCGCTCTCAACAAACACACCACAAAAAGAAGATTACATCGAATAGATCTCCACGGGAGAGGGGGAGAACATTGTATTGAGATCCATAAAGAGAGAAGAAGCCATCTAGCTACTAGCAATGGACCCGAAGGTCTGAAGTAAACTACTCACACTTCATCGGAGAGGCTATGGTGTTGATATAGAAGCCCTCCGTGGTGGATGCCCCCCTCCGTGAGCTCCTAACAGGCCCCAAGATGGGATCTCGTCGATACTGAGGAAGTTCTGGCGGTGGACTTAGGTTTTGGCTCCTGTTATTACGTTTGAAGTGCGTAGGTATATATAGGAGGAAGGAGTACGTCGGTGGAGCTTGAGGGGCCCACGAGGTAGGCGCGCCTACAGGCGCCCCACCCTTGTGACCGCCTCTCTGGTTCCTTGGCGTGAGGTCCAAGTCTCTGGATCACGTTCGGTGAGAAAATCACGTTTCCGAAGGTTTCATTCCGTTTGGACTCCGTTTGATATTATGTTTCTTCGAAACACTGAAAAAGGAAAAAAAGACAGCAATTCTAGGCTGGGCCTCCGGTTAATAGGTTAGTCCCAAAAGTAATATAAAAGTGGAAAATAAAGCCCATTATAGTCCAAAACAATAGATAAAGTAGCATGGAGCAATCAAAAATTATAGATACGTTGGAGACGTATCAGGCATCCCCAAGCTTAATTCCTGCTCGTCCTCGAGTAGGTAAATGATAAAAAGATAATTTTTGATGTGGAGCGATACTTTGGCATAATTTCAATGTAAATCTTCTTAATCATGGTATGAATATTCAGATCCGAAAGATTCAAGACAAAAGTTCATATTGACATAAAAATAATAATACTTCAAGCATACCAACTAAGCAATTATGTCTTCTCAAAATAACATGGCTAAAGAAAGTTATCCCTACAAAATCATATAGTCTGGCTATGCTCCATCTTCCCCACACAAAGTATTTAAATCATGCACAACCCCGATGACAAGCCAAGCAATTGTTTCATACTTTAACATTTTCAAAACTTTTTCAATCTTCACGCAATACATGAGCGTGAGCTATGGATATAACACTATATGTGTAATAGAACGGTGGTTGTGGAGAAGACAAAAAGAGGGAAGATAGTCTCACATCAACTAGGCGTATCAACGGGCTATGGAGATGCCCATCAATAGATATCAATGTGAGTGAGTAGGGATTGCCATGCAACGGATGCACTAGAGCTATAAGTATATGAAAGCTCAACAAAAGAAACTAAGTGGGTGTGCATCCAACTCGCTTGCTCACAAAGACCTAGGGCATTTGAGGAAGTCCATCATTGGAATATACAAGCCAAGTTCTATAATGAAAAATTCCCAGTAGTATATGACAAAATGAGAGACTCTCTATCATGAAGATCATGGTGCTACTTTGCAGCACAAGTGTGGTAAAAGGATAGTAACATTGTCCCTTCTCTCTTTTTCTCTCATTTTTATATATTTTTTTATTTGGGTCTTTTCTCTTTTTTTATGGCCTCTTTTTTTTGTCGTCCGGAGTCTCATCCCGACTTGTGGGGGAATCATAGTCTCCATCATCCTTTCCTCACTTGGGACAATGCTCTAATAATGATGATCATCACGCTTTTATTTTTCTTACAACTCAACAATTACAACTCGATACTTAGAACAAAATATGACTCTATATGAATGCCTCCGGAGGTGTACCGGGATATGCAATGAAACATGAGTGACATGTATGAAAGAATTATGAACGGTGGCTTTGCCACAAATACGATGTCAACTACATGATCATGCTAGCAATATGACAATGATGGAGCGTGTCATAATAAATGGAATGGTGGAAAGTTGCATGGCAATATATCTCAGAATGGCTATGGAAATGCCATGATAGGTAGGCATGGTGGCTGTTTTGAGGAAGGTATATGGTGGGTGTATGATACCGTGAAAGGTCTTGCGGTATTAGAGAGGCTAGCAATAGTGGAAGGATGGGAAAAAGTGCGTATAATCCATGGACTCAACGTTAGTCATAAAGAACTCATATACTTATTGCAAAAATCTAGAAGTTATCAAAGCAAAGTATTACGCTCCTGCTCCTAGGGGGATAGATTGGTAGGAAAAGACCATCGCTCGTCCCCGACCGCCACTCATAAGGAAGACAATCAATAAATAAATCATGCTCCGAGTTCATCACATAACGGTTCACCATACGTGCATGTTACGGGAATCACAAACTTTAACACAAGTATTCTTTAAATTCACAACTACTCAACTAGCATGACTCTAATATCATCATCTTCATATCTCAAAACAATTGTCAAGCATCAAACTTATCTTAGTATTCAACGCACTCAAAAGAAAGTTTCACATATCTTGAATACCAAGTATATTAACATTAAGCAAATTACCATGCTATTAACGACTCTCAAAATAATCTAAGTGAAGCATGAGAGATCAAGTTTCTTTAAAACAAATCCACCACCGTGCTCTAAAATATCTAAGTGAAGCACTAGAGCAAAAAATTATCACGTTCAAAAGATATAAGTGAAGCACTATGAGCAAAACTATCAAGCTCAAAAGATATAAGTGAAGCACATAGAGTATTCTATCAAATTCCAATTCATGTATGGCTCTCTTAAAAGGTGTGTACAGAAAGGATGATTGTGGTAAACTAACAAGCAAAGACGCAAATAATACAAGACGCTCCAAGCAAAACACATATCATGTGGTGAATAAAAATATAGCTCCAAGTAAATTACCGATGGAAGTGGATTTAAAGAGGGATGCCTTCCGGCATCCCCAAGCTTTGACTTTTGGTGTCCTTAGATTATCTTGGGGGTGCCATGGGCATCCCCAAGCTTAGGCTCTTGTCACTCCTTGTTCCATAATCCATCAAAAGAATTCACCCAAAACTTGAAAACTTCACAACACAAAACTCAATAGAAATCTCGTGAGCTCCATTAGAGAAAGAAAACAAAAGACTACTTTAAGGTACTGTAATGAACTCATTCTTTATTTATATTGGTGTTAAACCTACTGTATTCCAACTTCTCTATGGTTTATAAACTATTTTACTAGCCATAGATTCATCAAAATAAGCAAACAACACACGCAAAACAGAATCTGTCAAAAACAGAACAGTCTGTAGTAATCTGTAACTAACGCAAACTTCTGGAACTTAAAAAATTATACCAAAATTAGACGACCTGGACAATTTGTTTATTGATCAGCAGAAATTTGAATCAATATTTTATCACGTTCTGGTGATATGTAACAATTCGGGCACTAAGCGCAAAGTTTCTGGAAATTACAGCAAGATCAAATAACTATCATCCAAGAAGATCCAATAGGTTTAACTTGGCACAAACACTAATTAAAATATAAAACCACATGTAAACAGAGGCTAGACATTGGGTTGCCTCCCAACTAAACAGAAGCAAAAACAAAAAACATAAAGAAAATTGGGTTGCCTCCCAACTAGCGCTATCGTTTAACGCCCCTAGCTAGGCATTGAGATTTTAATGATGCTCACAAGAAAGACAAGAATTGAGGCACAAAGAGAGCATCATAAAACATGTGACAAACACACTTAAGTCTAACATACTTCCTATGCATAGGCATATTATAGACAAACAAATTATCGTAGCAAGCAAAAACTAGCATATGCAAGGAAGCGGAAGGGAACAATAGCAATCTTAACATAACGAGAGGTAATTTAGTAACATGAAAATTTCTATAACCATATTTTCCTCTCTCATAATAATTACATGTAGGATCATAAGAAAATTCAACAATATAGCTATCACATAACATATTCTCAACACGATCCACATGCATGCGAAGTTGACACTCTTCCGAAATAGTGGGATTAATATTAACTAAAGTCATGACCTCTCCAAACCCACTTTTATCAAAAACTTCATAAGAATGAACATTATCCAAATATGTGGGATCTAAAGTTGACACTCTTCCAAACCCACTTTCAATATTATTGCAAACACTATTATCAATCTCATATTCATCATGGGGATTAAATAAATTTTCAAGATCATAAGAAGAATCACCCCAATCATGATCATTGCAACAAGTAGAGGACATAGCAAAACTAGCATCCCCAATGTCGGTGTCAAAACCGGCGGATCTCAGGTAGGGGGTCCTGAACTGTGCATCTAGGCGGATGGTAACAGGAGACAAGGGACACGATGTTTTTACCCAGGTTCGGGCCCTCTCGATAGAGGTAATACCCTACTCCTGCTTGATTAATATTGATGATATGGGTAGTACAAGAGTAGATCTACCACGAGATCAGAGAGGCTAAACCCTAGAAGCTAGCCTATGGTATGATTGTTGTTCGTCCTACGGACTAAAACCCTCCGGTTTATATAGACATTGGATAGGGTTAGGGTTACACAGAGTCGGTTATAATGGTAGGAGATCTACATATCCGTATCGCCAAGCTTGCCTTCCACGCCAAGGAAAGTCCCATCCGGACACGGGACGAAGTCTTCAATCTTGTATCTTCATAGTCTAGGAGTCCGGCCGAAGATGATAGTTCGGCTATCCGGACACCCCCTAGTCCAGGACTCCCTCAGTAGCCCCTGAACCAGGCTTCAATGACGACGAGTCCGGCGCGCATATTGTCTTCGGCATTGCAAGGCGGGTTCCTCCTCCGAATACTTCATAGAAGGTTTTGAACACAAGGATAGTGCCTGGCTCTGCAAAACAAGTTCCACATACAACCGTAGAGAGAATAACTTTTTGCACATATCTGCTGACGTATTCCGTGGCGTGACATCACACCACGGCCAGGCCTTCATACGAATCATTTTTACTGTTCCACCTCAGCTCGTTCAACGAGGCGGTTTCTTTGGCACGTCTTATCAAAGCGTAGATCATGCCCCCTTATTCCGGGATTCTCATCAATACGGACGTGGGTAACCCAACCGCGCCATTGATTGCGGCGCTTGGGAGATAAGCGAGTTTTATCAGGCTGGTGGGGGACGCATAGCTTCGTCCGTCCATATAAGGGGATAAGGATCCACCTTTTCACCTACGCCTTCTTCCTCCTTTGCTTATCCATATCCGCGCACTTGAGCTCCAGCGCCCAGGTCCGCACATCCCGCCTCAACTTTCTCCATCTATGTCCGGAGCGGGAGGCAGGTGGATGGCCTCCTCCGTCACGGAGGGCCAAGTAAAAACGCTGCGGAAGGCCGGATACTTGTCCGACGACATCGCACACCGGCTGCCCGACAAGGGGAAGCTCATCCCCACTCCCAGGCCCCATGAGAGGGTGGTGTTCCTCCCCCACTTCCTCCGCGGACTAGGGTTTCCACTCCACCCATTTGTCCGGGGGCTCATGTTCTACTACGGCCTAGATTTCCATGATCCGCCCCGAATTTCATCCTCAACATCTCGGCGTTTATCGTGGGTATGCGAGGCCTTCCTCTGCATCCAGCCCCACTTCGGCTTATGGCTGAAGATCTTCAATGTCCGGCCGAAGGTAGTGGGCGGCCGCCAAGCGGAGTGCGGAGGCGCCATGGTTGGCAAGATGGCCAAAGTCCTATGGCTCGAGGGCTCCTTTGTGGAGACCGTAAAGGGGTGGCAATCGGGGTGGTTCTACATCACCGAGCCGCGCGACTCTCAATGGGCGGCGGCCCCCGAATTCTGATCTGGCTTCCCCACACGGCTCACGTCATGGAAAGAGACGGGCCAGATGTGGGGGAATTTGGATGAGCTATCCAGACTCCAAACATGCGTCCG
Source organism: Aegilops bicornis (assembly GCA_021605145.1). Classification (NCBI taxonomy): domain Eukaryota; kingdom Viridiplantae; phylum Streptophyta; class Magnoliopsida; order Poales; family Poaceae; genus Aegilops; species Aegilops bicornis. The sequence continues at coordinate 628,171,403 of CM038674.1, read as the reverse complement.
GAACCTGGTGGACAAGAATCTCAGGCTTGTCAATGTAATCCAGGTGATGCTCATCCGCCGGATTCTCCCATGCCAACAACGGGCCTTCAAATTGTGGGAGTTCGATCCGGCACATCACCCAACTCTGAAAAGGCTCTTGACACTACGCATTTAAGATGCCTGGAAGGTGCTGTTCAAGGGCGCCGAGGCTCCCACATCCGCTACCGAAGATCGCGGATTCAGCTCGCAGCGTCCAGCCAACGAGGTAAGTTATTTTGCCCTTTATGGGACTCTTTTTTCATAGTTTGACTTTATGCGGGATTTAAAACTCCCTAACCTTTGACAGGACTGGCTGGTGAAATCCGGACATATTAACTGTCCGGCCCCTTTGGCAAAAGACCCAGCGGACGCCCGACTGGAGGGGCTGCTGGTTCCGGCACCTCACGTGGTGCCGGAGAAGAAGGCCAAGAAGGAGGCCACGGGGACTCGAAATAGCTCCCGACGCCAGGTGCCGTCGGGCTCATCGCCTGACCACCCTGAGGCGGAATCCTCCTCTGAAGAAGAGGAGGAGGAAGAAGAAGCCTCTCCCCCAGCTAGGTGAGAGAAGAAAAGGAAGGCCGCCCTAACTGGGAGGCCGGAGGGTCGAAGAAGGAAGGACCCTTCCTCCGACTTCTCCGCCAACGCCGACAGTGACGAGGAGGAGTGGCCAACAAGGGCCAAGCCCCTGGCGAGATCGTAAGTGTCCGGATTCCAGAATAACTCATGGATTTTCATTTGCCGCATAGTGTCTTCTAACGCTGAATATAACCATGTAGCCCGCCCAGGGACGATCTTGCCACTTCGTCGAGCGGCTCCCTGAATACGTCGGATGTGAACATCACTTCACTTCCGACCGCCTCCTCTCCTCATGACGCAGATGACACCGCGGTGGAGTCCCAAAAGGGGCCCAACCAGGAGGAGGTGGTCCTGGAGGTGCCGCAAGGCGACCTCCCGGACGCCGGGCGCCTGAGGCAAAACCCGGAGGGCTCTAAGTCGAGCATTTGTCGGACTCCGTCTTGGAACCAGCAATGGTTTCGAAGGCCGGCAGGCGGCCCCTTTGCAAGAAGGGCAAGACTGCGACACCGGTGACCCCCGTCCAACCGAAGGCACCGAATAGCTTGCTGGAGGCGCTTAACGGCGCCTCCATCGACGAGGAGCACCGCACTATCATGAGTGCGGTGATCCAGAAATTTCAGTCCGCCAAGAGCGGGCTGTCTGAAGCCTGTACCAGCCTTCTAACAGGCTTTGAGGTAAGTTTAAAATATGTAAAAATATTACCGCATAGACAGTAGCCCCTGATGCTTAGTTCGGTGTTTGGAAAGAAAAGCCGGACTGAGGATCTAAAAAGATATACGCAGGAGTCTAACATAATTATGTCAATATGGGAATGCAGGCTGCCCTGTGACCTCTGCCGCCTGCATCATGGAGGTCAATGCATTGAAGGAGAGCCTCGAGCGGTTCGAGAACGAGCTCGGCCAAGCCAAGAAGCAGCTCGAGGACAAAGAAGGTAAGTAATACCTTAGTAAAGAAAAATACCTTATAGAAAGGATTCGGTTGCAAAAAATGACAGGAATAACGTGGGTATTGTAGGGGCCACGAGCAGGTGGCGACCACGAAGGAAGCGGTGTCTGCGGCCAAAGCAAAGCGGCCATGAGCGCACCGATCGAGAAAAGCAGGAGGAGCGGGTGGCGGAGGTGCGGCAAGAGCTCCAGGCTCTCGTGGAAAAACACGAGAGTTTGGAGCATGACTCAAAGACTCGAGAGTCCGAGCTCGCCTCGGCTCTTGAGAGTGCCAAAAGCCGCTAAGGCCGAAGCCCAAAAAGCCCTCCAAGAAATTGACTCATTAAAGAAGATAGCGGCGGGTAAGGCATTCTTTATTGTAAAAGTCAATTACCTATTACTTACCCGGATTCGGAGCTCTCCAGGAGCATTCGCAGATCTGCCCCGTAGTGCGTCTGATGCTGCCGCATTCTACCGCGCCCAGGAGGGGAGCTCGACGGAGAAGGTATTCTGGTCTCAGTATGCTGAGGCCGGACATCCGGTGCCCCTAAGTGACCAGCTGAAGCAGCTGGTCGAGCTCCACAAGGTCGCCGAACAGGCCATGAAGGCCCTTATAGTTCGGTTGTGGCCATTGGAAGCCATGCCTGGGAGCTACTTTGGGCTGGTGCGGCGGCTGGTGGACGCATGTCCATGGATTGAAGTCATCAAGCGCTCCGTCTGCATTGAAGGTGCCCGTCGGGCCCTTGCCCGTGCTAAAGTGCATTGGGGCAAGCTGGATGGGGAGAAGCTTGTGACGGACGGGCCACCGAAGGGCAAGGTGTATCGCACGCCCGAAATGTATTATGAGGGCGTCCTGAAGGGTGCTCGTCGTATAGCGGATGAGTGCTCCAAAGATGTAATTTTTGAATAGACTCGCATTTGTTATCCCGTGCTGAAAACTTGTTCATATCGCTAAGCAACGCTTGTTAATTTAAAATATTACCTTCAGGCGGCCGTTTATCAAAATTGAGAGATGGCAAGTCGTTGGCTTCAGCCCCATGCCACGAGTCTTTGGGGTGTTCGGGATAAACTTGAGCGCTCTTGTTCCCATTCTTGGGTCCATCGAGGGAGGCGCTCAACGCAATGAACAAGGCAACCGGACTTATAATGCTTGAACTCTCTCACTTAGCCATAGAATTCTATAATTTTAAATTTCGGTGAAGCCCCTAGTATTCGGAAGACCGAGTTCGAGGCGCTGTCCACGCCTTTGGCCGGACAATGCCGACTCCTCGCTCTAAGCGGCATAAGTCTTTAGGGACCTGAAAAAACCTCTCGAACAGCGACCGGCTCTCGCCCTATCATGACGGTCAGTTTTAGCTTTCTCCACTGAGGTGCTCAACCCAGCTCAACCGGGGCACAATCGCAGTGGTTCTCCCAGCGCTACCTTAGCCGATATAACGGAACATAAGGTACCAAAACATGGGAGCCGGCAAACCCAACTATTGACCCAAGACATGATTCGGAGCCGATGCATATAATGCTATAAGTTCGGGGTGCCGCACTTGTGAAAGTGTTCGGACTTCTAACACCATATTTTGGGGAACTTAAGCCCCTGGTGTATTGGCCGTACCAAAGTGTACGGGTGCAACATGTCATGAAATGAACATATATATAAATAAAGAAAGAAGTGCAATAATTGGCAAAAGCTATGTATTGTTTATTCAAAAAGGGACTGCAATGAAAGCGAGCGATACAAATAGTGCGATAAGCAAGGGATGGGACTATTTAACATGTCCCCCTCCAGGGGTAAGCTGCGGGATGGTATGTAAAACAGGTATAATGCTCGAAGTAGAGACCACCTGGACACTCGACGCAGTTTTCTGCTTCCCTGGCTGTTGCATCGTGAGTTCGGCGCGAACGCCGGACAGGGCTTCTGGAGAACAGAGTCCTGAAAGTAAGAAAAAGAAAAAACAAAAAGAATGACACAATCGGGAGCCCCTGGTGCAGTTGAGCCGCATTCTTGGGCGTGCCGTGGTCGTGCCCCTCCCCTTATGCCCATGGTATCTCCCGAGCGTGAAGTTAAGCTGGCTAATCTTGGCTTCGCAATTTCGCGAGGGCTGGGGTTGGGGCCGGATTGCTACGCGTGTTCGGATCGTGCCAGGCGGTCTTGTTGTAGGTTACTCCGGGCGCGTTTGACAGTGTCCGATTGTTTATTGGCCGGACAGGAGAATTGCCTTAAGAGGCTGTTCTGCACTTCGCCGCAAGGCGGCCGTATGCTCCTCCGTTCGAGAGAAGGCGTTCGGTGTTCCATTGACCGTGATTACGCCTCGAGGGCTGGCATCTTTAGCTTGAGGTATGCGTGGTGCGGCACCGCATTGAATTTTCTGCGAATGCTGTTCGTCCGGCGGTGCGTGATAGCCGCCGCGGAACGGGACTACGTCGAAGATTAACTCTTCGCCGGAACTTATCCGGGGATCCGAAGACCACTTCGAGTGTAACTGAGCCTGTACAATTGGCCTCTACACCTGGTATGACGCCTTTAAAGGTCGTTTTAGTGGGTTTAATCCTTGAGGGGTCTATGCCCATTTTGCGCACTGCATCCTGATAAAGCAGGTTCAGGCTGCTACCGCCGTCCATCAGGACTCTGGTGAGGTGAAATCCATCAATAGTTGGGTCAAGAACCAATGCGGCAAAACCGCCGTGACGGATGCTAGAGGGGTGGTCCCTTCGATTGAAGGTGATCGGGCAGGCAGACCATGGATTGAACTTCGGGGCGACTGGATCCATCGCGTATACGTCCCTTAGCGCAGGCTTCTGCTCCCTTTTGGGTATGTGGGTTGTGTATATCATGTTCACCGTCCGCACTTGTGTGGGAAAACCCTTCTGTCCTCTATTGTTCGGCTGCCGGAGCTCTTCCTCGTCATCGCTATGCAGCCCCTTGTCGTTGTTTTCGGCGATTAGCTTGCCTGCTTGCTTGAACACCCAACAATCCCTGTTGGTGTGGTTGGCTGGTTTTTCTGGGGTGCCATGTATCCGCACAAGCGATCGAGTATTCGGTCCAAGTTGGACGGGCCTGGGTATTTCTTTTGAATGACTTCTTCCATCGCCGAAGTTTAGTGCCTCTGAATCCGGCATTTACTCGTATCTTCAGCATTATCGCATTATCGCCGCACGCGGCGTTTATGCTTGTTGCGACGCGACCTGCCATTGCTGTCCTTGGTATCGGAACTACCGTGGTGTTTGTCCAAGTTGTTGCTTCGAGCTAGCTAGCTGTCCTCTCCCATAAAAGCGGGTCATGAGTGTGGTAAGGGCTGCCATGGATTTCGGCTTTTCCTGTCCTAGGTGCGGGCTAGCCACTCGTCGCGGATGTTGTGTTTGAAGGCTGCTAAGCGCCTCTGCATCCGGACAATCGGCGATATGATTTTTCTTTGTTAGGAACCGCGTCCGTAATTGTCCGGCCGATTCTTACGGCTGCTGAATTATATGGCTAAGGTCATCAGCGTCTGGTGGTCGCACATATGTGCCCTGGAAGTTATCAAGGAATGCGGCTTCCAGGTCCTCCCAACAACTAATTGACTCTGCTGGCAAGCTGTTAAGCCAATGCCGAGCTGGTCCTTTAAGCTTGAGAGGGAGGTATTTGATGGCGTGCAGATCATCACCGCGGGCTATGTGGATATGGAGGAGATAGTCCTCGATCCAGACCGCAGGATCTGTGGTGCCATTGTATGATTCGATGTTTACGGGTTTGAAGCCCTCGGGGATTTGATTATCCATTACTTCATCTGTGAAGCATAGTGGGTGTCTTGGCGCCTCAGATTGGGCTATATCACGGCGTAGCTCATTTGAGCTTTGTCTATTGTGTTCGCCCGGCCAGATTTGTCGATCCGCGTGACGGTAATCATCCCGTGTCGTGGGGCGCCCACGCGATCCGTAGATCGATCTTGTATGTTTTGCCTTATCCTCCAATATATCTTGCAAGTCCGGCATGTTTTCCCGTGCCTTGGAACTTTTGAGCGGGCGTCGGGCGTGGCTCGAAGCGGAAGGCCGAGAGGCTTCTCTGTCATGCCACGGGTGGCCGGTCTGCCATGTCGTCTTGCTGGTGACTTGGGTGCTTCCTCCTCGATCGAGGCAACGGCCTGCGTTTGGGGTAGCTTTTGGAGGCGTTCGAGTTCATACTCTTCGATTGCAAGGACTTCACCATCTGCCGGCTAGCAGGTCTTGGTCGACTCTAAGCTGTTGCTGCTTTTCTTGAGGCTGCTTGCCGTGGCCATAAGCCTGCGTTTGAAACGCCTCTGTTCGCCGGGATCCTCGTGCACGACCAATTAAATGCGTCGTCGAAGCTTGCCTCGTCTTCGGAGGGAGGTGCATAATTATCGCCCTCTACCTCTCTTTCTGCCGCCGTCAGTGCGGATTCTGCTTCTCCCTCCTCCTCTGCGCCGAGTCCTGTTGGAGGGGTCATCTTCGCACCTGTCCGGTGTTATTGTCTCCGTGTCGGAATCATTGTTTTCTTTGTGGCGAGATTTAGAGCGCGCCACGACGTCGGGCGCTTGGGCTGTTTCTTGGAGGGTCATCCTCCGCTGTTCCATCGCCGTTCCCATATTTTGGGATGTCCACCATGTATATGTCGATGACGAGGTGGCCTTCCAAAGTGCCTCGTAGGCGCTGGTTCTTGGTTGTCTCCAGCATCGTCGTCCATACCGTCGATGTCTTCGAAGTCGTAGTCGAGCATGTCGGTTAAATCATCGACAGTGGCTACAAAGTGGGTGGTGGGTGGGCTTTAAATTTCTTCATCGTCCGCATCCCAACCTTCCTGACCGTAGTCCGGCCAGGGCTCTCCGGATAAAGAAAGAGACTTTAGAGAATTCAGGATGTCGCCAAAGGACGAGTGCTGAAAGATGTCCGCGGCGGTGAACTCCATGACCGGCGCCCAATCGGATTCGATTGGTAGGGGCGCGGAGGGTTCGAAGTCCGGAGAGGAGTCCGGCGTCACGGTCTTCGCAAGGGACATCGATGGAGTTCGGCTCAATCGCTGTTGAGATCGTAGCCCCCGAGGCGGTGTCCAACCACTCATCCTCGATCGGGGGAACCGACTCTGGATTAAGGGTCGGAGCGGGCACTGGTGCGGTCTCCAAGGCACTGTTCGGCGGCAGAGCTAGATCGTACCCATCAAGACAGTGCGGCACGCTCGGCTGTGGCTCGAATCCGTCGAAGATCAAGTCTCCGCGGACATCGTCCGTATAGTTCAAACTTCCAAATCTGACCTGATGGCCAGAGGCGTAGCTTTCGATCTGCTCCAGATGGCCAAGCGAATTAGCCCGCAGTGCAAAGCCGCCGAATACGAAGATCTGTCCGGGGAGAAAAGTCTCACCCTGGACTGCGTCGTTGTTGATGATCGAAGGAGCCATCGGGCCTACTCGATTGGCAATACTGAAGGAACTCTCAATGAAAGCACCAATGTCGGTGTCAAAACCGGCGGATCTCGGGTAGGGGGTCCCGAACTGTGTCTAGGCGGATGGTAACAGTGACAAGGGACACGATGTTTTTACCAGGTTCGGGCCCTCTCGATGGAGGTAATACCCTACTCTTGCTTGATTAATATTGATGATATGGGTAGTACAAGAGTAGATCTACCACGAGATCGGAGAGGCTAAACCCTAGAAGCTAGCCTATGGTATGATTGTTGTTCGCCCCACGGACTAAAACCCTCCGGTTTATATAGACACGGATAGGGTTAGGGTTACACGAGTTGGTTACCATGGTAGGAGATCTACATATCAGACGCCAAGCTTGCCTTCCACGCCAAGGAAAGTCCCATCCGGACACGGGACGAAGTCTTCAATCTTGTATCTTCATAGTCTAGGAGTCCGGCCGAAGATGATAGTTCGGCTATCCGGACACCCCCTAGTCCAGGACCCCCTCACCCAAGCTTAGGGTTTTGCATATTTTTAGCACAATTGACATCAATAGAATTTATAGTAAAATCATTGCAATCATGCTTTTTACTCAAAGATCTATCGTGAATCGCTTCATAAAGTACTTCATCACAATTTTTAGATTCACGAATTTCAGGCAAAACCTCATAAAGATAATCTAGTGCACTCAATTCACTAGCAATAGGTTCATCATAATTGGATCTCTTAAAGAGATTAGCAAGTGGATGAGGATCCATAAACTTTTAGCAAGCGAAGATGCAAGCAAAAAGAAGGCACATGGTAACACAAGATTGAACGAAGGAAGGGCGAATAAAACGGAAAGGGTGAAGTGGGGGAGAGGAAAACGAGAGGCAAATGGCAAATAAAGATGCAAAGTAAAAAGTAAAGGCAAAGTGAAAACAAAGCAAGTATAAAAGTGATGGAGATTGATATGATGAGAATAGACCCGGGGGCCATAGGTTTCACTAGTGGCTTCTCTCAAGAGCATAAGTATTCTACGTGGGTGAACAAATTACTGTTGAACAATTGACAGAATTGAGCATACTTATGAGTATATCTAGGTATGATCATGTATATAGGCATCACGTCCGAGACAAGTAGATCGAAATGATTCTGCATCTACTACTATTACTCCACTCATCGACCGCTATCCAAAGCATGCATCTAGAGTATTAAGTTAAAAGCAGAGTAACACCTTAAGCAAGATGACATGATGTAGAGGAATAAATTCATGCAATATGATAAATACCCCATCTTGTTATCCTCGATGGCAAAAATACAATACGTGCCTTGCAACCCTTTCTGTCACTGGGTAATTCGGAGAGACTTGCAAAGATAACTCAATCATACATAAAAGAATTCAGAGAAGATTCAAATATTATTCATAGATAAGCTGGATCATAAAACCACAATTCATCGGTCTCAACAAACACACCGCAAAAAGAAGATTACATCGAATAGATCTCCACGAGAGGGGAGAACATTGTATTGAGATCCAAAAAGAGAGAAGAAGCCATCTAGCTACTAGCTATGGACCCGAAGGTCTGAAGTAAACTACTCACACTTCATTGGAGAGGCTATGGTTTTGTTGTAGAAGCCCTCCGTGGTGGATGCCCCATCCGGCGGAGCTCCGGAACAGGCCCCAAGATGGGATCTCGTCGATACAGGAAGTTACGGTGGTGGAATTAGGTTTTTGGCTCCTGTTCTGTTCGTTTGAAGTGCGTGAGGTATATATAGGAGGAAGAATGCGTCGCTGGAGCTTGAGGGGCCCACGAGGCAGGCACGCCCCACCCTCGTGACCGCCTCTGGTTCCTTGGCGTGAGGTCCAAGTCTCCTGGATCACGTTCGTGAGAAAATCACGTTTCAAGGTTTCATTCCGTTTGGACTCCGTTTGATATTCTGCTTTCTTGAAATCTTGAAAAAGCCAAAAAAGCAGCAATTCGGGTTGGGCCTCCGGTTAATAGGTTAGTCCCAAAAGTAATATAAAAGTGGAAAATAAAGCCCATTATAGTCCAAAACAATAGATAAAGTAGCATGGAGCAATCAAAAATTATAGATACGTTGGAGACGTATCAGGACCCATTGAAGAAGGTTTACGAGACAACACCGGTCATTACAGAGTTCATGAGACTACTGGTAATTTTAGTTTCTGATCAATTCGACTGCACACGTTAGTCATATTTGTAAACGATCCTTGTGCCTTTTGCAGAGAGGAGCACCGGATTGCGGCCGACAGCGACTCGTAAATGCGAGGCATTGGCGAGGCCCAAGTGGGACACTCCATTCAACCGGGCGTTGAACATATTGAAACGGCAACCGGTGGATACTCGACCGTCGTATGGACGCGTGCACGGTGTCGGAGACGGCGCCACGTGGAATAAGTACTACCGTGAGACCACGGAGGAGAGAAAGGAAATACGGAGGTTAACTGAAGAAAACATCGACAAGAAGGTTGAGATTGCGGTTGAGAAGAAATCATCTCGAGCCAGTCATAGCGATGGTAGCTACCGCAAAACAGGTGGTTGCAGATTTGTCTACTTCCTTGGTTCCGGCCGTTTTCACTTGGACAGGGCAAAATCCAAAAAAAATGCAGAGGACTTTCCCCTTGCTGACTTCTTGGGAGCACCTGCTCCCGCACCGGCTCCCGCACCTGCTCCCGCACCGGCTCCCGCACTGGACGTGCTCGGCGGTGCTTCGTCTTTGGCTGAGCTCGACGCCCTCACGGTATCTGTCACACCGGCCCCCTTCAATATAAATGTATAATCTCCCGTTTTTGTTGCCTTTCGGATGTCTCACGTCGCAGACTTTTCTTTGCAGGCCGACGAAACCCCGTGCACCATATTGTACACCATCGGCGACTGTAAGGTGGACGTGGGGAAAAGCGACGATAATGGAGCCGAAGGAACCATTGTTCCACAGCCGGCCGATCCCCCGGAATGTCTTCAAGGTTTTCGTGGCCAGTGTCGAACCAGGCCACGAGAATTTGCCTCCTCCAATACTACTGGTGGATGACGAGGAGACACCACGGCGGCTTGGTGATTGTTGCAATGGGTGGGCCCTGTTGTGGCCAAAGAGTCTGCTTCGTCTGGAGGCGGTCGGGAGCACACCCACGAGCACGCAGCCTCAGCAAGGTATGAACATCAATACCCCACCTACCCAATTAGCGTCGGGTGTCGGGTTGGGTGATAGCGGACGGGGTAAGGAGGAGGCTCCATTAGTCGCTAATGACGTCGCCATGGATGAGGATGAGGACGACGGTGGCGCTGAACAGGGAGCCTCCTCAGGGTTTGAGCGTCATGGGTCGGTGCCTGAATTGTCGTCTCAACGTATTATGGACGACCTTCCGGTAGTAAAGAAGTCTAGGAAGAGAGCGAGGAAAGGCAAAAAAGCTGAATCTATGATCCAGCCGCCTCGGCAACCTCGGCTTCAGATCAGATAGATATCCCCGATGCGGATAAATGGCATATCCCCGGTCAACCAATCCTACCTGCAACAGCGCTAGGGGTCAGATTCGGCGATCTAAGGAGACTTCATGATGATGTGCTGCGGGTAGAGAAAGGCCTCATCGCCTCGAAAGATCCAGGATACCCACTCGGCGTGGTTAACGTTCGCGGCAAATGTAAATGCGTCGACAGCTTCCCCAGCGGATAAGTTCTTCCTCCGATTCGATTACATATTCGACATGTTTCACGTGAAGAAGATGGATTTTACGTTTGTCCGCCTTTATGCCTTGCACATGAACTACATCATCGGGTTGAGCAGATATCTCATATCGTCGCTGACCCGTACTACATGCACGAGGGCTTCTTGGGAGTCTCAGCAGAGCACCGTGTATCTGTGAGGAATACATCGTCAATTTCATGCTCGCCAATAAGGACAAGGAGGCAATTCTCGTGCCTTATCATCCCGTGTAAGTCATCCGCGTTGCTATCCTTCCTTCAATTTCAATCATTCATTTGCACGGTGGAGGCTAATTAATTTGAGGTGTCCTTATTTTTATGCAGCCAGGCGCGCGCTGTCCTCATCATCCTATACCCCGATTCTCCCACGCTCTTTACTTGGACTCGTCAAGAACATTCACAAAAAGGATTACACCCACATCAAGGATGTTCTCGGCGGTGCTATGTTTTACTACCAAGCAAGGGGTGGAGAGGTCGGGACAAGAAAAGAAGGGCGGCAGGTCGCCTTCAGCCATAAGACCGACTTCGCTGCATCCAAAGAACCGAACGATTCTCTTAATGATGGATTCTATGTCCTACACCACATGCTGGAGTACAGACGGGATCACCAGAACCTTCGCATGTCACCTAGATCCGGCGATGTCCATATTCTACAATGGGCAAAGAACGTAGGAGATATCGAGGATCATCGACTTCGAGCCGAGTTCTATCACATCCAGCGTGAACTTTCCCAAATCATCATGAAGGAGGTCGTCGGAAAAACAGGGATGTTCTACGAAGAAGGACAAATGTCGCGGGAAGACGTCCGAACACGGGTAGCCACTCAGCGTCTCGACCTGAAGCCTTTCACTAGGCTCGGGGACTATCTCCCTGACATGGATGGATGGAATGACATATTGGAGTGATTGTCGATATATGACAATGTGTCCGTTTAGTCCATACTTTCTGTATGACAAAACTTTGAGTTATGCACGGTGAAACTATATTTGTGATGTAATTAAACCGTCCTCCTCCTCGACTAGCGAAAATCACTCTAGTTAGGGCATTTTGGGGTACGATGAACTTTGTTATTTATGCTTATGATATGTTGTTTCTATTTTTTCCAAGTCTGTCTCTTTCTGTTGCTCAACTATATATGTTGCATATCATCGACTCATGTAACGATGGAGGTGCATAGATCATCGATGGTGAATAAGTGCTACGCCAGGAGTATATATACGACAAGTGGCCGGAGTGTCGTGCCCAGTGTACGGTTTCCGTTTTCCGAGCGACATGCAGTAGTTAGTTTAGGTTCACGCTAATGCGAGAGAGGGATACGAACTCATGTACTCAAAGTGATAGCTCTTCTCGCGTATATCATTGTTTAGATGGATGATGATGTATTTGCAAGTATTCGAGACTTGTATCGCTATTTTCGAGATGATGACGAGAGACCACTTTGTGTTGGATGATGATTATGATGATGACATGATTTGATGAGACTAATTGTATGTATATGCTATGATTACATTTTTGTATGTGTATGATATGCTAAAGATTATTGTATAAAGCCTATTCAAATACAAAACAAATACAAAAACAAATATGCAGGGAAAAAAACTAATAAAACTAGTAGTAGCGAGGGGGAATTTAGCGATGGCCGCCTTACCAAGATGGCGCTTCCGATAGCAGCTGCAGATAATATTAGCAGTGCCCTTTTCTAAAGAGTGCTACAGCTATTCATGTATAGCAGTAGCATGGGACAACAGGCGCTACTGCTATACGTTAGCTGTAGCGCCTTATTAGTAGCGCCGGTCCCCGCGCTACTGAGAGGCCCAAAACCCGTGCTGCTACTAGGCTTTTCCCTAGTAGTGTTATCTGCAGTGTTCCTTTCTTCGGCTCGGTAGAATTGGGTGGCATCAGATATGTTGCGTGGCAGCTCCGCAAATACACCTAGAGAAATCCGAACTCAAAATTAGAAACATGATTTTCTCCTCAAATACTTGCTTTACATGGAAAAAGCCTTACCCGCCGCAATCTTCCTCGCCTCTTGGATCTCCTGCAGGGCGCCTTGGGCTTCCCCCCGGGCATCGCGTGCGGCCTGATGAGCCTTGGTGAGTTCGGATTCTTTCTCCGCTAAACTCTGCTCCAAGGTCTCACATTTCTTCACGGCCTCTTGAAGCTCTTGCTCAGCTTCAATAACCCTGGCCTCGTGCTTCTCACGAAGAGCCTACTCTGCGGCGGCCTTTTTCTCGGCCTCGGCCATAGCCTTCTTAAGAGCCTCGACTTCGGTCATCGCCCTAGAGCAAATCATGAAATATATTTTTATCATACTAAAAATTTGTTCGCACTAAACGCGAGCAAGGTTTGTGCATACCTTGTTGATCCTCCAACTGCCTCTTCAACTGGCCAAGTTCTTCTTCGGCCCGCTCCAGACTTCGATTCAGTCCGGAGACTTCCGCAGTATGGGAGGCGGCAGTCGCTATAGATGCCTGCTTATGAAAGAAGGGAGATATATGCCATCAAGTGAGTCTCCTGCGAGCATAAATTTGATCCTCTGTCTGGTTCTTTCTTTTCACTGAATAGTGTATCAGGGGCTACTATCTATACTATGACACCCTTCGAAACCTCAAAAAACATACCTCAAAGCCCGTGATAAGGCTAATGCAGGCTTCATTCAGTCCACTTTCAGCGGACTGAATCTTCTCAATCACTGCACCCATAAGGGCACGGTGTTCATGTTGGAAATATGCCCTAGAGGCAATAATAAATTAGTTATTATTATATTTCCTTGTTCATGATAATTGTTTATTATCCATGCTATAATTGTATTGATAGGAAACTCAGATACATGTGTGGGTATATAGACAACACCATGTCCCTAGTAAGCCTCTAGTTGACTAGCTCGTTAATCAATAGATGGTAACGGTTTCCTGACCATGGACATTGGATGTCATTGATAACGGGATCACATCATTAGGAGAATGATGTGATGGACAAGACCCAATCCTAAGCCTAGCACGGATCGTGTAGTTAAATATGCTAAAGTTTTTCTAAATGTCAAGTATCATTTCCTTAGACCATGAGATTGTGCAACTCCCGGATACCGTAGGAATGCTTTGGGTGTACCAAAGCGTCACTGGCAATCGGGTGGCTATAAAGGTGCATTACAGGTATCTCCGAAAGTGTCTGTTGGGTTGGCACGAATCGAGACTGGGATTTGTCACTCCGTGTGATGGAGAGGTATCTCTGGGCCCACTCGGTAGGACATCATCATAATGTGCACAATGTGATTAAGGAGTTGATCACGGGATGATGTGTTACGGAACGAGTAAAAGAGACTTGCCGATAGCGAGATTGAACAAGGTATCGGGATACCGACGATCGAATCTCGGGAATGTATCATACCGATAGACAACGGGAATTGTATACGGTATTGATTAAGTCCTTGACATCGTGGTTCATCCGATGAGATCATCGTGGAACATGTAGAGCCAACATGGGTATCCAGATCCGCTGTTGGTTATTGACCGGAGAACGTCTCGGTCATGTTCGCATGGTTCCCGAACCGTAGGGTCTACACACTTAAGGTTCGATGGCGCTAGGGTTATATAGGAAGCTTGTATGTGGTTACCGAATGTTGTTCGAGTCCCGGTGAGATCCCGGACGTCACGAGGAGTTCCGGAATGGTCCGGAGGTAAAGAATTATATATAGGAAGTGCTGTTTTGACCATCGGGACAAGTTTCGGTGATATCGGTATTGTACCGACCACCGGAGGGGTCCCGGGTCCACCAAGTGGGGCCACCTGCCCCAAGGGACCACATGGGCCCTAGGTGGTGCGTTTAGGCCTGCATGGGCCAAGGGAACCAGCCCCAAGAGGCCCATGCGCATGAAATACTTGGAGAGGAAGAGTCCATAGAGGGAAGGCACCTCCGAGGTGCCTTGGGAGGATGGACTCCTCCCCTCTGGCCGCACCCTCCCTTGGAGGAGGGGGCAAGGCTGCGCCCTCCCCTCTTTGGCACCTATATAAAGGGGGGAAGGGGCAGCAATACCTGAGCCCTGGCGCCTCCTCTCCTCTCCAACACCTCCTTCTCCTCCGTAGTGCTTGGCGAAGCCCCTGCAGGATTGCCACGCCTCCACCACCACCACGCCACGTTGTGCTGCTGTTGGATGGAGTCTTCCTCAAACTCTCCCTCTCTCCTTGCTGGATCAAGGCATGGGAGACGCCACCGGAGCTGTACGTGTGTTGAACGCGGAGGTGCCGTCCGTTCGCACTAGGATCTCCGGTGATTTGGATCACGCACGAGTCTGACTCCTTCAACCCGTTCACTTGAACGCTTCCGCTTAGCGATCTACAAGGGTATGTAGATGCACTCTCCTTCCCTCGTTGCTAGAATCTCCATAGATTGATCTTGGTGATGCGTAGAAAATTTTGAATTTCTGCTACGTTCCCCAACAGTGGCATCATGAGCTAGGTCTATTGCGTAGATTCTTTGCACGAGTAGAACACAAAGTATTTGTGGGCGTTGATGTTGTTCAATATGCTTACCGTTACTAGTCCAATCTTGTTTCGGCGGTATTGTGGGATGAAGCGGCCGGACCGACCTTACGTACTCTTACGTGAGACAGGTTCCACCGACCGACATGCACTTGGTGCATAAGGTGGCTAGCGGGTGCCGCCTCCCACTTTAGTCGGAACGGATTCGATGAAAAGGGTCCTTATGAAGGGTAAATAGCAATTGGCATATCACGTTGTGGTTTTGCGTAGGTAAGAAAGCGTTCTTGCTAGAAACCCATAGCAGCCACGTAAAACATGCAAACAACAATTAGAGGACGTCTAACTTGTTTTTGCAGTGGTATGCTATGTGATGTGATATGGCCAAGAAGAATGTGATGAATGATATGTGATGTATGAGATTGATCATGTTCTTGTAATAGGATTCACGACTTGCATGTCGATGAATATGACAACCGGCAGGAGCCATAGGAGTTGTCTTTATTTATTGTATGACCTGCGTGTCATCAAACAACGCCATGTAATTACTTTACTTTATTGCTAACCGGTAGCCATAGTAGTAGAAGTAATAAGTTGGCGAGACAACTTCATGGAGACACGATGATGGAGATCATGATGATGGAGATCATGGTGTCATGCGGTGACAATGATGATCATGGAGCCCGAAGATGGAGATCAAAAGGAGCAATATGATATTGGCCATATCATGTCACTACTATATAATTGCATGTGATGTTTATTATGTTTATGCATCTTGTTTACTTAGAACGACGGTAGTAAATAAGATGATCCCTTACACAAATTTCAAGAAGTGTTCTCCCCGATCAGTGCACCGTTGCTACAGTTCGTCGCTTCTAAGCACCACGTGATGATCGGGTGTGATGGATTCTTACGTTCACATACAACGGGTGTAAGACAGATTTACACAAAAAAACACTTGGGGTTAACTTGACGAGCCTAGCATGTACAGACATGGCCTCGGAACACGAGAGACCGAAAGGTCGAGCATGAGTCGTATAGTAGATACGATCAACATGAAGATGTTCACCGATGATGACTAGTCCGTCTCACGTGATGATCGGACACGGCCTAGTTGACTCGGATCGTGTAATCACTTAGATGACCGGAGGGATGTCTATCGAGTGGGAGTTCATAAGATGAACTTAATTATCTTGAACATAGTCAAAAGACCTTTTGCAAATTATGTCGAAGCTCGCGCTTTAGTTCCACTGTTTAGATATGTTCCTAGAGAAAATATAGTTGAAAGTTGATGATGAGCGATTATGCGGACAGAGAAAGCTTATGTCCTTAATGCACCGCTCGATGTGCTGAACCCCAAACGTCGTTTGTGGATGTTATGCGAACATCGGACGTACACGCTTTGATAACTACGTGATAGTTCGCTTAAACGGTTTAGAGTTGAGGCACCAAAGACTTTTTGAACGTCATGAACATGTGAGATGTTTCGAGGGCTGAAATTGGGATTTCTAGCTCGTGCCCACGTCAAGAGGTATGAGACCTCCGACGATTTTCTTAGCCTGCAAACTAAGGGAGAAAGCTCAATCGTTGAGCTTGTGCTCAGATTGTCTGAAGTGCAACAATCACTTGAATCGAGTGGGAGTTGATCTTCTAGATGAGATAGTGATGTTTCTCCAAAGTCATTGCCACCAAGCTACTAGAGCTTCGTGATGAACTATAACATATCACGGATAGATATGATGATCCTTGAAGTGTTCGCGATGTTTGACACATCGCGAAAGTAGAAGTCAAGTAGGAGCATCAATTGTTGATGGTTGGTGAAACCACTAGTTTCAAGAAGGGCAAGGGCAAGAAGGGACACTTCATGAAAGCGGCAAATCAGTTGCTGCTCCAATTGAAGAAACCCAAGGTTGAACCCAAACCCGAGACTAAGTGCTTACGTAATAAGGGAATAGCCAACTGGAGCAGAATTATCCTAGATACTTGGTAGATAAGAAGGTCGGCAAGGTCGATATAAGTATATTGGATATACATTATGTTAATGTGTACTTTACTAGTACTCCTAGTAGCACTATGGTATTAGATACCGGTTCGGTTGCTAAGTGTTAGTAACTCGAAATAAAAGAGCTACGGAATAAACGGAGACTAGCTAAAGGTGAGCTGAAGATACAAGTTGGAAGTGTTTCCAAGGTTGATGTGATCAAGCATCGCACGCTCCCTCTACCATCGAGATTGAGTCAAACCTATAATTATCATTTGGTGTTTTGCGTTGAGCATAGACATGATTGGATTATGTCTATCACAATGGTCATTCATTTAAGGAGAATAATGGTTACTCTATTTATTTGAATAATACCTTCAATGGTCTTGCACCTAAAAGAATGGTTTATTAAATCTCGATTGTAGTGATACACATTTTCATGCCAAAAGTATAAGATAGTAATGATAGTACCACTTACTTGTGGCACTGCCATGTAAGTCATATTGGTGTAAAACGCATGAAGAAGCTCCATGTTGATGGATCTTTGGACTCACTCGTTTTTGAAAAGTTTGAGACATGCGAACCATGTCTATTGGTGTATATGCATGAAGAAACTCCATGCAGATGGATCGTTTAGACTCACTTGATTTTGAATCACTTGAGATATGCAAATCATACCACATGGACAAGATGACTGAAAAGCCTCGGTTTCGAGAAGATGGAACTAGATAGCAACTTGTTAGAAGTAACACATTTTGATGTGTGCAGTCCAATGAGTGCTTTGAGGCATGCAAAGTGAATATCGTTATGTTACGACTTCACGGATGATTCGAGTAGATGTTGAGTATATTTACTTGATGAAACACAAATCTGAATTATTGAATGGTTCAAGTAATTTCAGAGTGAAGTTTAAGATCTTCGTGACAAGAGGATAGAATGTCTATGATATGATCATAGAGATGAATATCTGAGTTACGAAGTTTTGGCACACAATTAAGACATTGTGCAAATTGTTTCACAATTAATACCGCTGGAACACCATAGTGTGATGGTGTGTCCGAACATCATAGTTGCACCCTATTGGATATGGTGCGTACCATGATGTCTCTTATCGAATTACCACTATCATTCATGGGTTAGGCATTAGAGACAACCGCACTCACTTTAATAGGGCACCACGCAATTCCGTTGAGACGGCACTGTTTGAACTATGGTTTGGAGAAACCTAAGTTGTCGTTTCTTAAAAGTTTGGGGCTGCGACGCTTATGTGAAAAAGTTTCATCGTGATAAGCTCGAACACAAAAACGGATAAATGCATCTTCATAGGACACCCAAAACAGTTGGGTATACCTCCTATCTCAAGATCCGGAAGCAAATTTAATTGTTTCTAGAAACGGGTCCTTTCTCGAGGAAAAGTTTCTCTCGAAAGAATTGAGTGGGAGGATGGTGGAGACTTGATGAGGTTATTGAACCATCACTTCAACTAGTGTGCAGCAGGGCACGGAAGTTGTTCGGTGGCGCCTACACCAATTGAAGAAGAAGCTTATGATAGTGATCATGAAGCTTCAGATCAAGTCACTACCGAACCTCGTGGGGCGACAAGGACGCCAGCGTCTTGCTTGAGTGGTACGGTGATCCTGTCTTGAATGTCATGTTGCTAGACAACAATGAACCTACGAGCTATGGAGAAGCAATGGTGGGCCCATATTCCAACAAATGGTTAGAATCCATGAAATCCGAGATAGGATCCATGTATCAGAACAAAGCATGGACTTTGGTGGACTTGCCCGATAGGCAAGCCATTGAGATAAATGGATCTTTAAGAAGAAGACGGGCGTGGACGGTAATGTCACCGTCTATGAAGCTCGACTTGTGGCGAAGAGTTTTTCACAAGTTCAAGGAGTTGACTACGATGAGGTTTTCTCATCCGTAGCGATGCTTAAGTCCGTCGGAATCATGTTAGCATTAGCTGCATTTATGAAATTTGGCAGATGGGTGTCAAAACGAGTTTCCTTACCAGTCTTCATAAGGAAAGGTTGTATGTGATACAATCAGAAAGTTTTTGTCGATCCTAAGGATGCTAAAAGGTATGCTGGCTCCAGCGATCCTTCTAAGGACTGGAGTAAGCATCTCGGAGTTGGAATGTGCGCTTTGATGAGATGATCAAAGATTTTGGGTTTATACAAAGTTTATGAGAAACTTGTATTTCCAAAGAAGTAAGTGGGATAGAATTTCTGATGAGTATATGTTGTTGACATATTGTTGATCAGAAATGATGTAGAATTTCTGGAAAGCATACAGGGTTATTTGAAAGGTGTTTTTCAAGTGAAAACCTGGATTAAGCTGCTTAAATTTGAGCATCAAGATCTATGAGAATAGATCGAAAACGCTAAATGATACTTTCAAATGAGCACATACCTTGACATGATCTTGAAGGTGTTCAAGATGGATCGACCAAAGAAGGAGTTCTTGCACGAGATGTAAGGTATGAAGTTAAGACTTAAAGCTCGACCACGGCAGAAAAGAGAGAAAGGACGAAGGTCGTCCCTATGCTTTAGACGTAGGCTCTATAGTATGCTATGCTGTGTACCGCACCGAAGTGTGCCTTGCCATGAGTCGATCAAGGGGTACAAGAATGATCCAGGAATGGGGATCATTGGACAGCGGTCAAAATTGTCCTTGGAGTAAATAAGGACATGTTTCTCGATTATGGAGGTGATAAAGAGTTCGGCGTAAAGGGTTACGTCGATGCAAGCTTTGACACCTATCCGAATGACTCTGAATAGCAAACCGGATACGTATAGTGGAGCAACCATTTGGAATAGTTTCAAATGGAGCGCGGAAGCAGCATTTATAATATGACCTAGAAATTTGCAAAGCACACACGGATCTGAAAGGTTCAGATCCGTTGACTAAAACCTCTCTCACAAGCAAAACATGATCAAACCCCAGAACTCATTGAGTCTTAATCACATGATGATGTGAACTAGTTTAATGACACTAGTAAACTCTTTGGATGTTGGTCACATGGCGATGTGACCTGTGAGTGTTAACCACATGGCGATGTGAACTAGATTATTGACTCTAGTGCAAGTGGGAGACTGTTGGAAATATGCCCTAGAGGCAATAATAAATTAGTTATTATTATATTTCCTTGTTCATGATAATTGTTTATTATCCATGCTATAATTGTATTGATAGGAAACTCAGATACATGTGTGGGTATATAGACAACACCATGTCCCTAGTAAGCCTCTAGTTGACTAGCTCGTTAATCAATAGATGGTAACGGTTTCGACCATGGACATTGGATGTCATTGATAACGGGATCACATCATTAGGAGAATGATGTGATGGACAAGACCCAATCCTAAGCCTAGCACAGATCGTGTAGTTCAGATGCTAAAGTTTTTCTAAATGTCAAGTATCATTTCCTTAGACCATGAGATTGTGCAACTCCGGATACCGTAGGAATGCTTTGGGTGTACCAAAGCGTCACAACGTAACTGGGTGGCTATAAAGGTGCATTACGGTATCTCCGAAAGTGTCTACATTGGGTTGGTACGAATCGAGGCTGGATTTGTCACTCCGTGTGATGGAGAGGTATCTCTGGGCCCACTCGGTAGGACATCATCATAATGTGCACAATGTGATTAAGGAGTTGATCACGGATGATGTGTTACGGAACGAGTAAAAGAGACTTGCCGTAACGAGATTGAACAAGGTATCGGGATACCGACGATCGAATCTCGGGCAAGTATCATACCGATAGACAAAGGGAATTGTATACGGGATTGATTAAGTCCTTGACATCGTGGTTCATCCGATGAGATCATCGTGGAACATGTGGGAGCCAACATGGGTATCCAGATCCCGCTGTTGGTTATTGACCGGAGAACGTCTCGGTCATGTCTCATGGTTCCCGAACCCGTAGGGTCTACACACTTAAGGTTCGATGGCGCTAGGGTTATATAGGAAGCTTGTATGTGGTTACCGAATGTTGTTCGAGTCCCGGATGAGATCCCGGACGTCACGAGGAGTTCCGGAATGGTCCGGAGGTAAAGAATTATATATAGGAAGTGCTGTTTCGACCATCGGGACAAGTTTCGGTGATATCGGTATTGTACCGGGACCACCGGAGGGGTCCCGGGGGTCCACCAAGTGGGGCCACCTGCCCCAAGGGACCACATGGGCCCTAGGTGGTGCGCCTAGGCCTGCATGGGCCAAGGGGAACCAGCCCCAAGAGGCCCATGCATGAAATACTTGGAGAGGAAGAGTCCATAGAGGGAAGGCACCTCCGAGGTGCCTTGGGAGGATGGACTCCTCCCCCTCTTGGCCGCACCCCTCCCTTGGAGGAGGGGCAAGGCTGCGCCCTCCCCTCTTTGGCACCTATATAAAGGGGGGGAAGGGGCAGCAATACACGAGCCACTGGCGCCTCCCTCTCCCTCTCCAACACCTCCTTCTCCTCCGTAGTGCTTGGCGAAGCCCTGCAAGATTGCCACGCTCCTCCACCACCACCACGCCGTTGTGCTGCTGTTGGATGGAGTCTTCCTCAACCTCTCCCTCTCTCCTTGCTGGATCAAGGCATGGGAGACGCCACCGGGCTGTACGTGTGTTGAACAGCGGAGGTGCCGTCCGTTCGGCACTAGGATCTCCGGTGATTTGGATCACGACGGCACGACTCCTTCAACCCCGTTCACTTGAACGCTTCCGCTTAGCGATCTACAAGGGTATGTAGATGCACTCTCCTTCCCTCGTTGCTAGAATCTCCATAGATTGATCTTGGTGATGCGTAGAAAATTTTGAATTTCTGCTACGTTCCCCAACAGTTCATCGACGATGGAGGCACTTTTCAGCGCCGCCGATAAAGTATCCGGCACCTCTGGTTGGACAGAGGTTGCTGGTGGAACGGGCACACCCCCTCCAGCCGAGGGAGGCCGCCTGCCTGGTTCTGGAGCCGTATTGGTCTCCGGAACTGCGTACGGCTGGGGGTCGAATTCAGGACAGCCCCCGCTGTCGACGTCCATGGAAGCCTTCTCTCCCATGTGTCTGGCCCCTGAAGTTTGACCTCTTGGCGCTGCCTCTACAATCTTTACCCCCCTCCTTGGCCTGGGTCCTTCTGGGCCGAAACCTCGGTGTCATTCACATGTCTGGGGGAAGGGGCCTTCAGGGGTGTCCCGCTCTCCATAGCATCCGAGCCCAGTATATCCTCCGACGAGGATTGTTCGGTGCGGGACCTCGTCGAACTGCAAAAAGTATGGCTCAGGTTAAAACATTATACCATGATGAGTCTGGACGCATAAACGTGTTCGGATTTATATACTCACGAGTTCACCAGGGGCTGGGCCCTGGGATCCCACTCCGGGCTGTTGTCGGCGGCGGCGGACTCCTCCGAAAGAGGAGTTTTCCCCCTCTTAGGCGACTCGGCCTCCAAGGATGTGGAGGCTGTCCTTTTTCTTTCTTCCCCCCGCTGGGGATTCGTCTCCCTCCTCCTCCTCGTCCTCTTCGGAGGAAGAACAGGCATTGGAGTCTTCGGATATTGTGTCCGAGGCGCCACGGCGACGGAGGCCGCCCCTAGTCTTTTTGGCCTCCTTCTCGGCCTTCTTGTTCGGCGCCTTGTAAGGCGCCGGGACCAGCATCTTCGTCAGAAGTGGGCTGGCCGGTTCTTCTGGCAGTGGGGCCGGACAGTAGATCCGCCCCACCTTCTTCGTCCAGCCCTAGGAAAGTTGTGGAAAACACATTAAGCATTTCCCTTGGGTTATGCGAATAAAACATATGAATTACCAACATACAATGACATACCGAACTTGCAGGGCAGGATAGTTGGTACCCGCGGTCCTCGGCAGAGTCCTGCCATGATTTGCCGGACTTGAAAAGCACCTTCCTGATGTCCTTGTGCGAGGAGCCAAAGAGCTCCAGTAGGGTCTGGTGCTTGGCCGGATCGAATTCCCATAAATTGCAAGCCCGGTGTTGACAAGGAAGAATCCGGCGAACTAACATCACCTGGACTACATTGACAAGCTTGATATTCTTGTCTTCCATATCCTTGACGCGCGTCTGGAGCACCGACAGTTCATCGGACGAAGAACAGTTCAGGCCCTTCTTTGGCCAGGACGTAAGTCGCAAGGGGGCTCCGGATCTGAATTCTGGAGCAGCAGCCCATTCCGTGCCGCGCGGCTCAGTGATGTAAAACCACTGCTGCTGCCACTCTTTGACGGAATCATTGAAAGTACATGTTGGCCATGTGACGTTGGACATCTTGCTCACCATGGTGCCTCCGCACTCGGCGTGCTCGCCGCTCACTACCTTGGGCTTCACATTAAAGATCTTCAGCCATAAGCCGAAGTGTGGCGAGATGCGGAGAAAGGCCTCGCACACGACGATGAATGTCGAGATGTTGAGGAAGGAATTGGGGGATAGATCATGAAAATCGATCCCGTAATAATACATGATGCCGCGAACGAATGGGTGGAGGGGAAACCCTAGCCCGTGGACAAAATGAGGGAGGAATACAACCCTCTCGTGGGGTTCCGGAGTAGGGGCGATCTGTCCCGCCGTCGGAAGACGGTGGCTGATTTTCTTGGCCAGATACCCGCCCTCCCGAAGCTTCTTGATATCCTTCTCCCGGACGGTAGAGGCCATCCACTTGCCTCCTGCTCCGGATCCGGACATTTTTGGAATGCCTTTGTGGGCGGAGGAGACGAACGCTTGGGTGCTGGGGCTCGAGCGAGGGGGAATGGATGACAGAGGAAGAAGAAGGCGTGGGTGAAAAAGGGAGTCCTTATCCCCTAATAAAGGCAGCAGGGATCCTGCGCCTCCCCACTTGCCCCGTAAAACCGCTTATTCCCCAAGCGCCGCGTTAATGGCACGGTTGGGTTACCCACACCCGTATTGATGAGAATCCCGTGATAAGGGGACACGATCTTTGCTTGAACAAGACGTGCCGATAAAACCGCATCGCGATATGTGCGGTAGCAGGTTGGGAAACGGTTCGAATAATGACCGGGTCATGGTGTGATGTCACACTATGAAAAGTTGTTGGCGGATTAGATTTGTGGAATATTGTGCTCTCTACGGTGTATGTGGAAATTATTTTGCAGAGCCAGACACGATCCTCATATTCAAGATCTTTCATGGTGTATTCGGAGAAGGAACCCGCCTTGCAATGCCGAAGACAATCTGCGCGGGACTCATCGTCATTGAAATCTGGTTCAGGGGCTACTGAGGGAGTCCTGGATTAGGGGGTCCTCGGACAGCCGGACTACATACTTTGGCCGGACTGTTGGACTATGTAGATATAAGATTGAAGACTTCGTCCCGTGTCCGGGTGGGACTCTCCTTTGCGTGGAAGGCAAGCTTGGCGATTCGGATATGTAGATTTCCTTCTCTGTAACCGACTCTGTGTAACCCTAGCCCCCTCCTGTGTCTATATAAACCGGAGGGTTTAGCATAATCATAGGCTAGCTTTTAGGGTTTATCCTCTACAATTTCGTGGTAGATCAACTCTTGTAATACTCATATCATCAAGATCAATCAGGCAGGAAATAGGGTATTACCTCCATCGAGAGGGCCCGAACCTAGGTAAACATTGTGTCCACCGCCTTCTGTTACCATCAGCCTTAGACGCACAGTTAGGGACCCCTACCCAAGATTCGTCGGTTTTGACACCGACAACGGGGTCAATGGAGGACTAAACGGAGAGCATTGCGACAGCGGCTGAGCACACCGTCGCAAAACGGGAGCTTGGCCTTCGTGCGGAGATCCGATCTAAACGTGGCAACCCAGAGAGCTTCCGCCGTCACTCTCTCGCCGCCGCTAGGCGGCAGGGAGAAGTTGGGGCAGCGGCGGCCGAGACTGGGGTGGCGACGGTCACGTCCGTCCACGCGCGGTGACTAGGGACAATGCTCCCCGGCCGATTTGGTGGCAATGCCACTCTTTCATGATGCTGCCCAACCGGTAGATGCGCTGGTGACGCTCCCATGGTGGATTTGTGTGTTGCTCGGTGGAGATCTGAGAAAGATCTGGGCCTGATTGGCCTGCTTCCTTGGCAGCTACTCATGGGACTTCAAGCACGACCACATCCATCTCTTTTGAGCGGCAATGTCATCCGTGTGTAGGGTGTCAGAGGAGTCTGGCCCGGCTTCATATCCAAGTCTTCTGGAGCACCACTCGTCTGCCGGAGATGCCTGGCCTTGGCCTGCTCCAGCGGCGGCTACGCTCGATGCAGGCATGGGACGGCGATGGTGATCTGTCTTTCATGCTTCAGTTCCGACCACGTTGGTCATTGGGTTGGCATGCATGGGTAGAGCTCTCTCTGGTGAGGTGGTAGTCATTGTTGATGTGCTTCATCGTCGGTGTTGGTCCTTGTGATGACCACTCCGGCCTACGACAATAGCTTCACTCTGGACTTTGATTCGGTGGTTAACTTTCAAAGAAAGATGCAAACTATGAATGATGGCCTGACGCAGAAGGAGTTGTACACTGACAATGGTTGCATATCGTATGTAGCTGCTGGAATCGCGGAAAAGTGGTGACAACAACACATAAGTGTCATTGATGGTGGTGCAACTCGAGCACCCGGTCTCGAGCTCCAGGGTGAAAGCCTAGGCCTGGCCCGAGTTGGTTATATATGGCAATGGCGATGTTTTTATGTCATTACATTGTTGTAGGCATTACTCAGATATGCTTAGACTGGTTCTTCAAGGTGAAAACCTAAATTTTTACCTTGGGTGGTTGGATCCAATGACATTGAGGCTTGGGCGTTGCTTCCTTCCTCAAGGCATTGATGATGAAAAACTCGTTGTCCATGTGGTGTAATGAAATGGTTGGTGTAAGTACGGTCGTTGTTGTAGTTTGCTGATCGCGAATTTGATCGTTTTTTTTCTCATCTACGCATAGCTTTGGTCTTATATTACTTTGCTATTTGCTGGCGTGTTTTTCTGTGTGTGCGTGTTACGTTGGCTGTGGGCATCCTACCTGTGCAGAGCCCGGGTGTATGCTCATTATATTTGTATCTTCTTGATGCTCCATTTTTGAGCCAATAAAATTCACCCTTTGTAAAAGAAAATGATGATCTTAGTTCATTTTCTTGAAATGACCTTACTCCCCTTTAGTTATTTTTCTTGATTTTATTTATACATTTTTTTTTGCGGGTGCTTGATTTTATACATTTAACAGTTAGGTAGTCGTACATGAGACGTCTCTTTGAAATCAAATATTAGACGTCTTGATTCATTGATCCCACCACACGAACTGAAACTTACAACAAATGACATAAACTCACACAAAACACTGATCGCATTCACATCTCCGCGACCTGGCTCGTCGGCCAAGTGATGGCGATGGGGCTCGTCACCGTGTGCTCGCCGTCGCTCCACTCGATCGACCCAAACGTGTACTTCTCCGTGACGCTCACGCCGATTTCCCGCGCGAAGGTGACCGCATACCCCTGTGTCTTCTGCGTCGCACTGAACCGCAATGTCTCAGGGCTCACCGTCACGAGCACGCCGTCCGGGGCGGTGATCTTGGCCCGGTACGTCGTCGTGGCGTCACTGCCGACGTTGCGCACAACGCGGCGCTGCGTGACGACCGCCTTTTTTTTGTTCGAGGTGATCACCACGGAGAAGGCCGGGTAGTTGTGGTCGCCCACGGAGGAGCCCGCGCGCGTCGAGCAGCTGGCGGATGGACCGAACACGGCGACCTGCTTGGCGGTGTAGCCGAGCGCGCACAGGAAGGTGATGTAGTCCTCCGTGCCGGCGTCGTACACAAGGCCTGGGTCGACGGCGCTGTTGGGGTCGATGTGTCCGGCCCCGCGTGCGAACGGCGTGGACTCCTCGCCCGTGGACATGTCTCCAATCACGCCGCCGGCATTGTCCACGTTGCGCGCCGTGGTCATCAGGGCGGACTTGATCGCGGCGGGGCTCCACTCCGGTCTTGCCTGCCGGAGCAGCGCGACGATGCCGCTCACATGCGGGCATGACATGGACGTGCCCGATATGATGTTGTACTTCACCCGCCTCGTGTCAAAGTCGAGCTCCGAGGGCGAGTTGGCGCCCGTCCAAGCGGCGAGGATGTCCACGCCAGGCGCGGTCACGTCCGGCTTGAGGATCTCCGGCGCACGGAAGTTCGGCCCGCGGCTCGAGAAGGACGCCATTCTAGGGGAAGGAGGCGTCGAGCCGACCACGGTGCCGCGGAAGATGATCGTCGCCGTAGGAGAAGTTTGCGTGCGTATGTACTTTTTAATCTTCTCTGCGGCAGCGAATGGGACGTCCGTGGCGGGGTGGACATGGGGGCTGGTGATCACCTGCTCGCCGTCTTCTTTGGCGCCGGTGAGGATTGCTCCGGCGCCACCGGCGAGCTTGACGGCTTGTCCTTTGGCTGCTTGGGCCGTTACACCCAGTTCGCAGAAAACAATCTTCCCGGCTACCTTGGCGGGTTTCAGCTTTCCCTCCTCGCACACTTTGGAGCCCACGTCCCCTCCGTAGACCACTGGTAACTTGGTCGCGCCGAGCGGCTCGCCGGCGTAAAGAGTGGTGCCCGTGAAGGTCTCGCCGTTGCCGAGAACGACGTCGCCTTGGAATCGGCGGTTGAGTGTGGACGCCCCGACCGTCAAGATCCACGGCGCGATGTTCACGGCGGTGGAATCCCCGGGGCCAGAATTTCCCGCGGAGGCGGAGACGACGATGCCCTTGCTGACGGCGCGGAACGCGCCCACCGCGGTTGTGTCGCTATAAAAGTTGTCGGCCAAGCCGGTGTCGCCGAGCGAGACGGAGATAATGTCGACACGGTCTGTGATTGCCTCGTCAAATGCGGCGAGGATATCAGAGCCCGCGCACCCTTCGTCCCAGCACGCTTTGTAGACGGCAACGCGCGCGCCCGGGGCCATGCCGACGGCTTTTCCTCTGGCGTAGTCGAAGAAGCCGGCGTCCACGGCAGGTGAGCCGCCGGCGGTGGAGGAGGTGTGGGTGCCATGGCCGTTTGTGTCGAGCGGCGACAACGAGTCCTCGCCGAGGGCACGGCCGCGTGCAGCCTCCAGCCCCTTGTGGAAGAACTTGGCGCCGATGAGCTTGTTGTTGCAGAGCGCGGAGGCGTTGAACGACGGACCGGAGACGCACCCACCGCGGAACTTGCTGGGTGTCGGCGGCAGCGACGGGTCGGTGGCGAAGGATTTGCGGCCTTCCGGGTAGACGCCAGTGTCGATCACCCCGATGACGACGTCCGTGGCGCCGTTGGACACCTTGAGCAGGCCAGAGGACGGCGAGAGGCCGAGGAAGGATGGCGTCAGGGTGGTGTGCAGCTGCTGCATCACGTCGGGCACGACGGCGAGCACGGAGCCAGAGGACGCGAGCTGCACCGCCTGGCGGCCCGTGAGCTGCGCCGCGAAGCCCGTGGCGGCGTGCGCGTAGGAGTAGAGCACCGTCGGCGCCGGGCTGGACATCTCGACGGGGAGTTGGTCGCGCAAGAACGCACCATACGCCCGCGTGGCCAGCAGGCCGCGGCGCGGCAGCCGTGGTGCGTGGGAGGCCGCGACGTGCACGATGTAGGAGGACTGGACCTCCGCCCTCTCGCTCTCCACCTCCGTGGCGGCCATCGCCGCCGCGGTTACGACGAAGCCAAGCAGGACGCACAGGGCCGCGAGTGGTCTGGGGAGCTCCATTGTCGCTGCAAGAGGTGTAGGCGGTCAGCGGTGCGGTGGCAGCATGGACGGGGAGCACGAATAAGTAGGCAGCGCTGCTGCACGCGGAGGGAGTAGCTGCCGTTCCACGAGATAAACTCCCACATATTCTAGCACTGCATTATTGCGAGAGGCCGGCAGCGAGGCGAGGCTCTCGGGTGGTGCTTAGGTTATCTACATGGGATGGGAGTACCTAGAACTCATCTAGATGAGACGTAATTTGGTTTCATTCACCTGGAAAACAAGAACGGATACCATCCACGTTAGCACACACGCATCTTATAGCATCACATCCAGTGGCTATAAAAGGTGAATGAGACCAAATTAAATCTCATCATAGCAAAACTGTATCTACATTATTATTCTTTCAAAATTGGTGTTGTCTCGTTCCTTGTACGAACGCCAAAAAGAAAATCCACGTTGCCTCCATTTTCTTGTTGGCTCGTTTCCTTGTAAGAACGCATGACGCCTCCATTATGTTTTTGGCAAGAAAATATGGGGCATTGCTCCAATAGCATCTTGTCCTTAAACTGATTGTAGTACCTGTCAACTGATCAACACATTCTTTTTTGCGAGGGAACAAGTATTGAATTAGTAGAGGTTAGTTGTGCACATTTGGCGTATTAGTGAAGGCATCATATTTGTCAACTAGAGTATACTCTTGTGAACTGTCGCTGTGAGTTGAGGAGCCCCAGCATTGGAGGGACAGGAATCATATCAGTGATGGATCTTCTTTTTTTGCAGGAAGATGGATCTTTTTTTTTTTGCCGATCACAATGATGGATCTGGTGAAAGATAGGGCAAAGAAAACCACTTTAGATATACGTAAGCCGTCTGAATTTTGTATTTCAGTCTGTCGATTTTTTAAGCATTGATGTTTGCTTTGAGATTCGGTGCCATTTTCTTTCTGGCATGGTTGTTTCACTGGTTTGGGTTGTGTTCCATCGACTGACCCCATACTTGGTCAATCGATTCGTTCATGGGATGAGCCCGTTAACCGTTATGAACTCTTGACCCGTTTTCAGCTCAGCCTGGCTGTTGTACAACGTCGAGACTCGAGAGAGGCCGACTCCTCAGGTTTGCCTCTTTCCTTTATCTCCTTGGGTTACTCACCTCCCTTTCTGTCTCGTCCTCTCTGTTCCCCTTCGCCTCTTTGTTCTTCTCCCTCTGTAGCTAGGTTTGTGTTTTTGTTTCTATCACCACATTCCTTTCTTTTTGTATTGTGTGATTCAGTTGCTATTTTTGTATTATGTGATCCTGCCCAGCTGTTCTTGTAGTAGTAGTTGTTGTTGTTCTCCGACCATGGATCCCTGCTAGAATTTTGTAGTAGTAGTTGTTGTCCATTCGCCATGGATCTAAGCAATGAATTGGTAGTTGTTGTTGTTTATGGTGCATAGCTTTTTGTAGTATTATTTGTTGTTGTTTCATGCGCCATGGATCCCTGTCTCTTGTATTCAGATACATGTATGAGATTTGTATGTTGCTGAAGAATAATTTGTGCAAGTTTTGGTTATTATTGATGCAAATTTTTGTATCCTCAGTATTAGAAGTTCTAACCTGATTAGTATCATGATATGGTAGTAAATAATAAAATAAATGATTGTCATCATAGCAAAATTTCAGGGATGGCATCCAAAATAGTTGTGCCCTACATTTAATATTAGTTTTTAGTGTTGCTTAACCTTGCTCGTAGCATGGTTTGATCCATAGTGAATTACTTCTTGCTGATCTTGTATTTCTGCAATTTCAACGCCATGCATATGCTATGCAATTTTTTAGATAATTAGTATTGTGATATGGTAGTGAAGAAGAATAGTTATGGCTCGTGCCATTTCTTTCATAGTAGGTGCCATGGCAATTCATTTTGTACCCATTGTAGCATAAATGACTGTTAGTGAGATTCCTACTATGTTGCTCTACTTGTGTAATTGACGCTAAACTCTGAATTTGTTCTTGCAGAAGTTTGTTATGTGCAAGTTTTAAATTTCTAATTTGCAATTAATTATTATTATATTTAACATATGCAAACATGTGTGGAAATGCATGCCAAGGTATGCAATTTATGTACCCCGGATGTGTAATTGAACTGTTACCGACAATAGTATTTTTCGGATTTTGTAGATAATAGTAAAAATAGTAACAATAATACCCTACATATAGCTAGGTGCAACTTAGAGTTGGAATGAGTGACATGGCAACAAAACTTATGTCTTTTTTTTTTGAATTTATCTTCAGGGAGGGTAGTAGCTAGGCTTCCCCATATCCATTCATGTAAAGAGAAGCTTATTTCAATTTTGTCTTTTAGTTTTGAATTTGTCTGTAGGGAGGATAGTAGGCTTCCCAAAATTCATTCCTGCATAGAGAAACTTCATTCAATTTTGTTTTTTGCTTTTGTATTAATCTTCAGGGAGGATAGTAGACTTCCGATAATTCATTTTTTATAGAGACATTTCTTTCAGTTTTGTTTTTGCCCTTTGAATTTATCTTCAGGTAGGGTAATTCATTCTGCTCTAGTAAAATTTCTGCTAGCTAGCATTCATGTACTTCTAGTATTGCTCAGTGCAATACTAGTCCTATGAATTTGCTCATTCAGATATATGTGATCCAGACATTGAATTCAAAGGTGCAGGAAAGCAATAACAAAAAAAACCTGCATATGATCTGCCTATCTTCAAGTAATGTTTGAACTGTTGTAAATTAGAATTTACTTAGCTGAGAGTATAGCTTATTCCATGGTTAATTTTTTCTTACTACTGTTCTTTGTGTGCAAATGTTCCAAGCTAAACCTGCAATTTTGAAAATCATAGTAGTAATGGATATTGATCTTTCTGTAAAATGGGGTTATGGGGTTATGATCTGACTGTAATACATCACATTACTTCTATAGTTAAACTTACGATAAGTATAGTAATGACTTTTAATATGTGAACTGTATTCCGACAATTTTGGAATCTGCATGATACCAAATTAAAAGGGACAATGCTTGTAGGCTTCTAGTTGAGTGATCAAGCATTTTCTCTTCAGGTAATGTTATGTTCCAAAGATTTTGCCTATCTGCTATGGATTTGATTACCTTTTCAAATCATTCATTTTGTAGTATCCCTATGTCAAACTAGTGGTTTCCTACAACACCTCTGTTGTGATTCATCCATATGAATTTCAAATATGGGAAGATCAACTTAAAATGGATAAACCTGCTACTCAACTGTATGAGAAAGCTTGTAGGTCATTCTTCCCACTTCTTCCTTTTCTTTCTCTTACTTATGATTTCTTTCTGCTCTCTGTTTGTTTAGGCCCGAGCTCATGGTTTGTTTCTAGTGGAGATCCATGGTGGGGAAAGTGAGAAACCTTGTAGTCAAGTGTGTTTTTGTTTTGGTAGGTTTGTTGTGATGGGTTAACAGGTCCAGTCCCTGGGTGTGTTTTTGTGTGATGCTCGCAAAGGCTGAAGTAGAGTTGGGCTGTCAAAATCGATTAACGCATAATTTGGGTCAGTCAATTATGTTTGAACATAAATTATATTTGTTCGTTTGATTGGAAATTAATGGTAGATCCAGGATTGATTGACCACAAATTCTTTTTTACTTGACTGGCTCCTAACCAGTCCCAGAGAAAACAGACTTAATGATGTGCCGAGAAACTTCCGCCATCAATATAAGTCTATGACACATTTGCTAATCTTCGATTGCCTTTTTTTTTTTGGTGTTTTAGGCGATTTGGACACGACTCGAGACCGAGCTGGACATTGGGATGACATGTCCGAACGCAGTGTCGCCGGCGAAGGAAACCAAAAGATGGGAAAGACAAGACTAGTGAAGGGGAGTCCAAGGGCTAACTGGTGTGGGTGGTGGTGGAGGTGGTGGGTGTTTTTCAAGTCCGTGAAAGTGGGTTTAGAACAATGGTCAAGGCAACAATGGCTTGGAGGAGGGCAGCCAACATTTTGCGAAAATAATTTTGCAAAAATCTAAGTTGATGATCAATAGATTTGGATAAGTAATTTAGAAAGGATATTCACATACTCACACAATACAAGAACAACTATATGCGAAATCTATCCTTTCATAATTTTCAATTAATTTGTGTCTTGTTTGTTGGATTAGGTCTACAAATGTTGTAATGGAATGTATACGTAGGATAGGGTAGGATCGGGCGGTGCAGTGAGGCTACACAACAATGACACCGCACGATAGGTAGGTCGATGGAGGCGGATGGGGATGAGGAGAGGGCAGAGGACTATATTGATGAGGGTGAATGGAGTTGATGTTTCTTTTTTATAGTTAACTAAAGAATATGCTGCCCTAACTACAGGGAGTTGTTGCAAACTTAAAATTTCATGAGAGAAGAGTCATCATTGCAAATTGCCTGTATAATTGATGAATTTGCTCACACATGTTTTACAAAGAAGAAATCAATAACAAAACTACATAGACGGTGCAACATACGGTATACAAATCAAGACAATGCTTTTTAGAAAAAGAACTACATATGTCCGCTTGTAGGTGAAGAGAGGTACAACCACCACAAGTAGGCAACAACCTTAGGGCATCTCCAACACCGACCGGCAAACCTCCTGAAACCGTCCGGACCGCGCGTCCGGACCATGTAAGCCATCCAACGCCGACTTGTATCAATCCGCAGGACAGTCCGGACGCGATTTGTTCCGCAAACCGGAGACAAAAGTGGGGGAGGTTTGTGGGAGTTCGGACCGATCCCAAGCCCGCTTCTGACCGCCCTGGCCCACCAAAAACGTCCGCTCCCCCCTCATGTACGTTTTCGGTCAACGCCGCTCCAGAGCGTCAGCGCCCGCATTCATGCCCGACCAGAGCGTACGCGGCCACTCACTGCCGCCGGCTAAGAGAGCGCCGCCTGCGCCGCTTCCTGGTGCAGGTGATTGCCGCATTGTCAAACGACACGACAGTCACCCATCCGTCCATCTGCCGCCCGCATTGATGCCACGCGGTTGCTGAGGCATCTCCTTCGGGGCCTCCCATCCGTCGCTTTGCTGCCCACCGGTGCTATGTAAACCACTGCTACAGTTCCCCGGCCATAGGCACAGTCATCCCTCTCCGCACCACTCCCTGTCATGGATCTCTCCATCGTCAAAGCTCTTTGGGACGGGCTGACGTCGGAGCGGAAGAAGGCCATGGCAGGACGCACAGGGCCGCGAATGGTCTAAGGAGCTCCATTGTCGCTGCAAGAGGTGTTCGCGGTCAGCGGTGTGGTGGCAGCAGGGGCGGGGAGCACGAATAAGTAGGCAGCACGGCTGCGCCGGCCACCGTGGCAAGACGCGGAGGGAGTAGTTGCCGTTCCAAACAATTGGCGGGATCCGAATTTCTTAGTGTTTCCATGAGATAAACTCCCACATATTCTGGCACTGCATTATTGCTAGAGGCCGGCAAGTTATCCCACATTCTTCTTTTTAAATTGTTGTTGTCTCGTTCCTTGTACGAACGCGCGATGCTGCCAAAAAGAAAATGCACGTTGCCCCCATTTTCTCCATTATGTTTTTGGCAAGAAAATATGGGGCATTGCTCCAATGGCATGTTGTCCTCAAACTTATTGTAGTGCCTGTCAACTGAACAACAAGTATTGTAGTGCCTGTCACCGTTAGTTATGCACATTTGGCGTATGAGTGAAGGCATCAAATTTGTCAAACTGTACTATTCTGAACTATCGCTGGGAGTTGAGGAGCCATGGCATTGGAGGGGCAGGGATCATATCATTGATGAATCTTTTATTTTTTTTTGTGACCAATCACAATGATGGATCTGGTGAAACACATAAAGAAGGCAAACAAACTGAGTGCGGCGTTTTTGCTCTCGAGCTCATCTGCACCCCCTAATGAAAAAAAATCAAAATAAATACTAAACAAATTTAAAAAATTCTAATTTTTTTCTGTGGTAGATAAGTTTATGCATGAGGTGCCCTTCAAGTTTCAACTCATTTGGACATCCAAGCAACTCTCAGCAAAAAAGACAAATTCAGGGTCCGTAATTTTTTTTTACTGTTCACAATTTCATTTCTGTGTTGCCGCCACAAAGCTTAGGGCATCTCCAACAACGACCCTTAAACCGTCTATATACATTTGAACCATGTTGTCCGGACTGCAGAAGCCATTCAATATGGACTTGTACCAGCCCGTAGGACGGTTCAGGCGTACTTTCTTCCGCAAGTCGAAAACAAATGTGAGAAACTTTGGGGGCATCCGAACTGCTCCCAAGCCCGCACCTGACTGCCCTAGCGCACCCAAATCTTCCACCCGCCCCTCCCGCGCTTTTCATCCCACGCGCCATGCTGCTTGCCGCGCCGCATTCATGCTGGCCCGAATCATGGAGCGGCCGACATGGATGTTCGTGATTTGATCGGGCGGGAAGACGACACAGACGAACGCGACCTCTCGACGTCCCCGCTTCAATGCGGACGCCCCGCCTCGAGAAACAAACTCCGGCCACTGCGCCACATTGAAGCGGGCTGACTGCTCCTCCGCCTGGCCTGGTCACGACTATCTAAGCCATGCACCTGTGATGAACGTATCCACACCACCCATCCCGAGCACAGCACTGTCCCCCCCCCCCCTCGCCGAGCCCTTCCTCCTCTCCGAGCCCAGCGACAATGCCAAAATCCTAGTTCTCTGCGCGTGCAGGCAGCGCCGGCAGAAGTTCCTCGTCAGGCGGATAGTGGCGTTGCCTCCCTCGGTCACAGGGACCATCTACATAGACGGTGGCGGTCTCCTCCGGCGATGAGGAGGACCAACAGGGACCGGTCTCCTCTGGCAAGGAAGATATAGTCATCTCCTGCGGCAAAGAAGACGACTCTGACGAACAAAGGATTCGTTCGTCAGATGGAGATCATGACGGAGTGTTCGCCTCGGCAGATGGGCCTGGTGCCACCACCGCTGGCGCGGGTGAAGGATTTAAGCGGGAGCGGGCGTCCCCACTCCGTCGACGAAGGACGAGCCGACATCCCTGTCGTGCAACCACGCCTCCACATTGGCGGCCGCGTGAACCAGGAGCCGGCGTCCCTCAAGTGCTACCGCGTGAAGGATGTGTTGGGGAACGTAGTAATTTCAAAAAAATTCCTACGCACACGCAAGACCATGGTGATGGCATAGCAACGAGAGGGGAGAGTGTCTGTCCACGTACCCTCGTAGACCGTGGCGGAAGCGTTATAACAACGCGGTTGATGTAGTCGTGCGTCTTCACGATCCGACCGATCCAAGTACCGAACGTCACGGCACCTCCGTGTTCAGCACACGTTCAGCTCGATGGCGATCCCGGGCTCCGATCCAGCAAAGCATCGGGGATGAGTTCCGTCGGCCGCACGGCGTGGTGACGATGATGATGCTCCACCGACGCAGGGCTTCGCCTAAGCTCCGCGACAATATGACTTCACCGGCGCAGGGCTTCGCCTAAGCTCCGCGACAATATGACCGAAGTGGAATATGGTGGAGGGGGGCACCGCACACGGCTAAGGAACGATCCGTAGATCAACTTGTGTCTCATGGGGTGCCCCCCTGCCCCTGTATATAAAGGAGCAAGGGAGGAGGTGGCCGGCCTAGGAGGGGCGCACCAAGGGGGGAGTCCTACTCCCACCGGGAGTAGGACTCCTCCTTTCCTAGTAGGAGTAGGAGAGAAGGAAGGGGAAGGGAAGAAGGGGTGCGGCCCCTCCCCCTAGTCCAATTCGGACTAGGCCTTGGGGGGGCGCGCGGCCTGCCCTAGGCAGCCCCTCTCTCTTTCCCGCAGGGCCCAATAAGGCCCAATACTTCTCCCGGCGAATTCCCGTAACTCTCGGTACTCGAAAAATACCCGAATCATTCGAAACATTTCCGAACTCCGAATATAGTCGTCCAATATATCGATCTTTACGTCTCGACCATTTCGAGACTCCTCGTCATGTCCCCGATCTCATCCGGGACTCCAAACTCCTTCGGTACATCAAAACTCATAAACTCATAATATAAGCATCGCCGAAACCTTAAGCGTGCGGACCCTACGGGTTCGAGAACTATGTAGACATGACCTAGAACTATTCTCGGTCAATAACCAATAGCGGAACCTGGATGCCCATATTGGCTCCTACATATTCTCTGAAGATCTTTATCGGTCAAACCGCATAACAACATACTTTGTTCCCTTTGTCATCGGTATGTTACTTGCCCGAGATTTGATCGTCGGTATCCAATACCTAGTTCAATCTCGTTACCGGCAAGTCTCTTTACTCGTTCCGTAATACATCATCTCACAACTAACTCATTAGTTGCAATGCTTGCAAGGCTTATGTGATGTGTATTACCGAGAAGGCCCAGAGATACCTCTCCGACAATCGGAGTGACAAAACCTAATCTCGATTCATGCCAACTCAACATATACTTTTGG
This sequence comes from Aegilops bicornis, assembly GCA_021605145.1. Taxonomy (NCBI): domain Eukaryota; kingdom Viridiplantae; phylum Streptophyta; class Magnoliopsida; order Poales; family Poaceae; genus Aegilops; species Aegilops bicornis. The sequence continues at coordinate 628,134,293 of CM038674.1, read as the reverse complement.
AGACACCTCAGAGTACCTTTATAATCACCCAGTTACGTTGTGACGTTTGGTAGCACACAAAGTGTTCCTCCGGTAAACGGGAGTTGCATAATCTCATAGTTGCAGGAACTTTGTATAAGTTGTGAAGAAAGCAATAGCAACATACTAAACGATCAAGTGCTAGGCTAACGGAATGGGTCATGTCAATCAGATCATTCTTCTAATGATGTGATCCCGTTAATTAAATGACAACTCATGTCTATGGTTAGGAAACATAACCATCTTTGATTAACGAGCTAGTCAAGTAGAGGCATACTAGTGACACTGTTTGTCTATGTATTCACACATGTAGTATGTTTCCGATTAATACAACTCTAGCATGAATAATAAACATTTATCATGATATAAGGAAATAAATAATAACTTTATTATTGCCTCTAGGGCATATTTCCTTCAGTCTCCCACTTGCACTAGAGTCAATAATCTAGTTCACATCATAATGTGATTCAACACTAATATTCACATCTGTATGTGATTAACACCCATAGTTCACATCGTCATGTGACCAACACCCAAGGGTTTACTAGAGTCAATAATCTAGTTCACATCGCTATGTGATTAACACCCAAAGAGTACTAAGGTATGATCATGTTTTGCTCTTGAGAGAAGCTTAGTCAGCAGGTCTCATCACATTCAGAGCCGTATGTATTTTGCAAATATTCTATGTCTATAATGCTCTGCACGGAGCTACTCTAGCTAATTGCTCCTCACTTTCAATATGTATCCAGATTGAGACTTAGAGTCATCTGGATCAGTGTAAAAAGCTTGCATCGATGTAACTCTTTACAACGGGCTCTTTTATCACCTCCATAATCGAGAAATATTTCCTTAGTCCTTACTAAGGATGTTCTTGACCAATGTCCAAAGGATCTACTCCTAGATCAAAATTGTATTCCTTTGCCAAATTCAGAGCAATGTATACAATAGTTCTGGTACATAGCATAGCATACTTTATAGAACCTATGACTGAGGCATAGGGAATGACTTTCATTCTCTTTTCTATTTTCTGCCGTGGTCGGGATTTGAGTCTTACTCAATTTCATACCTTGTAACACAAGCAAGAAACTCTTTCTTTGACTGTTCCATTTTGAACTACTTTAAAATCTTGTCAAGGTATGTACTCATTGAAAAAACTTATCAAGCGTCTTGATCTATCTCTATAGATCTTGATGCTAAATATGTAAGCAGCTTCACCGAGGTCTTTCTTTGAGAAACTCCTTTCAAATACTCCTTTATGCTTTGCAGAATAATTCTACATTATTTCCGATCAACAATATGTCATACATATACTTATCAGAAATCTTTGTAGTGCTCCCACTCACTTTCTTGTAAATACATGGCTTCTCCAAAAGTCTGTATAAAACCATATGCTTTGATCACACTATCAAAGCGTTCATTCCAACTCCGAGATGCTTGCACCGGTCCATAGATGGATCATTTGAAGCTTGCATATTTTGTTAGCTCCTTTAGGATTGATTTAAAACTTCTGGTTGCATCATATGCAACTCTTCTTTAATAAATCCATTAAAGAATGTAGTTTTGACATCCATTTGCCAGATTTCATAAAATGTGGCAATTGCTAACATGATTCAGACAGACTTAAGAATCGCTACAGTTGAGAAAATCTCATTGTAGTCAACACCTTGAACTTGTCGAAAAACCCTTTTGTGACAAGTCGAGTTTTGTAGATAGTAACACTACTACAAGTATCCGTCTTCCTCTTGAAAATCCATTTATTTAACATGGCTTGCTGATCATCGAGCAAGTCAATCAAAGTCCATACTTTGTTCTCATACATGGATCCTATCTCAGATTTCATGGCCTCAAGCCATTTCGCGGAATCTGGGCTCATCATCGCTTCCTCATAGTCCGTAGGTTCATCATGGTCTAGTAACATGACTTCCGAACACGATTACCGTACCACTCACAGTGCGGATTTTACTCTAGAAGACCTACGAGGTTTGGTAGCAACTTGATCTGAAGTTTCATGATCATCATCATTAACTTCCTCACTAATTGGTGTAGGAATCACCGGAACTGATTTACGTGATGAACTACTTTCCAATAAGGGAGAAGGTACAATTACCTCATCAAGTTCTACTTTCCTCCCACTCACTTCTTTCGAGAGAAACTTCTTCTCTAGAAAGGATCCACCTTAGCAACGAATAACTTGCCTTCGGATCTGTGATAGAAGGTGTACCCAATAGTTGCCTTTGGGTATTCTATGAAGTCGCACTTCTCCGATTTGGGTTCGAGCTTATCAGGTGAAACCTTTTTCACATAAGCATCACAACTCCAAACTTTAAGAAACGACAGCTTAGGTTTACTGTTAAACCATAGTTCATACGGTGTTGTCTCAAAGGATTTAGATGGTGCCCTATTAAACGTGAATGCAGCTGTCTCTAATGCATAACCCCAAAACGATAGTGGTAAATCGGTAAGATACATCATAGATCGCACCATATCCAATAAAGTCTTGATTTACAACGTTCGGACACACCATTATGCTGTAGTGTTCGGTGGCGTGAGTAGTGAAACTATTTCACATTGTTTTAATGAAGGCCAAACTCGTAACTCAAATATTTTTCCTCCACGATCAGATCGTAGAAACTTTATTTTCTTATTACGATGATTCTCCACTTCACTCTGAAATTCTTTGAACTTTTCAAATGTTTCAGACTTGTGCTTCATTAAGTAGATATACTCATATCTGCTCAAATCATCTTGTGAAGGTCGAAAATAACTTGATACTTGCCGTGAGCTTTAACACTCATCGGACCGCATACATCAGTATGTATTATTTCCAATAAGTCATTTGCTCGCTCCATTGTTCCGGAGAAGCGAGTCTTTAGTCATCTTGCCCATAAGGCATGGTTACGCAAGCATCAAATGATTCATAACCAAGTGATTCCGAAAGTCCATCGGCATGGAGTTTCTTCATGCGTTTACACCAATATGACCTAAGCGGCGATTGCCACAAATAAGTTGCACTATCATTATTAACTTTGCATCTTTTGGCATCAATATTATGAATATGTGTATCACTACGATCGAGATCCAACAAACCATTTTCATTGGGTGTTTAACCATCGAAGGTTTTATTCATGTAAACAGAATAACAATTATTCTTTAACTTTAAATGAATAACCATTTTGCAATAAACATGATCAAATCATATTCATGCTCAACGCATAAGCGCCAAATAACATTTATTTAGGTTCAACACTAATCCCGATAGTATAGGGAGTGTGCGATGATGATCATATCAATCTTGGAACTACTTCCAACACTCATCGTCACTTCCCCTTCAACTAGTCTTTGTTTATTACGTAACTCCTGTTTGAGTTACTAATCTTAGCAACCGAACAAGTATCAAATACTCGGGGGATACTATAAACACTAATCAGGCACACATCAAACACATGTATATCAAATATACCCTTGTTCACTTTGCCATCCTTCTTACTCACCAAATATTCAGGGCTTTTCCGCTTCCAGTGACCATTTCCTTTGCAGTGTTAGCACTCAGTTTCAGGCTTTGGTCCAGCTTTGGTCTTCTTCACGGGAGTGACAACTTGCTTGTCATTCTGCTTGAAGTTTCCCTTTCTTTCCCTTTGCCCGTTTTGAAACTAGTGGTCTTGTCAATCATCAACACTTGATGCTTTTTCGAGCTCGGGAATCGTTTTCGTCATCCCTTGCATACTGTAGTTCATCACGAAGTTCTAGTAACTTAGTGATGGTGACTAGAGAATTCTGTCAATCACTATCTTATCTGGAAGATAAACTCCCACTTGATTCAATCGATTGAAGTACCCAGACAATCTGAGCACATGCTCACTAGTTGAGCGATTCTCCTCCATCTTTTAGCTATAGAACTTGTTGGAGACTTCATATCTCTCAACTCGGGTATTTGCTTGAAATATTAACTTCAATTTCTGGAACATCTCATATGGTCCATGACGTTCAAAACATCTTTGAAGTCCCGATTCTAAGCCTTTAAGCATGGTGCACTAAACTATCAAGTAGTCATCATATTGAGCTAGCCAAACGCGTTCATAACGCCCAGATCTGCTCCTGCAATAGGTTTGTCACCTAGCGGTGCATTAAGGACATAATTCTTACAGGCAGCAATGAGGATAAACCTCAGATCACGGATCCAATCCGCATCATTGCTACTAACATTTTTCAACATAATTTTCTCTAGGAACATATCAAAACAAACATATAAAAGCATAGGGAAGCAACAACGCGAGCTATTGATCTATAACATAATTTGCAAAATACTACCGGGACTAAGTTCATGATAAATTTAAGTTCAATTAATCATATTACTTAAGAACTCCCACTCAGACAGACATCTCTCTAGTCATCTAAGTGATCACGTGATCCAAATCAACTAAACCATAACCGATCATCACGTGAGATGGAGTAGTTTTCAATGATGAACATCACTATTTTGATCATATCTACTATATGATTCACGCTCGACCTTTCGGTCTCCGTGTTCCGAGGCCATATCTGCATATGCTAGGCTCGTCAAGTTTAATCTGAGTATTCTGCGTGTGCAAAACTGGCTTGCAACCGTTGTACATGGACGTAGAACTTATCACACCCGATCATCACGTGGTGTCTGGGTACTACGAACTTTTAGCAACGGTGCATACTCAGGGAGAACACTTCTTGATAATTTTAGTGAGAGATCATCTTATAATGCTACCGTCAATCAAAGCAAGATAAGATGCATAAAGGATAAACATCACATGCAATCAATATAAGTGATATGATATGGTCATCATCATCTTGTGCTTGTGATCTCCATCGCCGAAGCACCGTCATGATCACCATCGTCACCGGCGCGACACCTTGATCTCCATCGTAGCATCGTTGTCGCCTCGCCAACTATTGCTTCTACGACTATCGCTATCGCTTAGTGATAAAGTAAAGCAATTACATGGCGTTTGCATTTCATACAATAAAGCGACAACCATATGGCTCCTGCCAGTTACCGATAACCCGGTTACAAAACATGATCATCTCATACAATAAAATATAGCATCACGTCTTGACCACATCACATCACAACATGCCCTGCAAAAACAAGTTAGACGTCCTCTACTTTGTTGTTGCAAGTTTTACGTGGCTGCTACGGGCTGAGCAAGAACCGTTCTTACCTACGCATCAAAACCACAACGATTAGTTTGTCAAGTTGGTGCTGTTTTAACCTTCACAAGGACCGGGCGTAGCCACACTCGATTCTACTAAAGTGAGAGAGACAGACACCCGCCGGTCACCTTTAAGCAACAAGTGCTCGAAGCGGTGAAACCAGTCTCGCGTAAGCGTACGCGTAATGTCGGTCCGGGCCGCTTCATCTCACAATACCGCTGAACCAACGTATGACATCTTTGGTAAGCGGTATGACTTATATCGCCCACAACTCACTTGTGTTCTACTCGTGCATATAACATCAACGCATAAAACCAGGCTCGGATGCCATCGTTGGGGAACGTAGTAATTTCAAAAAATTCCTACGCATTAACCGCAAGACCATGGTGATGGCATAGCAACGAGAGGGGAGAGTGTCTGTCCACGTACCCTCGTGAGACCGTGGCGGAAGCGTTATAACAACGCGGTTGATGTAGTCGTACGTCTTCACGATCCGACCGATCCAAGTACCGAACGTACGGCACCTCCGTGTTCAGCACACGTTCAGCTCGATGACGATCCCCGGGCTCCGATCCAGCAAAGCATCGGGGATGAGTTCCGTCAGCACGACGGCGTGGTGACGATGATGATGCTCCACCGACGCAGGGCTTCGCCTAAGCTCCGCGACGATATGACTTCACCGGCGCAGGGCTTCGCCTAAGCTCCGCGACAATATGACCGAAGTGGAATATGGTGGAGGGGGGCACCGCACACGGCTAAGGAACGATCCGTAGATCAACTTGTGTCTCATGGGGTGCCCCCCTGCCCCTGTATATAAAGGAGCAAGGGAGGAGGTGGCCGGCCTAGGAGGCGCACCAGGGGGAGTCCTACTCCCCAGGAGTAGGACTCCTCCTTTCCTAGTAGGAGTAGGAGAGAAGGAAGGGAAGGGAAGAAGGGGTGCGGCCCCTCCCCCTAGTCCAATTCGGACTAGGCCTTGGGGGCGCGCGGCCTGCCCTAGACAGCCCCTCTCTCTTTCCCGTATGGCCCAATAAGGCCCAATACTTCTCCCCGGCGAATTCCCGTAACTCTCCGGTACTCCGAAAAATACCGAATCATTCGAACCTTTCCGAACTCCGAATATAGTCGTCCAATATATCGATCTTTACGTCTCGACCATTTCGAGACTCCTCGTCATGTCCCCGATCTCATCCGGGACTCCAAACTCCTTCGGTACATCAAAACTCATAAACTCATAATATAACCGGCCATCGAAACCTTAAGCGTGCGGACCCTACGGGTTCGAGAACTATGTAGACATGACCTAGAACTATTCTCGGTCAATAACCAATAGCGGAACCTGGATGCCCATATTGGCTCCTACATATTCTCTGAAGATCTTTATCGGTCAAACCGCATAACAACATACTTTGTTCCCTTTGTCATCGGTATGTTACTTGCCCGAGATTTGATCGTCGGTATCCAATACCTAGTTCAATCTCGTTACCAGCAAGTCTCTTTACTCGTTCCATAATACATCATCTCACAACTAACTCATTAGTTGCAATGCTTGCAAGGCTTATGTGATGTGTATTACCGAGAAGGCCCAGAGATACCTCTCCGAGCAATCGGAGTGACAAAACCTAATCTCGATTCATGCCAACTCAACATATACTTTTGGAGACACCTCAGAGTACCTTTATAATCACCCAGTTACGTTGTGACGTTTGGTAGCACACAAAGTGTTCCTCCGGTAAACGGGAGTTGCATAATCTCATAGTTGCAGGAACTTTGTATAAGTTGTGAAGAAAGCAATAGCAACATACTAAACGATCAAGTGCTAGGCTAACGGAATGGGTCATGTCAATCAGATCATTCTTCTAATGATGTGATCCCGTTAATCAAATGACAACTCATGTCTATGGTTAGGAAACATAACCATCTTTGATTAACGAGCTAGTCAAGTAGAGGCATACTAGTGACACTCTGTTTGTCTATGTATTCACACATGTATTATGTTTCCGGTTAATACAACTCTAGCATGAATAATAAACATTTATCATGATATAAGGAAATAAATAATAACTTTATTATTGCCTCTAGGTCATATTTCCTTCAGGATGAGCAGGCGTCACCCCCACCACACAGCCGGCACGTGCGGATCCACGGGCCCTTCACGCCACCACAACGCCACTGCCGCCCAGTAAAGGAGGAGTTGCCACCCGCGGTCGCCAAGGTGTGTGGCCGCATCCTCCACAACCTCGGAGGCGGCGGTTACGGCGGTACCTCCGGCTCTCGGGCCGTGATATCGGAGGTCGACCGCACGGCACGTCACCAAGCGAGGTACGACCGTCGCAATACCAATCACTGCTCCGCGTTCGCCAAGACAGACGTGGCGCCAGAATGGGTCCGAGACGGCTGCCAAGCGCCACCGCCGCCGCCTTGACAGCGAGCTCACCAAGATCGATGAGGAGTGGACGCTTAGCGAGTGCTCCGGCATTGTCGGCAAGGGCAAGGCCGCCGCCGCCGCCTTCGGCAGTGGCTTAGGCGGCTCTTCGCACGACGCAATAGGAGGTGGAGCGGCTCCTCAGCGAGCGTCAGGAAGCCGCCGGACAATGTTGTTGTAGCTCTCCGGCAGCCTTGCGCCGCTGGTGGGACGATGACGACTACGACGGCGGCAATGCGGCAGGACAGCGCAGCCACGCTTACGAGGTGGTCGTCCGATACAAGGTTTTGTGTTTTTTAGGTTTTAGTAAAATGGTCGAAATATCATCCATTTATGTATATCCGAACTTGAATGAAATCCACCCGAATTAAACGTCCGGTTAGTTTAAACTGTTGGCCAAATGTATGCAGCTGCGGTTTGGATGATAGCCTTCCGCATCCTTGTCCACAGACTGATCCTCTGATGTCCGTAGACGGATGTGAAAGAAAATTTACAGGTTGCCTTTGAAGATTCCCTTAGGGCAACTCCAGCGCGCAGATCAACAAATCATGCCCAAATATGCAGACTGAACACTACACGGCAAATTAAATAGACGTCCAAAATACCGCAAAAGATACCAAACAGGGGACTATTTAGGGAGTTCGGATGTCCGCCATGTTGGACTGCCATGCCCCTGGCCCACCCAAAAACCACTCTCTGTCCACGTCGTTTCTAGAACCTGGAGGCCACCGCGACGGGTAACCTGTTACGATCCACATCTAAGGCCAGCCACTCCAATAGTACTAGTAGGAGTAGTATTTATCTGTGGCGTTCCGCCTTGGCAAACGCCACTCGTCTATTTTTTTTTCAACATTAAATATTTAGGTGTTTTCAGAGTTCTAGTGTTATTGCCCAAACTTTGGGACTTGAATTTGGCACTTTTTAGGTCTCAATTAATATATTTAAGGTGTTAACTGGATTTCTAGGCACTCAATGGATATATATCAAAATCTTAATTTGCCGTTTCTCAAAAGAAAATCTTAATTTGCCCAAAGAGGTACAAAAGTCTTATTTAAACTATTGAGTAGATATTTGGAATGTTGCCCAAAACTTGTGCCGTATGTTGCTTAGGGCATGTACAATGGTTGATAAGGTAGTTTTATTTTAAGTCTTGCATGTGATTTAGAGATGACAAAAAAAATTGTCTACAATGAATCATCTTTTAGCCTTATCTTGAATAACTAGCAATTCCTAAAAATGTGGTGAGACATATTGTGCTAAGAGATCACCTCTTGTCTTCTCTTAAATAAGACAAGACAAACCTTTTCTTACGAGTTCTCTCTCCTCCACCTCATCATGTATCCTACGTGGCACTTCTAAGATAGCACCATTGTACATACCCTTACAAATTGAAGCATCTAATCGTAGTTTCCGAGTGAAAGTCCAGTGACTGAAGGCGAACTCATATGATTTTCATCAATTGGGCTTAAAAATACTTTTGCATTGTAGATATACCATTACAAGGGTAATGCAAAATTTGGCACTTTTGGTGTTCATTTTTATATTCTGGGCACTAAATTGGTTTTGTAGGTATGTTTAATTGACATAATTACAAACTGAACTAAAAATACATAAAAAAATTGCCCCCAAATTGACATGAAACTCACATTTTCGGTCTTGAGTAAAATTCAGAAAAAAATCTAAACAATAACTAAATTGGACGTGGATCATGGTTTCTAGCCTTTTACCAATGTTTGCGATATGTTTTATGGACCAAATAAGTAATAAAACCCTACATGCCTAGATTCTTTCAATATCTTCTACATAGCCTACTGACAGTACCCCGTGGAGGATGAATTCCATGTATTGGGTTCGCTTACTAGGACACCCTAATTTTTTGTAAGGATTTTGGTCATATCAGTGGCGCGCATTCAGGTGCCATTGTCACAAGTGAAATATACCTAACTTATCTTAAGAAGTTGTGTCGACTTAATATCTCATAGGGTTCTTAGGATAAGGTGTCTATGTGTAATCACAAGAATGAGTGTATATACATATATGTGAGCGTCTGTGATTGTAGTTAGTTAAAAAAAAGGGTTTTTCTAGTGGTTCGACAAGCCACCGGTAGTGGACAAATTATATCACCTAGTTGTTTTTTTTAAAAGGAGGATGACCATCGGCCTCTGCATCTGGGCGATGCATACGGCTACTTTATTAATTATTCTCATAAAACCTTATAAAATCAATACAACAGTAAGACTACAGCCGCCGTCTAAGCAACAAACTATCGCTACACCTATCCAGTTGATGAAGGGGCGCAGATAGTCTGGGCATAATATCAAACAGACATCGCAGCCAAGCCTAACATCTAAGACCTGAGACCCCAACCTAGCCACTTGCCGGTGCAGGGCACACACTGGTCCGGCGTGCTCTCGAGGCCGCCGCCGCCAACCGTCACCGCTCCATCTTGAGAATCAGTCTTGATGCATCAATCTTGCTCGGTCCAGCTATCGTCGACGCCACCACGGCGCCCAACGACACCTCCTCCCTGCGCGCAAACAGCTGAACACGTCACGGTCGCCACTGATACACCTCAGCACCATGCTGCCAAGTATCACCAGCCGACACAGCTTGAAGTCCTTGGAGGATCTGTCGTGCGTAGCACCTGCCGACCAGGCATGACCAAGCGTAGCACCTGTCGGTCAGGCATGACTTGACATCTCCACCGAAGCTCCGTGCAAGACGAAGCCGCTCCACTTCCTGCCTCTGGCTTCCAGCGCTGCTCCACAGATGATGCTCCCAAGAAAGAAACGACACCACAGTGCCGCCAATAATCGTTTCTACAACTTGAACGTGTTGTGGATAACCGACACCACCGATTTATCTTTTTAATGTAAAAAAACTACAAAGAAGAAGATGCAGCGAGATAAGTACTAGCAAACTGGATTTACATCAAAATCGCGTTCCAGTGGAATCCACGTGAAATGTTCTTTGTGGGAGAAGAAAAACGCGCTTGAAAACATGATTAGTTTTGCTCACAGCTCTCTTTTTCATCATCTCACAAGAGATAACACGAGAACTCTTCGATACATGTGATGTCCAACGTAGCATGAAAAACAGGAATGGAAACTAGCAGCTACGAAAAGCTTAGCACGCTTCCTTGATCTTTGTCATCTTCTGTTTCCACCACAAAGTTGAGCCACTAAGTACCATCCACGGCTGTAAAAACATCTTTGCCCCGATTCCTTCATCTTTGTCGTGCACGGCATCGGCGGCAAGGCTTGGTGAGGTGGGTTGCTTTGGGTGTGGTCGCTGTCACGGCCTCATAGGCATGTCCTATGTGGTTTATCAATCTGATGAATATGATTGAACTCTATCATGCTTGATTATCAATTTGATTGAACTCTATTCTCATAAAATGCTTATGGCAGGCATCCGGGAATAATTTATGTGGATACTACATTTACGAGTTCATTCACCACTCGACCTCTGAACGGGGCTTATCTGACCAACAATTTGAAGTACGTAAACAATATTCACAATTTTATTTTATTACCATCAATTGTGTTGAGTTTCATTCATATATATGTATTGACCCCCTTCTTTAAATTAGATCTGGGAGAAGCGGAATGAACTCCTATCACATGATCACATACGAGCAATGCAAGAGGAATTGGCGGGATTCTTTGTTGATCACGTCATCCCTAAAGACGGAGAATACCATCAGGAATTGCAAATGGATTTTCGGTAGACGATGTCAGGGATTGTAAGAGATGTTATATTGTATACATGTAGTAGCCTCAGATAGATACACGGAAACTTGTTGTTCGACCAAGCACGGAAGAAAGAGAAGTCACTTCTCTCTATATATGTTCATGAAGATCTTGTGTAATGGTTCCTTCATTGCTATATGTAGTAACGAGTTCTGACTCGATTATTTTTTTGGCTGAGAGCTGCTCAAATGTCCAAATAAGTTGGAATTTGGAGCGAACCTGATGCATACAATTATCTATCACACAAAAAAATAGGAATTTTTTAGTATTTGTTTTGATTTTTTTTCCGACCGGATGCAGATGAGCCTGAGCACCGAATTGGGTTTTCAAAACAAACCTGGTTTAGTATGATGCCGCACAGAAACTTCGGCCATAAATATAGGTCTATGACACATTTGCGAATCTTCGGTTGCCTGAAAATCTTTGGCATTTTAGGCGATTTGGACATGACTCGAAACCGAGCAGGACATGGGGATGACACGTCCGAACACAATGTCGCCGGCCGATGCGGCGGGCCGCACGATCTTCATGCCTTGCCAGTGGTTTTGAGGGGCGGTTGGTGACTCTAGAGTCATGTCGCGGGGTACGAGTCGTGGTGGGGTGGCAAGGGTGAGAGGGGGATGGGAATCCATTCCCGCGCTCGGGCTGGGCGTCGAAGGGCAGCGACAACGGATGAGGCGACGAGGGGCAGGGGTATGACTTGCTTCCCACTCCTCTCTTTTTTTGTGGGGGCATTTGACCGTCCCCTCAAATTTCAGCTGGAGGGAGCAAGTTTGAAGAGTCACTCAAATTTGGTCAGGAGTTTTCCTTTTTGTATGGTAATATGTGTCTCATTCATATCATAAAGATCAAAGTACAAGTCACGTAAAGACCAACATGGCAACACTGAAAAAAATTTCAGAACAACTCTGAGCTTGACACCAATGCCCATCACTTGCCTCCGGCACCACTGCAGCAGCCACCGAAGAAAAAAATTGATGAATCACCTCCTCGCCCGAGCTCGACGCGGCTCTATCGCTCTTTGCGAATCTCCAAGATGACTCACCAAAAGTGAAGGAGTTAACGATTCAAGGGAACATCTTATTGCACTAGGTCACTACGATATTAGTTTTCTCTAGTTGCAAGACACGTAATTATGTAAGGCAATATTTGTAGCTATTTTATGTAGGTGTAAGATTTTCGTAAACCGGATTGCCAAGTCTCGGTCGACTGAGACTTAACCAAGTTTCAGTCGATGCTATATTACTGAAATCTTATGTCGAGATCCATGCAAATTTTTCATTTTCATTTTTGTTATTTCTTTGTTACATGTTATGTCACCTGACTTATACTTGGTTAAGTCTCAGTCGACTGAGAGTCTCAGACCTATCCCCACCCTTTTGTAAAAGAATACCAAAGTTAAAGCCAACAAAGTCACGCACACTACATTCTTGTTCTTTACATGTCAAAAATTAAATTATTTGCATTGATAACTTATTATTTCAGTTTGCTCAATTCACATCTAGATGTTTTTTAAGGATGTCACATTTAAATGTGTCCTAGACTTTACCTTATTATTTACCGTGTAGTATTGACTTGTATATGAGTCTTACTTTGAAATCAAATGAAAGTAAGACTCTTGATTAACTGATTCAACCACACGAACTGAAATTTACAGCAAATGAGATAAACTCTCGCATGTAACCCCACACCGATCACACTCACATCTCTGCAACCTTGCTCGTCGGCCACGTGATGGCGATGGGGCTCGTCACCGAGTGCTCGCCGTCGCTCCACTCAATCGACCCGAACGTGTATTTCTCCGTGACGCTACCGGTGGTTCGTTGCACAAAGGTAGCCACGTACTCCTGTGTTTTCTCCGTCGGGCTGAACTGCAGCGTCTCGGGGCTCACCGTGACGCGAACGCCGTCCGGGGCGGTGACCTTGGCCGTGTACACAGCCGCGGCGTCGCTGCCGACGTTGCGCACGACGCGGCGTTGCGTGACGACCGCCACTTTGTTCGACGTGAACACCACCGAGAAGGCTGGGTAGTTGTGGTCGCCCACGGAGCCCGCGCGCTTCGAACAACTGATCGACGAGCCGAAGACGGCGACCTGCTTGGCGGTGTAGCCGAGCGCGCACAGGAAGGTGATGTAGTCCTCCGTGCCGGCATCGTAGACGAGGCCTGGGTCCACGGCGCTGTTGGGGTCGATGTGTCCAGCCCCTCGCGCGAACGGCATGGACGCGTCGCTGGTGGACATGTCACCGATCACGCCGCCGGAGCTGTCCACGTTGTACGCGGTGGTCATCAGCGCGGACTTGATCGCCGCGGGGCTCCACTCCGGCCTCGCCTGCCGGAGCAGCGCGGCGATGCCGCTCACGTGCGGGCATGACATGGACGTGCCTGATATGATGTTGTACTTCACGCGCCTCGTGTCGCTCTCGAGCTCCGTGGGCGAGTTGGCGCCTGTCCAAGCGGCGAGGATGTCCACGCCGGGCGCGGTCACGTCCGGCTTGAAGATCTCCGGCGCGCGGAAGTTCGGCCCGCGGCTCGAGAATGACGCCATTCTAGGGGAAGGAGGCGTCGAGCCCACCACGGTGCCGCGGAAGACGATCGTCGCGGTAGGGGAAGTTTGCGTGCGTATGTACTTCTTGATCTTCTCGGCGTCGACAAATGACACAGCCGTGGCGGGGTGGACATGGGGGCTGGTGATGGACTGCTCGCCGAATGCTTTTGTGCTCGCGAGGATCGCTCCGGCGCCACCGGCGAGCTTGACGGCATATGGTTTCGCTGCTCGGGCATTTACACCCGATTCGCACAAAACAATCTTCCCAGCGACCTTGGTGGCGTTCAACTTCCCCTCTTCGCACACCTTCGAGCCGACGTCCCCTCCGTAGACCAGTGGTATCTTGGTCGGGTCGAGCGGCTCGCCGGCGTAAAGTGCAGTGCCCGTGAAGGTCTCGCCGTTGCCGAGAGCGACATCGCCCGGGAATTGGCGGTTTAGAGTGGACGCGCCGACCGTCAAGAACCATGGCGCTATGTTGCATGCGGTGGAATCTCCGGGGCCGGAGTTTCCCGCGGAGGCGGAGACGACGATGCCCTTGCTGACGGCGCGGAACGCGCCCACAGCGGTGTTATCGCTATAAAAGTTCGGGGCCATGCCGACGGCGCCGAGGGAGACAGAGAGAACGTCGACATTGTCCGCGATGGCCTCATCAAACGCGGCTAGGATGTCAGAGCTCGCGCACCCTTCCTCCCCGCACGCTTTATAGACGGCAATGCGCGAGCCCGGGGCCATGCCGACGGCTTTTCCTCTGGCGTAGTCGAAGAAGCCGGCACCCGCGACAGCAGAGCCGCCGGCGGTGGAGGAGGTGTGGGTGCCGTGGCCGTTGGTGTCGAGCGGCGAGTTCGAGTCCGCACTGAGCGCACGGCCGCGTAGGGCCTCCTGCCCCCGCTGAAAAAACTTGGCGCCGACGAGCTTGTTGTTGCACAGCGCGGAGCCGTTGAATGACGGACCCGAGACGCACCTGCCACGGAACTTGCTCGGTGGGGGCGGCAGCGACGGGTCGGCGGCGAAGGACGGGCGCCCTTCCGGGTACACGCCGGTGTCGATGACCCCGATGACGACGTCCGTGGCGCCGTTGGACGCCTTGAGCAGCCCGGAGGACGGCGATAGGCCGAGGAAAGACGGCGTGAGGGTGGTGTGCAGCTCCTGCATCGTGTCGGGCACAACGGCGAGCACGGAGCCCGACGACGCGAGGCGCGCGGCCTGGCGCTCCGTGAGCCGCGCCGCGAAGCCCGTGGCGGCGTGCGCGTAGGAGTAGAGCACGCTCGGCGCCGGGCTGGACATTTCGTCGGGGATGTGCTCGCGCAAGAACGAGCCGTACGCCCGGGTTGTCAGCAGTCCGCGGCGCGGCAGCCGTGGCGCGTGGGCCGCCGCGACGTGCACGATGTAGGAGGACTGGGCCTCCACCTCGGTGGCCGTCGCCGCGGCGCCGGCGACGGTGGCCAGCAGGACGGCGCACAGCGCCGCGAGCGCGAGCTGCCTGAGGAGGTCCATTGTCGCTGCGAGAGGTGCGGTACCAGAAGGGACGGGGCGCACGTATAAGTAGGCGCCGGCCACCGCGGCAGGACGCGGTTGCCGATCCAAGTCATCGCGGAGGGTAGGTCGCGCTGATCAGTGCGCTGGCTGATCGGATATATTCTAGCACTGCATTATTGCATTCTCGCGTGCCGCCTCAGTTATCCTACTCCTACGAGCAGTGCATTCTTCTTTCTAAATTGCTGTTGGCATGTCGCAATAATGGAGTACGAGCGCACGATGGCTCCATTTCGTTTTAGGCGGAGAAAAGAATGGAGCATGTTTGTCCTTAAACGGAATGTAGTACTCCCTCCGTTCGAAAATACTCGTCGGAGAAATGCATAAGAATGAATGTATCTAAAACTAAAATACATCTAGATACATTCATTTCTTCGACGAGTATTTCTGGACGGAGTACTAGTTAATCTCGCACGTCAACTTATGAAACAGTATTGAATTAGGTTAGTTATATGTTACATGTGCCGGCTGTTAGCGTAGGAGTGAAGCCATCAAACTTGTCAACTGTTCGATGGTACTGTTGTGAACCGTCTGAGCTTGCGACGTTGCACTGCATCAGATCACGATGTGTCACCGTGAGAACGACCGTAGGAGAAGCCAGACACGAGCCTACACATACGGTGCATTCGTGTGCACGGGGCACCAACTGCACTTTCACATGTGCATTGCTAGGTATACTGCTGCAATGATACTCTGCGAGTGCGAGAGGTGCCTGCATGTGGTGTGCACATGGGTAGGGCTGGCGTCACGTACTACTTGCATGCATGTCCTCTTCTGCCTCTTGATTATTTGGCTCGTACGACTCCGTTCTCGTCTTTGATATAACAGAAGCAAAGGTACGTAGGTGATGATGTGCTTGGATGTAATGGATCGTAGTGTACACTGGAAGACTCGCATGACGACACGTCAAGAATCGTCGAATTAGAGGGTGATGATCATGCATTTTCCCCAGCCTTTTGATGCGGAAGCAGAAGCGTGACTGTACTGTGACACAGCCACTTCAACTCAGATGGCTTTGTGGCGTTTAACAGAGAGCAGCAATCTAATCAGGTTTAGGCGGGAAAGAGAATGGAGCATCTTGTCCTCAAACCGAATGCAGTACTGGTTAAACTCGCACGCCAACTTATATGAAACAATATACGTTACACGGACCGACACGTACCGCATGTGTAGAATACTTTTTCACTGTAAGAGCAACTCCAACGGGCCGACCCAAACAGACGACGCATTTGTCCATTTTTTGTCCGTTTGGATCGGCCCGACGGACACAAACGTCCGGTGTTGTGTTTGGGTCGACGCGAGCGCCCAACGCTGGCCCGACCTATTTCGTCGGCGCGTCAAAAAAAAAGTATTGGAAGCATTTTGAAAATAAATACATGCATTTAATTAAACATAAAGCCGGCCACGAAGGCTGGCGAAAGTCCATATTACATTAATTAAAACACTAAAAACTAGACGACGCGTTGCCCTAGGTGTCCTCGGCGGCGGCGGCGTCTGCGTCGGGACTAGTGAGGTCGATCAGCGTCGGCGCAGGGCCGGCCCAGGGAACGCCGTGTTCCAGACGGCGGTGATGTCGGGCTTTGCCGCCGCTGCCTGGGCTTGGCGCGCCTCCTCCTCGGCCTCGCGCTCGCCCTCCCGGCGCTCCTCGGTCAGCCGAACGTGGCGCCCGTGGTCGAGGTAGGCCGCCTCCTGCTTCTCCGTCACCCCGAGCCAGATCGGCGGAGCGCTGACCCACTCGCGCACTACTCCGGTCCAGGAGTAGCGCTCGAGGTAGGCCGGCTCCTCCGGCTCGGCTTTAAGCGAGACGGCGGGCCACCGGCACGACGCAGCCGCCATCACGAAGAGGGCCATGGCCTCCGCCATGGCAGCCTCGAAAGACGCCTCGTCCGCCTCCTTCCACCGCTCCTCCTCGCTCTCCTTGATGGCCACCTGGTAGGCGGCCTCGGCCTCCTGGTCCTCGTCGTGGACGACGAGCGCAGGCGGCGGAAGGCTGTGGTCGATGCCGCGGACGCCGCGTCGCCTCGCCTTCTCGTGCTCGAAGGCGAACCATCGAGCCCAGTTGGGCGATCGGCGGCGAAGTGCGGGTCGGCGCGCTGCTGCGACGTCAGCAACGCCCGCCGACGCCGCACCTCCTCCGCATGGGCCCTCGCCGTCCGCGGCGCCGCCGGCACTGGGATCCTATTGAAGGAAATATGCCCTAGAGGCAATAATAAAGTTATTATTTATTTCCTTATTTCATGATAAATGTTTATTATTCATGCTAGAATTGTATTAACAGGAAACATAATACATGTGTGAATACATAGACAAACATAGTGTCACTAGTGTGCCTCTACTTGACTAGCTCGTTGAATCAAAGATGGTTAAGTTTCCTAGCCATAGACATGAGTTGTCATTTGATTAACGGGATCACATCATTAGGAGAATGATGTGATTGACATGACCCATTCCGTTAGCCTAGCACTTGATCGCTTAGTATGTTGCTATTGCTTTCTTCATGACTTATACATGTTCCTGTAACTATGAGATTACGCAACTCCGTTTACGGAGGAACACTTTGGGTGCTACCAAACGTCACAATGTAACTGGGTGATTATAAAGGAGTACTACAGGTGTCTCCAAAGGTACATGTTGGGTTGGCGTATTTCGAGATTAGGTTTTGTCACTCCGATTGTCGGAGAGGTATCTCTGGGCCCTCTCGGTAATGCACATCACTATAAGCCTTGCAAGCAATGTAGCTAATGAGTTAGTTACGGAATGATGCATTACGTAACGAGTAAAGAGACTTGCCAAGAACGAGATTGAACTAGGTATTGGATACCGACGATCGAATCTCGGGCAAGTAACATACCAATGACAAAAGGAACAACGTATGTTGTTATGCGGTTTGACCGATAAAGATCTTCGTAGAATATGTAGGAGCCAATATGAGCATCCAGGTTCCGCTATTGGTTATTGACCAAGAATAGTTCTAGGTCATGTCTACATAGTTCTCGAACCCGTAGGGTCCGCACGCTTAAGGTTTCATGGCGATGCTTATATTATGAGTTTATGAGTTTTGATGTACCGAAGGAGTTCGGAGTCCCGGATGAGATCGGGGACATGACGAGGAGTCTCGAAATGGTTGAGACGTAAAGATCGATATATTGGACGACTATATTCGGAGTTCGGAAAGGTTCCGAATGATTCGAGTATTTTTCGGAGTACCGGGTAGTTACGGGAGAAGCAATGGGCCTTGATGGGCTTTAGTGGGAAGAGGAGAAAGGGCCAAGGGGCTGCTGCGCCTCCCCTCTAGTCCGAATTGGACTAGGGAAAAGGGGCCGCCACCTTTCCTTCTCCTCCACTTCCTTCTCCCTTCCTCCCTCTTGGTGGACTCCTACTAGGACTTGGAGTCCTAGTAGGACTCCACACCCTGCCGCACCTATGCCTTGGCCGGCCTCCTCCTCCTCCATCCTTTATATCAGGCAGGGGGCACCCCAGACACACAAGTTGATCTACGGATCTTTCCTTAGCCGTGTGCGGTGCCCCTTCCACCATATTCCACTTCGGTCATATCGTCATGAGCTTAGGCGAAGCCCTGCACCGGAGAAGTCATATCGTCATGAGCTTAGGCGAAGCCCTGCGTCGGTGGAGCATCAACATCATCACCACGCCGTCGTCTTGTGGAACTCATCCCCGACACTTTGCTGGATCGGAGTCCGGGATCGCCATCGAGCTGAACGTGTGCGTAACTCGGAGGTGCCGTTGCTCGGTGCTTGGATCGGTCGGATCGTGAAGACGTCGACTACATCAACCGCGTTGTTATAACGCTTCCGCTTTCGGTCTCACGAGTGCGTGGGACGGACACTCTCCCTCTCGTTGCTATGCCATCACCATGGTCTTGCGTGATCGTAGGGAAATTTTTGAAATTACTACGTTCCCCAACGGGGCATCCGAGCCAGGTTTTATGCGTTGATGTCATATGCACGAGTAGAACACAAGTGAGTTGTGGGCGATACAAGTCATACTGCCTACCAGCATGTCATACTTTGGTTCAGCGGCATTGTTGGGACGAGACGATCCGGACCAACCTTACGCCAGACGCTTACGCGAGACCGGTTCCTCGTCGTGCTTTGCACATAGATGGCTTGCGGAAGACTGTCTCTCCAACTTTAGTTGAACCGAGTGTGGCTACGCCCGGTCCTTGAGAAGGTTAAAACGGAGTCTATTTGACGAAGTATCGTTGTGGTTTTGATGCGTAGGTAAGAACGGTTCTTGCTCAGCCCGTAGCAGCCACGTAAAACTTGCAACAACAAAGTAGAGGACGTCTAACTTGTTTTTGCAGGGCATGTTGTGATGTGATATGGTCAAGACGTGATGCTATATTTTATTGTATGAGATGATCATGTTTTGTAACCGAGTTATCGGCAATCGGCGAGCCATATGGTTGTCGCTTTATTGTATGAAATGCAACGCCATGTAATTGCTTTACTTTATCACTAAGGAGTAGCGATAGTCGTAGAAGCAATAGTTGGCGAGACGACAACGATGCTACGATGGAGATCAAGGTGTCGCTACCGGTGGCGATGGTGATCATGACGGTGCTTGGCGATGGAGATCACAAGCACAAGATGATGATGACCATATCATATCACTTATATTGATTGCATGTGATGTTTATCCTTTATGCATCTTATCTTGCTTTGATTGACGGTAGCATTATAAGATGATCTCTCACTAAAAATTATCAAGAAGTGTTCTCCCGAGTATGCACCGTTGCCAAAGTTCGTAGTGCCCGGACACCACGTGATGATCGGGTGTGATAAGCTCTCGTCCATCTACAACGGGTGCAAAACAGTTGCACGCGGAATACTCAGGTTAAACTTGACGAGCCTAGCATATAACAGATATGGCCTCGAACACGGAGACCGAAAGGTCGAACGTGAATCATATAGTAGATATGATCAACATAGTGATGTTCACCATTGAAACTACTCCATCTCACGTGATGATCGGACATGGTTTAGTTGATTTGGATCACGTAATCACTTAGAGGATTAGAGGGATGTCTATCTAAGTGGGAGTTCTTAAGTAATATGATTAACTGAACTTTAATTTATCATGAACTTAGTCCCGTAGTATTTTGCAAATTATGTTGTAGATCAATAAGCTCGCGTTGTTGCTTCTCTATGTTTTTTATATGTGTTCCTAGAGAAAATTGTATTGAAAAATGTTAGTAGCAATGATGCGGATTGGATCCGTGATCTGAGGTTTATCCTCATTGCTGCACAGAACAATTATGTCCTTAATGCACCGCTAGGTGACAGACCTATTGCAGGAGCAGATGCAGACTTTATGAACGTTTGGCTAGCTCAATATGATGACTACTTGATAGTTTAGTGCACCATACTTGACGGCTTAGAATCGGGACTTCAAAGACGTTTTGAACGTCATGGAACATATGAGATGTTCCAGGAATTGAAGTTAATATTTCAATCAAATACCCGAGTTGAGAGATATGAAGTCTCCAACAAGTTCTATAGCTAAAAGATGGAGGAGAATCGCTCAACTAGTGAGCATGTGCTCAGATTGTCTGGGTACTTCAATCGCTTGAATCAAGTGGGAGTTAATCTTCCAGATAAGATAGTGATTGACAGAATTCTCTAGTCACCATCACTAAGTTACTAGAACTTCGTGATGAACTATAGTATGCAAGGGATGACGAAAACGATTTCCGAGCTCTTCATGATGTTGAAATCGACGAAGGTAGAAATCAAGAAAGAGCATCAAGTGTTGATGGTTGACAAGACCACTAGTCTCAAGGAAAAAGGCAAAGGGAAGAAGGGGAACTTCAAGAAGAACGGCAAGCAAGTTGCTGCTCGAGTGAAGAAGCCCAAGTCTAGACCTAAGCCTGAGACTAAGTGCTTTTTCTGCAATAGAACTGGTCACTAGAAGCGGAACTACCCCAAGTATTTGGCGGATAAGAAGGATGGCAAAGTGAACAAGGGTATATTTGATATACAGGTTATTGATGTGTGCTTTACTAATGTTTATAGTAGCCCCTGAGTATTTGATACTTGTTCGGTTGCTAAGATTAGTAACTCGAAACAGGAGTTACAAAATAAAAACTAGTTGAAGGGGAAGTGACGATGAGTGTTGGAAGTAGTTCCAAGATTGATATGATCATCATCGCACACTCCCTATACTTTCGGGATTAGTGTGGAACCTAAATAAGTGTTATTTGGTGTTGAGCATAAATATGATTTGATCATGTTTATTGCAATACGGTTATTCATTTAAGTAAAGAGAATAAATTGTTGTTACATTTACATGAATAAAACCTTATATGGTTACACACCCAATGAAAATGGTTCATTGGATCTCGATCATAATGATACACATATTCATAATATTGAAACCAAAAGATGCAAAGTTAATAATGATAGTGCAACTTATATGTAGCACTGCCGTTTAGGTCATATTGGTGTAAAGCGCATGAAGAAAACTCCATGTCGATGGACTTTTGGAATCACTTGATTATGAATCATTTGATGCTTGCGAACCGTGCCTTTTGGGCAAGATGACTAAAACTCCGTTCTCCGGAACAATGGAACAAGCTACTGACTTATTGGAAATAATACATACCGATGTATGCGATCCTATAAGTGTTGATGCTCGTGGCAAGTATCGTTATTTTCTGACCTTCACAAGATGATTTGAGCAGATATGTGTATATCTTCTTGATGAAACACAAGTCTGAAACATTTGAAAAGTTCAAAGAATTTCAGAGTGAAGTGAAGAATCATCGTAACAAGAAAATAAAAGTTTCTACGATATGATCGCAGAGGAAAAATATTTGAGTTACGAGTTTGGCCTTCAGTTAAAACAATGTGAAATAGTTTCACTACTCACGCCACCTGGAACACCACAATGTAATGGTGTGTCCGAACGTCAGAATCAAGACTTTATTGAATATGATGCGATCTATGATGTCTCTTATCGGTTTACCACTATCGCTTTGGGGTTATGCATTAGAGACAGCCGCATTCACGCTTCATAGGGCACCATCTAAATCCATTGAGGCGACACCGTATGAACTATGGTTTAAATAAAGAAACCTAAGCTGTCGTTTCTTAAAGTTTGGAGTTGTGATGCTTATGTGAAAAAGGTTTCACCCGATAAGCTCGAACCCAAATCGGAGAAGTGCGTCTTCATAGAATACCCAAAGGCAACTATTGGGTACACCTTCTATCACAGATCCGAAGGCAAGTTATTCGTTGCTAAGGTGGATCCTTTCTAGAGAAGAAGTTTCTCTCGAAAGAAGTGAGTGGGAGGAAAGTAGAACTTGATGAGGTAATTGTACCTTCTCCCTTATTGGAAAGTAGTTCATCACGTAAATCAGTTCCAGTGATTCCTACACCAATTAGTGAGGAAGTTAGTGATGATGATCATAAAACTTCAGATCAAGTTGTTGCCAAACCTCGTGGGTCTTCCAGAGTAAGATCCGCACTGCAGGTAGTACGGTAATCATATTCTGGAAGTCATGTTACTAGACCATGATGAACCTACGAACTATGAGGAAGCGATGATGAGCCCAGATTCCGCGAAATGGCTTGAGGCCATGAAATCTGAGATATGATCCATGTATGAGAACAAAGTATGGACTTTGATTGACTTGCTCTATGATCAGCAAGCCATGTTAAATAAATGGATCTTCAAGAGGAAGACAGATGCTGATAGTAGTGTTACTATCTACAAAGCTCGACTTGTCGCAAAAAGGTTTTCGACAAATTCAAAGTGTTGACTACAATGAGTTTTTCTCAATCAGTAGCGATGCATAAAGTCTGTCCGAATCATGTTAGCAATTGCCACATTTTATGAAATCTGGCAAATGGATGTCAAAACTACCTTCTTTAATGGATTTATTAAAGAAGAGTTGTATATGATGCAACCAGAAGGTTTTGTCAATCCTAAAGGAGCTAACAAAATGTGCAAGCTCCAAATGATCCATCTATGGGCTGGTGCAAGCATCTCGAGTTGGAATAAACGCTTTGATAGTGTGATCAAAGCATATGGTTTTATACAGACTTTTGGAGAAGCCTGTATTTACAAGAAAGTGAGTGGGAGCACTACAACATTTCTGATAAGTATATGTGAGTGACATATTGTTGATCGGAAATAATGTAGAATTATTCTGCAAAGCATAAAGGAGTATTTGAAAGGAGTTTTTAAAAGAAAGGACCTCAGTGAAGCTGCTTACATATTGAGCACCAAGATCTATAGAGATGGATCAAGACGCTTGATAAGTTTTTCAATAAGTAAATACCTTGTCAAGATTTTGAAGTAGTTCAAAATGGAACAGTCAAAGAAAAGTTCTTGCCTGTGTTACAAAGGTGTAAAATTGAGTAAGACTCAAAGCCCGACCACGGCGAAGATAGAAAGAGAATGAAAGTCATTCCCTATGCCTCAGCCATAGGTTCTATAAAGTATGCTATGTTATGTACCAGACCTATTGTATACCTTGCTCTGAATTTGGCAAGGGAGTACAATAGTGATCTAGGAGTAGATCACTGGACATTGGTCAAGAACATCCTTAGTGATGACTAAGGAAATATTTCTCGATTATGGAGGTGATAAAAGAGCCCGTCGTAAAGAGTTACATCGATGCAAGCTTTTTACACTGATCCAGATGACTCTAAGTCTCAATCTGGATACATATCGTAAGTGGGAGCAATTAGCTAGAGTAGCCCGTGCGAGCATTGTAGACATAGAATATTTGCAAAATACATACGGCTCTGAATGTGATGCACCCGTTGACTAAACTTCTCTCACGAGCAAAACATGATCATCCCTTAGTACTCTTTGGGTGTTAATCACATAGCAATGTGAACTAGATTATTGACTCTAGTAAACCCTTTGGGTGTTGGTCACATGACGATGTGAACTATGGGTGTTAATCACATACAGATGTGAATATCAGTGTTGAAACACATGATGATGTGAACTAGATTATTGACTCTAGTGCAAGTGGGAGACTGAAGGAAATATGCCCTAGAGGCAATAATAAAGTTATTATTTATTTCCTTATTTCATGATAAATGTTTATTATTCATGCTAGAATTGTATTAACAGGAAACATAATACATGTGTGAATACATAGACAAACATAGTGTCACTAGTGTGCCTCTACTTGACTAGCTCGTTGAATCAAAGATGGTTAAGTTTCCTAGCCATAGACATGAGTTGTCATTTGATTAACGGGATCACATCATTAGGAGAATGATGTGATTGACATGACCCATTCCGTTAGCCTAGCACTTGATCGCTTAGTATGTTGCTATTGCTTTCTTCATGACTTATACATGTTCCTGTAACTATGAGATTACGCAACTCCCGTTTACGGAGGAACACTTTGGTGCTACCAAACGTCACAACGTAATCGGGTGATTATAAAGGAGTACTACAGGTGTCTCCAAAGGTACATGTTGGGTTGGCGTATTTCGAGATTAGGTTTTGTCACTCCGATTGTCTGGAGAGGTATCTCTGAGCCCTCTCGGTAATGCACATCACTATAAGCCTTGCAAGCAATGTAGCTAATGAGTTAGTTACGGAATGATGCATTACATGCTTGAGTAAAGAGACTTGCCAAGAACGAGATTGAACTAGGTATTGGATACCGACGATCGAATCTCGGGCAAGTAACATACCAATGACAAAAGGAACAACGTATGTTGTTATGCGGTTTGACCGATAAAGATCTTCGTAGAATATGTAGGAGCCAATATGAGCATCCAGGTTCCGCTATTGGTTATTGACCAAGAATAGTTCTAGGTCATGTCTACATAGTTCTCGAACCCGTAGGGTCCGCACGCAACAAGGTTTCGATGGCGGTTATATTATGAGTTTATGAGTTTTGATGTACCGAAGGAGTTCGGAGTCCCGGATGAGATCGGGGACATGACGAGGAGTCTCGAAATGGTCGAGACGTAAAGATCGATATATTGGACGACTATATTCGGAGTTCGGAAAGGTTCGAATGATTCGAGTATTTTTGAAGTACCGGTAGTTACGGGAGAAGCAATGGGCCTTGATGGGCTTTAGTGGGAAGAGGAGAAAGGGCCAAGGGCTGCTGCGCCCTCCCTCTAGTCCGAATTGGACTAGGGAAAAGGGGCCGCCACCTTTCCTTCTCCTCCACTTCCTTCTCCCTTCCTCCCTCTTGGTGGACTCCTACTAGGACTTGGAGTCCTAGTAGGACTCCACACCTGGCCGCACCTATGCCTTGGCCGGCCTCCTCCTCCTCCATCCTTTATATACGGGGCAGGGGGCACCCAGACACACAAGTTGATCTACGGATCTTTCCTTAGCCGTGTCGGTGCCCCTTCCACCATATTCCACTTCGGTCATATCGTCATGGAGCTTAGGCGAAGCCCTGCACCGGAGAAGTCATATCGTCGCGGAGCTTAGGCGAAGCCCTGCGTCGGTGGAGCATCAACATCATCACCACGCCCGTCGTCTTGTGGAACTCATCCCGACACTTTGCTGGATCGGAGTCCGGGATCGCCATCGAGCTGAGCGTGTGCGTAACTCGGAGGTGCCGTTGTTCGGTGCTTGGATCGGTCGGATCGTGAAGACGTACGACTACATCAACCGCGTTGTTATAACGCTTCCGCTTTCGGTCTACGAGGGTACGTGGACGGACACTCTCCCCTCTCGTTGCTATGCCATCACCATGGTCTTGCGTGATCGTAGGGAAATTTTTGAAATTACTACGTTCCCCAACACCTATCCGGATCCAAATGCCAGTCATGCAGCAGCGTCACGTCCGAATGCACGGCAGAGCACGCAGCGGTGGTGCCAGCCACTCGGCTGGTAACGGCACATTGATGCCTTGCCTCTGCCGGTGGCGCTGCCGTGCGAGGAGGAGGGAATGGCGGCGGGGCTTTGCCCTTGCGGTCCAAAATGTGCGGTCGTCATAAATTATGTTGACCGTCGTAGTTGGACGGCCGCCAGATGGGGACACGGCGGACGGCGAGGAGACGCGCGGCGCGTCCGCTTCGCGTCCGCGTCGACGTATTCCTGGCGTAAATTTGGGCCACAAATGCGTCGGCACGGACGCGACGCAGACGTGAAATAGGTTTGGGTCGACGCGTTGGGCCGCCACTTTTATCCACGCCGACACAAACAGACGCGGGCGGATGAAATGGGTCGCCCCATTGAAATTGCTCTAACCTCCATCCTAATCACAAAGGGATTCTACCGTAACGCTGTGTGCCGGGCTAGTGCATGATATGATATGCGCGCGCGATCCAGGTTCATGTGCGAGCGCAGATCTGCAAGGGGTTTGCAACGTGAGGTGGCGTCACCTACTTGCACGTCCTCCTCTGTCTCTTCATTGTTTGCGCGACCCGTACATATGTAGTACGACGACTCGATTCTCGTCTCTAACAACACAAGACAGGGTGGATCGTGGCGTGCACTGCCAGGCTCACATGACGACAGCTATAGAGAGCCGTGGAATTAG
This sequence comes from Aegilops bicornis, assembly GCA_021605145.1. Classification (NCBI taxonomy): domain Eukaryota; kingdom Viridiplantae; phylum Streptophyta; class Magnoliopsida; order Poales; family Poaceae; genus Aegilops; species Aegilops bicornis. The sequence goes on along the minus strand of CM038674.1, from coordinate 628,107,338 downwards.
AGGATAGAGTAAGCATTTTGCGTTTGGCGACCTTTGATGCGGGAGTAAAGGTGTCAGTCCTGTCAACGTCACCGGGCCGTGTCATTGGATAGAGATCGAGCAGCAATCACATCAAACTCAGGTTAGTGCGAAATCACGTAGAGAGAGCATAAATCATATACTACAAGTCGGGTACTATGACAAGGACACGGCGATCATTTCTAGGAAGAGAAAACTCACACTGCAAATGCATGATGCATGAAATGGACAGGGAACAATATGGCAACATGATTGGAGTAGGCAGCTCCCTTCTTCTTCTTTTTTAACTACTCTTTCCGTTCTAAAATAATTAAAGTTCTAAATTTGTCATACATAAAACTTTAAAAAGTTTGATCAAGTTTCTTTCTAAAAAATAGCAACATCTACAAAACCAAATTAGCTTCATTATATTCATGATGACATATATTTCAATACTATATATGTATTTGATGTTGTATATGTTTACAATTTTTTCTAGTAAGGTGATCAAGTTTAAAGAAGTTTAACTTAGGATGAATCTAGAACTACAATCATTTTGAAACGGGGAGAGTATTTACCGCATAAGAGCATCTCCAACTGATGCACAAAAGTTCCGCGCCCTAAAATAATTTTAGTGCGCCAACAGAAGCACTTTTTAGTGCGCTGCACTCCAACATTCTTTTAGCGAGATCTTGCAAAACGCGCGACCAAATAATCGCGCAGTGTAAATTGTGAAGCGCGCCTAATTCGGCGCCTCAAATTTGCAGCATGTGCTGCGTTTTTCAGCGCGCGTCCAACTCTTTTTTACGCGCGCACTGTTTCTGTTGGAGCTGCCGGCGTCCAAAAAACCGGAATTTTAGCGCGGTTGGAGATGCTCTAACAAGAGGCGAGGAAACCTTAATGCCAAAGGGGAAACTACGGAAGCAGAAGATGGACCCAGTCGTCCCGTCGTCCGGATACATGACGGTGCACCGAATGTTTCATTGTAACCGTAAAGGACTGTTACGTCTCACCATGCCTGCATCAGTATCCATCGTTTATGTAATGGATGGATTTGCTCGCACATGTTTCCTTACTGAGAGGAAACCCGCAACAAATGAACACGGACGGAGACGGTGTAATGGAGTGTACATTACACAGACCAACACATACCAGATACATACAATGCTTTTCACTGTGACTTCCTCCTGACGACGAAGAGATCCTACCGTACCTCCAACACCTGTCTGCGTCAGCATTGATCATCTGGCAAAGAACCATCATTCGTCCCATATGAAACCGCGAGATGGATGGATGTGCATTTGCTCAGGCAAGCATGCATGTTCCTTCAGGCAAGAGAAGACAAGGCAGCGTCCACATCTTTTACAAGTCAAACAGGAGCCTCCACGGTTCATTCGTCTGCGCTGAGCACCAAGTGCACATGCGCATTGCTACGCTGCTGCAACTCTTCAGAGGTGTGCCACGCAGTACAGCGAGCTGTGCAGCAACATGAGGCGGCACATGGGTAGGCTCTTGTCACATATTGCATGTCCTCCTCTGTCTCTCGATTATTTGACTCATTGCGCGACCCGTACGACTCCATTCTCGTACGTCTTTGATAACAGAAGCAAAGGTAGGTGATGATGTTGTCCTTGGATGGATGGATCATAGTGTGCACCGGAAGACTCACATGATCACACATCGAGAAAACCGAACGAAGCATGCTAACAAAAATAAAAGGATGGGCTAAATTAACGAACTATACTGAATAATTCTCACTTCAACTGACACCAGTATTTCCTAGTATATAAATGAATATAAGGTTTATATTTAACAATGAAAAGTTATGACAACAATCAATAATTGATTCATTACATGGAGAACTTCATGATCAGTATTATGATGAGCATTCTTAGGAAGATTTTCTTTGACAGTTTCGAGAGGGGCGATGGAGGATTAGGAACATCTACAACACTTGCAGTTTTCTTGCGGTGATAAGACCTTGTCCATTCTTCTTGTGTTCCTAGATGGACTGATGTATCATCCAATCAATCTTTTTCAGTTTCCCACCCTTTAACATACTCTCGAAAAAAAAGTTTCCTACCCTCGGCATGCACTCACATAGACCACCATGATCTTTTACGAACGACTTGCTTTGCTTCAATTATAACAACCTTCCAAGTACTTGTCTTGAGCCAAAAGATGTTTGCGGGTTCAAGACTTCTCGGTGCAACAATCCGCCGCGCACGCTTTGCCCGACACTGTCAACGACGACGGGGGGAGGAGATAGATCGAAGGGCGGTGGGGGGCTGTTGCCCCTCCACCCAGTGGCGTAGCTAGGATTTTATGCCAGGATGGTCCAATTGATAGGAATTTTTTTTACACCACAATGAGTGAAGGATACTTTGGTACTGCAGCAATACGAAAAGATTGGCAAATCAGGGGTCAAAGACCTGAGAATAGTCAAGGCAGGGGAAGAGAAGCAAGAGTTCAGAGATCCACGGGGAAGAAGAGAAGCAACGTAGTGTGACTATGGCCCTGTAGGTGGAGCCGTAGAGAAGCAGATGGGGAGAAGGGGTAGCAGATGAGGAGGAGAAAAGAGGAGACTTAACAGATGGCGGGGGTGGTGAGGCTCTGGAAGATGACTTAGCGACGCAGTGACTTCACCGGGCTGCGCCAGAGGAGATGAGGCCGCCGGCGCAGAACTGAGCCATGGAAGGTGGTGCTCAAGCTACAACTGCCGGCCACCGCCCAAAGCTCTGCTCTCAATCGTTTAGTATGGTTTGCACCCCTCTCCTTTGTACCCTCTTATATTTCTGAAATGGTAACTAGCCCCCAAAAAAATCACTGTGTTTTTGGACTGAAGAATTTTCCTCTTATCCTGGTGGTTGGAACTTTGCATATATAGTGCATACCAATATATCGTATAAAACACACGTCAATAAGGTCTTACAAAGCATATAAAAATTCACAGTTGAATTTCTAAATTTGCATAAGAGAATACCACACCCTATTTGTCGGGATAACGCCTTCTCAATTAGTGACGGAGCTACAAGCAGAATTATGGGTGGGCCAGATTGAACCTGGGCTACAGCTGGGCTGGTGCTACTGACCTATGTTGCAGTACGTGGGCTGGGCATACCTACATAATTATATTTTTTACAGAAAACATGGGCAGGCCACGGCCTGGTTTGGCCCTAACGTCGCTCCGCCAGTGTTCTCAATGCCATGAAAGTATCGATTATATCATCATCACTTTGGAGAAGGCATCTCGCTCAATGTATGTGACTAGACAAGCATCCAACAGACTATCAACCATCTTATTTCTTGGCTTGCTCTTGACCAAACTCATTGCAGAAAATGCTCTTTCAACACTTGCGGTCGACACTGGTAGCAGCAACACCAATTTAAGAAGCAAGTACACCAAATTATAAACTATATGCCTCTTTGTTTGAGGAAGATTAACTGAGAGATCAACAAGAGAGTTTCTTGGCCTCTCTATTTTGCAACAATTCCACAATAAAAAGAAGTTTGATCTGTAAATTGTCTGTTTGATTGAATACATAATAATCGTTAATCAATCAGCTCGGTACATAAATTCTGAGTTCCAATTTGCAGTCAGAGTAAACTTGTTTAAATCGTAAAGGCAAATTATACCTTGAATAGAAAAAGATGGAGATCATACTTCTAATCGGAGGAGACGAGAAGTCAGTCAGCTCCTGGCGGTCATGCCTCGGTGACTCGGTCTAATGTAGACACTGCGCGTCCGTGTTGCTAGCCGGCGATGCCGGGCGCCGGCGCCTCTAACTCCCTCCTTCGCCAATCCTCCTCTACCTAACAGCCTCCAGCCGCCGGCCGTGCCTCACTAGGGTTTGCTGATAGCCTTGCGCTAGTTCGAGTCATACAAAATACTAGATCATTGATGACGCGCGTTGCTGCGCCCGTCTATTTAGGATTTTAGTTGCTAGGGATATGAAGCAATTTATATACTCCCTCCGTTCCAAAATAGATGAATCAACTTTTTACTAAAGTTAGTATAAAGTTGGGTCATCTATTTTGAAACGGAGGGAGTACATTTATTTCAATGCTTTGATGCATTGGTTTTTGTTGTAGCTTGTTCTTGTTTCCATTTCATTTTCAATACAATTATGTAACCAAGGAGTGTTAGGGATATGGAGCAATTTATATACATTTATTTTCAATGCTTTAATGCATTGGTCTTTGTTGTAGCTTGTTCTTGTTTCCATTTCATTTTCAACACAATTATGTAACCAAGGAGATGACCCGGTTGATCTACCATAATGCTATGTAACTGAAGTGAGGAATCCAATTGATCTGCAAGAAAATAGTGTGTTGCCTTTTTTTCTTAGGTCTGGATCGAGTTGTGGTATCAAGTGCATGGGATTAAAATTAGGATGACTGATGGAGACATGTTTCGTGATTGTTCGTCACCTGTTTTTGCTCGTAAAGAACCACTATAGCAAAGAGTCACAGAAATTTGTAATACGAAGTTTGTAAATAATAGTTAGTTGCAGGTAAAGCAACCATGAGAGCAATATACAGTAGGTTCTAGATAGATCTCTTTACATCTAGGAACACTGCAAACTCACAAAGCATGCAGATTGGAAAACCAGAAGAAAAAAAATCATGTGATGATTAATTAGTCTAACCTTACTTACGGTCAGTCAGTATAGATTGAATCAAACCACCCTCTCAAGTGTCCAGTATATGTAGTTCTTTCTACAAATGGATATTGACATGTAAAGCGATTTCATATAATATGAGTTTTGAGGGAGAAAATTAATAATGATAATATTTGTAAATTCTACTGAAAATGAGAAGGGCACCAGTTAAAAAAAACTGAGAAGAGTAGGACGAGCCATTGTTACCATATCTAAATTTGAGTTTTTTTGGAATTATTGAGAGAAATGCTTACATACAATAGTACAAGAAAATCTTTTTAAAAAGTACAAGAAACAAAATTCATAAAAATGATGTCAACATCATGTCTTATACCCGCATATCTTTGAATCCTCTTACCTGGTGTTCTCCAGGTATTCGGTCCAGCAGAAAAGCTAGACATAAGTCTTTGTTCTTGTTCTTTCTGCTAAACTTTGGGGGAAAAAGTTAATTATAAACCTAACACCAACATACATTGCACACTTGGAATAATTAATTTCATACTCAAAATTATTCCAATACCCCCCAAAGGAGAAACTTGTAGATAGAGAGCAAAAGGAAGAGTGTTTACTTAACTGAAATGTAAGAAGCCGCTTAATTACGGTACATTCTGAATCAACCAAAAAAGACTAAATTGGAGACTCCATTGTTGGTCAATGTTGTGAAGAAATACCACTTGGGAACTGTAGTGTCTCTCTGTAAATGAAGATAAGAAAAACCATCTTAGCACTTAATGGATGAAAGGTAATAAAAATTTCTCTCTCACTACAAAGCATGTCACTGGATGGCTGAATCTAACATATAAAGCCTCCTAGAGTGGTAGTCACAACGAAGGCCTCAAGCGCACGGTACCACGCGAGGGAAAAAAGCCCACCGCACCGCGCCACGCGTGGGGTGCAGCGCACCACGCGAGCGAAAAAACCACCGCACCACGCTCGTCGCGTGATAAAAGGTGAGCGGGCAGCAGACCTAGCCCACCTCGCGACCCTCGTTCCTCATGCGCCGCCGCCGCCCCCCGCCCGCGATGGAGAAAGTGAGAGGAAAGAGGAGAGGGAGGTGAGGCAGCGAGCGAGAGAGGGTCACCGGCTCTTTGTCGGCCTCTTGGCGCCGGTCGAGGCGACACAGCGGTTGGTAGCGGCTCGATCCGCTCCTGGATCGGGAGAGGAGGAAGGGAGGTGGGGGGCCGGCCGTCTCTGTGCCTCCTCGACGCCGAGCTGCGGCTGCTCCGTTGTGCGCGCTCTCTCTCTCTCTCTCTCGATCTCGATCTTCTCTCTCGCCGCTGCTGCTCCCCAACCACCGTGCTGTGACGTTGCTTCCCAAATTGGTTGTTGTCGCGTCTCCTCCGACCTCAATACCGTCCTGGGCGGCGCCGGTGCCGGCGCCACCTCTGCCTCCACCCCCCGGGCAAGGAGCTCGAGGTGTTTGGAGGATTCTTGTCCCTGATGTTAATTAGGGTGACTATGCCCGTGAGTTCGCCTGTGCCCATGCGCTTGCTGTAGCCATGTGGTTCCTGAGAGTATTGTGCTTGCTTCAAATAGAATATGGTGGTTGGATTTGGTTCTCTTGGTGTGGTGTCTTCCCTACCATCTCATTTTTTTCGTGGCCAACAGGAGGAGTAGGAGGAGGAAGGGAGGATGAGGAAGTAGACCAGCAGGAGGAAGAGAGGATCTCGGGACGCGCTCCTTATTGGACTTACTGTAGTATAAACAGGTACATGTTGTGCAGCTCATGCTTTTTTCTCTTGCCATCAGTGAGCTTTTCTCCTTTGATGTTACTGGTTTTGGTATGTTGTCCCCTGTCGATGTGTGTTACCTTAGTTGATACTGCTTGGTAGCTTTCTTCTTGTTCAGGAAATGGTCACGGTTAGTTAGATTTCTTTGTTAGTTCCTGTCAATAATATTCTCATCTCTAGCTACATTCCAACGGAGGGATTTTTTTTGTTCTCTTTCTTGCTTTGTTGGGTACCTTTACTGGCGAGCAAAGCTTTGGATGTAGCTAAATTCATCCAAAGTAGATTTTTGTTGTCTTCCATGCAATGGCGAAGCTACCACAAAAAGGTGGGCAGGCCAGAGACTACAAACTGTGCTATCAAACTGAAAATCACTGCATTGTTGTGGGCAGGGCTTCATATAAAACTTCTTTTTGCTTCAGTCTTGGGTGGGCCATGACACATCCGGCCTGGCCGTAGCTCATGGTGCTTCCTTGGTTTCCCGCATGCCTCATTTTTCTCTGTCAAGGAAGGATTTTTCTGTTCTATGTTCTTTGGTTGGTGTTTCTTTTTCCTTGTACTGGAGTGTAAGAGATGAATGGCATGTCTGTGATATGATGATTAGTATGGTACTTACTAATTGGTTATTTTGGATAAACTAAGTGGGTCTGGTCCAGGATTAAGGACAACATAGTTTCAGATATCTTAGGTTCAGTGTTATTGCTGGCTCTGGATTTAGACTCAGGTTCATGTTGATGTGTGTTGTAACAAATTAGGTGCCAACCTGGAACATGAGAAAATTTACATCTCTAGAAAAGGACCAGTTAGATGTGTGCCTTAATCCTTTTTGGTTCATATGCATTGCTTATGCTTTTTATTTGTACTATCAGAACATTTGCCGTTTATGGATTCCTTATTATTAGTACTACGAGCCTGACAGGCTGTTTATTTTCTTTTTGGCTCAAATCCTCCGAATTCATGAATTGCTTATTAGTTCTACGTGTCTGGCCGGCTGTACACTGCATGGCCCCATAATCATATTTACTAGCAAATAAGATTTGAGGTGTACAATGTAATCGAATATGAAATGAGCCCTTCTTTTCATGCTTGGCTGATGTGTTGGTTAGTACTTATTTCATGTTCTGTTTTCTAGGTTTTGTAGATGGTGGCCTTACAGGTTGTGCACCATATGTTCTTAGAACCAGATTTGCTAGCCTGTGGAATTTGGATTATTTCACTGTATATATATGCTGATGTCAAGTGGCCTATCAATATTTGCTTGCTTGTTATTAGTCCTTGGTCACTGCTTTGCTTCTTAGGTTTTGCAGATAGCCTGACAGGATGTACACAGCATGCTCTTAAAACTAGATTGGAGTACGAAGTGTTTTGGTGTGACCTGATATATAGTTGATCCTTTTTCTATCCTTGGTTGATGTGTTGATACTTATTTCCCTTTCATGTTCAGCAGGTACTAAAGCAACAATTGTTGTTAGCTGTGTATTTGGAGGTTGTGCATGTAATCTGTGTATGGGTAGTGATGTTTTAGTTTACATGGCCAGCGCCGTGTCATTTTTTGGCTGATGGCTTTAGGTTCTAGATGCTTAATTAACTTGGTATTTCTATTGTTTGACCATGTGTTGATCTTTTTGCAGGCCTTGCCTTTAGCTTTGTGGAATATTTAGATCGCGGCGATAGGTTCGAGCGACGCCAACCATGACCAACGACCTTGATGCGGATGGCAGCGACTGAACCGTGGACATGGTCGACGACAGGGGAATCCACATTTCTCTTTGCTTCCATGTCCACAGGAGAAAATTGCTGAACATTTTGGCATCCCAAGATTTCCTCCCCACGGTATGCAGGTGTGTGCGGCATATGTTTGCGTAAATGTCCGAATTGCAAAGACTTCTTTCTGTGTGCATCTTCTTTTGTTCGATCTGTGTGATCTCTTGTCTTCTTTTACCTTGCTTCAACTTAATGCCCTGAACATGCTCATAGTCTTTCAAAAAAAACTGGTTGTAGTAACATCTATTTACATAAAAACCGGACTTGTAAGTCCTAATAGTAATATTGATCACTATTTTAAAGGCTAGCGACAGATTCAACATAAACTTTCAACTTGAGCATCTTTCCTGACCTATATATGATAAGGAGGTACTCCTCCTCAGAAGAAACATAGGCGTTTAGATCACTAAACTACCAGCTACCTTAGTGATCTAAACGCTCTTATATTTATTACGATGGGCAGAAGAAGAATAAGATGGCAATGAGTCCGATAAAGTTTTTGTCAAACAGTCTGATGCTTTTATTCACGTATGTGTGCTGTAAAATTTGCGGAACCAGTACAAGTTATTGCACAATCACTGTGCCAGTTTTTTATGGCTTGTTTATTTCATTCTGTTTCGGTAGTTGCTTTCCCTGGCGTCAAATCTTTTGTTAGAGAGAATGGTTCACAAAACTGTTCTTCTTGAACCGTTATGCTTGCCTATCTGTTGTGTGTGTGTGTGTGTGTGTGTGTGTGTGTGTGTGTATAATATATAGATAGATTCAAATTTAGATGGTTGTATTTGTAATAACTGGCTCGGCTTGTACCATCTTTTGGGTTGGCACATCAAAACTCACATTATGATATGACTTGTGTTAAGTATACTAACTCCTAACCAATTCCTTTCCTTTGAAGTGGCTCAAGGAAGCTGAAGAGGAAGGCTAAGATGATGAAGAAGAGTAGAGTCGGAGTGGAATGCATCGTTCTGCAATTTGGGTGGTTTCCTGGTGAGTTTGCACTTTGCACCCAGGAAGATTTGGAAGCTCGAAATTTGTTTGTACAAAAACATAACTCCTGCGATTTGGGAAGGTTGATTTTTATCTTCTGGAGGGCCTCGACTAGAAGACCAACCGATGGAGCTTTTAGGTCTATGGGAAGACAGATCTGGTGGTTTCCTTTATATTCCGACAAGTATATGTATATCTGAGCTTGTTCCCGGATTGGGTTGCTGCTGGATCTGGATGTGATGTGATGTTGCGCCTGATGGTTATTGGTTACTGGCCCTTAACTGATTTTGTATTCAAGTGCCGTCTTTGAAACGCCAAGTCACCTTCTCCGTGAGTGCCTGATGGGTCCTTTTAACTTGTTTTGTATTCAAGTGATGTCTGTCTCTTTTGAAACACTGTAGGAGATGTGCATTTCCACTGTAGGGGATTTGCTCTAACCAATTCCTTTCCTTTGAAGTGGCAACTCAAGGAAGCTGAGGAGGACGAAGATGATGAGGATGGCGAAGATGGGTAGAGTCGAGAGGAATGCATCTTGCTGCAATTTGGTTGGTTTCTTGGTGGGTTTGCACCCAGGAAGTTTTGGAGACTTGAAAGTTTGTTTGTACAATAACATAACTCCAGCGACAGATCTGGTGGCTTCCTTTATATTTCGACAAGTATATGTATATCTGAGCTTGTCTTTGGGTTGGGTTGCTGCTGGCTGTGAATGGGATGGGTTCTTGTCTTCCTGGGTGTTCCTCTACCTCAGCTCAACATGAGGATCTTGGGCCGCGGTTGCACTGCATGAGGTGGCGCCAGCAATATGCCTCGCGTCTCTGTGAGCCAACGACAGCGATGAGCCAGGGAGAGCAATCATGGATTCGCTACGGCATCGACGCCCCATCTCAAGGTGTGGAAATTGTTCTTACCTTGAGTCCTATCCCTAGCCTTGAACACCATCTCTCTAAATCCATCCCTGATCTGCAACACCTTTTTTTGGGAGGTTGCAGGTGTGTACGGCATATGTTTGCGTAAATGCCCGTGTTGGAAAGACTTCTTTTTGTGTGCATCTTCTTTTGTTCGAAAAGGGCTAGCTTTCACCGTGAATCATTAGGACAGTGTGGCATATGAGGTGGTATAGATGGATTAGTTACAAATATATTAGGTACTTGAACTACTTATCATGATCCTGATTTCGAGCGTTTGAGCCGAGATCGATGACCGTGAATCATAAGGACTGTTAGAGAAGAGAAGAAGATTCTTGGTTGTTACTATTGTGAAAGCATGGATTGTGTTGTCATCTGTTCCTTTCTCTTCTACATAAGTTCATGAATCATAAAGCAGGGCCTATGCAGCTGTACTGATGTTTGAACACTTTTAGGTACAACACATGTGCTACTATTCTCACAAAGGGAATACTTACTGTTGACCATTACTACGTATGCCACATGACAGAAATATTTGCTACTGACGACAAAAGAATGGTAATCTCAAACAAATGCATTCTTGTGTTTCATACAAGAACATGCTGGAAAACCATGTACTGAATAACCTTTACTCTCATTTGCACACACTTTTCTAAGAGAAGCCTCTTCCCGCACATGGATATTGATCATGATGAGCTACCAATCAGGAGACGGGACCACCAATGTCATGGCCCGCTTTATCAAGGGTGTCGACAACAGGGCTACACTCACAAAGAACTGGAGCAGCCTCTTCCATAAGGCGAACATGAAGAAAGGGTGTGCATATGCTTTCTCCTTCAAGTGCATGTCCAAGGTCCTCTGCATGATTGCCTATCCAATCTAAACAAGTCACAATAGTCCTTTGCTACGTAAATTGGTATTACTATAAGTACCTATCAAGACTTCTATATCTGGCATCATTTTGGATCTTATGTAAAAAATTATGGTAATCCTGTCCGTATGACTATCATCAATCCGTACTTATTTCCATATGTTTTCTTCTGTGTCTACATATTTTGATGCACATTCTTTCAATATTTGGCTTGCTCTCGGCCTTTGCGCCATGGGCGCAACTGGTCATCTAGTATATAGAAGCACAAAGAAATGGGCATCCATGGTGTACATTCTGTCTCCAGTTGCCTCCAATGATGGTGTTATAAAGAACTGTACACACAGTAGTTATGTCATTTTACCATATAGGAACAAATTAAGTGTGTGTACAACAACATTATGCTTGCCATAAGGCTCTGCTGTCCTAAACAACCTGATATATATATATATAGCAAAAAATTATAGCTGCGAGTAGCATGTCATGAATAATTATGAACGGATAAGCATGGAAAGTAAGCAGCCGCAAGAACATATTGGACATGGAAATAAAATATGATATTCCACTTAACTAACCTTCGAACAACCATTGGGATCGTCGGTTTCAGAATTCAGGAACAAAAAAACAGAAATAGCAAGCCACTACCAGTACCAAGCGCTTGGGCGACAGTAACTGCAATAAACTAAAAACGAAAATCGGCATCTGTGTGTGTTGCAAAGTCAGAGGATCGACTGCGTGCAATGCACACGCAGGAGCCCGATCAGAGTACATACATTGAGTGCGAAGGGATTGTATTGGGGAAGGGAAACCTTGAGCAAAAATTTAGGACAACAAAATTTGGTGCCCTCTAACACCCACGATTCACCAGCATCCCATGATTCTGCTGGATCCCATCGCACTCTGCACAACTTGGCTGGATCCACTCCAAAAATCCATGTCTAATTACACAAACCTTAGAAAACAGTAGGATCAAGGAAATAGAAAATAAAGAACAATTGTAAATTTTATGGAAAATAGGAACAGTAAGACATCGTCACGGAAACAAACAAAATTCATGGTAACACACTTACTGTTAGTTTCCTTTGGGAAACAGTAACCATGCATGTTTACTTCCAATAACGTTCATGTTTTGCAATGCATCTACCTGAAACCACTTTCTTGGCAAGCCTGTGCATTGTCTATCAGAAGGAGATAAGGAGCTAGAGGAGGAACGATTGAACCTGCAGCATGCAGGCCATGTGCATCGTGCATGCTACCTTTCTCATGATTTCGAACTGAAGTTTCTCTCGTGATTCATACTCATCGGTCCTCCTCTGTTTCCCTGCCTGGTCCACCACATACATATTCTGCAGCTCCTTCGTTCTCCCCGTCCTCCAATCTATGAAGGAACGCCGAGAGAAAGAAGAGGCGGGGAACTACAGTGACGCGGGTGACAGGGAGAGGCCCATGGATGAGACCGTGTGGAGTAAATTACATAAAACCACCACTTTAAGGGCTAGGTTTGCGAAAAACACTAGGATACAGTTTCTCTGCAGAAAACACCACATCTCACGTAATGGTTTTGCAAAAACCACTGATCGGCGGATCGGCTCGGTTAAGTGTGTTTATGACAGATGGGGCCCGCCAATCAGGCTGACATGGCATCAATTTCTCACACCGTTACATCGAAACGTTTTCCTGGACGCGGGACCCGCTTGTCAGCGAAACACTCCTCCCTCTCCCTCTCAAACCACTTGCTCTTTGCGTCATTTTGTCGAGCAGGTGGCGTGCAGGTGTTGTGGGGCGCGGGAGGTTCGTGGAGGCGGTCTCCGGTGACGCTGGAGCGGGCCGTGACGGTGTCGAAGTACAGGGATGCGCTGCCGGACACTAGTGCAGAACCGGCCTTTAGTGCCGGTTCGTAATGGCCTTTAGTGCCGGTTCTACAACCGGCACTAAAGACTGGGGACTAAAGGTCCCCCCCTTTAGTACCGGTTCGTCACGAACCGACGCTAAAGTGCGAACACGTGGCACGAGCCAGGCCCGGGTGCGCGTAGGGCTTTAGTACCGGTTGGTAACACCAACCGGTACTAAATGTTTTGGTGTTTTTTTAATTTTCCGTTACATTTTTTTCCATTACTAAATGCTAGTATTTCATGATACTACAAATTGTACACGTTATGCATATATATAAATAGATTTTCTCATACGTATAGAACCGCATATATATTTCCTACATACTAGAAATTCTACACGTTATGCATATATATAGGACAAATGTTTCCTACAAGCAGTGGTAGTTACCATCACTTGCGTTTTGTATGTTGTATGTAGTATCTATCGAAACCGAGAGTATGTACGTGTAGTATGTAGTATATAACAATGATTAGGTAGTATATATATACTAATTTTTATATAGTATGTACCATCTTTTGAGTATGCTCTTTTTTACGTATAAATATATACGTATTTCATAAATATAACAAAAACTATGGGCTCATATGCAATTTTTTCATGTAACTTGCTTTGAAAAATCTTAAATATAGTATATGAACATATTTAAAATAATAAAATAGTATATATAGTACCATATGGTAGTATAGTAGATATGTGGGTTAACTACCACCGGGTGGTAGAATGGATTTTCCATATATATATATATATATATATATATATCATCGAATGTCTCACAACCAACACCATTATTCACACATACACATGTATATACATATACAATTTCTCCTACATATGTTGCCTTGGTGCCTCCGGAGCACGATGACAAGTGGTTCATGGGGGCGGTAGCGGGTAATAGTATTCTCCTTCGGGATTTATGACCTGGTCGTGCAAAAATCCGGCTATTTCCTCTTGAAGTACTAGTATGCGGTCCGATGGTAGGAGTTTATCACACACCTCTCTAAACTGTTAAGAAGGAGATCAATATGCATGTGTGTTAGTTGTGTGACTAGATATCGATAATGGTGTGAATAGTGTTCTGACAAACGTACCCAGTCCTGTCTATCAGATCTGCTCCTTTCGGACGTCATCATGCGAATGTTCTCGCAAACATAGAATGCACACAGATTATTCCCCGACGCCTGCTTCAGGACCTTTACGAGAATGGAATTGAATCAGATAATGATTAATCAAGCATGATAATTAATTAATGATATTGAAACAAGAAATAAAGAGATGGTAGCTAGCTAGTACTACTTAATTACTTACCTTTGGTCGATGCCAAAACAACTTTTGTTTCCATTCGCCTGGAGTCACCGCGATGAACTTTGCACATGCCCTGCCCGCCAGCAAAGAAAATTAATAAAGGGGTTATTAAATAGTTCATATTAGAAAATGACGAACAAATAATAGGCCGAGATATATATAGTTAATAATGATTGAAATTACTGTTGACTATCCCCTTCACGATGGTGAAGTCACTTTCTTCTTTAGTTACCGAGTCCAGTAAATCAACTTTTCCTACCTCAACTTTAATGTCTATCAAGACCCGATTACCAACTGCATGCGCTGCGTTTGCATGTTTTAAATAAGCGGGCATGTGCATAAAATTAATCAACTACCGTAAAACCGTATACACTTAATTATTAACATCTAGCTAGGTAGTAAGCAAAAACAGAATTTGTAGTACAAGACAGTGTGACTCACGGGAAGTTGTAAGGAAGTAGTATATCTTCATTGCTATTGAGGCGCTTCAAGAACTCTACCATGCTTTGCTCTACACCTGCTTGATAAAATGGATACTTCCATATGTCCTCATTAATGGTATTTGGGTCAATGAACCCAATGCCATAGCGTCCAGATTTTTTCATTTCATACATCTTCATCCTGCATATAATACCATAGAAAAGAATATAGTGAGGATAATTACATGTAATGATTGATCAAAATTATCACTACATAATTAGCTTGAGACTTAAATTACAGAAAGAAATCACTTACAGACAATAGCAACCGACGATAGACTTGTCGAAAGTGCGTCTTGATTGAATAACTGATATAGTTCTGAATACTCAATGGACAGAGCTTTCTCATGGTAATAATGCTCCTTCTTGACATTCACCATGAGGGACACTCGATTGGAAATCTTGGTCATGTTCATGTACCATTAATGCAATTCATACATTCTCGTTGGGAGGTCCTTGACCTTGTCTGGATGGACCAAAGGTTGGCCCCTGCATATTTCCATTTTATTTCCGATTCTTTAAGCGGAGACATGGGCTCGATTTCGAGGAGTTGTCCAACAGAGATCTTGAGCATTTCAGCCTGCATTATATGCTCCTCCGTTATTACCACATCGCCTCATTGGGAACGCTAACGGTTTGCCCACAATAATATTTGGCGCGCGTACTCCTCTCATGTGTTGTTGGCACAACAAGCGGGTGGATCGCTTGCGCCGCCTGTTCTCCCAGCTGGGGAACAGTTTTCCCGCATTTTTTGCCAGCTGCTTGTTGCCTCGAGCTCGAGCTCGCTTCCTTCTTCAGCCGTTCTCGATCTAGTTTCCTGATTTGGCGCTCAAAGTCCGAGTCAACAGGCTTGGGAGCTGGTTCTCTAGCCATACGAATGAAGTGGTCAATTACTTTCTCAGGCACTTTCTCCTTTGGCGGCGGTGCAGTTTCATCCAAAATGGGCGTCCACTTGGGCCTGCACTATGGCTGCGTTTTGCTCCTCGGTCATGTCGTAAGGCCTCTGAGGAAGAGGAGCGAGGCTTGGACCATATTTATATCGCTTGTCTCCGCCTGTACTTCCTGAACTACCTTGACTCATACCGCTACGCACCAAAGCTGCGGCATGTCTCTTCTGCGATTGCTAAGACGGCGGAGACGGCTGACGTGGAGTTGGATCAGGAGAAGTGGCCCAACGATGTGCCGGACTTGAAGCAGGAGGTGTGGCCTGACACGGTGCCGGACTTGAAACCGGCGGAGGAGGTGGCGGACTTCGAGGAGGAGTCGTCTCACGCGTTCGTGGACTTGGAGGAGCGGAGTCTGCTGACTCGGTGCGGACTTCGAGGAGTCGGCAGACGACGCGGTGTCGGTGGACTTGAAGATGATGCAATCCTTTCTCCATAGGATGATACGATGTATGGCCTCTCCCAGTGTGCGCTCTTCTTCACCTCCAGGAATGTCAAGCGTTAGCCCCGAATATGGGTCCACCACTTCATCAACCATGACACGAGCATAGCCCTCTGTAATCGGGATGCAATGGTAGGTTGCTCCAGGGGTCACCGGAAAAGCAACGCCGTCCGCCACCTTCATGGATATGTTCTTTTATTTTGGAGTGTAGCTCACAGTTAGTGTTCTCTATGATGTCATCCCTAGGGTATGTATCTAGCAGTGTGTCGCCCGGGGCAGAACCAACGCTGCTTCTCGGCATGGATGGGACGGTGCTATCCAATGCTGGACGATCATCCGCTTGCTGTTGCCGCTGCTGAGACCCCCTTTCCAGGCTAAGTGAGTCGATCTGCTGCTGCTGCTGCTGCTGGAATTTGAGTGCCAGGTCCGCGTACCTTGCTTCTAGGCCTTGAAGGCGTTCTGCGTCCAGCTTCCTCTGCTCCTCTTCCAGCTTCCTCTTCTTCTCCTCCTCCATCTTCTTTCTTGCACGGGACCTGTAGTCGTCATTCCAGTTCGAAAAGCCCTCATACCAGGGAATAACGCCCATGCCTCGTGTTCTTCCCGGGTGTTCAGGATTTCCCAGGGCGCGCGTAAGCTCGTTGTTCTCTCTGTTGGGTGTGAACACCCCCGCTCGAGCTTCTTCTATTGCGTCAATTATCTTTTGTTCGGCTCCTTTTAGACTTGCCTTCTTCGAAACCAGGCCTGTCTTCTGGTCCAATGCCCCCCATGCGCATAGAACCAAGTTCTGCACCTGGGGGGCCAACTCCTAGTAATCGGAGTGACCCCTGCAGCCTCCATCTCTTGCTCAGACTTATCCCACTTAGGTAATCCCACCGCGTAGCCACCTGGACCCAGCCTATGGAACTGCGTCTTTCTTGCGGCATTTGCCTTGTTTTTCATCGACCGTTCCTTAGATAATTCTGAATTCTTGAAGGTCACGAACTCGTTCGTGTTCTCTTTGCTTCTCCGGTGTTCCTTGAAATCTGGAGTCTTCCTTTCATTAGCGAGGTAGTTGGCCCATACAGTTTTCTTGTGGGTGTTGAATGCAATTGCCATCTTCTTAAGAGCAGCGGCCTTGACTTTCTCCACATCTCGCTTTAGTGAAATGATCTGGTAGGGTGAAATGTTCCATCAGAGATTTCACCGGTCTTTTTGGCTCACATCGACCCAAGTAACACTCGGACGTTTAGTCTTTGGCTCTTTCCATTCTTGAATGGAGATCGAGTTTGTCCTTCACAAGAACTCCGTGACCGACGAGTCCACTTGTTCGCAATGTTCTTAGGCGTGAGGGGTTCGCCACTAAGTTTGATGGATTCGATGTGGTACTTTACACCATCCTTCAACAATCGGCCGGGCCTCGCTTTGTCTTGTCAGTCTGTAGAAGCAGATTTGCTCGATCCAGAGGGCTGAAAGAAGAAAGATCGATTCGTTAATATATCTTCAATAAAAAACATGTGATGATCACCAGGATGCATGCTTATATAAATATATACCTCGCCGGAAGTCTTTGTTATTTGAAGATCAGCATTGTCTGTGTCATCACTAACATTGTCCGTGTCATCATAATCATAGTTCATGACTTCATCAGCTCGGTCGTCGAGATCGAATATCTTTTCATCACCCTCTCCGGTATTGTTCAGATATTGGGAGTTGTCATCTTCATTCAGATCATCTAACCTATGAGGGCTGCGTATGATGTTGAACAATTCCTCTTCTCTCTCTGCCGGTATTGTCCGCCATAGCTTCTACTTTACTAATTAATACAGAAGAAATATAAAACAATGTAGTATTCAAATTACAATGCATGGATGCAATTAATCAATAAGGAAAAACTGAATCTCGAATACATCGTCTCGAATATATCATCTCGAATACATCAGCGTCTTAATATATATAATCTAGAATACATCGTCTCGAATATTATATATCGAATACATCACTGGCTAGGTACCTAATAAAGATCGAGTACTACAGAAGAATCTAGGGCGCCACTCGCGGTTCCTGGGGCGCGGGCGGTGCACACCTAAAGAGAAGGAACCATCACAGGATCATATCTCCGGTCATCTGCCCAAAGAACCCGCCAAGTAGTGGAGAACCTGACGTCGTCCATAGCAGCCATGTAGCAATGGACGTGCTCATCTTCCTCCCTTACACAGCGTCGCACCACCTCCGGCGGGGCCGGCTGCCTCTGCACCGAATGTGGCCCACGCGAACGCCACCAAAGAAGATCAGGGTCGACGACGGGTGTCGGTGTCAAAACCGGCGGATCTCGGGTAGGGGGTCCTGAACTGTGCGTCTAGGCGGATGGTAACAGGAGACAAGGGACACGATGTTTTTACCCAGGTTCGGGCCCTCTCGATGGAGGTAATACCCTACTCCTTCTTGATTAATATTGATGATATGGGTAGTACAAGAGTAGATCTACCACGAGATCGTAGAGGCTAAACCCTAGAAGCTAGCCTATGGTATGATTGTTGTTCGTCTCTACGGACTAAAACCCTTCGGTTTATATAGACACCGAATAGGGTTAGGGTTACACAGTCGGTTACAATGGTAGGAAATCTACATATCCGTATCGCCAAGCTTGCCTTCCACCAAGGAATGTCCTATCCGGACAAGGGACGAAGTCTTCAATCTTGTATCTTCATAGTCTAGGAGTCCGCCAAAGATGATAGTTCGCTATCCGGACACCCCTAGTCCAGACTCCCTCAAGAGCGCCTGAACCAGGCTTCAATGACGACGAGTCCGGCGCGCATATTGTCTTCGGCATTGCAAGGCGGGTTCCTCCTCCGAATACTTCATAGAAGGTTTTGAACACAAGGATAGTGTCCGGCTCTACAAAACAAGTTCCACATACCACCGTAGAGAGAATAATTTTTTGCACAGATCTGCTGACATATTCCGCGGCGTGACATCGCACCACGGCGAGGCCTTTATTCGAATCGTTTTTACTGTCCCACCTCAGCGCGTTTAGCGTGGCGGTTTCCTTGGCACGTCTTATCAAAGCGTAGATTGTGCCCCCTTATTCCGGGATTCTTATCAATACGGTCGTGGGTAACCCAACCGTGCCCGTTGGCACGCCTCCTCTATCGAAGGCGAGTCCCAATCGACCACGGGGAGGGATCTTGGTATTCAACCTCTTTATAATGAGACCAAGGCCCTCTTCTTTTTTCCACCCTCCATCGAATTCTCCTCGCGCTTGAGTTCTAACACCCAAAGCTTCAGATTTAGGCGCTTGGACCTTCGACGATGTCCGGCTCCGACCAACTCGGCCGATGGATGTCTTCTTCCGTCACAGAAGAAGATGTGCTAAAAGCTGCGACGCCAGTATCTAACCGCGAGATTTAGCATAGGCTGCCTGCTCCAGGGCAGGTCATTCCCACTCGAGCCCGGCGAGAGCGTGGTGTTCGTGTCTCACTTCCTTCGGGTTTAGGCTTCCGACGGATCCCTTTGTCGGGGGCTCATGTTTTATTATGGGCTGGATTTCCATGACTTGAATCCGAGTCCATCCTCCATATCTCGTCATTCTGTCAGATGTGAAGCCTTCCTACATATTACCCCTCACTTCGGATTGTGGCTCAAGACCTTCAAGGTGGAGCCAAGATGATCGAGGGCAACAAGCAGTGGAGGGGCGGTCATAAGCAAGTGTGCTGATGCTCCATGGCCCGAGGGCTCTTTTCAAGAGGAGCTTGGTTTTGTGGCAACGGGAGTGGTTTTATATCACCGCTCGGGGGCACCAAATGGGTGGCGCCACCCGCCTTCCGCCAGTCCACCACAGCGGGCCTGGCATCATGGGTCAACCGGGGCTCGACTGGGGCCGCCCAAGGACGTTCCTCCGCTGTTGCAGGGCCGTATTCGAGACCTCCAAGAAACAGAGATCAATCTGGTCGTGGCGGGCGCAGTTATGCTGATTCGGCGCCTTTCCGCCTGCAAACGTCGCCCCCTTCGTCTGTGGGAGTTTAATCTGGAGGGACCACGAGCTCTCCAACATTTTATGGGCGCGACGCCCAAGGAGATGTACAAACTGTTCTTCGGATCACAAGAGAAGTGTCCGGACTTGACCGAGGACGCAAGTCTAAGCTGCAATCACCCAGATACTCAAGTAAGTAACCCAGTAACCGGACATGATGTTCATTCATTTATCATATATATGCCCTTTTAAGGGAGCCGTTTCTTGAACATGAGTGGATAGCCAAGGCAAAGTTTATAAGGTATCCGGCTCCCCTCCCAGAGACCACGCCGGATCCCATGCTGACCAAGATGTTGAAGGCCGCGCCTTTTAAAGAAGGCGAAGGGGGAGCAGGGAAGCAACTGCCTCCGCCAAGGAGGCTTTCAAGGAAGAGGGGATCAGGATCCTCCTCCAAGGGGAGAAGAGGACCGCTTCCGAAGACCCGGAAGCCAAGGCCTTAAAACGGGGAAATAAGTCTTCGTCAGAAAGTCCGGCGCCGGGAAGTACCCCAGCCGCACTATTTCCCCAAGGGGACCAGCCCTCGAGTGAGCCGTAAGTAAAAAGAAGGGGTCCTGTGAATAAAGAACATCCCTGTATTTATTTCTGAAGATAACCGAGATTGTACCTTGTAGTTCGGATCTCAGCCCTTCTCAGCAGAGCTCGTCTTCGGAGGAGCTGAAGGACCTGCTCGGGCGAGCGTATATCTCAGAAGATCACCGTGCGCTAATGGCTAGGTAATTGAAAGAATTGCATCCGCTGAGAGCGGATTGCATGAAGCCGCCAGTTTCTTGGACGGGGTTTGAGGTCTGAAAAAATGATGTACCTTCTAATAGTTATGCATATAGAATGCGCCTGTATAGATATTAGCCCTCGAGACTCGGTATGTTGTCACAACCGACAGCTGCGTCGAGGATCATAATCTCAGTACTAACATGTCGCCGTTCCTATGTAGGTGGCGGGGCGTCCGGTGGCCAGCCGGACTGATGAATTTGCTGAACTAAAGCGGCAACTTGACGAGGCGGATGCGGACATCGCGCTGGTCAATAAACGGTTTGACGAGTCACAAGGTATGCGACTTCTCCGCGGACACCTGGTAAGGGAGCTTGACGCCCATGCCTTACTACTTGTATGCTTTGATGCAGACGGTGCCGCTGCTGTGGAGAGGCTGCGGGCGGAACTTGCCCGAGCTAAAGAGCAAGCCTGAAAGAGTAATGCGGCCGCTTTTAAGGCGGCCGAAGAGCTGAAAGCCTAATGGGCTGCTCACTGCCGAAGCAAAGAGGAAATGGCCGATTTGGCCTGGCCCTGAAACTTAAGAATACTACCGACCGCTGCGAGGTTCTTGAAAAAGAACGTCAAGCGGAACAAGAGGACCTGAAAAAGGCCACCGCCGAATCCAAGGATGCCCGTTCCGCTATGAGAGCTGCCAAGGAGGAGCTGAGTCAGGCCGGGATATTGCGGCCGGAAAACCGCTTCTGCTGCGGAGGAAATATACGGATCCGGGTATGCTCGCTGGACAAGCTGTGGAGTTCGGAGGATGCTTATCTGGACTTAGCGGCGAGCGCTGCGGACGCGATTGAGCATTTCCGAGGCCAGAAGGGGCACAGGAGGGAAGAGCTATTTTGGTCGCAATTCCATAGTCCGGAGCGTCCTCTTCCGTTGACCGATCGGTTGGCCGAATGGGCCGAGCTGAATCGATTATCCGGACTTGCCATGAAGCATGTCATGACTCATTTGTGGCCAGCGGACCCAGCCGAAGAGTTATTTTGGCTTAGTGCAGCAGTTCCTTGGTGCGGTACCGCGTATCGACGCAATGAAGCGGTCGGCGTGTATTGAGGGGGGCGGATGGCTCTTGCCCGTGTCAAGGCATACTGGGCTGAGATGAAGGCCATCGATATTGCGTCCCCATATTTGGACGACAGACGAGTACCAGTCGAGCGCTATTTTGAGGAAGTTCTTCCGGGCGCTCGTTTAATAGAGACGCAGTGCTCGAAGGATGTTATGTTTGAATGACATGTATAATTTCATGAAACAACGTTTCAATTTAATGTAAGAGCTTTTAATACTTGTGCCTTCAAGTAGCAAACTACCTCCTGTGCGGGCGTTGATGTATATATGTATATAACCTGAAAGATGGCAGTCTTCGGCTTCAGCCCCACACAAATAGTGCGGGGTGTTTGCAAAGAAGTCGCTTTCACACTTAATCCAATGTCTTGGTCCTATAAAGGAGGTGGTAGCGTAGCAAACTAGGCAACCGGACTATAATGCTTTATCACTTTCACTTAGCCATAGGAGTTCGATGGTGGGGCTACTATATAGCCCCTGGGGGCACCGCACTCTCCCGAATTCGGGGTGCATATGTGCCTAACCGGAAAACGGTCCTTCGTTAATGCGGAGGAATTCTAAACATTCCGGTGAGTCATCGAGTGGTTGACCAGTCTCTTGCTATATCATGACAGTCAGTTTTTGGCTTTCTCTACTGAGGTGCTCGCCCGGCCGAATCGGGGCACAATCGCGGTGCCGCGTTAGCCGATAGAACGGAACGTAAGGCAGCAAAACACAGGAGCCGGGCAAACCCAACATTTGACCAAAGACATGATTCAGAGCTGATGCATATAAGGCCTAACTCGAGACGCCGAACACTCCCTAAGGTATTCGGTCTTTTATAAAGCGGGCCGAACAATGCCCTTGGTAACAAGCCCCGGTGTCCAGTATGCGTGCAAACTTCGACGGCCGATGCCAAAACGCCAGCCTCCTCCTCGGTTATAATAAGAGACCGGGGGATGAGTAACAACAAGAGACAGTGAAAAAGGTTTACGCAGGGTCTTAATCTGAAAAGAATCCTTGCCATGGGTCCCTGCTGCACGTCTGCGCCTGTGTCTCCGTTGTGCCGTATCCTGGACGGGTATAGCACGGCGTTCATCTCAGAAAGAGAGGAACTTAGTTTGAAAAGATCGCGCTAAAATGTAATTGGAAATAAAATAGAGTATGATTCAAAAATGAGTAAGATTGAGCTTTATTGTCTCTTGTTGTACATGCCTCGAGCCCCTTGTAAGGGGGT
The DNA here is from genome assembly GCA_021605145.1 of Aegilops bicornis. NCBI lineage: Eukaryota > Viridiplantae > Streptophyta > Magnoliopsida > Poales > Poaceae > Aegilops > Aegilops bicornis. Next base: position 628,084,323 of record CM038674.1, on the reverse strand, counting down.
ACGCGGCTAGTAAGCATCATGTTTATTTATGCCGGACTCGCCTAACCGTGTCCGGGTCCGAACAACCTGCTTTAGACGCTTTTGGCCAGCAAGGCCGTATTAGTGTGATGCGTTAAGGCAGTCTCACATTCTTTCCTTGAGGGACACGCGTAGCTTCCCTTTAATGAAATGATGCCTCGTGGACCGGGCATTTTAAGTTTAAGAGATGCATAAAGCGGTATTGCGTTAAAGCAGGCGAAAGCTTTGAGTCCCAGTAGTGCTTGATGGCTACTTTTAAATGGGGCGATGTGGAAGACCAACTTTTCCCGACGGAAGTTGTCGGGTGAGCCGAACATAACTTCCAATAGTAGGGAGCCCGTACAATGGGCATATGTGCCTGGCATTACTCCTTGGAAGGAAGTGTTGCTATGGCTAATCCTGTTTGGGTTTATCCCCATGTTATGGATTGTGTCCTGATATAGCAGGTTTAAATCACTGTCGCTGTCCATTAGGACTTGCGTAAATTGAAGACCGTCGATTATAGGTTCTAGTATCAAGGCAGTCCATCCTGCGTTCCGGATACTTTCGGAGTAGTCCAGATGGTCGAAGGTGATTGGTTTTGACAACCAGTGTTGGGACTCCGCTGGGGTAGACTGTGCGGCGCGTAATTCAATGGGCGCCGCTCTGTTTTCCCTTTTGTTACTTGAAGTAAGTTTACTGTTTTCACCTCTTGTGGGAAATTCTTTTGTTTTCCGGGGCTCTGCTTGTGGTGCTCGTCATCATCCTCACTTGGTGTGTCGAGCCCCTTGTGTTCGGCGTTGAGTCTGCTGGACTGCTTGAAGACCCGACAATCTCTGTGGGTATGGTTTGCAGGCTTCCCGGGAGTACTGTGGATTTTGCATATCTTGTCCAAGATTTTGTTTAAGTTGGATAGCTCATCGCTATTGTCCTTAAGGGGCAGCTTTTTATTGTTCTGCCGTGAGCTTTTGAATCCGGCGTTGACTGCCGCGCTCTTTGGACCGTTCCCCTTAATCCGGCGCTGGTCCTTGCTGCGTCGTGGTTTCCCATTCCCATCCCTGACTTCGGATGTACTTGGGTCGCTGGTACTGCATCTTGCTAGCCAGCTATCCTCTCCCGTGCAAAAGCGGGTCATGAGGCTTGTTAGTGCGGCCATTGTTCTTGGCTTTTCCTGGCCAAGGTGTCTGGTGAGCCATTCGTCTCGGACGTTGTGTTTAAAAGCTGCAAAGGGTTCGGCGTCCGGACAGTCGACTATTTGGTTCTTTTTGGTGAGGAACCTGTTCCAGAATTTTCGAGCTGACTCTCCGGGCTGTTGGGTTATGTGACTTAGATCGTCAAGGCCCCGGAGGTCGGACATAGGTTCCACGGAAATTGGCCCGAAAAGCATCCCCAAGCTCTTCCCAACTACCAATGGTGTTTTCGGGAGGCTTTTAAGCCAATGCCGGGCTGGCCCTTTGAGCTTGAGGGGTAGGTATTTTATGGCGTGGAGATCATCTCCTCTCGCCATGTGTATGTGGAGGATATAATCCTCAATCCGACTCTGTGGTCATCGTTCCGTCAGATGCCTCTATGTTTACGGGCTTGAATCACTGAAATTCATGATCCAGCACCTCATCGGTGAAACATAGAGGGTGCCCGGCGCCCTTGTATTTGGGTGTGCCGTGATGTTCGGATATTTGACGTGTTGTATTGCTCGCCAGAACTTGTTTCCTTGGCGTGTAGATAGATCTAACTGGGCCATCCTTTTGGTGCGAATCCTTATGCGGATCGCGTGCCGGCTTGTGTGCGGCGCCGCTTGCCGCTCTACGTTTGCCATGTGGTCGTCTATCCGACCCGGCGACCTCTTTGTTTTTTGATCGTGGGGGCTCTACGGCCTCCTCATCGAATTCGGGCAGTAGTTTGCGCTTTGGGTAGCTCTTTGCTTGGCGGTTGTCGCCATATTTGTCTGCAGTGTTGAGTAATTTACTCCATCTCATTCGGAGTGCGTCTTCCGCTGTTCTGAGCCTCTGTTTCTGCCTTTTCAAGCTACGCGCAGTAGCGAGGAGCTCTTTGGGGAGGTTCTTCTGATCGAATGACGTGTCCGGCGTGAGATCGTCCAGACTGTTGTCCTTGTCGGGGACGGGTTGTTTGTCCAAGTTGGCATGTTCGGATGGTTGCTCAATGGCATGCTCGTCGTCGGCCGGCTCACCCTGCTCTATGGCTGGGTCTGTGTGGGCGCTATCTTTGTCGAGGTGGGGTTTTGAGCGGCGCCACGCCGCTTTGACCGCTTCGAGGGAATTTTCTTTCGTAGCGCCTCGTCGTTCCTCGTTATCGCTTCCCTTAGGTGTGTCCACCATATATATATCGTAAGTTGAGGTGGCCATCCGATTGCCTTGTGGGCGCTGGTTCTTGGTCGTCTCCGCGCCGTCGTCCATATCGTCGATGTCCTCGAGTCGAAGTCGACCATGTCGGTTAAATCATCGACAGTGGCTACAAAGTGGGTGGTGGGTGGGCGTTGAATTTCTTCGTCATCCGAATCGCAACCTTCCTGACCGTAGTTCGGCCAGGGCTCCCCTGACAAAGAGAGAGACTTTAATGAGTTCAGGAAATCGCCAAAGGGCGAGTGCCGAAAGACGTCCGCGGCGGTGAACTCCATAACCGGCGCCCACTCGGATTCGACCGTGGCGGCGCTGGAGGTTCGAGTCCGGAAAGGAGTCCGCACAGGAGTCACGAAGCTTTGCAAAGGACAGGGATGGTGTTCGCTCAATCGCCGTAGAGATTTCAGCCCCGAGGCGGTGTCCAACCAACCGTCCTCGATCGGGCGAAACCGGCTCCGGATTAAGGGTCGGAGCGGGCAATCGCTCGCGGCAGAGCTAGATCATACCCATCGAGACAAGGCGGCACGCCGGTGTGGCTCGAATACGTCGAAGATCAAGTCTCCGCAGACATCGGCCGTATAGTTCAAGCTTCCAAATCTGACCTGATGGCCAGGGGCGTAGCTTTTGATCTGCTCCAGATGGCCTAGCGAATTGGCCCGCAGCACAAAGCCGCCGAATACGAAGATCAGTCCGGGGAGAAAAGTCTCAGCCTGGACTGCGTCGTTGCTGATGATTGAAGGAGCCATCGGGCCTACAGGTGACGACACAGAGGAACTCTCAATGAAAGCACCAATGTCGGTGTCAAAACCGGCGGATCTCGGGTAGGGGGTCCCGAACTGTGCGTCTAGGCGGATGGTAACAGGAGACAAGGGACACGATGTTTTTACCGAGGTTCGGGCCCTCTCGATGGAGGTAATACCCTACTCCGCTTGATTAATATTGATGATATGGGTAGTACAAGAGTAGATCTACCACGAGATCGAGAGGCTAAACCCTAGAAGCTAGCCTATGGTATGATTGTTGTTCGTCCTACGGACTAAAACCCTTCGGTTTATATAGACACCGAATAGGGTTAGGGTTACAAAGTCGGTTACAATGGTAGGAAATCTACATATCCGTATCGCCAAGCTTGCCTTCCACGCCAAGGAAAGTCCTATCCGACAAGGGACGAAGTCTTCAATCTTGTATCTTCATAGTCTAGGAGTCCGGCCAAAGATGATAGTTCGGCTATCCGGACACCCCCTAGTCCAGGACTCCCTCAACGGGACCCGAGGTCGGGTTCCTCACCAAGCGGCGCGCCCCTTTAGGTAGCACCTCCCAGTGCCAGCCCGGCGGAGCCCAGTCCCGGACATGGGTCCTCTGAAGCAGGACGTCGTCGCGAACGGGTCGACGGCGAGGATGCGGGCCGGGCATATCGTCGAGAACAAATACTATATGCCCGCAAAAAGTAATATTTTTTAAATGATTGGATTGTGATAACTAAAATTCTATATATATGCAAATTCTAACAATTTGACATTAATCTAATTCATCTAACTAAAACTAATTCTAAAATTTTCTGATTATATAACTAACATTTCTATAACAATTCTTATATTTATATAACTAGAAAACAGAATAATTTCTAACATTTCTATAACTAAAAAACATAAAAATTTGTGTGTGTAGTGTCTGTGTGTGTGTGTGTGGACATGGCGGCCGGGGCGAGCTCACCGGCGAGGCGATTTACGGGCGGCAAGACGGGAGACGGGACGGGCGGCAACGACGGGCGACGGGACGGGCCGCGACAACAACGGGCGGGCGGCCGGGCGACGGACGGGCGGTAACGACGGGCGGGCGCAGCGATGGGACGACGGGACGGGACGGCTGTAGGCGGCGACATCGACGGGGCGGTGACGAGGGCGGTACGGCCGGGTCAGCGACGAGGGGCGGGGGCGGCGACGTGGGGACGGCGTCAATCGGGGCAGGCTGGCGCGACAGAGGGAGGAAACAGAGGGAAGAAACAGAGGGAAACTGAATTTTTTTAAGTGTTGTATATATAGGATGGACCTTTAGTACCGGTTGGAGCCACCAACCGGTACTAAAGGTCTGTTTTGGCCAGGCCAAGCGGCGGGAAGCGCACCCCCTTTAGTACCGGGTGGTGGCTCCAACCGGTACTAAAGGCCCCCCCTTTACGGTTGGAGCCACCACCCGGTACTAAAGGGTGTGCGCAACTCGTCCGGTGCGCAAGTTTAGTCCCACCTCGCTACCCGAGGGGCTACCGCACTGGTTTATAAGCCCCAGTGCGGTAGCTCTCTCGAGCTCCTCTCCTAAGCAGACCTACTAGGCCTACCTGTCCTCTTCTGGCCTTTGCGGGCCTGCATCCTGGCCCAACTAAAGGTTGTGTTCCTAGTCATATGCAGGCCGCTTTGGCCCAGTATTTTTTTGCTTTATTTATTTATTTAGTTGTTTTTTGCTTTATTTATTTATTTAGTTGTTTTTTGCTGTATTTAGAGTTTCTTTGTGATTATTTTTGCTTTAGGTACAAAAAATTACAAACTTTCTGTTAGGGCCGGTAGTTTTCAATTTTGAATAGTTTAAATTTTGAATTATTTGAAATTTTTGTGAATCACTAGTTTGTGAATAACTTAACTTTGAAGAAGATTTTTCAGTGATTCTTTTTTCTTATGTTTAATATTAGTGTGTTTTATCATTATATTCAATTTGGTAATGCTTAGGTTATTTAAAAAATGAAATGCCTTTGTAACATTTCAGTTTTCGTCGGAAACCCTGATACTTCGAAAAAGATTGTCCATTTTGTACACGAAGTGTATCCAGTTTTTGCCGTAACCCTCTCTTCTTTTTTGCACATGCTATTTGTATGAAATTATGACACCATGCCAACTTTCAACCTTTTCTGAGTTCATTTCAAATGCTTTTCAATTTCAGGGTCATTTAGCTGGAAAAAATCAGTAAATGCATGAAAAGAATTTGTTTGCACATAAAATTTCTTCGCTTCAAATGCCAAAACACATAATTAACTACCCTAACTATTACAGACATTCCCTCCTGGGTGTGAAACACAGAAGAAAGTGATGATAGTGAAGCCGATCAAATCCCAGATCTTTGGGTGTGAAACTTTTTCTTCTCGCGTGTCCCTTTGCACCGTAGCCATGGAAAATCTTCATCATTTAACTGGATGCTCGGGTCAATATTCACTGTGAATGGAGCAATTTCATCAAACTTTTCATAATCTTCTGATATGTCTGTCTTGTCATCCACTCCCACGATGTTTCTTTTTCCTGAAAGAACTATGTGGCGCTTTGGCTCGTCGTATGATCCATTCGCTTCCTTATCTTTTATTTTTCTCGCCCGGTAGACATGTCTTTCACATAAAAACCTGCGCCACATCATTGGCTAGGACGAATGGTTCGCTCTGCATCGCAAGATTGTTGAGATCCACTGTTGTCATTCCGCATCGCTGGGTCTTCCGTTACCCCGCCTCGTGTCATATTGACCCATTTGCACCGAAACAAAGGGACCTTCAAATCACCTGATCCATAGTTAAGTTCCCATATGTCATCTATGTAACCATAATATGTTTCCTTTCCCGTATTGGTTGTTGCATCAAAGCGGACACCACTGTTTTGGTTGGTGCTCTTCTTATCTTGGGCGATCGTGTAAAATGTATTCCCATTTATCTGGTACACTTTGAAAGTCATTATATTCAAGATGGTAATCGGGCCAGCAGTACAGGTCATTTTGAATATCGCCATCATTCAGGGCATCGCTTACGCAACCAACCGGCGTAAGTCCTCGTTTGTTCGTGTAATCCAAATCGTCGGACTTCTCCGGTGTTTGGACTGTAGAAAATTCTTGTGTTCCTCCATATACGGAGCCACCAAGGCGGAATTCTGTAGAACTGTGTAGTGTGCTTCAGTGAGAGAATGCTCGTCCATACATATTATTTGATGCCCTCCTAGCGTGCCTTTTCCTTCCATTCTGCCCTTATGCCGCGATTCAGGAACACCAATCGGCTTAAGGTCAGGAATAAAGTCAATACAAAACTCAATGACCTCCTCATTGTGATGGCCCTTCGAGATGCTTCCTTCTGGCCTAGCACGGTTATGAACATATTTCTTCAAGACTCCCATGAACCTTTCAAAGGGGAACATATTGTGTAGAAATACAGGACCCAAAACGTTAATCTCTTTGCAAAGGTGAACTAGGACGTGCGTCATGATGTTGAAGAAGGATGGTGGGAACACCAACTCGAAACTGACATTGAGGAATGGTGGGAACACCAACTCAAAACACCAACTCGAAACACCAACTCGAAATGATTACCTTCTAAGAGATTGCATTGAGGAATGCACATAGCTTCACAATGGCTAATCGAACGTTTTCCGGTAGAAGCCCCCTCAATGCAACCGGAAGGAGTTGCGTCATAATCACGTGGCGATCATGAGACTTTAGGTTCTCGAACATTTTCTCTACCATATTTATTATTCCCTTTATATTCGACGAGAAGCCAGACGGTACCTTCATGCCGAAAGGTGCATTCGAAGAAGATTTCCTTCTCTTATTTGGTAAGAGCGTAGCTGGCCTGACCCTGATGTATGTCGTCTTTTCCATGCATACGTTGCTGGTCCTCCCGTGCCTCTGGTGTATCTTTTGTCTTCCCATACACGCCCAAAAAGCAAAGCAGGGTCACGCAAAGACTCTTCGTCACGTGCATCACGTCGATTGCGGAGCGGACCGCTAGGTCTTTCCAATATGGCAGGTCCCAAAATATAGATTTCTTCTTCCACATGGGTGCGCGCCTGTCAGCGTCCTTCGGAACAGGTTGTCCGCCGGGACCCTTTCCAAAGGTTACCTTCAAATCCTTGACCATATCATCTACATCAGCACCAGTACGGTGGCGAGGCTTCGTCCGGTGATCCGCCTCACCTTTGAAATGCTTGCCTTTCTTTCTTACGGGATGCATGCTCGGAAGAAATCGACGATGTCCCAGGTACACATTCTTCTTACAACTATACAAATATATCATCGGTATCATCCAAACAGTGCATGCATCCGGTATCCCTTGTTTGTCCGTCTGAAAGGTTACCGAGAGAAGGCCAATCATTGATGGTCACGAACAGCAACGCCTTTAGGTCAAATTCTTCCCCCATGTGCTCATCCCACGCACGTATACCTGTTCCATTCCACAGTTGTAAGAGTTCTTCAACTAATGGCCTTAGGTACACATCAATGTTGTTGCTGGGTTGCTTAGGGCCTTGGATGAGCACTGGCATCATAATGAACTTTCGCTTCATGCACAACCAAGGAGGAAGGTTATACAAACATAGAGTCACAGGCCACGTGCTATGGTTTCTGCTCTGCTCCCCAAAAGGATTAATGCCATCTGCGCTTAGACCAAACCATACGTTCCTTGGGTCACCTGCAAACCCCTCCCAGTACTTTCTCTTGATTTTTCTCCACTGCGAACCGTCAGCGGGTACTCTCAACTTTCCGTCTTTCTTACGGTCTTCTGCGTGCCACCGCATCGCCTTCGCATGCTCTTTGTTTTGGAACAAACGTTTCAACCGTGGTATTATAGGAGCATACCACATCACCTTGGCAGGAATCTTCTTCCTGGGGTGCTCACCCTTGACATCATCAGGGTCATCGCGACTGATCTTATAACGCAATGCACCGCATACCGGGCAAGCATTCAAATCCTCGTACTCACTGCGGTAGAGGATGCAGTCATTAGGGCATGCATGTATCTTTTGCACCTCTAACCCTAGAGGACAGACAACCTTCTTTGCTTCATACGTACTCTCGGGCAATTCGTTGTCCTTTGGAAGCATATTCTTTATCATTACCAGCAACTTTCCAAATCCCTTGTCAGATACACCATTCTCTGCCTTCCATTGCAGCAATTCAAGTGTGGTGCCCAACTTTTTTGTCACCTTCGCACCGGTTACAACAATTTCTTGTGATCCTCTAACATGCGCTGCAACTTCGTCCTCTCCGGATCACTTATGTAGTTTCTCTTTGCATCGGCAATGGCCCGACCTAGATCATCGGCGGGCTCATCTCGATGCCTCTTCTTCAGCTTCTTTCTGCATTGCCGGCTCAGCTTCTTCCCCCATTGTTGTATCATCGTATTCAGGAGCCCATGGCGTGATAGTCGCCGTCGTCCTCTTCTTCTTCATTGTCTTCCATCATAACCCCTATTTCTCCGTGCTTGGTCCAAACATTATAGTGGGGCATGAAACCAGACTCAAATAGGTGGACGTGACTGGTTCTTGACGTAGAGTAACTGTGACCATTCTTACAGCCAGCACATGGACAAGACATAAAACCATCCGCCCGCTTGTTTGCCTCGGTGACAAGCGTAAAAGTATGCACGCCATTAATGAACTCAGGAGAGCATCTGTCATCATACATCCATTGTCGGCTCATCTTCATTACACAACACCGAATAGACCAAATTCATACAAGTTCATACATAAAGTTCATACATAAAGTTCATATACAACACTTAATTAAATGCAACATACAAATAACTCTCTAGCTAAAGAATTTAAATGCAACAACAAATGCGATGAAGATCGCAACTAAGGTAACAATTGATCCAACAAAGATAATGATACCAAGCCACACTATCAATGGAATATTTTCTAATCTTTCTAATCTTCAACCTCATTTTCTCCATCTTGATCTTGTGATCATCAACGACATCGGCAACATGCAACTCCAATTCCATCTTCTCCCCCCAATTCTTTTCAATTTTTCTTTCAAATACTCGCTTCTCTTTCAACTAAATTTAACCTCTCGATAATAGGGTCGGTTGGAATTTCCGGTTCACATACCTCCTAGATAAAAATATCTATGTCAACTTGATGGGCATAATTTGTCATAAACACGAAATGCAACAACTAGTTTTAAATGAGAATATACCACATCCGAATCATAACAAGGACGAGGGCCGACGGGACGGATATCAAAACCATGGCACTATGTATAACAAACAACGTATGGGTAAGATAATTATACGAGTAACTATATATCCAAATCACACAAACATCAATTTGGTAATGTAAAACATTCATGAACAAGAGCCTCACCACAAGGTAGTGCCACGACGGACGGTGCAAGGGCGATCGACGGTGGTTACGACGGAGATTTAGAAGGCACTAAGTAAACCACACCTACATATGCAAACTAAGTGTTATTTTTGACCTCAAATTGCATATAAATCAAATACTAGCAAATATAATTACTCCCAAATTAGCCACTATACAAAGCATTGCAAGAGCTAATCTAGCAATGAGAGTTGAAAGGACTAAGTTGCTAACCTTTGTGGTCATTTGAATGGATGGGGGCCTTCAAATCTTGACAAATTTTGGGCAAAATTTTTGAGGAGCTCGAGGAAGAGAGGGGAAGAACAGAGGATGTGAGGGGAAAGGGGAAGAACAGAGTGGCTCGGCTGGACGAAGGGTTTATGTAGGTCGACCTTTAGTACCGGTTCGTGCCACGAACCGGTACTAAAGGTGCTGGGGGGCCCTAGACTGACAACACCCTGCCACCACTCTCTTTAGTACCAGTTCGTGGCACGAACCGGTACTAAAGGTTCGCCACGAACCGGTACTAATAAGAACGGCCGGTTAGCCGTTGGAACCGGCACTATTGGACACATTAGTGCCGGCTCAAAATCAAACCGGCACTAATGTGCCTCATATTAGGTCCTTTTTCTACTAGTGGGAGTTCCCCAGAGGCCACTGGCTGAAGTCGCCGCTGCCCCGCTGTCAGGACCCCGATTCCATATCACATCGACCTAGCCGGTAACACCTCATATCACTTTGCGGCCTCACGCACGGTATTCCCACGGGTGTCGCCTTACCATGGCCCGGGACCGTTTGCGTCTTTTGGCTCACGTATGACAAAGTGTCGCTAGCATCCACATGATAAAGAACCGGGCCAACATGGCTAGTCATGAACCCAAAGCAGCGCTTAACCTATGGGGACAGGCATACATGAATCACATCGAGCATGTCGGTCATCAACGTATAAATTCGGGCTGTAGCACTTTGGGCTATGAGGACTCCGGTATCCCGGGCTGTAGCAGGCTAGGCAGGACTCGAATAACACCACGTGACATTTCCCGAAGGATGTACATAAGGAACGAAGTGAAACACATGCCGGCCAGTCAAGTGTCCAAGCAGTAGTGCTGGGCTAGCAGGACTCCGGTGAACCGGGCTGTAGCGGACTACTATCGCTCAAAAGCACGAGACCACATTTCCCCATATGAGAGGCTGCCAAGGATATACAACTAGTTTGTCGGATCCCACACATACCAAGCATTTCAAACATACACACAATATGCTCAATATGTGTAGATACAACATGGCATCACAACATAACTCTACGACTCAAATATTTATTCATTAGGCTCGAGGAGCGAGATATTACAAACATGGGTCTCATGACCCAACACTCGAAACATACAAGTCGAAGCACAAGCGGAAGCTAAACATGTCCGAAAGTACAGTACAACTATAAATGAAGAAGGCCGAGAAGCCTGACTATCTACCAGATCCTGCCGAGGGCACAAGATCGTAGCTGAGGTAACAAGCTAACCGTCGAAGTCCAAGCGGAACTACTAGCGAGACTGACGTCTCTCTGCAAAACATAAAATAGGCAAACATGAGTACAATTGTACTCAGCAAGACTTACATCAGAACTAACTACATATGCATCATTATCAAAAGGGGGTGGTGGAGTTTGACTGCAGCAAGCCAGCTTTGACTCGGTGGCTATCCTGAACTATGACTGCAAGTAACTCTTTTGAGGTGGCGCTTTACGAGTCCACATATTCACCATATCAATACACCACTATGGACCCGCTCCCGTCTCCCTCACGAGAACGCCATCCATAGCACTCACGCTTATCTTGCGCATTTTAGAGTATCCACTTTCACTTGTCTATGAACCGATATAGGCAACCCGAAGTCCTTCTCCGTGGACACGGCTATTCGAATAGATCATATTAACCCTGCAGGGTGTACTTCTTCACACACGCTCACCACTTACCGCCGTTTACACGACATGTACTCGGCAACCTTCAAGCGGAAGCCCAACGTGGGTGTCGGCCACGACCTACCTAAACACACGAGTCCCTAGTCCAGTTTATCGCCTATTCGGTTCCATCCGCAGGAGTCCGCCGAGGTTTCCCATACAGCCCCGAACGATGTGTGCGAGGTCCCGAGACACCAAGCAGGCGAATCGGTACACTGGCCACGGTGCCTACCGCAACACCACCCACCCCTCCGGTCAGCGTGGCGTGCGGCCCACAGCATGCTACAAACACCTGACCCTACGTTCAACTCCCCGACTGAGGAAAAGAGTGGTTAAGAAGACGAGAGGGTCCATTGGTTTCGTGCCCAATGCGTGGTAGTAACTGTTTCATGGATCACAAACACAGAACTCATTTACTGAGGACGGCTGCAATGAGACAACCCACCATGAACTCCTACATTGCCTCACACCGCTAACATTACCAAATCGTGTTCACACACTTAGCTCATACACGTGGGACATGTTCACACAACCATTCCAATTCATTCCCGATGAATCAGACCTGACTCAACTCTAAGCGATGGCGGGCATGTCAACAAGCATGAATGAGTAGGCACAACATGGCTCAAACAACTCCTACTCATGCTAGTGGGTTTCATCTAATTACCGTGGAATGACAGGTCATCACGAGAGGATAAAGGGGTTCAGCTACCGCAGCAAGTAACACATGAGTCGTTGTTGTCCTAATGCAGTAAAATAGAGCAGGAGCGAGAGAGTGGGATTATATCGGAATGAACAAGGGGTTTTGCTTGCACAGCACTTCGAAGATAATATAGTTCTTCATCGGTGTCATCAAATTCATCGCTTCAGACGTCGTCTCACCGAGAGGGACAATTACCGCAAACAAGAGAGAACACAATCAATGCAATGCACATTCACATGAATGACATGTCATGTTAAGGTACTGAATTCACCTAATGCAATGTCTAGCCAAAGTTAATTGAAGTGGAATTCAAACAAGGTTAAACTCCAACGCCAAATGCTAGTTCATAATTTACCCTAAACATGATTCATCCTATTCAGTGAGGTTAACTTGTTCAAACATGCATGATCATGGCATAAACAGATTCTTCATATTTTTCTCGATCATTTTTCAGATATAAATTATTTAATTTGGAGTTACTGATTAAAAGTTATGAATATTTGAAGTTTGGAGTATTTTCTGAAATTTCCTGAATTAAATTAAATCCAGAAAAGGGTATTATCACGTCGACTGACGTCACAGTGACGTCGATGGTCAACGGAACATGGTCCGGGTCAAACCTGACAGTGGGTCCCGCGTGTCAGTATAATTAGCTTAACTAAAAATTAATTAAAACTAATCCTAAATAGTTAACAGGGCTGGGCCCCACCTGTCATTGACTCAGGAGAGTCAACCAGGGCCCACCCCTGGTCAAAGTCAAAGTCGGCTGCAGCGTCTAGTCACGGGCGAGCGACTGGCGGCGAGTGGTTTGGCCACTCCGTGACCAAATGGCTCATGGAGGGCATCTAGGAGGAGCTGGGGAGGAGCCGAAGCTCTTGGTGGAGTTAGCCGGGGTCGGGGTGGCCGGAATCGGCGCCGGCGACGACCTAGGCGGCTGCCGGAGTTCGGCCGAGGTCGAACACGGCACTAGGGAGCACGGCGAGGCGCGTGGGGTGGCGTTTTGCGCTCCTGCGAGTGCGGTGAGGGCGGTGGTGGGCTCGGAAGCGAGCGTGCGCGGTTGTGGCCACGGCGGCGACATGGCCGGCGGCGAAGAGCTCTCGGGGTAGGTGGAAACGGCGGCTACAGAGGCCAAACAAACACGGGAGCTAAGGGGGGAGGAAGAGGAGTTCACCGTGGGGAGGGGGAGGTGGTCAGCGGGCTCGGGGGCGTCCGGAGTCCGACGAATCGGGCGACGGCGACCGGCGGGTCCGCGGAGGGGAAAAACGACGGGGCGGCGCCTCGGGGCTTCCGGCGGGGCGTGGCTCAGTGAGGGGGTCGAGGACGGAGTGGCGGATCCTCTGGGCTGGTCGGGGAAGCGAGGGAGGGCCTATGGCCGCGGTGGTGGCGAGCGGCGGCGAGGGAGAGAGAGGTCAGGGGGGGTGCATGGCGCTCGGGGGAGACGTCCAGAGGGAGGAGGAGGCAGCCAGGCAGGGAGGAGGTGGCCGGCGTGTGGCCACGCGCGCAGCGCACGCCCGCCCTCTTGGCGCGAGGAGGAAGGCGACAGGGAGCCAGGCGGTGGTGGGCTGGGCCGCTGGAGCTGGGTCGGTTGGTGGGCGCCAGGTAAGTCCAGGTAAGATTCTCTCTCTCTCTTTATTTCTGTTTTCTATTATTCTGTAACTTTCAGGGCTTTATTAAAAATACTAATGCTACCCCAAAAATCATGAAACTTGCTCAGGCCTACTGTTTGGAAAATATCCAACAGCAAACATTTAAGTTTATGATTATTTGAGCATTTAAAATATTTTATAGCATTTAAATGCCCAAATGCAAATACTTAATGAATTAATCCAGGGACCAAATATGTCATGAAAATGTGCAGCACCTCTGGTTATGATTTAAAGCATTTTTCCAGAAATGATGAACATTTTCTAAAGCCATTTGAAATCACTGAAAAATATTTTTGGTTGAGCCTATTTGAATTCCTTTAATGCTAGGGTTTAGGCAATCCCCATTTCAAATTTCATGAAAATTAAACATGATGCATGGATGCAATGCCACTAGTTACAAGCAAGCTCTAGGGCTGTGACACCCGCGGGCTGCAGCCCGGGGTGCTCCCCCGGCTCAGGGGCTGCGCGGCGGTCAGGTCGAGCGCAAACTTCCCGCCCTTAGACGCGGCGATGGTGGAGTCCGCGATGGGGACGGCGTGGTCCACGCCGGGGCGAGGAGGTCGGCGGTAGGCGAGGCTATCAGACGAGCCCGCCCGCTTGGCGCCGCGCCAAAGACTCGGCGGCCCCATGGCTCCCACACACCATCGCTCGCGGGCCGGAGGATGAGCCACGCGCCCGGGTTGGAGCGGCTCACGCGATCCGTCCCTGGCGAAGCCATGAAGGGCGTCACCATGGAGGCGAGAGCGACGGGGGAGCCCGAGAGGTCGTGCACCGTGACGGACCCGGCAGGGGTGCACTGCCGGAGTTCGTCGGCGCAAGCGGGGAGGGGGGGGCAGCGCCAGCTCCGAGAAGATTGAGACCCACACCGGCGCATGGCGGCAGGCCGCTCCTCGGCCGTGAGCAGGGGCGGGACAGGCGGCGTCCCCTGGCTCGCCCTTGGTGCGGCAACGGCGATGACGGGCCTCTGCCTCGGCCGGAGGTCGGACGGGCGGTCGAGGTCGGGCCGGCCGGTGGTCGGGTCGGGGACGGGCAACGGCGTGCCTCTGCCACGGCTCGGGACGGGCGGTGGTGTAGTGAAGATAAGATAAACACTTTTTCTCTTCCAGTGACATGTGGACCCCATAGGGCCACACATGATGATAATAGTACCAAACGTCGCCGTTACATGTGAGATGTTAAATGGTGCCACGTCAGCCTGATTGGCGGGCCCCATCTGTCATAAACTCACTTAACAGGGCCAGATCCGCCGATCAGTGGTTTTTGCAAAACCATTACGCAAGATGTGATGTTTTCTGCAGAGAAACTGTATCCTAGTGTTTTTCGCAAACCGAGCCTTCAAAATGATGGTTTTATGCAATTTACTCGACCATGTGAGGTGTCGGATAACTTCAGAAGGTTACAGGTTCTAGAAGGTAGATACTACCTGCAATCCCCGAATCATCAAAGGAACCAGGTGCTAAATAAAGGCAATTTGGAGATCATGTTACAACAGTTAAAAAGATAACCCCGGTTCTATAATAATTGGAACGAAATTGCACGGCGGTGGAATACCAGGGTTCCCGATAGGTGAGAGGTCAGGGACAGGGTGGGAGCTCCGCCACCGGCCAACGAGTCACCGGGCGAGTTGATGAATTGCGGTGGGCGTAGCCGAACGGCTTCAGTGTCTGAGGGGAGCCATCACCGCACGGGGTAGAGGTCAGGAAGGCGCCGCCACGCCATGAGACATGGCAATCTCCTCCATTAGGGTTCACGATGTGTTTTCAAGATATCGCGAGGCACTGTATCAAATGGAAAATATGACATGGGCTTCTTGCGGACGCTGGCCCAAACAAATGAGAATGCTTGGATTCGGCCATCGGAGTAGCTGCTCAAATGACAGCCAGCCCACTTAGCGGCAAAGAAAGAGATTACTCAGCAAATCGGACGGCTAGGGACGGCAAGTAACTACAATCTGACGGCCAAAATGTTAAGTGCGTGAGAAGGCAGGAATTAGGCTCAGTTTTACTGTCCTTAATTAATAGGAGTAATAATGAAGGAAACGACGACTGGGAGGCTGGGAGCCTATAGAATACGAAGCGAACGAGGAAGCCAAGCGCTAGCGATCGATCGACTGCCGTCCTTATTATTTTGGGCTTGGGCCTTGGCCGCTGCAGACTAGTTGATTTTTTTCATTCACATAATATATAGTGAAGTAATGGGCCGAATTACAGGGTGATCCATGGACCACCCTGTGGCCCTTTCTGGATTCATGCATATAAAAGATCTCTAATGTAAAACTTATGAATGAAATTAATTGTTGGGAGCATATGCAGTATGCCCTCATTTACTGATTTTGAATTAGTTGGTTACTACTATCTCCTTTTCGGTTTATAAGGCGCATATCTTTAGGTAGACATAGACCAACATAATACAAATTATATATCACAAAAAACATAATATTAGAAAGTTCAAATCATATACAGTACTTTCTAATGGTATTATAATTTTTAAACTATACAACTTATCTTATTGGTCAAATTATAGATCTAGGGATACACACAAGTCTTATAAACCGGAAAGGAGGTAGTAGCAAACTTGCCGCCAATAAATTACTCTTGGTTGCTGATATAAGTGTCTTATGCACATGATTGTATGTATAGGGAGTAGATTAAATGATCTTTTTTCCCTTTATAATTGCTGTTTGGAATGTAGCGATTTCAGACAGTGTGGCAACCAATTGACTCGGCACTCTTGAGTTGAGGGTTTAGAGCAACTCCAACGTGCCGAACTATTTCGTGCGCGCGTGTTCGTGTGGGCCGAAACGGACACAAAAGTCGGCTAATGAGACGACCTAAACAGACGCGTGTTTGCTTTTTGTCTGCTGGGCGACCCATTCCAGGCTCAAATTTGGGCCTCGTTTGTTTCTGCACGGACACGGAACGAACACGGGCGACGCCCGCTTACTAAATAACCTGGCCTACCAGTCGGTGGCACATAGGCCATTCTCTTCCTCGCACCGACAGCCAACACGCCCCGGCGCACCACCCCCATCGTCGCCGCTGCCCAGGCCAGCCGCCCGCACAGTCGTCCCTCCCCCTGCAACACGGCACCTACCAATGTCGTCGCCACCACCACCCCATCGCCGCAGCTTCCCCGACATCGCCGCCAGCACCACCTCACCCCCACCCATGCCTGAAGTGGACAAAGCGTGGCGACCACGCTCGCCGGTCGCCAACAGGGCCTGCTACCAGGTCCAGGGGAGGCGTGAGGCTCTTCGACGGCCAACTTCTTGGACCACGCCTACAAGCTATTCGTCAGTTTGCCCGCAAGGTACAAATGGACTCCGGCGACGAGTTAATTTTTCCACAATTTCCTTTGCGACCCAGATGATTCCTCGTCCAACGATGAGGAGCTTGTGGCTGTTGTGTTGGTCATCCATGACCACCTTAGTAGGCAGCGGCCGATGTTCCGGTGCTCGATCCCGGGACACACTCCGGCGTTGAATTGCAACTGAGAGAGCGACCATTTCCTCCTTTGGAAGGACTACTTCGAGACCCCACCCCGCTGTTCAAACACCACCTATTCTGGCGCCGTTTCTGTATGGCTAGACATGTGTTCAACCGTATCCGGGAGGGGGTTGTAGAATGCGATTATTATTTTGAGTGCAAGGAGGATGCCCTGGGAAAGATTGACTTCTCCTCTTATCAAAACTGCACTACGGCTATTCGGATGCTTGCATACGGAGTTCCCGGTGATCTCATTGAAAAGTATGTCTCTATGAGCGAGTCCACATGCCTAGAGTCCATGTACAAGTTCTGCAAGGCTGTGATAGCAGTGTTTGGCCTTGAGTACTTGAGAGATCCAAATGTTGCAGATACAACCTGGTTGTTGGCGATGAATGCCAGCAGGGGCTTTCCGGGGATGCTTGGTAGTATAGATTGTATGCACTGAGAGTGGAAGAACCGCCCTTCTGCTTGGCACGGGCACTATAGGGGCCATGTCGAAGCTTGCACCATCGTACTCGAGGTCGTGGCTTCACAAGTTCTCTGGATTTGACACTTTTTCTTCCGCATGGCCGGATCAAACAACGATATCAACGTGCTTCTACGCTCTCCGTTGTTTGCAAGGCTTGCAGAAGGCAACACTAGTAGAAAAAGGACCTAATATGAGACACATTAGTGCCGGTTTGATTTTGAGCCGGCACTAATGTGTCCAATAGTGCCAGTTCCAACGGCTAGCCGGCCGTTCTCATTAGTACCGGTTCGTGGCGAACCTTTAGTACCGGTTCGTGCCACGAACCGGTACTAAAGAGAGTGGTGGCAGGGTGTTGTCAGTCTGGGGGCCGTCCAGCACCTTTAGTACCGGTTCGTTCCACGAACCGGTACTAAAGGTCGACGTACATAAACCCTTTGTCCACCCGAGCCACTCTGTTCTTCCCCTTTCCCCTCACTTCCTCTGTTCTTCCCCTCTCTTCCTCGAGCTCCTCACAAATTTTGCCCAAAATTTGTCAAGATTTGAAGGCCCCATCCATTCAAATGATCAAAAGGTTAGCAACTTTGTCCTTTCAACTCTCATTGCTAGATTAGCTCTTGCAATGCTTTGTATAGTGATTAATTTGGGAGGAATTATATTTGCTAGTATTTGATTTATATGCAATTTGAGGTCAAAAATAACACTTAGTTTGCATATGTAGGTGTGGTTTATTTAGTGCCTTCTAAATCTTAAATCGTCAGAACCACCGTCGATCGCCCGCACCGTCCCGTCGCCGGCACCACCTTGTGGTGAGGCTCTTGTTCATGAATGTTTTACATTACCAAATTGATGTTTGTGTGATTTGGATATATAGTTACTCGTATAATTATCTTACCCATACGTTGTTTGTTATACATAGTGCCATGGTTTTGATATCCGTCACCGTCGGCCCTCGTCCTTGTTATGATTCGGATGTGGTATATTCTCATTTAAAACTAGTTGTTGCATTTCGTGTTTATGACAAATTATGCCCATCAAGTTGACATAGATATTTTTATCTAGGAGGTATGTGAACGGAAATTCCAACCGACCCTATTGTCGAGAGGTTAAATTTAGTTGAAAGAGAAAAGCGAGTATTTGAAAGAAAAATTGAAAAGAATTGAGGGGAGAAGATGGAATTGGAGTTGCATGTTGCCGATGTCGTCGATGATCACAATATCAAGATGGAGAAAATGAGGTTGAAGATTAGAAAGATTAGAAAATATGCCATTGATAGTGTGGCTTGGTATCATTATGTTGTTGGATCAATTGTTACCTTAGTTGCGATCTTCATCGCATTTGTTGTTGCATTTAAATTCTTTAGCTAGAGAGTTATTTGTATGTTGCATTTAATTAAGTGTTGTATATGAACTTTATGTATGAACTTTATGTATGAACTTGTATGAATTTGGTCTATTCGGTGTTGTGTAATGAAGATGAGCCGACAATGGATGTATGACAACAGATGCTCTCCCGAGTTCATTAATGGCGTGCATACTTTTCTGCTTGCCGCTGAGGCAAACAAGCGGGTGGATGGTTTTATGCCTTGTCCATGTGCTGGCTGTAAGAATGGTCACAGTTTCTCTACGTCAAGAAGCATTCACGTCCACCTATTTGAGTCCGGTTTCATGCCCCACTATAATGTTTGGACCAAGCACGGAGAAATAGGGGTTATGATGGAAGACAATGAAGAAGAAGAGGACGACGGCTATCCTGGCCATGGGTTCCCTGAATACAATGATACAACAATGGGGAAGAAGCTGAGCCGCAATGCAGGAAGAAGTTGAAGAAGAGGCATCAGATGAGCCCGCTGATGATCTAGGTCGGGCCATTGCCGATGCAAAGAGAAACTGCGGAAGTGATCTGGAGAGTACGAAGTTGCAGCGGATGTTAGAGGATCACAAGAAATTGTTGTACCCGAATTGAAGTCGACAACAAAAAGTTGGGCACCACACTTGAATTGCTGCAATGGAAGGCGAAGAATGGTGTATCCGACAAGGGATTTGGAAAGTTGCCGGTAATGATAAAGAATATGCTTCCAAAGGACAACGAATTGCCCGATAGTACGTATGAAGCAAAGAAGGCTGTCTGTCCTCTAGGGTTAGAGGTGCAAAAGATACATGCATGCCCTAATGACTGCATCCTCTACCGCGGTGAGTATGAGGATTTGAATGCTTGCCCGGTATGCGGTGCATTGCGTTATAAGATCAGTCGCGATGACCCTGGTGATGTCGATGGTGAGCGCCCCAGGAAGAAGATTCCTGCCAAGGTGATGTGGTATGCTCCTATAATACCACGGTTGAAACATTTGTTCCAAAACAAAGAGCATGCGAAGGCGATGCGGTGGCACGCAGAAGACCGTAAGAAAGACGAAAAGTTGGGAGTACCCGCTGACGATTCGTAGTGGAGAAAAATCGAGAGAAAGTACTGGGAGGAGTTTGCAGGTGACCCAAGGAACGTATGGTTTGGTCTAAGCGCAGATGGCATTAATCCTTTTGGGGAGCAGAGCAGCAACCATAGCACATGGCATGTGACTCTATGTTTGTATAACCTTCCTCCTTGGTTGTGCATGAAGCGGAAGTTCATTATGATGCCAAGTCTCATCCAAGGCCCTAAGCAACCCGGCAACGACATTGATGTGTACCTAAGGCCATTAGTTGAAGAACTCTTACAACTGTGGAATGGAACAGGTGTACGTGTGTGGGATGAGAACATGGGGGAAGAATTTGACCTAAAGGCGTTGCTGTTCGTGACCATCAATGATTGGCCTGCTCTCAGTAACCTTTCAGGACAGACAAACAAGGGATACCGCGGATGCACGCACTATTTGGATGATACCGACAGTATATATTTGAATAGTTGTAATAAGAATGTGTACCTGGGACATCGTTGATTTCTTCCGAGCAGGCATCCCGTAAGAAAGAAAGGCAAGCATTTCAAATGTGAGGCGGATCACCGGACGAAGCCTCGCCGCCGTACTGGTGCTGATGTACATGACATGGTCAAGGATTTGAAGGTAATCTTTGGAAAGGGTCCTGGCGGACAACCTGTTTCGAAGGACGCTTACTGACGCGCACCCATGTGGAAGAAGAAATCTATATTTTGGGACCTGCCCTATTGGAAATACCTAGAGGTCCGCTCCGCAATCGACGTGATGCACGTGACGAACAATCTTTGTGTGACCCTGCTTGGCTTTTTGGGCGTGTATGGGAAGACAAAAGATACACCAGAGGCACGGGAGGACCAGCAACATATGCACGGAAAAGACGACTGTCGGTGTCAAAACCGGCGGATCTCGGGTAGGTGGTCCCGAACTGTGTGTCTAGGCGGATGGTAACAGGAGACAAGGGACACGATGTTTTTACCCAGGTTCGGGCCCTCTCGATGGAGGTAATACCCTACTCCTGCTTGATTAATATTGATGATATGTGTAGTACAAGAGTAGATCTAGCACGAGATCGTAGAGGCTAAACCCTAGAAGCTAGCCTATGGTATGATTGTTGTTAGATCCCTACGGACTAAAACCCTTCGGTTTATATAGACACCGAATAGGGTTAGGGTTACCAGAAGTCGGTTACAATGGTAGGAAATCTACATATCCGTATCGCCAAGCTTGCCTTCCACGCCAAGGAAAGTCCTATCCGGACAAGGGACGAAGTCTTCAATCTTGTATCTTCATAGTCTAGGAGTCCGACCAAAGATGATAGTTCGGCTATCCGGACACCCCCTAGTCCAGGAGTCCCTCAGTAGCCCCCGAACCAGGCTTCAATGATGATAAGTCCGGCATGTTGATTGTCTTCGGCATTACAAGGCGGGTTCCCCTCCGAATCATGTGTTGAATAGTGTCCGGCTTTCTTGTGAATATCGCGCTTCTCGGCTTCCACGCCCAATAATGGCCATCTTCCACGTGTCGAACGAATGTGAAAAGTAAGGGTATCTTTACATTTACCCCCCTTGCTGTGCAAATGAGCCGTCTATAAAAGAGACGGGGATCCAGATCCGGATCACACCATCCTCCCTTCGCGAGCCTTCATCGGGCGCCTTTCACAAAAACCCACTCCATCATGGGATACGATCGGCGGCTCCTCCTCTCGCGTTCCCAGCCCTCAGCCCGGATATTGGGGGAGATGCTCAGTCCCGCACAGCGAATTGGTGGTGCTCCAAACCAAGGGATTCCTTCCCCCGGCCTTCATGGTTCCGGTGCGTTCCGGACTCGCCACTTATAAGGGCGGGAAGCAGGCGGAGAGCGTCCCCGATCCCTCTAAGGGAGAGTGGGTATGCTTCGTTTCTTACCTAATGAGAGGACTCGGATTTCCAATCCATCCGTTTCTCCGGGGGCTTCTGGAGTTCTACGGCCTCTAGCTGCACAACCTTACGCCTGCCTCCTTCTCGCATATAGCGGGCTTTGTGGCCCTTTGCGAGCTGTTTCTGGGTGTTGAGGCCCATTTCGCTCTGTGGAAGAGATTGTTCTGCCTTGTGCCTCGTTCTCATGAAGGGTCAATATATCAAGTGGGCGGAGCCGAACTATGGCGCATCGCCGGGACTGGATACCTATTCGGAACCCCAAAGAAGGCGTCCGAGGACTGGCCCTTGGAATGGTTTTACATGGAGGACGTCCGCTGCCGGATCCCGTTCGGATCGGCCTTCCGGAGTTTAGCAACGCTCCTCTGAAGAAGCGCCTAAGCTGGCGCCCATGAGCCCAGGAGGAAAATGACCGGGGCGTCCTTTACTTGATGTGCCGAATAAGATTATCGGCTCATGCCGGATTGACCATGATTGGAGTCATGGCAATCTGCATTATGAGGAGTGCAGCCGCTCCAATATAGGGGCCACCCATGTGGGACTTCAGCGGGAGGACGATGCCACCCACCATGGCCGCAAAGGGCGGGATCGGTCACCGAACTGGTGAAGACCTTGTCCGCCATGTACAAAGGGGAAGAGGAGGATTTTCTCGCGTCAGTCCACTGAGCAGGTTTTCTTGAATAATCCTCGAAGTTGGGTAAGCAAATATCTTTGTGGCCTGTCCGATCCATGTTCCAGTGGCTAAATATCTCATTTCATGGTTTCTACGCAAGAACTGCGCCGGGCCGTGGAGAAGATACACAGCCCGCCCCCACAACCCGAGGATCCGGAACAGTCCCTCGATCCGGCCTCCGAAGAGGACCCGGATATAAAGGTGGAGCTAATCGACGGGGTGTTCCACCAACTTAGCATCGACAATGCTTTGGTTGCCATTACGGCCGACTACCCCGGATTATTTCCGGCCTCCCGTAACCGTGACGAAGTCCGGATAGCATGACCCACCCGTGCTTTACTTCTAATCACCACGTATTTGATGGTGTTTCGCAGGGGTGCCTTGAGCGGAAGCCGAGCCTGCGGCCGTCCAACAAGGCAGCTCGGCCCAGCAGGCGGAAAAGAAGTGCGGTACGATTCCAGACGTCGCCACAACGGTATGATGCGCCATCGTGTTTTAAGGAGAGGTTCCTGGGAGGCACACTGACGCTCGTGTTTTTTTCAGGAAAAAGAGCGCTCGCCGGACTGAGTTCGAAGAAGTTGCCAATCGGACCTCCGCCAACCAGGCTCAAAAGCCGAGTCCGGAAGGGGGTACAAACACGAGGCGTGTGTCGGATGCTCCTCCAACGGAGGATGCCGACAGACTGTCCGCCACCAAGTCGGAGGTGGAGAGCGCCATGAATCATAGGCGCCGCCGGACTATTCTACGTGACGCATGTTTCTCCCAAGAGGCGTTGGACGCCTTTAGTTCGGGAGAAGCGCACCTCCATGCCGCTCAGGATGGCCTAGCCAGAGCCACGGAGCAGTATGTGAAAGACATACGGGTAAGGAATTTTGACAGTTATATATGCCAGTAGCCCCCGAGACTTAAAATAGTTAGGATAACTGATTTAAGGATCATTCGAAATGCAAGTTCTTACCGAAAAGAATACACGTTTGTCCCAGGATCTTGAAGAGTGCAAGGCCCAACTTGAGGCCGCACTGGCCGCGACCGGGGAAGCCATGAAGACTCCCTCTGGTAATATATGCCCTTCAAAGTAGAAGTAGTTTCAAAGTGCGGCGTGTGCATAAATCGACATTAACATTGCAGATAGCGTCGGGATGGATCCGGACAAGCAACAGCTCCTGCGCCAGCTAAAGGTCAGGCGAGGCGTGCTTACGAGGGTGCGGCACGAGAAGAATAACCTCAAGATGACAACACCCAACTGGGTGAGGAACTAAAGGATGTTCGTGCCCGGTTGTCCGACTCAGTAAAGGAGAATCGGCAACCGTCGCGGCATTTTCGATAAGTGTTTAAACGAACTTTGAAAGAGTTCGGGCGAGGAAGGCGACTAACATAAACATGTATGTAGGTTTGCTCACAGGTCGTCACGAGGAGGAGATGCCCAATTCTTGGCTGATCTTCTTCCCGAACTCACGCACCGCACGAACGAAGTTCGGCAGTGATGAAAGGCGTCACCTGTGCCTTGTGGCCATCTATCTCCCCTGCCGAAGGCATTGGGGAGCTGGCAGAGCTGCTTCAAGGAGCACGGCGGCGCTTCCGGCTATGGAAGATATCGGCCTGTCGTCAAGGTGCCGGGGAGGCCTAGGCCATGGTAAAGACGCGGTACACGAAGGCTGACCCAAACCACATGGCCGAGGTCGGACCTGTGGGGCCTGATGGGAAGGAGATCCCTGTGAGCTTAGTGTACGGCCAAGTAGAATTGGCCGCCAAGTATTCCCAGCAAGATTGTAAATTAGATAGCCTATTAGATGGCATTGAGGAGGAATACAATTAGTTGAGTTGACTATGTAATTGAATATGACATGAAAAATGTCTTCTAGCCGGATTGTAGATCGTTTGTCATAGCGGACCTTTTCGCTTCGACCTCGGGACCCAATAGTCCGGAGTGTGTCCGAATACCCTCGCGGTTATGTAAGAACTGGGGCATGCATGGAGACAAGGCGTAGGGGTCATTATTGCTGTATCAGACAAGTGCCCAACTAGTTATGTTATATTACATGGATAGTAAGAAACATCTTCCAGGAGAATAGTTCCGTTAAGGGTTCCTTTCCACAGGAGGCATGCCCTAAAGTGCATGTCCAAACTGCTAAGAAAGCAGAAAATCATCCGGGGCAGATGGATAAATAGTTAAAAATCATCTTTCAGTTCACCGACCGAATATTCCCTTAAGAACGCTAGCTTTCGGCTTCACCCGATCGAGGTACACATCCGCTGACCCGGCAAGAATAATCGCAGAGGTGCTCCCTTTACCACCCTAGCCGAACAATCGGGAACGTAGGGGTAAGCACAGGAGCCAGCAACCCAGCTTGGCCAAAACTTAAGTCATATCGATGCATATAATGGTGAGTAAAAGGTACATGCGGAAGTTTGACACATGTGTTGGGCATGAAGCCCATATAAATAAGCTTCTGTTAAAGAAGCCCCCAGGTATAATGAGCGCGGACAGCGCGTCAAGTATGTGCGAACAAAGCGCAAACGAGCCTCTAAAGGCTTCAAGAAGAAGGAGGAGGAAGGAGAGAAATAAAAGACAGCAAAAATAGAAAATGTGGACGAAGGAAGGAGACGAACTCAGATTCCGGCGCTTAGGCGTATAATCTTCGTAGACGGGCTGCGTTCCATGGGTTCGGCTCGAGTCGGTTATCCGATGCGTTTCGCAGCCGGTATGCTCCGTCGGTCAGGACCTGGTCGATGATGAAGGGACCTTCCCATTTGGGCTTGAGTTTGTCCTTTTATTGTCCGGTAGGCGTAGAACTAGTTCGCCAACGTTGTAAGCTTTGGCCCGTACTTCCCTGCTTTGATATCTTCGAGCCTGCTGTTGATAAAATGCGGAACGAGCTTTTGCCACATCGCGCTCCTCCTCCAATGCATCCAAACTGTCCTGCCGATCGAGCTCGGCTTCTCTTTCTTCATACATGCGCACGCGAGGTGAGTCATGCATTATGTCGCAGGGCAAGACTGCCTCTGCGCCGTACACCATAAAAATGGTGTGAATCCGTAGTACGATTCGGCGTGGTCCGCAGCCCCCAGTCTGGTCGAGCTCCTCAACCCGGTCGTGTTAGATTCCTTGAGGGACCGCACTAGTCTGGGTTTAATGCCGCTCATGATTAGACCGTTTGCTCGCTCGACTTGACCGTTGGTTTGAGGGTGATAGACTGAGGCGTTATCGAGCTTGATGCCCATGTTTTTGCACCATAATTTGACCTCATTGGCCGTGAAGTTGGTGCCGTTATCAGTGATGATACTGTGGGGGACGCCGTAACGGTGCACTACCCCTGATATGAAGTCTATCACCGGCCCGGATTCGGCCGTTTTAACAGGCTTGGCCTCTATCCATTTGGTGAATTTATCCACCATGACCAATAGGTATTTTTGCTTGTGGGTTCCTCCCTTAAGGGGTCCAACCATGTCAAGCCCCCAGACCGCGAATGGCCAGGTGATGGGTATAATTTTGAGGGCGGTGGGTGGCATGTGGCTTTGGTTAGCAAAAATCTGGCAACCGACGCATCATTGGACTAAATCCTGCGCATCTGCCCGAGCCGTCGGCCAATAAAATCCTGTACGGAAGGCCTTGCCTACAAGGGCCCGGGCTGCGGCGTGGTGCCCACCCAGTCCGGCATGAATTTCAGCCAGGAGGTTTCGCCCTTCCTCTTCGGAGATACACATTTAAAGGACTCCTGCTGTGCTTTTCTTATAGAGCTCTCCCTCATGGACTTTATAGGCTTTGGATCGCCGTACTATGCAGCGAGCCTCATTTTGGTCTTCGGGGAGTTCCTGCCTAGTTAGGTAGGCTAGGAATGGTTCCGTCCGCGAAGCGATAACCGCCATTATTTCGTGGGCGGAGGTGTTATCTCGTTGGCGAGCCTCCGATTCTGTCAGTTGTTCGGTGTCGAGGCGGTGCGGTTGGGTCCGGATTGTTATTTCCGGACTCCTTCCCATAGTGCGGATGGCTTGAACAGCCGTTCCAGGAAGATGTTGGGCGGGACGGCATCGCGTTTTGCGCCGATGCGTGCCAATATGTCCGCCGCCTGGTTGTTATCCCGGGCTATATGATGAAATTCGAGCCCTTCGAACCGTGCTGACATTTTTAGGACCGCATTGCGGTACGCTGCCATTTTTGGATCTTTGGCATCAAAGTCTCCATTTATTTGAGATATCGCGAGGTTCGAATCCCCGCGCACCTCTAGGCGTTTAATGCCCATGGAGACTACCATCCGGAGGCCGTGCAGAAGGGCCTCATATTCGGCTGCGTTGTTGGAGTCCGTATACATTATCTGAAGGACGTATTGGACTGTGTCCCTGGTTGGGGACGTCGACGCCAGCCTTGACCCAGGCCGGCCAACATTTTGGAGCCGTCAAAGTGCATGATCCAATTGGAGTATCGCCCGTACTCTTTAGGGAGTTCGGCTTGGTCCATTCGACCCGCGAAGTCGGCCAAGACCTGCGACTTAGTAGCTCGTCATGGCTTATAGGTTATGTCGAATGGAAGGAGCTCTATGGCCCATTTAGCAATCCGGCCCGTCGCGTCGCGGTTGTTTATAATGTCGTTAAGAGGTACTTCAGAGGCTACCGTTATCAAACACTCTTGAAAGTAGTGTCGCAGCTTCCGGGATGCCATGAACACCGCGTATGCTATCTTTTGATAATGTGGGTACCGGGACTTGCATGGAGTTAGGACAGTGGACACATAGTAAACCGGTTTTTGAAGAGGGAACCTGTGTCCGTCCGTTTCTCGTTCGACGACGAGCACCGTGCTGACAACTTGATGTGTTGCGGCGATATATAATAGCATTGGTTCGCCCATGTTGGGCGCGGCCAGGACGGTTGTTGCCAATATGGCTTTTATTTCTTCGAGTCCGGCCGTGGCGGCATCAAATCCACTCGAAGTGTTCGATTGTGCGGAGGAGGCGGTAAAGGGTAACGCCTTTTCTCCCAAGCGGAAATAAAGCGGCTTAGAGCCGCTCGCATCGATCAATTTTTGTATTTGTTTGAGGTATTTTGGAATATCCAATTGTGACAGAGCTTGGATCTTGGCTGGGTTTGCTTCAATTCCTCCACCGGACACAATGAATCCCAAGAGCTTTCCGGCTGGAACGCCGAAGACGCATTTTCCGGATTGAGCTTAATGTCATATTTTCGGAGATTGTCGAATGTGAGCCTCAAGTCGTCTACTAGAGTTTCGACATGCTTGGATTTGTGACCACGTCATCTACATATGCTTCCACTGTTTTGCCGATCTGGTTTGCGGACATATACGAATCATGCTTGATATATGTTGCGCCGGCGTTTTTGAGCCCGAAGGGCATTGTGTTGAAGCGAGAATGGGCCGTATGGAGTGATGAATGCTGTTGCGGCTTGGTCTGGCTCCGCCATCTTGATTTGGTGGTAGCGGAGTACACGTCGAGGAAGCACAATGAGACGTGTCCTGCTGTAGCGTCGATAATTTGATCAATGCGAGGGAGGGAGAAGGGATCCTTTGGGCAAGCCTTATTAAGGTCTTTGAAATCAACACATAGGCGCCAGATTTATCCTTCTTTGGTACCATCACCAGATTTGCTAGCCGGTCCGGATGTTTTATATCTACGATGAATCCGGCTTCGGAAGTTTGGCTAGCTCCTCTCCATGGCCTGTCTCTTGGGTTCGAAAAGCGCCGAAGAGCCTGTTTGGTAGCTTGAATCCTTTTAGGGTATTTAGGCTGTGCTTGGCCAGCCGGCGTGGGATTCTGGCATGTCTGAAGGGTGCCGAGCAAAATGTCCCGATTTTCTCGTAGAAATTCTCGTGGTCTGGCGTCTACATCGAGGTTTAATTGTGCCCCAATGGAGGCCATCTTTGCGAGTCCGTTGGGTGGACTTGGAATTAGACTATTTAATCCGCTGGTTTAAAAGAGGTGGACTTGGATCTTTTATCAAGTATCACATCGTCCCTGTTCACCGTGGAGCGCATCGCAGTGAGTTCCTCGGCCGCTAGGGCTTCAGATAGTGCATCGAGGGCTAGTGCGGCTGTCTTGTTTTCTGCGCAGAGTGCTATGTTCGGATCACTACCGAGAGTGATGATTCTGTTAGGTCCGGGCATTTTAAGCTTCATGTACCTATAATGGGGTATAGCTTGAAAAATTGTGAATGCCTCTCGCCCTAATAAAGCGTGATATCCGCTGCTGAACGGGGCCACTTGAAATGTGACCTCCTCGGACCTGTAATTGTCCGGCGAGCCGAACACTACGTCCAGTGTGATTTTTCCTGTGCGGCATGCTTCCCGGCTAGGGATTATTCCTCTAAAGGTTGTGCTGCTTATTTGAATGCGGTTCTAGTGTATTTCCATTTTTGGAGGGTTTCCTCATAGATGAGGTTTAGTCCGCTGCCGCCATCCATGAGTACCTTAGTAAGGCGGCGGTCCACTATTGGACCGAGGACCAATGCGGCTGGTGCTCGGGCTGTTCGAATTTGGGTTTGTCACCGGCATTAAAGGTAATAGCCGTGTCACCCATGGATTTATTGTTGCTACTTGACTTGGCAAGGTTGCGGAGTGTTCGTTTCCGCATGTTATTTGATGCGAAAGTCTCAAGACTGTTAATACCCGTCTTTGGTGTTCTTTGGGCTAGGATTACGAGGCTAGAAGCTCTTAGCCACTTTTGGCCACCTGCCGTAGTATCCAACATGCTCGAAGGCTATGAGTTGGAGTGGCGCCCTCTATGCTATGAATTTTGCAGGTCCGTTTAGCCAACCCTCGATGCAGTTCCGTGCCCTTTAGGGGTTTTTTGTTTTTGATGTTTAACCAGGTGCTTGGTGATGATGCACCCTTTTATTTCGGACTAGGGCTGTATTCGGGGCCGGATTATCCCAAAATTTACTTCCGGTTTTCCAAGCACTCTCCATCGCACAGTACTTTTGTAATATGGTCACCAAGTCAACAAAGCGTGTAATTTCGCGATGACTTATGGCGTTTAGGATTCCCTTGTCCGTGCAATTATTGCAGAAAAGTGAGATTGCGTCCTCCTCTCGGCAGTCCTTTATCCTGTCCATAACCAGGAGGAATCGCCCGATAATGATGTACTTTGTTTCAGCGGGCTCTTGCCGAATTCGGGATAGATCGCTAATGTTTGGGTGGTAAGGTGGAACTAGATCCGGAACCCCATCCAATTTAAGACTCGAGGGCGAAGTTTCAGAACTTGGAAGTTTGGATTTTTAATGCTACCCAATGAATCCAACCCGCCGCTGACTTTAAGTTCGTGGCTTGATCGACATCCGTCCCTCTGCGGGAATCCGGCATGGAGGGATCGGGAATCCGGACGTAGCTAGTCCTTAAGATAGAAGAAGAATCGCCGCATTGCTCCTCTACCACAGCAACATGATGGGTAGCCTGGGGAGAGTTGATCTCTCTCAGATCGGTTTTAGGCCCGATCTGGTCGTAGTCTGTGGCGACTCCCAGGGCGGCGATGCGATCCAAGAGCTCGTTTACGGAGGAGAGCTCGATCGGATCTAACTGCTCGGCAAGTTCCGAGTTAACGTGAAGATTGGTTTCGATGACCCGAGAAGTCATCGTCGGTAGCGATGGCGAATGGCGGTCATAAGAAAACCACCTAACGAAGAGTCGACCCGGTGGCCAAGGCTCCTTTGGAGATAGTATCGTCTTTAAAGGCGGGATGAGGCATCCTTCCCGGCGGCGACGACACGAGGAACTCTCAATGAAAGCACCAATGTCGGTGTCAAAACCGGCGGATCTCGGGTAGGGGTCCCGAACTGTGCGTCTAGGCGGATGGTAACAGGAGACAAGGGACACGATGTTTTTACCCAGGTTCGGGCCCTCTCGATGGAGGTAATACCCTACTCCTGCTTGATTAATATTGATGATATGGGTAGTACAAGAGTAGATCTACCACGAGATCGGAGAGGCTAAACCCTAGAAGCTAGCCTATGGTATGATTGTTGTTAGATCCTCTGGGACTAAAACCCTTCGGTTTGTATAGACACCGAATAGGGTTAGGGTTACACAGTCGATTACAATGGTAGAAAATCTACATATCCAGACGCCAAGCTTGCCTTCCACGCCAAGGAAAGTCCTATCCGGACAAGGGACGAAGTCTTCAATCTTGTATCTTCATAGTCCAGGAGTCCGGCCAAAGATGATAGTTCGGCTATCCGGACACCCCCTAGTTTTTTAGTTATAGAAATGTTAGAAATTATTCTGTTTTTTAGTTATATAAATATTAGAAATGTTAGTTATATAGAAATGTTATAAATGTTTTCTGTTTTCTAGTTATATAAATATTAGAATTGTTATAGAAATGTTAGTTATATAATCAGAAAATTTTAGAATTAGTTTTAGTTAGATGAATTAGATTAATGTCAAATTGTTAGAATTTGCATATATATAGAATTTTAGTTATCACAATCCAATCATTTAAAAAATGTTATTTTTTGCGGGCGTATAGTATTTGTTCGACGATATGCTCGGCCCGCATCCTCGCCGTCGACCCGTTCGCGACGATGTCCTGCTTCAGAGGACCCATGTCTGGGTGGCTCCGCCCGGCTGGCACCAGGAGGTGCTACACGGAGGCGCGCCCGCTTGGTGAGAACCCGACCTCGGGTCCCGTCGTCAACCCTGATCTTCTTTGGTGGCGTTCGCGTGGGCCACATTCGGTGCAGAGGCAGCCGGCCCCGCCGAGGTGGTGCATCGCCCGTGTCGAGGAGGAAGATGAGCAGGTCCATCGCTACATGGCTGCTATGGACGGCGTCGAGTTCTCCACTACTTGGCGGGTTCTTTGGGCGGATGACCGGAGATATGATCCTGTGATGGTTCCTTCTCTTTGGGTGTGCACCGCCGCGCCCAGAACCATGAGTGGCGCCCTAGATTCTTCTATAGTACTCGATCTTTATTAGGTACCTAGCCGTTGATGTATTCGATATATAATATTCGAGGCGATGTATTCGAGATTATATATATTAAGGCGATGATGTATTCGAGATTATATATTAGAGAGGCGATGTATTCGAGATTCAGTTTTTCCTTGTTGATTAATTGCATCCATGCATTGTAATTTGAATACTAAATTGTTTTATATTTCTTACGTATTAATTAGTAAAGTAGAAGCTATGGCGGACAATACCGCAGAGAGAGAGAAGAGGAATTGTTCGACATCATACGCATCCCTCATAGGGTAGATGATCTGAATGAAGATGACGGCTCCCAATATCTGAACAATACGGAGAGGGTGATGAAAAGATATTCGATCTCGACGACCGAGCTGATGAAGTCATGAACTATGATTATGATGACACGTACAATGTTAGTGATGACACGGACAATGCTGATCTTCAAATAACAAAGACTTCCGGCGAGGGATATATTTATATAAGCATGCATCCTGGTGATCATCACATGTTTTTTTATTGAAGATATATTAACGAATCGATCTTTCTTCTTTCAGCCCTCCGAATCGAGCAAATATGCTTCTACACACAGCAAGACAAAGCGAGGCCCGGGCAGATTGTTGAGGGATGGTGTAAAGTACCACATCGAACCCATCAAACTTAGTAGCGAACCCCTCACGCCTAAGAACGTTGCGAACAAGTGGACTCGTCAGTGCGGAGTTCTTGTGAAGGACAAACTCCCGATCTCCATTCAAGAATGGAAAGAGCCAAAGACTAAACGTCCAGGTGTTACTTGGGTCGATGATGAGCCAAAAAGACACAGTGAAATCTCTGATGGAACATTTCACCCTACCAGATCATTTCACTAAAGCAGATGTGGAGAAAGTCAAGGTCGCTGCTCTTATGAAGATGGCAATTGAATTCAACACCCACAAGAAAACTGTATGGGCCAACTACCTCGCTAATGAAAGGAAGACTCCAGATTTCAAGGGAACACTGGAGAAGCAAAGAGAACACTGGGACGAGTTCGTGACCTTCAAGGATTCAGAATTATCAAAGGAACGGTCGATGAAAAACAAGGCAAATGCCGCAAGAAAGACGCAGTTCCATAGGCTGGGTCCAGATGGCTACGCGGTGGGATTGCCTAAGTGGGATAAGTCTGAGCAAGAGATGGAGGCTGCATGGGTCACTCCGATTACTAGGAGCTGGCCCCCAGGTGCAGAACTTGGTTCTATGTGCATGGGGGGGCGTTGGACCAGAAGACAGGCCTGGTTTCGAAGAAGGCAAGTCTAAAAGGAGCCGAACAAAAGATAATTGACACAATAGAAGAAGCTCGAGCGGGGGTGTCACGCCCAACAGAGAGAACGACGAGCTTCTGTGCGCATACAGAAATCCTGAACACCGGGAAGAACACGAGGCATGGGCGTTATTCCCTGGTATGAGGGCTTTTCGGACTGGAATGACGACTACATGTCCCGTGCAAGAAAGAAGATGGAGGAGGAGAAGAAGAGGAAGCTGGAGGAGGAGTAGAGGAAGCAGGACGCAGAACGCCTTCAAGGCCTAGAAGCAAGGCATGCGGACCTGGCACTCAAATTCCAGCAGCAGCAGCAGCAGCAGCAGATCGAATCACTTAGCCAGGAAAGGGGGTCTCAGCAGCGGCAGCAGCAAGCGGATGATCATCCAGCATTGGATAGCACCATCCCATCCATGCCGAGAAGCAGCGTTGGTTCTGCCCCGGGCGACACACTGCTGGATACATACCCTATGGATGACATCATAGAGAACACTAACTATGAGCTACACTCCAAAATGAAGAACATATCCATGAAGGTGGCGGACGGCGTTGCTTTTCCAGTGACCCCCGAAGCAACCTACCATTGCATCCCGATTACAGAGGGCTATGCTCGTGTCATGGTTGATGAAGTGGTGGCCCCATATTCGGGACTAACGCTTGACATTCCTGGAGGTGAAGACGAGCGCACATTGGGAGAGGCCATACATCGTATCATCTTATGGAGAAAGGATTGCATCATCTTTCGAAGTCCACCGACACCGCGTCGTCTGCCGACTCCTCGAAGTCCGCCACCGAGTCAGCAGCCTCCCGCTCCTCCAAGTCCACGAACGCGTGAGACGACTCCTCCTCGAAGTCCGCCACCTCCTACACCGGTTTCAAGTCCGGCACCGTGTCAGGCTACACCTCCTGCTTCAAGTCTGGCACATCGTCAGGCCACTTCTCCTGGTCCAACTCCACATCAGCCGTCTCCGCCGTCTCATCAATCGCAGAAGAGACATGCCGCAGCTTTGGTGCGTGGCGGCACGAAGTCGAGGTAGTTCAGGAAGTACAAAGCGGAGACAAGCGATATAAATATGGTCCAAGCCTCGCTCCTCTTCCTCAGAGGCCTTACAACATGACCGAGGAGCAAAACACAGCCATAGTGCAGGCCCAAGTGGACGCCCATTTTGGACCGAAACCGGCACCGCCACCAAAGGAGAAAGTGCCTGAGAAAACGATTGACCACTTCATTCATATGGCTAGAGCACCAGCTCCCAAGCCTGTTGACTCAGACTATGAGCGTTAAATCAGGAAGCTACATCGAGCACGGCTACAGAAGGAAGCGATCTCGAGCTCGAGCCAACAAGCAGCTGGCAAAAAATGCGGGAAAACCGTTCCCAATTTGGGAAAAGCGGCGTATAGCGATCCCCCGCTTGTTGTGCCAACAACACATGAGAGGATTACGCGCGCCAAATATTATTGTGGGCAAACCCTTAGCGTTCCCCAGCAGGGCGATGTGGTAATAACGGAGGAGCATATCAAGCAGGCTGAAATGCTCAAGATCTCTGTTGGACAACTCCTCGAAATCGAGCCCATGTCTCCGCTTAAAGAATCAGAAATAAAATGGAAATATGCTCGGGCAAACCTTTGGTCCATCCGCACAAGGTCAAGGACCTCCCAACGAGAATGTATGAATTGCATCAATGGTACATGAACATGACCAAGATTTCAATCGAAAGTGTCCCTCATGGTGAATGTCAAGAAGGATCATTATTACCATGAGAAAGCTCATCCATTGAGTATACAGAACTTTTTAAGTTATACAATCAAGACGCACTTTTCGACAAGTCTATAAATCGATTGCTATTGTCTGTAAGTGATTTCTTTCTGTAATTTAAGTCTCAAGCTAATTATGTAGTGATAATTTTGATCAATCATTACATGTAATTATCCTCACTATATTCTTTTACGTGGTATTATATGCAGGATGAAGATGTATGAAATGAAAAAATCTGGGCGCTATGGCATTGGGTTCATTGACCCAAATACCGTTAATGAGGACATATGGAAGTTTCCATTTTATCAAGCAGATGTAGAGGCCAGCATGGTAGAGTTCTTGAAGCGCCTCAATAGCAATGAAGATATACTACTTCCTGACAACTTCCCGTGAGTCACACTGTCTTGTACTACAAATTATGTTTTTGCTTACTAGCTAGCTAGATGTTGATAATTAAGTGTATACGATTTACGGTAGTTGATTAATTTTATGCATATGCCCGCTTATTTAAGACATGCAAACGTGTGCGCATGCAGTTGGCACTGGGTCTTGATAGACATTAAAGTTGAGGAAGGAAAAGTTGAATTACTAGACTCACTAACTAAAGAAGAAAGTGACTTCACCATCGTGAAGGTGATAGTCAACAGGCAATTTCAATCATTATTAACTATATATATCTCGGCCTATTATTAGTTCGTCATTTCCTGATATGAACTATTTAATAACCCCTTTATTAATTTTCTTTGCCGGCGGGCAGGGCATGGGCAAAGTTCATCGCCATGACTCCAGGCGAATGGAAACAAAAGTTGTTTTGGCATCGACCAAAGGTAAGTAATTAAGTAGTACTAGCTAGCTACCATCTCTTGAATTCTTGTTTCAATATCATTAATTAATTTTCATGCTTGATTAATCATTATCTGATTCAATTTCATTCTCGTAAAGGCCCTGAAGCAGGCGCCGGGGAATAATCTGTGTGCATTCTACGTTTGCGAGAACATTCGCATGATGACGTCTGAAAGGAGCAGATCTGATAGACAGGACTGGGTACGTTTGTCAGAATATTGTTCACACCATTATCGATATCTAGTCACACAACTAACACACATGCATATTGATCTCCTTCTTAACAGTTCAGAGAGGTGCGGGATAAGCTCCTACCATCGGAACGCATACTAGCACTTCAAGAGGAAATAGCCGGATATTTGCTCGACCAGGTCAGAAATCCCAAAGGAGAATACTATTACCCACTACCGCCCCCATGAACCACTTGTCATCGTGCTCCGGAGGCACCAACATATGTGGGAGAAATTGTATATGTATATACATGTGTATGTGTGAATAATGGTGTTGGTTAATTGTGAGACATTCGATGATATATATATATATATATATATATATATATATATATATGCGGTTCTATACGAACGAGAAAATCTATATATATATATGAATATCTTGTAAAATTTGTAGTATCGTGAAATAACAGCACACAAAAAATGTAATGGAAAATTAAAAAACACCCAAACATTTAGTACCGGTTGGTGTTACCAACCGGTACTAAACTCTACGCGCACCCGGGCCGGGCTCGTGCCACGTGTTCGCACTTTAGCGCCGGTTCGTGGCGAACCGGTACTAAAGGGGGGGGGGGGACCTTTAGTCCCCACTCTTTAGTGCCGGTTGTGGAACCGACACTAAAGGCCGTTACGAACCGGCACTAAAGGCCGGTTCTGCACTAGTGCAACTGCCCGAAGGTTGATGTTGACATCAATCGCCACAACTACAACTAAGGATAATACCTAGCTGACGGTAACTATCCCCAGTGGACTACTCTTGTGAAGACAATCCCCAACCCTGTAGGAGAGAACAGGAATAGATTTGCCCAAGAGCAAGATAGTGCTAGGAAGGATGTGGATCGTGCCTTTGATGTTCTACAATCTCGATGGGGCATCGTTCGATATCCTGCTAGAACTTGAAGCACCAAGAAGTCGTGGGAGATGATGACTGCTTGTGTGATCATACACAATATGATCGTAGAGGATGAGTGCCCGAAACGTATCTATGACCAAGGGTTTCGGTTTCAGGGTGACAATGTTGTGCCTGAGCATGGAAGAGTGGCAATGTTTGCATAGTTCATCCAATTTCATTATCAAATGTGTGTTTGAGAAACTCACATGCAACTGTAAAATTATTTGGTTGAGTATATGTTGGCTCACGTTAGTAACCAATAGATGTATGTTTTTTCAAATGAATTTGAGACAAATTAATTTTTATTTGGCTTTTAAACTATGATATATTTGTTTGGTTGTGAAACTCTATAAGATGTTTGTATTTCTTTTGAATTATTATGCAAACTATGGTTAAATTTTCATATGTTTGAAAAAAAGACAGGCCGGCCGCGAGGACGAAAATGCGTCCGGGTGTTGGGTGCACCGCCGACCCAAACGCATAAGCAGGCGGACCACGAGTGTGCAGCCGACCCAAACAAATAAAAAGCGGATGAAACATGCATCCGTTTACGACCAGCAAAGCAAGCTGCTCAGCCCCCTGCAGCCACTATTGTGGGTCATGTCCACGTAATATACTCCATATTTTTTTTAGATGTACTTCCTCCGGTCTTTATTACTCTGCGTATTAGATTTGTGTCAAGTCAAACTTTGTAAACTTTAACCAAATTTATATTAAAAAATATCAGCATCTACAATACTAAATATATATTCTATGAAACCACATTTTGTAATTAATTTAACAATATTGAGTTGGCATTATGAGTGTTGATACTATTTTCCTATAAGTTTAGTCAAAGACTCAAAGTAGAGATACTTTGATTTTGGACAATTTTTTTTAGGGGGAGCCTGATCTTTATTGATCAAAAAGCCACAAAGTGACCACGTGACATATGTGGTAAGCAATTCAAACTAATTCAAAAAAAAACGCCACAAAGTGTGGGATAACATTTGCATCATGTGGTTGGCTAAAATTTATATGCGGACTAAAAAGGAATGAAGGGAGTACTCTATAGGCTCATAACTTAATTTGGGTCTTCATTGGCCCCTGCTGTAGAATATTACTACCATAGGATATGTGGGTTTTTTTGTGTGTGAGTAGGATATATGAGTCTTGCTTACCTTTCTTTTTTTCTTCTTTTTCTTATGTTATTTTGAGAGGGGGTCTTGCTCACGTTCACCAGCCGATCACTACCATTTACGCAGTACAAGGTTGCGCTTGTGCCACTATACGTAATAAAATCAATTTTTCAAAAACGGTGAAGGGGCGCAATAAACCTTTGAGGCTGAAACTTTATTAAGCAAATAGTAGTACTACTCATTTCCAACATTTAACTCCACGCGTAGTTAGATTGATCTTCTGTGTCTGGAGCATTACTTGATTTTTTAGTTTAAAGACTAGATCGTTGAGAGGAGATGCAAAGTTAAGTTGGACGTGGAGTTTCTACACCCAGGAGCAAATGCTCCTGGTGTGAACAGTAGAATAAAAAAATTAAAAAAATGTCAAAAAATTCTGAATTTTTTTGTGGCATACTTATACATATGTTTGTTGTGCACTAAAATTTCGCCGCGAAATCACATTGGTGGAAGGTGTGGTAAAAAAACAAAATGGATGCTCTGAAAATGTTACTTACAAAAGCATTTTGCATCTCTGATTTTGTTTTTTTGGCACGAATTCTACGGATGTGATTTCGTGATGAAAATTTTATGCACAAGAAACACTTGTGAAAGTATGTCACCAAAAAATTTCAGAATTTTTTTAAATTTTTTTTATTTTACTGTTCATATCAGAAGCATTTGCTCCTGGGTGTAGAATGGCACTTTCGAGTTAAGTTGCCATTCTTGTAGTCCTAGACACAAAAAAGGAAAGCAGTACTAAACCGCCGCATGCAGAACTACTGATACAGTCCACATCAAACTGATGAGAGAAGTTTCCTCGCAAAAAAAAAAGAACTGATGAGAGAAGTTGGGGGACTAGCTCGTTAAGAAAAGAGACAAGAACACACATTCTAGTCTTCCGACATAACACATCACAGACACACACGCGTTTCGATAATTAAGCCCATCACAATCATCACAATAAGAATAAAAATACTACTCCAGTAATTATGCCAATTACTGTATAATCACTAAGATCCATGGATGTAGTGTTGCTTGGTAGAACCGTAGAAGAAGATAGATCGATGCTGCGAGCTGGCACATGCAAACAGAAAGGTGTGCGGCAGAGCGAGAGTGAACCGAACTCGCGCTACAAGGCCAACTTATTTACGCTAAAGGTGACGGCCGGCGAGGTTAGGCCGAGAGGGCGGCGGCCAGGCTGGCGCAGAAGAAGGCGAAGAAGGAGGAGGCGATGGAGATGTGGGTCCAGACATCGAGGACGTGCCCGCGGGCGCTCTGCACACCGGCGACGACCGCCACCTTGTAGACGACTCTGCAAAGAAGGTACGTGTTGCTGGCGGCGACGACGAAGCGGCCTGGCGACGAGGCACCGGCCCAGAAATGTGAGGGAGCCCCCCGCGAGGACCACGACGGCCGCCGCGGCGGTCATCGCCTGTGCGACCCCGAGGAGCACCAGGGTGAGCGCCGCCGCGCGCAGGCCGAGCGCCTCCGCCTCAGTAGCCGCCCAGTTCTGGTGGGCCGCCGTGTGCCCGATCTGCGACTGCATGCATGGGTAACCATCCAGCAAATTAGGTTATCTTGGATGCCGTCGACGTCGAAGCACCCTAGATGATCAAATTAGGTTATCTTGGATGTCGTTGACGTCGAGGCACCCTAGATGATCAAATTAGGTTATCTTGGATGCCGTCGACGCCGAGGCACCCTAGATGATCAAATTAGGTTATCTTGGATGCCGTCGACGTCGAGGCACCCTAGATGATCAAATTAGGTTATCTTGGATGCCGTCGACGCCGAGGCACCCTAGATGATCAAATTATGTTATCTTGGATGCCGTCGACGTCGAGGCACCCTAGATGATCAAATTAGGTTAGCAAACAATAAGACAATTAGGAGCCACAACTAACCAGAAGGTACTCAAACAAAATTAAGCCATAGCTAACCAGAAGCAACACCAAGTTTTCATCACAACCCAACAATTCTACTAGGTACCTTACATGAAAGTACTCATGACAACCAGAATAAAGATGTTTAGAACATCAACAGCTAACCAGAAGCAACACAAGTTTTCATCACAGCCCAACAAGTCCACTAGGTACCTTACATGAAAGGTGTCATCACAACCAAAATGCAGATGTTTTGAACATCATCAGCTCACCACAAATTAACACAACTTCACCTGCTCCCTTTAGAACAGTTGAACCACTCAGACATCTTAAAGGATGGCTTCCTCACTCTTCCACTACCTGCAACTCTTGGGGGGATGAACTTGTTTCTTCCTCTTGGCCCAGCAGCAGTAGAGGAACTTGGACCAGCACCAGCAGTAGAAGAACTTGGACCAGCACCAGCAGTAGAAGTTGCAGTCCTTGTAGTTTTAGCTTTCTTTGTTGCCCTTGTAGCAGGAGGAGCAGCAGCTGCAGCAGGAGCAGAAGGAGCTCTCCTTGGTGCACTGGGAGCTGAAGCAGGAGCAGAAGGAGCTCTCCTTGCTACCCTTGGAGCCCTTGGAGCTGGTGGTGCTGGAGCTGCAGTTTGAGCAGCAGCAGGAGCAGAAGGAGCACTTCTCCTTGATGGCATGGGAGCAGGAGCAGATACAGTTCTGGGTGTATCATCTCTCCTGTTTTCCTGAAATTACAGCATACAAATGTTAGAAACTGGTATGTGAAATTGTACAAAAACCTACTACAATAGTTACCTGGTGCTGGTTCATTCTCATAGCTAGGGCTGGTTTCAGAGCCTGCTTGCAACTAGTGTATCTATGCCCAGTCCTATTGCAATTGCTACAAGTGATAGTTGCCATCCTAGATGTATCCTTTGGAGCTGGCTTTTCAAACTTGCTCTTTCTCCTCTTTGTCTCTTTGTTTCCTGGCTTTTCTTTGAACACTGGTGGTTCAATGTCAGGGGTTCTAGTCTTTGGCCACAAATCAGGCCCAGGCACAGGGAAAACTATTGGACTATAAGCTGCAGCATACATTGGTTTCTTGAAGAAATCATGAACAAAATCTTCTGGCTGTAGTTTTGCCTTGTTGATTGCAGAAACACCATGATTGCAAGGTACTCCACACATGTCCCACTTCCTACAACCACATGTATGTAGCAACAAGTTAACTGCATATGTGCTTTCTCCACTTGTCACCTGGAAGAGATCAGGTCCAGCTTTGATAGACTGACAAAACCTAGAATGATGTTTTGCTTCCTCTAGCTTCTCAGCATATGTTGGGCATATCTGCCACTTAGCAGTCTCAGTCTTTGTCCTATTTGCATTAAACTTCACTAACAGCTTTGTCCTGATCCCATCTACCATAGTTCTAATGGGTTTGGCTCTGACATCAAGTATCATCTTGTTAAAAACTTCACTTATATTGTTAACTACCAAGTCAGTTTTGCAATTGTTGTCCATGGCATGCCTAGCCCATGTATGTTTTGGTATCCTAGATAGCCATTTCCAAGCTGGCTCACACTCCTTTTTCATGCATTCCATTGCTGTTACATAACCATGCTCAGTATAGGAATAACTTGCCTGATACATGTATTTCTTCAACTCTTCCCCTCTAAAACCAGTTGTTTGAAAGTTCTGATAAATATGTCTAAAGGCAGAATCTTTGTTTGCAATTGGGGAATACATTGTTTATGGCTGTAAGAAGGCTCTATTTGAATGAACTACAATTTGAGAATACTACAACAATGCCATGTATGAAATTAATAAACAAAGACAACTAATAAGCAATGCAAGCAATGATTGGAGTAGAGATAGAAGTACCTTTTGCCTGTCAGATATAATAGTGTAGTAGCCAAACTTGCCTGACTCACCACCAATGGCATATTTTAATTGAGTAAGAAACCAAGACCTGCTTGCTGTGTTTTCCTTGTCCACTATTGCAAAAGCAATGGGAAATATGTTATTGTTTCCATCTCTTCCAGTGGCAGCCAAGATTTGCTGCCCTGTGGTCAACTTTATGAAGCAACCATCCACACCTATCATACAAGATCACAAGAAGATTAGTGGGTGTGCACATATAAATGTAGAGTCACTAGTTAATTAGTAGGTGTGCACATACCTATGAATGGTCTGCAACCATTAAGGAAACCCTCTTTGCAAGCATTGAGGCAGATGAACAAGCCATGGAATCTTGGTTTTTTGCTTGGATGTAGTTTCAGATGCTTTGTTGTGACAATGCATCTACTTCCTGGATTGGTTTCTAGCACTGCTTCTAGGTAATCCGTTATCCTATGATATTGTGCCTTCTGATCTCCTAGGACTACATTTTTGGCTAGCTTTCTTGCCCTATAGGCCATATGTATAGATACCTCTATTCCATGCTTTTGCTTCAAGTTTGAAATTATAGTCTGGACAAGTGTGTTGGGGTCTGTCCTCAACTGTTGCTCACATTCATGTGCCAACCACTTAGCAGTAACTTTTGTGCTCTCTCCTAGTACTGGGCAGCTGTGGTGCAAGTTCAGTTCTTTATACAGAATGTCTTCTCATGTGCTAGCTGAGAAGCTGCAATGAAAAATGGACAATTCTCAAATTTGCAGACAGCTATAATCCTGTCTGGACAGTTCCTGTGGAAGGCATGGTCCCTATTTTGTGAGATGTGAAAATTAAGAAGTGCCCTCCTGAACTGGGTCACATCTAGGAAACAAAGCTTCTTCATAAATTGCTCTTCTGGGTTCTCCCTTTGCTCATCATACCAAACTCTGGGCTTCTTCTTTTTAGCCCTGCTCTTCCTATCAGCTAGAAGCTTCACAAATGGTATTTGAGCCCCATCATTGTCCTCCTGACTTAGGTCACTAGGGTTGCTCTCCTCATCAGATGAAGGAAACCAATCTTCCTCAATAATCTCATCCAAACTAGCATGAGATCTTGTAGTTGGCCCCTTTCTTTTACTTCCTCGGCTACTTCCTCCAATGCTGCTCCCTTCCTCCACCTCCTCCTCCTCCTCCTCCTCTGGTGCCTTCTCCTCCTCCTCCTCATCTGCTTCATATGGCTCATCCACATCAGTGTCCCCTTCAATATGATGAAGTGGATCATCTCTATGCTTCTTCATTGCCTCAAGCCTAGCAATTATATCCTCATCTGCTAGTAAATCTGTGTCATTGTCACTATCAGTGAAATCTTCAGCCATTAGGTCTGGAAGTTTTCTTTTAGCTGCCTTGTATTTCTCTTTTTCTTTCCCCTTTTCCTGAACTTCTCAATCTCTTCATTCCTCTTCTGCTCCATCAGTTGCTCAATTTGCTCTTGATCTTGGTCTTGCTCCATGAAATACTCATGCCTCTCTTCACCAATCTCCATTGCAAATTCTGCACTGGTGCACACTTCTGCTTCAAAAATGAACTCTCATGTGTGTTAATGACCTGCACTGGCACTGGTTGTGGCTTTGTTGGGCTAGGAAACAGTACTCCTGCTGTATCTATCTCATACACCACTGGCACACCTATTTCAGATAATGGAACCTGCTCCTCACAAACTGGTCCACTTAACAATTCAATACAGGATTCAGTTATAAATTCAGTAACATTTTCATTTAAATATTCAATTGTAAATTCAGTAATTGAGTAGGTTGAAATTGAGTTTAACATTCAGTAATTTCATGTAATTGAGTAGGTTCAAATTGAGTTTAACATTCAGTAATTTCAGTTAATGTTTAGGTGCCTACTACATACACTTAGAACCCTAGAACTACATAAACACTTCACTTAC
This sequence comes from Aegilops bicornis, assembly GCA_021605145.1. NCBI lineage: Eukaryota > Viridiplantae > Streptophyta > Magnoliopsida > Poales > Poaceae > Aegilops > Aegilops bicornis. The sequence goes on along the minus strand of CM038674.1, from coordinate 628,040,834 downwards.
ATGTCTGACCACATAAACAACCTACAACAATAATCCTATAACACTAGAATCACAAACACTTAGAACCCTAACCCTAGAACCCTAACCCTAGAAACCAAATCCGGGTACAGAAAGAGAAAACTTACGAGACACCGCCGAAGGAGGATGCGTAGTGATGGCTCCCATCTGGATCTTCCTTCACGGCCTTGGCGCACGCCCTCGCCGACGCGTACTCAACACAGTAAGACGGCGACGGCGGCTGTGGAAGAGGCGGAGCCTGAGATGGGTTTGAACTGCCGCAAACCTCTGTTGGATCTGCAGGAGCACCACTGCCACCAGATGCATCGCCAGTACCACCGCCACCGCCATCATCACCGCCATGCGAGATGGCCATCAACGCGGCGGGGTGAGAGAGGAGAGGGAGTGGGGCGAGAGAGACAGGGCTGGGGACTGTCTGACAAGGACCGACCGGCGCGGTGTCTTGAGCGTTTTGCTCCTAACGGCGCCGTTTGCCTGTCCGTCATGCCACGTCATCGTTTTTGGGGCCCACAGCCGGAAAAGAGATCAAACGAGGCTAAACGGCTGTTCAGTGCTTTTTGCAACGGGTTAAGAGATTTTACGGTGTTTTTTGCAACAGATTAACGACTTGATAGTTTCCTGCAAACTTAGCCACAAATATGGTGGTTTTTTGTAATTGACTCCGCTACATAGTGATAGTAGCAGTCAGCGCTACGATGGAGACATAAGCTAGTTGGGTGGACGTGGCGGAGTCGACCAAAACAAAAGCTAGTAGCTCATCCAGACCGGACGACGGGCTGCTGCTACCGGACCTCACGCTCTTCTCCACTTCGTTTGTGGTGGAAGCTAGGTTTATCTGTCACACGCAGTTTGATTCCAGTGCATGAACTTTTTTTTACTGGCAAATGTACGTACAAACTCACAAGCAAAACAATGGCATAGCTAGTTACACCCAACAGTTATATAGCTCTGAAAGCACATACCAGTTGATAATCTCAAGAACTGATTGTTCTACTACTAATTAGCTCACTACATATCCCTCAAAAAAGTTAACTCGTAACATATCCAATACCAAGCGCATACATGGCTAGCTGGAAGCAAATCACAAACCGAGTTCTCAAGAGTACTGTAGCCTGCTAAAAAAAGAGTATTGTAGCTACATGCAGCAACTTACTGGTTGTCCAGTAGGAGTTGGGAGGTAGAAAGACAGCTTACTTAGCATTATTAAAGCATCTCTAGCATATCCCCTTAAAGTTCAATTTTTTTTTGAATTTTCAACCGCTGGGGTTCCCACCTTAAAATTGTATAAATATGTGGACCAAAGGCCCAGATGAAGCTTCGTACATTCACAAGATCAAGAAGAGGGGGGGGGGGGGGTGGGATCAAGCCCAGCAGCAGGGGCTTAAACAGGGCTGGAAAAGCAGGGCAGCCAGACATCCACCGCGTGTTTTAGGGGGCGGGGCAGCCGAACACGCCAGAGAACCGCGTCGTCCCTGCACCGGCTGAGGAGCCTGGGGAGCGATGGAGGGGCCCCCTGAAAGACCCATTGCATTTCGGTGCTTCCAAAGTTGCCAGCAACAGAGCAGTAGGTGGGCCTCGACCCCGCCGGCACCTGGGGCGGCGGGGTGAGAAGATGAAGCGTACGGACGGAGGTAGTCTCAAGGGAGCTCTTCCCAACCACACTCCAGAAGTGGCGGGCGAACGCGCACCCGAAGATGAGGTGATCGGCTGTCTCGAGGGGAGCTGAGCAAAGGGGACACCCCGCACCGGCAGCGTCGACGATGTGCTTGCGAAGGAGGACGTCCCTAGTGTGGACCCTGGCCTGCACCAGAAGCCAGACGAAGAAATGGACCCGGCCGGGGGCGAAGTTGCGCCAGACAAAAGCCTCGAATGGCACCCCAAGCTCACCAAGGTGACACAGCTGGTAGACTCCGGCCGACGAGAGGAGCGAGCCCTTGGCGCAGCCAGGGCGCAGAGACCGTCCGTCGGGCGACTCGGAGAGGGCCACGCCTTCAACGATCCGAAGCAGCTCGGTACGCTCGCGCCCCCCGGCATGGTTCAGGCACGGGACCAGCACCGTGTCGATGCCGCGACGCAACACCTGGGCCACGGAGGCTTCCGGCGCGGTGGTGTGGGAGAACAGCGAAGGCAGCCACCGCACCAGGGCACCTCCTGGGAGCCAAGCGTCCAACCAGAAGGCAGTGGTGCACCCGTCCCCTAACTGGACGGTGGAGATCGCCCTGTAGATCGGCATGAGCCCCGCCAGGGAGGCCCAATGGGAGCCAAGGAGGGTCGACGCCACCATCGGGGTGAGAAGGGAGCGCCTGAGCTCAGACCAAACCCAAGTGGCCCATGGCGAGTCCTGTTGAGAGTGGAGGCGGTGCACCAGCTTCAGCAGAAGAGAGCGATTTTGGGCCGGGAGAGCACGCACCCCCAGCCCTCCCTCGCCCTTGGGGCGGACCACCCGCTCCCAAGCAACAAGGCACTGGGCCCCCGATGCCCTGTCCGCAGCAGCCCACAGAAAGGAGCGCCAAAGAGCATCAAAGCGCGCAGCGCCGACGGCGGCAGCTCCATAGCCGCCATGGTGTAGGTGAGCAGCGAATCGAGAACGGCGTTGAGAAGGATAAGCCGCCCCCCAAAGGAGAGAAGTTGCGCCCGCCATCCGGACAGGTAGCGCTCAAGCTTGGCGATGAGAGGGAGGAAGTCGTCCATCGTCAGCTTGCGGTTGGAGAGAGGAAGCCCAAGGTAGACTTGAGGAAAACTCCCAACTTGGCAGCCCAAGACATGGACCATGTCCTGAAGCTCATCTTCAGGGACGTGCATGGGCACCACCGTGCTCTTGTGGAAGTTAATGACCAGCCCAGTTGTCGCCGCAAAATCATCAAGGATGCCCTTCAGGCGCCTCACCGCATCCAGCTTAGCCCGGAGAATGATGAGGGTGTCATTGGCGTACTGGAGGACAAGCGGCGGCGCACCAGCCACCGGCGGGTGTGCCATCCCCCCCGTCCTGCTGGATCATCCGTTGTAGCACATCCGCCACAAGCAGGAAGAGGCAGGGGGAGATAGGGTCGCCTTGACGCAGCCCCTTCTTGCACGTGATCCAGCGCCCGGGCACCCCGTTGAGGAGGACTGCGGACATGGAGGAGCGAAAGATGGCATCCATCCAGTCACACCAGCGCGTGGGGAACCCCCGCACCTCCATGATCCGCCGAAGGCTCTTCCAGCTGATGGAATCAAAGGCCTTCACGAAGTCAAAGCTTGAGCATGAGAGAGGGTGCTTTCCTGGAGTCACAACACTGCACAATCTCCGCAGCATAGACGAAGTTCTCGGAGATGCTTCGCCCCTTGATAAAGCCGGACTGGTCGGAGTCAATTAGCCCCGGAATTTGTTGTTGAAGTTTGGTAGTCAGGGCGTTGCAAACCAGCTTGACATCACAATTCTGAAGCGAGACCGGCCGGAAGCCTCCGGGAGCAAGAACGCCGTCGCCTTTGGGCAGCAACACAATGTGCGCCCAGTTGATGCAGGAGAGATCAACCGTCGAGGAGTAGACCCCGTCGAAGAGCCGCATGACGTCGCCGGCCACCGTCGCCCAAGCCGCCTGATAGAACGCCGGCCCAAGGCCGTCGGGACCAGGCGCACTTGTCCTGTCAAGGGCGCGGACGGCGGCCTCGACCTCCCGAAGCTGGAACGGGGCCTCCAGCTTGGCGCCGTCCACTTAAAGTCATATTTAAGGAGAAAAAGGGTATTTAGTATATCCATAAACCCAAAGAGAGAATTCCTTATTTAACTTTTTTTCTTATCTACACAAATCTCAATTTTTTTTCCTTTTGTGATATTTACGTCCATTTCGACTACTAACCATGGTAAATGACACCAGAAAAGATGACTCTATCTCTGATGCAACTTGTGACCAGGATTAATGTGACGAACAACTGGTGAGACGTACGCGTAGGCAAAGGAAAGCACCGCAGGTATAGACGTAGCACCGATCTTTGGCGGCGCCCAACTTCTCTGCAATTGCAATTGCAATTGCATGTGCATATCCTCCGTGACCGTGAACGCAGAGATGCGTGGGGCCATGAGCTAGTGCCATGTGCTGATGTGAAGGAGCATGAATTACTCGAGAGAGGCACACATGCATCATATACAATTTCTAAAGAGAAGGATGTGTAATTGGCCTAGTAAAATCTTAGTTGTAAAAGAGATACTGTAGGCGGCATGCATGGGTCGGCATGTTGCACACAGCCATAATCAGAAGGTGCATGCGTGACGCCGTTCGGCGGGCATTCCAGAGAATGGCGTCAATTCTTGCACCCGAACGGAGTGGCATGCATGGGGCCATGGCCACGTACGAAAGCAAGCATTCGTAGTGCTTAATAAACAGTGTGGCTGTGGAAGGCTGTCAGCAGCGAGCAAGAGGAAACAGCGGCAACGCCTGAAACGCTACAGGAGGAACCAGCAACCGCGGAGCAGGCCAGGCCCAGAAGGAAGGCCCAGATCCCGGCAAGGTTGCGCGGCCCGGAATGGGCCCGCTAGGGCTACCTACATATACTCCTCGTCCTGTTTCTGTAACGGGTGGCTGGCGGCTTCGGCCGAGGAATGGATAGGATAGTTGGCTAAGGAAATTGGTTGTAATCTTCCTCTCTCTCGTTGAATTCGCATGAATCTGAGCTGAGACCGAACAATTCATAGATAATTTGAGAGATCCTAGTTCGTGCTTACAATTGGCATCAGAGCCACAGATCCTGGCGCTGCCCGTTCCCCTCCACCATCCGCACGCGACGAGATTTGCGGCCCGGCGCCGCCGTGAGATGATGGAAGCCTTGTCGCCGGCGACGAAGGCGGTGTACGAGTTCCTCAAGGCCGACTTGGCGGAGTCTCTGGACGCACGCTTCAAGCGACAGGATGAGGAAGCAGCGAAGTCGCTGCGCTCCATCGTGGGGGATCTGACGACGCGCCTGGACGACCTCAAGATGTCGATCGGCCTCGACATGGACGAACTCCGCGCCAGTCTGGATCGGCCGTCGTCCTCATCGACTGCGTCTCCAACCACACGGCCTCCGCCGGCAGAACAAGCTGTGTTCAACAACACCGACGCGCCTCCGGAAGGCGGCCGCAGACCTCCTTCAATCAAGGGGAAGGACCATGTTCCTTACGTTCCGCCTCCCGCCAGAGGTACGAAACCAGATCAGAGCTCTGTACTCAGTTCGAGATTGGCTGAAATTCCACGAGATTATACTGACACCTACGGATTTGGTCCGCGCATCGATCTGCCCCATTTCGATGGCTCCAATCCGAGGCTCTGGCAAACGAGATGCGAAGATTATTTCAGCATGAGTGGTACTCCGCGTCAGTTATGGGTTCAGTTCGCATCAACCATGTTCGAGGGTCCTGCAGCGCGCTGGTTGGAATCGGTTCAGCGTCGAGCGCCGAACGCGCCATGGGAGGATTTCTGCAGGCTGCTACAGTGCAGATTTGGGCGAAATCAGCATCAGGCACTAGTGCGCAAATTTCACAGTATCGCACAGACCGGTTCGGTGGAGGAATATGTGGAGCAATTTGCGGAACTCTACGATCAGTTATCTGCTTATGAAGCCGTGCCTGAATCCGTGCACTACGTCACTAAGTTCATCGATGGCCTGAATCCAGCGGTCAGAGTGTTGGTGGCACTACAACAGCCTTCCGATCTGGATGCAGCGTATGAGTTGGCCCTGTTACATGAATCGCTGACCAGTACAGCTCCTCAATATCATCAAGCGAACAGACGCCATTATGCTCCACAGACACCGGCAACAGCCAAAACAGCTGCAGGCAAAACCACTGAAGACAGACGCAGTAACACAGAAGTGCAGAAACGGAAATCAGGGGAGGATAAATGGGAGGCTCTGAGAGCTTACCGCAGGGCCAAAGGGCTGTGTTTCACATGTGGAGAGAAATGGAGCCGTGATCACCAGTGCAAACAATCAGTGTCCCTTCATGTAGTTCAGGAAATGGTGGAGTTCTTCCAATGCACTACTTCAGAAGAACTTGAGTCAGACGAGGATGAGGAGGTCAATCTAATGGCTATCTCTGAGGCAGCTGATAGAAGATCCGCTCGCAGTAGAGCATTTCAACTGAATGTTACACTCCTTGGTCAGCAGAAGACATTCCTAGTGGATTCTGGCAGTACCCACTCCTTCCTGGATACTGTTTCAGCTAGAGCACTGTCAGGAGTACAGGAGTGTCCATCAATGAAGGTTAAGGTAGCTAACCGCAAGGGGGGGGGGGTAATGAGCTGCTCCAGTTTTGTCCCAACAGTTATGCAGCTCTGGATGCACACTAGTAGTTGGGGCGCCACCGGGGGGCGCCACCCGAGACGAAGTTGGGCGGTGCCAGGTGGGAGACGCCCCTTCCACTCTCCTATTTGCACAAGGACATGCCCGCCTTTTATTTACGTATATGTTCACACATGCACGTGAAACTGATCAAGACATTCCTAAAACCAATCAGATGCAAGCAGAATGATTTGGTAACTTATTTCTCCAGTAATTGTAAGCTGCTACAACATCTCCAACACTAAAAGAGGAAACTCCCAGCAGGAAGACGATTCATCCAGAGGTAACATACATCAACATGGAAAGCAAGAACACTATCACTCACTGAAGCTTGATCAGAAATGCAAGCTTCTTTGGTTTCCTTTCATACATATACAGAAACCTTCATTCTTCTAACCGGCTAGATATGGAGCTGATTAATTAGATCGATATGAGTACCTACAAACACAGGAACAAGTAAGTAGTTATCTTAATTTTGCAATGAAATAGAAGATTAGAACCAATCAACTTGAAGTAGCATTCCCCCACTTGTTCATTAGAATCATTCATCTTGTTGGATGCAGCACAAGAAGCGACAAATTAGACAGCAAAATTCCCCCATTTGCAGGCTCTTCATGAGGACGCCACGCTCGTTCACCAGGATGGTCTTGCCAGAAGAGAGGACCAGAATCCCATCACGCCCGAATGTGCCTGCCACGAAGAATGCGCTGAAAAATATTAATTTACAGCAATTGAAATCCATTACGGCCACTGCACATGCATAAAAAATATTAGGCTAAGAAGCAAAGACAATAGCATCATATATACTGATAGGTGCATATAAACACAGAGACATTGTTTATAACCTAGATGAGGCAGTGTTTATAACCTAGATGATTGACCTGCCGACAAGCGGAAACATAAAGTTGAATAGAGGGGGTGTCGGGACTCCCGGGTGCTATCGCACCTTTCCGAAGTTGAATATCATGCTCAGAGAATGCGTATAAAAAGTTTAACTTCAAGATGAAAAACACAATGGCATGGACTTTCATACTTCAGCGTGTAATTTTTTGCAGAATAACTGCTATAATGCTCTTACAAAATAGAGCTTACCTAAAAGAAAAAAAATCTTGCTCAGAGGCTGAGGTAGGTATTCCTTCAGGCCACATTAGTATGACTACATAAACAGCAAATCGTTCGCCAGCTCTAATCTTGGTTGCAAGAGGGCCAATTCCTTTGGTATTAGATTGTCCGCACCTGCAGCATCCCAAGGGATAAAAAATCCAGTTTGTGTAAATCATGTGATAACATTGAACATCAATGTTCAATTTACACAACAGTACCGTCAGCAACAAAGGCATGAATGAAACAGAAACATTGTGCCCTACCTATCAAAAGTAGAAAGAGCAAAATAAACCCATGTTCTCCCTGCAATGTGGCCTATCAAATAAACGAACAAAGAGAAAAATAAATCCATGCTCTCCCTGCATTCCGTAGTGCGTGTTTTGCTCTTTTTTACCAGCTTAAGAATATGCAGGCAAATGTGGAAGTGAAGCTATGCCTAACAATCATTATTCCAAGTTAAAACCAGCAATAGACTCCTTACCATAGTTTAAAAAAGCATTGTTAGGCGCTTGCCTAGGTGTGCTTAAACGCTGGGCGTTGGCACCCTAGCATAATGCCGCTTTGGCCCTAGGTGCTCAAAAAGGCGACCAGTAAGAAATCAGCCTTTTCCGTCAATCTCCCTGGCAAGGATTTGACCTCCCTGATAAGGATTTGACCACTCGGACGAGAAATTGATCGATTCCGTCAAGGGGTTGAGATTCTCCAGCGTGAAATCGAGCTTTGCTGGCTTGTTGCCATGGGTGCAGCAAGGAAGAGGAAGAGGGAGAGAGGCAGTGCGAGGAGGATCCCTATAAATTTTGTCGACTGTGCACACACGGCAGATTTTAATAAGAGAAGAATAGGATAGACGGGCCAATGCTTTAATGGGCTAGGTCAGTCCATCTTACTTATTTCTTCACACCGGGTATGATGGAATTGTCGTCGACATCTCGATACGAGATTGATAGCGATGGTGGCACCTACAGGAAGAACACATCAGGATTACACATTAGAAGGAATATGTACAGAACTGAGAGAAGTTCTAGTTGATAAATAGAGGTAAATAGTGAGACCATTTTTAAACAATTTGCTGCTTTATATGAAGTCCAAATAATCAATTCACTATTGTTATTGGTAAGTAAAGATGTTCATTTACGCCTAAAACGTAAAGATATTAGTGTTCGAGACTCCACTTAGTTGTTGCAAAATAGCTTTCATTTAGGGATACTTCTGGAAAAAAATTGCACGTATGCCTAGACAAAAATATTATCATACTGCAATAATATTGCTAACAAATAATGATGATTGTAGCGGAAAACATATCAGATGAACTTGTTGAAAACCTTTAGCTCAGCCACCTAAAACCATGTTGTATTGAGTGAGTTATAATGAGTCATAGACAATACTCCCTCCGTAAACTAATATAAGAGCGTTTAGAATACTAAAATAATGATCTAAACGCTTTTATATTAGTTAACAGAGGGAGTATTAAATATACACATAATACAAGAAACAAGACTGGGAGACATATGAGGAATTATTGCAAAGGCTCGTCAACAACTTACATGCAAAAGCGATATATCTGTAAACATGGACATAACTGAATTTTGGGTCGGAAAGCATTTGAATTTCAGTATAGTTTTGTCCTTGCAAAATCAAAAACCTCTAATTTCTCAACAATTCATATGATTGATAAAAACCAGAAAACAAAGTGGCTCCCCCATATGACAGTCTCGTCAATTGCATATCCTATTTTGTAAAGTAAACATACATGTGCTATTTTTTTTTCAAACAAATGTCATCTTTGCATACAGGGGTGGTATTGTGTATAAGTAGATGCAGGACAACAGCCAAGCTGACAAACATGAATTAACATGTATGATGGGTGTCGATGTCAAAACCAGCGGATCTCGGGTAGGGGTCCCAAGCAGTGCGTCTTAGGATCAATGGTAACAGGAGACAAGGGACACGATGTTTTACCCAGGTTCGGGCCCTCTTGATGGAGGTAATACCCTACTCCTGCTTGATTAATATTGATGATATGGGTAGTACAAGAGTAGATCTACCCTACTCCACGAGATCATAGAGGCTAAACCCTAGAAGCTAGCCTATGTTATGATTGTTGTATATTGTATATCTGTCGACTAGCCTGGCCCTGGTTTATATAATGCACCAGAGGCCTAGGATAACAAGAGTCCTAGCCGAATACGCCGGTGGGGGAGGAGTCCTTGTCTTGATCACCAAGTCTTGTGGAATCTTCCTTGTATACGGCACCTGTCCGGACTGGCCCATGAGTATGCGGCCCTGGGGGTCCTCGGCCCAATCTAACCGATTGGGGGACGTGGTGAGTACCCCCTAGTCCAGGACACCGTCAGTAGCCCCCTGAACCGGTCTTCAAGTTAGGGACGCTCCTCGATTCTTCCGAGTTGTTCTTCATCTTCGGTTGCCGGTCTTGAAAACTGGTTCAACAAATCTTCTCATCTTCGATCTTGAGGATCGCCGAAATGCATTCGGCGAGTTTATACGTCGGGTATCCGAGGAGCCCCTTTAAGTTTCCGGCCTTTATCAATGCCTTGTTATTTTTATGCCACACCTCGGGTTTGAAGTTGTTGCCGGGCGGCAGCATCCTCTTGCGTCCCAGCTCCAACGCCGGACTGCATTCGAGGTACCTTTTGCAGCCGAGCACCAACGCTAGACCGCTTCCCAGCTCTAACGCCAGAATGTATCCAAGCTCCAACGCCGGACTATGTATCCGAGCTCCAACGCCGGACTATATATCCGAGCTCCAACGCCGGACTGTATCCGAGGTGTCGTAAAACACCTTGGTTCAAAGAAGTTTGAAGGAGTTTAGCCGAGCTTAATGCCGGAAAGGCCCTCTATGGAGCCAGCCACTTGCGCCCGAGCTTTATGCCGGACTGCTTCCGAGGTGGTGCACCACCGCAAATATGGGCCGATTTTTGTCAATATTTTTATTGGTGCAATTTATTCTCTGCCGAGATACATAGCCAGTAGCCCTCAAGGTGGGTATCGGTCTAAAACCAGAGATGCACATGAAGGATGACATAAGACCGCTGATCCTCAGAGCCGAGACTCAAAGTTGATTTGCAAAATCGGCCTGAGGATCAAGTCCTAGCTCGGCAGAATACTTCGGTACACAAAAAAGCAGCGTGCTCAGTCCCCGAGACTCGGGTTGGGTGCGGCCGACCAACCTGAGGATAAAAATCTCCTCGGAAACTGTATTGCACTTAAATTTTCTGCATAGAACAAGCAATGCAGTAGCCCCCGAGACACTGGTCGGGTGGCAACACCAGATCAGGGGATCAATGTGCCCCTTTAATATTTGTAAATAATAAGCCCGAAGCCCAGTAGCCCCCGAGCCTTAATGCGGGCACGGGTGGCCGAATTAAGGATCGATATCCATAGTAAAATCACAAATTATGTGTAATGACTCAATATATCCAAGTACTTTATGTCATTAATGCCCGGATCCGCATTGTACAAAACGTTGTTGACCGACCATCGGCTTCAACCTCCTCGGCCAGTAGCCGAGGAGTGTTTGTCCTACTTTATAAAGCCTTTATGAGGGCAAAGATTTACGACAAACAAGGCAATCTGGCCATACGGTTTTATAAACAAGGGTACGCGGAGAGACATGTTATATTACTTTTTAATAGAAGAAATGTCTTCCAAAGAAAATAGTCCCGCTATCGGTTCCTTTCTTTGGTTGTCATGCTAAGCATGATCATGAAACCTCAGCTCCAATGTAAGAGCAAAATATCGAGGATTTAGTTTGGGAGGCTAGTTAATAGCCCCCTGTAGTGTTCGGAGACAGTCGAGGTCAAGCCGGAAACACTTCGGCCAATTTTATAAATGGCCCGTCATTTAATATAGTCATCGGATCGCTGACCAGTTTACACCTATTGTGACAGTCAGTTTTCGGCTTTCTCCACTGAGGTGCTTGACCATGCGAGCTGGAAGCACAATCGCAGTGGTTCTCCTTTTGCACACCTAGCCGAACAAAGCGGAACGTAGGAGGCAAGCGCGGGAGCCGGGCAACCCAACTATTGACCGAAGACACAATTCGAAACTGATGCATATATAGCAATATCCGAGAATGTTTTTGCCGAATCTCTAAAGGTGTCCGGCGTTGCACTGCGAGACTTGTGCTGAAAACACACAAATAGTTAAAAGTGCCAAAAGCTTGGAAAACCAAAAAACGTCAGTAAAAACATGACGTCCGAACAAGATCAAGTGTTCGGTGCCAATCCAAAAATTGGACTTTAGAAAAAAAAGTGCTTCTGCCGTGCTTTAACTTTGCAACGACTAAGAAGAAAAACACTTAGTATGAAACGGCTCAAATAAACATAAGAGCCCCCAAGTGACTTGGGTAAGTTGACTATATAATGTAAGGTGACATGTAAAATGCCTTCTAGCCGGATTGTAGATCGTTTGTCGTAGCGGACCTTTTCGCTTCAACCTCTGGACCCAATAGTCCGGAGTGTGTCCAAATACCCTCGTGGTTATAAAAAGCGGGGCATGCGTGGAGACCAGGCGTAGGGGTCATTAGTGCTTTATCAGACAAGTGCCCAACTAGTTATGTTATATTACATGGTTAGTAAGAAACATCTTCCAGGGAGAATAGTTCCATTAGGGGTTCCTTTCCCTGGGAGGCATGCCCTAAAGTGCATGTCCAGACTGCGAAAAGAGCAGAAAACATCTGGGGGCAGGTAAATAAATAGGTAAGAAATCATCTTTTAGTTCACCGACCGAGTATTCCCTTAAGAACGCTAGCTTTCGGCTTCACCCAGTCTGAGGTACACATCCGGCTGACCCGGCAGTAATAATCGCAGAGGTGCTCCCTTTACCACCTAGCCGAACAATCGGGAACGTAGGGGTAAGCACAGGAGCCAAGCAACCCAGCTTGGCCAAAACTTAAGTCATATCGATGCATATAATGGTGAATAAAAGGTACATGCGGAAGTGTGACACATGTGTTGGGCATAAGGCCCGACAATAAGCTTCATTAAAGAAGCCCCAGGTATAATGAGCGGGTAGCGCGTCAAGTGTCTTGAACAAAGTTTGGACAAGGAAAAATTTTACAAGCAACTTTTTTCCAAAAAAGTATAATGCTTGGTCGAACCGAACACAAGTTAGAAATTTAAAACTTTGAGCATGAAGGCAACTTAGCTGGTTAATGTGTTCGGTATTGACGACGCGGTCCGAGCTTGGTGCGGGACAAGGTTCCATCCCCCAAGCCGATCTCGAGGTGGCGGAGCAAAAGAGCTCGGCACTCCGAAGTGGTGACATAGCACGGTCAATGCAGGACGGCAGAGTGATGCCGAAGTCCCCTGCATAGGGTAATGAAGTGTTGACGAAGCCCCCCGTCCAGCCGAGGTGACGCCAAAGGATATAGTCCGGCTGGATCATTTTCCTGTGCACAAAAAATAGTGCAGACCGGGGATAATAGTAATAATAAGAATTTAAAAAATGTTGCATCATAAATAATTTATGCAAAGTGAGTAATAAAAGAAATATGGCCTGGCGCCGAAGTCAATGTCAATTCAGGTCGTCGGTGTAATGCAATAAAGGCGTGGCAAAGCCTGGATTCACAGGTCGGTCCGAGTTCCGGATGCGGCGTTCGCCGGACTATGTACGGAAACTGACCGAACCATCATGCGACCGTCGATAATGCGGCCACCATTTGATAGACCTATGTACATATGATGGACAAACCAGAGTAATAATTCCTTAGAAAAAATTAACAAAAACAAGCAAAAAGAAATACTAGGATTAGTAGCACCTGGTTTATTTGTTGTAGCAATCCGAAGGAAGGTGATTCCCAAAATTGGGACTCGATCCGCGCACCCATTGCCTGGTCGGCTAGTGACGCCGAAGTGTCCGGAGTCGGTTGATGAAGAGATGGCGAAGCCCCCGGTCCAGCCGAGATGTCGAAGTAGGTCGGCGTGATGGACACCAGCTTGAAGAAGCAATAGTGCGGCCCTGCCGATGCAGGTCGTGACGTGGTCGACGCCGGCTTGATGAAGCGACCGTGCGGCGATGCCGGTATGCCCGCTCCATGTAATCCGTGGGCGGCGATGTTGATAATGATTTATCCTTCGCGATGTCGAACTCTTGTTCGGCTTGCCGAGATGATTATCCGAAGAAGTTGAGCTCGGCTCAACAAAGTGACGACGTGTCTAGCGCAGGTCGGCAGTCGTGGAGCAATATTGCCGGACTGGTTTGACACCAGCATGATGTTGAAGATCGTGTTCAAAAGATCTTAAAGTTAGTGGGATGTGTTCGGAAACAAAACACAATACCCCATACAAAACTTCCTTAAAAAAGGATGTCCGAAATCCCGTTCATAAAAAATACGAACCCGGGTCGGATTCGTTCTCGCGCAGAAAACAGATCCGAAAAGTGATGCACTAATCGGAAGGTTCCCGGAGTTTGAACGGTCGGATCGAGCTGAAATTTTGAGGGGTGGTAGATATAGGAGCTCCGCAGCCGATCAACGGTTGGATCTTCTAATGGAAGTCCGAGCTAGAAACTAGACACCACGCCCTAAACTCGTCCAGATTCAATGCGGCTCCGGTATATCGGATATTGCCAGAGATTCCTCCATCGGAACTCGACGAAATTTTCCAAGGTTGTTGTAGACTCAATTCCGCACAATTCCACCGAAGCGATCGTCAAACCGACGCTCGAGGAGGCGGTGACGGCAGATACAAGTTCGCTGCCCATAAAAACAGCGCGGTCGCCCGAGGGCAATGTTGACGTTGAGCCCCCGGGCTCCCTGGATGATTCCTCCATGATCTTGATAGAGATCGGAATTGATGTTGATGAAGGCCCTCATCCGAACATGATGATCGAAGGTAGGGCACAGTCCTTGGTCGAACCAAGGTGACCAGTTGAGCTGGTGACGAAGATGCCGAAGTTGCAGTTGATCTGCAGGCGAGCCATTGATCCTTTCGCCGATCACACAACGGAACTCTCAATGAAAGCACCAATGTCGGTGTCAAAACCGGCGGATCTCGGATAGGGGGTCCCAAGCAGTGCGTCTTAGGATCAATGGTAACAGGAGACAAGGGACACGATGTTTTACCCAGGTTCGGGCCCTCTTGATGGAGGTAATACCCTACTCCTGCTTGATTAATATTGATGATATGGGTAATACAAGAGTAGATCTACCACGAGATCGAGAGGCTAAACCCTAGAAGCTAGCCTATGGTATGATTGTTGTATATTGTATATCTGTCGACTAGCCTGGCCCTGGTTTATATAATGCACCAGAGGCCTAGGATAACAAGAGTCCTAGCCGAATACGCCGGTGGGGGAGGAGTCCTTGTCTTGATCACCAAGTCTTGTGGAATCTTCCTTGTATGCGGCACCTGTCCGGACTGGTCCATGAGTATGCGGCCCTGGGGGTCCTCGGCCCAATCTAACCGATTGGGGGACGTGGTGAGTACCCCTAGTCCAGGACACCGTCAATGGGATTGGATTGAGTGAGCGGAAATAAAATGGATCACAAGAAATCAAATGTTTAAGCTTAAAAAACATATTTTCTATAGCTGTCCTCTGCGGCCTGATTGGATTAGAAAACATAAAAGAGTTAGCTTTAAGTCAATAAATGTCCTTAGTTGCAAGACCTGCTAAGAATAAATCATGGCATTCAAGCTTCCACATAATATGTGCTTATAGATTCAAACAACTCACCACTGTCACCATTGCCACAGTCCCCAATGCAATATTCTCAGGTAAGCAAGTTCCCATTACTTCCATATCTTTTGAAGAATATGTGTATTCCATATCTTCTGAAGAATATGTGTACATTTGACCAAAATGAATTATGAAGTACACTCACACAAGCACAAGCTCTGTATTGATGCCATGTACAGCTGTATTCACCGATATGTATCAGATTTACATATGGTGGTAACATGCAGAGTCAAGTTATAATTTCATTTCTTTAAGTATTTGGATTATGCTAATACAGTGGTACATGCAGATTCTAAATTACAAGATCCGCGGAGAGTAGGTGTAGGAACACTCGAAACAAATAGTAATGGGAGTAAAACAAGGACTACACTATGTATATTCTTGCAAGCATTGATGGAAAACAACTGATGACATGGTATGACCCACGTGATCATCAGATTGATCCAGAATTCCAGATCAACATTAACACATACATGGACGGATCTAGATGAAATTGTGAAGTATCCCTCCCTACCCTTGTTGTATTGATTGATTTGGAATGAACAGAACTGATTATGCACTAGATGAATAGTACAATCCAGCTGCTAGTAGCTTGGTACCTCAGTGGGACGGGGTGGAGACAACAGAAGTGCCTAGCAAACATGACGGAGAATCAGATTACCTGGAGAAACGGCAGCAAATGAATGCTTCATGTCTCTCCTCCCCTGCTTGGGCTCCTCCCCTGTTCCCCATCCTCCTCTTCTTCTGACGGTCCTCCCGTCACCGCCACGCATGTTCCCCTCCCACCACCACCAATGAAAACCGCATCCCCGTCGACTAAGGGAGCAAGAAATCTGTAGCGCAACTAACTTTTCCAATTGGACTTTCCCTGCCGCTTCCTTGCTCCTCTCTGCCGCTATGTCCTGGCCGGCAGACGACGTCTCAACTCACCGGTGACGGCTCGCTCGTAGACGAGAGAAAAGGGGTGGCGGTGGCGCTGGTCGGGATGGAGCAGGGCGAGAGAAGAAGCAGCGGAGAAACGGCCATCCTCTGATGGGCAACGCTAGAGAAGAGATGGGGGCGGGGGCGGCGGGGGCGGCGGCAGCGGCGGCGGCGGCGGCCCTAGGTTGGGGTGGAAAGTGAGAGAGGGAGAGAAAAAGAATCGTTCCGTGCGAGGGATGACCTACCGAGAAAAGCAATTCTCCCATGCATGGGAGGTCCCGTGCATGGCTCAACCGTTGGATTTAGATGGAGATTTGGATGCATGCACATGTCTTCTAGTTGTATTTCATCCATTAATGCACCCACCCTCTCCCATGCCGCACACTACACACCCATGCTTTTTCATGCGATTTCAAAGTTTGAAATCATTTTATCTTATGAAGCGAAATCTATATTTCACTTTCGTTTGCATATTTATGTTCCTAGTGACGAGGACTTTTAAACAAGATCACTCTTCAATATATTTTCATAATTTTTGAAACATGGTAAAACCTTATGAAAGAGGTGAAATTCCATGAAACATGGTGTAAAATTCTATGATATAGTCTGTGGGACTCATTTCATGTCATATTTTCTATTGAGAAACACAAAGACGCACTGCAGAACATGGTATACAGTTTTGCAATTTAATGGGCTTTATAATCTTTAGTTTCACCAAGTTACAAAATTCTTTTCAAAAATTATGGAAATATATCCATGATCGATCTTGTTTAAAAGATCTCCTTTCCAGGACCCCAAATGTGCAAACAAACCAGAAATCTTAAAATTCATTCAAAAGCTACATGGTTTTAAAATTTCAGACTCTGACTTAAATGCATGAGTAAATATGAGAAGGGGAAGAATCAGGTAGGTTCATAGGGTGGAGCAACCACAAGGCGCGATTCCGATCTAGTTGATAGGATAGAGACAGATTTCCTACGGTTTAAACTTGTTGTTTATCTCTATATCTCCCTCTCGTAAACCTCTTTTGGTTGCTAACCGAAACTTGTTGTACTCCATGCCAATATCAATAGATATACATGGCTTAGGGAGTAGGAACGCTTCAACATAAATTTACAGGGAGAACAAGTGGGTTAACCCGTTTACCTTTTGTTTTTTATCAATCCTCTAGTTCTTTGGGCTCGTTTTGAATTTTTTGAGGATTTTGTGGGCTCGTTAACAGAAAAAGGTGAGGCGGGACAAACAGAGGACAGAGCTGCATATGTTACATTGCCACACTTTTGTTTTGAACCTTCCAACTTGTAGTTGAATGAAAATCAATTGGGCTTCAATTGATTTTCATCCAGCTGTCAAATAGACAGTCACTAATTTAGTGTTTAATGTTTTATAGAGAGGGGAAGAATTTACATCGAAGCTAAATAATGTTTTCTATACTCTGTATTGCTAATGAAGCGGGGAGCCAGAGAATCATGTCAGATAGTAGCAGCGAACTGGAGAATGATGTCAGATATTAGTAGCGAATGACTTGATCCGAGTAATAGACAAAGATTATCACTGGGCACAACACAGGTAGCAAAGGCGCTTGCCCTTTGCCGCTCTCTTCGTGCGTCCCTCCGCCTGTTTCTCTGCCTTGTCAGGGCACTACCAATCCTTGGCAACATGATACAGGATCGCGGTAATTTCCCTCTCACCCAGTAGAAAAATCACATCGCTTATGTATCATATAGAAACCAACATGTTCGAAGTTAGATTAATTGGCGCAAATGAGACAAGCATGGTCCACGATAGTGAAAAAAACTAACATGGACAGGGGGCATATGCCCCCCTCCTTGCGCACTTCACCACATTGTATTTATTCAATAGTTATTTATAGTTGAGTGTATTATAGTCATTATTTGCATCATATAATCACATATGGATGGTGTATTGAGACTTTATTTGACAGCTAAAATTATGTCTTTTATGTTTATGCATTTGTATTTTTTGATGGTATACAACATATATTGTTGAAAGTATGTATGTTACTTTCTTAATGTTCATTGTGCCCCAATCGCACTACGGCCTTCATAATGCTAGGGCTGGCCCTCCCAGGCCTTGTCGTCCTGCCAAAATCCTCTAGGGAGGTTCATGACTGACTGGTATGACAGCGTCGCCGCCAAGGATGCCAGCAGCATAAGCGATCCACACGTCTCCTTGATCCACTTCTTTTGCCTCTCCAACAGCTAGTCGTCATTGTCATCCTCATGGAGGACGGCGATGCTATTGTCCGAAGGAGGGGCGCTGGCACTGGAACCGGCCGACCCGCCGCCCTGCTCGATGTCGATGTCGATGAAAATGTGTCATGGAGCACCTCCCGGTGCCCCGTGATGAGACCACATAGTATGCTACCTAGCGCGATCGAGTAGCACACCGTATTTAGAGAATGACAAAGAACCGTGGAAGAATAAAGAAGGGAGCAGTGATAATGCCGCCAATACTACTACAGTACTATCACAATAGGAGGATCAAGAATGGGCATATGCAAGAACGCAATACACGGTGTCGCACTGATCTAAGTAAGGAATTGATCAGATCTTACACAACTTTTTTGGTAATCAACAACATCTGAGATGGGCATGAGGAATTTAAATGACCTGACCTCAGGCCAACCTTTGGCATGACACAACTTCTGTCAATGCAAGCAAGCGAGTATAGCCAGGTGGAGGATAAAAATTGCTTTCTGTGCACAACAAAACCCCTATGCAGTAGTTCCATAAGCGTAGCATTTTTGTAAGCAAAAGCAAGCTCCAGCATGAATCAGGCCAAGGCAAATGGAACATATAAAGGACACTAGGCAACCCGCCATTCTGGAGGCCTTCGCGTGCGCAGTGATTTTTGGCCACCCGATCGATTTAGTGTCGTTCCTTTTACCATGGTTTCGCTTGGTCAGCCGTCCATCTTCTTTGCACGCACACGCTTTAGTTGAGACAACATGACCGGTGGGCTCGTTCGTCCGTGAGGCCAAGGAGCAGTGGGTAGGTTACGCACGCGCGGCGTCGACGAGTGGCCGGGGCTGGGACTGGACAGGTAAAAACCTAAGGCGACTACTAGGCGCCGGCGCGCCGGCCCAACAGTTGGGCCGGTCACGCCCCAGCCACCGGATGCAGCGCAGCACAGCCGTTCGATCTGGCTTCCACGTCCTCTTCTCCCCTGTCCCTCGCCTTTGTCTTCTTCTCAAGCGACACGGCCGTCCCCAGGCCCGCGCCGATTACCCCGAGCGAGCGACCCCCGCGCCGATTACCCCGAGCAAGACGGCTGACCTCAAAGCTCGCCATCTCGCCGCCGCTTGCCATCCTCGCCAGGCAGCCGCGGTTCCAGCAAAAAACAACAATCCTACCTTGCAGCAAAACACAACTACAGTTTCCAACTCCGCCGTGGTAGCCAATGCAGCTCGCTGCAGTCGCAGTTCTAGCACACACAGACGCGGGTTGCAGCACTCCCCGACCGCAGTCCCAGCTCACCGCCCCCATGGTTTCCAGCTTGCCGTGGTGACCGTTGTGCTCGCCGCGGTGACTGTCTCGCTCACCGCGGTCGCCGGTTCCAGCAAAAACAGTTCAGGGTTGCAGCTCCCCCACACTACGGTTGTAGCATTCGCGTCGTCGTCGTGGCGCCTTGCCGGCGAGGTAGTAACAAAAACAAATGCCGGTTGCAGCTCCTCAGGACGTCGGTTGTAGCTTCTCGAGACGTCGGTTGCAACGCCCCGCCGCGTGGATCGTCGACCGTCGTCCATGGTTGTAACATTCCTAGCCCATGCTTGTACCACCTGTGAAAAGGCTTGTAGCTCATCCGTACGTTGGTTGCAACCCTCGCGGCGGTTCCAACTGAAAAGATGTTCACTGTGGCTGTATGAAAAAACCAACATGGTTGTAACCCCGACACCGAGAGGTTCCAGCAAAAATTCATCATGGTTGTAGCCCCGCCGCTGCCCCAGTTTGCCGGTAGCAGCTCCGCCCATCGCTGGTCACCCCGCTTGGCTGCTTGTCGCCGCATCCCGTCGCGCACGGCCATGGGGACTGGCACGCCATGGCGAAGAGCGCGGCCATGGCGACGAGCGCGGCCATGGAAACAGCACTGCAGCGCTGTCCCGAGGGGCGAGCGAACGGCACAGGAGACAGGAGCTGAGGCCAGCCTGGATCCATGGAGTTTGCTGCCTTGGCTCCCCCGATGTCGTGTGTATCTAGAGGAGCGAGAGAAGATGAGGATTTCGCTCGAGGAAGAAGAAAAGAAAGGGATAAGGCGTGCGCTTTGTGTGGGCCTGGGGGTGTGAGTGCGCGAACGACGACGCGACCGGCCGAAACTCGGCCGGTCGTCCGATTACAAACGTTTCCCAAAACCTAACGCACCCACGCATATGGTCTTCCTCTTCCTCTCTCTCACTTTTACTCCCTCCTAGGTCCTAGCCACCGCCTCCTCCTCCTCCTCCTCCTCTCTCCCATAGCACCTCCACCTCGCCTTCCTTCTCTCTTCTCTTGGTCGTCCACACGACCAGGAACGGCGCGTGGTTCCAGATCGGGCATCGCCATGGGGAGCGGCGGCGGCCGGATCTTCATTTGGGCTGAAGAAGCAGGAGGGGCCTGCAGTGGGGAAGGAGCAGCAAGGCCAGGAGAGGCCTGCAGTGGGAAGGAGCAGAAAGGCCAGGGCCAAGGAGAAGCTGTGACCGGGACAAAAAGCAGCGGTGGCAGTGCTCGTCTCGGTGGGATGGACCTGCAGGGAAGATGAAGGGGATTGGCGGCATGTGGGGGGGTGCAGGCCGGCCTTGGTTCGCCGCAGCTAAGTGCATCTCCCTCCCTCCCCCCAATAGTAAACCATGGAGGATTTGAGGGTTGCTCAGGTTCAGAGCGGCAAACTATGGAGGATATGGGGCTACATGGGCTTGGAGCAACAAGCCATGACGGGGATAAGATGCATGTTTGATTTTTTTTTTCTTAACATCTCTATAGGATTTTTTGTTTGAATAGTTAAGAGTATTTCTTTGGACTACTTTGATTCTCTGAAAAATTGGTGTTGTGTAGAGCTTTGTCTTCCGTGCAAGTCCTGGCTTGAGGCTGACTGCAGAAGAGGACAACTCCCAAACGCCAGGACAGTTGAGCTTCTTCATGTCCTTTAGCGATTCCATGACCATCTGCAGTAACAATCTATTGCATAAATGGTTCTCCGAGTGGGCTATGTAATTTTGCCTATGTCAAATGGGGATGATTTGCTTAGAGTAAAGAGATAATAATCTATGAAAGCCCAGTTACTTGAATAAGACAGTAAATAATTCTAAGATGCTAATGTTGCAATTGATAAAACTATGTGAATGCTGACTGATGTTGCAGTTGATAATCCTAAATAAGACACTACTGGCTCGCTTTTCTTCTTTGTATTTTTCCTTGTTCATACATGAAGAAAATATTTTGGTGTTGATGATTGGTCTAAGTATCATGATTGGTTAATTTTTTGCATCTAAATAGGGGCATTTACGTTTCGAGTTGTGGTTAGTGGTGGTCTTGTCAATGAGTTGGCACACGAGGCCTCGGGACTCCCTCCTCGGCACTGATGTGATTGCAGCAAGCCATTGCCATTGCCGCCACACAGACGCGGGGTTCCTCATTGTTTTTAATCTCACAGCCATGTTCTTCTTGTTATAATTTAGCTTTTGTTCATTTGCTATGTTTAGTACAAGCAGGACATTCTCCTTTTAATCTCCCAATCAGTTAAGCTATGTCAACTGGCTAGATCCTTCTCAATTAACGAACCTCATTGGTCTGCACTCTTGTGTTTCATAATTTTCCCAATTGGACACTCTCCTATCTGAAATATTTTTCTTGCCAATTTAGTGTTGCTTCATATGCAGGTTCAGAGAGTAGCGCCATGCATGATGACTACTGGTGATGTTTTTATTGCGGGACAGTGCTTTCGAGTTTCATGAGATATGGTCATTCTCAAAAGGTAGTTATTTTCTTTGCCATTTTTGTTCATGAAGAGTACGCTATGCCAACTATATATTATTATTTGACATGCCTCCTTTCTTTTTTGAAAATGAGTGTAATCCTTTTTCTGTATGGTTCAATTGATACCATCAAGCAGGTCCTACTTATTACAGCATGGTATGTGTAATGCAGATTTCCTCCTAGGCAGCTGTAAGTGTGAGGCCTTATTACCTCCAACGCCCAGCAACGACACGGTATAGAGATAAACGGCAGTCTGTGATACGTAAGATTTTCTCTGACTGATGAATGTAGATTTTGATTTCCACTATGTTTATGTAGCACAAACTTTGCGGGACTTCAGGATGCCTCCACCAACATTGCCTTTCCTTTATGGTGCCTTTGCTTGTAGGAATAAACTAAGGGAAGGGGAGCTTCATGTTGCTGCTACTGAAGTGGCAAGGCGGACTAGGAGCAATGTCCTTGAGTACATACAGATTTTTGCACGAGTGTGAGCATGAGTCAATGGCGACCCCCAGCGGTAGACATGGTTAAAGTCAACCTTGATGGATCCTTTGTACCAGGTGATACACATGCCGGCTGGGAGGTGGTTGCTAGATCCTCAGACGGCATCATTGTTTGTGCCCGCACCGGTCGCTAGCAGAATGTCGAGGACGTGTTCACTGTTGAATCATGTGCCATGTCCCACACTGTCTCGCTTGCTGCTGATCTAGGGATGTCCTGGTGGTATTTGAGACGGATTCACAGCTTCTACAGGAAGCACTTGATCATATCAATGTGGACTCAATGTCCTATGCAGTTGACGTTGAGGATACAAAGTTCCAGCTGAAGATGTGGTTCTTGAAACATCAGATATCTTTGTATCGTCGAAGTGCAAACTTTGTAGCACATGAATTAGCGAATATGGGTTGTTTGTATGCACCAGACAGTGGCGTAGCCAGGCCCCAGGCTACTATGGCCATGGCCTGGGGCGTGGCTCTATGATCCTTTGTATATTGTAGGTATTTCTGGCACTGTAGCCTTTGTAGGTACTGTAGATACAAGGGCTGGCCCGGGGCGTAGGCCAGCCCTGCCTACGCCACTGGCACCAGACAACTATGTGGAATGGGAGTCTGATGTACCAGCCCATGTGACCGATTGTGTTATGGGTGATTTGCCCAAATACAGATAAGTTACAAAGTTTTGCTTTACTTCCAAAAAAGTTTGTTGAAACGTGCCTATTGACCACCAAACACCACTTTATTTTGTGTGTATGTTCGCCATTTTAGTCCAGTTGTTGATATGCTGCCAACAACTTTTCCGTCCCCTCTTTCTTACTACTTAGTTATTTCCTCAAGCAAGTTGATGGTTATTTCTACTACTACTAATTTAGTTTTGGTTCTATCTGTGTGCATGGCATGCAGGCCTTCCCACGAGATGCAGTTCTGAAATTTGTCACAGTTCTATGGATCTATCATTGCGAGAACTGATGATATATGGTGAGTTGTTTGACACCATCATTTCTCCTTTCTAGCGGTCGAGTTGACAAATTTGATGTAATCAAATAGAGTCCCTGCATCCTAAGATGTCATCCATTTATCACATGTAATGTGTTGTTTTTCTTTTATGCACCAGAATTCCTTCCTATATTCTGAGGATCGAAGCACTTTTAGATTGTATACTGGACATTGATGATTCTATCTACTTCAATATATGCTTTTATGCTTCTGAAGGTGTCCACTATGTTTATTTGCTTCATGAATTTGACAGTTGTATTTGCTAAGAATAGTGTAATTTTTTGGGTCACAATTACCTTTAAATATCAGCTACGTTCTTATACCTATCAACGATCTAGGTAAAACATGAAAAGCCTGGGTTTTCCTTTGTCTCTGGCCAGTGTTATATACTTATTCGATACCTACAATCCTCTATACCTGTGTTTTCCCCGTCCAATGTCGGTGCCTGGACTATGACCTCTGCCTTTTGACGGTTTCTTTTCCTTTCTACTAGGTATTGTTCTTGTGTTCAAGATTAATTTTTGTTTTTACAGTTGCCTTTTACATACCTACACATCAATCATTTGCCAAATTAAACCAAATGACACTCTCAAAACATATGCATGCTTTCAACACCCTCAAGAGATGTGTTTACTTTACCCACAAACTTCTATACACGAATTCACTGTTTCATGAATTTCAATGTGTGGTTGTGTGATGTATACTTCAGTAAATATTGCCTCTCATATTTAAAATATTATTATGGGGAAAATTTGACACATAAAAATTCACACAAGTTATGAATATTTTTAGCTCAATTGACAATTATTCGTCAAAACAGATCACATAATACTCCTTGCTCTGAATTATTTAGATTGAAGCCATACTCTGTGTTATACCTGGCCATGGGAAGCCCGGCCCGGCCCGACGCTGCCCCGGGCCGGGCTCGGGCCTAGATTTTGAGCCCGAAGACCGGCCGGGCCAGGCCCGAGCCCGTCATTTTTGCGTTTTCCTGAAGGTCGGGCCAGGCCGGCCCGAAGCCCGATAGGCTTTTACGTGTTCGGGCCGGGCTCAGGCCCAAAAAATAGGCCCGATGGCTGGGCCCGGGCCTGGGTTTTTTGCGTCGGGCTTGGCTAGGCCCGGCCTGAGGTATGGCCAGGTATACTCTGTGTAGACCTGCAGTTATTTATAAAGTAAAAGAAAATAATTATTTACTGGTAGTAAGATGACGGTGGCAAATTACTCTGTCTCAGGTTTGAAAACTAGGTAGAATAAGGAGAAAGTTTGGACATGTCAATTTCTTTATTCTTATATATAATTTTCTAATGTATGATGGTGGAGTTGCATCTCTTTACTGTCATCGAGGAAAATGATGACCAAGCTCAGCAGTGCAATCTTTGTCTTTGGCACTAGGAAAGTTGCCTAAAAGATATATAATGCCGGTCCATGTATTTAGTTGTTTGTGGCGCAGCCTGTGTGCTTCCATTTGCTTTCTCACATTAATGGGGTACATGTACATGTACTAAGAACCATTTGACTATGTGTGACCATCAGGTGAACTAATATTTCTTGTCATCTGTTCATTTCGGCCTTATCATCTCACTTTCGTTTGTTACATATTGTACAATATCATTGTTGTATCAATGCTACCCATCTACCCTATATGCATGTCTTAATTCGTAAACCTCGACAAAAGCAAAGAACATGCTTAAACAAAAATTCAATGAACATAGGGTCCACTTGGCACTGAATGGTCATAGTTTGATGGTATGTTATAAATGCCTGAATTGGCAGGGCATGCGGTGCAAAAAGATAAAAATGATAATAATGTATAGCAAACAGGTGGGCATATTTTTACGTAGTATAAAACATTCATATTCTACCAGCTATAGGTTTCGGCTTTGATTGACCACCATTTGTTAGGCTATTTTTCTAGCATCATCACTAGAAAAATGGCATCTTTGACAGTAGGACATCAAAAAAATAAAAAGTATGTTAAGTCTAATGGCTGATAAAGAAAATCGTTACTATGCAATTAAATTATGGGCTGACTCGGGTACTTGCACCAGAGGCGTCATCTAGTATAATCAAAGAATGCTAAAATGCTGAAGCGTCATATCGCACCGGCGCACTGTATGGACAGATACATAGTAAGAGAGAATGTTTTGATATGGACAGATACCTTATCGAATGAGGGGCGGAGCGTGGAGCCTGAGTACCATAGGAGGAGGGGGCCGGGGGCGTCGCTCTGGTCACCGGCGGAGGATCGACGTCGTCTCTCGTTTGGTCGTCTCGAGCCGTGACTTACATGCTTTTGTTGGAGCCTTCCTTGATTGTATTTTTATAGCATTGTCTGCCAAACCTGCCGAAGCAACAAGTAACGGAGTTCTCTGCGAGGATGTAAGATGCCCAGTTACAGACTTAAGGAAGGAAGACGTCCAGTTTCTTACAGACCGAAGGAAGGAAGATATACAGTTGCGTGCGTACACGTACGGTTTGCTCGTGCCCACCTGCGCATTGCTACACTCCGAGAGGTGTACCCGTTAACTGCGGAACCCGGGACGAGCCGTGCCGCAACTCTGCTACGTAGATGCTGCAGGAGGTGTGCAGTTCAGCAACTGCGGAACCGAAACCCACATCACACCGCTGCGACTTCGCTCACCGGCGGCCGCCAGGCGATGGCGATGGGGCTCGTCACCGTGTGCTTGCCGTCGCTCCACGCGATCGACCCGAACGCGTACTCCTTGATGCTCCCCTTGGCCCGGATAGTGAAGGTGACCTGGTACTCCTGTGTGTTGTGCGTCGTGCTGAACTGCAGCTTCCGCGGCTTCACGTCCACGCGCATGCCGGCGGGGCTCGTGACTGTGGCTCGGTACGTGACATCCACGTTGTTGCCGACGTTGCGCACCACGCGGTGTTGCGTGATGGTCTCATTGCGCGAGGTGAACACCGCCATGAAGGCCGGGTAGTTGTGGTCTCCCACATAGAAGGAACCCGAGCAGTTGGTCGACGAGCCGTCTCTCGTAAAGACGGCCATCTGCTCAGAGGTGTAGCCAAGCGCGCACATGAAGGTGACATAGTTGTCAGTGCCTGCGTCGTACACGAGGCCTGGGTCAAGGGCGCGGCTGGGGTCGACGTGGCCTGCCCCGCGCGCGAACGGCGTGGATGGTTTGCCGGTGTGGCCATATCCCTGATGACGAGGCCACTATTGTCTACATTGTACGCGGTGGTCATCAGGGCGGACTTGATCGCGGCGGGGCTCCACTCCGGTTTCGCCTGTCGAAGCATTGCAGCGATGCCGCTCACGTGTGGGCACGCCATGGACGTGCCCGATAGGATATTGTAATGCACTCGTCTCGTGTCGCTGTCGAGGCCCGAGGGCGAGGCGGCGCCGGTCCAAGCGGCGAGAATCTCCACGCCGGGGGCTGTGACGTCTGGCTTGAGGATCTCCGGCGCCAGGAAGTTCGGGCCGCGGCTCGAGAAGGGTGCCATTCTAGGGGCAGAAGGCGTGGGGCCGATGACCGTGCCGTGGAACACGATCGTCGCTGCCGGTGATGTAGTGTTGCTTATGTACGCTTTAATCCTTTTCCCGGCGGCGAAGGTGACGGTTGTGGCAGGGAAGGTATGGGGGCTGCCGACGACCAGCTCGCGGAATTCTTTGATGATCGTGAGGATTGCTCCGACGCCACCGGCAAGCTTGACGGTCTCTCCTTGCGCAGCAATCACGCCGGGGTCGCACAAAACGATCTTCCCGGCGACCAAGCTGGCGTTGAGCTTCCCAGCTTCGCAGATTTTTGAGCCAGCGGTTCGGCCGTACACAAGCGGTAACTCGGTTGCGCCAAGCGGCGGGCCGGCGTAGAGCGAAGCGCCTGAAAAGGTATCGCCGTTGCCGAGGACGACGTCCGCCGGGAAACAGCGGTTGATGGTGGACGCGCCGACGGTCAAGAACCACGGCGCGACGTTGATGGCGGTGGACTCAGCAGGGCCGGAGTTTCCCGCGGAGGCAGAGACGATGATGCCCTTGCGGACGGCGCTGAAGGCGCCCACGGCGATGGGGTCCATATAAAACGGCTGCGCATAGCCGGAGAGGCCAAGCGAAGCGGAGATGACGCCGACCCCGTCGGCAATGGCCTCGTCGAACGCCGCGAGGACGTCGGAGCTCGCGCACCCGTATTTCCAGCACACTTTATAGGAGG
Source organism: Aegilops bicornis (assembly GCA_021605145.1). NCBI lineage: Eukaryota > Viridiplantae > Streptophyta > Magnoliopsida > Poales > Poaceae > Aegilops > Aegilops bicornis. The sequence continues at coordinate 628,013,159 of CM038674.1, read as the reverse complement.
CGACGCGCGCGCCCGGGGCCATGCCGACGGCGTCCCCTCTGGCGTAGCCGTAGAAAGCCGCGTCCGGGACGGCGGAGCCGGCGGCGGTGGAGGCGGTGTGCGTGCCATGGCCGAGGGTGTCGAGCGGCGACTTGGACTCCTCCGTCTCGTCGATCGGGCCTCCGAGGTCAACCTCGTACCCCCTGTAGAAGACCTTGGCGCCGACGAGCTTGCCGTTGCAGTACGCCGAGGCGTTGAACGACGGGGCCGAGACGCAGGCACCGCGGAACTTGCCGGGCGGCGGCGGCAGCGACGGGTCCGCCGCGAACGCCGCGCGGTCGATGGGGTACACGCCGGTGTCGAGGACGCCGATGACGACGTCCGAGGCGCCCGTGGACGCCGGCAGCAAGGCCGAGGACGCGGACAGGCCGAGGAAGGATGGCGTCAGCGTGGTGTGCAGCTGCAGCATCACGTCGGGCACGACGGCGAGAACGCAGCGCTGGGCCGCGAGGTGCGCGGCCTGGCGTCCCGTCAGGCGCGCCGCGAAGCCAGTCGCGGCGTGGGAGTAGGAGTAGAGCACCCGCGGCGCCGGGACGGACATGTCCACCGGTATGTGGTGGCGCAGAAACGAGGCGTACGCCCGGGTAGAGCGCAGGGCACGGCGCGGCAGCGGCGGCGCGTGCGCGTGGGCGACATGCACAATGTAGGCGGACAGCTCCTCCTTTCCCCTCGTGGGCGACGCCGCGGTGGTGACAACGACGGCGAGCAGGACGCACAGAAGCGCGAGTGGTCTGGCCATCATCGTTGCACCGAGAGAAATACGCGACGGCGGTGCTGTGCAGTGTGCAGTACGGTGATCGGAGTCGCGAATAAGTAGGCGGACAGCTCTAATTTCATAGCCGTCAGAGTTAGCTGGATGAGTAATAGCGTCAGGTTCATCTTCGGGTGAGTGAGCCGCATCCATCGTCGTGGAGGGGCCAACGATCATGTGAGATGTTCACCGGATCCAAATCTGGAATCAGCATTCATTCATGTAGCCCCAATCCAACCAGACGGTTTTATGCTCGTGAAAAAGTAACAGCACGTTTTGCATTGCTCAGTCGGACTTCTACTAGAAGGGAAACAGCATTGATAAATCTCAGTCGTGAAGTCTCGGTCGATGTTATATTTATAATATTTTATGTGGAGATGTGTGTAAATTTTCTTTTATTTGGAAAAATGGTGTCTCCTTAAGAGCAGCATGACCTTTCAAAACCGTCTATTTCTTTGCACGGATCTCAGCATGACCTTTCAAAACCGTCTATTTCTTTGCACGGATCTCATGGCTGAGAAGAGAGTCGCGTCATATTTTTACTAGTTCGGTACAAAACAAAAGAAACACAAATGATCTCATTACAAAGTTACAAATGCATGGGCTAGCTCATTGGTTAGGGCCGTCCACCTGGGAGACCTGGTTTCAAATCCTCCTCCATTTTACTCCTTCTGTAAATAAATATAGGACATTTTAGAGACTTGACAAAGGTAGCACTTTTTACCAGAGGAAAAAATATGCACACAAAAAATGATGCATGAAAATTTTACGATAAAAAACCTTTTCTTCACTAGGTGGAAAAAATATGCAAAAAATAGTTTTACATACATGGCAAATTTATTTCCTTTTTTTTTCAATTTGTCCATGGCAATCTTATTCCTTCTTTTTCATATTTTACAAAGGCAATTTTAGTTCTTGGACCATGTCAAAATTATATTTTTTGACTATGGAAAATTTAATTTTTGGAACATGGCAATTTTAGTTTTTGAACCTTGGCAAATTTATTCTTTTCATGGCATGGCAAAAAATTGGGACATGGCAAATTTCACAACATAACACGAAATGACATGGCCAGTTTGCCATGGGTATATATTTTTTCCTTTCAAATTATTTTTACTTTTTGTAATTGTATCTTCTTGGTAACATGGCAATTGTAAATTCTAATAGTGTTTCACATAGTCTCATGGCAATTTCACAATTTTTTGGTTTTTAAAACATGATTTTTTTTGCAACTTACTACGCATTATTATTTTTACATGGCAAATTTATTGATGGCAATTTTTCCCAAAAAAATAGCTAATTGGGCCTAGCCCATTTTTCTGCATGTTTCCAGTTGGGGTCGCTGAGAAACTCCCTCTGGAGCGGACACCTAGGTTTGCTCAATCCCCCCCCCCCCCCACCCCAGGGCGACCGAATCATTCGCCCAGGTTCCCGCAAGAGCTGTCGATCGTATCTTGTAGATATTCACTCCAAATTGCAATTTGATTGTATCATGATTTCTTTTTTCATAAATGGTGAATTGCAAAAAGATGATACAAGCACCATGAGCACATAGTCAGCCTTTGTATGACTAGTAAACACACATTAACACCGACACACAAAGAAAAGAAAAATGGACATCCAAAAATACTATTGAAGCGAACTAAAAAACGCAGTTGCAACCGCCAACGTCACCCATCACCAACGACAGGGCTCATGTCATATCAATGACACAAATGGAAATCTAGCATGTTATTACACATGACCATTTTATTCCTCCCAAGCTTCAGTATGATGTATCTCGTCGTAGGTCATGGCATAAACATGACATGAATAAATACCCGTGTTCCCCTATTCGAATCTGAACATAAAATTTCAATTTTGTCAACTTATATTATTGATAAAAGTATAGCTCGTCTTTGCACAATTGCTACTTGTGTAAGGACAACCTATGTTTGGATGGCGTGAAGCTAACTGCCTGATCCATATTACTTGTCACTAAAAAGGATGTACCTTGCTAGATACATCCGTATGAGGACAAGTAATATGGATAGGAGGGAGTAGTTTGGTTGAAAAAATATTTCAAAAATGGTGGCAAGTTGGTGAGCCGACTTTAAAATTTTGTGGTTTGGTGATAGTTACAAGTTTTTTCATGCTACAAGAAATTACTAATTTTACCTGTATTTGACATGTTTCAGTGTTAGTTGTGCCTTTGTGAGTTCTTCCAAAGGAGCATTTTGAGATTTAGTGGACAAAATAACTGCCATTTGATTCACTTCACGTGATGCACTACGAAGAATTCAAATGATGGTTTTAGGGCATTATTTCGCAGATAACTAGTAAAATGTAATACTCCCAAGAAACAATTACCCCCACGGATAGTTGTATGAGGTTGCATCAATTAATTCGGATCGGAGGGAGTACTATTATTGTGTGAAAACTTGTAATCTCACCCTAATTATTAGTAGGAGTCCTTTATCAAATAAATTAGTAGCACCAGTTCGCGTTCGTCTTGATGATTTTATTCGTGTGGAACAAGGACATGCGCATTCAAAAAAGGTAAAGGTGCATTTTTAGTCCGTGAAGTGTGGATTTAGTGCCTGGACTTTTTGGTGAATCTTCATTTCTCAACTCTTAATACCAAGTATTTAGCCCTCATATCATATGGTTTAATTTTCCCGCCCCTAGCGCCGCTGGCCGCTCAGGCCGCAGCAGCCACCGCTCTCGCCGGCTGACACTCCGTCCCCAGTGACCACCGCTTACGCTGATCTTCTCCCTGTAGACCCACGATGGCCCTGGCTGATCTAGATTTCAGCAGAGGACATGGATTCGAAGACCGCATCTTCAACATGCTTTAGCTTCCGGTCAATTTCACCCCTAATCAAGGCCTCCGAGAGTTCATCCTGGTGGCTGAATTCTCCAGATCCCGCATCCAGCTCACTGAAGAATCGGTAGGTACCATTCTTCTATCATGTTTCGGAGGAAGTGCCTCCCTTTTCAAGGTTTCCAAGCTTCAAGCTCATCTATTCAAATTTTTCGTTTCATCCTTGGATGTGGGGTTTGCTATCTACAATGGTGGAGTCATCTCAAATTATGTATTTAATCTTAATTTTCTGCTTTGGGGTCCCAAAGGGCCAAATTTGAGATCGGACTCTCAGCCATTAGATCCAGAGCAAGAGGATGGTTGGACGCTTGTCTCCCGAGCTCGTCGACCTTCATCTTACGCCAATGCTGTGCGGGCTCCTAGAATCTATCGTCAAATCTTGAACCAAGACAGATCTTCCCAGGATCCTGCTAACAACGCTAGGTCGAGAGATTTGATTCCTGTTACTTCAGTTTTCCGTCGTCTTCAATTCCCCACTCATGGCGAGAATCATGCGGCTGGATCTACGGGCAATGACTCCAACATTCGTAGCTCTACTCAGCGGGCGGGATCATCGGATGTTCAAACGCAGCCCATTCGCCCCCTTCCCAAGTCATGGGCCGTCCACAGCTATCTGGGCCGCGGATTTCCTCTAAGCCTTTTTGTGTTCGCTGCCTCTCGGAGGGTCATCTCAGGCTGGCCTGCACTAATCACATCAAATGCCACACCTGCAAGGGGTGGGGCCACATTGCCAGTGGCTGCGGCCGTTCCAACTTCAATCGGCAACCAGAGTCAAATCAGGACCCTGCCGCGCGCATTGTTTCCTTGCCAGCTCCCCGTGTTAGTGGAGAGATTTTAGTACCTCCTCGGGAACACCAGGCGTCTCCGGTTCGCTCACCAGTTCATCCCATCCCCCAATCCATAGCCCCTCCCACCTCCATTGCCATTGTCAGAGCCTACTCTGCCTCTGATCCTCCATTGCGCAGCGCCACCCATGGCGAACTTCCCCTTCAATCCCACCCCCTTCCTCCCGCCGAATCACCAGGCCATCAGTGTGGTCGAAAGGCCAGCTCGCATCAGATGCATCTCATCTCCGGCGGCGCGCACACATGAAGAGTCGGCCATCGCCACCATCGTGCCAATGCCTGATCAGTAGGTATAGTTTGCTACCATCCGTGAACTGTTAGGGGGAGTTTGTAAGAGATGAGCAGCACTTTGGTTTTTCCGAAATTGTGCCCTGCCCGTTCGGTCAAGCTTACATCAGGCTCAACAGTCCGTTCGAACGTGATTCTCTAGTCAACCGCATCCCCCATATCTTTGGAAATGTTCATGTCATCTTTCACAAACATAATCAGGGTCTGACTGGAGAGGGTTTACTATGAACAGAGAAGTCTGGGCGCTGCTAGTTGGTTTTCCCTTTGACAAAAGGAACATCCATGAAATTGCTGATGTTGTCCGGTCATTTGGTAAATTGGTGCTTTGGGACAGAGCCAGGAGTACAAGAGCTACCCTCATGGTCAAGTTAGAGAGGATGAGCTTAGAGATGTGCCTGCAAGTATTGTAGTGGGGGAAAGTGATGATCTTAATTCTGAATCATAGACTGTTCCTGACATCATCATTCAGCAAGAGATGTTGGGGGTGTTGCCTCCGGAGGAGGACCCCATTCCTCCAAACGGAAACCCTCACCCTCAGCCACACAACCCAAATTTCCACCCAAATCAACTCAACCATTTCTTGGGGCCTGTGCAGCAGCACCAGGTCGATGATGCCAATCTCCAGCAAGATCTTAATGTGCCAGCGCCAGATGAGCAGATGGAAGAAGACCCAGAGGAGTTTGAGGAAGAAAACCTCCCTGGTTGGGGCCACTCGGCCATGCCCATGGAAAATGCGGATCTTGTTGATCATGAGCTTGAAGCAGGAGAATTCATGGAACTTGCTGATCTTATGCAACCACTTGAACCTGCTCTAGCCCCAGCTCTGCCAGACATGGATGATAGCATGATATCACTCTCTCTTTGGGCTCCAATGAAATATCTGAGGAGGATTTAAATATTGCCCAGGCCCAGCACCATGAACCTGTGGACCAGAACATCTGGAATTTGAACTTGCAGGCGCATCATGAACATAATGGGTTGGCAGACCTCAATGAAGCCCAACCCATAGTTCACCTACCAGAGCACAATGTAGTGCACGAAGTGTTGCCTGTTATTCCAGATATCCCTGCAGCTGAAGAAATTTCTTCACCTATTTTCCATGCTAGTCCTGCATCACTGGCTCCTGCTGATTCAGAGGCACCTGCCATTCAAGATGATGCCCCGTTTGATCTTAATCAATTATCTTCAAAAAGCCTATCTGGTAAGATGTTGGATCCCACCAGCCCCTTGCCTGTTGTGAATGTTTCACTAGATCTAGTACCTGAGGAGGACACCTTTTTCCTCAAAGAGGTTGACATTCTTTTGGAACGAGTGATGTAATCCCATGGGACAGAGGTTCCATCTCATGCTTCTGGTTGGGATTTAGACTGCAGTGAGTCAGTAGATGAAGAAATTGAAATGGTTGAGCCAACTGAAGACAAAACCTCGGATTCAGATGCTACTTCTGTCCTCGCACAAGATTATAGTAAGGTAACTGAATCTACAGTACATCCACAGTTGTCTGAATCACCTTCAAGTGCTGCCCCACCTGGTTTCTCCATTAAAGGGAAATATCTGCATGATACTACACACATGCCCTCTGAATCTGCTTCATCTGATTCTGACTCTCTGCAGCAGGATTCTGCTCAAGGACAACTCATCTAGCAACAATTTTTCTCTACTGGCTCTGAAGAAGAGACTTCAGTTCAAGTGCCTCTTGATTGGGTAATGTTCCTTACTCATGCGCTGCTCACCCCAGATAAATTTGATTGGGCAAAGCAATTTCTCATGTCCCCTATGTGGTCTCTCATTTTAGAAGGAGTGGAGGCCACTGATTGTCTTCTTTTATACCTGCCTGACCAGTGCCCCTCCTCCCTAATGCCCACATGTGTACAGGAGGAGCAGCACAAGTTGACAGAGGGCCCATCTTTATCCACCCCCACAAGAGGAAGACACCAGGGAGAAGATCCTTCCTTTGAGGGAGCTGCTCTTACCAAAGGAAAGAGGAAAGAAAGAATGCCTATTGTGGAATCAGAGGTAAGAAGGAGTTTGAGATTACAGCAGCTTTCTAAAGGCTTTAAAAAGAAAATTTGCTCAGATAAAAACTGTCTAGCCTACCATGCAAAACCTCCATCCATTAACAGCAGAGTTATTAAAAACCTGAATGTTTCTTATTGCAAGATGGATGCCAAGGAAACTTCAGATGATGTCTTGCTCAAGAAGAAGGCCAAGAAAGGAGGCAATGCCCCAGCTTTAAAGGAGTAGCCATTTGTCCATGTCAGGACTAGTCGAAATAAAGAGGATGAAGCATTTTGTATTTTGGATGTTGCTCAAACTTGCCTTGTTTACTATCTGCTTGATGCACTGTGCGCAAACTTACAGAATTCTATGGTTGGCTTTGTTCGTTGCTGAGTTTTATACATTTTTGTGGCACTATCTTCTTGATCTTTGGCTTGAGAGCTCGTTCCAGTTCCACCTCTATACATGTCCATGACTATATCTGCTCAACATAGGGATTGGAGAATTCTTAACTGGAACATCAGAGGTGTCAATTCCAGTAACAAATGGCTCGCCCTCTCTAGCAAGATAGAAGAGTCTAATTGTGCAATTCTTTGCCTTCAAGAAACAAAGAAAAGAATCCTTTGATAGTGCTTACCTGAAAAAGTTTTGTCCTAAAAGAATCAATAAATTTGATTTCTCTCCTTCAGTGGGGGCCTCAGGGGGTCTTTTAGTGGCTTCAATGACAACTATTTTCAGGGGGAATGCTTGTTCAAAAATAAATTCTCAATCTCAATCTCAATCAGATTTACCTCAAAGCTTAATGGCTGCTCATGGATCCTCACAAATATTTATGGCCCATGTGATGTTGATGGTAAGCTTGAATTCCTGGAATGGTTTAAGAACATTCAAATGCCAGAGGACATAGATTGGATGATTGTAGGAGATTTTAACTACATCAGATACCCCCAAAACAGAAACAGAGGCAATGGAGACACCTCTAGTATGCTTGCCTTTAGTGATGTTATTAGTGAGCTGGGTTTGGTGGAAATCCCTCTTAAAGGAAGAAGCTTCACCTGGAGTAACATGCAATCTGCACCACTGCTAGAAAATTTTGACTGGATTTTCACTTCAGAATGCTGGACCAACAATTTCCCTAACACCATAGCCACCTCCCTCTCCAAACTAGTTTCAGATCACTCCCCTTGTGTGATTTCAATTGGTACATGTATTCCCAAGTCTCACATCTTCAGATTCGAAAACTTCTGGCTTGAGCACCCTGACTTCATGGAGGTGGTTACTACTATTTGGAATCAAGATGCGGCTGAACCAGATAGTGCTAAACTAATTACGACCAAGTTCAAGAGACTGAGAAAGGGCCTAAAAATCTAGGCCAAAAACATCTCCAACTTGGTTGGCATCATCTCCGCAACTAATGCCACCATTGCCATGTGGGAATTTTTTTAGGAGTATAGGCCTCTGACTGAGATAGAATCTGCCAGCAGGAATATTCTGAAAGATCATCTTCTGAAAATCCTTTCCTATCAGAGAATTTATTGGAAGCAAAGGGCTACCATCAGATGGGTCAAACTTGGTGATGAGAATTCTAAGTTCTTCCAGGCAAAAGCCACGATCAAATTCAGGCACAATCATATCTCTGTGCTCCAAGATGAATATGGCACTGAGCATTCTGAGCACAATGCTAAAGCCAGTCTTCTTTGGCAAGCATTCAAGAAAAGGCTTGGACAAAAGACAGTCACTAGCAATCTTCTCCACCTGGAATCACTCCTTCACAGATTTGATAACCTTGACACTCTGGAAACCCCCTTCACAAAATCTGAGATTGATAATGTTATCAAAGAGATGCCCTCTGATAAAGCCCCTGGTCCAGATGGGTTTAATGGTGCTTTCATGAAAGCTTGCTGGCACATAATTTGCAAAGGTTTCTACAAGCTTATTGAAGACTTCTATCATGGGAGGGTTAATCTGCAAAGCATTAATGCTGCTTACATCACCCTCATCCCCAAAAAGGACTCCCCCATTACTGCCAAATGATTTTAGGCCAATTTATCTTCTAAATTGTTCAATCAAAATCATTACCAAGCTGCTGGCTAACAGGCTTCAGAGATCTATTCTTAATCTGGTGCATACAAATCAATATGGATTCATCAAATCCAGAACCATTCAAGATTGTGTGGCATGGGCTTTTGAATAGCTTCATCAGTGTCAGCAAACTAGAGAGCCAACCATCATTCTCAAACTGGACTTTGAAAAAGCATTTGACCTAATTGAGCATGAGACCATCATTGAGATTCTTTCAGCAAGAGGGTTTGGCACTAGATGGATTAGATGGATGAAAATGATCTTTACTTCTGGCACCTCTCTTGTTCTGTTAAATGGAGTACCTAGGAAGTTTTTCCATTGCAAGAGAGGATTCAGAAAGGGGACCCACTCTCTCCATTGCTTTTTGTTCTAGCTGCTGACTTGCTGCAATCAATTCTTAATGAAGCAATGGCTAATAACTTGATCCAAGCCCCTCTTGTCAGGCATTCTTGTCCAGATTTTCCAGTTATACAGTATGCAGACGACACCATCCTCTTGTTACCTGCCGCTCCTACACAGCTTCAGCAAGTCAAAAGTCTTATTCTTCACTATGCTACCTTCACTGGACTTCAAGTTAACTATCACAAGTCTGTTCTTGTGCCCATCAACATCCCACAATACCAGATGCATGATCTATTGGCCATTTTGGGATGTCAACAAGGAAATTTTCCTTTTACCTACCTTGGTATGCCAATGAGCATCACTCCACTCAAGATTGAAGATTTTCAGCCCATCATGCAAAGAATTGAAAGAAGGCTGTCAGGGTGTTCTACTCTTCTATCCTTGGATGGCAGACTCATTATGGTTAAATCAGTCTTTTACGCTCTTCCAATCTTTTTCATGTGTTCTCTGGCATTACCCGCTGGGGTGATTTCTCAGCTCAACAAGTATCTGAGGCACTTCTTGTGGCGTAAATATGGCTCAGAAGACAATGGTATGGCGCTGGTGGCTTGGGATCAGATCATCAAACCTAAGAACAGTGGAGGACTGGGAGTTCTTAACATTCTTGAGCATAACAAAGCCCTCCTTATGAAAAATGTCCATAAATTCTTCAACAAAGCCAATTTACCCTGGGTCAAGTTGGTGTGGGAAACATATTACTCCTCTGCACCGCCTTTGGACAAAAGAGAAGGATCTTTCTGGTGGAAAATGCACATTGCCCTCCTGCCTGCATATAAAGAAGCCTGCACCTGTGTGGTTCACTCGGGAGACACAATTCATCTCTGGCATGATCCTTGGAATGGGGAAGCCCTCAGTGCTCAATTCCCCCAGTTGCACTCATTTGCCACTTCAGACTCTGTTACTATCAAAGAGTTTGTCAGTAATTCAAATTGGATTGATAATTTTCATCTTCCACTGTCTGCACAAGCTCATGAGCAATACTTGCAACTGATAAACATCATCCCTACGTTGGAGCCTTTGCATACAGATCAATGGCTCTGTTTGGGACAGATCAATAAGTTCTCTTCGATGAAGATGTATAAGCACTTGTTGGGCAATCAATCCGATCACATCTTCTTCAAACGCATTTGGAACAACTCCAGTCGAGTCAAACACAAGATCTTCTTTTGGGTCATAGCTCATGACAGAGTCAACACCAGAAACATGTTGTCAAGAAGAGGCATGCATATGGACACAGTTCAGTGCCCAAACTATAACGAGCTGGCTGAAGAAACCCTTCTGCATCTTCTCTGGGATTGTTCATTTGCCCAAAGCTACTGGCACACTCTTGTCCCAAGTAAAAATCCTGGTATCTCTGTCTTCGAGGAGGTCTTCTTTGTTGTTGATGAACTTCCTCCCCATTTTGGTCTTGAAGTAGTAATAATTGGATGTTGGTGTATCTGGCTTCAAAGAAATGGCAAAGTCTTCAGGAGCATAGATCCTACCGTGCAAGGATGGAGGTTCATGTTCAAACAAGAACTCAGACTTTTGGGATTCAAACTGAAGAGCAAATTCATAGAAGAGTTTCAATCTTGGTTAGCCCATTTACCTTCATAGCCTGATGGATTGCTTTCCGAAAACTGGAGTTGCCTAGTGGGACTGGTCTACAGTAACCACTTGTTTGTACTTTGTAAATATTTTTATTAATGAAAATTTACCGTAGAACTATTGTTCTACGGTGTGAGATTCAAATAAAAGTATTTAGCCCTCACAGTGTTATTTCTTTGTCAAACCTGGTTTTTACCGCACGTGACATGGTCTTGGCCACATCATCACTCTAAGTTAGCATGTGCCCGCATGTCTTTGAGAAAATCTCCCGCTCTCTCTATCTCTCTTTGCCTTCATATCACTGCCACACCTGCTTCATCGATCCCCTCAACTACATAGCAGACTAACGATTGAGCACTCCCATGCCCACCTTAAACTCCCTCTCATGTGTTTGCTCCTTCCCATGGCATGCCGCTAATCTTGTGCAACACCTCTAGCCGCTGCCTACAGTCCTTTGCCGCGACAATGGTTGTGGTGCTCACCGATGAAGGGACGGGCATTGGTGAGGTCCAATCCTAAATCCTAGAGGCTAGAGTTCATGGAGGCAAGGGCACTCAGGAAAAGGTAGGCGGTGTAGCAGATCAAAACCAACATGAAAGGGGAGAGAGCATGATGGTTTGCTTACCAACACCGTTTGAACCAGCTACAGGTCGATGGCAGCGATAGCTCACGAGAGACGAAGAGTGAGGGACTAAATCTACCTTGATTAAGAGGTGAGGGACAAATTTACACCCAAAAAGTTCAAAACCAAGTTTGGCCATTAAAAGCTGAGGGATTGAAGATCCTAAAGGAGTACAATAAAATATTTGTGAATTAAAAAATGCTCGGAAAATCATAAATTTTTTGCGGTTTAAAAAATGTTGGGGATTTTACAAAACTGTTTGCAAATTATAAAAAAACACAATTTGGAAAAACAATTTCGGGAAATAAAATAATGTTCATGATTTTGAAAAAATGATTGTGTATTTAGAACATCTTCATGAATTTGAAAAAAGTCCATGAAATTTTAGAAAATATAAAAAAATGAGAATTTCAAAATTTGTTCCCCAATTTTAAAAAAGTTCATGGACTGAAAAACTGTTTGTTGAGTCAAAAAAGGTTCATGAATTCAAACACTATTCATGCATTTCAAAAAATGTTTGTCTAAACAAAAAAATGTTCGTGAATTTTTAAAAAATTATTTACTAAGGATAAGACGGTTCATGAATTCGAAAACTATTCATGCATTTAAAAAATGTTCGTATAAGCAAAACAAATGTTTGTACATTTTTTAAGAAATGGCCGAATTTTATAGAAAATGTTTGTCGATTCAAAAATCTATTCGCGATCAAAAGTCTTTGTGTCTAGGATTTGATTAGGTTTTGGAAGTTTTTTGTGTCTAGGCGTTGAGAGTAGTTCGTGGTCGATGAGATTTGTTTTGAAAGTTTTAAACATTCGCTGCATTAGCAAGCTCAATACCTTGGAATTTACCACCTCGGACGCATTGAGATCACGTGGACATCGCGTCCATTATCAGCGAGGGTGAGAAGAAAGATAAGTGGCTGGTAAGCCGTCATATTAAAATAGAGAAAGCTTATATGTCAAGGTACTGGACATACTCATTTGACCAGCGTGTGGTTTTTTTGTCTTCCGTTGTAGCGCACGAGTATGTTTGCTAGTTTTACTAATAGAAAAAAAAAACAAAGACCACTCATCAGTGAGGGAATGAGTCTGCCTCGTGGGCCCAATCAATTTGGGGTCCTTTGAAGCCGCACGACGCCAGCAAACCTCCTCCCGCCCCGCCCCGGCGGCCCCCGCCTGCATGCCGCCGGCGCCCCCGCTTCCCGCGCTCCTCACCGGCCTCGCCAACCGCGCGACAACCCCAGCGGCGGCGAGGCAGCTCCACGCGCAGCTCCTCCTGCGCGGCCTCCCGCTCCCCGCCCGCGCCGCCGTCACCCTCCTCACCGCATCCTCCTCCTCCTCCCCACGCTACGCCCGCGCCATCTTCGACAGCGTCCCCGCCGCCTCCGCCAACGTCTACCTCTGGACGGCGACCATCTCCTCCTATGCGAAGCACGCCTCCTCCCCCGCGCTCGCCGCCGAGGCGTTCTCTCTGTTCCGGCTCATGCTCGGGTCGGGCCCGCCACCCAACGCCTTCACCGTCAGCTCCGTGCTCAAGTCCCTGTCGGCGCTCCGAGAGGTCCACGAGGCGTGCCAGGTGCACGGGTTCTTGGTGAAGGCCGGCCTAGGCTCCTCCGTGCACGTGGGCTCTGCGTTGCTCGATTCGTATGGGAGCCTTGGCCAGGTGAGGGACGCGAGGAGGGTGTTCGACGAAATGCCGACGAGGAACGTGGTGGTTGGAAACGCCATGGTAGCATGTTACGCCAGGGCAGGGGACGTGGAGGCTGCGCAGGAGATGTTCGACGGCATGGAGGAGAGGGACCTCATCTCCTGGAACACGCTCATGTCGGGCTACCTGCGGCAAGGCGATGCCGGTGTCGCGAGGGACCTGTTTGAGCAGATGCCGCAAAGAAATGTGCACAGCTGGAACATGGTGATCACCGCGTGCTCCCAGGCAGGGCTGTGGGCTGACTCAGTAGGGGCGTTCAATCAGATGCGGCTGATGGGTTTCCAGCCTGATGCTGCAACAATGGCCGTGTTGATGTCCGCGTGCGCACAGCTAGGCTCCTTGTCAGTTGCAAGGCAGGTGCACGGACTTTTACACAAGGGCTGTGCCGAGATGAACTGCCATGTGCAGAATTCTTTGATTGACATGTTTGCCAAGTGCGGTTGCATTTCTGAAGCTCGTTTCTTGTTTGGCGAGACACGTCCGAAGGATGTGGTGTCTTACAATGTGATGGTCACTGCTCTTGCGCAACATGGACATGGCAAAGACGCACTGAAGCTTTTCAATGACATGATTGAGGAAGGATTGCAGCCTGATGCAGTGACATTTCTTGGCGTCTTATCAGCTTGCGCCCATGGTGGGCTAGTGGACGATGGAAAGCACTATTTTGAGTCCATGGAAAGAACCTATGCAATTCAGAAAACTGCAGATCACTATGCTTGCATGGTGGATCTCCATGGCCGAGCTGGGCTTATTGAAGAAGCACACTCCTTTGTGAGGGTAATGCCCATGAAGCCACATGCAGGTGTATGGGGGCATTGCTCAGTGCCTGCCGCAAGCATTGCAATATTGATGTAGGTGAGGTCGCCGCAAGAGAACTCGTCAGGATCGAACCCATGAATGCTGGCAACTACGTTCTCCTTGCAAACACACTAGCTCGAAGCCAGCGATGGGATGCTGTTGAGGATGCACGGCGACTGATGAGGGAAATGTTGTTGAAAAGAATATAGGGCTCAGCTGGGTTGAAGTGGACACTGTTGTTCATGACTTCTTGACGGGGGATTTCAGCCATCCCAGTTTCAATCAAATTTACAACATTCTGGAGCATTTGTATCTGCAACCAACCTAAGAATTATCACTTCTTACTGCTAAATTTCATTGTACATGGCTACAGGACAACACAACTACCATGAAATATTGATATGCATATACATGTACTTTAACAAGAAGAGAGGTCTCCGAGAAGCTGAAAGGTATGAGCTTACGGTAGTTCCTATTCACAATGCCTGAAGGATTAAGATCAAGGCTATCAAGTGTAGTTTCATGGAGGTAGTGTCTCAATGACGGTCTAATTTTATATGGCAGCAGAAATAGTGCAAAAAATTAGAGAAACATGCAAACAACGTTTTGTTCGTCTTTTCATTAAGAGGAAAAGCAAATGTATATACAAGAGTCTACAGGTTTGGTCGATGAAGACCCCCAGTCACCAGCAAGTACATGTAACATGCAATCCTTTCATTGTTCAGGCAACACTGTACAGCACAAAAAAAAAATCTTTAGCCTGTCTCCTGTGGTGGAAAGTCCGATTAAGGAAGCTATTTACTTTGCGTGCGTTGTGAACAATTTATGTTAGAAAAAGCGAATAGAAATGTGCATAGAAAGACGGAACAAACAAGCTTTACTGAACATACATAAGCTCGTTTCTTTCTTTTTCCTATGCAGTTTTGCTTGTTTTATTTCAATGGGGTGTCATAACTGGCAATGCATCGTAATTAAATCTTACGGACTATTTTTTGAAATTTACATAGCATACATGGTGCTTAAGATTGAAAGCGTGATTTGTATTTATAATGTTATCGCAGAATGCAATGTCTTCATGATCTCTACAGTTTCCCTGTTCTTCAGTTAGCTTAGCAGCTTGAATGATGTGCAGTTTCTGTAAAGTAGAAATACAAACATCATACCGCGAGGCTCCCTTTTAGATACCTAAAACTAATGACAGAGCACATATGAGACTCTCAGGTGTCAATGTAAATTCCATACTGCACACTGAATCTAAACAAGCCGATGGTTTGAATTTAAATGCCATTTCATGAACAATTTAACATGATGAAGAATCCCTGCAATTAGCATGAGAGGAATATTTGTCTTCCTACCAAAATTTTGGAGAACATTAATGATTCCATCAAGAGTTCATAAATAACTGAATTTCCATTTGGAGCTTTTACTGACAAATATATGGATGATTTGGCCTTCTCTTTCTCATCATTCTTTTCTCCAGCCTGGCAGAAACTTGAAGAAGAGAACAGTGAGTTTTTTGTAGGCAAATTATGCAAGGTTGATGCTTAAGAATCAAATAATCGTGTTCAACAAGCTCCTTGAGGATCATATTGTCTTATGAAAAAAAAAACATCCTTCTGGAGTGCTTTCGGTTACCCCTACTGTTCCTAATGGCCCTAAGTCAAGCACATGTAAGTTTTTTTTTCTTTCTGGCTGCTGTTATACATCTATGTTAACTGGCAGTCCACCAAAGGTATATCCTAAAATTTTCCAGTGGCAGTTCAGTTAGATTAATATGGAAGGTGTTACCATTACAGGGCCAATGCAAATTCAATGGTAGGAATTTAGTTATCTCATCTCCAATGATAGTTTGATAAAGATTCTTTTTATTCATCCACTACAGAATACTGACCGAGGTTACTATTTTTGGTTTTTACCAGTGAACACTATGTGCACCAGGAGTACAGGGCACTAGGCAGGCTCTAAACATAACAATCACCATCACAAAAATCAGAACCCAAGTTCTGACTTACAAACTAGAGACACCTAAGAACCTGGCATACTTCTTTCCTGACTTTGAAGGCCCTACACGATGAAAGCGGCACAAGACACATTGTATCTTTCATAATATAGGCTTCATAGCAAAGTAATATCCTCCTTTAACCTTATTGTGCTCACCATTTTCATAGTCTGGAACCCAAGTGCTTCGATACATAGTTGTAAGTGCAAGCAAAGAAAGACATGAAGCAACTAAACAAAAGAAGTTTCTTACTCAACAAAAGAAGTCGCGGTTCCTAGATATAAACACTACGTGATAAGATAGGGTACTACAATGCTTAGGCTACATCCTCGCCATAGCTGACTTGACGACATCCAAGATTCTGAAGTAGTGGTAGAACAAAGAAGATTGCTCGCCCTCCAAGCCATCACGGTGGTGTCGGTTGCTCCCGGCAAGATTGTTACATGGGCTGCCCCCAATCACTAAGTCGAAGCCGCCAAATCTACCAACATATGATGCAATTATATCAGGGGTGAGAGATTTCACGTCAGCAATCTCAATCAGCGTGCCTGCCTGGGTCTGATCCCACCAACCCCTCAAGATCCTCCTATTAGCTTCACCAATCTCAACAGAAACCACTGCCCTCATGTGGATCCCAAGCCTGTGCAAAGCTACCTCTCCTCCTCCAATACCGGTGAATAAGGACAGCACACTAACACCATTAGGAAACATGTCCCTCAGCACCGACAAGTGGTAAGCAACCGTATCAACATGGAATGAGTTGCCAAGAGATTTATATCTCTCTGTCTTGCCGACCCCCCTTGTGTGGTCCCTTGGGAAACCAAGTAGATATTCCACCTCATTAGGCTCCAACGGAGCAACCTTATTTTCCAACCCAGACAAGATTCCATTTTCTACACTCATCAATGACATATTTCTGAACACTTGGAGGTGGTGGATTGCTTGACCTTGCAAGAAGACACTGGATCCGCTCTGTCGTCTTTGCACTTGCCACAGTTGTTTGCAAGCAATTGAATTGTCTTCTCGGGTCCCAAGAAGGCCACCACTTCTTATAATGAGGAAATGCCTCAAATATGGTCTTTGGAGGCAGAGGAAGAAGAGGTGATCTGTTCTCAATTGGCAAATTATGGATGTAGCCTCTTTTCCTTGCAGCTGCAGACAAATGCATAGAATCCACAAACTCTGGTTCAATGTCATACAAAAATCTTGAAATGGTCTCCCATACACCTCTTGGAGTTCGGGCCACATTTTCATAGTAGAAAAAGGTGGTCCAATAGCTTGTTGAGGAAGCATTCTCATCACTGATGGCCGCCTATAACCGGGCAGGTTAAATCCAACCATTGGATTTGGGAGAAGCATTGGTTCATCATCGCTACCATCCAAGGAAGATCGATTGCCATGTGCTCCACCTCCATATCGCTTCCTCTTTTCTTGCGCTCTTCCATCAATCTTGCTTTCTTTCTCTCTCCAAAGGAATCAAAGCATCTATCCATAACCTGCCAAATGTCACAGATTTCAGCGTCCTTACATCAAAGTAAAAGAGCGAAACTGTTATCGTATTCACATGTACATCCCACAACGCACCTGATCGTCAAATAAGTTTCTGGAATGGCAATCTCCTGCAACCCGTGATGCACTAATCGAATCAACTAATACACAGAGATCAGCATCCACACCTAGGAAAATTGAAACAGGAATTTATATAGCATAAGGTGCCTTTAACATGAAAGAAGGACCGTCAAGGAAACAATTCGAAAATGAGGCATACCACATGTTGTCATAGCCATATTGGCTTCATCTTCAGAAAAGCCCATGTCTACTAATAAGTTTATCTTCTCGTCCTTCGCTGACATCTCTTTTAGAAAATCCTGCACAAAGGTACAACAGCAAACCGAGATTAGAAAACACTTGTTATATCTCATTAACTTTTTAATGCCAACTATGTGACTGCTGATAGGGAAATACAACTACATAGCGACATGTATAGGGCCAGAGAAAAGAAGGGGACCTACAGCTAAATGATCAAGAAATGGATAGCACAAACTACCCAAGAATCAAGAGAAAGAAAAACTGATCAAAAATTAAATCAATGAAATCATTTAGGAACTTGACTTCTTATTCCCCCGTGCTGTTTGAAAATGACGTTAATACAAAAGGTACTGTATGCATGAACACAAATGCTCATCATTTTACACTCGAGCAACTATGTACACTAGCAATATGAAGTACTGGTGCTGCTGGACTGGAATAAACGGAAGGTACATGTACAACTTTGTCGTTTCATATAATGGAATTCTGTGCTGGATGCATATCAGTGATGAAACACAGTTATCTGGTCTCTTCATGCTGCTTGCGTGATAGAGAGTTAAAAACTGATGAATGATGATGTGTGTGTACTTTCAGGAGAACATGACGATATTCCCATTCCTCCCCATTTCAGGTTCGTCGCCTTCCTAGGCAAGATGTTTTTTTTTTGGTGAGCAGTTGCAATACACATCAAACACTACATACTGTTTCCCTGCTTGTTGTTTCAGTCATTAAATATATCTAGCCACGAATGGGATTGAACCATACGCTATTCTCTTCACTAATTTTATTTGCATAACTTTATAAAAACTGGTTATCACATCATATATTACATGCTGAAAATTCTAAATTAGTGACTTCGTCTATGCATTTCTAGCAGAATATTTATGGACCAAATCCATCATTTTTCTCGGCTCTAACAGGTAGATGTTGCTCTTCTTGAGGTTGATCTTAGAAGGATATTTGATGCAATTAGTGTGGTATGTGATGTTCTTTTCCAGTATTATGATTGTTTTGTGTAATTGAAAATCAAAAGAAGAATCTTGAACTATGCAATTCTACAGTGATGAAAGGCTGGGAGCAAAATAAACAAAGCTCAAACAGAATGTAAAGGAGGTGCTCAAGGTATGCATGGCAGATACTTCCTCCGTTCCAAATTATAAGATGTTTGGTAGGCTATAAAATATCATAACAAAACCTCTCATAATTTGAGACGGAGGTAGTATTTCACATATATCAGCATACAAATGATTTAAAAAGTTCTAGCTGCAGAACTAAAGATAAAGAATCATCTACCTCATCACCAGAACTATCAGAGTTGTGCTCTCTACCACCAGTATCATTGTCGTTATCCCAGTTATCGGAATCAAGATCATCATCATCATCATCTTGAACATTTGGGCAGGCACAGCCAGACGTAGAGCAATCACCCAATGCACCATCATCACCTAGTGCCTGCATTTCATATCGCCTCATAACATAAGATCCTTGCTACCAAGCAGCAAAAGTATCATAAGATAAACTCACTAATAAAGCACATTGAAAAATACCTTATATGTGAGAAGTAGCTCTAGCAACGCATTTACATCATTGTGCCCTGAAAGCAAAAGCCTCGGTTAAAACAGAAGGTGCAAACACAAAGAAGACAAATGAAATGACATTGGTTACTTTTAATATTACCAATCTCCTTAATGCCCTTCACAACCATCTCTTTTGGGAAACCCATTGTCACATATTCCTCGACTAAAGATGTAGAGGTTGCTTCCCCATTGGCCCACCCGTTAGAATTCTTTAGACAGTTGCACAAACAAATATTACACTATGATCATAATAATAGCAAGGCATGGCTAGCTCTTATGTTGAAATACACAACCAGTTACTAGCTGGCGTACCAGCGTGGATGGGCCAGGAGCATCCATGTTCCTCAAGGTCGGAGCTGATGAGGGCGCAACCTCACCATCACTTTCCCACTCAAACTTATCATTATCATCGCTGTCGCTGGTCAAGCCCTGTGACATGAGTTAAACACACCTCGGTCAATATTAAAAGCAAACCACAAGAAAAGCAATTATAGAGAATAAAACGGCGCAGCAAAATAAGTTTATTGTGCCAGAAGCCCACAACAACCATAAGATATCGCAATTGAGATCTCCAGTGCGAAATCAGTACAAAGATTCAGCTCTAGAGTTCAGAACTCATCAAAAAGGAAGAGCAAAAACCATTTTTATTTATTTAACAAACTCCCCTTCACCACTGTCAAAGCAAAACATCAAGCTAATGCCCCAAAAATAACATTAGTGCAATTAGAAACAGTTTGTTTTGCAGTTATGGGGATGCCTGACTAACTGAAGTATGCTAGCTTTCAGATGCCAGGAAGAATAGTTTTCTGGACAGTAGAACACGATATGCAAAACAGGGCTAAACAGATTTTATGGGAGGAAAGTGACCAGGTTGGTAAATCTAAAAGGGTGATTAGATTGACCAGGTTTGCCCATTATCACCTAATAATAAACTAATAAGCAGCACTGCAGTACAACTTGATGATATGCTTGTATCAAATGGACAAACAACGGTGGTTTGCAGTTCAAATGAATAGCTCAAATGCATGAGTAGTAGTAAGAAAAGATATGGACCATGTAGGTGGATCACTGCAACGTAAACTAAAACCATAGAATTCCTTACTAAAGAGTATCGGCATGTTCAATGACATGTCTGGTCAGAAGAGTGCCAATGTGTCAGAACAAGATACAGTCAAATAATTTGAGTTATGACAAACAATATCTTTTGTGAAGTGTTACATGAGTTGACTCATCTCAGAAATGCACCCTCATAATACTATAATTGCAAAGTTTTCGAGATATCACTGTGGAGACCATGCCAAAATCGGAAGCAATAAACTTTTTTGTCACCATGAGGAAGTGAAAATACAATGCAAAATGGACCAGCTGTTTTAAGATTAAATGAATGAACAAAAAAAATATGAAGGCAGGGTTGTGTGCAGGGCAGTAAGCAAATGCATAGGAAACGTCCATTGGCAGAATACAACAGTTGAATTTTCAGCTGCAGGGATGCCTAACTGATGCAGTGCTCTAGCTTTAACAGGTCAGGAAGAACGTCTCTCTTGAGACACATGCTCGTTATAGTTGACAGGATATAACAGAATTCCGTGGGAGGCTCATGACCAGGCTGAACGCATTAGTGGTGTTCAGAAATCGGTGTACCCATCGCTGATCGGTTTCCATGGCGATACTGCCTTAGGAAGAACTGATCTCCTAGAGGCATCCAGCTTACAGCTATGTGCAATGGCGCGACACAGCCCGTTGCAGCAGAGCTAATACACAAATGGTGGTACTGGGATTAGTAACTGCGAAGCGAGACAAGCTTTTGCTCGCAACAACCAATGCAATAGTCGAAATCGCAGACGCGAAATCGGTAGAAATGACTGCAGGATCTAATGTTTTTGAGAAACTGACTGCAGCATCTTATTGGGCTTAATCCCCTGATACATGACCAATGTGCGAAAACGCAGACAATGACAAACAGATTAAGGAAGCCAGCCACTGCAATATGGCAGAGCCAAGAATTGTGGTTTCCGGCCGGGGAGAGCATTTAATTTAAGGTCGAGATTTATTAAGGCAAATGCAAGTCCACTCAACAAAATAGATCCATGAAATGCGATTACCAGGACATGAGAAAACATACTACTAAAAGACTTTGAAACTATTAACACAATGGCTTAGCTTTTGATACTGAAATTGATTAGTAAATCAACACAGGCTTGATGAATTTCCTACAACATCACATTTGGACATTGAAATTAGCTATTCCATATTTCTAAATCCCAGTTCTAATTAGTCCCCGGTTCTATTCTAATAACATGGAGCAGACATACAAGAAATCACCAAAATCCAAAAGGAAAAGGGGAGGAATTAGTATCTGCTGCTGCTGGTTGTTAGACCAGCGCCGCCGCCGCAAGAGCTGCCTCGGCCTTGGCGGCCTCTATCCAGTCAGCTCAACGCGCATTTGCGGCGTGCAGTTAGGGATTAAGGATTTGAGACTGAGGGGCGTGTGGGGAAAAAGCTTCGCCGGCTCCCATGGCGCCACCGCTGGAAGGAGACGGAGCAGGCCTGCCTCCGCAATCGCTACATGGCAAAATCAGCACAGTCCGATCCGTCTCCATGGTCTGGAACGCTTCAAGAATATACACGTTCTCGCTCGAACAAACCAGAAAACCCCCAATATGCAGAAAAAGAATCGCACACCAAGACAGAGTTTGAGAAACGAAGGAATCTTTCAGAGTTTCTAGTCAATGGAAATTTTGCTGACAGTGTGTGCGCGGGAGATTCCGTCCGATAGAAACCCTCGCATACTTCCATGATCCAGAGTACGGAAAACTTCGGACCAACGAGGCCAGACAAGAGAGGAAAGAGAGAGGGAGAGTGAGCCCACCGCCATTGTTGACGCCAGAAGATCGGCACGCCCGCTCTCACTATCTCCCTGCCGTGCGAGGTGGGAGGAGGGCGGCGACGGCGTGCTCGTCCGCCCCTCGCTGGCTTTCAAGACGGGGCTACTGCGGTGCGCCTGCCGGGACGTGTACTTCACACCGGGCGCGCATGGTTTTCTACCAACGGAACGAACACTGGGGAGTACTTTGCGAGCCGTGCTGCTCTGTTTCGACGTGGTGTGCGGCTGCGCACAAAACTGGCCGCAGAGTTTTGTGCGCAGCCCACATCTCAATGAGATAAATGAAAGAGACAAAGAGATGGGATGTGTCAAAGCGGTGGTGGGTGGGGGTGGAGGCGTCGATGGTGATAATAGCTAAGTTAGACTGGTCACAGCTTTTCAGCACATAGTTTTAGGCGGCTTAGTTGAACAGCTTTGACCAGTCTTTTCATGTAAATATAGGCATAAATTAATATTATATTACTTTTTAGGACTTATATGATCGTTGTGTATTTCTATATTTATTTTGATCATTAATCGGGCTGATAATTATGTTGGGTGCCGTAAAAATTATACATTAAAAACTTATTTTGAATTCAATTTTATTTTTCTATTTCTATGGCATGTCATTAATATTTTATTAATGAAATTCACGATTAAAGTTGGCAAATCTTGGGAATTTTTAATAGTATATCAGTGTGGTTCATACAATTACTACTATCTAATTTTGTTATTATCTCCCTTTGTAAATAAACGGCTTTCTAAGAAGCTTGTAGTAGAAATTTTCTAATTTTCACTCATAACATTTGATACAACGTTAATATAGTGTGGCAGTCGTGCATAAGAATCACGGGACGCCCCCTCGAGCATGGTGGCGAAATGGCAAAGGCATCAAACGTGAATCATCGACGCATATTATGTCATCATATGGGAGCAAACATGAGAGCATCTACAACCGGATTTGGTAAATTTGACCTCTCAAACGTTCGTGGACGCGCCCGGACATGTTCGCAGACAGTGACCGGTCACTTGACCGTCTCACATAATCCATTCCACAACGGGATACCTCAAATTAGAAACCTCAAATCCATACTATAACATGCAACGTAAACCTAATCTTAGGCGGAGCCCGTCCTGCTCCGCCGTGCCCATGTCCGGCGGTCGGTTGCGCTCTCCAGAATGTTGGCCCGGTCGCCGGCGAGGTACGGTAGGACATGGGGCACAAGCCGCCTCACGGGACTCAAGGCACCGCCGTCTCCCATGCTCCACTCTTCCTCATTGTAGCCCGGAACCCTAACGGTGCCGGTGGACGTCAGATCGATGATGGATTCGTCCTGGGACGAGCCGTCGACATCCACCACAATACAGTTGCGACGCCCAGACTGGCGCACTATACGGGGCGATGGAGAATGCGACTCCATGCCATCGAGTTCGGACGCCAGACGGACCGCACCGCCTCCGGTGAGGTAGCGATGCCGCACCTCGTGGTGGATCCATGCGCCATTTGGGCGGACGTAATGGATTCCCAATGGAAGTAATTCGAGCATTGTTGTCAGGTGGCTCTCCTCCCGGGAGCAGCGGAGCGCAAGCCGGATGGTCATCTCCTCCTTGGGGCTGCATGGGATGAGCTCGGGGGTCGACGGATCTGAAGGTGTAGGACTCAGATCTGTTGCCTGCCATGTAGGAGAAGGTCGGAGATTGCCAGACGGGAGCTTGGCGGGTTGGGAGGAATATATGTGGGGTCGGATGGGTCAACATGGGCCGGGTCCGACGTGGCAGGCACCCCCATATTCGCTCTAGATTTGGACTGGATATGAGGGGGTTCTGGTCAGCCCAAATGTTTGAGCCCAGTTTAAGGCGTCCGTCTGGGTTATTTTTTTGTGACCGGTCAGTGACCAGGCCGTCCGTCCGGGTGTTTGAGGCAGATTTGGGGTGCCCGGCTATAGATGCTCTGAGATCATCATATCTTTTATACCAGTAACGTGAAACTAATATTATTCGATGTGCCATTTAAACATTTTCACGATTCCCCAATAATGTATCTACAAAAATTAATGAACAAAGATGCATATAAAGACGATATTAAGCCAATTATTTTTAAAAAATGAAGTGAGCACTTTATCTCTATATGAGTGCAAAATGTGTGATGAGGTGATGTATGCAATGAGGTTTAGTAGTTTGCATTTTCTCGCATATCCACATGTTCAATGTGACAGCTATGAGAAAATATTGATAACTACAAATGCAGGCGGTCGTGTTCGCGCCGTCCGCTTGCAACTCTATCGATAACCATCGTAGGTGGCCTCACCAAACATTCTCTTCGTCCATAGATATAAGAAATTCTTCTGTTTGCGGATTTAACTTTAAAAATAATTAATCCAATCATATATAGATTTTGGATACAAATTTGACAAGTTTACACAATCATATACCGTTAAACAAAGCTTGGAAAAATATGTGCACAGTATATTTCTAGACCTTGGGAGTACTTGGAGATAGCAAGACAGACCAACTATCTTCCGACCAAGCGGCGAGCTTGTAAGCTACACACACAAAATAAAATGTGGCCAAAAGAAATATGCACCTTCCCGCAAAAGAAGAAGAGAAGAAGAAGAAATATGCACCAATCTTAATTTGTACTCAAATTCCATCTCTATATATTCGCAAGTATTCCCTCCGTTTTTATTTACTCGCCATATTAGATTTGACTTTAGTCAAACTTCATAAAATTTGACCAAGTTTATAAAAAACAATATAAACATTCCGAAAAAGGGTTTCCCCCCGCTTTGTATACAAAGCAACCAACCGAACCAAGTTTATAGAAAACAATATAAACATTTACTATAACGAATCTATATGATGTGAAAGTACATTCAATAATGATTCTAATGATATTGATTTGTTATTGTATATGTTAATATTTTTGTTTAGAAACTTTGTCAAAGTTTACAAAACTTGACTTTGACCAATACTAATATGCGGACTAAATAAAAACGAAGTACTTGAAAATATGCAAGGTTAGGTAATGTAATCAAGCATGTTGATGAAGTCATCATTGATTTTATATTATCCAGCTCTGTCTCTCTCTCTCTCTAGTGCAAAACACCGCTCTGCTGGATGTGTGGTTGTACACAGAGATGTTTGCACAACTTTGATGGGCAGCACACATGAAAATGTGTTATATCGACTAGAGGGGGGTGAATAGGTGATTTTTATGAATTCTTCACTGAGGAATTTGTGGGTGAGGAAATTCCTGAGTGAAGAACTACTTGCAGCGGAATAAGTACTCAGATGTAAACATAACAGAATACAAGCATGGTCATCATGAAGAAATGAAGACAAGCACAGAGTACAGAAAGCGTAAACACGGGATAACACAGGATGAAGACAATCAGACTGAAGAAATTGAACTGAGGAAATAGAGAAAGTCTTCAGTCAAAGTCTTCAAAACAGATATGAACAAGTGCACAACACAGTAATGAGGAAATGGAAGAGTTGAGGAAATAGAACCAGTAGGCTTGGTGAAGACAATGATTTGGTAGACCAGTTCCAACTGCTGTGACAGTTGTACGTCTGGTTGGAGCGGCTAGGTATTTAAACCTGAGGACACACAGTCCTCACCGTATTCTCCTTGAGCTAAGGTCACACAGACCTCGCCCAATCACTCGTGGTAAGTCTTCAGGTGACTTCCAAACCTTCACAAACTCGGTCACTCGGCAATCCACAATTTCCTCTTGGATGCTCTAGACCATGACGCCTAACCGTCTGGAAGATGCACAGTCTTCAAAGGTAACAAGCGTCGGATCCACGCAGGATCAATCTCTTCAGTGGTGCTCAATCACTTTGGGTTTGTAGGTGTTTGGGTTTCCTCACTTGATGATTTTCGCTCAAAGTCCTCGGAGGATGGGATGCTCTCAAATGACAAATGTCAGTTTCTCTCGGAGCAGCCAACCAGCTAGTGGTTGTAGGGGCGGATATTTATAGCCTAGGGAGCAGCCCGACATGATAAGACATAAATGCCCTTCAATGATATGACCATTAGATGGGTAGATATTTTGGGACAGCTGGCGCATAGCACAGCAATGGTCGGAATTTTGAGGCTCAATTTCCTCAGGGCTATCATGTTCTTCACTGTGTAGGCAATCCTCACTGGCGAATTCCTAACTCCCCAGTCAGAACAAATTTCTCAGAGACCAGAAGAACTTTGTCTCTGTCACTGAAGAAATTGACTGAACTGTAAGAGATTTCCAATGGCTTCACTCGAATGGATTGGTAGGTGTAGGATTTTGAGTTGAGCATCACATGGAAATTTTTCCTTATTATTTCCTCGACCCCCTTTAACAGTACGGTGTTTCCTATGACTCAAGAAAGAGAAAATGAAACAACGAAAACAGAAGTCTTCACGCTTCATGTTCCCCGCATGAATACCAAGTCTTCAGGTCACACCTATTTCTTCATTTTCAAAGTCTTCAGAAAACCAAAATCTTCAGTCGAAAATATTCATTTTTAGGGGTCAACTTTTTCTGTAAATATCAAACTCCTCATAGACTTATAGACCTGTGTACACTCATAAACACATTAGTCCCTTAACCTATAAGTCTTCAATACACCAAAATCACTAAGGGGCACTAGATGCACTTACAATCTCCCCCTTTTTGGTGGTTGATGACAATATAGGTTAAGTTTTCAACGGGGATAATCATATGAAGTGTAAATACTGCTATTGAGGAATTTGATTGCAAGATATAGAAGAACTCCCCCTGAAGATGTGCATAGTGAGGAATGTGCTTTTGAAGCAATGCACACTTGAAGAGTGGAATCATGGAGATCTACCCCTATACCTTGTAATTCATACACGCATTTGACATATAATATGAAGAATTTGAAATGCATGATGAAATATGGTGACTGATGTAATTCAGCATGCGTGCATTGACATTAACGAGGAATAAGCATGCAGAAAATCTCAAGAAAAGTATCAGACCACCATAGACTTTAAGTTTACAACTCGATCGAATAAAGTCTCAGAAGAACGAGAGTTGTAACTTAGCAAAAAAACGCCCATATAGATAGACCCGCTTGAAGACTAACTCAAATTTCTCCCCCTTTGTCATCGAATGACCAAAAGGATCGAAAATGAGGACTAACGCCCCTGAAGAATATCAAGTTGATGGAGGAGCGCCAGCGTTGTTGGGGTCGTTTGTTGTTGTAGGGCCTGCCGCAGTGTCGTCCAAGTCTTCATGCTCGTCGGTGTCGCGTGATGAAGAATAGGAGCTGGCCACCAAGGAAGGAACCTTGACCTTCTTGTATTTCTTCGGTGGAGGTGCAGACCAGTCAAAATCCTCCTTGAGACCCATTTGCTTCAGATCTTCTTCACCATATAGATGTGACAGAATAGCCCAGGTGCGACCGAAGACTTCATGGAGGTAGTAATGGTTTTTCTTCACTGCATTATGTGTAGCAGTCATGTTGTGAAGAATAGAACCAAACTGACGCTTAACCCATTTATGGTTTCGATTCACCTTCTGGTGAAGACTGAGGAGAAGCTCACGGTCAGTCATCACTCTTGGAGCTGTGGCTTCAGGATTTGGCTTGGATGCATTTGCAGCAGAATCATGAGTGGCAGAGTCATCATTGGTGGAATAAGATGCAGCTTTGCGAAACTGACCATCCAAGGGACGAATGCCTTCATCTATAACAGCAGCTGCCTTGCCCTTTTCATCAGCTAAGGAAAATTTCCGCTTGAGGACTTCAATTGGGGGCAAGTAGCTGAGGTGATTCTGAAAATCAGCTTTGTAGTTGAGTGAAGACCTTATTCTGATGGTGCGCCACAGGTTATGGCGATCCCACCTCCCACCCCGTGGCGACTCCCATGGCGATCCTAGGGCCTAACCCTATGATCACCCTCCGGCGACCCCTATGGATGGCCTCCTCCATTGGGACTTCTCCCCGGCCTTAAGGTCGAGGCACAGGTGTGTGCACGGTTTGGATCTACGGTTCACTACGTCCCCAACCCCGGCCTCAAGGAGTTCTTTCTTAAGGTTTCTTTCTCCTCGGCTTCCTTTCCCCTCTCGGTGGAGTCTGTTGGTTTGGCTCTCCAATCTTGTATTGGAGGGATCAGTGATGGGTTCAATGTTACACGCTTGGGTGTTCATCATTTTCGGTTCTCGGTGGCATCAAATCGTGTGGGACATTTCATCTTTGGCTTACGAGACCGTATCTGGCCGGATTTTATCTGCCACTTTCATTTGCATCGTGGAGTGGTCTCTCAACCCCGGATTCAATCTTGGCATGCGGATACTGAGCTTAATGGCCTGGCTTCTTCCCCGGGTCCGGCCATTAGATCTAAGTGGTTATCCTCACATCATAATGTGCCTATGGATCCTGCTTTGGTACCAGTTTTTCAGAAATTGGGTTTGATCTCGCCGCCGACGGACTTACATTCCGGTGAGCCTCCTGCGAAGATTTCTTTTGGCAGTTTTTTGGCTCCGGTTTCTCAGGATAATTTTTTGATTGGGACCATATCTTTACCTATCTCCTCCGATATTCCGGCCACGTTACCTTCTTTTCGAGGAGAGTTGTTCACTAAAAGTTTATGGGATTCCATTCCTGATAATACTCTGTATTCCATCCTGGATGGTTGGCAGGCTGGATATGATGATGACAGTGTCAAGCTAATGGTGCAAATTACGTCGGTCCCATCCAAGGATTATATTTATAAACGGCTCAAACATTGCTCCATTTGTGATAGACTTGGACATATTGCAGCGATTTGTACTGGGATCTTTTGTCAATGCTGTGGGGATGTCTCTGGGGATAGTCCCTATTTCTCTTCACGTACAAACTCTCAAAAGCATGTGCCATGCAAGGTGGGCCCAGATCCTACTGCTTCTCTCTACAATGCTTGCTCCGCGGCTGATCACACAGTTAAATTATGTCCTGGGCTTCGTCGATGTTCCCTTTGTCACCGTCTGGGCCATGAGGCCCATAAGCCCAGTTACTGCAAAGCTGTGCCACATTGGGCTTGGATACAAAAATCACCGCAAGCAACAAAATCTGAGAGGATCTTTCCTCGGGGTGAATCGGATAAGTCTGCAATTGGTAACTCTATTGTTGTTGGTATGGCCCGCGCTGTTCGGGATACGCGTGCAGGCAGGGTATGGAAACAGAAACAGAAAATCCCATGCTTCTCGGACGTGGCCACCTCCCATTGCTTGACGATACGCCTCCCTGGTCAGGGTGTAGTCAATTCCGCCTGCCAAAAACCCCAATCGGGTGAGCAGACGTCTTCCTCGAGCTTGCCACCTCCACTTTCATCGCCATCGCCACCGCACCAGTTGTCGCTCTGCCTCCCACCGGCGACCTCTCCCCAGACTGCTACACTCTCTCCAGCATCTCGAGCTATGGCGAACTTCCCGGTGCGCCCGTTCGCCTTCACTCCGGATGGATCGACCTTTGATCGGGGCCCTGCTCATCGAGTTCAACGCCATGTCATGGTGGTGGATGATCCTCCCCTCAACCATGATAGGTACGCCATTGTCTCCGTCGATTCTCCAGTCCCTGATCATCAAAAGGATTTCTGCCTTGCCGAGGTCTGCCGCATTATCACTATGGATTTAGAGTATGATTTAGTGGATGATTTCATTTACCCGTTGGGCATAGATTGTGTGGTTTTTGCGGATATGGAGAGTAGAATTGCTGCAATTAGAGAGGGGCCTCACGCCCTGACTGATGATTCCACTCTTTCCTTAGTTCCTCATGATGAAAGTATAAATATGCGCATGCCTGCTTTTGAATATGAGGTTTGGGTCATGCTTCTTGCTTTTCCAATGGATTATCAAACGGACTACTATATACATAAGGCTATTTCTAATTTTGGGAAACTTCTTGCCTGGCCGCGCCCGGGACATAACAAAGCTCGAGTCCTCGTTAAGTGTCATGATAACCCACAAGTATAGGGGATCGCAACAGTTTTTGATAAGTAAGAGTGTCGAACCCAACGAGGAGCTAAAGGTAGAACAAATATTCCCTCAAGTTCTATCGACCACCGATACAACTCTATGCACGCTTGACGTTCGCTTTACCTAGAACAAGTATGAAACTAGAAGTACTTTGTAGGTGTTTTTGGATAGGTTTGCAAGAAAATAAAGAGCACATAAATAAAAGCTAGGGGCTGTTGTAAGTAAAGAAGCAATAAAGTAAATATAGCGAGTGTGGAAAAGTGGTGGTAGGAGTTGCGAAATTGTCCCTTAAGCAATTGACTCCTTTACTAGACCGATAGCAAGTATTATGTGGGAGAGGCCACTGCTAGCATGTCATCCCTTACTTGGAATTCTATGCACTTATGATTGGAACTATTAGCAAGCATCCGCAACTACTAATGCTCATTAAGGTAAAACCCAACCATAGCATTAAGATATATTGGTCCCCCTTCAATCTCGTATGCATCAATTTCTATGCTAGGTTGAAGCTTCATCACTCTTGCCCTCCAATACATAGTCCTATCAACATACAACTAACCCTAAGGTGTGATCCACGCGCGCGCTCATATGATGGGCACCAAAAGACAGCAACATAACCACAAGCAAATTAAATCAATCATAGAAATTCATCAACCACCGATAGGACAACGAAAATCTACTCATACATCATAGGATGGCAACACATCATTGGATAATAATATGAAGCATAAAGCACCATGTTCAAGTAGAGGGTACAACGGGTTGCGGGAGAGTGGACCGCCGTAGATAGAGGCGGAAAGGTGATGGAGATGTTGGTGAAGATGGCGGAGGTGTTGGTGAAGATCGCTGTGTTGATGATGATGGCCACGGCGGCGTTCCGGCGCCACCGGAAGAGAAGGGGAGAGGGGGCCCCTTCGTCTTCTTCTTCCTTGACCTCCTCCCTAGATGGGAGAAGGGTTTCCCCTCTGGTCCTTGGCCTCCATGGCGTGGGAGGGGCGAGAGCCCCTCCGAGATTGGATCTGTCTCTCTGTCTCTCTCTGTTTCTGCGTTCTGTTCTGCTGCCCTTTCACCGTTTCTTTTATATCCGGAGATCCGTAACTCCGATTGGACTGAAACCTTCGCCGTGATTTTTTTACCAAAAATTAGATTTCTTGCCGCCGAAGGAGGGCATCAACGGCCTTACGGGTGGACCACGAGGGTCAGGGGCGCGCCCTGGGGGGTAGGGCGCGCCCCCTACCTCGTGCCCACCTCATACTCCGTTTCGCGATGATCTTTCTTCCAGACTTCCCAAATATTCCAAAAAAAATCTCCGTCCGTTTTTATCCCATTTGGACTCCGTGTGATATGGATATTCTGCGTAACCAAAAACATGCAATGCAGAGAACTGCACTGGGCAATCGTATCAATATGTTAGTCCCAAAAATAGTATATAAGTTGCCAAAAAGTATATGAAAGTTGAATAATATTGGCATGGAACAATAAAAAATTATAGATACGACGGAGACGTATCAGCATCCCCAAGCTTAATTCCTGCTCGTCCTCGAGTAGGTAAATGATAAAAAAAAATTATGTGGAATGCTACCTAGCATAATCTTGATCATATGTCTAATCATGGCATGAATATTAAGACACGAGTGATCCAAAGCAATATTCTATCATTTGACATAAAAACAATAATACTTCAAGCATACCAACCAAGCAATTATGTCTTATTGAAATAACATAGCCAAAGAAAGCTCATCCCTACAAAATCATATAGTCTGGCTATGCTCCATCTTCACCACACAAAATATTCACATCATGCACAACCCGATGACAAGCCAAGCAATTGTTTCATACTTTTGACGTTTCTCAAACCTTTTTCAACTTTCACGCAATACATGAGCGTGAGCCATGGACATAGCACTATAGGTGGAATAGAATATGATGATGGGGGTTATGTGGAGAAGACAAAAAAAGAGAAAGTCTCACATCAACTAGGCGTATCAACGGACTATGGAGATGCCCATTAATAGATATCAATGTGAGGAGTAGGGATTGCCATGCAACGGATGCACTAAGAGCTATAAGTGTATGAAAGCTCAAACTGAAACTAAGTGGGTGTGCATCCAACTTGCTTGCTCATGAAGACCTAGGGTATTTGAGGAAGCCCATCGTTGGAATATACAAGCCAAGTTCTATAATGAAAATTCCCACTAGTATATGAAAGTGATAACTCAAGAGACTCTCTATATGAAGAACATGCTACTACTTTGAAGCATAAATGTGGTAAAAGGATAGTAACATTGCCCCTTCTCTCTTTTTCTCTCATTTTTTTATTTTCTTTTATTTTCTCTTTTTTGGCCTTCTCTTTTTTATGGCCTTTCTCTTTTTTTTCGTCCGGAGTCTCATCCCGACTTGTGGGGGAATCATAGTCTCCATCATCCTTTCCTCACTGGGGCAATGCTCTAATAATGATGATCATCATACTTTTATTTACTTACAACTCAATATTACAACTCGATATCTAGAACAAAGATATGACTCTATATGAATGCCTCCAGCAGTGTACCGGGGGGTGCAATGATCTAGCGTAGCAATGACATCAAAAACGGACAAGCCATGAAAACATCATTCTAGCTATCTTATGATCATGCAAAGCAATATGACAATAAATGCTGAAGTCATGTATATGATGATGATGGAAGTTGCATGGCAATATATCTCAGAATGGCTATGGAAATGCCATAATAGGTAGGTATGGTGGCTGTTTTGAGGAAGATATAAGGAGGTTTATGTGTGATAGAGCATACTGTATCACGGGGTTTGGATGCACTGAAGTTTGCACCAACTCTGGTGGTGAGAAAGGGCAATGCACGGCAATCAAGAGGCTAGCAATGATGGAAGGGTGAGAGTGCGTATAATCCATGGACTCAACATTAGTCAGAAAGAACTCACATACTTATTGCAAAAATCTATTAGTCATCGAAACAAAGTACTACGCGCATGCTCCTAGGGGGATAGATTGGTAGGAAAAGACCATCGCTCGTCCCCAACCGCCACTCATAAGGAAGACAATCAATAAATAAATCATGCTCCGACTTCGTTACATAACGGTTCACCATACGTGCATGCTACGGGGCTTGCAAACCTCAACACAAGTATTTCTCAATTTCACAATTACTCAACTAGCATGACTCTAATATCACCACCTTTATATCGCAAAACTATTGCAAGGAATCAAACATATCATATTCAGTGATCTAGAAGTTTTATGTAGGGTTTTATGACTAACCATGTGAATGACCAGTTCATGTCCTCTCTCTAAATAGATATAAGTGAAGCATGAGAGTTTAATTCTTTCTACAAAAGATATGCCCATGCTCTAACAAATATAAGTGAAGCAAAAGAGCATTCTACAAATGACGGTTGTCTATGTAAAGAGAAACAGGCAATCCAAGCTTCAAATGAGATAAGTGAAGCACATGAAGCATTCTATAAAGCCATACTCAAAAGATTTAAGTGAAGTGCAAAGAGCATTCTATAAATCAACCAAGGACTATATCATACCAGCATGGTGCATAAAAGAAAAATGAAAACTAAATGCAAAAGACGCTCCAAGATTTGCACATATCACATGAATGAAACGAATCCGAAAACATATCGATACTTGTTGAAGAAAGAGGGGATGCCTTCCGGGGCATCCCCAAGCTTAGACGCTTGAGTTTCCTTGAATATTTACTTGGGGTGCCTCAGGAATCCACAATCTTGAGCTCTTGCCTCTCTTCCTTCTCCTCACATCGAGACCTTCTCGATCATCGAACACTTCATCCACACAAAACTTCAACAGAAAACTCGGTAAGATCCGTTAGTATAATAAAGCAAATCACCACTCTAAGTACTGTTGCAAACCAATTCGTATTTTATTTTTGCATTGTGTCTACTGTAATATAGCTTTTTCATGGCTTAATCCACTGATATAAGTTGATAGTTTCATCAAAACAAGCAAACTATGCATCAAAAACAGAATCTGTCTAAAACAGAACAGTCTGTAATAATCTGAACATTCACCATACTTATGATACTTGAAAAATTCTGGCAAAATTAGGAAAAATAAAAAATATATAGAAAGACATTGCAAAAATAATCAGAACCATTTGACGTTCCAGCAAAAAAATAAAATCACGCACTATAGCCAAAGTTTCTGTCCTGCACCGCACAAACCAACAAGCATTGTAAACATCCTAAAGGCAGACATGGGCACATTATTTTTATAATACAATGGAATTGTACAAGGGGATAATTATTTTTGTTGAAAAGTTTCTGTAATCAAGATTCACAAAGTTGCCGTGAGCATGAACAAAGTTCAAGGACGTCCCCCACTTTCACAATGCTCGTCTTTCTCACTTTCACTTTCCTTTTTGAAAAGTTTTGGGTTCCCCTCTTTATTTTTGTTTTTTTAACTATATGAAAGCACTCAACAGAAATAAATGACTCTCTAAAACTTCTGGGTTGTCTCCCTGGCAGCGCTTTCTTTAAAGCCATTAAGCTAGGCATATAGTGCTCAAGTAGTGGATCCACCCGGATCCCAAGGTATATCAAAGCCAATTTGAATCAACAATGATTTGTAATTTAGTAGTGAGCACAAAGCAACATATATCAAGCAATGATGAAGTCTAACTCTCTTCCTATGCATCGGCATGTCATAAAAGAACAATTCATGCACACCTAGTAAATGCCAATGCATAGTATAAACAGTTTCTTGCAATTTTATCGTGTTGGAAACATAAAGAGGCGGAGATGTAGTTCCCCTCTCATAATAATTGCAAGTAGGAGCAGAAAGCACATGCATATTATATCTATTAAAGTCATCATGTGTAGTAGCAAAAGGCAACCCATCAATATAATCCTTAATAAGCACAAACTTCTCCGATATAGTGTAGTTGGGAGAATTCAAAAAGATAATAGGACTATCATGCCTGGGTGCAATAGCAACAATTTCATGTTTAACATAAGGAACTATTGAAAGTTCATCTCCATAAGCATCATTCATATTGGTATCATGGCCACATGCATAGCAAGCATCATCAAAAAGGGATATTTCAAGAGAATCAAAGGGATCATAACAGTCATCATAGCAATCATCCTTCGGTAAGAACGAAGGGGAATTAAACAATGCATGAGTTGAAGAGTTACTCTCATTAGGAGGTGGGCACGGGTAGCTAATCCGCTCTTCCTCCTTTTGTTCTTCGCTCTCCTCCTCATCTTTTTCATCCAATGAGCTCACAGTTTCATCAACTTCTTCTTCCATAGATTCCTGCAAAATATTAGTCTCTTCTTGGACAGCGGAGACTTTCTCAATAAGTGCATTAATTTCGTAATTGTATTCATAATTCTCATAGCAATATTTGAGGATAGCTAAATTTTCAGGTCTATAAACAACATCATCACAATCTTCAAACTCTTTAAACATAGATTCAATTTCATAAGCACCCATAAAAGCAACAAATTCTTCTATTTGCTCCACATCATAGTAATCATATATACCATTAGCATAAGAAGCTAAGGTTTTATTATCATTAAATTTGCATGAAAAGGGAAGGTGTGGAGCCTTCATCCTAGAGCAACAAGTATAATCATAATTCAAGCATAGTTGTCTAGCATACCACTTCAATATATGCATTTGATCCCATAATAGTTTCCCTTTTTGAGTCAAGCGATAATCCCTAAAGTATTCACGTTGATCCAACGTTACTCCCATTACATAGTTGAATGGGGTTTTCTCAGGATTATCAAAGTAGTACATAATATCTTTCACATAACCAGCATTGAGGGTTTTAGGAGGTTCCCCATCTCCATGAGTAGCAAGTACACCTAATTTTTTTGGTATTTCGTGTTACATATCCATAACTAAAGATAAATAACAACTAAGAACCACAAATAAAAATTACTTAGTGATAAAGCAAACAAGCACACACGAGAATATTCACCCACTCTGTTGCTCCCCGGCAACGGCGCCAGAAAAAGGTCCTGATAACCCACATGTATAGGGGATCGCAACAGTTTTCGATAAGTAAGAGTGTCGAACCCGACGAGGAGCTAAAGGTATAACAAATATTCCCTCAAGTTCTATTGACCACCGATACAACTCTACGCGCGCTTGACGTTCGCTTTACCTAGAACAAGTATCAAACTAGAAGTACTTTGTAGGTGTTTTTGGATAGGTTTGAAAGAAAATAAAGAGCACGTAAATAAAAGCTAGGGGCTGTTGTAAGTAAAGAAGCAATAAAGTAAATATAGCGAGTGTGGAAAAGTGGTGGTAGGAGTTGCGAAATTGCCCCTTAAGCAATTGACTCCTTTACTAGACCGATAGCAAGTATTATGTGGGAGAGGCCACTGCTAGCATGTCATCCCTTACTTGGAATTCTATGCACTTATGATTGGAACTATTAGCAAGCATCCGCAACTATTAACGCTCATTAAGGTAAAACCCAACCATAGCATTAAGATATATTGGTCCCCCTTCAATCCCGTATGCATCAATTTCTATGCTAGGTTGAAGCTTCATCACTCTTGCCCTCCAATACATAGTCCTATCAACATACAACTAACCCTAAGGTGTGATCCACGCAGCGCTCATATGATGGGCACCAAAGGACAGCAACATAACCACAAGCAAATTAAATCAATCATAGCAATTCATCAACCACCGATAGGACAACAAAAACTACTCGGACATCATAGGATGGCAACACATCATTGGATAATAATATGAAGCATAAAGCACCATGTTCAAGTAGAGGGTACAACGGGTTGCGGGAGAGTGGACCGCTGTAGATAGAGGGGAAGGTGATGGAGATGTTGGTGAAGATGGCGGAGGTGTTCTTTGAAGATCATGGCGATGATGATGATGGCCTCGGCAGCGTTCCGGCGCCACCGGAAGAGTAGGGGAGCGGGGTTCACTTCTTCTTCTTCTTCCTTGACCTCCTCCCTTGATGGGAGAAGGGTTTCCCCTCTGGTCCTTGGCCTCCATGGCGTGGGAGGGGCGAGAGCCCTTCTGAGATTGGATCTGTCTCTCTGTCTCTCTCTGTTTATGCGTTTGAAGTTCCTTATCCGCTCCTATGTCTCCCGAGTTTGAAGTTCTTCACTTAAAGCAAAGGCAAGGAGAAAACTTAAAAGATGCTTGGTATAGGATGATGGAATCTTATCGTAAGTGCACCCTAGAGGTGAACTTTAGAATTCTTCTTCGCAATTTTTATGTTGGGTTAAATATGACACATAGACAACTCTTGGATTGCATTGCCAAGGGAAATTTCATTAATATTGATCCCAGTATTGCGCATGAGATTATAGAGGGAATAATGGGAACACCACCCCAAAAGGGAGGATCTCATCCTACCAAGGAAGAAACCCAAGTGTTTGAGAAGATTTGCGAAGTAACAAAGATTTTACAAAAGTCTCTTGAGCCTCTTAAAAATATTAGCGGAAATCTCAACCGTATGAATATGTTGATTACTCTTTGCAATAAACGGTTGGATTATTTAGATCTAAAAATTTCCGAGTATGACGGGAAGAGGGAAGAACCCCCCGGATTTGAGCATGACTCCGCTAAAAAATTGAAAATTAAAGATGGCAATACCTAGATCTATCCTGGTTTTTATTCCTAGCTAGGGGCGTTAAACGATAGCGCTTGTTGGGAGGCAACCCAATTTTATTTTGAGTTGTTTGTTTTTAGTTCTGTTTAGGAATAAATAATCCATCTAGACTCTGTTTACATGTGATTTTATCTTTTAATTAGTGTTTGTGCCAAGTTGGACCTATTGGATCTTCTTAGATGATAGTTATTTGATCTTGCTGTAGTTTCCAGAATCTTTGTGCTCAGTGACCGAATTGTTAAAAATCACCAGAACGTGATAAAATACTGATTCCAATTGCCGCTGATCAATAAACAAATTTTCCAGGTCGTGTAATTTTGGTAGAATTTTTTGAGTTCCAGAAGTTTCCGTTAGTTACAGATTACTACAGACTGTTCTGTTTTTGACAGATTCTGTTTTGCGTGTGTTGTTTGCTTATTTTGATGAATCTATGGCTAGTAAAATAATTTATGATCCATAGAGAAGTTGGAATACAGTAGGTTTAACACCAATATAAATAAATAATGAGTTCATTACATTACCTTAAAGTAGTCTTTTGTTTTCTTTCTCTAACGGAGCTCACGAGATTTCTATTGAGTTTTGTGTTGTGAAGTTTTCAAGTTTTGGGTGAATTCTTTTGATGGATTATGGAACAAGGAGTGGCAAGAGCCTAAGCTTGGGGATGCCCATGGCACCCCCAAGATAATCCAAGGACACCAAAAGTCAAAGCTTGGGGATGCCCGGAAGGCATCCCCTCTTTCGTCCACTTCCATCGGTAATTTACTTGGAGCTATATTTTTATTCACCAACATGATATGTGTTTTGCTTGGAGCGTCTTGTATTATTTGAGTCTTTGCTTGCTAGTTTACCACAATCATCCTTGCTGTACACACCTTTTGAGAGAGCCATATATGAATTAGAATTTGATAGAATACTCTATGTGCTTCACTTATATCTTTTGAGCTTGATAGTTTGCTCATAATGCTTCACTTATATCTTTTTTAGCGTGATGATTTTTGCTCTAGTGCTTACTTAGATCTTTTAGAGCACGGTGGTGAATTTTTTTTAAAGAAACTTGATCTCTCATGCTTCACTTAGATTATTTTGAGAGTCGTTAATAGCATGGTAATTTGCTTAATGTTAATATACTTGGTGTTCAAGATATGTGAAACTTTCTTTTGAGTGCGTTGAATACTAAGATAAGTTTGATGCTTGATAATTGTTTTGAGATATGGAGGTAATAATATCAAAGTCATGCTGGTTGAGTAGTTGTGAATTTGATAAATACTTGGTTTGAAGTTTGTAAGTCCCGTAGCATGCACGTATGGTTAAAGTTGTGTAACAACTTTGAAGCATGAAGTGTACCTGGCTTGTGCATCCTTATGAGTGGCGGTCGGGGACGAGCGATGGTCTTTTCCTACCAATCTATCCCCTAGGAGCATGCGCGTAGTACTTGAATTTTTGATGACTTCTAAATTTTTGCAATAAGTATATGAGTTCTTTTGACTAATGTTGAGTCCATGGATTATACGCACTCTTACCTTTCCGCCATTGCTAGCCTCTTTGGTACCGTGCATTGCCCTTTCTCACATTGAGAGTTGGCGCAAACTTCGCCGGTGCATCCAAACCCCGTGATACGATACGCTCTATCACACATAAACCTCCTTATATCTTCCTCAAAACAGCCACCATACATACCTATTATGGCATTTCCATAGCCATTCCGAGATATATTGCCATGCAACTTTCCACCGTTCCGTTCATCATTATTATGACATACATTACTTTTGTCATATTGCCATTGCATGATCATGTAGTTGACATCGTATTTGTGGCAAAGCCACCATGCATTATTTTCATACATGTCACTCTAGATTCATTGCACCATCCCGGTACACCGCCGAATGCATTCATATAGAGTCATACCTTGTTCTAGTTTCGAGTTGTAATCCTCATGTTGTAATCAATAGAAGTGTGATGATCATCATTGTTAGAGCATTGCCCAAATAAAAAAAAGAGAAAGGCCAAAAAAAAGAAAGGCCCAAAAAAGAAAAGAAAAGGGCAATGCTACTATCTCTTTTTCCACACTCGTGCTTCAAAGTAGCACCATGTTCTTCATGTAATGAGTCTCATATTTTGTGCTTCAAAGTAGCACCTCGCTCTTCATGTAGTGAGTCTCATATATTGTGCTTCAAAGTAGCACCATGTTTTTCATATAGTGAGTCTCATATGTTATCACTTTCATATACTAGTGGGAATTTTTCGTTATAGAACTTGGCTTGTATATTCCTACGATGGGCTTCCTCAAATGCCCTAGGTCTTCATGAGCAAGCAAGTTGGATGCACACCCACTAGTTTTCTTTTGTTGAGCATTCATAGCTCTAGTGCATCCGTTGCATGGCAATCCCTACTCCTTATGTTGACATCAATTGATGGGCATCTCCATAGCCCGTTGATTATCCTCGTCAACGTGAGACTTTCTCCTTTTTTGTCTTCTCCACACAATCCCCATCATCATATTCTATTCCACCTATAGTGCTATATCCATGGCTCACGCTCATGTATTGCGTGAACGTTGAAAAGGTTTGAGATTATTTAAGTATGAAACAATTGCTTGGCTTGTCATCGGGGGTATAGAAGTTGGGAACATCTTTGTGTGACGAAAATGAAGCATAGCCTAACTATATGATTTTGTAGGGATGAACTTTCTTTGGCCATGTTATTTTGAGATGACATAATTATTTTGATTAGTATGCTTGAAGTATTATTATTTTTATGTCAATATGAACTTTTGTCTTGAATCTTTCGGATCTGAATATTCATATCACAATTAAGAAGATTTACATTGAAATTATGCCAAAGTATCACTCCGCATCAAAAATCCTCTTTTTATCATTTACCTACTCGAGGACGAGCAGGAATTAAGCTTGGGATGCCCGATACGTCTCCAACGTATCTATAATTTTTATTGCTCCATGCTACTTTATCTATTGTTTTGGACTATAATGGGCTTTATTTTCCACTTTTATATTATTTTTGGGACTAACCTATTAACCGGAGGCCCAGCCCGAAATTGCTGTTTTTGCCTATTTGATTGCTTCAAAGAAACGGAATATCAAACGGAGTCCAAACGGAATGAAACCTTCGGGAACGTGATCTTCTCACCGAACGTGATCCATGAGACTTGGACCCTACTCCAAGGAGTGCCAGAGGCGGTCACGAGGGTGGGGGGCGCGCCCCCCTGCCTCGTGGGCCCCCTGACGCTCCACCGACGTACTCGTTCCTCCTATATATACCTACGTACCCCCAACAGATCGGGGATGGAGCCAAAAACCTAATTCCACCGCCGCAACTTCCTGTATCCACGAGATCCCATCTTGGGGCCTGTTCCGGAGCTCCGTCGGAGGGGGCATCCACCACGGAGGGCTTCTACATCAACACCATAGCCTCTCCGATGAAGTGTGAGTAGTTTAATTCAGACCTTTGGGTCCATAGCTAGTAGCTAGATGGCTTCTTCTCTCTTTTTGGATCTCAATACAATGTTCTCCCCTCTCTCGTGGAGATCTATTCGATGTAATCTTCTTTTTGCGGTGTGTTTGTTGAGACCGATGAATTGTGGGTTTATGATCCAGCTTATCTATGAATAATATTTGAATCTTCTCTGAATTCTTTTATGTATGATTGATTTATCTTTGCGTCTCTTCGAATTATCCGTTTGGTTTGGCCAACTAGATTGGTAGTTCTTGCAATGGGAGAAGTGCATGGCTTTGGGTTCAATCTTGCGGTGTCCTTACCCAAAGGATGTAAAGGGTTGCAAGGCACATATTGTATTGTTGCCATCGACGATAAGAAGATGGGGTATTTATCATATTGCATGAATTTATTCCTCTACATCATGTTATCTTGCTTAAGGCGTTACTCTGTTTTAACTTAATACTCTAGATGCATCTTTGGATAGCGGTCGATGAGTGGAGTAATAGTAGTAGATGCGTAATCGTTTTGGTCTACTTGTCACGGACGTGATGCCTATATACATGATCATTGCTGGATAACCTCATAACTATGCTCAATTCTCATCAATTGCTCAACAGTAATTTGTTCACCCACCATAGAATACTTATGCTCTTGGGAGAAGCCACTAGTGAAACCTATGGCCCCCGGGTCTATTCTCATCATATCAATCTCCATCACTTTATTTACTTGCTTTGATTTTACTTTTTACTTTGCATCTTTATACCAAAAATATTATCTCTATCAGATCTCACTCTCGTAAGTGATCGTGAAGGGATTGACAACCCCTAAGCGTTGGTCGCGAGTAGCTGTCGTTTTGTGCAGTCTGAGGGACTTGCGCGTGGTCTCCTACTGGATTGATACCTTGGTTCTCAAAAACTGAGGGAAATACTTACGCTACTGTGCTGCATCATCCTCTCCTCTTCGGGGAAATCCAACGCAAGCTCGAGACGTAGCAGGCATCAACTCTGATAAAAAAACTTTCGGCTCTTAGGAATGCTATTGATACTAGCGGTTGTTCTGTGCTATGTATCCAGGAAACTAAGCGCGAATCTTTTGACTTAGCGTTTATTAAATCTTTCTGCCCCAAACGCTTTGATAAGTTTGTGTTTTCACCTTCAGTGGGTGCTTCGGGTGGCCTTATTACTTTCTGGAATAGTTCTGTGTTTGTGGGCACACCTTGGTATGTTGACTCTTTTGCAGTCGGAGTTTCTTTTGTTGCTACTCAATCCAGTGAATCGTGGAAGCTGATCAATGTTTATGGGCCTTGCACGGGTCAGCGTAGGGTGGATTTTACGAATTGGTTATTTGCTCTAAACATACCTGATGATGAAAACTGGTTGATCCTGGGCGATTTCAACTTCATTCGCTCTACGAGTAATAGAAACAAACCGGGTGGCGATGCTGCAGAAATGCTACTCTTTAATGAAATTATTCGGGCGCAATCCTTGATGGAACTCCCTGTGAAGGGCATAACATACACCTGGAGCAACATGCAGGATGATCCCCTGCTCGAACAGTTGGATTGGTTCTTCTCATCCACTTGCTGGACTACCTCCTTTCCAAACACGATGATCCTGCCGTTGGGAAACCCGGTTTCTGATCATATCCCATGTGTGGTAGCAATTGAATCTAAAATCCCCAAGTCCAAGCTTTTTCGCTTTGAGAATTTCTGGGTCAACCACGAGGGTTTCTCTGATGTGGTTGCTGCCTCCTGGTCCAAGCCTTGTCATGCTCAGAATTCTGCTGCTAGCATTTGTAAAAAACTTAAAACACTGCGATATGATCTCAAGAGATGGAGTAGAGGTATCTCGAAGCTGAAAATTATGATACAGAACAACAATGAGATACTAGCTGTGATGGAAAATCTTGAGGACAAAAGACCTCTCTTTATTCAGGAGTCAAACTTCAGATGTATCTTAAAACTCCATTTGCAGATGTTCCTCAAGTATCAGAATGAGTATTGGAGGAAAAGATGTACGATCAGGCTTTTCAGGTTTGCTGATGAAAACACCAAGCTCTTCCAATCTCTGGCCACTGAGAGATATAGGCACAACTCTATTGCCACACTTCGTCAGGATAATGTGGAAATCAATGACCATGTTGGCAAAGAGGGGGTGTCGTATAAAACCTATAAGGAGCGTTTAGGTTCTTCTAAACCCACTAATATGCGATTTGATCTCTCTAGAATCATCTGCATGATTGAGGGGATGGACAATCTGTCGGCACCTTTCACCAATGATGAGATCGACGCTGTTATTAAGTAAATGCCCAGTGTCAGGGCTCCTTGCCCTGACGGCTTTAATGGATGTTTTCTTAAGAGTTGCTGGCAGATCATCAAAATGGACTTCTACAAAATGTGCCATGATTTCCAAGCCGGGGGGGGCTTGATATCACCAGCATTAGTGAGGGCTATATCACTTTGATCCCCAAGATCTCTTCTCCAGAAACTGCGAATGACTACAGACCAATCACTTTACTGAACTGTTGTCTGAAAATCATCACAAAAATCCTGGCTAATCGGCTGCAGAAAGTTATTCTTAAAATCATCCACAAGAACCAGTGCGGTTTCATTAAGGGAAGGACGATCCAAGATTGCTTGGCGTGGACCTTTGAATATATCCGTCAATGTCATGCCTCGGAGCGGGAGATAATCCTCCTCAAGCTTGACTTCGCCAAGGCGTTTGACACGATTGAACATGCTCCCATGCTTGAGATCATGAAACATATGGGTTTTGATGATAAGTGGCTAGGGTGGATGGAAATGATTTTTGATTCTGGGGTCTCTTCAGTGCTCCTTAATGGAGTCCCTGGTTGGAAATTCCAATGTAAATGTGGCGTGCGACAGGGTGACCCTCTCTCACCGCTTATCTTTGTCCTTGCCGCGGACCTCCTTCAAGCTGCGATTAATGATGCGTTTGCTAGCGGCCTTATTGATCTTCCTCTCCCTCGGGACAGTGCTGGAGATTTTTCGGTCATGCAATATGCTGACGACACGATATTGGTTATGCAGGCATGTGCTGACCAAGCTGCCTGTATGAAATCTATTCTGGAAGACTATGCTGCATCGGTAGGTCTGAAAATCAATTTTCACAAGTCAACTCTTATCCCCATTAACATTGATCACCAGCGTGCTGGTGAGTTGGCGGGGGTATTTGGATGTTCGGTTGGATCCCTACCCTTGACATACCTTGGTCTCCCGATGGGGACGACGAGGCCCAGCGTGTTGGATCTTATGCTGATGGTGCACGCAGTTGAGAGGAAGACATCCACAGCACTTTCACTGATGTCGTCAGGAGCAAAACTGACCTTGGTCAATTCTGTCATCACGTCGATGTTGATCTACGCAATGTGCACAATCAAATTACATCCTAAGGTGGTTGAACATCTGGATAAACTGCACCGCTATTGTCTCTGGGCAAAAAATTCTGAAGATGGTGTAAAAAACAACTCCCTTGCGGCCTGGGAACTTGTCTGCCGTCCAAAGCGATGTGGTGGCCTTGGTATAATTGACATCAAGACACAGAATGTAGCCCTGCTTTTAAAGCATCTG
The DNA here is from genome assembly GCA_021605145.1 of Aegilops bicornis. Classification (NCBI taxonomy): domain Eukaryota; kingdom Viridiplantae; phylum Streptophyta; class Magnoliopsida; order Poales; family Poaceae; genus Aegilops; species Aegilops bicornis. Next base: position 627,968,292 of record CM038674.1, on the reverse strand, counting down.
TTCAAATTCTATAACCATGAGGATGTCCCCTGGGTGGAGCTGATTTGGAGCAAGTATTACAGAAACAAAATCCCTCATGCAACTGACGCTGTTGGTTATTTCTGGTGGAAAGATGTAATGCAGCTCAATGGGGTCTTTCGTGGGATCACCAGGGTCATCCCAGGCGATGGTTCTAGCTCTCTGTTTTGGAAAGATGTCTGGCTCTAAGGCGACGATGACGCTCCTATCATGGAAGTGTACCCGCGGGCTTTCTCCTTCTGCCTGAATGAGGATGACTCCGTTGCTAGGGTTCTCACTGCCACTAATCTGGCCACGATCTTTAGCTTACCCCTCTCGACCCAGGCAAGGGAGGAGGTCAGACAAATGCAGCAGGCCTTGATGCATGTGTGTGTGGCCGATGGCCGCCACGACACCTGGGAATGTACGCTCGGGCGCTTCTCTTCAAAAAAAATTTACGATCATTGTTACAAGGAGATCGTGGCTGATGAGGCCTTTCGCTGGCTCTGGAAGGCCAAGAGCCCGATCAAGTTTAAAATGTTTGGGTGGTTGCTTCTGGTGGATCGACTGAATACCAGGAATATGCTTAAACATAGACACTTCGCTATCACGGGGAACAATTACTCTTGCTTGTTCTGTCAAAGCCCCCCCAAGGAAACCGTTGAACACTTGTTCTTTTTATGCCCCTTTAGTCAACAGTGCTGGAGTAAGGCTGGATTGACCTGGCCGATCAGAGACAATAGAATAGCATTGCTGCATGGGGGCAGGGAGACCTGGAGACAACCTCTCTTCATGGACATTTTTCTGTTGGCTACTTGGAGCTTATGGATGGAGAGAAACCATCAGCATTTCAGAGGGATACAACACTCATTCGGGTCATGGTTGGCTAGATTCAAAAATCTCCTAGAGCTAATGATCCATAACTGCAGAGAGGAACTTCATCCTTTCCTGTCTAGCTATATTGTAAACTTGGGACATTAGTACTGTAGCTACACTAGCTCACACGGCCGGGGGACCGTTTAAACCCCCGTTGTAACAACTATGTAATTGTTCCTTTGTGAGTAATACAAAAGTCAGTGGGAGCCTCTCCAACTGTCGTTCACTTTAAAAAAAGACCTTATTCTGAGGAATCTCATAATCCAAGGTGCGTAAGGCTTCAACTCAAACGGAGAGAGTGCAACATTTGCCAGATTCCTCATGAATAAATCGTGATAATTGACAGGAATGCCATGAATGATGTTGAATAGCAGATTCTTCATGATGCCAACAATTTCCTCATCAGATGAGTCGTGGCCTTTGATTGGACTCATAGTCTTCGTCAGAATGGGATAGACTATTCTTGATGCATACAGCAATTCCTTCACGAGGAATTTGGTCCTTGGGGCTTGACCGGGCTTCAGAGGCTTCATAAGCACTTGCATGTAATGAGCAGTGAGTTATGGCTCCTGGTACAGGCAGCGAGCTCCTTCAAGGGGTGGACTGATGGGCAGGGCGTGAAGTAATTCAGAGGCCGGTGCCTTATAATGAGTGTTTTCGGTCATCCAGTCCAACACCCAAGAGTTGATATCATCAGCATCGCCTGTGATGTGCAGGGTTGCATAGAATTGAAGAATGAGCTCTTCATTCCAATCGCAAATATCCGTGCAAAAGTTGAGCAATCCTGCATCATGAAGCACACTGAGGACTGGGGTAAAACAAGGCATTGATTCCATGTCGACGTGAGGAATATGCTCGTGGTCGAAGACTTTGTCCTTGTTGAAGAGCAGTGAAGAATAAAAGTTTGCTTGGTTGGCATTCCAGAAACGCTTCCTTCTAAGACGAGCAGAGTCATAGGGGTTGAAGTCAGTGAAGAAAACATGCTCGCCAAAGAAGTCATCAGGCTTGAATTTCTGCTTCTTCGAGAAGGGATCCTTTGGCTTGGGCTGAGGAGTACCAGTCAATTGCATCACCACCTCAGGAATCGCAATCTCAGGCTCCACAGACTGAGAAATTTCAGGTTCTTCTTCAGTGACAGCCTGGGTCATTAGTTCTTCATTAACATTTTCTTCAGCACTAGTGGCTGGGATCTCTTTATGGACAGGCGGGGTTGCACGAGGTTCTTCAGATCCCATTTGTACTTCAGTATTGACAGGGGACTGAGGAATTTTTGCAGTGGTGTGAACAGAGGGGAGTTGGGGTGCTGACTTTCCCAAAAGTCATCATTCAGCACGGGTGTTGTACACCCAATGTCCACATCTTCATCTTCACTCTTTTCTTCAACGCCGGCCTCTTCAGCAGTGAACTGAGGCATGGGCGATGAGACTATTGGGGTTGAAGGGATTGCATCCGCTTCAATTTCTTCATCCAACTGCTCTGACGAAGCAGCAGAAGGAATTTCATCATCTGATTCACTAGAAATCACATATTCTTCATCAAAAGGAACAAGGTCATTTGATGGCATTGATGAGACCGGAATAGCATCAATTGGATTTGCAAAAGAGCTGGTCAGTGGCTTCATCTTCTTCGGAGCTGAAGAATCTGATGAAGTTGATGCTTTCCTTTTCTTCACTGCTGCACGCTCTGCAGCCTTGGTTTTCTTCACGTCTGAAGCAGACGGAAGGATCAGAGTTGGGGTAGGTGCAGGAGGAGCAGAGGAATTTGGTTCAATTACTTCAGGCACAACAGATGCAGTTGCCCTGACTTCTTCAGTTTCTTCAGGAGCAACACTAGTGGTTGCCCTGGCAATTTCTTCGGTAGTGGAATGCGGTCATCAGCCACAGTACTGAAGTTTCTTCAACAGCCTGAATGTCGGCCGGTCTTTGGCATGTTCTTGAGACGGTGGCGAAGCCTCGACTGAGGATTTTCTTGTTGCGTTGGGGCTGCAACATTGGAAGTGAACTTCTCAGTCAATTCACAAATTTGACTTTGGCTCCAAGCCAGTCAGCACGGTATACGTCAAATTCATCACTGAGCTTCTTGATCTCAGATTGAATAGTGACAAGTTCTTCAGTTGTCATAGAGACAACGTTTTTCTTCAGGAAGCGCTCCTTCTTGTACTGCGCTTTCTTCAACTGCCTGGCCTTTTAAAATTTCCATTTTTCTTCTTGAATGAAGGCAGTCAGCATATGGCTCTGGCCAGGAGTCATCTTGAAATCAGGCATAGGAGTGTTTGGATCCTTATGCCAGAGATCAATGTAATCAAGGATCAACTTTGGATCCAAAAGTAGAGGCACATTTGTGCCTTTGGCTCTAGCGGCCTTGAGCTGCCTGTCTCTGATGATTTCAGCAAGTTCTTCATCATCAGCTTCGTCTTCATCAGACGACACTTGAAAGGTGACCTGCTTCTTGTGAGGACTTGGACGAGAACCTCGTCCAGCAGTGGCCTTTTTTTCAGCAGATAGGGGCCAGTTGAAGAATTTGGTGGAGCTGAAGAACTAGCAGAAGCTCCTGAGGCAATAGAGATGTCTGTTGTCCTTTGGCACGTGGCAAGATGCACAAGTGCTGAGGATTTTGTCGGAGGAGCTGAGGACTTTGGCGGAGGAGCTGGAGCAGCTTGAGGAGTTGGCTGTGAGGGATTTGAAGAATCTGGTCGTGAGGGCATTGCTGAGGAACTTGGCTGTGAGGGCATTTGGAGTGAAGCACTTGGCTTATGAGCAGGCTTCTTTGCCATGGCCTTCTTTGGCTTGCTTGCAGAGGCCTCAGCAGTGGTAGCAGCAGCAGAGTCTTCATTAAATTTCCTCACTGCATCCTTAGCCATTTTGGCTAGCTTGGCCTGGCGCTTGGCCCATTCATCAGGATAGTCCTCACCATGCTTGAGGTTGGTGGGATCAGCTTCTTGGCTAGGTGCCAATGGAGGTCTTGGGCATGGAGGATTTAGAGTGAATTTCTTCATATACTTGGGAGTGACATATCTGTACTCCCTCCATTCCCGTGCCCATCTCCTCTCAATCTTTTGAATGCGCACCTTGCGCTGATTTTTATCCTCCCCAGGGGGTGTGCAGTACCCATCATAGATGTCCTCAGGGATCTCAAGTGTTATGTTGACCTCAAGCCTCTTTCCTCCTTTCTGTGGCTTCTTACCATCAGCCATTCTCTTCAGCTAAGGAATATGAACAACAGAATTTTCTGAAGAGGTATGCAACTTTTTTTCAAGGAACGCTGCAAATGAGTTAAGTTGATGAGAACCTAGTGATTCAGCAGCGGACATGAGTACCTGTGAACAGAGTATAGTTGCGAGGAATTTGGAGAGGTCATATGCGTTCTCAAAAGTTTTTGCAAAAGGGAACAAGTTTGAGGAATTTGACCAGATGAGCCTTGAGGAATTTCACTAAGCGTTCTTTGTCATAGGTTCCAGAGTTGTATAGATCGAAAATCCACGCAATTGAGGAATCCAAAAAAAAATTTGCTTAGAGAAACGGATCAAGAACAGATGACATGTGAGGTGTTTAGTGTGTGAAGAATTTGAGGAATAATCACCTTTAAAGATTTTGTAGTCAACATTTGAATCAAAGAGGGCAGTAAAAGTAACTTTTAATTACCCTGGATGAAGAACACGACGAACTGGGAAGTGTAGATGTGAAGTTCGTCAGTTCAGATCTTCCACGCCCTAGCTCGACAGAGGAAGACAACTATGGCGGTGGCGGAGTGGAGAAATCCGCAGCCGGCGTGAGTACGAAGGCGACGAGGTCGAGGCAGTGAAGCTCTTCCTCACCGGCGGCGATGAAGTAGTGGCGGCGCTAGGTTTTGGGAAGCTCGAGCGGGAGAGAGGTCGAGCGGAGTAAATGTGAAGTGAGGAAGGGGAGGGGTATTTTATAGACGGAGTGAAAACTGTTCGCCCGAAGAAATTGGATGAACGTGCCCCTGACCCTTCTCATTCGCTTGACATGTGTCACCCACGTACTGAGAGGTGGCGATCGTGTGAGATCGTGGGTGAATAGATAAACATTTCATAGAATGCGGAACGGTTTGAGCGACAAAGCCGAAAATTTAGATAAGATAAGTATTAAAGTTTCGTTCACAAATTCTTCAGCTGACAAGGACACATTGAAGATTTTGAACGAGTTTCAAATAGAACGCACATGAAGAATTTGTGAATAGACTCGGTTGAGTTTAGTATAGAAGGGAAAGGGTCCGATCACATTCACTTAGCAAAAAAAAGGAGCTTGAAGAATTAGCAATAAGTGAATTCTGTAGAGGACATAATATATATATATATATATATATATATATATATATATATATATATAGCCAATGAATAAAAACGACGGAAAAGGTGAAGACAATGCAAAGTTGAAGAAAATGAACAAATGAGGAATTTCAAAACTGAGGAAAAACTCAATTGAAGATTTTCAACTTTTGGTGGTGGCGTAACCCACCGTATAAGAATGATGATTTCAGACACCGCGTACAATTGTCGAAGGGCTCTGAGAATCAAATTCTTCGTTAATTTCTCCACACTTAGAGCGTTAATCTTCATTGATTGAAGAAAAACGTTTCTTCGCGTGTTGCACATCTAAGTCATCAATTTTGCATAAGTGTTAGGGTGTGTGTCCTTTTCAAAGAACATTCGAAGATTCTAGGATATTTAGCTCACACCTCAACTTGCTAAATCTCTTCTCATCCAAGGGCTTAGTGAAGATATCGGCTAGCTGTTCTTCAGTCCGTACATGCTTAATAGAGATGTCGCCCTTCCACACATGTTCACGAAGAAAATGATGACGAATTTGAATGTGCTTAGTCTTCGAGTGCTGAACTGGGTTGTGGGAAATCTTGATTGCACTCTCATTGTCACAGTAGAGAGGCACATTCTTCATGTTGACGCTGTAGTCCTTGAGAGTTTGCTTCATCCATAGCAATTGAGCACAGCAAGAACCAGCAGCAATGTACTCAGCTTCAGCAGTAGACAGTGATACGCAGTTCTGTTTCTTTGAGGACCAACAGACCAATGATCGTCCGAGGAAATGGCATGTGCCTGATGTTGACTTGCGGTCCACACGATCACCAGCATAGTCAGAGTCTGAATATCCAATGAGATCAAAAGTTGAGCCCTTGGGGTACCATAATCTAAGTGTTTGTGTGTGAGCTAGATATCGAAGAATATGCTTTACAGCCTTATGGTGTGATTCCTTTGGTGTAGCTTGAAATCGGGCACACATGCAAACACTAAGCATAATATCTGGCCTAGATGCACATAGGTACAATAAAGAGCCAATCATGGAGCGGTATACCTTTTGATCGAAGTCTTTACCATTTTCATCAGTGCATAGATGGCCATTTGTGGGCATTGGAATTTTTACCCTTTGCAATCTTGCATGCCGAATTTCCTCAAGACATCTTTGAGGTATTTCTCGAGATATGAATATGCCATTGCACCTTTGATTTAATTTGAAGACCTAAGAAGAATTTCAATTCTCCCATCATAGACATTTGATATTCTTCACTCATCATATAGGCAAATTCATCACTGTGACGTTGGTCAGTACATCCAAAGATAGTATCATCAACATAAATTTGGCACACAAACAATTCACCATCATAGGATTTAGTGAAAATAATAGGGTCAAGTGAACCGGGTTTGAAGCCTTTCTTCATGAGGAATTCCTTCAAAGTATCATACCACGCCCGAGGGGCCTGCTTGAGGCCATAGAGGGCCTTATTGAGTCTGAAGACTTTGTCAGGATGCTTTGGATCTTCAAAACACAGGGGTTGAGCAACATATACTTCTTCCTCAAGCTTACCATTGAGGAATGCACTTTTCACATCCATTTGATATAAAGTGATATCATGATAGTTAGCATAAGCAAGTAATATGCGAATAGCCTCAAGTCTAGCAACAGGTGCAAAAGTTTCATCGAAATCAATTCCTTCAACCTGTGTGTAGCCTTGAGCTACAAGCCGTGCCTTATTCCTCACCACAAGGCCATTTTCATCTTGCTTGTTGCGGTCGATCCACTTTGTGCCAATGATATTATGCTTGCGAGGATTTGGACGATTAACCAGTTCCCAGACGTTGTTGATCTCGAACTGATGTAATTCTTCTTGCATAGCTTGAATCCACTCAGGCTCCAGAAATGCTTCATCTACCTTAGTGGGCTCTGTGATAGAGACGAAAGCAAAGTGCCCACAAAAGTTAGACAAATGTGAAGCTTTTGAGCGTGTGAGAGGACCTGGAATGTTGATGTCACTGATGATTTTCTCAATATGCACTTCGTTTGCAACGCGAGGATGAGCGGGTTGTCGTCGAGGAATTTGATCAGCATTTTCTTCAGGTGCATCAGCATGATGTTCTTCACGTTCTGGAGTGATTTCTTCAACAGATTCTTCGGTAGGAATGACATCCTCAGTAGCTTTGAACTTGATTGATTCCTCATGTGACTGTTCATCTAACATAGAAGGTAGGTGCTCTCTTTGCGAGCCATTAGTTTCATCGAACCGCACATCTACAGTTTCAACAACTTTGTGAAGAACGTTGTTGAAGACTCTGTAGGTGTGCGAGTCCTTTCCGTAACCAAGCATAAAACCTTCATGTGCTTTCGGTGCAAATTTTGAGTTGTGATGAGGATCTCTAATCCAACATTTAGCACCGAAGACTTTGAAATAACTCACATTGGGTTTCTTGTCAGTGAGGAGTTCATAAGCAGTCTTCTTGAAGAATTTGTGAAGATATACCCTGTTGATGATGTGGCATGCAGTATCAATTGCCTCAATCCAGAAATGATGAGGTGTCTTGTATTCATCAAGCATAGTGTGAGCCATCTCAACAAGAGTCCTGTTCTTGCGCTCCACGACGCCATTCTGCTGAGGAGTATAAGGAACAGATAACTCATGAGTAATACCAAGTTCATCAAGATAGTCATCAAGACCAGAATTCTTGAACTCAGTTCCATTGTCACTTCTGATGTGCTTGATCTTCACAGCAAAGTTAGTTGAAGCCCTCGAAGAAAATCGTTTGAAGACTTCCTGCACCTCATGTTTGTAAGTGACAATATGCACCCATGTATAACAAGGGTAATCATCAACAATAACAAAGCCATATAGAGATGCATCACTTGTAACTGCAGAATAATGATTAGGACTAAAGAGATCCATGTGAAGCAATTCAAATGGTAGAGTGATAGTTATGATTGTCTTCGCTGGATGCTTGGCCTTGATCATCTTTCCAGCTTCACAGGCTCCACACAAGTGATCCTTGAGGAATTTGACATTCTCAATGCTAATGACATGCTTCTTCTTCGCGAGCGTGTGCAGATTCCTCATGCCAGCATGACCAAGTCGTCGATGCCATAGCCAGCCTTTTGAAGCTTTTGCAAGTAAACATACGGCTGGTTGTGGTCCTATAGAGAAATCAACAATATATAGATCTCCTCTCCTAAAGCCTTCGAAGACTTTGGAATTGTCAGCTTCCATGATCACAACACAACGATATTTTCCAAAGACAACGACCATATCAAGATCACAAAGCATTGAGACAGACATGAGGTTGTATCTTAAGGACTCGACAAGCATGACTTTGTCCATGTGTCGATCCTTTGAGATCGCAACCTTACCTAGACCCAATACCTGGCTTTTGCCTTTGTCAGCGAAGATGATATGCTTCAGATGCGATGGAGATAAGGGAACATCCATCAATAGATTCTTGTCATCAGTCATGTGATTTGTACATCCACTATCGAGGACCCACTCATTTGCTTTGGGTTGATCATCCTGCAGATGAATTAGTGCATCTTACGAACTCATATACTTCATCAATGAAGAATATGACATCAATTTCATCAGATCAATTTCATCAATCAATAGAACAGATAAAACAGTATGAAGACGGGAGAAATGAGGATTCATTTCTTCATGATTAGCCTGCGTCCTTTCAGGCAATTTCAGGTCTCCAGCAAATTCTTCAGACGATTAAGCACGTCTGGAGACCTGACCCTGCAGAAGAGATTAGTTCTTTTTCTTCACCACCCACACCTGAAGGGGTGGCAAAGAGTTCATCACTCTGCGAGCTCCATACGAGAAGGGTGGCATAGAAGCCAGTCCATTTCGTTTCACATAAGAGGAGTTAGGATAGGCATATGAATAAGCAGAGAAATTCTTCGAGGATTTATGAACATAATGGTTAGAAGAATAATGCTCATATTCATAGCCCTTAGCTCTTCCCTGCGAAACAGAGGTGTTAGCACGATAATGGTCATATGCGGACTTTGATCCTTTTGAGGAATTTGATCCACGTGAGGAATTTGGTCCGTATGAGGACTTGGATCCATATGAAGAATTTGATCTGGGGTTCCTATTCTTCACAGGTGGTGTTGCTACCTCTTGAGCACTGCGTTGGTTTTCCCTTGAAGAGGAAAGGGTGATGTAGCAAAGCAGCGTAAGTATTTCCTCAGTTTTTGAGAACCAAGGTATCAATCCAGTAGGAGGCCACGCACGAGTCCCTCACACCTACACAACAAATAAATCCTCGCAACCAACGCGATAAGGGGTTGTCAATCCCTACACGGTCACTTACAAGAGTGAGATATGATAGATATGATAAGATAATATTTTTGGTATTTTTATGATAAAGATGCAAAGTAAAATAGAAGGCAATAAAAATAACTAAGTGTTGGAAGATTAATATGATGGAAAATAGACCTGGGGGGCATAGGTTTCACTAGTGGCTTCTCTCAAGAGCATAAGTATTACGGTGGGTGAAAAAATTACTGTTGAGCAATTGATAGAATTGAGCATAGTTATGAGAATATCTAGGTATGATCATGTATATAGGCATCACGTCCGAGACAAGTAGACCGACTCCTGCGTGCATCTACTACTATTACTCCACACATCGACCGCTATCCAAAGCATGCATCTAGAGTATTAAGTTCATAAGAACAGAGTAACGCTTTAAGCAAGATGACATGATGTAGAGGGATAAACTCATGCAATATGATATAAACCCCATCTTGTTATCCTCGATGGCAACAATACAATACGTGCCTTGCTGACCCTGCTTCCACTGTGAAAGGACACCGCAAGATTGAACCCAAAGCTAAGCACTTCTCCCATTACAAGAAAGATCAATCTAGTAGGCAAAACCAAACTGATAATTCAAAGAGACTTGAAAAGATAACCAATCATACATAAAAGAATTCAGAGGAGATTCAAATATTGTTCATAGATAAACTTGATCATAAACCCACAATTCATCGGTCTCAACAAACACACCGCAAAAGAAGATTACATCGAATAGATCTCCACGAGAGAGGGGGAGAACATTGTATTGAGATCCAAAAGAGAGAAGAATCCATCTAGCTAATAACTATGGACCCGAAGGTCCGAGGTAAACTACTCACACATCATCGGAGAGGCTATGGTGTTGATGTAGAAGCCCTCCATGATCGATGCCCCCTCCGTGAGCTCAAAACAGGCCCCAAGATGGGATCTCATGGGTACGTAAGGTTGCGACGGTGGAATTAGGTTTTGGCTCCGTGTCCGTAGTTTGAAGTGCGTGAGGTATATATAGGAGGAAGGAGTACGTCGGTGGAGCAACATGGGGCCCATGAGGGTGGAGGCGCGCTGGGGGTAGGCGCGCCCCTACCTCGTGCCCTCCTGGTTGATGTCTTGACGTAGGGTCCAAGTCCTCTGGATCACGTTCGTTCCGAAAATCACGTTCCCGAAGGTTTCATTCCGTTTGGACTCCGTTTGATATTCTTTTTCTGCGAAACTCAGAAATAGGCAAAAAAACAACAATTCTGGGCTAGACCTCCGGTTAATAGGTTAGTCCCAAAAATAATATAAAAGTGTATAATAAAGCCCAATAATGTCAAGAACAGAATATAATATAGCATGGAACAATAAAAAATTATAGATACGTTGGAGACGTATTAGGTGTCATGATGACATTCACCTGAAGATTTTCAAGGTACCTTTTGGGAACCCAGATTTTCTTCATAGGGGAGCCGTTCCTACAGTTAGTGCCAACATATCTAGCAAATACTTCACCATTCTGATTTTTGAACAGTTTATAGTTGGAATCAAATGACTCATCAGCAGAATGAGGAGAATCACACGTAAAGCCAGATAGATTAGATGGATCTACTGGAGGTCCCTTTGCAGCAACTCATGAGGTTTTGGGGTACTGCTCAGGCTTCCAATATGTTCCATCAGCATTGATTTTCCTCTCAAAGGCAATACCCTCTTTCCTAGGGTTCCTGTTGAGGATCTTCTTTTTAAGCACATCACAAAGAGTCTGATGCCCTTTGAGGCTTTTGTACATACTGTCATGTACAATTCCTTCAACCTGCATCATCGGTGATACTAGCAATGTCCTCGGATGAGGAATTAGTGATAGCGGAGACAGTGAAGAATTTGTAGCATTAGAAGCATTTGAACATTCAGGTGAAGAATTAGCAGATTCACGTTCAATGCACTTCAAACATGGAGGAACAAATTCTTCCTGAGCAGCGCTGATTTGTTGAGCAAGTAATGAATCACGCTCCTTCTGAAGGTCTTCATAACTCACCCTTAGCTTTTTCAAGATCTTGCTTTTTTTGAAGAAATTCATAAGAAAGCTTTTCATGATCAGATAAGAGAGTGTTATGATGACCTTGAAGGTTGTCAAACCTAGACTGAAGTCTCTGAAGATTTTCAGTCAAGGTTTTAGTGCGATCCATTTCTTCACCCAACATATCATCACTTTTGTCTAGCATGTTTTGAACCTTTTCAAAAGCCTTTTGTTGTTTCACAACAATCTTAGCAAGTTTAGAATAGTTGGGCTTGAGGTTTTCATCAGATTCATCCTCACTTGATTCAGAGGAGGTATATTTGAGTACCTTGGCACCCTTTGCCATGAAGCAATAGGTGGGAGCGTAGCCATCATTGCCTTCATCAGCCTTGTTGGTGAACCCATTTTCTTCAGAGTTGAAGATAGACTTACTGACGAATGCAGTAGCGAGAGCTAGACTCGCCACACCAGACTCGGACTCCTCAGATGCCTCCCCTTCCTCATGTTCCTCAGATTCAGTCTTAGAGTCCATTTCCTTCCCAATGAATGCCCGAGCCTTCTTGGAGCTTCTCTTCTTGTGAGATGAAGACTTTGAGGATTTTGATGATGAAGATTTTGAAGATTTCTTCTTCTTCTTTGCATCATCAGAACTGTAATCCTTGTATTTTTTCTTCTTTGATTCCTTTTCCCACTGAGGACAATCTTGAATGTAGTGACCAGGTTTCTTGCATTTGTGGCACAGCCTCTTATTGTAGTCACCGGATGAGGAATCATTGCTCCTTGAGGATTTTCTAAATCGACCACGTCTTGAGAACAACTGGAATTTCTTCACGAAAGCAAAGGTTAGCTCTGGCTCAGTTCTTGGGATCACCAAGGCTCTGCCGTAATCTTCATCTTGATTGAAGCGCCTTGGCCTTCAGGGCATGTGATTTGCCATAGCTCGAACCATAGAGATCTCTCTTCTCGGCAAGCTAGAACTCATGAGTGTTTAGCCTCTCGAGGATATCAGTGGGATCAAGTGACTTGTAATCTCCACATTCTTGTATCATCAGTGCCAAAGTATCAAATGAGGAATCAAGCAATCTCAGCAGTTTCTTCACCACCTCATGGTCGGTGATGTCAGTGGCACCAAGGGCTTGAAGCTCATTTGAGATGTCAGTGAGCCGATCGAAGGTTTGTTGAACATTTTCATTGTCGAGGCTTTTGAAGTGGTTGAAGAAATTGCGAAGAACGTGAAGTCGAGAGTCACCCAGCAGAGAACACCATTTTCCACAACATACCAGAGATCGTTATCAATTGCCTCAAGATGCATTCGCATCTTATTCTTCCAGTAGGGGTAGTCCGTCCCATCGAAGGTAGGACACCCAACAGAGACCTTGATCATACCTATAGTCGACATAACTAAAACTCCAGGCGGTTAAACCAAAACCACACAGAACAAGGGAGTACCTTGCTCTGATACCAATTGAAAGTGCATTATATCGACTAGAGGGAGGGTGAATAGGCGATTTTTTATGAATTCTTCACTGAGAAATTTGCGGGTGAGGAAAATCCTGAGTGAAGAACTACTTGCAGCGAAATAAGTACTCAGATGTAAACATAACAGAATATAAGCATGGTCATCATGAAGAAATGAAGACAAGCACAGAGTATAGAAAGTGTAAACACATGATAACATAGGATGAAGACAATCAGACTGAAGAAATTGAACTGAGGAAATAGAGGAAGTCTTCAGTCAAAGTCTTCAAAACAGATATGAACAAGTGCACAACACAGTAATGAGGAAATGGAAGAGTTGAGGAAATAGAACCAGTAGGCTTGGTGAAGATAATGATTTGGTAGACCAGTTCCAACTGTTGTGGCAGTTGTACGTCTAGTTGGAGAGGCTAGGTATTTAAACCTGAGGACACACAGTCCTCACCGTATTCTCCTTGAGCTAAGGTCACATAGACCTCGCCCAATCACTCGTGGTAAGTCTTCAGGTGACTTCCAAACCTTCACAAACTCGGTCACTCGGCGATCCATAATTTCCTCTTGGATGCTCTAGACCATGATGCCTAACCGTCTAGAAGATGCATAGTCTTCAAAGGTAACAAGCGTCGGATCCACGCAGGATCAATCTCTTCAGTGATGCTCAATCACTTTGGGTTTGTAGGTGTTTGGGTTTCCTCACTTGATGATTTTCGCTCAAAGTCCTCGGAGGATGGGATGCTCTCAAATGACAAATGTCAGTTTCTCTCGGAGCAGCCAACTAGCTAGTGGTTGTAGGGGGCGACTATTTATAGCCTAGGGAGCATCCTGACATGATAAGACATAAATGCCCTTCAATGATATGACCATTAGGTGGGTAGATATTTTGGGACAGCTGGTGCATAGCACAACAACGGTCGGAATTTTGAGGCTCAATTTCCTCAGGGCTATCATGTTCCTCACTGTGTAGGCAATCCGCACTGGTGAATTCTTAACTCCTCAGTCAGAACAAATTCCTCAGAGACCAGAAGAACTTCGTCTCTGTCACTGAAGAAATTGACTGAACTGTAAGAGAATTCCAATGGCTTCACTCGAAGGGATTGGTAGGTGTAGGATTTTGAGTTGAGCATCACATGGAAATTTTTCCTTATTATTTTCTCGACCCCCTTTAACAGTACGGTGTTTCCTATGACTCAAGAAAGAGAAAATGAAACAACGAAAACAGAAGTCTTCACGCTTCATGTTCCCCGTATGAATACCAAGTCTTCAGGTCACACCAATTTCTTCACTTTCAAAGTCTTCAGAAAGTCTTCAGAAAATCAAAATCTTCAGTCGAACATATTCATTTTTAGGGGTCGACTTTTTCTGTAAATATCAAACTCCTCATAGACTTATAGACCTGTGTACACTCATAAACACATTAGTCTCTTAACCTATAAGTCTTCAATACACCAAAATCACTAAGGGGCACTAGATGCACTTACAACACAGTTCAACGGCAAGTAAGAGAAGAGAGATAAAAAAGATGTGCCCCATGTGTTGGGTGTGATAACAATGGAGCCAAAGCAAACGAAATTGACAAGCAGCGTTCTTGCAAGCATACATGTTTGACAAGTATCCACATGCCGATGCGAGTCGATTGAAGCCGAAGATGGTGACGCTTGCGAGCACCTTTAACCTTCTTGGAGACCTCGTGGTTCGAGAGCCTATGCCCTCCTCTCTTAGACTTTGGGTAACCCTTTTCCTACGTCGTGCTCCTTCCTGAATGTGGCATCTTGGAGTTTGGTTGGAGTCTCCCCCTCCCCACTCCCTGCTGCTTGTTACGGGGATGCTAGGGCGACGACCTTGGGTCTATTAGTGTGGTCTCTTGTTTGTGATGATGGCATCTTTGGCCAGTGCAAGGTTGGTAGTTGGTGTCTCCCGGCGTGTTTGAGGCGTGTCTTTAACCATGTCCTTGTGAAGTTGGAGCTGCATAGAAGGTCCCTCAGCAGTGACAATGACACGGGTTGAGGTTTGGCTACGGTGGTCGTCTTAGCGCAGGCTCAACATTTTTTTCCTGCAAGGTTTGTCGCTCAAGTCAGAGCTGTCTGGACACCAGCACAGTGGTCGTCTATTTGGCACGTGTCTCAATGTCTGTTGCAACAAGGGCTTCATTGATGGTTTTGTCGGAGTCTTTGGCTCGTGGATGAGTGATGATGATGACGCTTAATGACAATCTTGACAATGTTTTTCTTCTCAATGGCGTGCGTGTTTTCGTGTGGGTAGCCAGGATTGCCGGTGCCAGCCTGTGTGGGCTGTTTTGACAGTTTCACCTGGTTTTCGTATATTAACCAGGTAACTCTCTTCTCCTTTTAATGTATCAATAACCTCCAGTCATGGGTTAAAAAAGTGCACATTATTGATGCATAATGGATACTTTCTTTGGTTGAGTATCTAAGTCGGATATGGGTTTTTAAGTCTTCAAATTTACTAGTGAAACATGTGTTATATGCCACAAAAGGTATCTTTATATTCGTTTTCAAATGAAGTTTCTAAACATATAATTTTGTGGCATATTACAGATGATTTGTTAGTCAAAAGACCTAGAAATTCATGATTGACTTATAAACATAACCGGAGGGAATCAGTGGCGGAGCTTGACAAGAATCTACGGGGGGCCAAAGACACACAAAAAATTAACCAAATGCCACAAACCAGAACTTGTAGCTTCCAGGCAAATTTATACTTATATTACCCATATTGGTCGTAAAATACATGTATGATTAGCAATATATACTTCATAAGAGAACTAACTACACCAAAATATACGACTTGTCTACATGGATATACCCTCAATCTCCAAAGACATTCTCTGAGCTAACGAAGAACTAGAAGAGGAGTGGTACTACAAATCAGCTCTTCATCTGATTTTCTTGTTGTACTTTCTTACCTGGTTAATTATGTTCTAAAAAGATGCACACTTTGTCATATTAAAAATACCTAGCTACCAGGTTTAAACCTATATAATCCTAGATTATAGGTTGAGTACTCTTATAGGTTAGAACCGTGTGGCTGTTGCCAAGAAAAAAGAACAGCATCCAGCTTCATGCAAAGAGAATAGCGTCAGCACGTACATGCCTGCAGATGTGTAAAGTGCAGCGCACTGTAGCAGGCTATAGGCTGGTAGCGTGTTGTGCTTCATTTCCCTAGTCAGGCTGTAGTATATAGAGATACAGTATAGCGCTCTGCCTGCGCGCGACGCAAGCCACTGCACGGGACCGCCAGCGTGCTACTGTACTTGAATTACATACCTAGTAAAAAAATTAATTCCATCTGGGCTGGGGGGGCCACGGCCCCCTCAGGTCTCTACATAGCTCCGCCGTTGGAGGGAATACTCCGGCTGTTTGGGTGTGTGGGTCCGCAAATGTTTTCCATAAGTTTCGCAGATGTAGGTGCTCATTACTCCATGATTTTATGTTCCACTCAGTTTCGTTATATGTGTGCAATTAGTTATCTTCTTCATGTGAGCCGATCATCTTGAAAGAGAGCAGCTACAGAATTAATTGAACGATTTAGGGGGAGGAGCATGACAACCAATGAAACACAGTATCAACTTAGAGGAAGTGCTCGCTTTGGACGTTGCCAAAATCAAAATTCCGCATCAATTGATCCCTCTCTGCCTTGGTTATGCCACTTTGGTTAAACTGCCCAACCTGAATAAAGGGAGTAGCAATTAGTGATCAAAATTATACATTAGCACGTACGAAGCTTATGGATAATAATAAGCCATTAATAAGAAAATAAGATGGTTTATGAAATCCACCAAGTAAGGTTACTAAGTTAATTGATGCCACTAGTGGGGCTTAGAACCAACAATTATTGAGGAGCACCTCTATTATATGGACAAGGAGGTGATCTTAAATATTCCGCTTAGAATGAGAGTGCAAGCGGACTTCAAGGCATTTAATCGACCTACATGACGCTAACGGTAGTGAAGAAGGAGCAGGAAGATTGTTTGGAGCAGCGTACAAGGCACTCGAATGTCTAAAAGGTATGTGTAGTTTAAGGTTATTGTTTTTGCATGCAGATTGGTACGAATGTCACTGCATGTCGACGATGTCCATCAACACATGAATATAACCATCCTAGAAGAAATTGTTTATATGTGAAGTTTCTGCTGATTCTAAGACACTCGTTCATTGATTGCCACATGTCATGTTGTGTGTGGCCTCTCGTAAATGATGACTTGACAGAGCATATGGTCATGAACCAATCACTTGATTCTCGGTTGTGGTCGTTTTGGTTATGTGATATCTTGAATCAATTTGGCCAGCTCAAGTTCTTGTGGCATTGTTGGTTATATTGTGGGCATGGCGCCAAGCGATTCATTATGATGAATACCATATTCTTCTCTCCATGGCGAGCTTCATTGACAAAATCTTGGATGACGTTCAACATGGATCGGTATGGACCTAGAGAGTGGAGAAAGAGAATACGTTGGCTGGAACATGGAAGTAATTAGGCTAAGATCAACGTTGATGGGGGCTACTCTCACCAGAGCAACCGGGGCGTTGTAGCTGCTGTTTGCAGACATAGAACATGTATATACCTCGGCGCTTCTCAGTCATTGTCCATGACAGCTAGCCGATCCTGCAAGTTCTAAGGCTCATGCTTGCGACAAGGCCTTTTCCCTTGCACTTGACCTATCGACAATCTTGGTGCTTCGACCGTCTCAAAGTGGTTACGGACATGAGGAGTGGGGCACCTGTGTGTCCGCGCAATTTATTTGGAGTTGCTTCCGGGAGGTAGTCAGCGAATGTTGGTGCAACAACAATTTCCCCGACCTCTTCGAGGAAATCCAGGCCTCTCCGCAGCGTTCCCACCACATTAGGTGGTTGGCTATTGGGGTTCGCGCATGGACGTTATGGAAGGTCCGCAATAAGATTGTGATCCAGCATGCGCCTCTTCGATGAGCTACTGACGCAGTTATCAAAATATGTGGCTATTTGCAGCTCTGGCGGCATCTTAGCCGCCCGCAGGATCGAGACACCATTGAGATCTTCATTGCAGATCTCCGTGCAATGGCCCTGCGCTTGGTGCCTCCGCTTCCTCCACCACCACCGGAGCCGTATTAGGCAATTGGTGCCGCTGTGGTGTGGTGTGGCGGGGCCTATTGGGGAGCCTCTCTTGGCCTGGGCTACCTTTTTCTTTCTTTAGGGCTTGTTGAGTTGTGCACTCAGCAAAACCCTCTTGTACTTAGTTTGTGTGCTACATGTGTAGTGTGAACCTTTATGTTGGATCTTTGTGGCTCTGATGGTTTGCTTTATATATAAAGCAGGGCGAAAGCCTTTTTCGGTAGAATGGGGCACCGACGATTCTCCATGAAATTTAGCATCGACAATCTTCGTTCCTTGAAGTTTCTTTTTAGTTTGAGGGTAAGGACTCTCAAGCAAGGAGCCTCATTCTATAACTAATGATTTTTCAAAAAAAATCTATAGGAGGAGAGGTTCCCCACCTGAATTTTCATTTTAAAACAGGCTAATCCAAGATCGGGAGGGGTAAAAACCAGACAAACAAGAGAGAGACAATGAAGAGCAAGTCCTGGACAAAGCTAGTCAAGATGGCCGGCAAGGCGATATAGGGCGGCAATCCGGATGTTGACACTACTACGAAGATTCATCCTTAACTTCGTACGACATAAGCCAGTGTCATCCCTACAACTCTTGAGAGGGTGGGTGGGGGGGGGGGGGGGGTGGCGAGACCGTGGAACATAACACCAATGTGTTACATCTTCTTTGTGTCTTTAATTTGCTGCTGATCGCGAATACTAGCTCAACATTTGTACGTACTAACGGCACACGCACTACTAATCTGTCATGCCGGCGACGACCCCCTTCTTGCTCTGCTCGGCATTCATGCATGCTCTGCTTTTGCTAGCCTGAACGTGAGAAGCTCTGCTCCACGTTTGCTCTGCTCTCGGCACGCAAAGACGTATTGTGCATCTTCCCGTCTTCACCAGTCCTTTTGCGCTAACCAGCTCCATCCCGTCTTCCACGCTCCCTGCCCTACGACCGTACGACGCTAGAGGAGGCGAGAGATGTCGTGGCTGCAGTACGCGGCGACCCGGAGGCAGCGCGCCGCCACGGCCTGCCTCTTCCTCACCGGCGCCGCGCTCATCGCCGCCGCCGCGCGCCTCTCCTACGCCAACATCGAGCCCCAGCGCGCCAAGGCCGCCCAGCGCCGCAAGGTCCTCGAGGACTTCATCGCCCGCAAGCGCGCAGCCGTGGCCGGACCCGGAGCCGGAGCCGGAGCAGACTCCCACCCCCAGCCAGATCCCCCCAAAACCTAGCCATGCATCGGCGGCGCCACGGCAACACCAGGATCCACGCTTCGAGCTTTTCGAATCAGGAGGAGTTCGTTCACTATCCGAGCAAAGGGGATCGTTTTTTTTTTGTGCGTCTTGCTGCACATTGGAATTTCTTTAGCGAAGGGGATGACTAAGATGACCATCGACTTCTGTAGCACCGTGTTACCTTCTCTGTATGAATTGTGGTGTTTATTAGCTGTAATTTTTCAACTGATTCCTGGTCGCAGTTTAGTAATGCTACCGAGTGCTGTAACATGACTTGAATAATTTCCCCTAGCTAAATGGCAGTGATACAATCATACCAGGGTGCCGTGTCTTGTTCAGTTGCGCAATCACATATCTTCTCATACATTTCTGAAGATTTTTTGAAGACTAGATCTGCAACTCTAATGGTTTCTTACAGCAGTGTTTAGAGTTGTGAATCGCATATCTTCCATACAAAGCTAATGGGTTCCCTAGCTAAATGAGGGGTATCCACTCTATGTTACAGTTCCTGCCCAATTACCACAAGCATGTTTGTTTGAACTTCTAAAGTTGGCTGTGCACAGCATGGTCTGCAACTCTCAATGTTTTTATCAAAGCAATCAGCATGTTCTTCAACTTCACACCGGGTTAGCAAATAAAGGATTGCCGTAACTGATTGACTTTCTTTTTATCCCTTCAATGCTATGATGAATAATTACCCTTTCCCCTGACACTTTTGAGCTTATGTGCAGCAGGACGAAGCAGGAAATCCTGAAGAACTGAAAGTTGGCACCTACATTTTGTCACAAACACTAATACTACTTCACATCTTTGTCCATTTATTGTTTTCATTGATTTGGATTTTCTCATCAACCATGCAAATATGCATCTCACTGTTTGTTTGTCTAAGGTGTGAGCTGTGGGAAGGATCTGTGGTCAGTTGAGAGGATTATGGTCCCGACATTGAAGATAATCAGATCTCAAGGGTGTAAGTACCAAGGGGATTTGTGACAAACAGAGTGGAGTAGCTTGTCCACCAGACCTGGTAATCCTTCAGTATGTATCTGTTTCATCTTCTGGATTATTTTAGTTTGCTAAGTCAACATTCTATGATTAAGAGGTTACCATTCTGTGTTCGCATGCTAGCATTGCTCCATTGAACAACTGAGAAGCGCATCGGCCCTGGTGTATGATAGATTCTTTTACTGATATTTTCTTCTCCGTTTAGAAATCGAGGATTGATATTGTGCGTGAGCTATTTAAGCAGGCCTCATTTATTTTGTTGCACTGATAATTGTAACACTACCATACATGCAGGTGTTGTTGGTTCTTGTGAATGGATGAAACATAATTCCTTTTTCCTTTTACGCACCTGCCAATCCAGAAATTTTTCTTTCCGATTCTTAAACATAGAATGGGGTGTGGTGTTGCCACTTAAAATCAAAATCTTGCTATGGTTAGTGCTGCGTAATCGTATCAGGCTCCCATCACCGCTCAACATTGCCAAACAGAATGGGTCGTCCAATGTGGATTGGTCCTTTACGGAGCGCTGGAGATTGCAAACGCTACTAGGTTTTGTTGTAGTTGTCTCAAGGAGGCCTCGGGTTTAGGTTGGGATCCCGATCTTCAGCTGTTCTCGTGAGCCTTGCCTTACGGCTGTGAGGCTCTCATAACAAGCTGACAATCGAGCAGATTATTCCTAAGAATGTCTTTGACTGCGTTTTGTTAGAATAACTCTGAGGTGCATAGTCAATCATTCAAGGACCAAACAATCACACGAGCACGACACGGAGATTTGTTAACAAGATTCACTGATATGGCTACATTCTCGGGGCATGATTACGAGCGCTTCTCCCCGTGACATCGTCACAATACCGCACTCCAGCCGCCCGGGCGCCGGCACACGCCGCCGACTCCTCCACGTGCCTGTGCTATTATGTTGGCATATGTTACATCGTGTGTATACCCCTGATATATATGAGAGGCATGGGATACAAATGCCCTATTAGGACACAACTCCTACCCTGTCTACACATAGTCCAAAACCAAGTCCAACTGTAACATACCTTGTATAATAATATTTGACATAACTCTAACAAACTCCATCTTGGCAAATATCCTCCACCATCTTGGATTCATCCATGCGTAGAACCTCCATGTACATTGGACTGACATACACCATGAACACCGCTGCTACTCCCAGACTCCATGTGACTCCACCTGCAAGTGTAGTCCCTTCTCGTCTTCTTCACGGTCAACACTTGAGCAAAATTAAGTTCCTCATTACTCTACTTTGTGCTCCCTACTTCCGGAGAATCCGTTCAACGCCATCACACACCGACCACTGTCTGTGTGAAAATGGAGAACTCACATATTGAACGCCACATATAAGAGTTACCTGAACTCAACGTCACCGCTCTTTCTTGACTGCTTGTCTGAAACTGGAAGGAATTTCACCATTGCCATGTGTCACCCTGAGTCAAACTCGCAGTTGTCTCACCCTTCTTTCGGATAGTCTCTGGCATGCCACACAGCTATAGCACTCCGCCTCCTTCTGTATTTGTCGTCCGACTTCGCCATGTGCACTGAACACCACCGAATATACAACCATGTACTCTCTCAGCTTTTGACAATTTCAGACTTTCCGCCACTTTTTCAGATTCTCCATGGTCAACTCCTGTCCATCAACGGGCACCGATAGACCCAGTCACCAACTTGAATCCGGTACTCGTCAACACTGCATCAGCACCCCCTGCACAAATTGTCTGACCACCAGTGCATTGGCCCGTCGTTGTGTCCCGTGCTTACCGCACGCCTCGCCGCTGTCACCACGTCGAACCTCTGCTGTCCTGGTCGAGTCTCCCGGGTAGCTAGCACCCACTGCCTCAACCCCCATTGCAGAGAACCACCGATCATCACCCATCGATGCCGAGTATCACGTCTCCATCAGACCATTGGGCCCCAGTCCGATCCATGTGTCTCTCGCTTTTCCCGCTGAAATAGGCTTCGAGTTTCCATGCATTTACACTGTAGCCCCTCCATCAGCACAGATTGTAGTCATCCATCAGACTCCATCTCCACCTTCAACATGACTCTATGTAGCTAGCCGTGCTACCCCGCGCCCTGTCGACTTCAAGCTCTCATATGTACACTGCCTTGAATCATCCCCGCACCATAGTCTTGTCAAAGCCGCACAAGCCCTCAGGCTCTCACCACGTGTTTCCACACCCTAGAAGTTGGCCACCATCAGCATCACGCTCTTGTGTCGTCGTTGCTGAAATCACTGCCATCTTCTGCTTTGACCGACATCCCCGTCGATCCATCAGACTGTCCAGTCCGACCTAGCCGAAATTATTCGACTGCAACCATACTCCTGTTGGGGAACGTTGCAGAAAATAAAAATTTTCCTACGGTTTCACCAAGATCCATCTATGAGTTCATCTAGCAACGAGTGATAGGAGTGCATCTACATACCTTTGTAGATCGCGAGCGGAAGCGTTCAAGAGAACGGGGTTGAAGGAGTCGTACTCGTCGTGATCCAAATCACCGATGACCAAGTGCCGAACGGACAGCACCTCCGCGTTCAACACACGTACAGAGCGGATGACGTCTCCCGCGCCTTGATCTAGCAAGGAGGAGGGAGAGGTTGAAGATGATCCAGCAGCACGACGGCGTGGTGGTGGATGCAGCAGGGTTCCGGCAGAGCTTCGCCGAGCTTCTGCGAGAGGGAGAGGTGTAGCGAGGGGAGAGGGCGCCAAGACTTCAGTGCGGCTGCCCTCCCTCCCCCTTTATATAGGCCCCTGGGGCGCCGCCCCTGAGATGAGATCTCCCAAGGGGCGGCGGCAGGGGTGGAGTGCCCCAAGGCAGTGGAGGCGCTTCACCCTAGGGTTTCCAACCCTAGGCGCGGGGCAGGGGCGCACCAGCCCACCAGGGGCTGGTCCCTCCCACTTCAGCCCACGGGACCCTCCGGGATAGGTGGCCCCACCCGGTGGACCTCGACCCTTCCGGTGGTCCCAGACAATACCGTGACCCCCGAAACTCTTCCGATGGCGAAACTGCACTTCCTATATATAATTCTTTACCTCCGGACCATTTCGAACTCCTCGTGACGTCCGGGATCTCACCCGACTCGAACAACTTTCGGTTTGCTGCATACTCATATCTCTACAACCCTAGCGTCGCCGAACCTTAAGTGTGTAGACCCTACGGGTTTGCGAGACACGTAGACATGACCGAGACGGATCTCCGGTCAATAACCAACAGCAGGATCTGGATACCCATGTTGGCTCCCACATGCTCCTCGATGATCTCATCGGATGAACCACGATGTCGAGGATTCAAGCAACTCCGTATACAATTCCCTTTGTCAATCAGTATTTTACTTGCCCGAGATTCGATCGTCGGTATCCCAATACCTCATTCAATCTCGTTACCGGCAAGTCACTTTACTCGTATCGTAATGCATGATCCCATGACCAGACACTTGGTCACCTTGAGCTCATTATGATGATGCATTACCGAGTGGGCCCAGAGATACCTCTCCGTCATACGGAGTGACAAATCCCAGTCTCGATCCGTGTCAACCCAACAGACACTTTCAGAGATACCTGTAGTGCACCTTTATAGTCACCCAGTTACGTTGTGACGTTTGGTACACCCAAAGCCCTCCTATGGTATCCGGGAGTTACACGATCTCATGGTCTAAGGAAAAGATACTTGACATTGGAAAAGCTCTAGAAAAACGAACTACACGATCTTGTGCTATGCTTAGGATTGGGTCTTGTCCATCACATCATTCTCCTAATGATGTGATGCCATTATCAATGACATCCAATGTCCATAGTCAGGAAACCATGACTATCTGTTGATCAACGAGCTAGTCAACTAGAGGCTCACTAGGGACATATTGTGGTCTATGTATTCACACGTGTATTACGATTTCCGGATAATACAATTATAGCATGAATAAAAGACAATTATCATGAACAAGGAAATATAATAACAATCCTTTTATTATTGCCTCTAGGGCATATTTTCAACAACTTCACCCTGCATCGTGTCCACCCGCGCATCTTCGTGCATTGCTTGACGCCCTGTATTTGCACGATCCTGCCACGACGCACTCCAAACTCCTCAGCCTTATACGTACGCCGCCATCCTCGCCACGCGCACCCTCATGCTATCATCCGTGCACACAGCCCGTGTATGAAGAAATAAAGACAAACTCAACCATAAGCCTTCCCTGTGCACTTAGCCGTGGAGATCATGAAAAGATAATTTACAAACTCCATCATGTGCCCTTGTAGGTTGTATGTGAAGTAGCTTTTTCTATCTCTTCCCGCCGATGGATGCTTTAGTTTGCGTAGCTCCCTTTTGTTTTACAGACAAATCTCTCCTCTAATCAGCACATCAGCACATCAGCAGCAAACAACAAGCAAATCAGGCATATGTCTGCCCGCTCATCGCTCATCAGCTCCACAACGACAGCCGCCACCACTTGTTAGAATAACTCCGAGGCACATAGTCAATCATTCGAGGACCAAGCAATCATAGGCACGCGGAGGAGCCGGCGGCGTGTGCCGGCGCCTGGACGGCCGAGATACAGTATTGTAGCGGTGTCATGAAAAGGACGCCCGTAGTCATGCCCCGAAGATGTAGCCATAATGGTGAACCTTGTTAATAAATCTTGATGTCGTGCTTGGGTGATTGCTTGGTCCTCGGTAGATCAATGATGATCTTGGATTAATTCTAACACGTTTTCCAGTGTATTGTATTCAGGCATCAGTGGGCTTCGCTGGGAAAGACGAACGACAAGGAAACAATGGACGCGGCTTAGGGCATCTCCAGCCGTTGGCCCCCAGGGGGCGTCTAAAAGCGCCGCTGAGGGTGAGCCAGCATAAAAATTGCCACCAGGCGAAGTCGGTCCCCAGCCGTCGGCCCCCAGGGCCGCCTTCAGGCGCGTATTAAAAAAAAAGGACCGTTCGGCGAAGTTATGATAAAAAGTAGTTAAATTTCGGCTAAACATGGCAAATTTCGGCGAAATTCGTGCATTTTCATTACATTAACCTAATCTAAAAAAGAAAGGGGCTGAAGTCGCCGCCGCCATCGTTGTCGTTGGCCTTCTCCTCCTTGTGGCGCCCTATTTGGACCGGCGTCGCCATGGCGAATGGCGGCGTAGCGTCATCGTCGTCGTCGTCATTGTCGCATAGGGCGACGACCCGTCTTCATCGCGGCGGCGTCGGCGCTCCTCGGCGGCGCGGCGTATTTGGCGCTCCTTCACCTTCTCCCGGCGCGCCTTCTCCATCGCAATGGAGTCCTGGCGCGCCCATTCTAGGGCACAGGCGAGTGGAGGCCGCCAGCTTTTATAGCCGGGCCGTGCCCGTGTATGCAGCGTTGAGGAGGGCGTCGGCCGCGCCGTCCGTGAAGCGCCGCCCGTGAGGAATCAATGGCAAAGGCTGGCGGCAGCCTTGCCATTGATTCCCCATGAACCGAGGCCGTTAGGGAAGACGAGGCGCCGAAGTCGCCGACGCGGCTGGCAGCGTCTTTTCGCGCCAAAACAGCTCGCTTCGGCGCCCGGGCGCCCCAACGCGCCGGGTTCGGCTGGGTCCGCCCGCGCTGTTTTCGCCCAAGCCGGGCGAAAATCGGCCTCAAGGACGCTGCTTTTTTGGCCGCGAAAAATCGCCTGAGGCGCTTCCCGGCGCTGGAGATGCCCTTAGCCAGCAGATCCACGCCATCGTCAGGACGGACGTCCCCACTCATGTCCTTTTGTTTCGAGTCTGTGTACTCTCGGGTTGTTGTTAATATCCATGGTACTTTGATGCCTGGTTTGGTCTTTATTATTAATTTAAAGCTTCTTGCGTCTTGCACCTTCGCTCTAAAAACATTAATTATCCCCTGTTTTTATTGT
Source organism: Aegilops bicornis (assembly GCA_021605145.1). Taxonomy (NCBI): domain Eukaryota; kingdom Viridiplantae; phylum Streptophyta; class Magnoliopsida; order Poales; family Poaceae; genus Aegilops; species Aegilops bicornis. Next base: position 627,942,147 of record CM038674.1, on the reverse strand, counting down.
ATTCCTACCCCGTTTTCCCTGCAAAAGAAATGACATAGGCAATCAATCATGTCTACAATTAGGCGTTCGGATAAGGCACCAGCCATGTTTAGAAGTGGATTAAGCCTAGCTAGACGTTTGAATAAGCATTGATGACACAGATTAATATCTCACCAAATAACCGAGTCAACATTGACATATACTTTTGCTATAAATACAGATCATGGATATACTCCCACACCCATCAGTTTCATTTAGAAAAAACAAACACACATTACCTCTTCGATATGGCATCATACATGAAGAACGCTGCTAAAGGACCACTGGGAACCACCAAGGCCTTCACATGCCTGTGGCTGGTGATGCTGCTTGTCCCGTCATCTGGTAGGAAGACCATCTCCCAAAACATCTCGTGGTCAGACTGATTCAAATTAGTTTAGTTGATGCATGGTTACTTCGTATTGTCTGTGGATGGATGCAGAAAAAATGGGGTCGCATGGCTGCGAAAAGCAAAATAGCACGACGTGGGACGGAAGGCCATGCATCCGGAGAGGCACGTGCAACAGGCCCTGCAGGGCCGAGGGCTTCGACAACGGCCATTGTGACAACCTCTTTACATGCATCTGCTACAGAAACTGCACCGACCTAGTATACATGTAGCCATATGTATATGCCACTCCATGCATGATCGACCGGCATGTGTTCCGGCTGAATAAATTAAGAGGTTATCTTCATGGCATAATGAAGGAACGGAGCTTGTCAGCTTGATAGGGCGGTACCAATGTGCTGCAATCTTTTGCACGATTTTTATTATGATTAGCATTGCTCATCTCAGCCATAATCTATTCGTTCTCAACACTGTTATCTTTATGGTTTGATCTCTTGCCGGATAGGGTCATCAATAGGCTCACCGCTTTATACTAGGACGCATCTAGCGAGTGACCGTTCGCTCGTTAGACGTCCGGAGTGACCGGCCATATTTGAAAATATTTTGCCCCCCTAATCTATATTAGGAAAACTCTAATCCATATTAGAAAAGTATCATGTGAATAGGAAGAAAGAAAAAGGTATCATAAAAGTATTCATGTGAATGTAAACACATTCAATTCAAATTTTAGTATTTTCAAAAACCATATTTGAATCAAACATTCAAATTAAAATCTGTTTTCAATGTTGGAACCCTCGCGCCGTGCTCTTCAAAAATAGATCCCGCATGAGTATGTTTTGATAAACGTTTTTGTGTGCAATTTAGTTAATGTTTGGCGCAACTACCTGATAGCCGCTGTGAATATTTCCTCTACTCATGGACGTGCAGTTTTCACTGATGCTAATATGTGTGAACGCATTTAATCCAGGTTTAATTTCTTTTAAAGTCATAACTTTTAAACCGAACATCGAAATTAAGATCCACTTTCACCGTTGAAATCATCATGATGTGCTCTTCAAAACTAGATCTCGTATGTGTATATTTTAATGAATTTTTGTGTGTGCAATTTAGTCTCATTAGGTGCAACTGTCTAGCAGTCGATTTGCAATTACAGGGCAGTCGATGTGCAACTTTCCCTCATACTCATGGACATGCAGTTTTCACACATGGCACCTCCATCCCAAACTATTCCCTACCAATGAGATGTGCAACTTTGTCTGCTACCACAGCGAACTCCGTAGTAGTGGATGTGAAACTTTTTTCCTGTTTGTGGATGTGAAGCTTTTACTATTTGCTACCTCGACCAACTGCCTAGCATTGGATGTGCAATTTGAGATTATGCACCAACCAACTGCTTAATATTGATCCTTATTTGATCTTCTCTTGTGTGGCCTCAGTCCGTTGTCAATATCTACGCTACTTTCATGTCTTGATTAGGCTTTATTAATTTGAAGGTTCTTGCATCTTGCGCCTTCCTCTAAAAACAATAACTATTCCCCATTTTTATTGTACACCTACCCCGTTTTCCCTGCAAAAAAGAAGACATACACAATCAATCATGGATGTATACTACTTGTCTGCGAAGTTTCATGATGAAATAATTTTTTATGCTAGCTACACAAAAATGACAAACTCGCGTACGCATATACTATTAACTATAAAACCAAATGATTTTGTACAGGTCACATAAAAACATATTACATGATGAAATTTCACACACATTTAGGTATACATCTGTAAGTACTTGTGCATTTTTTTGATTTGTTTGAAACTTAAAACAGTTGATTTTTTAATGTTTGAAAATAAAGGTCTCCATGGAGCCTGAGAGCAAAAAAATCCACTCCTATGGTTGGGTCTCTTGCCAGATAGGTTCATCGATAGGCTCACTGCTTGATGGTAAGTCTAGCGAATTTCTACAATGTTACTGTCCCTGAAAAATTGTCAAACAGGGAATAATAGGTCTAGCACATTACCACTAGGGCACTCTATCCCTGTCATTTTAGGGCTTTTTTGGTTCTCAGAATTCTAAAAACGTAGAAACAGAAGAAAAAATACACATGCTTTAAATGTCACGCACAGACAATTAGTAAAACTAAAGGATTCTTTCAAAGATGTTTGAGTGGATGCTAAGTTTTCAATACATGTTGTGCAGAGTAATTCTTAGGAAAAATTGTTGCATGATTCGATCCTATGAATCAAATGACCTATATAAGAAAATTTTCTAAGGATTTCAATCCTCCAAATTTTCTTTGAGAATCCTTTGAATGAAAGTGGGCCTTAGAGTGCAACCTAAAAAGACCCCTCTTGTCTGTATATCTCAGGACAACAAGGCAAAATATACAATAAACTCTACCGACATAAATTTGGCAGGCCAGTATTCCCCCCTCCCCCAGCGTGTCCACCCAACCGCGACCAACCTCTGCATGCCACCTCTTCCTCCGACTCCACTCTTCCACCGAGTTGTCCTCAATGACCTCATCTCACTATGGCGACCATGCACCGCCCTATTTTTCGGCTTCGTGCACCCAACGTTGCCGCCGCCTGCTTGCTCTCTCGTAAGAGTGGTTGGGTAACCCCGAAGTGTAAGGGTGAAGTAACCTAGCAATAAGTATTTCCCTCAATTGAGAGCCAATGTTTATCGAACCAGTATGAATTTCTTTTGCAATCTAAATCCTCGGTACATGCACACGAAACACAAAACAACCTTGCCCCCAATGTTTCAAGAAGGTTGTCAAGCTTCTTCTACTGCTAGTTGCAAGGATAAATTGTATGGTATGGTAGTAATTGATAAATATAACAAAATAATAAAACATAACAACGAAAAGAGCAAATTCCAATGGTGTTCGCGATGAAAAGAAGATAGACCCAGTGGGGCATACCTTCACTAAGGCATCTCTGCATGCAAGGTAAATGTGTTGTGCTGAACAAATTACAGTTGGGCGGTGATTAAATTGCAAATTTATATTTATGACTATGATCATTCATGGCACAACTTATATAAGCATTATGTCTGTGGTATGTAGACCATTATCCAACTGCACCTACAACTAGTACTCAAGACCGCTATCTAGCATGCATCTCGAGGTATTAAGTTCATACAAGAGAGTACTGTAATAAGCATGATGGCATAATGTAGACAGTAAAACTAACATCCAAGTGTGATAAAGAAACCATAATTTAATCCTTAGTAGCAACAATACAATATGTCCTCGTTCTCTTTCTGTCACTGGGATGAATCACCACAAGATTGAACCCACTACCGTACACAACTCCCTCTAAAGAACTACCTATCAAACTTGGCCAAAATAGATAGACAGAATGGAGAGCATATACGACTACTTAATTATGCCGCAAAGAATTCATAAGAAATTCATTATAATTCAATGAACAATCTTTTCATGAAGTGAAAATTCATCATATTCCAACAAACACAACACCGATTACATCGTATGGATCCCTATCACGTGAGGCAGGTCATGGGAACTTTCTATTGAATCATAAGGGAGAGAGGATGCCATCTAGCTACCGTTATGGACCCAAGGGAACTACTAACACATGGTTATGGTGGTAGCAAGCTTGATGAAGATGGCTCCGGTAATGGATTCCCCTCCGTGGGAGTTCGAGCAGGCCTCCAGGTTGGATCTCCCCGAAACAGGAACTTGCAGCGGCGAAAAAATCGTGAAAAATGGATGGAGGGTTTAGAAAAGTATGAGATTTTATAGGAAAAGATGGTCGGGATGTGGTGCCCAGGGGCTCTAAACGGGTGGACCACTTGGGCCACCCCTGGCTGCATTGCCTTGCCATCTGGGGGCCTTGGGTGGCCCCCAGGCATCTTCTAGTACTTTCTAGATTCTTCTTCTCCCAGAAAAAGCACCAAAAATTGACATTTTATTTTGAGCTCCATAAATATTTATTTTTTATAAAACCAAAAACATATAGAAAACAACAACTGGCTCTGGGCACTGAATTACTTGGTTAGTCCAAAAAAATTATATAAATTTTTATAAAAATGTATTCAAAAGTGGTAGTATAATACCATGAAACAATAAAAAAATTATAGATTCATTTGAGACTTAACACCGCCAACCACCAACCATGGCGCATGGTAATGTAGCGACTGCTCAAATATTCAGAACCTAAAGGTGCCACTGACCTCAAGAAAGCCCAAGTCATTGCCTCGTCCCCCTCCCGTGACCACCGGTAGGCCCACCGTATTGAACCTTAGGGGTAGAGCCTTCCTCGGTAGGGGATTCCGCTCAGCCTATCGGAGCTCTTCAACGCTTGTTCGGAGGTCTGTTTATATCCCTCGTAGCCCCCCATCCAACCTCTGGTTTCCCCTATGTTGGCCTTTGAGAGTTGATCTGCCCATTGGCGTGAGGCCTATTTCGACCATTTGCTTGCAAGATATCTTTCTCCCTATTTTTTTGTGCATTTTGAACAATTATTTTGATGATTTGCACTAACCTTGCTACTACATTTTTGTATTTAAACACAACTTTGGAGTAGTATTTTGAGGAAAGACAATATCAAATCCTCGATAAATTTAGTTGTACACAAGTATTGTAGGCTTTATGAAGACTTGGCTCGACCTAAAACACCCCAAATTAATGTATTAAACTAACCAAACAACTGAATGGTTATAAGTTTAGTATAGATGGAGTGGTAACTTTATACTTTGTCAGGTGGTAACTTGTAAGATAAAAAAAGGTTGGGAAATCAAAACATAGTTATGCATGTGCAATTTGAATGAATATTTGAATGAATATTTTGTCAGGTGGTGACCGGGGTGCACATGACGGTGGTGATCGAGGTGACCTCGACCTGCAACCATATGAGAGTATACTGGAACTGGTGAAGGAGGATGCTGCAATGGCAGCCCTACTCGAGGATGGCAGACGGCGAATACTGCAACCGCATTGGAAGAAGCTGAAAGGATGCTGGAACGCGACCGCCGAAAGATTTTCCAGTGATGACCACGCCCCAACGGGGATGCGCTTAGAAATAGATTGGTTTTTGATAATCATAGGGTAGTTGATCCTTGTGTTCCTCTGAACTTGATCATTAAAAAATTACATGAATGGTGTGTCTTGTAGAAAAACTAAGGAAGAATAAAGCGCATGAAGGGCGTAAAGCAAGTTGAATAGGTAGGTGGCTAGGGAGATCTTCAAGGCGGCACATGGATGGGCGATGGAGGTGCCTAGGTTGAAAGGCTCCTGAAGATCAGACATGCTGCAACTTCCTATCCACTTAGGGATGTTAATGGACAGGTCGCTGGACTTATACGGGTTTGTCCGTCCTAGCCGCAATGTGATATGCGGGTTTATGTGGCTGTCCACTTAAGTCTTATGCGTATGATGTGGCATTTGTGGCGTGACGCATGAGCGTCCACATCTGCTCCATGTCATAGACAACGACACTGCCTCCGCGCCTGTGCTGTACAGAAGCAGAAGATATTGCAGCGCGCAGCTCCTGCTTACCAGCGAGAGATTTGTCGCACGTCCAATGACAAGCCAGAGGTGACAAAACTTTATGGCATGACGATGATAATGTTGTATATTCGTACACGTAGATTCTATTGTGTTGAGTCGTTCAGCTAGCTAACTGGCACATAAGCAAGCCACCGATTTACGTTGAGAAAATCGATCAATCAACTCCATCTAGCTAGCTAGCTTTGAGAAGGCTCGATTGTACTGGGAGCCAACAGCCGCGCGGCGGAGTGCGGCGCTATGCATTCAAAAATAAGAGATAAAACCTCCTACAAGGCTCCTCAGAGATCAGCGACTTTCGGCCGTCGGATCAGTTTGATTGATACGATTCTGGGCGTCGGATCAAGATCTGGAGGAAGCTGGGCCGTTGGATCTTAGATGATCACTGCTGGAATGAATAGTTACTACCTCCATGCGCTGTCGTTTACTCCGTTTGTTCGATCGGGCAGATGTGTGGGTCCTGTCGCGGGTGGGCCGCACTTGTCAGTGACCGTGGTTGTGGCTCCGGCGCGTTCGTCCCGTCGCGTGCACCGGCGGTAAAATATCCCGTGCCACCGCACGTTATATCCTGCCCACGCCGAGGATATTTTGGTCTTTTCACTTTCAGGGTCGTGCGTGGCGTGCGGCGGTTGGCTCGTGCGGCTATGGGGTGGAGGAGGGCGACGATCTCCTCCCGCACTCGCGCGTTCCACCCCGTCGCCTCCGCTCGCCCTCGCGCTTTGCCCGCTCACCCTGCGCCCTTTCGCGCCCTCTCCCCCTCGCGCCGCCACCCACCCAGCCTCACCTCTTCCTCCCTTCTCCTCAGGCGCCCCCTCCCGCCCCTAGCGCCGCCACCACCGCCTGGCCTTCTCCTCCCACCCCATATCCCCGTCATGCCGTTCCTCCTCCCCTAACCCCTAACCCTAGAAACCGAGGAGGAGTCTGTTCTGGGTCGTGTGTCGCCTCTGCCGCCGGCTATCTCCTCCTCCGCGTCGACGTCGGGCAGGGCTGAGCGCGGGCCATGGAGATGGCGAGGTTGTCGAGCTTTCCGCGGCGTGGTCGTGGTTCCTTAGGACTCGGCGCCGGTCGCCGTCGTGCCTCCGTCAAGAGATGCTCTCGCGCCAGCAGAGGAATCCACGCCTGGTCCTGCTCGACTGCTTCCAAATCGAGGGTCGAGGGGCGTGCCGGATCCGGGCGCGATAGCCATGCCGAGCTCGACGGTCTCGTTCTGCGATGGCTCCTGCGCGTGCCTGGGTGAGTCAGTTATCATGGTTGATTTGCTTCATTGCTTTAGGTTTGGTCAGGGTCCCACGTGAGATATTTGCAGGTTATGAAGAGCCGCCGTTTGTACCGTTCGTCGAGGCTTTGACCATCCTGCTCGTTGCTACTGCGTCGAGAGGTTGGAAGGCTTCTGGTTAGTGAGCTCGTCTTTTTCCTTCCTATCTAGCAGACAAATGTATGTGATGTTTCAGTGGTTTCTTAGATGTGTTGGCTGCTCAGATCTGGCTAATTTTTTTGGATGCATTAGCTTCTCCTGGTTGGATATGGTAGGATTTTTTTGGATGGATTAGGGGATCTACTTGGATCCTTGGTATTTTTTGTTGCCGTGTGGCCTAGATTCCTGCGAGTTTTTTGTGCCTTTCTGAATTTGTCAGCTACTTATGGGTTTGGCGTGGACTACTACTTTTCTGAATTCGTCAGCTGCTTATGGGTTTGGCGTGGACTGCTGTTGTTGGCTTGGTTTAAAATAGTCACGAGCCGACGACCACATCTCACCTTGCTCGATGTCCACCGCAGACGACCGGTAGCCGTTGACCTACCTACTGCCTACCCGTCCGCCGCAAGTGCAAGGTATGTTCTTGCTCCTGCATTCAGTGGATTTGATCCTGTATTCAGCAGCGTAGTACTGTATTGTGATAATTTGTCTTTACAATGATTTTTTTGCTATTGTATATAGCCTATTCAATGGACTTGCTGCTGCTATAGCAGGGTATCCAATGATTTTGCAGGGTATCCACAAACAAAAGGATAGGGTCCTGCATATATATATGGTTTGGGCATATATATCATTTCTACTGTTGCCTGTCTTTGTATACGGTTTGGGCAGCATGTGTGCTTTGAACATTCTGATCTCTTGGTTATATAGTGGCTACTAGCAATTGAGTTACTAATAACTTAACATTACACGTTCGACTAAAACATTCGGACAGGCACCCTCGCGCCAAGGCGCGTTGCCGATCTAGGGTAAATGGTAGCCGCGGGCGCTGCTGGTTTTGGTGGCTTGTCCACAATATGCCACTTAAAATTGACAGATGTCCACATATGCCATTTGAGGCTTTTTTCGCGGGCGACGTTTGCGGGATAGTTGGACGCTGCTGCCACTTACATCCTGATATCCACTTATATTCTTCTTTGCGTCCTCTTGTCATTTTGGTTTTGTAAGAAAAAAAGATTATTTCCTGTGTAATGGTGGATGTTTGGTTCCTTATGTTGGGTAGTATCTGGTGTTTCTGCGCCAGATAGTAGCCTATCTTGACAAAATATTGTGGGGGAGGGGGGAGGGATGGATCCCTACCTTCAATATTGTTGGGTAACGTTGCAGAAAATAAAAAATTTCCTACGGTTTCACCAAGATCCATCTATGAGTTCATCTAAGCAACGAGTCATGGGAGAGAGATTGCATCTACATACCACTTTGTAGATCATGAGGAAGCGTTCAAAAGAACGGGGTTGAAGTAGTCGTTCGCCGTGATCCTATCACCGAGATCCTAGCGCCCGAACGGACAGCACCTCTGCGTTCAACACACGTCTGGAGGCGGATGACGTCTCCTCCTTCTTGATCCAGCAAGGGGAAGGAGAGGTTGAGGAAGATGGCTCCAGCAGCACGACGCGTGGTGGTGATGGAGTGACAGTTCTCCACAGGCTTCGCCAAGCACACGCGGAGGAGGAGAGGTGTTGGGGAGGGAGGGCTGCGCCTTCAAGTGTGTTGCAGCCTCCCTCGCCTCTATTTATAGGGGAAGGGAGAAGGGGCGGCCCCTCTAGATGGGATCTAGAGGCGGCGGCCAAGGGAGGACTTGCCCCCCAAGCAGGCGCCTCAGAGTTCCCCAACCCTAGGCGCATGGGCCCTAGGGGAGTGGCGCCCAGCCCACTTTGGGCTGGATCCCTTCCTCATACAGCCCATAAGGCCCTCCGGAGAGGTGGCCTCCCGGTGGACCCCGGAACCCCTCCGGTGGCCCCAGACAATACCGATATGCCCCCGAACCTTTCCGGTGACCGTATGATGACTTCCATATATAAATCTTTACCTCCGGACTATTCCAGAACTCCTCGTGACGTCCGGGATCTCATCCGGGACTCCGAACAACATTCGGTAATCACATACAAGCCTTCCTAATAACCCTAGCGTCACCGAACCTTAAGTGTGTATACCCTACGGGTTCGGGAGACACGTAGACATGACAGAGACGGCTCTCGGGCAATAACCAACAGCGGGATCTGGATACCCATGTTGGCTCCCACATGCTCCTCGATGATCTCATCGGATGAACCACGATGTCGAGGATTCAAGCAACCCGTATACTATTCCCTTTGTCGACGGTATGTTACTTGCGAGACTCGATCGTCGGTATCCCAATACCTCGTTTAGTCTCGTTACCGGCAAGTCACTTTACTCGTGCCGTAATGCATGATCCCGTGACCGGACACTTGGTCACTTTGAACTCATTATGATGATGCACTACCGAGTGGGCCCGGTGATACCTCTCCGTTATACGGAGTGACAAATCCAGCCTCGATCCGTGTCAACCCAATGTACACTTTCGGAGATACCGTAGTGTACCTTTATAGTCACCCGATTCACGTTGTGGCGTTTGGTACACCCAAAGCACTCCTACGGTATCCGGAGTTACACGATCTCATGGTCTAAGGAAGAGATACTTGACATTGGAAAAGCTCTAGCAAAACGAACTACACGATCTTGTGCTATGCTTAGGATTGGGTCTTGTCCATCACATCATTCTCCTAATGATGTGATCCCGTTATCAACGACATCCATTGTCCATAGTCAGGAAACCATGACTATCTATTGATCAACGAGCTAGTTAACTAGAGGCTCACTAGGGACATATTGTGGTCTATGTATTCACACGTGTATTACGATTTCCGGATAATACAATTATAGCATGAATAAAAGACAATTATCATGAACAAGGAAATATAATAATAATCCTTTTATTATTGCCTCTAGGGCATATTTCCAACAGTCTCCCACTTGCACTAGAGTCAATAATCTAGTTACATTGTGATGAACCTAACACCCATAGAGTTACGTGTTGATCATGTTTTGCTCGCGGAAGAGGTTTAGTCAACGGATCTGCGACATTCAGATCCGTATGCACTTTGCAAATTTCTATGTCTCCATCTTGAACATTTTCACGGATGGAGTTGAAGCGACGCTTGATGTGCCTGGTCTTCTTGTGAAACCTGGGCTCCTTGGCAAGTGCAATAGCTCCAGTGTTGTCACAGAAGAGTTTGATCGGCCCCGACGCATTGGGTATGACTCCTAGGTCGGTGATGAACTCCTTCACCCATATTGCTTCATGTGCTGCCTCCGAGGCTGCCTTGTACTCCGCTTCACATGTAGATCCCGCCACGACGCCTCGCTTGCAGCGCACCTACCATCGCTCCACCATTCAACATATACACGTATCCGGTTTGTGACTTAGAGTCATCCAGATATGTGTCGAAGCTAGCGTCAACGTAACCCTTTACGGCGAGCTCTTCGTCACCTCCATAAATGAGAAACATGTCCTTTGTCCTTTTCAGGTACTTCAGGATATTCTTGACCGTTGTCCAGTGTTCCTTGCCGGGATTACTTTGGTACCTTCCTACCAAACTTACGGCAAGGTTTACATAACGTCTGATACACAGCATGGCATACATAATAGATCCTATGGCCGAGGCATAGGGGATGACGCTCATCTCTTCTTTATCTTTTGTCGTGGTCGGGCATTGAGCCGAGCTCAATCTCACACCTTGCAAGATGTGCAAGAACCCTTTCTTGGACCGATCCATTTTGAACTTCTTCAAAATCTTATCAAGGTATGTGCTTTGTGAAAGACCTATGAGGCGTCTCGATCTATCCCTATAGATCTTGATGCCTAATATGTAAGCAGCTTCTCCAAGGTCCTTCATTGAAAAACTTTTATTCAAGCAGGCCTTAATGTTGTCCAAGAGTTCTATATCATTTCCAATCAAAAGTATGTCATCTACATATAATATGAGAAATGCTACAGAGCTCCCACTCACTTTCTTCTAAATGCAGGCTTCTCCATAAGTCTGCATAAACCCAAACGCTTTGATCATCTCATCAAAGCGAATGTTCCAACTCCGAGATGCTTGCACCAGCCCATAAATGGATCGCTGGAGCTTGCATACTTTGTTAGCATTCTTAGGATCGACAAAACCTTCCGGCTGCATCATATTCAGCTCTTCCTTAAGATAACCGTTAAGGAATGCCGTTTTGACGTCCATCTGCCATATCTCATAATCATAGTATGCGGCAATTGCTAACATGATTCGGACGGACTTAAGCTTCACTACGGGAGAGAAAGTCTCATCGTAGTCAATCCCTTGAACTTGCCGAAAACCCTTAGCGACAAGTCGAGCTTTATAGATGGTGACATTACCATCCGCGTCCGTCTTCTTCTTAAAGATCCATTTGTTTTCTATCGCTCGCCGATCATCGGGCAAGTTTGTCAAAGTCTATACTTTGTTTTCATACATGGATCCTATCTCGGATTGCATGGCTTCAAGCCATTTGTTGGAATCCGGGCCCGCCATCGCTTCTTCATAGTTAGAAGGTTCACCGTTGTCTAACAACATGATTTCCAGGACAGGGTTACCATACCACTCTGGTGTGGAACGTGTCCTTGTGGACCTATGAAGTTCAGTAGCAACTTGATCCGAAGTACCTTGATCATCATCATTAATTTCCTCTCCGGTGGGGTGTAGGCACCACAGAACATTTTCCTGAGCTGCACTACTTTCCGGTTCAAGAGGTAGTACTTCATCGAGTTCTACTTTCCTCCCACTTACTCCTTTCGAGAGAAACTCTTTTCCGTAAAGGATCCGTTCTTGGCAACAAAAGACCTTGCCTTCGGATCTAAGGTAGAAGGTATACTCAATGGTTTCCTTAGGGTATCCTATGAAGACGCATTTTCCGACTTGGGTTCGAGCTTTTCAGGTTGAAGTTTCTTGACATAAGCATCGCATCCCCAAACGTTTAGAAACGACAGCTTAGGTTTCTTCCCAAACCATAATTCATACGGTGTCGTCTCAACGGATTTAGACGGTGCCCTATTTAAAGTGAATGTAGCTGTCTCTAGAGCGTATCCCCAAAATGATAGCGGTAAGTCGATAAGAGACATCATAGATCGCACCATATCCAATAGAGTGCGATTACGACGTTTAGACACACCGTTACGCTGAGGTGTTCCAGGCGGCGTGAGTTGTGAAATGATTCCACATTTCCTCAAGTGTGTACCAAATTCGTGACTTAAATATTCTCCTCCACGATCTGATCGTAAGAACTTTATTTTTCGGTCATGTTGATTCTCTACCTCATTCTGAAATTCCTTGAACTTTTCAAAGGTCTCAGACTTGTGTTTCATCAAGTAGACATACCCATATCTACTTAAGTCGTCTGTGAGAGTGAGAACATAACGATATCCTCCGTGAGCCTCAACGCTCATTGGACCGCACACATCGATATGTATGATTTCCAATAAGTTGGTTGCTCGCTCCATTGTCCTGGAGAATGGAGTCTTGGTCATTTTGCCCATGAGGCATGGTTCACATGTGTCAAATGATTCATAATCGAGAGACTCTAAAAGTCCATCAGAATGGAGCTTCTTCATGCGCTTGACACCAATGTGACCAAGGCGGCAGTGCCACAAGTATGTGGGACTATCGTTATCAACCTTACTTCTTTTGGTATTCACACTATGAATATGTGTAATATTACGTTCGAGATTCATTAAGAATAAACCATTGACCATCGGAGCATGACCATAAAACATGTCTCTCATATAAATAGAACAACCATTATTCTCGGATTTAAATGAGTAGCCATCTCGCATTAAACGAGATCCTGATACAATGTTCATGCTCAAACTTGGCACTAAATAACAATTATTGAGGTTTAAAACTAATCCCGTAGGTAAATGTAGAGGCAGCGTCGACGGCGATCACATCGACCTTGGAACCATTCCCGGCAGCGCGCCGTCACCTCGTCCTTCGCCATCTCCGTTTATTCGGCAGCTCCTGCTGTGAGTTACAAATATGAGAAACGGCACCGGTATCAAATACCCAGGAGATACTACTAGTAATGTAAAGTTACACATCAATTACATGTAAATCAAATATAACTTTATTTTTGCCGGCCTTCTTGTCCGCTAAGTATTTGGGGCAGTTCCGCTTCCAAAGGCCCTTCCCTTTGCAATAAAAAGCACTCTGTCTCGTGTTTGGGTCCATTCTTTGACTTCTTCCCGGCAACTTGCTTTACGGGCGCGGCAACATCCTTGCCGTCCTTCTTGAAGTTCTTCTTACCCTTGCCCTTTTGAACTTAGTGGTTTTATTGACCATCAACACTTGATGTTCTTTCTTGATTTCAACCTCTGCTGACTTGACATTGAGAATACTTCGGAATGGTCTTCACCATCCCCTGCATATTGTAGTTCATCACGAAGCTCTTGTAGCTTGGTGGGAGTATTGAAGGATTCTGTCAATGACCGCCTCGTCCGGAGGTTTATGTCTAGCTGGGACAAAGGTTGTGCAACCTGCACATTTTGAGTATGTGCTCACTGACAGAACTGTTTTCCTCCATCTTACAACTATAGAACTTGTCGGAGACTTCATATCTCTCGACCCGAGCATGAGCTTGGAAAACCATTTTTAGCTCTTCGAACATCTCATATGCTCCATGTTGCTCAAAACGCTTTTGGAGCCCCGGTTCTAAGTCAGAAGCATGCCGCATCGAACGAGGGAGTAATCATCAAGACGAGACTGCCAAGCATTCATAATGTCTTGGTTCTTCGATGGGTGCATCACCTAGCGGTGCTTCTAGGACATATTGTTTCTTGGCTGCTATGAGGATGATCCTCGTGTTAGGACCCAGTCCGAATAGTTGCCGCCATCATCTTTCAGCTTGGTTTCTCTAGGAACGCGTTGAAGTTCATGTTGACATGAGCGTTGGCCATTTGATCTACAAGACATATTTTGCAAAGACTTTAGACTAAGTTCATGATAATTAAGTTCATCTTAATCAAATTATTTAATGAACTCCCACTCAGATTTGACATCCCTCTAGTCATCTAAGTGTTACATGATCCGAGTCGACTAGGCCGTGTCCGATCATCACGTGAGACGGACTAGTCATCGTCGGTGAACATCTCCATGTTGATCATATCTTCCATACGACTCATGTTCGACCTTTCGGTCTCTTGTGTTCCGAGGCCATGTCTGTACATGCTAGGCTCGTCAAGTTAACCCTAAGTGTTTATGCATGTGTAAAACTGTCTTACACCCGTTGTATGTGAACGTAAGGATCTATCACACCCGATCATCACGTGGTGCTTCGAAACGACGAACTTTAGCAACGGTGCACAACTAGGGGGAACACTTTCTTGAAATTATTATAAGGGATCATCTTATTTACTACCGTCGTTCTAAGTAAACAAGATGCATAAAACATAATAAACATCACATGCAATTATATAAAGTAGTGACATGATATGGCCAATATCATATAGCTCCTTTGATCTTCATCTTCGGGTTCCATGATCATCTTGTCACCGCATGACACCATGATCTCCATCATCATGATCTCCATCGTCGTGTCTCCATGAAGTTGCTCGCCAACTATTACTTCTACTACTATGGCTAACACGTTTAGCAATAAAGTAAAGTAATTTACATGGCGTTGAATCAATGACTCGCAGAGTCATACAATAATTAAGACAACTCCTATGGCTCCTGCCGGTTGTCATACTCATCGACATGCAAGTCGTGATTCCTATTACAAGAACATGATCTCATACATCACAATATATCATTCATCATTCATTACAACTTCTGGCCATATCACATCACATGACAATTGCCGCAAAAAACAAGTTAGACGTCCTCTAATTGTTGTTGCATCTTTTACGTGGCTGCAATTGGGTTCTAGCAAGAACGTTTTCTTACCTATGAATAACCACAATGCGATTTTGTCAACTTATATTTACCCTTCATAAGGACCCTTTTCATCGAATCCGCTCCAACTAAAGTGGGAGAGACAGACACCCGCCAGCCACCTTATGCAACCAGTGCATGTCAGTCGGTGGAACCGGTCTCACGTAAGCGTACGTGTAAGGTTGATCCGGGCCGCTTCATCCCACAATACCGCTGAAGCAAGATAAGACTAGTAGCGGCAAGCAAGTTGAAAAGATCTACGCCCACAACAAAATTGTGTTCTACTCATGCAATAGAGAACTACGCATAGACCTAGCTCTGATACCACTGTTGGGTAACGTTGCAGAAAATAATTTTTTTCCTACGGTTTCACCAAGATCCATCTATGAGTTCATCTAAGCAACGAGTCATGGGAGAGAGATTGCATCTACATACCACTTTGTAGATCGCGAGCGAAAGCGTTCAAAAGAACGGGGTTGAAGTAGTCGTTCTCGCCGTGATCCTATCACCGGAGATCCTAGCGCCGAGCAGACGGCACCTCCGCGTTCAACACACGACGGAGCGGATGACGCGTCTCCTCCTTCTTGATCCAGCAAGGGGGAAGGAGAGGTTGAGGAAGATGGCTCTAGCAGCAGCACGACGGCGTGGTGGTGATGGAGTGACAGTTCTCCGGCAGGGCTTCGCCAAGCACACGCAGAGGAGGAGAGGTGTTGGGGAGGGGAGGGGCTGCGCCTTCAAGTGTGTTGCAGCCCTCCCCTCGCCCCTCTATTTATAGGGGAAGGGAGAAGGGGGGCCGGCCCCTCTAGATGGGATCTAGAGGGGGGCGGCGGCCAAGGGGAGGGGGCTTGCCCCCCAAGCAAGGGGGGCGCCCCCCTCAGGGTTTCCCCCAACCCTAGGCGCATGGGCCCTAGGGGGGAGTGGCGCCCCAGCCCACTTTGGGCTGGATCCCTTCCTCATACAACCCATAAGGCCCTCCGGGAGAGGTGGCCCCTCCCGATGGACCCCCGGAACCCCTCCGGTGGCCCCGGTACAATACCGATATGCCCCCGAACCTTTCCGGTGACCGTATGATGACTTCCATATATAAATCTTTACCTCCGGACTATTCCGGAACTCCTCGTGACGTCCGGGATCTCATCCGGGACTCCGAACAACATTCGGTAATCACATACAAGCCTTCCTAATAACCCTAGCGTCACCGAACCTTAATTGTGTAGACCCTACGGGTTCGGGAGACACGTAGACATGACCGAGACGGCTCTCGAGCAATAACCAACAGCGGGATCTGGATACCCATGTTGGCTCCCACATGCTCCTCGATGATCTCATCGGATGAAACACGATGTCGAGGATTCAAGCAACCCCGTATACTATTCCCTTTGTCAGACGGTATGTTACTTGCCCGAGACTCGATCGTCGGTATCCCAATACCTCGTTCAGTCTCGTTACCGGCAAGTCACTTTACTCGCATGCCGTAATGCATGATCCCGTGACCGGACACTTGGTCACTTTGAACTCATTATGATGATGCACTACCGAAAGTGGGCCCGGTGATACCTCTCCGTTATACGGAGTGACAAATCCGATCTCGATCCGTGTCAACCCAATGAACACTTTCGGAGATACCAGTGTACCTTTATAGTCACCCGATTCGTTGTGATGTTTGGTACACCCAAAGCACTCCTACGGTATCCGGAGTTACACGATCTCATGGTCTAAGGAAGAGATACTTGACATTGGAAAAGCTCTAGCAAAACGAACTACACGATCTTGTGCTATGCTTAGGATTGTCTTGTCCATCACATCATTCTCCTAATGATGTGATCCCGTTATCAACGACATCCAATGTCCATAGTCGAAACCATGACTATCTATTGATCAACGAGCTAGTTAACTAGAGGCTCACTAGGGACATATTGTGGTCTATGTATTCACACGTGTATTACGATTTCCGGATAATACAATTATATCATGAATAAAAGACAATTATCATGAACAAGGAAATATAATAATAATCCTTTTATTATTGCCTCTAGGGCATATTTCCAACAAATATAGCATTGTCAGCTTGTATCCAGATGGTTGTAGTGGTCAGGGTCTGGAGTCTGTGGACACTGTGATTTCTTTATATGAAATCGGAGAGGAAGCTCTCTTTTTCTCCGGAGCAAAGTGCTTTCATCCCAGGAAGGATGATTACAGATAATGCCTTGATAGCCTTTGAGTGTATTCATTATATCAAGCAAGAAAAGGATCCCACAAAAAACCTTCTGTGCTTATAAACTAGATTTGTCAAAAGCATATGATCGAGTGGATTGGGTCTACTTGAGGCAGGTGATGCAAAAGTTGGGTTTCTCTCATCGATGTATTGATTGGGTAATGACGTGTGTCACATCGGTGAGGTATTCAGTCAAGTTCAATGGAACCCTCTTGGATTCATTTGCACCGTCGTGTGGCCTTCGGCAAGGCGACCCACTTTCATCATTTTTATTTTTGTTTGTGGCGGATGGACTTTGAACTATTTTGAAAAACAAGGTGACTAGGGGAGAGATCACACCGGTGAAAGTTTGTAGAAGAGCTCCGGGCATATCCCACCTTCTGTTCGCTGACGATACGTTGCTGTTTTTTAGGCCTCGATGAACCAAGCAGAGTGTGTGAGGGCAGCACTACAGGAGTATGGTGCGGCTACTGGGCAAAAGCTAAACTATGATAAGTGCTCAATATTTTTTGGTAATGCATGCCCAGCCACAAGCCAAGTGCAGGTCCGAAATGCCTTGCAGGTCACTAGTGCGGCGTTTGATGAAAGGTATCTTGGCCTCCCGACCCCAGATGGCCGCATGTCCAAAGGCAAATTTCAAAACCTTCAAGCCAGCCTCACTAAACGCCTGATGCAATGGGGGGATGGCCTGCTGGCTCAGCCAGGGAGGGAGGTGTTGATTAAATCGGTGGCCCAAGCCTTGCCAACTTATATTATGGGTGTATTCAAACTCCAGTTTTCGGTGTGTGATGATCTGACAAGAATGGTGCGGAATTTTTATTGGGGATCTGCAGAAGGGAAGTGGAAGGTGCATTGGAAAAGGTGGGACTATCTTCTTCAGCCAAAAGATAGGGGAGGTGTGGGCTTTCGATACTTCCGGTTATTTAACCAAGCATTGCTAGCTCGGCAGGCTTGGCGACTTCTGTCCAATCCGGATAGTCTATGTGCCCAGGTTCTTAAGGCAAAGTACTACCCATATGGTAATTTGGAGGATACGGTCTTCACAGGAAACGGATCGTCGTCGTAGCAAGCTATTAGTCATGGCCTTGACGTGTTGAAGCGAGCGTTGATTTGGAGGGTGGGAAACGGTAAAAATATCAGAGTGTGGAGGGACAACTGGATCCCGAGGCCGTTCTCCTTCAAGCCGGTCTCGCGGCGAGGCGAATCTGAATCCGCCCGTTTCAGATTTGCTTAATGCAAATGGGTCTTGGAAAGTGGAGCTGCTGCAACAGTATTTTTTGCCGGCTGATGTGATTGATATTTTGAAGATTCGAGCTTCACCAAGGTTGGATGAGGATGTGATTGCATGGGCCCCTAGGAGACATGGAGTTTTCTCTATAAAATCGGCATATCAGTTTGCGTTTCAGGAATTGTACGGAGCGAACACAGCCTCGTCGAGTACCTCGGCATCAGGAGGAAGATGTTGTTGGAAACTTATTTGGAATAGTGCAGTACCTCCAACGATCCGTAACTTTGCCTGGCGATTGGCGACTGACGCTCTTCCTACTTGGAAGAACAAGAATAAAAGAGGGCTTGAGCTTGTTAGCGGTTGTCTGGTCTGCGGTACGGAGGTTGAGGATAACTTCCATCCTTTTCTGAGATGTCAACGGGGGCGTGACCTGTATAGGAGATGGCGAAGGTCTGGAAGTTGCCGGTGATCGAATCCTTTGTGCCCAATGGGAGAGAATGGCTTCTTCATGCGCTGGATTCCCTATGTGAGCTTGATCGGTGTAAGGTGTTGCTCATTTCCTGGAGAAGTTGGTACGTGCGGAATGAAGTTGTACATCATAAACCGGCGCCGGACATGGATGTCTCCGTGAATTTTCTGAGAAGATACCTGGATGAATTAATGGGGATCAAAATGAACCACAGAATGGATCTGGCTAAAGGTAAGGGATACCTGACTTTTGATCAGACTAGAGATGCGGTCGATATTCAGAGAGCTGGTCCCGTGTGCAAGTGGCAGCCTCCCGCCGACGGCTGGGTAAAATTAAACACGGACGGGTCCTTTGTTGATTGTGATCATGCGGGTACTGGTATGATTCTTCGAAACTCTAGTGGAGGGATCATTTTCTCAGCATGCAGATCGCTATACTCTTGCAGAGATGCTGTTGAAGCTGAACTTGGTGCAATCATAGAAGGTTTATCGCTGGCCATACAACGATCCGATTTGCCCATTGCTATCGAATCGGATTCTAGCTTGGCAGTGTCTATGATATCCTCTGGCGAAGTTGATCGTTCAATCTATGCTGCTTTGGTGAATGAAATAAGACTACTGTTGCGTCTTAGACAAACTTGTGTTACTCATATTGTGAGAGTCCATAATAAAGCTACTGATCGTTTGGCTAGGTTTGCTCGAGTTGAGGGGCGAACTATGACTTGGCTGGGATCTGGGCAAGAGGAGGTCTTGGGTATATCCCTTGATGATTGTAAAGACATTGATATTTGAGTAATACAAGTGTTTCCGCAAAAAAAAGAAAATGCTGGAACCGGCACCCACTGTTGATGCATTTGCTGTCTTCGACGACAGCTACGGCAGGCCGCTGCACCGAGGACGGATGCTGGAGCCGCATCGGCAGCGCATTTTGCTGCAAAGGGCGGACCACGCAGAGCACCGATGCTGCAACCGCGAGCCGGCGAGTGGCGGAGCCAACGAGCAGCGACGGGGAGCGGCGCTACGGTGTTGCAGGGGAGGCCCTGGATGGCGACGAGACGGCGCGCTGCACGCATCGCCACTTCAATGCCGTCCACGTGAACTGCTGCAATGAGACAAGCTCGCGAAAGATGCCTACTCTTTTTTATTTTGCCATCATCTGCTAAAGATGCCTAAACCACATTGATCAATCACATGTCTGCAACCTGGCTCGCCGGCCAGGTGATGGCGATGGGGCTCGTCACCGAGTGCTCGCCGTCGCTCCACTCGATCGACCCGAACGTGTGCTTCTCCGTGACGTTCCCAAACATTCTTGGCGCGAAGGTGATCGCGTACTCCTGCGTCGCCTGCGCCGCGCTGAACTGCAGCTTCTGCGGCCTCACCGGCGGGGCTGGCTATCTTGGCCCTGTACGTCGCCCTGGCGTTGTCCCCGACGTTCCGCACGACGCGGCGCTGCGTGACCGCGCGTTTCTCCGGGCCGAACACCGCCGAGAAGGCCGGGTAGTTGAGGTCCCCCACGCCGGCACCCGCGCGCGTCGAGCAGTTGGTCGCCGGGCTGAACACGGCATCTGCTCGGCGGTGTAGCCGAGCGCGCAGACGAAGGCGATGTAGTCCTCCGTGCCGGCGTCGTACACCAGGCCTGGATCGGCGGCGCGGTTGGGGTCCACGTGGCCTGCCCCGCGCGCGAACGGCGTGGACGCCCTGCCGGTGGACATGTCCCCGATGACGGCGCCGGCGCTGTCCACGTTGTACGCGGTGGTCATCAGGGCGGACTTGATAGCCGACGGGCTCCACTTGGCCTCGCCTGCCGGAGCAGCGCCTCGATGCCGCTCACTTGTGGGCACGATATCGAGGTGCCTCGTGTCGCCGTCGAGCAGCGAAGGGGAGGCGGCGCCTGTCCAAGCGGCCAGTATGTCCACGCCGGGGGCCGTGACGTCCGGCTTGAGGATCGCCGGGACGAGCCGGCTCGGGCCGCGGCTGGAGAAGGATGCCATTCTAGGCGAAGGGGGTGACCGTCCGACGACGGTGCCGTGGAACACGATGGTCGCGACGGGGGATGCTTCTGTGCTCAAGTACTTCTTGATCTTCTCGGCGGCGGCAAATGTGACGGCACTGACGGGGAGGATGTGGGCGCTGGTCCTGACCTGCTCGCCCTGTGCTTCGTCGCTGCCGAGGACTGCTCCGGCGCCACCGGCGAGTTTAACGGCAAATCCTCTCTCTGTCCGCCCATTCACTCCGGGATCGCACAAGACCACTGGCGGACCTCCCCGGTGGGCAGGGTATGGCGCGTGCCATACCTTAATTTTGAGTAAAAGAAAATTTATAACTAATATGCATCGATCGCTAGCATATTACGCTGCCTCGTCGTTGTTAATACGGAAAAAAGTCCATTTTAAACCTTGAATTCGTAGACGTTCGACGAATCAAACCCTGAAGTCGAAATCCCTGTCGTTCTGACCCCAAACTAACTAATCCCGGTCCAAATCTAACCTTAGTGTCGTTTCCCAAACGGGGATTGCCGACGTGGCAATAGGGTGGCGGGATGGGTCGTTCAGCACGCCGGAGGCGATATTAGTGGGTCAGCCCAGTTGACCCGTTATATCGCCGTTCTCTCCGTCCTCTCGCATTCATCCTTCTCTGGCGGCGGCAATGGCGACCGGCGGTTGATCGCCACCTGCGACGATCGTGGACGGTAGCGGCGACGCGTCGAAGAAGCAGGTAATGTTCTGGATGCCCTCCTCCCTTGTTATTCATAGGTTGGAGTAGTTGCGGCATTAGGGTTAGGGTTTGAGCGGCAAATTTGGGGCAAAATTGGGGACGATTTGGGTGACGGAAAAGATTGATTTTTTGTGAATAGATTGATTTAGGAATAGATTGTTATGCTTTATTTTGATCGCGGTGTATGTTTTTTCAGTGAAATCATGGACCCAAGTGAGATGTTGAATGTTCGGTTTCATATTGGAGGAAGTTCATCCGCATTGGTCCAAATTTGGACTATGTTGGGGAGATCAAGCAATGTCGAGATTGAGAGGGATAAAGCATCACTGCGAGGAAGTGAAAGGCTATTTAAAAGATCATACTCAGTTGATGGAATCGATGAAGTTATATTTTCTGCTTCCTGGAGAAGAGCTTATCAATGGCTTGCTGTTCCTTCATGATGACAGTTAGTGTGTGAAGATGTCGACTACATTTGTGTTGGAGGAGTTGATGTGTATGTGGAGTATCATGGAGAGGAAGATAGCAATGACAAGCAGCAGAGTGGGAGTGATTTTGAGGATGAACTCATGGAGCAGTGATGATGATGAACTAGATGCGATTATAACTGCGAAGAACCAGATGCGATTATAATCTGCTGAAGAACCAGATGCGATTATAACTGCAGAAGAACCAATGCCGATGAAGTGTTGTTGAACTCAGAGAGTCGACATCGATGTGCTCATACTGATGAAACCGGTGTAATCACTCAAAGAATTTGCAGCCCCTTGAAGCGAGAGAAGAAGCGAGTAGTAGATGTGGATGAAATGGCGGGCATGGAAGGTGTTTTTCCTGTGTTTTGGATCCAAGTCAACTGCATCAGCCAAAGGCTTCAACCTCGGGCTTGTGGCATGTGAATAACCAAATGGTGATAGCTGCAAATGTTGACAGTGCCAATCAAAATTCAGACTCGAGATAGTGACCACAGATACATTGGACATACTGATGATAGTGGGGAGGATTCGAAGTTGTGGAGCCTCAGAGACATGCTAGGAAATTTAAGAAAAGGATGAGGGACTCCAAGAGCTGGATAGGTAGGGATGCTACAGGGCCAGTGCCAATTGAATTGATTGCCAACATGGAGGAGCAAATTGAAAGAGAAGAAATGGATTGGAACTATGATTCATCTGATGAGGACTACAACTATGATGAAGACTCAGATGGTCATATAAGGAAGAGGAAGAGTACATTCCCAAGATACAACCCTGAAAGTGAAGTACCACATTTTGCTTTGACCATGGTTTTTAGAAGCAAGAATCAGCTGTGCAAAGCTTTGAGAAGATATGGTTTAGTAACAAAGAGGAGCATTAAGTTCATGAAATGTGAGTGTGACAGAGTAAGGGCAAAGTGTGGATGGCCTGGCTGCCCATGGCTGATATATGCAGCCAAGAGATCAAGGACTTCAAGATTCCAAGTCATAACATACAATGATGATCACCAATGTGCATGTAACAGATGCAACAAGTTGGTTATCTTGCAAAGGTGATTGCACAGAGGTATGAGCACTTCATATTGGCAAATCCTATGTGGAAAATTGAGAGCATGAAAGCAACTGTTTTGCAAGATATGTTTGCTGATGTCTCCACTTCAAAGTGCAAGCATGCAAAAAGATTTGTCATGGACAAATTATTGTGTGGAATGAACAATGAATACACTAGAGTGTTTGACTACCAACTTGAGCTGCTAAGGAGCAACCCTGGAAGCACAGTTGCTGTTTGCATGGACCCAACCAACATGGAGGAAAGTGTATTCCAGAGCTTCTATGTGTGCTTTAATGCAATGAAGCAAGGATTCAAGGCTGGTTGCAGAAAAGTAATAGGCCTTGATGGTTGTTTCTTCAAAGGTGCGATGAAGGGTGAGCTCTTGTGTGCCATAGGTAGAGATGCAAATAATCGATGTATCCACTAGCACAGGCTGTAGTTGAGAATGAAACTAATATCACATGGAAGTGGTTTGTTGGGCTGCTCATTAAGGACTTGGAAATAAACAATAATGGAGTTGGCTGGGTT
The DNA here is from genome assembly GCA_021605145.1 of Aegilops bicornis. Taxonomy (NCBI): domain Eukaryota; kingdom Viridiplantae; phylum Streptophyta; class Magnoliopsida; order Poales; family Poaceae; genus Aegilops; species Aegilops bicornis. Next base: position 627,918,371 of record CM038674.1, on the reverse strand, counting down.
ATTATCTCCGATCGTGAAGGGCTTGATTAATGCAGTCAATGATTACCTTCCTGCCGCAGAGCATAGGATGTGTGCTAGGCACATTTATGCTAATTGGAGGAAGAAACATAGAGATCATGAGTGGCAAAAAAAATTCTGGGCAGTTGCTAAGGCTTCTAACAAGCAAGATTTCAACTATTATAAGGCCAAGCTTGCACAAGTCACTCTGAAGGGGCTAAAGACATCATGAGGACTGAGCCACAAGACTGGGCAAGGGCTTTTTTCCAAGTTGGTTCAAACTGTAAATCAGTTGACAACAACCTATGTGAGTCATTCAACCATGCTATAGTTGATGCTAGGTTTTATCCTATTATTTCTATGAATGAAAAAATTAGGAAAAAGGTACTTGTGAGAATTCAGAACAAAGAGAGAAAGGTGCCAATTTTAGAGGAAAAATATGCCCTGCTGTTTTAAGAAGATCAAGAAAAGTATTGCTAGAACACAATATCTTCAAGTGCTATGGAATGGAGAAAATGGATTTGAAGTGAAGCAAGTGAATGGAAGAGGAAGGCAAGACATGGTGGACTGGAAAAATGGACATGCTCTTGTGGGTACTTCCCATTTGGCAGGCTTCCTTGCCACCATGCAATTAGTGCCATCTACAAGTGCAACAGAAAAATTGAGGATTTTATTGCTCCTTGCTACTTTGTTGAGGTGTTCAACAAAATCTATGAGCATTGCTTGCAGCCTGTGGAGGGTGAAGAGATGTGGCCAGTGTCACCCAATCCTAGGCCAAGTGCCTCCCTGAATATGTTAGGTTGCCAGGAAAAGAGAAGAAAAAAGGAAGGCCTAAAAACAATGATAGGAGAAGAGAAGAAACTGAGCAACCTAAGGGGAAGAAAATGAGCAAGCATGGCACAATTATCAAATGCTCATTGTGTGGTAACCCTGGACACAACAAATCAGGATGTAAACGAAGTCCAGAGAGAGGCAAGAAAAAGAATGCACATCTTGCTAGAACTAGCAAGAAAAAGAACCCAACTGAGGTATTTGTTGCTATCATGTACTTACTGCATGTTGCATATTTATCCCACTTATTAGTCTTTTGTTGGAACTTATTGCATATTTATCCTGAATTTGCAGCAAACCTCTGCCTCTGCCTCTGCTCCACCAACAACAAGTTCGGTACCAACAGGACCTTCTCGGGACCAACAGGTTCAAGCCTCCAAGAAAGAGAACTGCCCTTCTTTGAAGCTGGATCATCTCTGCCACTACAACATCTACTTCCACAAGGACAGGATCTAGAGCTAAGAGGGAAGAAGGCACGCATCATCAGTGCGAAGCTTCAGATATTTCACTTGCAGTGGAAACTACTAGTTATAGTTGTAGAAGGGCTGCAGCTAGTTCTTTTGTTCAAGTTGCAATGTTTCAAAACTTTTCTGATGTAATGTTGCAAACTTATCTTTTGTTCATGGCTCAAACTAGGGGTCATGTATGTGTGGCATAACACAACTTGCACTTGCACTTTCATTGATTCCAATTTAAACTTTCAGAGAGGCAAATGCATACAACTTCCAATTTAAACTAAGGATACAAGTTGCATCTTCAATGCCCAAAAGACCAGTTCATTCTAAACCCTAAAGCATTGCTACATTGCATACAAATAACACTTGCACATCTTATTACAGTAGCATCTTCCCTGCAACTAAACCCACCACAAATACAACAAACAAGCATGACAACATTACGATATTTGCCCTTGATTGCATCTATCTCTGAATTTTACGCTTCAATTTATCTTGCAGAGCCATAGCCATTCCCATTCCTCCTGTTTCACCTTGGTGGAGAGCCACAACTGTAGTGGGATCTTCAATCACAACAAGACTTCCTTGACCTCTCAGCCTCGCACTTCATCTCGCAAATCACCAATCAAATCACTCCAAAACTTGGGAAGTGGGTCATCATGCCATTCCACGAATCCACAACCACCATGTTGTTCAATTGTACCAACAGAAATCAATGAGAGGGTGGGGAACAAATGAACAGAACAAAAACAGCAACTTGAAGCTCACCATGGCATCAACACAGCGTAGTATCTCCTGCTGGATTACGACGGCTCCAGGAGATCCACCTAGGCGCCTTCCGACGGGTTGCACCAGTGAGCCTCGCTGGCTCAGACGCCATCGGGCCTCATGATGCGACACCCGGCGACCTAGATTCTTCCTCTCCTTCCGGTGGCTCGGCGGAAGCCGGGAGCACTCGAACCACCGAAGACCACGACATTGCCGTCGGCCGACCCGATCTGGCCGCCCCCTGCCAATCGCCCCTCCGCCGCACCACTCAAGGAATCGCTGCCGCCGCCCTAACCCTAGTTTCTCCCCAAATCCCCAATCGATTCTTTGTTCACCTCCTCCCCCCAGCGTTCCGGTTATAACTGGCCCACCTAACTAGCAATCCTGGCCACGCCATCGTTTTAAGGGCTAAAACGACACTAAGGTTAGATTTGGACCGGGATTAGTTAGTTTGGGGTCGAACGACAGGATTTCGACTTCGAGGTTTGATTCACGGACGTCTCACGAATTCAAGGTTTAAAATGGACTTTTTCCGCGTGTGACGGGCCGACCCGGCAATGACCGGCCAGATGGGCCAACAACCAGCCAGGTTCGAGCGTCCACGCCAGGCAACCAGCCAGGTTCGAGCATCCACGCGAGCGAGCAGAGACGCAACGCAACACACTAGACCACTCTATTCTCTCCCCAACCCTAATACCTAAGCTAGCGGCGGCGGCAGGCAGTCACCGGAGTGGGCGGGCGAACAGCGGCAGCCAGCCGGCGGCAACGGCGGCGGCGGTGGGCCTAGAGGCGGCGGCACGGCAACAAGCGGCGTCTCGGTAGGGGCCTAGGTGCCTAGCAGCTGACAATAGTAGTCCGGCCGTCAAGCCACTTGAGTCCGGCAATCGAGCAAGATTGCCCGGAGATGGAAAGGAAGAGGAAGGCAGTAGGAAATCCAAAGGAAAGGGGAGGAGGTGATTTCTCAAATTTCCTGAAATTTTGTAGCAAATTTTAATAGTAGCTTGAAGCCTCAAATTCAAGCAGATTGTAGTGACACATTAATGTTATGAACACTCTGGTTGTGAATTGCAGATTTGAAAAGATATTTTGAAGTGCTTGGTAGTGGCAGCAGCTCGAAATCGAACCCAAGTACCCATAAAAGTGTCAATGTTTCGGCACATGCCACTCATCAAGATTAAGTGAGTTCGGTGGAAGTAGAGCATGAAAATTTGATGCAAACTGAACAAGTGGAAGAACAAACTACAGATTCTCTTGAAGCTATAGTGGAAGAGAATGTGGAAGTTCATGGAGTTGAAGGTATATCTGTTTTTTTTTTGAAACAAAAGGTATATCTGTTTTTAGTGAAGATTACATAAATGGTTATCCTGGACTTCGCATTCCACTTGATAGATTTGCCCCCAACATTAGAGATGATGTTAGATTTACTTATATACAAATGGGTGCAACTCCACCAACTAGTTGCACTTTCTCATTACACAACCTTATCTCGCATTGAATCAATGTGGGATGCAGTCATAGAGGTTTTGGGCATTGTTGAGGATGATATGAGAGAACTTCAAAAGTATTTATCTTGGTAAAATTAAGGAAGATTTTCAGAAGGATGGTAGGGCACTGCCATTGCCTGGGTCTTCTAGACGCCATTAAATGCTTCATTATCAGTATGTTTTAGGATGTTTTCCTATTAAAACATGTCTACAATTTTATTGTATTCGGTTATTCGTTTGTAGTGTGCACTGTGAGTGTGTATTGACTCCTTTGATTCGCATAAAGAAAAATCTTAGTGAGACTTCGCCCCACCTTAAATTTTTTTCGTGGTCCGCCTCTGCACAAGACAATCGTCCCGGCAACCATGTTGGGATTGAGCTTCCCGGCTTCACAGGTGTTCGAGCCCACGTCTCCGCCGTACACCAGTGGAATCTTTGTCCGGCCAAGCGGTTTACCGGCGTACAGCGAGGTGCCCGTGAAGGTCTCGCCTTTGCCGAGAACGACGTCGGCCGGAAATTAGCGGTTGATGGTGGACGCGCCGACGGTCAAGAACCACGGCGCGACGTTGACGACGGTGGATTCACCTGGGCCGGAGTTCCCCGCGGAGGCGGAGACGACGATGCCCTTGCTAACAGCGTGGAACGCGCCCACGGCCGTGGTATCCTTGTAGAACTTGCGTGCCTTCACGGTGCCGAGCGAAGCAGAGATGACGTCGACGCCGTCCGCGATGGCCTCGTCGAACGCGGCGAGGGTGTCGGAGCTGGCGCACCCTTTCCAGCACGCCTTGTAGACGGCTATGCGCGCGCCCGGCGCCGCGCCGACGGCTCTTCCTTCGCCGTAGCCGTACAAGGATGCGTCCGGCACGGCAGAGCCGGCGGCGGTGGAGGCGACGTGCGTGGCGTGGCCTTCGGTGTCGAGCGGCGACATGGACACCGTCTCACCGACCGGATAGCGGCGACCAGTCGCGGCCTCGTGTCCCCGGCGGAAGAACTTGGCGCCGACGATCTTGCCGTTGAACTCCGGGGTCGACACGCAGCCGCCGCGGAACCTGCGGGGGGCGGCAGCGACGGGTCCGCGCCGAAGGACTTGCGCCCCTCCGGGTACACGCCGGTGTCGATGACGCCGATGACGACGTCGGTGGCGCCGCTGGACGCCGGGAGCAGCCCGGACGACTCCGAGAGCCGGAGGAAGGACGGCGTGAGGGTGGTGTGCAGCTCCTGCACCTCGTCGGGCACGACTGCGAGGACGCGAGGCGCGCGGCCTGGCGGGCCGTGAGCCGCGCCGCGAAGCCCGTGGCGGCGTGCGCGTAGGAGTAGAGCACCCGCGGCGCCGGGCTGGACATCTCCAACGGGATGCGGTCGCGCAGGAAGGCCGCGTACGGCCGGGTGGCCAGCAGGCCGCGCCGCGGAAGCCGGGGCGCGTGCGCCGGCGCGACGTGCACGATGTAGGAGGACACGCCCCCCATCTCGAACTCCTCCGCCGTTGCCATCGCCGCCATCGCCGCGCCGATGACGGCGAGCAGCAGGCACAGGGGTCTGGTCAGCTCCATTGCTCGATGCAGTGCCGATGCCTCCGCCGCGCACTGTGGACTGTGTGGAGCGCTGCGAGGGCGGGTAGGGGGCGCGAGGCGAGCAGCGCCGGACGCCACGGGTGGCACAGACGGCGTGGGCTGTTGCAGATGGAGAAGAGGCTCGTGTTCATTAATTACTGTTGTGGTACGAGAAAAGAGAGCCTAATTGGTTTGGTGCCAATAATTGACATGCCAATTGTTGGCAAGTCTAAAAATTTGGCGCTTAATTGGTTGGCTACCAATTGGTTCTTGCCCACCTCTTAAAAAGTTGTCAATTTTTGATAACTTTTGGTTTTGCCAAATGTTAGCTTACCAAATATTGGCGATGCCAAACTTTGGTAGTGAACCAATTAGTCTCAGAGACAACAACAATGCGAAAAAAAAGGAGAAAAGAGACAACAACGTGACTCGCATGCTACTCCTGCATCGTGTGGTTGGCCCTACCACACAGTGTAATGACAGATGGACTGTTTTTCTACCTTGGGAGTACATATTTTTATTTTTCCACATGGATGCTTTACTACTGATATAATAGAAAATCCACCGTTATATCTTTATATCTCTTATTAGTTAAAACTTAAAACTAATTGTGGGCTTCCACATAAGTTTCTCTGAAGAATTAAAATCCCTCAAACAAATTATGTGGCTTACTACGTTTTGACAAATAAAGAAGTCCAAAGCAAGATATTGAGATGGGACGCGACGCGACGCGCGAGGGGGAGCGAGAGGGGGGCGATTCCTCACCTACCGGCATTAATGGCGCCGCGGCCGCCATTAATTCCTCCACGGCCTTATCCCCTCCCGCTCCTCATCCCCATCCCCCACATCTCAGATTGAGCCACGACTCCCTGCGTGCCACGGACAGATCCGACGAGCGAGATGGTGGGAGGGGCGCGATGCGGGGCGAGGGCGCGGCGGCTGCTACCTGCGAATCAGGTGGCGGCGCCGTCCCGGCCGCCGCCACCGGTGGCGACGCTCCCGGAGATCGACGCGTCATCGCCGGAGGCGCTGGCGGAGATGCATCGGGTGGTGCGGGAGAGGTTCCCGAATCGCTCCAAGTGGCCCGACATCTTCATAGAGATTCTGCGGCATGCGACCTTCGAGGAGCGCGCTCGCTTTGCGGGCGACGACGGCAGGATGGACTACGAGTTCATCTTTTGGGCGATTCAGGAGGCGGAGTCGTCGGACCCAAGGCAGGCGGCGAGGTGGGCGCGCTTCAAGACAAGCTCACCGTTGAGGCTCAACATCCGGCCTCCTCCGGTGTTGCAGATCTCCCGCATCCCTCCAGAAGCTCTGCCGCCGGGGGCCGTCCTCCCCAGGATTCCGTGAAGCTACCGCGACCCGACACATGGGCCTTGCAGGGTGCCCCCGCTCTGCAATGGCGCAGGAGGATCAGGGGTTCCACCTTGGAGCCTCCACCATGGCTGGGGGATCGCGGGGAGATTCCCCAAACAAAGGTACAAAGCAATCGACCCAAATCCCGTTCATGTGCTGTACTAAAACCTCGATCTGAAGTTCAATTGATTGAAGATTCCCGAATTGTTTTGGGTGGGGAATTTAGTAGGTCTATTGTTTCTGATACAAATGAAAGGGTTGTCCCTTCGGTTAGAGTTTCTAATTCTCCATGCAATCCCGTAACACTCCCAAACGTCCATGGTGCTTTGTCGCCGACGACCCGTACGGACTCCGACGAGCTCGCTTCTGCGAGGACGGCGGGATTGTGTTTAAACCAAAAAAACGCTACTGAAGGACCGACCCCCACCCCATCTCCGTTGATTCGTGGATGTGTGGTTGGAAGGAAAACGAACTTTCAAAAGACGTCTTCTGAGTCAGTTCACGGGTCTGGTGAGGAGGTGGCGGATTTCTATGGCCAACTTTGGGTTATCCCCTCCCCGACTCGCAGCCGCCACCTACATAAGCAGAGGCAGGTTCCCCCTAACCCTAGCTATACCATCCCCAGATTGTTATGGGTTAGAAAAGACTTGTTCCGATCTAAGAATTTCTCGGTCCAGGACTGCTTTCCGGTTGCTTCTGTTGGTCCTTTCGACCCCATCCCTACCACTTTTAAACTCTCTGCTGATGCGCCGGGATGTCCTAGATCGTTTGTTGAAATTGTGAGGAGAGGGATGGAGAATCGGGGTTAGATGCCGCAGAAGAATTGCCGGCCGCCGCCGGGGAAGAAACCCAACCCCCAAGATGGGAAATCCACTGCCTCTTCCTCGGGCAACATCGGGAAATCAGGCCCGCAAGGAGCGACCAAATCAAGCCAGGGGATACAGGCTCCAACTGTCCCTCCGACGGCTACTGCCCCACCACCCACTCCCCCCCTCACGTGGTGCAGATCCTTGATCCCAAATACAAGGATATGATTTGCTTCAACTGCAGCTGGCCTGGGCACTACGTGGGGAATTGTGTGGAGATAAAAAAGTGCTTTATCTGCGCTAGAAATTGATACGTCTCCAACGTATCTATAATTTTTGATTGCTCCATGCTATATTATCTACTGTTTTGGACCATATTGGGCTTTATTTTCCACGTTTATATTACTTTTGGGACTAACCTATTAACCGGAGGCCCAACCCAGGATTGATGTTTTTTTGCCTATTTCAGTATTTTAGTATTTCCATATTTTTTTGTCTATTTCAGTATTTCGAAGAAACATAGTCCAAATGGAATGAAACTTTCGGGAACGTGATTTTCTCGCCGAACATGATCCAGGGGACTTGGACCCTACGTCAAGGAAGCCATGAGGTGGGCACGAGGTAGGGGGGCGCACCCTACCCCCCAGGCGCGCCCCCTCCCTTGTGGGCCCCACAGCTCCACCGACGTACTCCTTCCTCCTATATATACCTCATTACCCCCAAACGATCGGATCACGGAGCCAAAACCTAATTCCACCGCAACCTTCTCGCACTCACGAGATCCCATCTTGGGGCATGTTCCGGAGCTCCACCGGAAGGGGAATCCACCACGGAGGGCTTCTACATCATCACCATAGCCTCTCCGATGAAGTGTGAGTAGTTTACCTCAGACCTTCGGGTCCATAGTTCGTAGCTAGATGGCTTCTTCTCTCTTTTTGGATCTCAATACAATGTTCTCCCCTTCTCTCGTGGAGATCTATTCGATGTAATCTTCTTTTTGCGGTGTGTTTGTTGAGACGATGAATTGTGGGTTTATGATCAAGATTATCTATGAATAATATTTGAATCTTCTCTGAATTCTTTTATGTATGATTGGTTATCTTTGCAAGTCTCTTCGAATTATCAGTTTGGTTTGGCCAACTAAATTGGTTTTTCTCGCAATGGGAGAAGTGCTTAGCTTTGGGTTCAATCTTGCGGTGTCCTTTCCCAGTGACAGTAGGGGCAGCAAGACACGTATTGTATTGTTGCCATCAAGGATAACAAGATGGGGGTTTTATCATATTGCATGAATTTATCCCTCTACATCATGTCATCTTGCTTAAGGCGTTACTCTGTTTTCTTGAACTTAATACTCTAGATGCATGCTGGATAGCGGTCGATGAGTGGAGTAATAGTAGTAGATGCAGGCAGAAGTCGGTCTACTTGTCTCGGACGTGATGCCTATATACATGATCATACCTAGATACTCTCATAACTATGCTCAATTCTGTCAATTATTCAACAGTAATTTGTTCACCCACAGTAGAATACTTATGCTCTTGAGAGAAGCCACTAGTGAAATCTATGGCCCCCGGGTCTATTCTCATCATATCAATCTTCCATCACTTTATTATTGCGTTGCTTTTTTACTTTAGTTTTTATTTTACTTTGCATCTTTATATCAAAAATACCAAAAATATTATCTATCAGATCTTACTCCCGTAAGTGACCATGAAGGGATTGACAACCCCTAATCGTGTTGGTTGCGTTGAGCTATTTGTTTTGTGTAGGTACGAGGGACTCACGCGTAGCCTCCTCTTTGGATTGATACCTTGGTTCTAAAAACGGAGGAAATACTTATGCTACTTTGCTGCATCATCCTCTCCTCTTCGGAGAAATCCAACGCAAGGCTCAAGAGGTAGCAAGAAAAATTTCTGGCGCGCCGTTCTTGGGAGTCTACATAAAGTCAACATACCAAGTACCCATCACAATCCCTTATCTCTCGCATTACATTATTTGCCATTTGCCTCTCGTTTTCCTCTCCCCCACTTCACCCTTGCCGTTTTATTCGCCCTCTCTTTTCTATTTGCTTTTTTCTCGTTCGCCTTTTTGCTCGTGTGTTGGATTGCTTGCTTGTCGTTATATCTGAATTTGAGGAAATTATTTTCAATATGGACAATAGTAATATCATGGAGAATTCTGATGCTCCTACTGAAGAACCCCTACCTTGCATACAAAAAAATTTCGAGTTGGTAGTGGTAATATTATTGGGAAAGGAGTTATTCAAGATTTCTTCACTTGTATCGGTGCTATTCTTCATAGAACTAGTAGTCTTTGCGGATGCTATCGCCTTGCTTATAGTTGAACTTGAAAGGCAATTTATGCACATGCATCCTTGCATACAAAGAATTTTCTTAGAATTCTCTAATATTGAGCATTCTTCTGTTAAGCGTGCCGCCACTACCTTTTTGGCTCATGAGTTTAGATTTATAATAAAAGAGGCCAAAGAAATCTTTGCGCATTATAGGGTGGATGCTAGTCATCCTCCCATTGAAGTTATCCTTTTTAATCAAGAATACATGATGCGTTTAGAATCTTTAGATCATATTGCTTATAATGAAAATCTTAGGAAAAAGGTTCCTGCCGATGTTCTAGTTGATCAAATTTCCGAGCTTAATGATGATTTTGCTATTCAGAATAATGGACTAGGTTTTCCTCTTGAACGAAGGCTTGTAGCTTTTTGCCAAAAGAATGCTCTTAATGATGAATTGGTTGTGCAATACAAAGGGCCTAGGGAGGAACCCATACCTCCTGAGATTGATCTTGGGGACTTTTGTCCCATTAAATTTAGCCCTTTTGATTATTTCTGCTTGCCTCAAAGAAAACTTGCTGCTGAACGTAGAGAATATGAGAGAAGTTTTCATGATTTGCCTTACCACTATTATGGCAATACCTAGATCTATCCTTGCTTTTATGCCTAGCTAGGGGCGTTAAACGTTAGCGCTTGTTGGGAGGCAACCCAATTTTTTTTTTAGTTTTTGTTTCTGTTTAGGAATAAATAATCCATCTAATTTTTGTTTAGATGTGGTTTTATGTTTTAATTAGTGTTTGTGCCAAGTTAAACCTATAGGATCTTCTTGGATGATAGTTATTTGATCTTGCTGTAATTTCCAGAAACTTTCTGTTCACGAAAACAATTATTAAAAATCATCGGCACGTGATAAAATACTGATTCCAATTTCTACTGATCAATAAACAAATTGCCTAGGTCGTTCTATTTTGTCTGAATTTTTGGAGTTCCAGAAGTTTGCGTTAGTTACAGATTGCTACATACTGTTCTGTTTTTGACAGATTCTGTTTTTCGTATGTTGTTTGCTTATTTTGATGAATCTATGGCTAGTAAAATAGTTTATAAACCATAGAGAAGTTGGAATACAGTAGGTTTAACACCAATATAATTAAATAATGAGTTCATTACAGTACCTTAAAGTGGTCTATTGTTTTCTTTCGCTAACGGAGCTCACGAGATTTCTGTTGAGTTTTGTGTTGTGAAGTTTTCAAGTTTTGGGTGAATTTTTTTTGATGGATTATGGAACAAGGGGTGGCAAGAGCCTAAGCTTGGGGATGCCCATGGCACCCCCAAGATAATCCAAGGACACCAAAAAGTCAAAGCTTGGGGATGCCCGGAAGGCATCCCCTCTTTCGTCTACTTCCATCGGTAACTTTACTTGGAGCTATATTTTTATTCACCACATGATATGTGTTTTACTTGGAGCGTCTTGTATGATTTGAGTCTTTGCCTTTTAGTTTACCACAATCATCCTTGATGTACACACCTTTTGAGAGAGCCATACATGAATTGGAATTTGATAGAATACTCTTAATGCTTCACTTATATCTTTTGAGCTTTATAGTTTTGCTCTAATGCTTCACTTATATCTTTTGAGCTTTATAGTTTTGCTCTAGTACTTCACTTATATCTTTTAGAGCACGGCGGTGGATTTATTTTATAGAAACTATTGGTCTCTCATGCTTCACTTAGATTATTTTGAGAGTCATAAATAGCATGGTAATTTGCTTAACAATAACATGCTTGGTATTCAAGATTTGTAAAACTTTCTTTTGAGTGTGTTGAATACTAAGAAAAGTTTGATGCTTGATAATTGTTTGGACATATGGAGGTGATAATATTAAAGTCGTGCTAGTTGAGTAGTTGTAAATTTGAGAAATGCTTGTGTTGAAGTTTGCAAGTCCCGTAGCATGCACGTATGGTAAACGTTATGTAACAAATTTGAAACATGAGGTATTATTTGATTGTCCTCCTTATGAGTGGCGGTCGGGGACGAGCGATGGTCTTTTTCTACCAATCTATCCCCCTAGGAGCATGCGCGTAGTACTTTGGTTTTTGATGGCTTGTAGATTTTTGCAATAAGTATATGAGTTCTTTATGGCTAATGTTGAGTCCATGGATTATACACACTCTCACCTTTCCATCATTGCTAGCCTCTTGGTGCGTCCATTGCCCTTTCTCACATTGAGAGTTGGTGCAAACTTCACGGTGCATCCAAACCCCGTGATATGATACGCTCTTTCACACATAAACCTCCTTATATCTTCCTCAAAACAGCCACCATACCTACCTATTATGGCATTTCCATAGCCATTCCGAGATATATTGCCATGCAACTTTCCACCATTCCGTTCATCATGACACATTCATCATTGCCATATTGATTAGCATGATCATGTAGTTGACATAGTATTCGTGGCAAAGACACCGTTCATAATTCTTTCATACATGTCACTCTTGATTCATTGCATATCCTGGTACACCGCCGGAGGCATTCATATAGAGTCATACTATGTTCTAGTATCGAGTTGTAATCATTGAGTTGTAAATAAATAGAAGTGTGATGATCATCATTTAATAGAGCATTGTCCCAAAAAAAGGCCAAAGAAAAAAAAGAAGGCCCAAAAAAAAGGGCCCATCATCATATTCTATTCCACCCATAGTGCTATATCCATGGCTCACGCTCATGTATTGCGTGAAGGTTTATAAAGTTTGAGATCATTAAAGTATGAAAAAATTGCTTGGCTTGTCATCGGGGTTGTGCATGATGAGAGCATTCTTGTGTGACGAAAATGGAGCATGACTAAACTATATGATTTTGTAGGGATGAACTTTCTTTGGCCATGTTATTTTGAGAAGACATAATTTCTTAGTTAGTATGCTTGAAGTATTATTATTTTTATGTCAATATGAACTTTTGTCTTGAATCTTTCAGATCTGAATATTCATACCACAATTAAGAAGATTACATTGAAATTATGCCAAGTAGCACTCCGCATCAAAAATTCTTTTTTTTATCATTTACCTACTCGAGGACGAGCAGGAATTAAGCTTGGGATGCCTGATACGTCTCCAACGTATCTATAATTTTTGATTGCTCCATGCTATATTATCTACTGTTTTGGACCATATTGGGCTTTACTTTCCACTTTTATATTACTTTTGGGACTAACCTATTAACCGGAGGCCCAACCCAGAATTGCTATTTTTTGCCTATTTCAGTGTTTCGAAGAAACGGAATATCAAACGGAGTCCAAACGGAATGAAACTTTCGGGAACGTGATTTTCTCGCCGAACTTGATCCAGGAGACTTGGACCCTACGTCAACGAAGCCACGAGGTGGGCACGAGGTAGGGGGCGCGCCCTACCCCCAGCGCCGCCCCACCCTCATGGGCCCCATGAAGCTCCACCGACGCATTCTTCCTCCTATATATACCTCGTACCACCAAACAATCGAATCACGGAGCCAAAACCTAATTCCACCGCCGCAACCTTCGCACTCCACGAGATCCCATCTTGGGGCTCTGTTAGGAGCTCATTTGGAAGGGGAATCCACCATGAAGGGCTTCTACATCATCACCATAGCCTCTCTGATGAAGTGTGAGTAGTTTACCTCAGACCTTCGGGTCCATAGTTAGTATCTAGATGGCTTCTTCTCTCTTTTTGGATCTCAATACAATGTTCTCCCCCTCTCTCGTGGAGATCTATTCGACGTAATCTTCTTTTTGCGGTGTGTTTGTTGAGACCGATGAATTGTGGGTTTATGATCAAGATTATCTATGAACAATATTTGAATCTTCTCTGAATTCTTTTATGTATGATTGGTTATCTTTTCAAGTCTCTTGAATTATCGGTTTGGTTTGGCCAACTAGATTGGTTTTTCTTGCAATGGGAGAAGTGCTTAGCTTTGGGTTCAATCCTGCGGTGTCCTTTCCCAAAGGATGAGGGGCAGCAAGGCACGTATTGTATTGTTGCCATCGAGGATAACAAGATGGGGTTTTTATCATATTATGTGAATTTATCCCTCTACATCATGTCATCTTGCTTAAGGCGTTACTCTGTTTTCTTGAACTTAATACTCTAGATGCATGCTGGATAGCGGTCGATGAGTGGAGTAATAGTAGTAGATGCGCATAGAGTCGGTCTACTTGTCTCGGGTGTGATGCCTATATACATGATCATACCTAGATACTCTCATAACTATGCTCAATTCATCAATTGCTCAACAATAATTTGTTCACCCAATCGTAGAATACTTATGCTCTTGAGAGAAGCCACTAGTGAAATCTATGGCCCCCGGGTCTATTCTCATCATATCAATCTTCCATCACTTTATTATTGCTTTTCTTTTTACTTTACTTTTTATTTTAGTTTGCATCTTTATATCAAAGATACCAAAAATATTATCTATCAGATCTCACTCTCGTAAGTGACCGTGAAGGGATTGACAACCCCTAATCACGTTGGTTGCGTTGAGCTATTTGTTTTGTGTAGGTATGAGGGACTCGCGCGTAGCCTCCTACTGGATTGATACCTTACGCTAGTTTGCTGCATCATCCTCTCCTATTCAGGGAAATCCAACGCAGTGCTCAAGAGGTAGCAGAAATCACAATGCCAACAATTGTGCTGCGTGGGCAAAACCACAACGTACAGCCACTTACTTTGGCAGTGCTGCTTCAGGGCTGGGTTTTTACCATGTTGAAGTCCCTGTGGCAGCTGAATCCAGCTGGTTGAACTACAAGAACTGTGCTGTTCTCAAGGTGGTTAAGGGAGAGGTTTCTGCCTCAGATCTGCTAACTCAGTTAAATGGGATCTTTTGCAAGAATAAAGAGTGGCCATGGAAAATCAAAGAGTTGGAGAACAAGAAGTTCTTGCTAAGATTTCCCCCTTGGAAAAATGTAGATGATGTAATTGAATTTCCTCCATTTGAGTTACCAATTGCTGGGGTATCTGTCAAAATCTGTGAGTGGGAAGGAATGTTAGATGAGTTTGGAGCACTGACTGAGGCCTGGGTACAGATTGAAGGAATTCCACCTAGGTGGTGCGCCTGGAAAGTTTTTGCCCAGATCACAGCATGCTTTGGGATACTGGTGGATGTTGACTGGAATGGGATTTTTAAGAGTTTTTATGAGATTATTCGAGTCAAAGTCTCCTGCAGAGACCCCAGGAAGATTCCTTTTGTGAGATTGGTGGAGATGAAAAAGAAACTATACCTGCTGTTCTTTACAGTGGAAGGGTTCGAGCAAAGTGGTGAAGACGCTGATGGTGGGGATGACGATCCAGATCAGGATACCCTTGAGGAGAATGAGGAAAACAACAATAAAGATGCCGAAGACAAGGAAGGAATGGAAGAAGACAATGATGAGGCGATTGATGAGCTGGACAAGGCCAACTTCCCTACCAAGATAGCCACACCTTCTAACTCGAACAAAAACAGGTCCCAAGTGGCTGCTTCTGCAACAGAAGTCCATCAGGTGGACATGAATGATACAATACAAGTAGAGATCAATGGTGACCTCGAAGATTGGACCCAATGAAGGATGCTAGAAGTGAAACTGAGCCAACTTCTAGATTTGAAAAGTCCAATGCTTTGTCAGTCCATTTGGACTACTGCTCGGAACAGCTAGTTTGAGATGGAGGAATCTGATGTAGAAGAGGAAATCATCAATATGGATAAAGAATGCTTGCCTGAGGATCTATCTTTAGCAATGAATTCAGTCAAAAGATCGTTATTGGAATCACTGGAGAAAGTAGATTCTGTGGTCAAGAATAAAATCAACATCAAGAACTCACATGTTTGGGGTCCGGTGCTAGCTGATAAACCTATAACCAGAAAACATGGAGATGTAAAGATCCTGGACAAGGCTGCTGCATACATGATGAAGAAGAATTTCGAAATACCAGCCACTTTCGTTTGCCACCCTTGACCCTAGTGAACTTGCTTCTCATACTGCTAAAGTTGATTTGTGCATTGGTAATAATGAGGAAGAGCGTAGTAATATCATTTTGGACCTGATCGACACAGAAAAAATTAGATGCTTGCAATTTGCTGATGAAAACCCGGAGATTGTTCTCCGTGATAATCTAGATCTTTTGGATATTAATAACATTCCCCCTGTTTCTGAAGGAAATATGCCCTAGAGGCAATAATAAAGTTATTATTTATTTCCTTATTTCATGATAAATGTTTATTATTCATGCTAGAATTGTATTAACCGGAAACATAATACATGTGTGAATACATAGACAACCATAATGTCACTAGTATGCCTCTACTTGTCTAGCTCATTAATCAAAGATGGTTAAGTTTCCTAACCATATACATGAGTTGTTATTTGATTAATGGGATCACATCATTAGGAGAATGATGTGATTGACATGACCCATTCCGTTAGCCTAGCACTTGATCGTTTAGTATATTGCTATTGCTTTCTTCATGACTTATACATGTTCCTATGACTATGAGATTATGCAACTCCCGTTTACCGGAGGAACACTTTGTGTGCTACCAAACGTCCACAACGTGAATCGGGTAATTATAAAGGAGCTCTACAGGTGTCTCCAAAGGTACATGTTGGGTTGGCGTATTTCGAGATTAGGATTTGTCACTCCGATTGTCTGAGAGGTATCTCTGGCCCTCTCGTAATGCACATCACTTAAAGCCTTGCAAGCATTGCATCTAATGATTTATTTGCGGGATGATGTATTATGGATCGAGTTAAGAGACTTGCCGGTAACGAGATTGAACTAGGTATTGAGATACCGACGATCGAATCTCGGGCAAGTAACATACCGATGACAAAGGGAACAACGTATGTTGTTATGCGGTTTGACCGATAAAGATCTTCGTAGAATATGTGAGAGCCAATATGGGCATCCAGGTCCCGCTATTGGTTATTGACCGGAAACGTGTCTCGGTCATGTCTACATAGTTCTCGAACCCGTAGGGTCCGCATGCTTAACGTTTCGCTGTGATATAGTATTATATGAGTTATGTATGTTGGTAACGAATGTTGTTCGAGTCCCGGATGAGATCATGGACATGACGAGGAACTCCGGAATGGTCAGGAGATAAAGTTTGATATATGGGATAATAGTGTTTAATCTCCGGAAGGGTTCCGAAATTCACCGGAAGGGGTTCCGGATGGTTCCCGAAATGTTTGGGTACGAGAACACGTTATTTGGGCCAAAGGGGAAAGCCCACAAGGTTTTTGGAAAGCGCAAAGGAAGTTTTGCGAGTCAGGGGCAGACGCCAGGTCTCGGCGTGCAGGTCCAGACGCCGAACCTGGCGTCTGGCCCTGGAGTCCGAGAAGGACTCTTGCCTTTCGGGTGAAACCGACTTTGTGGAGGCTTTTACTCCAAGTTTCGACCCCAAGGCTCAACATATAAATAGAGGGGCATGGCTAGCACTAGAGACACATCAAGAAACACCAAGCCGTGTGTCGGCAACCCCGTCCCCTCTAGTTTATCCTCCGTCATAGTTTCCGTAGTGCTTAGGCGAAGCCCTGCGGAGATTGTTCTTCACCAACACCGTCACCACGCCGTCGTGCTGCCGGAACTCATCTACTACTTCGCCCGTCTTGCTGGATCGAGAAGGCGAGGACGTCATCGAGCTGAACGTGTGCAGAACTTGGAGGTGCCGTGCGTTCATTACTTGGATCGGTCGGATCGTGAAGACGTACGACTACATCAACTGCGTTGATAAACGCTTCCGCTTAGCGATCTTCAAGAGTATGAAGATACACTCCCCCTCTCGTTTCTATACATCACCATGATCTTGCGTGTGCGTAGGAATTTTTTTGAAATTACTACGTTCCCTAACAGTGGCATCCGAGCCAGGTTTTATGCGTAGATGTTATATGCACGAGTAGAACACAAGTGAGTTGTGGGCGATACAAGTCATACTGCTTACCAAAGCATGTCATACTTTGGTTCGCGGTATTGTTGGATGAGGCGGACCGGACCGACATTACGCCAGACGCTTCTACGCGAGACTGGTTCTACCGACGTGCTTTTGCACACGTGGTCGGGTGTCTGTTTCTCCAACTTTAGTTGAATCGAGTGTGGCTACGCCCGGTCCTTGCGAAGATTAAAGCAGCACTAACTTGACGAACTATCGTTGTGGTTTTGATGCGTAGGTAAGAACGGTTCTTGCTCAGCCCGAGCGACGTAAAAATTTGCAACAACAAAGTAGAGGACGTCTAACTTGTTTTTGCAGGGCATGTTGTGATGTGATATGGTCAAGACGTGATGCTATATTTTTGTATAAGATGATCATGTTTTGTAACCGAAGTTATCGGCAACTGGCAGGAGCCATATGGTTGTCGCTTTATTGTATGAAATGCAACGCCTGTAATTGCTTTACTTTATCACTAAGCGGTAGCGATAGTCGTAGAAGCAATAGATGGGCGTAACGACAACGATGCTACGATGGAGATCAAGGTGTCGGCGCCCGGCTGACGATGGTGATCACGACGGTGCTTGGAGATGGAGATCACAAGCACAAGATGATGATGGCCATATCATATCACTTATATTGATTGCATGTGATGTTTATCCTTTATGCATCTTATCTTGCTTTGATTGACGGTAGCATTTTAAGATGATCTCTCACTAAATTATCAAGAAGTGTTCTCCCGAGTATGCACCGCTATGAAAGTTCTTCGTCTTTGAGACACCACGTGATGATCGGGTGTGATAGGCTCTACGTTCAAATACAACTGGTGCAAAAGCAGTTGCACACGCGAATACTCGGGTTAAACTTGACGAGCCTAGCATATAACAGATATGGCCTCGGAACACGGAGACCGAAAGGTCGGCGTGAATCATATAGTAGATATGATCAACATAGTGATGTTCACCATTGAAACTACTCCATCTCACGTGATGATCGGACATGGTTTAGTTGATATGGATCACGTGATCACTTAGAGGATTAGAGGGATGTCTGTCTAAGTGGGAGTTCTTAAGTAATATGATTAATTGAACTTAAATTTATCATGAACTTAGTCCTGTTAGTATTTTGCAAATTATGTTGTAGATCAATAGCTCGCGTTGTTGCTATCATATGTTTATTTTGATATGTTCCTAGAGAAAAATTATGTTGAAAAATGTTAGTAGCAATGATGCGGATTGGATCCGTGATCTGAGGTTTATCCTCATTGCGCCGTAAGAATTATGTCCTTAATGCACCGCTAGGTGACAGACCTATTGCAGGAGCAGATGCAGGCGTTATGAACGTTTGGCTAGCTCAATATGATGACTACTTGATAGTTTTGTGCACCATGCTTTATGGCTTAGAACCGGGACTACAAAAACGTTTTAGAAACGCCATGGAACATATAAGATGTTTCAAGAGATGAAATTAGTATTTCAGACTCATGCCCGTGTCAAGAGGTATGAGACCTCTGACAAATACTTCGCCTAAAAGATGGAGGAGAATTGCTCAACTAGTGAGCAAGTACTTAGATTGTCTGAGTACTACAATCGCTTGAATCAAGTGGGAGTTAATCTTCCAGATAAGATAGTGATTGGCAGAGTTCTCTAGTCACCATCACTAAGTTACTAGAACTTCGTGATGAACTATAGTATGCAAGGGATGACGAAAAAGATTCCCGAGCTCTTCGTGATGTTGAAATCGACGAAGGTAGAAATCAAGAAAGAGCATCAAGTGTTGATGATTGACAAGACCACTAGTTTCAAGGAAAGGGCAAAGGGAAAGAAAGGGAAACTTCAAGTAGAATGGCAAACAAGTTGTCACTCCCGCGAAGAAGCCCAAAGCTGGACCAAAGCCTGAAACGGAGTGCTTACACTGCAAAGGAAATGATCACTGGAAGCAGAAATACCCTGAATATTTGGTGGATAAGAAGGATGGCAAAGTGAACAAGGGTATATTTGATATACAGGTTATTGATGTGTGCCTTCCTAGTGTTTATAGTAGCTCTGAGTATTTGATACTTGTTCGGTTGCTAAGATTAGTAATTGAAACAGAGTTACTGAGAATAAACAGAGACTAGTTGAAGGGGAAGTGACGATGAGTGTTGGAAGTAGTTCCAAGATTGATATGATCATCATCGCACACTCCCTATATCTCCGGGATTAGTGTTAAACATAAATAAATGTTATTTGGCGTTTGCGTTGAACATGAATATGATTTGATCATGTTTATTGCGATACGGTTATTCATTTAAAGTCAAAGAATAATTGTTGTTCTGTTTACATGAATAAAACCTTCAATGGAAATAGTTTATTGGATCTCGATCGTAGTGATACACATATTCATAATATTGATGCCAAAAGATGCAAAGTTAATAATGATAGTGCAACTTATTTGTGGCACTGCCGTTTGGGTCATATCGGTGTAAAGCGCATGCAGAAACTCCATAAATATGGATTTTCGGAATCACTTGGTTATGAATCATTTGATGCTTACGAACCGTGCCTTTGGGCGAGATGACTAAAACTCCGTTCTTGAACAATGGAACGAGCAACAAACTTGTTGGAAATAATACATACTAATGTATGCGAGACCAATGAGTATTAAGGCTCGTGGTGGGTATCGTTATTTTTCGACCTTCACAGATGATTTGAGCAGATATGGGTATATCTACTTGATGAAACATAAGTCTGAAATAGTTGAAAGGTTCAACGAATTTCAGAGTGAAGTGGAAAATCATCGTAACAAGAAAATAAAGTTTCTGCGATCTGATCGTGCAGATGAATATTTGAGTTACGAGTTTGGGCTTCAATTAAAACAATGTGGAATAGTTTCACAGCTCACGCCACCTGGAACACCACAACGTTATGGTGTGTCCGAACATCGTAACCGTACTTTATTTTGATATGGTGCAATCAATGATGTCTCTTACCGATTTACCAATATCGTTTTGGGGTTATGCATTAGAGACAGCTGCATTCACGTTTAATAGGGCACCATCTAAATCCGTTGAGATGACACCGTATGAACTATGGTTTAGCGATGAAACCTAAGCTGCCGTTTCTTAAAGCTTGGAGTTGCGATGCTTATATGAAAAGGTTTCAACCTCGATAAGCTCGAACCCAAATCGAAGCAGCGTCTTCATAGAATACCCAAAGGTAACTATTGGGTACACCTTATATCACAGATCCAAAGGCAAGTTATTCGTTGTTAAGATGGATCCTTTCTAGAGAAGGAGTTTCTCTCGAAAGAAGTGAGTGGGAGGAAAGTAGAACTTGATGAGGTAATTGTACCTTCTCCCTTATTGGAAAGTAGTTCATCACAGAAATCAGTTCCAGTGATTCCTACACCTATTAGTGAGGAAGTTAATGATGATGATCATGAAACTTCAGATCAAGTTGCTACCAAACCTCGTAGGTATTCCAGAGTAAGATCCGCACCAGAGTGGTACGGTAATCATGTTCTGGAAGTCATGTTACTAGACCATGATGAACCTCTTAACTATGAGGAAGCGATGATGAGCCCAGATTCGCGAAATGGTTTGAGGCCATGAAATCTGAGATATGATCCATGTATGAGAACAAAGTATGGACTTTGATTGACTTGCTCGATGATCAGCAAGCCATGTTAAATAAATGGATCTTCAAGAGGAAGACGGACACTGATAGTAATGTTACTATCTACAAAGCTAGACTTGTCGAAAATGTTTTTGACAAAGTTCAAAGTGTTGAATACAATGAGATTTTCTCACTCGTATCGATGCTTAAAAGTCTGTCCGAATCATGTTAGCAATTGCCACATTTATAAAATTTGGCAAATGGATGTCAAAACTGCATTCCTTAATGGATTTATTAAAAAAGAGTTGTATATGATGCAACGTAAGGTTTTGTCAATCCTAAAGGTGCTAACAAAATGTGCAAGCTCCAATGATCCATCTATGGACTGGTGCAAGCATCTCGAGTTGGAATATATGCTTGATGAGTTGATCAAAGCATATAGTTTTATCTGAACTTTTGGAGAAGCCTGTATTTACAAGAAAGTGAGTGGGAGCACTACAACATTTCGATAAGTATATGTGAATGGCATATTGTTGATCGAAATAATGTAGAATTATTCTGCAAAGCATAAAGGAGTATTTGAAAGGAGTTTTTCAAAGAAGGACCTCGGTGAAGCTGCTTACATATTGAGCATCAAGATCTATAGAGATAGATCAAGACGCTTGATAAGTTTTTTTAATGAGTACATACCTTGACAAGATTTTGAAGCAGTTCAAAACGGAATACCAAAGAAAGAGTTTCTTGCCTGTGTTACAAGGTGTGAAATTGAGTAAGACTCAAAGCCCGACCACGGCAGAAAATAGAAAGAGAATGAAAAGTCATTCCCTATGCCTCAGTCATAGTTTCTATAAAGTATGCTATGCTGTGAACCAGACCTATTATATACCTTTCTCTGAGTTTGGCAAAGGAATACAATTTTGATCTAATAGTAGATCACTGGACAGCGGTCAAGAATATCCTTAGTGAGGACTAAGAAAATATTTCTCGATTATGGAGGTGATAAAAGAGCCCGTCGTAAGGAGTTACAACAGTGCAAGCTTTTACACCGATCCAGATGACTATAAGTCTCAATCTGGATACATATTGAAAGTGGGAGCAATTAGCTATAGTAGCTAATTAGCAGAGCATTGTAGACATAGAATATTTGCAAAATACATACGGCTCAATATGATGTAATCTGCTGACTAAGCTTCTCTCACGAGCAAAACATGATCACACCTTAGTACACATTGGGTGTTAATCACATAGCGATGTGAACTAGATTATTGACTCTAGTAAACCCTTTGGGTGTTGGTCACATGACGATGTGAACTATGGGTGTTAATCATATACATATATGAATATTGGTGTTAAATCACATGATGATGTGAACTAGATTATTGACTCTAGTGCAAGTGGGAGACTGAAGGAAATATGCCCTAGAGGCAATAATAAAGTTATTATTTATTTCCTTATTTCATGATAAATGTTTATTATTCATGCTAGAATTGTATTAACCGGAAACATAATACATGTGTGAATACATAGACAACCATAATGTCACTAGTATGCCTCTACTTGACTAGCTCATTAATCAAAGATGGTTAAGTTTCCTAACCATATACATGAGTTGTTATTTGATTAATGGGATCACATCATTAGGATAATGATGTGATTGACATGACCCATTCCGTTAGCCTAGCACTTGATCGTTTAGTATATTGCTATTGCTTTCTTCATGACTTATACATGTTCCTATGACTATGAGATTATGCAACTCCTGCTTCTGGAGGAACACTTTGTGTGCTACCAAACGTCACAACGTAATCGGGTGATTATAAAGGAGCTCTCTGGTGTCTCCAAAGGTACATGTTGGGTTGGCGTATTTCGAGATTAGGATTTGTCACTCCGATTGCCTGGAGAGGTATCTCTGGGCCCTCTCGGTAATGCACATCACTTAAAGCCTTGCAAGCATTGCAACTAATGAGTTAGTTGCGGGATGATGTATTATGGAACGAGTAAAGAGACTTGCCGGTAACGAGATTGAACTAGGTATTGAGATACCGATGATCGAATCTCGGGCAAGTAACATACCGATGACAAAGGGAACAACGTATCTTGTTATGCGGTTTGACCGATAAAGATCTTCATAGAATATGTGGGAGCCAATATGGGCATCCAGGTCCCGCCATTGGTTATTGACCGGAAACGTGTCTCGGTCATGTCTACATAGTTCTCAAACCCGTAGGGTCCGCACGCTTAACGCTTTCGCTGATTTATATAGTATTATATGAGTTATGTATGTTGGTAACCGAATGTTGTTCGAGTCCCGGATGAGATCATGGACATGACAAGGAACTCCGAATGGTCCGAGATAAAGTTTGATATATGGGACAATAGTGTTTGATCTCCTAAGGGTTCGAATTCACCGGAAGGGGTTTTGATGTTTCCCGAAATGTTTGGGTACGAGAACACATTATTTGGGCCAAAGGGAAAGCCCACAAGGTTTTTGGAAAGCGCAAAGGAAGTTTTATGAGTCCAGGGGCAGACGCCAGGTCCTGGCGTGCGGGTCCAGACGCCGGGAACCCTGGCGTCTGGCCCTGGAGTCCGGAAGGACTCTTGCCTTTCGGGTGAAACCGACTTTGTGGAGGCTTTTACTCCAAGTTTCGACCCCAAGGCTCAACATATAAATAGAGGGACATGGCTAGCACTAGAGACACAGCAAGAAACACCAACCCGTGTGTCGGCAACCCCGTCCCCTCTAGTTTATCCTCCGTCATAGTTTCCGTAGTGCTTAGGCGAAGCCCTGCGGAGATTGTTCTTCACCAACACCGTCACCATGCCGTCGTCTTTGCCGAACTCATCTACTACTTCGCCGTCTTCTTTGGATCGAGAAGGCGAGGACGTCATCGAGCTGAACGTGTGCAAAACTCGGAGGTGCCGTGTGTTCGGTACTTGGATCGGTCGGATCGTGAAGACGTACGACTACATCAACCGCGTTGATAAACGCTTCCGCTTAGCGATCTTCAAGGGTATGAAGATACACTCCCCCTCTCGTTGCTATACATCACCATGATCTTGCGTGTGCGTAGGAATTTTTTTGAAATTACTACGTTCCCTAACAGTTTCTGGAAAAGAGGACATTCCAAAAACTGAATCAGTTGGCACTGCTGGTTCAGATATGGAATGCCCTGTTTTGAATATAAGAAAAAGCCTTGTGGCTTATCTCATCCATTTAAAATAAAATGATAGGGGCCTTTTGGAATATCCGTGGTCTAGGACAGCCTGGTAAAATTCAGTGCCTAGGAGATTTCATTAGTAACAACCATGTTGACTTTGTGTGTTTTTCTGAAACTAAAAGAGAAGTTATTGAGGCTCACGTCCTTAATAGCATCTCTGGTAGGATCTCTTTTGACTGGCATTATCTTCCTGCTATCAACACGGCTGGTGGGATCCTTGTGGGTCTTAAAAGTAATTTATTTGAAGTAATTGGTTTCATTGATAAGAGATTTTGCATTGTTACAACTGTGAAAAAAAATTAGATGGTTTCATGTGGCATCTTGTTGCGGTTTATGGTACCTCTTATAACGAGTTTAAGCTAGATTTCTTTGCCGAATTACATGATATCATGGAGGGGCTTACGTACCCAGCTTTGCTTGGGGGAGATTTCAACTTAGTCAGGTCTACGGCTGACAAAAACAACGATGTTATTAACAGTCAGTTTTCTTACCTCTTTAACGTCTGGATTAACAAATGGTGTCTTATGGAGATTAATATTGCGAATAGAAAATATACATGGAGCAATAATCAGGATAATCCCATTTTTGCAACTATAGATAGAGTTTTTGCTTCCATTTCTTGGGATGCTCACTTCCCCTTGTCGGCGATTTCTGCACTTCCTCGTGTGGGGAGTGATCATACACCACTATTATTAGACACAGGAGCTCGGAGGGTTACCTCCCTGAGAATTTTTCGCTTTGAGAAATGGTGGCTTGACCACCCTGATTTTAAACAAATGGTGATCGATACCTGGAACACTTCAGTTCCTGAAAAAACAACTATGAATATTTGGATGAACAAAAGTAATTTTTAAGAAAAAAAGCTAGAGGTTGGAGTATCAATATTGAGGCTGATATTAAGAAGAAGAAGAGAGAGCTTTTGCTTGAATTTGATATCCTTGATGTGTTTTCTGAGAGAAATCAAATCGATAACAGAGACAAAGCTAGAATGGAGGAAATTAAGAAAGAGCTCGCACAGATCTGGAGCAAAGAGGAGAATGCCTTGTGGCAACGCTCCAGAGACCGTAGAATTATGGATGGGGATAAAAAGAATGCCTATTTTCATGAAATGGCCAATCATAGACATAGGAAAAACCACTTATCTGAATTAGTTGGAGAAAATGGCCCAGTGTACATCACTCAAGAAATGCTGGGGGTAGCTACTACCTACTATAAAAACTTGTTTTGTTTTGAACACAAGCATAATATCTGTCTTGATCCTTCCTTTTGGGAGGAAAATTAGTTAGTTACCCAGGAAGAGAACGACCTCTTGCAGATTTTTTTTTTCTGAAGAGGAGATTAAAGAGGCAATATTTGGGTCTTATGCCCATGGTGCCCCTGGTCCAGATGGATTATCTTTCTTGTTTTATCAAACCTTTTGGGATGTTATTAAAAGTGACTTTATGGCCCTGGTGAGAGACTTTGAAGTAGGAAAACTGGATTTACAGCGATTAAACTTTGCTCTGATTGTGCTCATTCCTAAAGAAGTTGATGCGAGGGAAATGAAGAAGTTTCGCCCTATTAGTCTGAGTAATTGTGGGATTAAGATTTTCTCTAAGGCCATGACCAATAGGGTCTCCCCTGTTGGACGCAGACTGATTTCTTCTAATCAAACTGCATTCATTAAGGGGAGATACATTTTAGAGAGTGTGGTGATGGCACATGAGGTGATCCATGAAATTAAAAAATCAGGATCACAAGGCTTAGTTCTCAAACTAGATTATGAGAAGGCCTATGACAGAGTTAGTTGGGAGTTTTTGTTTGATATGCTTCATTCGAGGGGGTTTGGCTCAAAATGGATTTCTTGGATTAAAAGCACTCTTGTTAATAGCACTTTCAGTGTGAGGATTAATGATACAACAGGTCCCTACTTTGTAGGAGGAAAAGGCCTCGGGATCCACACTCTCCCATGTTGTTTAATCTAGTTGCTGACGTTTTTACCAAAATGCTCAAGAAAGCTTCTTCTCAAAGTCTAATTTCTGGGCTTCTGCCCCATGTGATCCCTGGAGGTGTGATTAGTCTGCAATATGCAGATGACACCATACTCTTCTTGGAAAAATCTGTCCATAAAGCAAGAAATTTTAAATGGCTTCTATCATGATTTGAAAATCTGTCTGGCATGAAAATAAACTTCCATAAAAGTGATCTCATGACTATAAATATGGATGATGCAAATGCTAAGGAATTTGCTCAAATCTTTTGCTGTAAAAATGGTTCTTTTCCTATTAAGTACTTGGGAGTGCCTCTGCACTATGACAATTTAAAAATAGAAGATATTCAGCCTATCATTGATAGAATAATTAAAGGGATCTTTGGCTAGCTAGGGAGATACCTCACTTCTAAAGGAAAAATTATCCTACTTTGTGCTTGTGTGATCAACATCCCTGCTTACTTGATGTCTGTGATCAAATTTCCTAAGTAGGCAATTAATGCAATCAACTCCCAAATGGCCCATTTCTTTTGGGGAAATCTGGGAGATCAATACAAGTACCACCTAGTTAATTGGGGGTTAATCTCTACTCCTAATGCAACAGTTGGTAGTCTCCGCCGGTCAATTTTTGTCCCACCACTTTCGTCCGGTTTTTTCGTAGGTTAAGAGCATTACTAGTAGAGCCCTCAAACCCTCAAACCCTTAAAGTAACTGCCTTTTTACAGTTTTCGTCGAAAAAAAGCCGTAGACTAGAACCCCTTAACCCTCAAACCCTTAAATTTTTTTAAAGGTCCAACCCTCAAACCCTCTCCCAATCCTCAAAAGTAAGGGTTGGGGAGCAAAACCTACCCCAACCCTCATTTGGCGGTTATCCTCGCGCGGGAGGGAAAAATCCTCCCAACTCCCACGCCCACGCCCGCGAACGCCGCTGCTAGTCGCCCCCGTCGCCGGCGGCCACCCCGTCGACCTCCTGCGCGCAAGGACAACGTCGTTCATGGGGAATATTTCGTTATAAGGGTTGGGTTTAAGGGTTCTAATCTTTGCCCCTGTTTTTCAACCCGTAAAAATGCACAATTTTTTTTATTTTTGGACCCTTAAAACGCTAATGAGGGTTTGAGGGTTTGAGGTTTCTACTAATAATGCTCTAACCTTCGTAGAACTGCCCGACCCGCTAAAAAAAATCCCCTCGTCCAATCCCCAACCTCCTCCCCCACTGTCCCGTCGCCGCTGCTGCCTACCCCGCCTCCTACCGGTGCGCCACCACTCCCGCCTCCTTCCGGCGCGCCGCCGGACCCTCCTTCTTCCCTGGAGCGCCGCCACCCCGCTGCCCCCGCCGTCTTCCCGAGCGCGCCGCTGCCGCCGTCTTCCCCAGAGCGCCACCGCCCCGCCACCCCCACCCACGGGACCAGTGGTCCCATCGCCGGTCTCCCCCCACCCAGATCTGCCGGAGGCGCACCGAATCCTGCCTCACGGCCGGTTCCCGCGACTCGGCCGCCGCCCCAACCGCTGCAGCAGCCGAGCACCTCCACTAGGTGCCCCGGCGGTTCAGACCCCCACTTGGCCCCTCCCTCGAACCCAGCGAGCCTCCGCCCCGGCCTACTTCCCGCGCGAGGTCGCCTCCGCCTCCTCCTGGCGCACCGCCGCCCCCACCATCTGGATCGATGTCCCACTTGAGTTAGACGTGAACGATACTATGTTGAAGAGCAAGGGGGCACAGGCTATTTCAGACCCTGATTCGTTTTCTCAGGTTCTTTTCCCTTCTGCAAATTCCACCCTCCTCATGATTTTGTTATTTTTGTTTTATTGAGACGGAGTGACTTAGATAACTGTGATTCAGATTCAGCAGACATACTAAAAGGGCTGGTTCTCTTTTGGCTCTGCATTGCTTCTTAAACATCAGTCTAATTTAATCCATCCGTGTAAAAACTGGATCCAAATTTGGCCTGTAATGCAACAAGTGTAAACTCAGAGTGTGGACTTTGCGGGTCTAGCTTCAGTGTGTGCTGTGTTCATCATGGTTATGTCCATGCTGCATATGAATGGAGCATCCTTGTGCTCGTGTGATCTTGCTTGTATACACCCTTCACATAAGATGGATACAGAGCCTATGATACCTTGCATTTGCATTAAAATGGACAATCTTTTGCTAAGACCCTGGACTTTGTTCGTTCTGACATGTGCATCTCGAGCTTACGATCTATTGAATCACAGTGGAGATATTATGCCTGCAGGCAATGGCTAAGCTCCGTCAAGCGTTATGATGATCTGAAAGAGCGGTATGCAGTTTCTGATGTTACTGTTTCAGTACAGAGTAAGCCGATAACATCCAGCATCCTTTCTTCACTTTGAACATAGTTGATGTGTTTTCTGTGGTTGGGGGAAACCCTATTGACGTTCTCTTGAACTGAACACCTTCCAGACGTGGCTTCTCAGCTAGGCTACAGCAGCATCGACTCTTTGAGCCTGGAGGACATGGTCATTGAGGTTTGCAATATAAGCATACTATAGACAGAACTGTGTCTACACAATTGGACAAAGGGCAAAAATTGCAGCTGAGTATGGGACCTTTTTTTGTAAATAACTTCTCGTGAAATACTTATCATCAAATTCAAGAGGGGTCGTCGAGGCTGCCCGCAACCCGATGCCCTCCACGGACACCACCACCATGATGGCGGAAGGAAGAGCAAGAGGGGTCGTCGAGGCTGGGTGCCGCCGTGAGGATGCTGGCGCCCGTGCACGGTGATGGCATTGTGGCGGAAGGTCTTCTTCCTGGGGAGCCACGCCCAGCCTCAGTCTCCACCCGCGGCCACGCTAACAAGATAGGTACGCCGCCGCGCCCTCGACATATTCCCTACTCCGGTGCACGTATGGTCAAGCATGTATCGCTTATCTTGCCCCATACGACCTTGGCAGATCTCAATGCTTGCTTGCTAATGTGCGTGTGTGGATGTTGCTGGTTGCTGCTGCTGTGCACGTCTGCTTGGTGTGCCCCTGCTGTTTTGTGTTCTCACCACCACATCCATGACAAATAAAATTTCTTAGTTTTCTTAGAATGGTTTGTGCCATGATCTTCATGCTAGGCAGGGTTTACATTACGCATGTGGACAACAGGATTTTGATGTCCAGTTAAACTATCACATGGTTGTGCATATGCACTATCCATTAAACCGACAATCGTTGTTTTCAGGTTCAGGTTCGATATGTCAGGGCTAAAGTACGCTCCTGAGTTAAAGAAAGACCTCGAGAGACACTGTAGGTATGGTGCTATTGTTAGTGTGTTGTTGTCAGTACTACTCCAATACATTGGTGTGTGGTTGCATTGTACTCCAATACTTTGGGGTAGTAAAAATGTATTCGTGGTGGGAAAGCATCAGTCGTTTGTATTTGCAGAATAGGGAAATCAATAAATATTACCATTAAGAAAGCATGCATGGTATAGTGAATACTTAGTATAGCAGTCATATTTTCTTGTCAACATGCACCTATTTGGAGGCTTATCCGATATTATTGCAATCTGGTAGAACTGACATATACTCCCTCCGTCCGGAAATACTTGTCATCAAAATGAATAGAAGGAGATGTATCTAGATGTACTTTAGTTCTAGATACATCCCTTTTAGTCCATTTTGATGACAAGTATTTTCAGATGGAGGGAGTACTTTACTGGAGCTAGCACCTCATGCATAGTTATTGTATCAACCAGAAAGAAACTTCCGATCTACCATTTTACAAAACCAAATTGTATAGTGAGTAATTGAAGTGAAGTTGTTTTGGGCACCCAAAGATAATTCTGTTTGTATATTCCTGCCACTTGTATGGTTACAAGAAGCTAAATGTTGTTTTTCTTTTTTATGTTCTATAAATTATTTCCATGGTTATCTCCAATACAGTTTGAAAATGATCTTTTTGGACCAATTATATTAGCTCAAGTTGCCATTTAGTTGAGTTCAAGTTCAGATTTGGCTGCCATTTTAGTTCAGTTCAGTTAGGACCAACGTTTAGCATTCTAGCTGTATGATATGATGTCTACACATTTCCCTGTTCTTTTTCTGTGTAATGTAATTCCAGACTCTTTAGGTTAACCACTGCCACTAATTCTCTAATGGATATGCCATGTGCATAGGAAGGGTGCGCCAGTTTTTCCTTATCTTCATCTGAATTAAATCCGTCCAGTGTGTATGCAGGAACTAAAGACATGTATTAGAGAATGAAGCATCAATCATCTTCTTGCTTATTGTTTGTCAAATGCTATATTAAAGTACTGTATCAATTCCATTGCTATTTACACGAAGGGACGGATTAAGACCTGTGGGATCATGGCTCTTTCAGCTTGAGCGTAAGCCTCTCCGGCTGTTCCATTTACATTATAATATCTTCATGTGACAATTATGTTTATTTTCCATCCTTTTTCAGAGTATTTGCGATGTATCCTTCACTTACCATGCCACGGGGTTGTCGCGGATATTGGTGGAGGACTTGGTGGACTAGCGCAAAATGGAATCCTAGAAAGAAGTGAAACTTATCAGCTATGGTCAGTCGGCAGAGGCGCATGCAGGTTTGTGCTTGAGGGTGCACGCGAGCTGGTGGCTACAGGCAAAGGGTACGGCCTGTGTGTGCGTGTTGTGGATAGTGTTGTGGTCGCCTGATTTGATTGTAAATCGTGTAGAGCAAAGGAGGCTTCTGTGGCGTCGGAGCAACAATTTCAGTGAGCACATGGACTTGATGCAGGGAGGGTCGTCGAAGATAAGGACGGCGGCCCGGCCTACACATGATGGAATACACATTGCCGATGATGCGGTACCAGGGCTAGAGAAGAGATCCCAAGGTATGCATGAAGCCTTCTTAGTTAGTTTTTTAGTTGAGCGACTGCATAACTAAAGAATTTTGTGTGTAGTCTTTCAAAGTTGATTCAGACATAGCCTTACAATTCAAGAGCAACGGTGTCTGAACTTTTCAAAATTATATCAATTATTGTACTGTTTTTGGATTGTTGATGAGAGATGTAGATTTGTGATACTGGTTGCAATGAAATTTGGTTCAGTAATTCAGTGTTTAGACATACAAGATACTATACTATAGCTCAGGATTAAAAAAATTGGTCACTTTGTTTCATTCTAGAATGCCCGCCGCAGTACTGCATTGCCACTATCGGATGTTGTTAGGGATTTCTTCTGGGATGATGACTTCCGGGTCAAGAACACTTGGGACAATATCTGCAGCACGAGATTGAACGACGGGTGCACAAAGACTGGAACAATGGTTTTTTGCTGGGTCAGGAAGGTGAGGTATCTGCGTGATATCCCTGGCAATATTTCTGGAATGCATTACAAACTATATAAGTTTTGCCGTCACTGCTTGCCTTGCCTGTGCAGTTTCCATTCTTCTGCAACGACAGGGAGTATGTTATTGGTCACAGGGTCTGGGCATCGAGAAAGACGTACTACTGCGCTAATAAGGTATGTGATGAAATAGTACAACTTTATATGTTAGGGTTCCTTTACGACAGGGAGTATGTTATCGGTCACGTGATTGCTTTTACAGCCATTTTCAGGGTTCCTTTACTACTATACATGAGATGGAAACTCTTGCTGTTTTTGTTCCATGTTCCGATTTGCAAATTTTCATCACGTGATTGCTTTTACAGCCATTGCCGCTTCATCCATATTTGGTTATGATGCACTGCATTCTATATCCATCAGTTCCAAGCATATTTCTCCTTTCTATCTGTAGTTCCTCACACTAGATAAGCGAAGGACGATGCATAATATGATCCCTCCCTCGCTCTCTCTTCTCTATATATATATCTCTAAATTCATGGTAGCAAGAATCACTACGTACTGATACTAATTAAGCTATACCTTTCAGGTGTTTTATGAAATGTCCTCCGTCCGAAAATACTTGTCATCAAAATGAATAAAAGGAGATCACAATGTTGGACACGACCACCTAAGAATTGAATATTTTTAGTTGGAATACTATTTTAATGATCAATCACAATGTTGGACGCGACCACCTACTTATTCCCGAGACTTTAAGTCTTTGGTGGCTTAAGCACAATATGCCCGGCATATGTTCTACATCTGCGGCATGTAATGACCCTACTGGCATTTCAAGAGGTCTGTAAATACAACACTCTTCCAAAGTATTTCCAAGTAAGTGTTCACCTCGTGAGATTTATTAAATGTTTTAGATATCTCGCTTGTGAATGCTCATCGGTAGCTAATATCCTGAGTATTTTGATAACGGGTTTAGGTCTGGACGGTTATTGAGCCTGCATTGATGAAATAGTTGACAAAGAAGGAACGGAAATGAGGTTATTGAAGCTGCATTTAAGAATCTTGGTTGATGAGCTGATATCTGACCAAAAACTCAAGAACTAGAAGCAAGCCTGACATCCTTTTTCTGTAATCGGTATGTTCTCGGTAGCAACCCTGTCATCCTTTTCTATCCACATGATGCTTAGGGGGCGTTTGTATTAGCACCAACGCCGACCCTATCTGTTTTTTGGCATGCCCTTGCGATTTGGGCCCTGTTTGGACCATGCATCGCCAAAATATTGGCTCGCCCTGGCTCGCCCCGAAGGCTCAGTGTTACTTCTGTCAACTCGTGGGCGCATCGCCGAAATTGGTCGCCAAAAAATTGGCGAGCACGTCCCTCGCCGGCTGATACGAGGATCTCGAGTTAGTTTTTTTAATCTCGTATAGTTCGAACAATCGGTGCGGCGGATTAATCGGCTGAGTATTTCTTTGGGTCGTTGTGATCACTTAGATCGCAAGTAACTAATTCTGTTTAGCACAGTCCAATAGCCGGAGAAGAAATTGTACTACTAAATTACGGTTGTTTGTCTCTTTTTCTTTTTTTGCGAATGAAATTGTCTCTGTTTTCGTAAAGGCAGCGCAAGTTTCGTTGAGCACAAACGTTGTATCTTTTCATTGTTTTTGTGAATGACCCATTTCATTTCTTTCTGCATGCTACAGTTAATTAAGTGTCCATATTACAAAAATAAAGTTTTGAGTTTATTTGTTATTGGCTCAACATTATAACTAAAAACACAAATCAATTCAAGTTGTCAAACCAAATGTAATATCTGCCAACATTTTGGAAGGTTCAGTGGCTATAAACCAAACAATAACAACTTGCCAATTTTTTGGTCATGCCCTCACTTTGGTCATGCCAAAAATTTGACAGGGCAAATTGGGGCACAAACCAAACACACCCTTACTGTTTTTTGTACTTGTTCGTCACCAATCAATAAAACATTGTGTATTCATTGCATATGGTGAATGGCCTTCTAGATTTGTGAGTTCATAGGTAGTTATACAATAGCAGAGCCATGTTCTAAAAACAGATTCGAGCCTTTCCTTGGTTTGGAGTTGGGTCCCGAAGAAACGTTCGAGCGCATGAAATCAGTTCTTTTCAAGAACGCAATTGCTTTTTTCTCTCTCATAGATTCCACTCGTAACATATCACAAGTATCTTCAGTCTAAGAAAATAAGAAAAGTGAACTTACATGATTTATTTAAATTACTAAATAACTTACTAGATAATGTATATTTCCGTTTGAGCATTCCAAAAACTGAATGCCACTCCATTAAGCTGTAGGATGCATAAGGTAAGGGAAATTTTGGAAGCCCAGACATCTGTAGTAATACCAGAAGTGGAAGAACAAGGGCAAGAAAATATGTAAAAGGGCCAATGATAGGCGGAAAAAGATTCATGTGGTTAATAGTTCATGTTTTGCACCAAGGAAGAACGGAGGAATGGAACCAAAGAGAAATGAGTGAGCATACACCTTTGCTAGATTTTATGAACTGAATTAATGTACAAAAACACATATTGTTATCTTGGTGCATGTAGTTATTTAATTTAACAACTTGAATTCCACATGAAGCGTACTGTATTGGACTTCTCTGGGCTTTACATGTGCTCATATTCCATAATTTGGATCAGAAATGAAGCCTATGCGTATGTATAAAGCATTTGCATTATACTAATATTGTGTGTGTTGTTTTCATGAACTCCATAGCAGATATCCCGATTCAAAGTAATATAGCCAGAGATGTTAACATTTGTTGTTGGAAACACAAGCACTATTTTTTTATTGCATTTGAACTAGATATGGTTGTATCTTAGAGATTGTTGCTTTGGACAGGATTTACTATATTTTTGCAGCAGGCTACATGCTTCTCTGAATGACCATTTAAGGAGTGAACATGAATTGCTGATGTATATGTTCCATGCTCCATGGGGAGGGAACAAGGATTGATTTTCGCCAGGAGTAGGGAGAGTATGGTGAGTTACTTCTATGCTTTAAGGGGCTTCCAGAACTACTTGATTGTGAAACAAGTCACTAGGTACTGCTCAGATGAATTATATGGATTGTACCACCGTCCGTCCAAGCTGTAGAAACTCCTATCCCTGAATTTCTATTTATTGGAACCATTAGATTTATTAGTATTTTAGTCATTACATTTCTACAGAGGCTATGTGAAGCAAAGAAACTCTTATCCCTTTTAAATTTTAATACATGTGAAGTACTACTCCCTCCGTTCCGATTTACTTGTCGTGGTTTTAGTTCAAATTTGAACTAAAACCACGACGAGTAAATCAGAACGGAGGGAGTACATGTTAGTAAGGAGCTGACACTCTTGGACGGTGAGAAATTATTGACGTTTGGTAATGAGAAATTATTGACGTTTGGTATAGAAATATAATTACATGAAAAACAGAGTTTAATTATTGATGTCATAATTTTTTTTGGCCATACCTGCATATTTACAACCCTCTTATCTTTATTACTACACTGTTCTTTGCTATACATGATAGTTCAGCTGTGAAATTGACTACAGCTTACATGCATACTTACCAGACTTGCCTAACAGAAGCACAAACACAAATGGACACTCTGCAGTTGTATCAGACACACCACCACAAGACATGCTGTGTGCGTCACAATTCTTAGCAGCGACCGTTACGACCGTGCAACGCCAAGATTGCTAGCGACAAGGATTTGAGGAGGACAAGACGGTAGCTATCGACAAGGATTCAAGAAGGACCAGATGCCACGGTAGTGGTTGTAATATTAGTCGAGACGAATCTGAAAAAATTGAGTTGAGTCGTTGAGATGTGGAGATATGATGGATTTTGCAAAAAAAAAAACGAGTAAATTTTTGCTACAAAGAACATATCGGTGTGCATGTACTGATTGCACTTGCTTCATGGCGCAATAGTTTATCCTGCTATGAAAAATGTATTGTTTTTTATTAGAGAAGGGGGGTTCCAAGGCAGAGATGGTGAGTAGAAGAAAAGTTATCTACCATAAAAGACGACAAGGTCACATGATATGCACTGATTGCATTTGCTTTATGGCGCAATATGTTTATCCTTCTATTAAAAAATGTATTTTTTATTGGAGAAGGGGGCTTCAATGGCAGAGATAGTAGGAAGAAGAAAAGTTATCTATCATAAAAAAGGTCATATGACATGCATGACGATCCTAACGTTACATGTTAGCCATGTTTTTGAAGGAAAGGGTTCCAATAAAAAAAGAAATGTCTCGCTATGCCAGGAAAACGAGTAGTAAGGGGAGGGCCCGGCAGACCATGTGTTGGTGATAACAGTCGGATAGTCTGGACAACCATATTTCTCCTCCAAAGTAATGCTACAAGGAAAGGGTTTCAATAAAAAAAGAAATGTCTCGCTATGCCAGGAAAACGAGTAGTAAGGGGAGGGCCCGGCAGACCATGTGTTGGTGATAACAGTCGGATAGTCTGGACAACCATATTTCTCCTCCAGAGTAATGCTACATCTACGTGAAGTTCTTTTACGGGTTCAACGGACTATCAACTGTGGACCAACATGATTTAAGATCAGGGAAGGATGGGGCCAACCCCAGCTGAAAATCAGGGGGAGAAAGATGAGTTAGAAGGAGATTCTCTAAAACTCTCGTAAGGGTCCGTGCGTCTAGGATTATTGTCTCCTTCATATATGGTGTGTATTTAAGATAGTCCAGACTGTTTAGATGGATAAATTTTATGAAGACAAATTCATTCTTATGCATTGTGGCCCGTAGCAACGCACGGGCATTTTACTAGTTACTAGAAGGAAAGAATATGGAGGTTCAGGGGTCCCCAATATTGAAGAATATAATATGGCCTTATTAGCTTCTTGGGGGAAAAGATTTTTTAATAACTATGATTCGGATTGGTCTAAGCTTCTGCTTTACAAATATCGTGTTAATTCTCCTAACCTCCTTTGGGCTAAAAGTGAAGGGGGCTCTATCTTCTGGAAGAGTATTACTTGGGCGTTGGCAGCTGCAAAAACTTTTTATACCTGGAAATTGGGAAATGGGAAATTCATTAGTTTTTGGCATGATGTCTGGATAGGGGATTGTTCCCTTAAGGTGCGGTTCTGGGACTTATTTTGCATCTGTAACCAGACTGACAACACTGTTGCCCAGGTTTGGGACGGGAATGAGCTGAAACTAACATTCAGGAGGTGTGTTAACCATGTTGGTATGAGACGCTGGGATCAGCTTGTCTGTATGATCAAGCAACACCCTCCAGTAGATGAAACGGACACCCCAATCTGGGGTTTAGAACCAAATGGGTTATTTTCAGTTAAATCTCTCTATAAACAAATCAATTTTGGAGGGGTGGTTTCTGACATTAGCCCTAAGATGTGGAAAATATTATGCCCACGGAATATTCATATATTCTTGTGGCTGTGTGTTCACAACAAGATACTTACTAGAGATAACCTTGCGAAGAGGAGGGAAGTGGAAGATCCTTCATGCTTGTTCTGTGCAGAATTTGAAACCGTTCAACACTTGTTGTTTGATTGTGTGGTGGCCCAGCAAGTGTGGAGTATTGTTGCAGAAATGTTTAATGTTGATAGAATATCCTGTTTTACAAAAATTATGTCCTTCTGGCATAGACATAAAGAAAAAGCTGTTTTGAATATGGTAACAACTGCTGCCTTGTGGAGCTTGTGGAGACTAAGGAATGAATTTTGCTTTCAGGGGCGCAAGTGGAAAGATGTGAAATGCATTCTTGCAAAACTAAGCTGTTTTTTACACCAATGGATGGTTCTCTGCGACGATGGGCAGGCGAAGCTTCTACAGCAATGCATCCTGCTGCTGGACAAACGTCGTGGGGAACTCCTCCGGATTGCTTGGAAATGAGGCTGGAGGAGGCCAACTGAAGATCGGGGCGATGGAGATGGTGGAGCATCCCTGGGAGATCTGATTTGAAGTCCATTTTCTTCGTTTCCTTTCTTTCTGTTGGACCTCTATAATAATTCGGTTTGGACATGATGCTTTGTTGCCTCTAGACGTAAACTGCTATGTTGGTGGTAGGTTATTCCGGCGAGGGTAGATGCTTTGTAGTATTCAGGTCGTTCGTAAAACTTTGTATTCCTGTGACTGGTTGCGGCCTGCTTCATTCTATAAAATGGGGCAGGGGGGGGGGGGCAACCCCCTTTCTTTCAAAAAAAAATTTATGTGGCTTATGACAAAGAAAAGCATTTTGACTAGAGATAATATGTTAAGAAGAGGATGGGAGGGTAGTAAAAACTGTGTGTATTATGGACAAGATGAATCTATTGATCACTTGTTTTCCCAATGTTTTGCTTCTAGATTGGTCCGGAGCTTGTTAAAATGTGACTTTGATCTCAATTCTACACCTGTAATATTCTAAAGGAATGCTTTGGTAGATGAATTAAAGGGTTTTCGAAATCAGGTAGAAGAAGTTGTTTGATTAAGAACTGCTGTAATGTTTTGGATGATCTAGAGATACAGAAATAACATCATCTTTGACAAGAAGTTATATCCTATCCTATGACTATGATGAAACTAATGTGTTCTTGGATCAATGGTTGGTTCATTTTATAGATAAAGGAGCAAGAGCAAAAGGTGCTGAACATGGGGGCAAGGTTAATAGAACATGTAGCAAATGAAGTCTACCGGGCGTCGTAAGGTTGGAGGCCAGGGCTTCTTCGAATTGGTGGCTAAATCCTGGTGGCTTCCCGCTAGTGCATGTTGGTCTTTTACCTGTTAGCTCTCCTTGTTATTTTTAGCCTTTGTCTAGTTTTAGTAGGTGCTAGCCTTCATTCTTCTAGTTCATTAATTAGCTTACCTATCTAAGGGCCTCTTTGATTCGCAGGATTTGTAAAACACGGGGATAGAAAAGACAGAGCAATAGAGTTCTTTGCCTTTTGGTCCCTGGTGCGATGGACACCGTGTTGCCTTGTGGGATCCGTCATATTCTTATCTTTGGGATAGGAGCAGCCAAATCGCTACCCGCTAAATCCAAATGTGGTTCAATTCCCGTCGTTCGCCCATCGCATTATTGCAAATTCCTAAAATACTATTTTCCATGCATTCATCCTCGATCCTACAGGATTAGTATGAACATTTGATTGCGCGCAAAAAAAAACGTAGGATTCTTCACATGAGGTTGGAGTGGATGGAAATTTTCCTATGAAAACTAGTACAAGTGATCCTATGAGAAAATTCCTATGGATAGCAATACTACAAATGAAACAACTCATGAAGGAATAAATCCTAAGGATTAGAATCCTCTAAGATTCCTTTAGAAATCTTTTGAATCAGAGAGGGCCTAAAACATGTTCAAGTTTGGAATCTGATGTTGCCTGGGAGGGTTTCCAATCTGAGACTGGTCTCCAAGGTGATCTTGCATGATCCAGTGCCTTTGGTTGTGGTTCTTCGTAACTTGGCTATGTTTTTTCTTTTAAGAAAACGTAACCTAGCTATGTAATATGAAGTTTCAACAAGGGGTCCGGTCCCTCTTTGGGTTAGGTGGTTTGGTTTTAGTTTGTTATTAGGGAGAAGACACTGGTTTCTTTAAATGAAATCGGAGAGGGCGGCCTCTCTTTCGCTCAATTTTTTTCTATTTTCCAAGTAGCTTGCATTCAAAATTATATACCCCTTTGCCATGTGCGACCTAACAATTGCATATTCTAAATTCATTTTTTAATTTGTAACTCTACATCTCACATTATACATCTTAGTCGATTTAGGAATAACAATTTCAACCAAGTTAAAAGGAAATATGCTTTTGGGACCGACTAACAGTCAACAATCAGTCTCCTGAAATTCTAATTCGAACCAGTCACTTTTTTAGCGAGGTCCAATAAGTGATTTACACATTGATTAAGACAAAAATTAGTCCAGTCGATTTTGAATTGAAGTCCCATATAGAAGAAGAAGCAAGCCCATCTAATAAAGTTCACGTTTGCCTGGTCTAATGCAACCGTGTTAGATCGCATTACAACTAAAGCTCAAATAATATAGTCCCCGCTTGCCAATAGTATTAAATGGTACAAGTCACATCGTTTGCATAATTACAATAAATATAATATTTGTGGTGGTGTCACCATAAAAAAATGTAAATATAAAAGTAAACTTTTCTAAGGTAGAATGAATCAGTGGCATTAGTAAAGAAAATAAAACCAATCATGACAAAATGTGCACATTATGGGGAATTTCCAAAAATAAAGAAAACTAAAAATAAAATTTTCCAAGGAAGAATGAATCAGTGTCATTGGTATAACCCTTAAAGAAGAAGAAAACTAAAATAAATAATGATAACATTTACAAATTTGGGGTGTGTGGGGTGCTTTTTATAGTATACAATTTTAAATGTAGTGTATTTAGAAATTTTATTTGAGGTTTTAAATTTACCTAAATTTCAACTTGAATTTACACATGATGGAAAATAACATTCTTCACTACATGTTTCATATTTTTGGGATGTTACATGGCCTGCTTGCTCACGCCGACGACAGGTTTAGAGCGTGGAGAGGGGTTGTCAACGCACAACCTTAACCACTCACCCTCCCCCACGAGTCGCTCAAAGTGAGGATGTATGCTGGGGTCCCACGAAGCAGTTTTGATATCGTGTTGAACAAACTACTATGTCGAGCAACCTATATTTTCAGGTAAACCAATTCAACTACATATCTATCAATTAGTTTAACATTGAAGTTTTGAAAAAAAAAAACTCAAAAATATTGGATGTTAAGACGGTTACATTTTATTGCCATATTTTTTTTAAAATGGAGGCAAAAAATTTGCCTCATCGATTAATTAAGAAGAAGAGAATTGCCCGGTTAATTAACGGAAAACCGGGCAAAAACCGATACATATAGATCACATGCGGATTACTCGCTAAGAAAGGAACTCCATGACCTCACGGTCAACCCGACAAACATACATAACACGCAACAACCACAAACCCTGTCACTTCTATGTCACAAAGAAACCCTCAACAAAACCAATGTTGAATACATCAGACGCCAAGAAATCCACGAAGACGAGCCACTCAGAGATGGAGGACAAAGAGACTGAATATTCTCCATTAAGCAGCCGCAGACGCCTTATCAATGGCGCCACTCTTCTTGCCTATGCTCCTGGGAGCCTTCTTCACCTTATTTATTTTGCCTGTAGAAACCTCATCCACGAGGAGGCAAGCAATCACATTGCGAGACCCAGGACAGGTTGCCTCCAAGGAGGCGAGCAAACGGTCAAGCTTTTTCACGAAGATCACCTCATCAATACGTGCCAACATAGCGTCACGGTCAAAGATGGGCGACCGAATGGGCTTCGGTGCCTCAGAAGTAGCCACCAATCTCATCAACCTCGGCACCCACGGATGCCACCTGGGCAACAACCTCAGGTGAGAGAGCAATATCAACATCCAAACCTCCACGGTCCACATAGGCGATTGGATGACTGGACTCCAACGACAACGGCGAGGTCGCTTTCGGCATTGCCAAGTCCCCTCCAAGCGACCCCATCTCCTTAGGAAGCACCGTCCAAATAGGCGAAGTGGGCTCCCCACAAAGCTTCTGTAGCTCAGGCATAATCTGCAACACCGGAGCCACAACCTCGACAACGGCTTCACTCCCAGAAGCAATCGGCACGACGGGCACCGACAACCGACAAGATGTAGCACGAGGGGAGAGATCTTCATACATGCCTGCTTCCCATCGGCAGAACCAACCAGGATCTCAAGGGACGGAGACAAATCAGGGGCAACCCCAATCTGAAGCTCAGGCAGCGAAGACACATCCGACACCACCTCAAGTTTGGCGAGAGCGGCCTCCACTCTCACCAAAACACTCCCGACTCGCGCAATGCAGTCACGAAGCTCAGTGCGAAGCAGCTCGGTCTCCTCCGCCAACCCGACTTGCTGAGCCGAGACAAACTGGAACTGCACGTCTGACATGGAGACATCACCGGTGGATGAAGGCGGTGGAGCATGACATTGGGCCGGTGAAGCTTGGTGGACAAGCTTCTTAGCATGGCAGAAGCGGGAGATGTGACCAGATCGAAGGCAGTTCGTGCATCGGATTGGATCCCAGCAGGAGTGTGCATAGTGACCTCGACAGAGGCATCGAAAACACCTGTCTCTCAACCACACTGGCAGAGGACGCCACATATTGATAGCAGGGCGACGGAAAGGAATGGAAGAGTTGCGGCCCGTCGAGACAAGCTGCCATCCCCCCAACGCATTCCCACTTGGAGCTTGACACACAGGGGCTTCCGGCGACGCCTCGCGGTCAAAACATCCTCTCCAATCTCCCCAACCTGGACGCACTGGAGGCGCCTGCATGACGTGCCCGTCTCCCTCAACAACAGCGTGGGAAGCTATAGCAGCGGGCACGCCATTGTCCTCGTCTGAACCGCGACCATCAGAGGCAGCTCCCCAAAGGCTGTTGTCTCCGGCAGCAACGACGGCCGGCGTGGTAGGCGTCGGAGTCGCGGAGGGAAGCTTGCGTGAGGCAAAGCGTCCCTGCACTGCCGGGTCGGCCTTGCGGGAGGCGAGATAGGCCGCAGCGACGTCTTTGACAGAGGGAGATGGCGGATGGGCTGGGGCCGCGCCGGCAGAAGAAGCCTGAGAGGCCGGCGTCGTCGGAGCGGGAGCGCCGACAGGAGCAGCTGAGGCAGCCTCCACTGCCCGAGCGGGGTGTTGGGGAACGTAGTAATTTCAAAATTTTCCTACGATCACGCAAGACCATGGTGATGGCATAGCAACGAGAGGGGAGAGTGTCTGTCCACGTACCCTCGTAGACCGAACGCGGAAGCGTTATAACAACGCTGATTGATGTAGTCGTGCGTCTTCACGATCCGACCGATCCAAGCACCGAACGACGGCACCTCCGAAGTTCTCGCACACGCTCAGCTCGATGACGATCCCGGACTCCGATCCAGCAAAGTGTCGAGGATGAGTTCCACAAGACGACGGCGTGGTGACGATGTAGATGCTCCACCGACGCAGGGCTTCGCCTAAGCAATTTGACGATATGACTTCTCCGGCGCAGGGCTTCGCCTAAGCTCTACGACGATATGACCGAAGTGGAATATGGTGGAAGGGGGCACCGCACACGGCTAAGGAAAGATCCTTAGATCAACTGGTGTGTCGTGGGGTGCACCCTGCCCCGTGATATAAAGGAGCCAAGGGGAGGTGGCCGGCCCAAGGGCGCACCAGGAGGAGTCCTACTCCCACCGAGTAGGACTCCCCTCTCCTAGTTGGAGTAGGATTGGGGAGGGAAAGGGGAAGGCGCCGCCCCTCTCCTTGTCCTATTCGGACTGGAAGGGGAGGCGCGCAGCCCACCTGGCCGGCCCTTCTCCTTCTCCCTCAAGGCCCATGAGGGCCCATATACCCCAGGGGTTCCAGTAACCCCGGTGTTCCGGTAACATCCTGTTTTCACTCGGAACCATTCAAGTCCAAACTTAGGCTTCCAATATATCAATCTTTATGTCTCGACCATTTCGAGACTCCTCGTCATGTCCGTGATCACATCCGGGACTCGAACAACCTTCGGTGCATCAATACTTATAAACTCATTATGAATCATCGCCGAAGCGTTAAGCGTGCGGACCCTACGGGTTCGAGAACTATGTAGACATGACCTAGAACCATTCTCGGTCAATAACCAATAGCGGAACCTGGATGCCCATATTGGTTCCTACATATTCTACGAAGATCTTTATCGGTCAAACCGCATAACGACATACGTTGTTCCCTTTGTCATCGGTATGTTACTTACCCGAGAT
Source organism: Aegilops bicornis (assembly GCA_021605145.1). Classification (NCBI taxonomy): domain Eukaryota; kingdom Viridiplantae; phylum Streptophyta; class Magnoliopsida; order Poales; family Poaceae; genus Aegilops; species Aegilops bicornis. The sequence continues at coordinate 627,875,035 of CM038674.1, read as the reverse complement.
TCGATCGTCGGTGTCCAATACCTAGTTCAATCTGCTACCGGTAAGTCTCTTTACTCGTTCCGTAATACATCATCTCACAACTAACTCATTAGTTGTAATGCTTGCAAGGCTTAAGTGATGTGTATTACCGAGAAGGCCTAGAGATACCTCTCCGAGCAATCGGAGTGACAAAACCTAATCTCGAAATACGCCAACCCAACAAGTACCTTTGGAGACACCTGTAGTACTCCTTTATAATCACCCGATTCGTTGTGACGTTTGGTAGCACCCAAAGTGTTCCTCCGGTAAACGGGAGTTGCATAATCTCATAGTTACAGGAACATGTATGGGTCATGAAGAAAGCATTAACATACCAAACGATCAAGTGTTAAGCTAACGGAATGGGTCATGTCAATCAGATCATTCAACTAATGATGTGACCTTGTTAATCAAATAACAACTCTTTGTTCATGGTTAGGAAACATAACCATCTTTGATTAACAAGCTAGTCAAGTAGAGGCATACTAGTGACATCTTTGTTTGTCTATATATTCACACATGTATTATGTTTCCGGTTAATACAATTCTAGCATGAATAATAAACCTTTATCATGATATAAGGAAATAAATAATAACTTTATTATTGCCTCTAGGGCATATTTCCTTCAGTCCCACTTGCACTAGAGTCAATAATCTAGATTACAAAGTAATGATCCTAACACCCATGGAGTCTTGGTGCTGATCATGTTTTGCTCGTGGAAGAGGCTTAGTCAACGGGTCTGCAACATTCAGATCCGTATGTATTTTGCAAATCTCTATGTCTCCCACTTGGACTTGGTCCCGAATGGAATTGAAGCGTCTCTTGATGTGCTTGGTCCTCTTGTGAAATCTGGATTCCTTTGCCAAGGCAATTGCACCAAGATTGTCACGGAAGATCTTCATCGGTCCCGATGCACTAGGTATGACACCTAGATCGGAAATGAACTCTTTCATCCAGACTCCTTCATTTGCTGCTTCGAAGCAGCTATGTACTCCGCTTCACATGTAGATCCCGCCACGACGCTTTGTTTAGAACTGCACCAACCGACAGCTCCACCGTTTAATAAAAACACGTATCCGGTTTGCGATTTAGAATCGTCCGGATCGATTGTCAAAGCTTGCATCGACGTAACCATTTACGACTAGCTCTTTGTCACCTCCATATACGAGAAACATATCCTTAGTCCTTTTCGTATTTCAGATGTTCTTGACCGCTGTCCGATGATCCATTCCCGGATTACTTTGGTACCTTCCTGCCAAGCTTATAGCTAAGCATACGTCAGTTCTGGTACACAGCATTGCATACATGATAGAGCCTATGGCTGAAGCATAGGGAACATCTTTCATTTTCTCTCTATCTTCTGCTGTGGTCGGGCATTGAGTCTTACTCAATCTTATACCTTGCAACACAGGCAAAAACCTTTCTTTGCTCGATCCATTTTGAACTTTTTCAAAATTTTATCAAGGTATGTGCTTTGTGAAAGTCCAATTAAGCGTCTTGATCTATCTCTATAGATCTTGATGCCCAATATGTAAGCAGCTTCACCGAGGTCTTTCATTGAAAAACTTTTATTCAAGTATCTTTTTATGCCATCCAGAAATTCTATATCATTTCCAATTAATAATATGTCGTCCACATATAATATCGTAAATGCTACTGAGCTCCCACTCACTTTCTTGTAAATACAAAGCTTCTCCAAAAGTCTGTATAAACCCATATGCTTTGATCACACTATCAAAGCGTTTATTCCAACTCCGAGAGGCTTGCACTGCACCATAAATTGATCGTTGGAGCTTGCACACTTTGTTAGCACCTTTTGGATCGACAAAACCTTCTGGTTGCATCATATACAACTCTTCTTCTAGAAATCCATTCAAGAATGCAGTTTTTACATCCATTTGCCAAATTTCATAATCATAAAATGCGGCAATTGCTAACATGATTCGGACAGACTTAAGCATCGCTACGGGTGAGAAAGTCTCATCGTAGTCAACCCCTTGAACTTGTCGAAAACCTTTCGCAACAAGTCGAGCTTTGTAGACGGTTACATTACCATCGGCGTCGGTCTTCTTCTTAAAGATCCATTTATTTTCAATGGCTTGCCGATCATCGGGCAAGTCAACCAAAGTCCATACTTTGTTCTCATACATGGATCCCATCTCAGATTTCATGGCTTCCAGCCATTTTGCGGAATCTGGGCTCACCATCGCTTCTTCATAGTTTGTAGGTTCGCCATGGTCAAGTAACATGACTTCCGAATAGGATTACCGTACCACTGCAGTGCGTATTTTATTCAGTCGACCTCTGAGGTTCGATAGTAACTTGATCTGAAGCTTCATGATCATCATCATTAGTTTCTTCACTAATTGGTGTAGTTGTCACAGAACCATTTCTTGTGATGAACTACTTTCCAATAAGGGAGCGGAATCTGATTATCTCATCAAGTTCTACTTTCCTCCCACTCACTTCTTTCGAGAGAAATTCTTTCTCTAGAAAGGATCCGACTTAGCAACAAAAATCTTGCCTTCAGATCTGTGATAGAAGGTGTACCCAACAGTCTCCTTTGGGTATCCTATGAAGACACATTTTTCCGATTTGGGTTCGAGCTTATCTGGTTGAAGTTTCTTCACATAAGCATCGCAGCCCCAAACTTTAAGAAAGCGACAACTTTGGTTTCTTGCCAAACCACAGTTCATAAGGCGTCGTCTCAACGGATTTTGACGGTGTCCTATTTAACGTGAATGCGGCCGTCTCTAAAGCATAACCCCAAAAGCGATAGCGGTAAATCGGAAATAGACATCATTGATCGCACCATATCTAGTAAAGTACGATTCTGACGTTCGGACACACCATTTCTCTGTGGTGTTCGGGTGGCGTGAGTTCTGAAAACTATTCCACATTGTTTCAAATGTAAACCAAACTCGTAACTCAAATATTCTCCTCCACGATCAGATCGTAGGAATTTTATTTTCTTGTTACGATGATTTTCCACTTCACTCTGAAATTCTTTGAACTTTTCAAATGTTTCAGATTTGTGTTTCATTAAGTAGATATACCCATATCTGCTCAAATCATCTGTGAAGGTGAGAAAATAACGATACCCGCCACGTGCCTCAACATTCATTGGACCACAAACATCAGTATGTATGATTTCCAATAAATCTGTTGCTCGCTCCATAGTTCCGGAGAACGGCGTTTTGGTCATCTTGCCCATGAGGCACGGTTCGCAAGTACCAAGTGATTCATAATCAAGTTATTCCAGAAGCCCATCAGTATGGAGTTTCTTCATGCGTTTTACACCGATATGACCTAAACGGCAGTGCCACAAATAAGTTGCACTATCATTATCAACTCTGCATCTTTTGGCTTCAACATTATGAATATGTGTATCACTCATCGAGATTCAACAAGAATAGACCATTCTTCAAGGGTGCATGACCATAAAAGATATTACTCATATAAATAGAACAACCATTATTCTCTGATTTAAATGAATAACCGTCTCGCATTAAACAAGATCCAGATATAATGTTCATGCTCAACGCGGCACCAAATAACAATTATTTAGGTCTAAAACTAATCCAGAAGGTAGATGTAGAGGTAGCGTGCCGACCGCGATCACATTGACTTTGGAACCATTTCCCAGCGCATCGTCACCTCGTCCTTTGCCAGTGCTCGTCTATTCCGTAGTCCCTGTTTGAGTTGCAAATATTAGCAGAACCCGATTATCAAATACCAGTGCTACTACGAGCTCTAGTAAGGTACACATCAATAACATGTATATCACATATACCTTTGTTCACCTTGCCATCCTTTTATCCGCCAAATACTTGGGGCAGTTCCGCTTCGAGTGTCCGGTCTGCTTGCGGTAAAAACACTCGATTTCAGGCTTAGGTCCAGACTTGGGTTTCTTCTCTTGATCAGCAACTTTCTTGCTGTTCTTTTGAAGTTTCCTTCTTCTTCCCTTTGCCCTTTTCTTGAAACTAGTGGTCTTGTTGACCATCAACACTTGATGCTCTTTCTTGATTTCTACCTCCATGACTTTCGGCCATCGCGAAGAGCTCGAGGAATTGTCTTAGTCATCCCTTGCATATTATAGTTCATCACGAAGCTCTTGTAGCTTGGTGGCGATGATTGGAGAATTCTGTCAATGACACTATCATCCGGAAGATTAACTCCCAGCTGAATTAAGTGATTGTTATACCCGGACATTTTGAGTATGTGTTCACCGATGTGAACTATTCTCCTCCATCTTGCAGCTATAGAACTTATTGGAGACTTCATATCTCTCAATCCGGGCATTTGCTTGAAATATTAACTTCAACTCCTGGAACATCTCATATGCTCCATGACGCTCAAAACGTCGTTGAAGGCCTGGTTCTAAGCCGTAAAGCATGGCACACTGAACTATAGAGTAGTCATCGGCTACGCTTTGCCGGACGTTCATAACTTCGGCTCAAGATTCTGCAGCAGCAGTTCGCTACCCAGCGGTGCTTCCAGGGCGTAATTTTTCTGTGCAGCAATGAGGATAATCCTCAAATTCTGGACCCGATCCGTGTAATTGCTACCATCATCTTTCAACTTTGCTTTCTCAAGGAACGCATTAAAATTCAACGGAACAACAGACGAGCCATCTATCTACGATAAACATAGACAAGCAAAATACTATCAGTACTAAGTTCATGATAAATTTAAGTTCAATTAATCATATTAAAACTCCCACTTAGACAGACATCTCTCTAGTCATCTAAGTGATCACGTGATCCATATCAACTAAACCGTGTCCGATCATCACGTGAGACGGAGTAGTTTCAACGGTGAACATCACTATGTTGATCATATCTACTATATGATTCACGTTCGACCTTTCGGTCTCCGTGTTCGAGGCCATATCTGTTATATGCTAGGCTCGTCAAGTTTAACTTTGAGTATTCAGCGTGTGCAACTGTTTTGCACCGTTGTAGATGGACGTAGAACTTATCACACCCGATCATCACGTGGTGTCCGGGTACTACTGAACTTTGGCAACGGTGCATACTCGAGAGAACACTTCTTGATAATTTTTAGTGAGAGATCATCTTATAATGCTACCGTCAATCAAAGCAAGATAAGATGCATAAAGGATAAACATCACATGCAATCAATATAAGTGATATGATATGGTCATCATCATCTTGTGCTTGTGATCTCCATCGCCAAGCAACCGTCATGATCACCATCGCCACCGGCGCCGACACCTTGATCTCCATCGTAGCATCGTTGTCGTCTCGCCAATCTTATGCTTCCACGACTATCACTACCGCTTAGTAATAAAGTAAAGCATTACATCGCGATTGCATTGCATACAATAAAGCGACAACCATATGGCTCCTGCCAGTTGCCGATAACTCGGTTACAAAACATGATCATCTCATACATTAAAATATAGCATCACGTCTTGACCATATCACATCACAACATGCCCTGCAAAAACAAGTTAGACGTCCTCTACTTTGTTGTTGCAAGTTTTACGTGGCTGCTACGGGCTGAGCAAGAACCGTTCTTACCTCGCATCAAAACCACAACGATAGTTTGTCAAATAGACTCCGTTTTAACCTTCTCAAGGACCGGGCGTATGCCACACTCGGTTCAACTAAAGTTGGAGAGACAGGTCTTCCGCAAGCCATCTATGTGCAAAGCACGTCGAGGAACCGGTCTCGCGTAAAGCGTCTGGCGTAAGGTTGGTCCGGATCGTCTCGTCCAACAATACCATTGAACCAAAGTATGACATGCTGGTAGGCGGTATGACTTGTATCGTCCACAACTCACTTGTGTTCTACTCGTGCATATGACATCAACGCATAAAACCGGGCTCGATACCACTTTGTTGGGGAACGTAGTAATTTCAAAATTTTCCTACGATCACGCCAAGACCATGGTGATGGCATAGCAACGAGAGGGAGAGTGCTGTCCACGTACCCTCGTGAGACCGAAAGCGGAAGCGTTATAACAACGCGGTTGATGTAGTAAATGCGTCTTCACGATCCGACCGATCCAAGCACCGAACGTCTGGCACCTCCGAGTTACGCACTGCGTTATTTCGATGACGATCCCGGACTCCGATCCGGCAAAGTGTCGGGGATGAGTTCCGTCGACCTGACGGCGTGGTAGCGATGTAGATGCTCCACCGGCGCGAGGCTTCGCCTAAGCTCATGACGATATGACTTCTCCGGCGCAGGCTTCGCCTAAGCTCTCTGACGATATGACCGAAGTGGAATATGGTGGAAGGGGCACCGCACGGCTAAGGAAAGATCCGTGAGATCAACTTGTGTGTCATGGGGTGCCCCGCCTTTATATAAAGGAGCCAAGGGGAGGTGGCGGCCCAAGGCGCGCAAGGAGGAGTCCTACTCCCAAGAGTAGGACTCCCCCTTCTCCTAGTTGGAGTAGGATTGGGGAGGGAAAGGGGAAGGCGCCGCCCCTCTCCTTGTCCTATTCGGACTGGAAGGGGGAGGGCGCGCAGCCCACCTGGCCGGCCCTTCTCCTTCTCCCTCAAGGCCCATGAGGGCCCATATACCCCGGGGTTCCGTAACCCCGGTGTTAAATAACATCCTGTTTTCACTCGGAACCATTCGAAGTCCAAACTTAGGCTTCCAATATATCAATCTTTATGTCTCGACCATTTCGAGACTCCTCGTCATGTCCGTGATCACATCCGGGACTCGAACAACCTTGATTGCATCAATACTTATAAACTCATTATGAACTGTCATCGAAGCGTTAAGCGTCACGGACCCTACGGGTTCGAGAACTATGTAGACATGACCTAGAACCATTCTCGGTCAATAACCAATAAGCGGAACACGGATGCCCATATTGGTTCCTACATATTCTCTGAAGATCTTTATCGGTCAAACCGCATAACGACATCGTTGTTCCCTTTGTCATCGGTATGTTACTTACCCGAGATTCGATCGTCGGTATCCAATACCTAGTTCAATCTAGATTCAGTAAGTCTCTTTACTCGTTCGTAATACATCATCTCACAACTAACTCATTAGTTGTAATGCTTGCAAGGCTTAAGTGATGTGTATTACCGAGAAGGCCTAGAGATACCTCTCCGACAATCGGAGTGACAAAACCTAATCTCGAAATCGCCAACCCAACAAGTACCTTTGGAGACACACCTGTAGTACTCCTTTATAATCACCCGATTACGTTGTGACGTTTGGTAGCACCAAAGTGTTCCTCCGTAAACGGGAGTTGCATAATCTCATAGTTACGAGGAACATGTATGGGTCATGAAGAAAGCATTAACATACCAAAGCGATCAAGTGTTAAGCTAACGGAATGGGTCATGTCAATCAGATCATTCAACTAATGATGTGACCTTGTTAATCAAATAACAACTCTTTGTTCATGGTTAGGAAACATAACCATCTTTGATTAACAAGCTAGTCAAGTAGAGGCATACTAGTGACATACTGTTTGTCTATATATTCACACATGTATTATGTTTCCGGTTAATACAATTCTAGCATGAATAATAAACCTTTATCATGATATAAGGAAATAAATAATAACTTTATTATTGCCTCTAGGGCATATTTCCTTCACGGGGTGGCTGGCAGGAGGAGCCGAAGAGGCCGGGGCGGCCGCCAACATTGTATCGGGGAGGACACCGGCCAGAGGGGCCGTGGCGGCCGCCGACGTTGGAGCGTGGGGAGCCATGACGGCTTGACGGACGGGGAGGGGAGCTGGCGGAGGAGAGAGAGCACGCGACCGGGATTCCGGATCTGGTCTCATTTGGGCCGGAGCGAGCGAGCCGAGGAGATCGAGGCGAGCCGATCATGCAGCCACGCTCATGGCGCTTTCGCCATAGCTATTCGTGGGGGAGCTCAGGGGATGCAGCACGCTTTATTGCCATGTGAAAATTCAAATTCGAACACATTACGAGATGCGAGCTATGAAAAGAAAAACAACATTGAATAGTGCCAAACAGTAACATGACTATTCATCATTGAACTTTTTTTTTCATAACTCACATCCTGTAATGTATTTTAACTTGAAATTTTGCATGGCAATAGAACATCATCCTTTTAACATCCTTTTTTTCAAGAATTCTTTGAACGTTGGTTTTCATGTGATATTCTCCCCAGTCTGGAGCATAAGCTAGTGGAGCCAGCATTGAACTCAAATTTTATATGTTCACATGTTTTCCAAATTAAGATACATAATTGTGCTGCATTTTCACTAGTACATTCTTCTAAGTTTGATTTCTCCTATATGCAACGCGAGTTGCACGTGCACAACCAAACATTTATTTGGGAGAACCCACTCCATGCATATATCACTTCAACTCCTTGGCTTTGCCATGCCTTTGGCAGAAAGACTTGACCCTCTCCATGCCATCCTTGAGAAGGCCTGGATCGACTGCAAACGTAATACGGAGCCAGTTCTTCATTCCTAGTCCACCCCCTGTAGTGCATGAGCACGTGTTAAATTTTCAGTTGCAGAATACCACTACTGCTAATTAGTGTAAAAATGAACCAGCCCGTGTGTTGTAGAAATACTATTTTTAAGGATATGGAGAAGAGCTTTGTTCCTAACAGTTATTTAAAAAAATAGTCATAAGATATTTAAACAATGAGATTCAAATTAGAACTAAAGATTCAAAGTTTCATAAAATGTAGGAAAAGTTATAGTAAATCATTTTTGAGCCGATTTTGCTAAGCCATTTAGTAGTTTGGACTATTTTTCAAAATTTAGAAAAAAATGAAGTGGATTAAAAAAGGTGTAAAAATTGAAGACATTACAGTAAATATAATTATTTTTCGTAGTATTTGGAAAATTTGGAGCTCATTTTGTCCAGCCATTTAGGTGTTTTTTAGAAGTTCGGCCAAATTTCAAGTGAAAATTCAAAGTTATTAAAAAAAAGCTGAAAAAAGCAGGTAAATAGATTGGTATAGTGGTAGGGTGTGCATGTGTGCGTTCATAAGGGTGAGTGTATGAGCGTTTATATGAGCGCTTGCGTCTGTACTGTGTTAAAAAAAAGATTCTGAATTATATTTGTTAAAATCCCCTAAAGTTGTACTCCTCAATATATTACGTAGCTTTTGCTTTGGATGTAATATGTTCAATATAGCTACATGAAACGTGGAAACATATATATATATATATATATATATATATATATATATATATATATATATATATCAGCCCTATGATGATAGTTTAAGCACAAAAATATAAAAGAGCAAAAGGCAAAAGCTTGCAACAGCGCAAATCAGGCAATAATACAAGCTTGGTCACCTGGAAAACATTGAACATATAGCAGCGCAAATCAGGCAATAATACAAGCTTGGTCACCTGCAAAACATTGAACATATATATATCGGCCCTATAATCAATTGTTGTCGGACGTTCACTTAATTTCTCTGCGATCGATCGATGCATAACTTAATCTACTACTAGAACAATTATAATCAGATTCGTACTGCGACAGAGCAACGAATGCTGGCGGAGGCAAAAACAATTAGATACCATGGATTTCTGCTTCTGATTTGGTTTTTAGTAGGTTGCTTGGGTCGATATGCAGACAATGAAAGCTATGTGACCAACAGCAAACCCGACAATAACAATACTATAAGCTATAGTTAGCAGGAGAGTCCATAAGTGCAATCCTTGATTGATTTGATTGATATAATGTACTACTCCCTCCGTTTTTAAATAATTGTCTTTCTAGAGATTTTAACAAGTGACTATATACGGAGCAAAATGAATGAATTTACACTCTAAAACATGTCTACATACATCTGTATGTTGTAGTCCATTTAAGATGGCTAGAAACACAATTATTTGGAAACGGAGGCAGTAGTACGGTACCTGGGCAAATGACGACGGACTCCTCGCGGGCGAGCTTGGTGCAGAAGTCGACGTCGTCGGCGATGCCGTCCAAGCAGGAGAGGTCGAGCTTCACCATGACGAACATGGACCCCTCCGGCTTGTGGGGGCAGGTGATGCACTCGATGCCCTCCACCTTCCGGTAGCATATCTCCGCCGCCTCCCTCATCACGTCCATGGCCTTCTCGAAGAAGGCCTTGTCCGTGTTGGCGAGGATCTGCGGCAGAGCTCCCTGCACGAACGTCACGGCGTCCACCGAGATGGCGCAGTAGCTCATGATTGACTCTAGGACCTGATGAAGATTATCAGGAGGTTGTCTGTCAGGTGCCCCGTGAGCACATTCTGGAAGTTGGCTGGGGTAAAGAAGGACGAAGGTACGTACGTTCTTGTCCCTGAGGACCCCCTTGGGATCGGTGGCTGCGATCCAGCCAAGGCGCCAGCCCGGCACCATCCACCGCTTGGAGATGCCGCCGATGGTCACCACCGGAGCTATCTCCCCGAACACGCCCATCGGCACGAACGGCTTGCTCCCGAACGCGCAGTGGTCGTACACCTCGTCGCTTATCACCATGATCCCCAGCTTCCTCGCCGTCTCCGCAATCTGTGAAATTTCTCTATTATTAATCAGAGGAAGAAGAAGTAGCTAGACGTGTACGTAGATAGATGCTGGATACCTTGGCCAAGTGGTCGTACGAGTAGACGCACCCGCAGGGGTTGTTGGGGTTGACGATGACCATGGCCACGGTGTTCTCGTCGGCGAGGGCCTCCACGCCCTCGAGGTCCACCTCCCACTCCTTCTCCGGCAGGAGGTCGAAGCGCCGGAACTCGAGGCCGCACAGCGCGGCGCGCGACTCGTACATCGGGTACCCCGGCCGCGGCAGCAGCACGTTGGCGCCCGGCGACGCCAGCACGGCCATCATGATCTCGATGGCGTGGTTGCAGCCGGCCGTGACGATCACGTCGCCCGTCGACAGCTCGTAGGGGAGCTCCCGGGACAGGTACGCCGCGACGGCGCTGCAGCAGCACGTATCCATGTGTTTACCGGAACCGACTAGCTGAAGAAACAGAGAAGGGATTAAGGCTGCGGCGGAAGTACGTACCTGCGCGCCTCCAGCACGCCGCCGGCGGAGGAGTATCTGTTGTGCTTGCCCGACAGGGCGGTGGCGGCGACCGCCTCCTCGGCGGCGGCGGCGGTGCGGAAGCACGCGAACGCGGAGGGGTCGCCGTGGCCGAGCGGCGCGACGGGCCGCGGGTCGCTCGTGTCGACGCAGTCAAAGACGCGGGTGACGAGGGCGCGGAGGCTCTGCCGGCCGCTCGCCTGCACCGCCGGGTTCCCCGCCCCGAAGCGCCATTTCGCCTCGCCGCCATTCTCCATGGGCGGCTGGTGACGAGGAGCGAGCGATGTGTCGTGTGCGCGTTCGGCTAGGGAACGCGAGGTCGACGTCGGTTCGCTTCTTTCCCACGATGGGTTGGGTCCACTGTCTGATTGGCATCGGCGACAGCCTTTGTTTGTACCCAACTTGGCACGAGCCAGGAGCCGTCGGCACGTCAAGCCATCAATCATCAATCCCGTTGTCGATGCTCGGAGCTCTCGTCCGACAAGTTGATTCACAATATTTGTCTGATTGAATGATGAAACCGTACGTACTTCCTCCGTTACTATTTAATTTAAACTACCAAAGCTTGTTATATTTAGCAACGGAGGGAGTAATTACAAAGTACTCCCTCTGTAAATTAATATAAGAGCGTTTAGATTACTATTTTAGTATTCTAAATGCTCTTATATTAGTTTATGGAGGGAGTATTAAAAAAAGTAAAAATTGTGTCAATGATTTAGAGCATCTACAACCGTAGTTGGCTAATCCGGATACCTATACATTCGAGGATGTACCCAGATGCGTTCGCGGACTGGACTGATTAGGCGGGCCTTAAATATTGCCGTTTACAACCACAATCTCTATTTTCAAAACATTAAATACATGTAAACACATTGCACGGCGATCATCTTGCCTAAACATAGTTCTGCTCACACTAATACAAATTGTTCGTACTTAACAATACAAATAATCCAAACATAGTTTAAACATAAAACTATTCGTACTACATAATTGCTAAATCGTAAGCTAAGTGTACTTTCAATACGGACCCACATATGCTCAACAAGATCATTTAGTAGTGGCATATGCACATGTTGATCTCGTAGTTGTCCATGTATCCCCAGAAAGTTGGCAATGCGCTCTGTCTCTTGTTTCGGGAGGCGGCATGAGTTCCAGACTTCTCAAATTCATGCGTGCGCGTTGCCCCTTCATACTCATCCTCGACAATCATGTTGTGCAAGATTCATAACGGCGCGAGTTGCTGCGCCCGTGCATTTTGCCAATAGAATGGTTGGAATTCATAAAATATATGAATATATATATATATTTCCTAATTGATTCATGTTAAAGTAATATCTACATGATTAATCACCAACATGTGTTGTTTTTTGTTCGGGAATCCTGTGTTGTTTATTATTAGCTATTTGAATGAAAACAATGTAAGCAATGCTCTCTCCTTCATAGTATTTGATTTTGTAAAGAGCGAGAATAAGCAACAATGTTTGAATTACGTAACACGATTGCCGCATAGATGACACAAGCTCAGGCACAAATGAGTGAAATGACAAGTTACTTGATGTGTATCACATATGCTTAGACTTCAAGGAAGAACAATTTTACTAAATATATGGGCAAAAACAATCTGTTCTAAATGTGTAAAAAATGAAGAGAGGTAATCCATGTACAACATCACAACACTGGTTAATATAATATAATAGACATGTCATAATTTAGCGACCAAGGTGACGTGTCCCAACAATTTCTATCGAATAGCATGGAGAGCCAAATCAGGCTACAATTGCACAATATGGTTGTCAGGATGGAACAAATGTCACAAACTTGCAGCATGTATACTATGCATATCACATTTAGGTATATTCCGTATTTCTATTTTCTTTTACCTTTAGAAATATCAATGAATATGGACATTCATCTCAATTTCCAGTATGCATAAAATAATCCAAACATAGTTCAAACATAAAATTGTTCATAGTGCATAATTGTTAAACTGTAAGCAAAGTATATTCATTTCTAGTGTGGACCCATATATGCTCCACAAGATCATTCTGAAGTGGTATATGCATCTATTGATCTCGTAGTTGTCGATGCATCTCCAGAAAGTTGGCAATGCTCTCTATCTCTTGTTTTGGGAGGCGGACATGAGTTCCGGGCTTCTCAAAATCATGTGTGCGTGTTGCCCCTTCATCCTCATCCTTGACAATCATGTTGTGCAAGATTACACAACATGTCATGAGCCGCCAAAGTGTCTCGACTTCTCACATCATCACATCTCCATGTACAATACCCCAAGGAGCTTAGAGAACTCCAAATACCCTCTCCACATCGTTTCTAGTTGCCTCTTTCATTGTTGCAAAGCGGTTGTGTTTGTTGCCTTGGGGATCAGATATGGTTTCACAAACGCCCCCCACTACGGATAGATACCATCGGCAAGGTAGTACCCCATGGTGTAGTTGTGTCCGCTGATGGTGTAGTTGCACGATGTAGCTTTCCCATCACAGTCTCTTGAACAAAGGAGGTCGTTGGAGCACATTGATGTCATTGCACGAATTTTACATGCAAAAGAAAGAATACCAAATCCACAAGTCCTTCGATGCCACTGCTTCAAATATGATGGTGGCTTCTTTGACGTGACCTTGGTATTGCCCACACAAACCTGTTGGGGAGTTCTTTCATTGTCAGTGCATGTAATCAACTGAACCTTACATACCTGGCAATCCTCTTGCTCCTCCACTTGCCAACAAATTTTTTGTGTCCTCCACAGTTGGATCTCTCAGGTACTCTGCTTCAAACACCTTCAACATAGTGCGTGTAATTGCACCTTGGTCGCCAGGACCATGCTCCCTCCCATCCCAATTTTAGTATTAATTGCATTTGTGGCCTTCCCACAAGCATGCATATGATACATCTCCAACGTATCTATAATTTTTTATTGTTCCATGCTATATTATATTCTGTTTTGGATATTAATGGGCTTTATTATACACTTTTATATTATTTTTGGGACTAACCTATTAACCGGAGGCCCAGCCCAGAATTGCTGTTTTTTTGCCTATTTCAGTGTGTTGCAGAAAAATAATATCAAACGGAGTCCAAACGGAATGAAACCTTCGGGAACATGATTTTCGGAACGAACGTGATCCAGAGGACTTGAACCCTACGTCAAGACATCAACCAGGAGGCCACGAGGTAGGGGGGCACGCCCTCCACCCTCGTGGGGCCCATGTTGCTCCACCGACGTTCTTCTTCCTTCTATATATACCTACGTACCCCCAAACTACCAGATACTGAGCCGAAACCCTAATTCCACTGCCGCAACCTTCTGTACCCGTGAGATCCCATCTTGGGGCCTTTTCCGGCGCCCCGCCGGAGGGGGCATTGATCACGGAGGGCTTATACATCAACACCATAGCCTCTCCGATGATGTGTGAGTAGTTTACTTCAGACCTTCGGGTCCATAGTTATTAGCTAGATGGCTTCTTCTCTCTTTTTGGATCTCAATACCATGTTATCCTCGATCTTCTTGGAGATCTATTCGATGTAATCTTATTTTGCGGTGTGTTTAACAAGATCCGATGAATTGTGGGTTTATGATCAAGATTATCTATGAACAATATTTGAATCTCCTCTGAATTCTTTTATGTATGATTGGTTATCTTTGCAAGTCTCTTCTAATTATCAGTTTGGTTTGGCCTACTGGATTGATATTTGTTGCAATGGGAGAAGTGCTTAGCTCTGGGTTCAATCTTGCAGTGTCCTTTCCCGGATGACGGGGGCAGCAAAAGGCACGTATTGTATTGTTGCCATCGAGGATAAAAAGATGGAGTTTACATCATATTGCATGAGTTTATTCCTCTACATCATGTCATCTTTCTTAATGCATTACTCTGTTCTTTATGAACTTAATACTCTAGATGCATGCTGGATAGCGGTCGATGTGTGGAGTAACAGTAGTAGATGCAGGCAGGAGTCGGTCTACTTGTCGCGGACGTGATGCCTATGTACATGATCATACCTAGATATTCTCATAACTATGCTCAATTTTATCAATTTCTTGACAGTATTTTGTTCATCCACCGTAATACTTATGCTCTTGAGAGAAGCCATTAGTGAAACCTATGGCCCCCGGGTCTATTTTCCATCATATTAATCTCCGTCAAAAAGTTATTTCTTGCATCGTTTATTTTGCTTTCTTTTACTGTGCATCTTTATCATAAAAATACCAAAAATATTATCTTATCATATCTATCAGATCTCACTCTCGTAAGTGACCGTGAAGGGATTGACAACCCCTTTATCGCGTTGGTTGCGAGGTTCTTGTTTGTTTGTGTAGGTGCGTGGGACTCAAGGCGTGGTCTCCTCTTGGATTGATACCTTGGTTCTCAAAAACTGAGGGAAATACTTACACTACTTTGCTGCATCACCCTTTCCTCTTCAAGGGAAAACCAACGCAGTGCTCAAGAGGTAGCAAGAAGGATTTCTGGCGCCGTTGCCTGGGAGTCTACGCACAAGTCAAGACATACCAAGTACCCATCACAAACTTATCTCCCTCGCATTACATTATTTGCCATTTGCCTCTCATTTTCCTCTCCCCCACTTCACCCTTGCCGTTTTATTCGCCCTCTCTTTTCCGTTCACCTCTTTCCGTTTTCTTATTGTTTGCTCGTGTGTTGGATTGCTTGCTTGTCACGATGGTTCAAGATAATACTAAATTATGTGACTTTACCAATACCAACAACAATGATTTTCTTAGTACTCCGATTGCTCCTCTTCCCGATACTGAATCTTGTGAAATCAATGCTGCTTTGTTGAATCTTGTTATGAAGGATCAATTGCCGACCTTCCTAGTGAAGATGCCGCTACCCATCTAAATAGCTTTGTTGATTTGTGTGATATGCAAAAGAAGAAAGATGTGGATAATGATATTGCTAAATTGAAGCTATTTCCTTTTTCGCTTAGAGATCGTGCTAAAGATTGGTTTTCGTCTTTGCCTAAAAATAGTATTTATTCTTGGAATAAGTGCAAAGATGCTTTTATCTCTAAGTATTTTCCTCCCGCTAAGATCATTACTCTTAGGAACGTTATGAATTTTAAACAACTTGATCATGAGCATGTTGCCCAATTTTGGGAAATAATGAAATTAATGATTCGCAATTTCCCTACTCATGGTTTGAATTTATGGATGATCATACAAAATATGCCGGATTGAATTTTGCTTCTAGAAATCTTTTAGATTCGGCGGCGGGAAGCACTTTTATGGAAATCACTTTAGGAGAAGCTACTAAACTCCTAGATAATATTATGGTTAATTATTCTCAATGGCACACCGAAAGATCTACTAATAAAAAAGTGCATGCGATAGATGAAATTAATGTTTTGAGTGGAAAGATGGATGAAATAATGAAATTATTTGCTAATAAGAGTGTTCCCTTTGATCCTAATGATGTGCCTTTGTCTACCTTGATTGAGAATAATAATGAATCTATGGATGTGAATTTTGTTGGTAGGAATAATTTTGGTAACAACGCGTATAGAGGAAACTTTAATCCTAGGTCGTTCCCTAGTAATTCCTCTAATAATAATTATGGTAATTCCTACAACAATTCTTATGGAAATTTTAATAAGATTCCCTCTGAATTTGAGAATAGTGTTAAAGAATTTATGATCTCTCAAAAGAATTTCAATGCTTTGCTTGAAGAAAAATTGCTTAAAGTTGATGCATTGGCTAGGAACGTCGATAGAATTTCTCTCGATGTTGATTCTTTGAAACTTAGATCTATTCCACCTAAGCATGATATCAATGAGTCTCTCAAAGCCATGAGAATTTCCATTGACGAGTGCAAAGAAAGAACCGGTAGGATTCATGCTAAGAAAGATTGCTTTATAAAAGCGTGTTCTTCTAGTTTTGATGAAAATAAAGATGAAGATCTAGAAGTTATTGATGTTTCCCCTATTAAATCTTTGTTTTGCAATATGAATCTTGATAATGATGGGACTGAAGATGAGTTACCCTTACCTAGAAGGCGTTCCAAAAATTCGGAGTTTTTAGATCTTGATGCTAAAATTGGTAAAAGTGGGATCGAAGAAGTCAAAACGTTAGATATTAATGAACCCACTATTTTGGATTTCAAGGAATTTAATTATGATAATTGCTCTTTGATAGATTGTATTTCCTTGTTGCAATCCGTGCTAAATTCTCCTCATGCTTATAGTCAAAATAAGGCTTTTACCAAACATATTGTTGATGCCTTGATGCAATCTTATGAAGAAAAAACTTGACTTGGAAGTTTCTATCCCTAGAAAAATTTATGATGAGTGGGAACCTAATATTAAAATTAAAATTAAAGGTCATGAATTTTATGCTTTGTGTGATTTGGGTGCTAGTGTTTCCATGATTATAAAAACCTTGTGTGATTTGCTAGGATTCCGTGAATTTGATGATTGTTCTTTAAACTTGCACCTTGCGGATTCCACTATTAAGAAACCTATGAGAAGAATTAATGATGTTCTTATTTTTGCAAATAGGAACTATGTGCCCGTAGATTTTATTGTTCTTGACATAGATTGCAATCCTTCATGTCCTATTATTCTTGGTAGACCTTTCCTTAGAACGATTGGGGCAATTATTGATATGAAGGAAGGGAATATTAGATTCCAATTTCCATTAAGGAAGGGTATGGAACACTTCCCTAGAAATAAAATAAAATTACCATATGAATCTATTATGCGAGCTAGTTATGGATTGCCTACCAAAGATGGCAATACCTAGATCTATCCTTGTTTTTATGCCTAGCTAGGGGCGTTAAACGATAGCGCTTGTTGGGAGACAACCCAATTTTATTTTAGTTTTTTGATTTTTACTTCTGTTTATGAATAAATATTTGATCTAGCCTCTGGTTAGATTTGTTTTTATGTTTTAATTAGTGTTTGTGCCAAGTTAAACCTATAGGGTCTTCTTGGATAGTAATTATTTGATCTTGCTGAAAATTCCAGAAACTTTCTGTTCACAAAATTTTTTGTTTAAAATCAACAGAACGTGATAAATGACTGATTCCAATTGAAGAAGATCAATAAACAAATTTTCTAGGTCTTCCTATTTTGGTAAATGTTTTTGAGTTCCAGAAGTTTGCGTTAGTCACAGATTACTACAGACTGTTCTGTTTTTGACAGATTCTGTTTTTTGTGTGTTGTTTGCTTATTTTAATGAATCTATGGCTAGTAAAAGAGTTTATAAACCATAAATAAGTTGGAATACAGTAGGTTTAACACCATTATAAATAAAGAATGAGTTCAATACAGTACCTTGAAGTGGTGTTTTGTTTTCTTCCGCTAACGAAGCTTACGAGATTTTCTGTTGAGTTTTGTGTTGTGAAGTTTTCAAGTTTTGGGTAAAGATTTGATGGATTATGGAACAAGGAGTGGAAAGAGCCTAAGCTTGGGGATGCCCATGGCACCCCAAGATAATCTAAGGACACCAAAAATCCAAAGCTTGGGGATGCCCCGGAAGGCATCCCCTCTTTTAAATCTTAAATCCATCGGTAACTTTACTTGGAGCTATATTTTTATTCACCACATGATATGCGTTTTGCTTGGAGCGTCTTGTATGATGTGAGTCTTTGCTTTTTTAGTTTACCACAATCATCCTTGCTGTACACACCTTTTTGAGAGAGACACACATTATTCGGAATTATTAGAATACTCTATGTGCTTCACTTATATCTTTTGAGTTATATAGTTTTTGCTCTAGTGCTTCACTTATACCTTTTAGAACACGGCGGTGGATTTGTTTTATAGAAACTTATGTTCTCTCATGCTTCACTTATATTAATTTGAGAGTCCTACAAAACAGCATGGTAACTTGCTTTAATCGTAAAAATATGCTAGGCATCTAAGACTAGTAAAGAAATTTTCTTATGAGTGTGTTGAATACTATGAGAAGTTTGATACTTGATAATTGTTTTGAGATCTGAAGATGGTGATTTTAGAGTCATGCTAGTTGAATGGTTATTAATTTAAGAAATACTTGTGTTAAAGTTTTGTGATTCCCGTAGCATGCATGTATTGTGAACTGTTATGTGATGAAGTCGGAGCATAATTTATTTATTGATTGTCTTCCTTATGAGTGGCGGTCGGGGACGAGCGATGGTCTTTTCCTACCAATCTTTCCCCCTAGGAGCATGCGCGTAATACTTTGCTTTGATAACTTGTAGATTTTTGCAACAAGTATATGAGTTCTTTATGACTAATGTTGAGTCCATGGATTATACGTACTTTCATCCTTCCACCATTGCTAGCCTCTCTATTACTGCACACCTTTCGCCAGTATCATACACCCACAATAAACCTTTCTCAAAACAGCCACCATACCTACCTATCATGGCATTTCCATAGCCATTCTGAGATATATTGCCATGCAACTTACCACCGTTCCGTTTATTATGGCGTGCTTCATCATTGTCATATTGCTTTGCATGAACATGTAGTTGACATCGTATTTGTGGAAAAGCCACCTTTATAATTCTTTCATACATGTCACTCTCGATTCGTTGCATATCCCGATACACCGCCGGAGGCATTCACATAGAGTCATATTTTTGTTCTAAGTATTGAGTTGTAATTTTTGAGTTGTAAAGTAAATAAAAGTGTGATGATTATCATTATTAGAGCATTGTACCAAGTGAGGAAAGAATGATGGAGACTATGATTCCCCCACAAGACGGGATGAGACTCCGGACGAAAAATAAAATAAAATAAAAAAAGAGGCCAAAAAAAAAAGAAAAGGCCCAAAGAAAAAAATGAGAGAAAAAGAGAGAAGGGACAATGCTACTATCCTTTTTCCACACTTGTGCTTCAAAGTAGCACCATGATCTTCATGATAGAGAGTCTCCTATGATGTCACTTTCATATACTAGTGGGAATTTTTCATTATAGAACTTGGCTTGTATATTCCAATGATGGGCTTCCTCAAAATGCCCTAGGTCTTCGTGAGCAAGCAAGTTGGATGCACACCCACTTAGTTTATTTTGTTGAGCTTTCATATACTTATAGCTCTAGTGCATCCGTTGCATGGCAATCCCTACTCACTCACATTGATATCTATTAATGGGCATCTCCATAGCCTGATACGCCTAGTTGATGTGAGACTATCTTCTCCCTTTTTGTCTTCTCCACAACCACCATTCTATTCCACATATAGTGCTATATCCATGGCTCACGCTCATGTATTGCGTGAAGATTGAAAAAGTTTAAGAATGTCAAAAGTATGAAACAATTGTTTGGCTTGTCATCGGGGTTGTGCATGATTTAAGTATTTTGTGTGGTGAAGATAGAGCATAGCCAGACTATATGATTTTGTAGGGTTAACTTTATTTGGCCTTGTTATTTTGAGAAGACATAATTGCTTTGTTAGTATGCTTGAAGTATTATTATTTTTATGTCAATATAAACTTTTATCTTGAATCTTTCGGATCTAAATATTCATACCACAAATAGGAGAATTACATTGAAAATTATGCCAAGTAGCACTCCACATCAAAAATTCTGTTTTTATCATTTACCTACTCGAGGACAAGCAGGAATTAAGCTTGGGGATGCTTGATACGTCTCCAACGTATCTATAATTTTTTATTGTTCCATGCTATATTATATTCTGTTTTGGATATTAATGGGCTTTATTATACACTTTTATATTATTTTTGGGACTAACCTATTAACCGAAGGCCCAACCCAGAATTGCTATTTTTTGCCTATTTCAGTGTCTTGCAGAAAAAGAATATCAAACGGAGTCCAAACGGAATGAAACCTTCGGGAACGTGATTTTCGGAATGAACGTGATCCAGAGGACTTGGACCCTACGTTAAGACATCAACCAGGAGGCCACGAGGTAGGGGGCACGCCCTCCACCCTCGTGGGGCCCATGTTGCTCCACCGACGTACTTCTTCCTCCTATATATACCTATGTACCCCCAAACTACCAGATACGGAGCCAAAACCCTAATTCCACCGCCGCAACCTTCCATGCCGTGAGATCCCATCTTGGGGCCTTTTTGGCGCTCCACGAGGGGGCATTGATCACGGAGGGCTTATACATCAACACCATAGCCTCTCCGATGATGTGTGAGTAGTTTACTTCAGACCTTCGGGTCCATAGTTATTAGCTAGATGGCTTCTTCTCTCTTTTTGGATCTCAATACCATGTTATCCTCGATCTTCTTGGAGATCTATTCGATGTAATCATCTTTTGCGGTGTGTTTATCAAGATCTGATGAATTGTGGGTTTATGATCAAGATTATCTATGAACAATATTTGAATCTTCTCTGAATTCTTTTATGTATGATTGGTTATCTTTGCAAGTCTCTTCGAATTATCAGTTTGGTTTGGCCTACTGGATTGATCTTTCTTGCAATGGGAGAAGTGCTTAGCTTTGGGTTCAATCTTGCGGTGTCCTTTCCCAGGTGTGGGGCAGCAAAGGCACGTTTTGTATTGTTGCCATCGAGGATAAAAAGATGGAGTTTACATCATATTGCATGAGTTTATTCCTCTACATCATGTCATCTTTCTTAATGCGTTACTCTGTTCTTTATGAACTTAATACTCTAGATGCATGCTGGATAGCGGTCGATGTGTGGAGTAATAGTAGTAGATGCAGGCAGGAGTCGGTCTACTTGTCGCGGACGTGATGCCTATATACATGATCATACCTAGATATTCTCATAACTATGCTCAATTCTATCAATTGCTTGACAGTAATTTGTTCATCCACCGTAATACTTATGCTCTTGAGAGAAGCCACTAGTGAAACCTATGGCCCCCGGGTCTATTTTCCATCATATTAATCTCCGTCAAAAAGTTATTTCTTGCATCGTTTATTTTGCTTTCTTTTACTTTGCATCTTTATCATAAAAATACCAAAAATATTATCTTATCATATCTATCAGATCTCATTCTCGTAAGTGACCGTGAAGGGATTGACAACCCCTTTATCGCGTTGGTTGCGAGGTTCTTGTTTGTTTGTGTAGGTGCGTGGGACTCGCGAGTGGTCTCCTACTGGATTGATACCTTGGTTCTAAAAACTGAGGGAAATACTTACGCTACTTTGCTGCATCACCCTTTCCTCTTCAAGGGAAAACCAGCGCTGTGCTCAAGAGGTAGCAGCATCCTGAGAGCATCCGTGCATTTCTACAGAGGAGAGAAAGAAAGTTGTGCACAACAATCCTACTCAGCTTGAAGTTGTCATCAGCCTTCTCCATGGCAACCACTATAGGTAAGAACAAATTTCTGCTCATTCGGCGGCGACCTTGATAGAAACTTTTATGGAATGTTGGGTCCACCGTAAAGTAATCTATGTACAAAGCCTTGCACCGACAATCCTATCGTGGGGAATAACTCCCCGACCCTTTATGGAACCCTTGAAGTTCAGAACGTATTCCTCTTCCTTCTCTGACTCCTCTTGGATGCTCATCATCATCATTTCATCATCCTCATTGTCCAAATCTGACGAGGCGATGAACTCATTGAATATGAATTCATCAAGGTCAGGGTTCCCGTAGCCATCATTCCACGACGAATCCATCAGTGACCTAGAAGCAATTACCGAAAGAAAAAATCTGGCTCCAACATTTCATTGAACACATCGAGTATGAGGTGTATATATGGGGGGGGGGGCATACCGGGGTGCGACCTTGACCGGTTGCGGCCTGGTTGGGGGTGGAACTCCGGTGGCGGCTGTCTGGACGAGGGCCAACAGAGAAGAGGGGAGGGTTGGTCGGGCAAGGAGGGGGTGGATATGGGCGAATTGACACATGCCCTAGCTGTTAGTCCAAGTGGCGGGCATATCCAGACGTCCCCATACTAGCCCTAGCTATGGGCCGGGTATGTGGAGCGCCGGTCAATCCATACGTTTGGGCCAGATATGTGGCATCCGATTGGGTGGCATTTTTTAGGCCGAAAACTGACCAGTAGCCCCCCCAGGCGTTTACGGCGCGTCTAGGGGATCCGGTTATAGATGCTCTTATGCAGTTTACTAGAAAACATGCTCGTCCGTAGCAATGGGAGAAAATCATCACCTGTCATACACATACTCAACGAAAGCAGCAAATCCATTGCAACCTTTCATGATGTCACATAACAAACAACATGATAAGTGGTGTTGCACAAAAACATAAATGTGAGATTATTTTTGAGTGTACTCAAGGTGTTTCCAAAATCTTTATGGGCGAAATTTCAAACAATATGAAAATCAACGTTAAGCTACTTGTTTACATAAACCTCATATCAACAATTTGGACGCGTCTAGTGGGCAACCGAGTGCCCGTTAGGATTTCCTGGCAACCTGCTTTATTAGGAAACTTTTGGTCCCCCTGCACAAAACAGGAAAGGGAATCAAAGCGTCCCGAATCCCCACCATGACCAGACCCACCTGGTCCCCTCCCCCTTCTGCCCTGCTCCCTCCGATCACGTGACTCCTCCCCAAACTCCACGCCCTTCGCCTCACCCCTGTGACTGTCATTGCCCACCGCCCCCTTTTCTCTTCTTCCTCCCTTCCTCCTTCTTCTCCCCTAAGAAAACTCCTCTCAACTACTAGAAATTGCATAGATCTGCAATGCCTGCGCCATTAGAGGTTGGAAACAGAAGAAGGGGGGAAACTTGATCAACAAAGAGGTAAGATTTGTACCTCTCCCCCTTCTATTATTTCCCTTTCTCTGTCTCATCTCATGCTTATTTGCTGGTTCATCACCTGGGATTGGAAAACACATATGAGATGCAGAAAAAAAAGTGCAGTAGATGTAAAAACAACATGGCAAAAGGGAACCCATGCCAAATCGCAAAGACTAGTAGGAGGATAAAACTAGCAAGTTGACAGATAAGTTGAAGCAAAAGTGGT
Source organism: Aegilops bicornis (assembly GCA_021605145.1). Lineage (NCBI taxonomy): Eukaryota > Viridiplantae > Streptophyta > Magnoliopsida > Poales > Poaceae > Aegilops > Aegilops bicornis. Next base: position 627,851,138 of record CM038674.1, on the reverse strand, counting down.
ATGTCTGGCAAGCAACTCTGGGCCAAACACTTCGAGGTTTCGTAGTTCAAGCAACTCTTGACAGAAAATCAGGCAATTTATGTCATTTGTTCAGGCAACAATTATGGTATGTCCCCCCCTTGTGCTACAATTTGTAGCAACACAAAAGACTGGATATATTTAGGCAAAATTGGTATGTCTGGCAAGCAACTCTGTGTCATAATCCTCAGAGTTTCCCTATGTGTGAGCAACTATTGCCAGGCATTTAGGCAACTCATATCATGTGCTCAAGCAACTTTATGTATGGTTGTGTCCACCCTTGCGCTACAATATCTAGTAACACAGACTTTATTGGGCATACAGTCCATGAACAACTGACAAAGCAATTCTGCATATCGGGGGTATGCGACAATAGTTGTGCTAGTAAGCAAAGGACTGTGGCAGTGCAAGTGTGTAGCAGCAAAAAAAGGCAAAAGAAAAACTTTGAACTAGACTTGATTGAATTTAACCAAGTCTGTGTGCTTTTTTAGACAATTAGATGTGTCACAGCAAGCAACTTGGTACAGAAAAATAACTAAAAACAGGAAAAACTAGATGTGTCACAGTCGTGGCAGGAGAAAAGGTTATGAGATAGTACCTTTGAGCTTGTTGTTTTTGATTTTTGATATGTTCTTCATGCATGATACTTTTGCTAGACTCCTTCATAGCAAAATCTAGATCCAATTTCCCCTGGAAAAAAAATGAAATATGCAAAGAAAAAGGCAGATCCACATTGTGTATTTCATCCACTTTGGGTACTACAAAAAAAGCACCACTTCACTGTAGATAAACGAACAAGAGTAAGCAGCATTCATGAGACTGAAAAATTCAACAAGCATTCGGAAGCACACCATATCTTTTTCGAACTACTAGCACAGTATACTTTCATCATTTCCAACAATTGGCCAGCCAACGGTTGTTGGATAGAGAAACATCATGATTTATGCTATCCTGCTTTATCTTCATATCGGACAATACGTAAATGAGCTTTGTCATGCAATTGTTGCTCCTGGTTACTCTCCTCCTGGAAAACAAATAAGGGTAGACACATAAGTAAAAAAATTCCAAGTTGATTGCTACATTGTTGTTGTATAAGTGTTCAGTAGTTGCTTCCCACCCCCCCACCTAGTTCATTTTTGAATGCTTGCGTAATTCAATAAGCAAAACATGGTACCTCGTGTTAGAAGAAAAATAACTCATGTATTTCTCTGTCTTTATTCCAAAAATATTATACAGGGGAGGAAATGATCGATCTTAATGAGTTGCCAGATGACAATCAAGACGAGTTGCCACCAAGTGTTGGATTGGTGCAAACTGGTAACCCATTATTCTACACGCAACCTACTACACGTGTGGGTGGGGCAACTACTTTGGAATTTGTCGCTGAATCTCCTAATCCTTCGGTCACACGAAAAAAAGCTGGTGCTGAGGATGAAGCAGTCCATATAGAGGAGCACACCCTTGATGCTACAGATACATTGGGTGCAACAGGGGGGACTATTTGGCATGAGGGTGCAGGAGAGGGTGCTGACAATGATGATGAAGCATGGTCTCAGCCAAAGGAGCCTTCATTGGGCATGAGGTTTGCCACGTTGGAAGGTGCCAGAGAGCACTACAATGCTTATGCTTTGCAAAAGGGTTTTTCAATCAAAATGAGCACTTGAAGGAGGTATGATATCACCGGTCAAACGGAGAAGTATCAATATGTCTGCAACAAGTTCAGGAAACCAAAAAAAAATGAAGACACGGGTGGTAAGACTGCAGATCCTTGTGGAGTTGAAGATCCTCGTGGATGTGCAGATGATGATGATGATGGATAGGACAATGTTATCATATTTGTTCATGATGCTGCTGAACAGAAGAAGAAGACTAAGAAACAGAAAAGAGTGAAAATAATACCGACAGGGTGCAAAGCGAAGATGATAGTAAATTTCATTGATGGTCGGTGGGAGGTGACTTATTACATTTCTCAGCATAACCATCCATTGGTTGACAAACCATCTTTAAATATTTGCGGTCACACCAAGGCATTCCTGCAGAAGAGAGGTTGTTTCTGACAAACCTTCATAACTGCAACTTGAGTTCAGGTACGTGATTCATTTATTTCCATGCAGCGATAAAATGTTCATGCTTTTTTCTTGGATACATGTGTGGTGTTAACATAGTTAATATTGTTTTTGCTTGGCAACCTCCATTGACCTATGTAGATCCCAAAAGGGTTTTGTAAAAAATTGCTTTATAGCATGAAAAAAGGGCTTGATATGCTTTGTTGTAACAACTGCTGGTTTAATGATGAAATTGCCTAAAGTTTGTGTGATAGTTGCTTGCATGTGAGGGTCTGTGGTTGCCTGTTGCGAGAGTGGGTGAGGTGATAGCTACATGTACGAAAATGTTGTTTTTGTTTAACTAGTGAAATTAAGTAACTAACACTGCTAATACCCCGCTAGTCTTTTTGTTACTTGTTTTGATTGCTAAAACAAATACTTTAATAATTAGGTATTAGTTGCTTCCTACCTAGGACTTGTTTGCTTTACATTTCGAGATATGCCTACTTATATTTTTCCGCACAAGACGAATGATGCGCATTATGTTTAAAGAGTAGTATGTTGCATATCCGATTGTTCCCTGAATTGTAAAACCTTCTGTTGCCTATAGTTGCTTTCATATATGGGTTTAATTGCCTATAGTTGTCACCTGACTTGCCTTGTTTTTTTCATGTGTAGGGAGAATGATGCACATTATGTCAAAGTACTATGGCACAGAGCTGATTGTTCCTTATACTACCAAGCACATCACAAACCTCAAGTCAAACTTGAACAGAAATGCAACGAAGGAGGGTGATTCGATTGAGACAGTTGCCTACTTCGAAAAGATGTAGAAGACATATCCTGATTTCTTCTAGAAGGTTAAGTATGATGCAGAGGACAGGGTTACGAATATTTTCTGGGTTGATGGTCCGGCACGGAAGGCATACAGTGAAGCTTATCATGATTGTATATGTTTTGATACAACATACATGACTAACATGTACAACATGTTGTTTGCTCCATTCATTGGGATCAATCAGCATGGCCAGTCGTTCATGTTAGGATGTGGCTTTGTTAGGCAAGAGTTGGAGACCAACTTTGATTGGCTATTTGGAACATTCCTTGAAGCAATGCATGGTCGAGCACCCGATAATATAATCACTGACCAAGATGGTGCGATGGCGCAATCCATTGAAGACATCTTCCCTACTACTGTGCATCGTCGATGTCGTTGGCACATTATGAAGAAAGCCCAAGAAAAACTAGGTGGCATGTTGGGGAGAAACCTAGGAATGTCAGCTGATTTCAATGATTGCATTGACTTCGGCTTCACTCCAGAAGAGTTTGAGAGTAAGTGGGTTGCTTTTGTACTGAAGTGGTCGGTTGTTGCTGGCACTCACTTTGATAAGCTCTATGAGTACTAATCTATGTTTGTGCCATGTTACTTCAAACCTAGGGTTTTCCCTTTTTTACAATCAACACAATGTAGTGAAGGATTCAATGTTGTTTTGAAGCGTTATGTTAACCCCCACAACTCTGTGTTGAACTTTGTGAAGCAATATGAGAAGATTCAGACACATGTGCTTGTCTGAGAGGGTGGGAATGACTACAAGACAGACCACCTACAAACTGAGTTGTGGTCCAATTTTCCAATTGAGAAGCAAACTTATAATGCCTATACTAGAGACATTTACCACAAATTTCCTAACGAGTTTGAGTTAATTGGGAGATACAATGTGCGTCCTCATGGCGACCATGTTTATGAGCTTTATCCAGACAATGAAGGATGGGTGCCTGGTTATGGTGATAGGAGCTATTTCGTGACAGTAGAAGCTGCTACTGAAGAATACAAATGTGAGTGCTACAAGATGTGTAAAGATGGAATGTTGTGTTGCCACATTTTGAAATTTTTTACACATCTTGGGGTTGATGTAATCCCTGGGAGCTACATACTTAGAAGGTGGACACAACAAGCAATTACAGGAGCAACATCCGCTGTTGAGGCAGAGCCTGACGAGATGCCAGCGGCGTCAAAGAAGCAACTCCGTTATACAAACTTGTCAATGGATTTTGCTAGTCTTGCTCGGGTTGCTAGTGGGTCATATGCTGCTACCGCAATTCTGAAGAAACACATGAGAGCGGTGCACAGAGCTTAACTATTTCAACAAGTGCAAGATAAAGAAGGCCAAAATGCCTGCTCATCCAGGGCATGGCGCCCCGACAACAACAACTAGATGGTCATACTGTTGGGGAACGTAGTAATTTCAAAAAAAAATCCTACGCACACGCAAGATCATGGTGATGCATAGCAACGAGAGGGGAGAGTGTTGTCCATGTACCCTCGTAGACCGTAAGCGGAAGCGTTATGACAACGCAGTTGATGTAGTCGTACGTCTTCACGATCGACCGATCCTAGTACCGAAAGTACGGTACCTCCGCGATCTGCACATGTTCGGCTCGGTGATGTCCCACGAACTCATGATCCAGCAGAGTGTCGAGGGAGATATTCGTCAGCATGACAGCGTGATGATGGTGATGATGAAGCTACCGGCACAGGGCTTCGCCTAAGAACTACGACGATATGACCGAGGTGGATTATGGTGGAAGGGGGCACCGCACACGGCTAAGGGATCAATGATCAACTTGTGTGTTCTAGGGTTTCCCCTGCCCCCGTATATAAAGGAGCAAGGGGGGAGGCCGGCCGGCCCTTGGGGCGCGCCAAGGAGGGGGAGGAGTCCTCCTCCTAGTAGGAGTAGGACTCCCCCTTTCCTAGTCCAACTAGGAGGGGGAAAGGAAGGAGGAGAGGGAGAAGGAAAGGGGGGCGCCGCCCCCCCTTCTAGTCCAATTCGAACCAGAGGGGAAGGGGGCACGCGGCCTGCCCTGGCCGGCCCTCTCTCTCTCCACTAAGGCCCATGTGGCCCATTAGTTCCCCGGGGGGGGGGGGGGGTTCCGGTAATCCTCCGGCACTCCGGTTTTCTCCGAAATCACTTGGAACACTTCTGGTGTCCGGATATAGCCGTCCAATATATCAATCTTTATGTCTCGACCATTTCGAGACTCCTTGTCATGTCCGTGATCACATCCGAGACTATGAACTACCTTCGGTACATCAAAACACATAAACTCATAATACCGATCATCACCGAACTTTAAGCGTGCGGACCCTACGGGTTCGAGAACTATGTAGACATGACCGAGACACGTCTCCGGTCTATAACCAATAGCGGAACCTGGATGTTCATATTGGATCCCACATATTCTACGAAGATCTTTATCGGTCAAAACCGCATAACAACATACGTGGTTCCCTTTGTCATCGGTATGTTACTTGCTCGAGATTCAATCGTCGGTATCTCAATACCTAGTTCAATATCGTTACCGGCAAGTCTCTTTACTCGCTCCGTAATGCATCATCCCACAACTAACTCATTAGTCATATTGCTTGCAAGGCTTATAGTGATGTGCATTACCGAGAGGGCCCAGAGATACTTCTCCGGCATTCGGAGTGACAAATCCCAATCTCGATCTATGCCAACTCAACAAGTACCATCGGAGACACCTGTAGAGCACCTTTATAATCACCCAGTTATGTTGTGATGTTTGGTAGCACACAAAGTGTTCCTCCGGTTTTCGAGAGTTGCATAATCTCATAGTCATAGGAACATGTATAAGTCATGAAGAAAGCAATAGCAATATACTAAACGATCAGATGCTAAGCTAACGGAATGGGTCAAGTCAATCACATCATTCTCTAATGATGTGATCCCGTTAATCAAATGACAACTCATGTACATGGCTAGGAAACTTAACCATCTTTGATTCAACGAGCTAGTCAAGTAGAGGCATACTAGTGACACTCTGTTTGTCTATGTATTCACACTTGTACTAAGTTTCCGGTTAATACAATTCTAGCATGAATAATAAAAATTTATCATGATATAAGGAAATATATAAATAACAACTTTATTATTGCCTCTAGGGAATATTTCCTTCACGTACAACTTCCTCTGTTGATCCTACACTAGTGCCAAGTGGGTCTGCACCAATTGCAGGAGTTCCTAGGGATCCACCTAAGTCAACCACTAAAGGGCATGAGAAATCTAAACGGATCGAGTCGTCACTTGAGTTTCATCCAAAGAGAAAAAACAAATGTTCCTTTTGTAGTTCAATTGACCACAATGTTGCAAATTGCCCAGGGCGGTTGGTTTGAGATGGATAAAAAGGCAGTGAAGTCGGGGAGGCGATCCATTCTGGTGAAAAAAAAGGGCGTGTGTTCCGAATGGCTGATGCAACACATTTTTGCTGCTATTGTGTGTTTTAATTATGAGTTTACAAAAACTATGGTTGCTTCTGGTGTGTGAAAGGTTGAACGCTGCGATACAATTGCCTCATGCTTTGGGGGGGGTGTTTTTGCTATAAGAAACATATTTTGCGACCATTTGTTCCACTGTAAGAATTACTATTTAAGGTTACACCCTTTTAGTAATGTTTATTCATGAACTAGTTGTTAATTTCTTTCAACTAAAACCTCTAAAGCGTTACTTTGGAACATATTTATCAAATGCTAAGCGGGGAGGAAAAATGTCTGCTCCTACATTCTTGAGCAACTAATGTGTACTGATATTGCTATCTATTGTGGACAAGTGATGTCAAAAAACATTCAACATTTAAACATGCATTCAAAAAAATAAAGTAAAAAAGCTTGTATGGTTCAGCGAACAAAACCTTGAAGCTAGCCACCTCTCAGGTTGAGAGCTTGAGGATATCGCACCATGGTGCCTTGTTATCATCAGTATTTACTAACGCGCTTGTCAAGATCCTTCTGATGTTGCTGATATTGCTGGGACCAAAGTTTGGCACGACCCTATCTTCCCAAAGATTTGCTAATGTTGCAGCAAAAATCCCGCAATCAAACCTTGCGAAGCGAAAAATATAAAAAAGATGCAGTCAAGTTGTAATCATAGTATGATGAAGAAAAAAATTGAACTGAGAATGAAAACTAGAAAAATATGAGGGAGAAATGATGCTTTGCATTTCTTGTACATGTAGGATGGCCGGGATGCAGACTAAAACACTTACTCATTGTCCTGTTTCGGGACATTGATGTCTTTCAAGAGAAAATCATCCTACTTCACACGGGAATCACGGTAGTGCTCATCCCATAAGGAACGCACTATTGCTGCAATCAACCTAGCATTATCATCCAAAGTTTTGCTTTTTGCCAGAGTTCTCCATGAATCAAGGACTTTGAACCTCCAATCCCGTATGTTGACATTAAACTACTAGTAGTGGTTCCCTGTTACTGGTTTTGCACTGTCTAAGTTCTCTAGAATTGGAAACATTATCTGCATGATGTGGGTGAAAAAAAAGGAAGAAGATGAAGTGAGAACAACATCCTATAAAAGTGTGCTCGAGGAAGGCAAAGAAAAGGGCGGTCGCATGCAAGAAAAAATGATGTAAAAACAAAAGATCCTACTGACCATGTATTTTCGATCCAAGTGGTTCTTCTTGTTGAATCTGTTCCTTATCTCTTGTGTGTTCCAGATCATCTGCTGAAGTCTTATTTGGTAAACAGGTGGGAAAAACACACACATGTTAACAAAAAATGGCAACTCTTGTTTCCTTTATAGGCAACTGCATGTGTAATATATACAACTTACTACTGTCAATTTGTTCATATGGGTAATGTAAAAAAACGGTCAACATGGATAACATCTACAACTTAAATGTTTCCAGGTGGATTTGTAAAAAAACTATAGTTAATCAAATTTTTCTACATGAATAATGTGTGAATATTGAGCAACTCTTGCTTGTGGTTCTCAACAATTCATGCAAATAGTTACAGCTTTCTGCTGTCACATGGGTAATGTAAAAAGGGTCAACATCAAGAAAATGTGTGATTATTCAGATGCGTAAACTCATTTTCATTTTTAGATTGCACAAAAACTGCATGTGTAAAAACATTAAGCAACCAATATTGACAGATAGAAGAGAATTTCAATGAGATTTACCGAAAACCTGACGGGCATGATTATCTTCTTTGAATCTGGAGGCAAGTTCCGCATTATAGACTCAATAATTAGTTCAAAGACGTGACTCTTGACGGAGCCATATTTCTTCGTTGAGTTTGCAAGTTCTCTGAGACTGACATGGTAGCCATCGTACTGAATGATAGTAGGGCTGCAGATAATAATTTGATGAAAAATCTGTGAGAACAAAGAATGTATGGACTTGACAAAAGAAAGAAAGTACAAATTACTTATTGTGTTGCTTCCTTATTCATATATTGCCTAAGCAAGGAAAAATCAGAAAGGCTGGTTCAAAAGAATAACTCTTCAGGTAGCTGTAACTAGTTGCCTGTTCTCTATGTATTGTTTGCCTAACAAGTTTTTATAAGAATTTCTTGGAAAAAGAAAAAGGAAAAAAAGAGCCACTTTACCTCTTGTCGTCGTCTCCGGTCTCTTCTTCACTTAGTCCTGCGTGCAGAATAATGGAGGCATATAGCTTGTTTATTGCTGGAGTGCAATGTAAATTCCTTTTCTCATTGTAGTCCACGAAAGGTGACCTCTTGCTATAGTTGGCTTGATGATTCGCCTTCCAAATTTGTTGGTCACTTCTCCTGAGCTGCTGCTGGATCCAAGTTCTCCATCCTTGAAGCATGTTTTCTCTGGTGTTTCGAAGTTAGTCGGTGATAGGTTTGCATTGTTATTAACAACTCTCCTGCCTTGAGCCATCTTCTCTGCTTCTTCACATGCAAAATTGATTTCACCTGAATCCCACATATAGTCATCGTCAGGTATTTCGATTGTCACAGGGTCTTTCCCTCTTGACTGCGACCACATGCCAACAGTGCTACTGTTTAGATTACTGATTTGCTGTGACAAGGTAACTTCCAAAACTTCATCATCAGAGCTTGTTTCAGTAAAATCAATGGGTGCAATAATAGAACTACATTGGGGCTGATTTTGGTCAGATGCTGCTGCAGGCCTTTCCACTTCTTTCTTGATACTTGTTCCAAAAATTTCATCAATCCCCAAATTGAAACAAGGAGCTGGGCAGAAAAAACTTGGTGTCCGTACCTCACGCGTTTGAACAGGTGCATCACAAGTTGGTTGTCCGGGTGGCATTCCAGATTCTAGGGGGACAGTTTTTCTTATGACTACTCCTGTATTCACAGCCAACTTGCACCTGTCAAACTTGGTGCTTGGAGGCATACACCTTGAAATAAGGTTGTTGATTTTTTGTGCCTCACTCAACTCAACCGTATGCACTACTACTGGCTAGTTTTCCTTGTTTGTTGTATCTCTTGCAATCCCCTTTGCATGGATGTCCCCAATTGCTTCAGCAGTAACTCCTTGAATAACTTGGGCTACCTGTTGGTGCCGACCATTCAGATCACCAAGTGTTTGCCTTAATGTGAGTGGGGGATCTTGCTTTGGTGACAGTGCTACTTGCTTTCGCACAACATTTGCCTTGGGCTTGATCTGATTTGCCACAGATGGAGAAAAGGTTGTCTGCATATGTGCAAGTGTTTTCTTTGGTATAATAGGTTGTTTTGCTGATGGGATTCCACCTGGATGGCACAAAGTTGCTTCACTCTTGGCCTGAGTTGCTCCAGTTTCAATGATGGTTGCCTGGACATTATTTTATGGTGGTATTTCATCAGCACATACTGCTGCTGCCACATAATCTGAACTGGCTGTCTGCTCAGGATGTACAGGTGGATCACCCCCTGAATTGGTTAGCAAGCTCGGCTTAACAAATGTAGGAGTTGTCTTCTGGTTGGTTACAGTTGCTGCATTTTCAGAAGTAGTTGCCTGAGTGGTTAGTGGCATTTGCATGCTTTCAGACAGTCCTTTAGTCCGTCTTCCATTTGCACATGCTAACTCATCTAGCTCATCACATATCACTATGGTTGGTGTTTCTATGAAGGTCACCCTCATATGTTTCTTTGGTGGTTGTGGTCGATAGGTGCCTGGTACAACAACCTTGGGCATATCTCCTACTAGTATCTCCATAGAGCTCGGTCCACATACTTGTTGCATCAGTCTAATACGTGTCTCGCGAGGGCATATATCTTCCAGAGATAAATCCCAGGTTTGTTTGAACTCTAGGCTGTCAAGCAATTTGTTAAAAATGCACTTCTTTTACCACTCAATTGAGAAACCATCTGAAACATACCCAACTTCCAGCATAGGGATCTCAGGGATGGTGCTCTTCTTTTCTATATCTAGTTTCACTAAATCTAACATTAAAAAAGTTTGTACGGGTTCCTGCTCTTCCTTGTTTTCCTTCTTCTGAATCCAAAACTGAATCGATGGAATCTTGTCAGTTTCTGAGCTGTCGTGAACCACACTGTCACTGCCTGGTTTGTCTCCCTCATGATCATAACCACCACTGCCACCTTTGTCTGTGCTCTCACCACCAACATCCCCATCCCCACTACCCCCACCTTTGTCATCATCCTCCTCCTTATGTTCATCTTCTTTTTTGCTCTCTTCATCATGCACTTGTTCATCTGCATCATCATCCTCCTCATCATCTTCTGCCTCCACCTCATCCTCTCCTTGCTGCTCTTCATCTTCTCTGTCGATATCTTCATCATCTGTTTCTTCTCCATCCTCCCCTCTGTGAGGTTCTTTATCCTCTCTCCCATGGTCCTACACATGATCATCACCTATCATGCTCCCTCCATGTGAGTTTCCATCGTCATCATCGCCATCATCACCGTCACTCTCAGGGTCGTCTTTACCATCATCTGGTCCCTTGCTTTCATTGTCGTTGTCGTCATCACTGTCATCATCCGACTGGTATGATTCCTCATCACTAGGGAGTGTGTTGCTAGTGCTTGCGCCCGCATGTCATCTTTTCCTTGAATGTTGACTGCTTGAACCACCAGCATTGTCATCTGCGCTGCCACTTGTGCCATCGTCTTCATCAAGTTACCCAATTCCATGTACGAGCTTGCCCATTGAATGAGACATTTCAGAACAAATTTCATGCACCAACCCAACAAGCTTTTTTTGTTTCTGCACACAATGTAAGAAAAGCGTCAGCTTAAAAAGAAGTATGAGTTGGGGACCCTTGCCGCCACAAACTTAGTGACATGTTCAAGACTTCCAAACAAGCTTTCATCAGCACATCGGGCAAACTCGGTCTTGAGCTGAGAATGAAAATTAGGAAAATGAATGAGTTATGATTAAAAGTTTATTTTGATTACTATATGTTGTCAGTTGCTAAATATACTAACTGTAGTTGCCTCATTACTATGAGTGTGGTTGCATAACTTATGCTTCGGAAGTTGTCTGACATATATGTTTTGTTTAGTAGGTAAGAAACCAAAGAAAAACAGTTGAAAAGTAAAGGGAGAAGAGAATAAATTCAACATGAGCTAACGGGCTACTGCTACCTCTTGAGCATTCATTTGTTTTCCCTTGAAGAGTAAAAGCAAAGTAGCGTAAGTATTTCCCTCAGTTTTTGAGAACCAAGGTATCAATCCAGTATGAGGTTACACGCAAGTTTCCTTGTACCTGCACAAACAAATAAGAACCTTGCAACCAACGCGATAAAGGGGTTGTCAATCCCTTTACGGCCACTTGCAAAAGTGAGATCTGACAGAGATAATAAGATAAATTTTTTGGTATTTTTATGATATAGATTGGAAAGTAAAGATTGCAAAATAAACGGCGGCAGAAATAGCAAATTGATAAGAAAATAATATATTGGAAGATAGACCCGGGGCCATAGGTTTCACTAGTGGCTTCTCTCAAGATAGCATAATGTACGGTGGGTGAACAAATTACTGTTGAGCAATTGATACAAAAGCGCATAGTTATGAGAATATCTAGGCATGATCATGTATATAGGCATCATGTGACGCCCGGATAATTAAGCTACAGTGAACCTCTGCTAATGATGACACGTCACCTCCATTACTGTTGCTAATCCCGCGTTAATTCAAAACTGATTCAAAATCCAAATTCAAAAACAAGTCAAACAATTAAAGTTTTCAAAAGTCAAAACTAAAACGTTCTTATTGTGAAAAATAATTCATAAGATATATTGGTGGAGAAACCAAGTCTTTATAAAATGTTTAAATGCACTAAACTAATTAAATCAGTAGCTAAAACCTTTAATTAAATGCCTTTTATATTTTGTAAAATACTAAACTATATTATTCTGGGATGAAACTTTTGTGGTTGTGACATAATTTGTAACATGAATTTAGGTGCCATTTTGGTATTTTATTAAAACTAAACTTAGGAACTAAAAGAAAGCAGAAAAGAATGATTAAAAAGATAAACAAAACAAAAGCAAACAGAAAAAAATAGAAGAAAGGCCCCCTGGGCCTTGGCCCAGCTGGCCCAACCCCACCTCTCCATAACCCCCCTGGACCCCGAAACCCTAGCCCACGTTCCCCACTCGCTCCTCCTCCCCCCACTCGCTCGCTGTCCCCCCGGTCTGGATCGAGATCGGGGAGAAGACCTGAAGTCGCCTGACGCCACCCCGCTATCGTCGCCATCATCCCACTACGCCGGAGACCCCCCTCGCCGCGACGCCCTCCCGCCCCTACGCCAACCCCGGTGAATGCCGCCCCGTCGCCATCGCCGGATCGCCTCCTCGTCCCCCTCCCCACCGGTCGCCATCGCGCCTCAAGGCCGCCCCGGCGCCGTCGCCGGATCGCCTCCTCGTCCTCCTCCCCACCGGTCGCCATCACGCCTCGACGCCCCCTTCCCTCCAACGGACGGTGAGGACCCCGGTCCTCCTTCCCCCGCCTAGCGCCTTACCCATGGCGGCCCTACGCTTTATGCCCACAATGCGTCGCCCGCCCGCCGCGTCATTGTCTTGTGTGACAGCGCTCCCGCCTTCTTTCGCCCCTCCTCGTGAACACGCCCGCTCGCCCCGTCCAGCTCGTCGTGCCCCGCTCCGCCTCTGACCTCGCCGGCTCCGCCTGCAGCTGGCGCTCGACCATGGCCGGAGCCCCCAACTATCGCGCCGTCGTTCCCCCTGCTCCCACCCCGCCACGCACCGCCCTACCGCCGCAACCTCGCGTCGGCCTGTGCCCGTCGCCGGCGCCCCCCTCACCGTTCGCCTAGACCAGCGCCCAATCGGGTTGGGGCTTCGCCCGTAGCGCCCGAACCCACTTTGTGTCGGTGTACTAGAGTAGGGGTACCCTAGTATCCCGAACTTGTGCACGGGCAGTTGCAGCCCTCCGCGACAGGGCTTACCGGGTGACCGCCAAGGTCCTTCGTGGTTCCATTGGAGCCATTCAAGAACAAAGTGTTCAAGCCAAGGAGACAAGGCCCCGGCAAGAGGAGCTTGCCGGGAAGGCCACCCAAGGCACATAGGAGACAAGGCCCCGGCAAGAGGAGCTTGCCGGGAAGGCCACCCCAGGCACATACAAGACAAGGCCCCGACAAGAGGAGCTTGCCGGGAAGGCCCGGTGAGCGACAAGCTTCCGGGCGCGACAAGACAACAACCGCGGCAAGGCGCTTGCCGCGGCAGACCACCTCTCTGTACCTACGCTCCAGCACATCCACTAACGTGTCGCCCTAGGACCTTTCCGGTAGCGGCGTGGCGGAAGGCTGTGCAGCCAAGCGGTCGCGGTGGCAAGCAAGCCGACAAGTTTGCCATCGTGGCAGACGGTGGCGCCCCGGCCCCTGTTTGCCTTTGTTAGAGGCGACTAGGACGAGCATTTAATGCCTTTGTCCCCTGCCGTCGGGGTTAGGTATGGTACCTTTGTACCTTTGTACAAGTAGGTGTACCAACCACTATTTTTCCATTTGTACCCCGTCTCGTTGCCACCTGTCGGGCCCCTTGAGCATATAAAAGGAGGCCCATGCGCAGCGTAGAGGAAGGGGTTGGTCGATCGATTCCTCCATGCTCGATGTCGTTAGCAGCTCGTGTGTCTTTGTAGCACTCGGTAGCTCTGAGCAAGAACGCATAATACACCTAGACATGCAGCGGTAGGAGTATTATCTCTAAGGAGAGCTCGAAGCTGGGTAAACCTCTTGCGTGCTTCACCTCGATCTGCTCTTCGTGCGACCTCCGCTCCCCGCCGAACCGAAAGGGGCTCGGTCCGCCGGCCCCATAGGTGCTCGTGGGCCAGATCAGCCTGCCCCGACATCTTTGCCGCCGCTGCCGAGGCCGCCAAGAAGGAGCTGGAGACGAAGGTAGCGCAGTTGGAGGCCAGCCTCAAGAAGAGCGGCGAGGAGCTTGCTGCACTCAAGCACGAGCGCGAGAAGGACGCCTACACTCTTGGCGAGCTGCAGGGCCGTCTCGCCGAGGAGCAAGGAGCTCAGCGCCACCAGGGACTCAATGCAGACTTTGAGTTGAAGCTAACTACTTTGACTCGGGCCTGGGCCAGGCGCCAAGGAGGCGGGAGGTGGCCTTGAAGGAGAAGATCAAGGCCGACGAGGAGCTGCTGGCGAATGCTGTTGCCGCCCAGAGTGCTTTGAGGGAGAATGTGGAGCACTGGACCGAGGGTCTCGTGGATACTGCTGCAGCCATTCACAAGGAGCTGATGGAGCTGGGGATGGTGGATCTTGGATACTCCTCCGACGAGCATCTCCAACCCAGCGCCAAGCTCAGCCTGTTCTTCAAGGGCGTGGTGACAGCTCTCCAGCGACTCCGGGAAGAGGTCCCAAAACAGCTGGCCGAGGAGTCGCGCCGGATCTGTGGAGCCCTCCAGAAGGTGGTGATGAAGGTGGCCTTCCGCAACCCAGGCCTCAACCTCACCAACGTCCTCAAGTCTCTGCCGCCGGATGCTGATGTGGAGACGCTCAAGACCCTTGTCGCACCCATTATGGATAGGGTGAGCGGAATCAAGAGGGTTGAGGGCGATCGCGTAGATTAGGCCGCCCGTTTTCTCTTTCTCTTGCCACTGCTGGTCATGTCATAGGAACGATCCATTAGAGCTGCGGCAAGCTATCTTGTAATATAACTTTATTTTGAGTATCAATTGCTACGTTATTTCCTTTACTTGATTCCTTCCTTTGTATGTCTTTGCCCTCGCTTTTAGGGAACTTGTCGGTAGCGAACTTTTGAGCACCAGCCGAAAAGTCTTGAGACGTCAAGAGCCTGTTTGGCGGTGCCGCTTCCGACAAGCAACCTTGTCGCAACTAGTCGCAGCTCACTTAAGTTGTTGAGCCGACTCGAAACAAAGTAAGGGCGCAACTAGCTACAAGTTGGTTCCTCTGCGCACAGGTTTTCCATACAAAGTTCGGTCATTCAAGGAAGATAACTTAAAATTTTTAAAACTAATTGCTCAAACTCAAACTTTGGCAACTTAGCTTTTCTGTCGTTTGCTTCCCGGTAAGGCTAGACTTCCTTGAGCGACGCTTGGTCCACACCATTATCTTCTCCTTTCCCCCCGGCAAATTTGTGCGCGAGGGAACCTTCCTTTCTTTGAGAAAGAGAAATAAAAGAAAATAAAGATATGGAGCCTTGTGGCTCGTTATCACTTACCAGGGGCAGGTGCTGCACAAAGTGTCAGATAACGCATGAAAATAGGAGTAAAAAGCATGAAATCGACAAGGTGTGCGAAGCACGCTAAACTTCTTGATGCACGGGGTCTGCGCCCGGCTTTGTACAAAGGATTACATGCATCAGCGGCAAGACTTGTACAAAAGGTGGTTGCCAGAACAGGTTTCGACAACCGCGCCCTACGGGTAAAACTTACGAAGATGCTCAATATTCCAGGAGTTGCTCACCAGAATGCCATCTTCGGTCTCAAGGCGGACAGCGCCAGGCCTAGTGACTCGTTTCACCCGATAAGGGCCTTCCCACTTGGCGTCAACTTGTTGGAATTCTTGGCGGACTGAACGCGCCCGAAGAACAAGGTCGCCTTCCTCGAGACTTCTGGCATTGACTTTGCGGCTATGGTAGCGGCGCCAAAGCTTGTCGGGTACCGAGCAGCTTCGTCTGACTGAAGGCGATCTTCCTCAAGGAGCGTAGCGCCATCTTGTCGCAATGCTCTTGCTCAAGCTCATCATAAGAGAGCACTCGAGGCGATCTGTATACAAGTTCCGTGGGGAGAACTGCCTCTGCTCCATAGACTAGAGCGAAAGGTGTCTGGCCAGTGGCTCGATTTGGCGTCGTCCTGATCGACCAAAGAACCACCGGTAGCTCCTCAATCCAGTTTCTTACGCACTTGTGCAGCACAGCCGAAAGTTACGGTCTTGAGCCCGCGCATGCACTTCAGCATTTGCCCTCTCCTCTTGACCGTTGCTTCTCGGATGAGCAATAGAAGCGAAGCAGACCTTGGCGCCAAGGTCTTGGACGTACTGCATGAAGGTGCGGCTTGTGAATTATGTGCCGTTGTCGGTGATGATCCTGTTAGGGATTCCGAAACGGCAAACAATCGACCTGAAGAACTTGACTGGCTGTTGTCTGTCACCTTCCTCACTGCTTCCACTTCCGGCCACTTTGTGAACTTGTCGATTACAACGCGTACAAGTACTCAAAGCCCCGACAGCTTCGGGGAAGGGGCCGAGGATGTCGAGCCCCTGCACCGAAAATGGCCGGGATAAGCGGATCGTCTGGAGAGCTTGAGCTGGCTGGTGTATCTGCTTGGAATGGAATGCACGCTTCACACTTGGTTACTTGTGCAGTTGCATCCTGGAGGGCTGTCGGCCAAAAGAAACCTTGCCGGAATGCTTTGCCGGCAAGTGCTCTGGCGCCAATGTGGTGACCACATATGCCTCCATGTATACACTTCAATTTCACACCGTTGAGTCTTCTTCTGTACAGTGTGCTATCGACAAACTGGTACATACTTGACTGCCGGGCTACTCTTTCCGCTTCTTCTTGCTCTTCGGGAAGTTCTCCTGTCTGAAGGAAATGGACAATCTGCTGCTTCCATGCTGGAGCTTGCGGCTCGACAACAAGGACTAAAGGCACATCTGCTACTGCGGGAACATCAGCTTCCACGGCAAGAACCTGCGGCTCAGCCGGAGCTTGATGTTCCCCGGCAAGCTTGCCGGAGCAAAGCTTGTCGGGAGCGTCTGCTTCAACGAAACAAGCCCTAGAGCTTGTCGGAGCAGACTGCTCCTCAGCACTGTTGGTGTTGATCTTGGGGACCTTCTTGGCGGCGGCTTCGGGAAGCTCTGCCGGAAAATAGTCACCAGAGATCAACTTCCTCTTCTTGCTCTGTCCAGTTGATGGTGTTACGGACGGTTGAGCCAGCTTGAGCACAAAAATCCCTGGTTCCACAGGTAGCTTAAGTGCAGCGCACTTTGACGAACCATCGGCAATGTCGTTACGAGCTCTTGGAATATATTCCATCTCAGAGGCCGTCAAAGTGCTCTTCCAGCTTCCTCACTTCATCAACATAAGCTTCCATCAACGGACTCTGATAATTCTTGTTCACTTGGTGGATGACAAGCTGTGAGTCACCCATGACAATGAGCTTCTTGATCCCAAGGTCTACTGCGATCCTGAGACCGGCAAGCAAACCTTCATACTCTGCAGTATTGTTTGTTGCTTGCTCCTTGGGAAAGTGCATCTGGACTACGTACTTGAGGTGCTCTTCGGTGGGTGCGACAAGTAGCACGCCAGCACCGGCGCCTTGCAGCGAGAAGGCACCATCAAAGTACATCAGCCACTCTTTGCTTGCTTCCTTGGCGAGGATGCTCGTTTCTGGAATTTCTTCATCTGGTGTTGGCGTCCATTCTTCTATGAACTCCGCCAATGCTCTGCTTTGGATAGTTGAAGTGCTCTCAAACACGAGGCCAAAGCTTGGCAGTTCAGTGCCCACTCGACAATCCTGCCTGTTGCCTCTGGATTTTGCAAGATCCTCTTCAGCGGAAAGCGAGTGACAAGCTGTGATCTCATGTGCACAGGAAGTAATGGCGCAGCTTTCTCGAGGCCATGAGAAGAGCGAAAAGCAATTTCTGCACACCAGAGTACCTTGACCTAGCCCCCTGCAGAAGGGAACTGACAAAGTAAACTGGGCGCTGCACCATCCTTTTCTGCATCTTCTCATATGTCTGCGCAGATCCATCCTTGTCGGGACCAGAGCTTGCCGGCGAAGCCCCCTGCTTGTCGCTGGATGCATCTGCCATGGTTGCTAGTTCATCATCCGCCTCCCTCTCCGCTACTAACGCAACACTAACCACTTGATTGGTTGCCGCTATATATAGCAGCAACTTCTCTTGCGGCCTAGGTGCGACAAGTGTTGGAGTGGAGGACAGGTATCTCTTCAAGTCCTGCAGCGTAGCCTCCGCTTCCAGAGTCCATTGCATCGGACATGCCTTCTTCAAAATTTTGAAGAATGGCAGGGCGCGCTCGGCAGATCTAGAGATAAACCTGCTGAGAGCAACTACGCAACCGGCAAGTCTTCGTACATCCTTGACGCGCTTTGGTGCTTCAATCCGCTCAATGGCCTTGATCTTGTCGGGATTGGCTTCAACTCCCCGCTGAGACACGAAGAACCCGAGAAGCTTGCCGGAAGGGACTCCGAACACGCACTTCTCGGGGTTGAGCTTGAGGTTGATCTTGCGCAGATTTGCAAAGGTTTCATCTAAATCTTGAATTAGGGTCGCTTTGTCCTTGCTTTTGACCACTATGTCATCCATGTAGGCTTCCATATTTCTGTGCATTTGTGGCTCAAAAGCATCATGAACTACTCTTGCAAACGTTGAACCAGCATTCTTTAACCCGAAGGGCATCCGTACAAAACAGTATGTGCCACATGGGGTGATGAATGCGGTCTTCTCCTCATCCTCTTCCGCCATGAAGATCTGATGATATCCTGAATATGCATCCAGAAATGAAAGCAAATCACATCCGGCCGTGGAGTCAACAATCTGGTCGATGCGCGGCAAGGGAAATGGATCTTTGAGACAAGCTTTATTGACATCTGTAAAGTCGATACAAAGCCTCCATTTCCCGTTAGCCTTGCGTACAACTACAGGATTGGCCAACCACGTAAGATGGAGCACTCCTCTGACAAGGCCTGCTGCTTCCAGTTGAAGGAAATATGCCCTAGAGGCAATAATAAAAGTTATTATTTATTTCCTTATATCATGATAAATGTTTATTATTCATGCTAGAATTGTATTAACCGGAAACATAATACATGTGTGAATATATAGACAAACAGTATGTCACTAGTATGCCTCTACTTGACTAGCTTGTTAATCAAAGATGGTTATGTTTCCTAACCATAAACAAGGAGTTGTTATTTGATTAACAAGGTCACATCATTGGTTGAATGATCTGATTGACATGAACCATTCAATTAGCTTAACACTTGATGCGTTTAGTATGTTAATGCTTTCTTCATGACCCATACATGTTCCTGTAACTATGAGATTATGCAACTCCCGTTACGGAGGAACACTTTGGGTGCTACCAAACGTCACAACGTAATCGGGTGATTATAAAGGAGTACTACAGGTGTCTCCAAAGGTACTTGTTGGGTTGGCGTATTTCGAGATTAGGTTTTGTCACTCCGATTGTCGGAGAGGTATCTCTAGGCCTTCTCGGTAATACACATCACTTAAGCCTTGCAAGCATTACAACTAATGAGTTAGTTGTGAGATGATGTATTACGGAGCGAGTAAAGAGACTTACCGGTAGCGAGATTGAACTAGGTATTGGATACCGACGATCGAATCTCGGGTAAGTAACATACCGATGACAAAGGGAACAACGTATGTCGTTATGCGGTTTGACCGATAAAGATCTTCGTAGAATATGTAGGAACCAATATGGGCATCCAGGTTCCGCTATTGGTTATTGACCGAGAATGGTTCTAGGTCATGTCTACATAGTTCTCGAACCCGTAGGGTCCGCACGCTTAACGTTTGATGACAGTTCATTATGAGTTTATAAGTATTGATGCACGAAGGTTGTTCGAGTCCCGGATGTGATCACGGACATGACGAGGAGTCTCGAAATGGTCGAGACATAAAGATTGATATATTGGAAGCCTACATTTGGACATCGGAAGTGTTCCGGGTGAAATCGATTTTACCGAGTACCGGGAGGTTACCGGAACCCCCGGGAGGTCCATGGGCCTAATGGGCCATAGGAGAGAAGAGGAAGGGCCAGCCAAGGTGGGCTGCGCGCCCCCTCCCCCTCTAGTCCGAATAGGACAAGGAAGGGGCGGCGCCTTCCTCTTCCCCTCCTCCAATCCTAGTCCAACTAGGAGAGAGTCCTACTCCCGGTGGGAGTAGGACTCCTCCTTAGTGCGCCTCCCCTAGGGCCGGCCACCTCCCCTTGCCTCCTTTATATCACGGGGCAGGGGCACCCCAAGACACACAAGTTGATCTACGGATCTTTCCTTAGCCGTGTGCGGTGCCCCTTCCACCATATTCCACTTCGGTCATATCGTCATGAGCTTAAGCGAAGCCTGCGCGGAGAAGTCATATCGTCGTGGAGCTTAGGCGAAGCCCTGCGTCGGTGGAGCATCACCACCGTCACCACGCTGCCGTCGTCTTGTGGAACTCATCCCCGACACTTTGCCGGATCGGATTCCGGGATCGTCATCGAGCTGAGCGTGTGCGAGAACTCGGAGGTGCCGTACGTTCGGTGCTTGGATCGGTCGGATCGTGAAGGCGTCTGACTACATCAACCGCGTTGTTATAACGCTTCCGCTTTCGGTCTACGAGGGTACGTGGACGGACACTCTTCCCTCTCGTTGCTATGCCATCACCATGGTCTTGCGTGATCGTAGGAATTTTTTTGAAATTACTACGTTCCCCAACACCAGTTTCTTGATTTCTTCCGCGATGAACTCTTGGCGCTCCACTGCTTGCTTCCTGACTTTCTGCTTGACGGGCCGCGCATGAGGACAAACGGCAAGATGGTGCTCAATTACTTTCCTGGGAACACCGGGGATGTCAGACGGTTGCCACGCAAACACGTCGGCGTTAAGCCTGAGGAAAAGCAACGGCGCGCCTTCCTATTTAGGGTCGAGAGAGGCGCGATGGTGAAGGTACCACCGGTGCCGTCCTCCTTGGCGGACACCTTCTTGGTCTCGTGGAGCTGCCATCGTCTTCTTACACTTGCTTTGGTGGAGCTCGATGGTGCGTCCTCGACGGTAGCGCAGCACTCCGGAGAGGTGCGCTTGCCGGAGTGGGCATCAGAGCTCTTGCCGGACCTGGTCTTCTTCTTCCCCCCGGGAGCTTCAGCGGCAAGTGGCTTGCAATCTGTTGCAGCTGCTGCTTCCCGGTAGATCTTGTCGGCGCAGATAAGAGCATCCTTCTTGTCGCCAGGGACAGAGATGACACTTATCGGGCCTGGCATCTTCAGCATGTTGTAGGCATAGTGAGAGGCCGCCATGAATTTGGCGAGTGCTGGACGGCCAAGTATCCCATTGTAAGGCAATGGAAAATCAGCAACGTCAAAAGTGACCCTCTCAGTTCTGAAGTTCAACTCGCTGCCAAATGTCACCGACAACGTGATCTTTCCCTTGACTTGCTCCTTCCGGATTGATTCCTTGAAAAGTGTCGGTCTCTTCGAGCTCGCCATCGGGGATCTTGAGTTTACGGAGCACCACGGAGGAGATCAGATTCAAGCCGGCCCGCCGTCAACTAGCATCTTGGTGACCTTGAGGTTGCGGATAGTTGGTGAAACCAACATCGGCAAGCACCAACTATTACCACGATCAGGGTGGTCCTCAATATCAAAGATGATAGGCGTGCTGGACCATTTCAGAGGCCTGCGTGACTCGATGGATGGTTCTGCTGCATTGACTTCCGCATCCACTTCTTGAGTTGGCGGTGTGAAGTATGCAGAGAAGCACCACCGTCAACGCACAGGACCTCTGTGGCTTTCTGGAACTCCTGCTCATCGGCCTCGTCATCATCCATGTCTTCATCGTCGTAAATGCGTCGTCCTTGTCGCGGCCGCGGGGAGGCCTGTCTCCTTGCCGTTGCTTGGCCTTGCCGCGGCGCCCTCCTCGGCCGGGACGTTTCTTGCCAGCTCCTCCAGCACCTTCCTGGGCCTTCTCCTTGTCGTGTCGTTCATATTCAGCTTTCTGCTGCTCGACAAGCTGCTCGACCTTCTTGCAGCTCTGGAGGTCATGGCCCTTGGTGCGGTGGATCTTGCAAGATCGCTTGTCGGGCCGTCACCTTTGTCGGCGACCGCCCACAGATCGACGATTGCCGCTAGCGGCAACCTCCTTGCCGGAGCTACCAGCCTTGGCGTTCTTGCCGCCACCTCCGTTGCCGGACTGCTCAACAACTAGCACATCTCTGCCTTTCTTTTTCCTGTTGCCCCGCCGCCGGCTCTTCTTTGCCGGGGCGGTTTCCTCACTGTCAGATCCTATTGCTTCGGTATTTTCTCCGGGGAGTCTCCTCCCTTCTTCAGCACATGCACACTTGTCGGCCAGGGCATATAGCTCACTGACGCCTCTGATCTTGCACATCGCCATCTCCTCCCGCATCCTGCGGTTTCGCACGTTCTGATGGAACGCAGCGATCACCGCGGCAGGGTGGACATCTGAGATGTTGTCTTTGTACACGCATCGATCTTTGAATATACTTGCTTGAGGCTCTCCTTCCTTACGGGCGGCAGATGAAGGTCGCTTTCTTGGCCATGGGGTTTGTGGCCGCCTGTAAAGGCGCCGACAAACTGATGGCATAGATCTGCCCAACAAGATATGGAGTTGTCCGGCAAGTGCATGAGCCAGGACCTGACATTGGGCTTGAGCACCAGCGGGAAGTAGTTGGCAAGGATCTTGTCGTCTCGCCCCCCGGCAGCCTGCACCGCGATGGTGTAGATGCTGAGGAACTCCGACGGATGCGTCTTGCCGTCGTACTTCTCTGGTACGTCTGGCTTGAAGTTTTTCTTCTTTGGGCCCTTTGGACTTGCCGCAGCTCACGAGTGAACGCAGGGCAACCTACCGCGTCTGACAAGTCGCCTGGTTCCTCCGGGCGCGTGCATGTCGACAGAGGGCCCATCGCGCTTGTCAGATTGACGTCGCGCTTCTCTGCGGCGCTCGATGCGAGTTCAAGCGTCCTCTTCTTGTCGATCGTGTAGAACTTGGCGCTGATCGCGGCGAGCTCGTGGATCCGATGACGCGGTGGAGTCGCTGTCGAGGTGGATCCGGCGAGTCGGCGATCTTGGCCTTCGGGGCGGAGAGTGCATGGTGGTTGCACCCCCACCGGTCTCGTCGCCACCGGCTCGTGTTTGGCAGTCCTGCCGCGGCAGCGATGCACTTTCGGTTGCCGCGAGCATCGCCGTTAAGCGAAGCCGATGAGACTTTGAATGGTGGCCCTCCATTCATCGACCTTGTCGGCCGTTGGAGGGTAATCCAGAGCGGTTGGGCTCTCGCCAAAGCTTCTGCTGGAGTGGTGGGTGGCGATGGCGAGCACGCGAGGATCGGGATATGCTCGGACTTCTAACTATGTTAGAAGGAGCGATATCCCGTCCGGCGACCGATGCCTCGCTTCGCGCCCGACATGTTGGCGCGCATGCTTTGGTCTTGAGCATCCCGAGATCCTCCAAATTTCGATCTTGGTCCAACGAGCGTATGGCATTGTGAATGCCATGATCTTTGTCGGTCTCGCGCCTCCTGAGACGGGCGCGGTGCATGTACGGACGTCGAGGTCTGTGCAGCCTTGTCCTTGGACTTGGCAGCACCTTGAGCTCCCCCGTCGCCGTCCATTCTTCCGCTGGCGTCTACCCCACCACCTCTTTGGCCATGGGCCAATGACACGAGGGGCCCACGCCCCTGGAACGATATAAAAAAAGAAGTTAATAAAATAAATAAATAAATAAACAATAATTAATTATTGGATTAATTAAGTTAATTAATACTGTTTAGCTAAGCTAATTAAAATTAGTTAACCTAATCAAGGTAATTAAGCTAATTAACATGTTTAGTTAATCTAAGTCAATGACATATGGGACCCATGCGTCGACTTGACCCGATCAACACCTCTGTTGACTGATGATGTCATCTTGACGTCATCTTTAATCTTGATAATGCCATTTCGAATTAAATTATTAATAATAATTTATAAATTGAATTAAATTTTTAAAAATTAATATAAAATAAACCGTAACTCGGATGAAAATGTTTTGTACATGAAAGTTGCTCAGAACAACGAGACGAATCCGAATACGCAGCCCGTTCATCGGCCACATGTCCCTAGCATAGCAAACGTGCAACATTTCACCTACGGTTCACCTGTTCAAAAATGCGAAACACCGAGGATACTTTCCCGGATGTTTCCCCCCTTTCGCCGGTATCACCTACTACCGCGCTAAGGCACACCGGGCACCGCGTATTGCCTTGTTACGCTTTGTGATGCTTTGATTGCTCTGTTATTTATTGTGTTCCCTCTCCGTTACTTCTTTCCGATAGACCCGAGATCGCCGACGACCCCGGTTCGACTACGGTGTTGACGACTCGTCCTTCTTGCCCGAGCAACCAGGCAAGCCCCCTTGATCACCGGATATCGCCTATTCTTCTCTATACTGCTTGCATTAGAGTAGTGTAGCATGTTCTTGCTTTCGATTAATCCTATCTTTCTTGAATAGCCTGTCCTTGCTACTCTTGTTGTTACCTTTACCGCTATCCTCTTTGCTTAGTATAGGATGCTAGTGTTCCATCGGTGGCCCTACACTCTGTCAAATGCCATGCTATACTCTTTGGGCTGTGATCACTTCGGAGGTGATCACGGGCATATACTATATACTTTACACTGTTACTTTACCGTGATATCGTTAGGAGATGAAATTTGAAAGGACGGTGGCTCCATCCCGGTAGAGGTGGGCCTGGGTTCGATGGCCCCGACCGTTACTTTGTGGCGGAGCGACAGGCAGGTTGTGACCACCTAGGAGAGAGGTGGGCTGGCCTGGTCGGCGTTCATGGATACTTAACACGCTTAACGAGATCTTGGTATTTGATCTGAGTCGGCCATTTGGTCTATACGCACTAACCAACTCTGGCGGGAGCGATTATGGGCACTCGGCGTCGTGGTATCGGCCAAACTTCGTGGCGTTAGTGACCGGCCAGCCTTGATTGGAAGGTAGGCCTGCTCTTGTATTAAGGGGCTAGTTACGCTTCCGGCCACGCAACATGCAGGTGTGCTAAGGCGATGGGCCCGGACCCTGTGCGCTTAGGTTTAGACCGGCGTCTTGACCTCTCTGTTGTGCCTAGGTGGGGCTGCGGCGTGTTGATCTTCAGCGGCGGGCATGACCCAGGAAAGTGTGTCCGGCAAATGGGATCAAGCGTGTTGGGTTATGTGGTGCACCCTGCAGGGAAGTTAATATATTCGAATAGCCGTGATCTTGATATGGGGCGACTTGGAGTTGTACCTTGACCTTATGACAACTAGAACCGGATACTTAATAAAACACACCCTTCCAAGTGCGGATACAACCCGGTGGTCACTCTCTATCGGGGTTATGAGGAGGGATCGCCGGGTAGGATTATGCTATGCGATGCTACTTGGAGGACTTGATTTACTCTCTTCTACATGTTGCAAGGCGGAGGCTGCGAGCGTAGTCTTGACATGATTAGATATCCCCTCTTATTACGGCATTACGTAGTTCAGTCCATCGATATGGCTCTTTACACATATATCCATGCATATTTAGTGTAGCTCCTTGCTTGCAGTACTTTGGATGAGTACTCACGGTTGCCTTGTTCCCCTTTTCCCCTTTCTTTACCGGTTGCTGCGACTGCACGATGGAGCCCAGAGCAGACGCCACCGTCGATGGCGACTACTACACCGGAGGTGCCTACTACTACGTGCAGCCCGCGGCGGCGACCAAGAGTAGTTAGGAGGATCCCGAGCGGGAGGCCTGCGCCTCTTCGATCTGTATCCCGGTTTGTGCTAGCCATCTTATGGCAACTTGTTTAACTTATGTCCGTACCCGGATATTGTTGCTTCCGCTGACTCGTCTATGATCGAGCACTTGTATTCGAGCCCTCGAGGCCCTGGCTTGTATTATGATGCTTGTATGACTTATTTATGTTTTAGAGTTGTGTTGTGATATCTTCCGTGAGTCCACGATCTTGATCGTACACGTTTGCGTGCATGATTAGTGTACGATTGAATCGAAGCGTCCTGAGATTGGTATCGAGCCATTGCCTGTAGGAATCCCCCTTCCACACTCCTTGGCCGAAGTCGAGTCTAGTCATTGAAAAGGTTTTTACTAACATGGCTGTGCGGCTTACAGGCCCACGTCGCCATTGGGTGGTATTAGGATCTTTTATTCCTCGTCTATACTCTGGGATTCTAATATCTCTTCTATTCGGGTTAAATGGTTTTCTAAAATCTAACTTTAGGTTCTCGGAAATACTTTCTCCCGGAGAGCCCATCGGTCTGAATGATCGCTTGCTTCACCAAAAGATTCCGAAGACACCCTACGATGTTCTCTCAAGACTATGTGCCATTGCTTTAAAATTCCCTACCACCGATGTATCCTTATGGATAACTACCTACATTTATCGTTCATACATTCATCCCCAGTTGATCTTGTTATTACAAGATATACCGAAATTCTATCTATTGTTCCGAGAATATTTTGTGCCTACTGCCTTGCAGTTCCTTGCCCCATGAATACCCCTACGGATAATTCTCGCACTTATCGAGTATCCGCTCATCCCCTAGTTGTTCATGTGTTTCGCAAAGGTCTCCGAAATACCATTTGGTCTTCTGAAAATTCCGAGTAGCCCATTTCTCTTGAAATTCTTGCTTGCTTGCCTTATGGTTAATCCCATAAGTCTCGTAATCTTATTGGCATCCCTTTCCATTATCATTTTGATTCCATTGATTCAATATGTTGCTAATGCTCGCGATCCTCAATCAGATCCTAGAATTCATCCTTTCGGCTCAGACGTCATATTAAACATGGGTTGAATCTCGGCCAATCAAATTGTTGTCGATTTACCCCTAAGTTTACTCAACTTATCCATCCTTAATCAGAGCGATTGCCTCTGATCCTTTGATTTGGAAATCATAATTCCTTTACATGTGAGCTTGGAATTAGCCAGTTGTTTCTATACTCCAATGCCTTTCCATTGTTTCTTCTTTTGATTGTGTGCCGATGCTCACATCAGCTCCGTTGTGGACCATCAGTTCCTTTGTTGGATTTTATCCAACAACGTCCTTCCTATTCACTCACTTTGGAAGTTTTTTTTCCCTGATACTAATGCCATTGGTAAATCCTATTCTCGGATTTGGCTAACCACGCTCTGTTTTCGAGTTGGTGATAATTACCCTCGAAATTTGTGGTATATGTTCCTAAGATGCCCCGGTGGGTTGAACCTATGCCTTCCTTAATATGTGTGAACTCGAAAGTTTTCACGAGTCATACACTTTTGGTATTTTGCCAGATAAAATTTCAACACTACAACTTCTTCGAAAGTGAGAAGTGAATGAAAGGTTATGCATTGGAGAAGTGGGAGTCGACCTTGAACTTTGTGTTCATGCCCATGGACACGATGTAGACCTTATCATTAAAGCTTCTTTTAAAATTAATTATTCCCTTGGTATAAGTTCATCTTATATCTGGGATCTGTCCTTTTTCAATCATGGTTCCGACCATGTTCTCCTTTAAATACCATTTCCTGTGCAAGTTTAAGCACTTGTCTTCTACAGAGCAATACCCAGTCCAACCTCTACTTTGATCCATCGTCGAGTATTACCCCTGGTATCTCGAGGTTATCACGGAACAACATAACTTCTTATGAGTTCTTCGTCAAGTACTACATTCTCACCGATTCCAATTTTTCCTGGGTTCTGAGTGGTTAGTCACTCAAATACACCGATAACTGAATCGTGTCCTTTCTACGATTCAACCATTCTTAGCAATCTTCCTCGCTTACAAGTTTCTACCTGATCACTTCATCCCAAGCCTGATCGGCTATATCATTATCGTGCTAAATTTAACTGTGCTACCTGGTCCTTCTTCCTGAAGCACAAATTGTCGACGATGAGCTAAGCTTACGTCGATCTTCCTCGTCCTATCAGTTCTCCTTGAACAGCAAACTTGATTCCAAGTTTGTGTCGTACCCTTGGTTCCATTAACCTTTCGCTTCATCATTCCTTTGACTTGATGTCATCGCCGATTTATTACATCTTCGAGGAGCCTCTCGACAAAATTTGTTGTGATCATCACATTTTGACTCCTTCCAGAATATCAATCAAATTCATGATGACAAGTACCATCCTTTCCCCTCGATGAGTTGTGTTATCATCGACAACATTATTGCTTTCCCTCCAACACAAACTTGTTCATGTTTTGTGTTGTACCTTGAGTTCCTTGCTATCCAGCTTATGTTATGATTCTACCGCGGAGTATTACCGTCTTTGATGTCAGGAATGTTGTGAGGATTGCTCCACCTCTTCAGAATTCTTGCTATAACGATACTTCTCACCATCACCATTCTTTCTTGGTCCTCGTGTTGATTCCAACCGGGGTACCCACAAGTGAACGGTGTTGTTTGGATTCTGCCCTTCTAGCAACCCTCTTGCTTTGAAGTTAATGGTTGACCGATCATCCTTAGCCTATTGATTATTGAATCACCATTCCGACATTGGTCGTGCAACCCAGCCCATATTCGGGTGCACATTTCAACCAATGTTTAATTGTGTATGTTTTCCTCGAGCATACATCATTATACCATTTGATCTGACAAATGTTATCTCCTTGTTCACATAATTGTGGAAATCCATCTTTTGTTAAATCTCGATGAATTGCCGATGATTCCATCGGAGCCCAATGCTAAATGTTTCTTACTCAATTATCCAGACACTGTTGTATGGGTAATGTCATGAAGTTTCTCTCCCCTTACCTAAAGGGTTTTCTACATTATATCTTGTCACGGATATCATGCTCTGCTTGTCCTTGCGAAGGATATACCCCTAAAATATGTGTTTAAACGCATTTTCCTTTCCATTGTTCTGTTTAATCTAATAATCACATTTTCCTTTTCCATTGTTTGGTTTAACCTTTCTTGTGATCTATATGATCTAAGAAGAAATATTCTCCTGCTTATGTAAACACCTAGTGTACAATTCTGTCAGCGAGACCCTGTTAGTATTGTTGATGACATTCTAGTAGCCACCGATGGACGAGAACTTTGCCTATTGGTCCGCCTCGTTTCAACGAGCAGGAAAATGGTTCTCTTCGTTCCTCGCCCTTGGTACCGACGATGTTGCTGACATATAACTGACAGGCTACCCTCTAACATGCCTTGCTATCATGACCATGCAAGCTGTCAACGCCTTTCTACTTTTAATCCACATGGTGGGCCCATAACCCACAGTTCCACAGGATCGAAACCTGACTCTCCTATACCCATGTACCCAAGGTTGTTCCTCACGCGTGGCCTCATATGTAATTCATGAGCCACCTTCCAAGAGATCATCGACTTTGGCATCAGACGCAATACTTATTCTTGTTGCTTTGAACCCCTTTCACCTTCTGATTAGGCCATCGAACGATTGCTTGCCATTGGAAACTTCTCATGGTACCTTCTTACTTTACTCTCGATAATTTCTTAAGTATCTATTCGAGAGTTACTTTCTACCACATTCTCTGAGTTATCTGCCAGATAGTTGACCTTGAAGGTCCGTTCTTCAGAAGTTACCCCTTATCATTATCGTAAGTACGATGGAGTTCCTGAAGAAAGGACGACAACCTCATCATGATGCATTGATGCATAGGAATGAAGACATCAGCGCTATGGATCGACCACTTCGAGAAGAGCAACCAAGACCGAGAAGATTCGTTAGAATTTCGTAACCTATTCTTTCCCCCTTTCACTACCTCATAAATCTCGGGACGAGATTTCTTGTAGTGGAGGAGAATTGTGACGCCCGGATAATTAAGCTACAGTGAACCTCTGCTAATGATGACACGTCACCTCCGTTATTGTTGCTAATCCCGCGTTAATTCAAAACTGATTCAAAATCCAAATTCAAAAACAAGTCAAACAATTAAAGTTTTCAAAAGTCAAAACTAAAACGTTCTTATTGTGAAAAATAATTCATAAGATATATTGGTGGAGAAACCAAGTCTTTATAAAATGTTTAAATGCACTAAACTAATTAAATCAGTAGCTAAAACCTTTAATTAAATGCCTTTTATATTTTTTAAAATACTAAACTATATTATTCTGGGATGAAACTTTTGTGGTTGTGACATAATTTGTAATATCAATTTAGGTGCCATTTTGGTATTTTATTAAAACTAAAATTAGGAACTAAAAGAAAGCAGAAAAGAATGATTAAAAAGATAAACAAAACAAAAGCAAACACAAAAAATAGAAGAAAGGCCCACTGGGCCTTGGCCCAGCTGGCCGCCAAACCGACCGGCCCAGCCGGCCCAACCGCACCTCTCCATAACCCCCCTGGACCCCGAAACCCTAGCCCACGTTCCCCACTCGCTCCTCCTCCCCCCACTCGCTCGCTGTCCCCCCCGATCTGGATCGAGATCGGGGCGAAGACCTGAAGTCGCCCGACGCCACCCCGCTATCGTCGCCATCATCCCACTATGCCGGAGACCCCCCTCGCTGCGATGCCCTCCCGCCCCTACGCCAACCCCGGTGAACGCCGCCCCGTCGCCATCGCCGGATCGCCTCCTCGTCCCCCTCCCCACCGGTCGCCATCGCGCCTCAACGCCGCCCCGTCGCCATCGCCAGATCGCCTCCTCGTCCTCCACCCCCCCGGTCGCCATCACGCCTCGCTTCTTCCGTCCAGCAGACGGTGAGGACCAGTCCTCCTTCCCCGCTTAGCGCCTTACCGCGGCCCTACGCCTCTGCCCGCTTCGCCGCCCGCCCGCGTCATTGTCTTGTGACAGCGCTCCCGCTTTTCGCCCCTCCTCGTGAACGCGCCGCTTCGCCCAGCCTCGTCGTGCCCGCTCCGCCTCGACCTCGCCCGGCTCCGCCTGCGGTGGCGCCGGCCATGGCCGGAGCCCCCAATTGTCGCGCCGTCGTTCTGCTCCCACTCCCGCCACGCACCGCCCTCGCCATAACTCACGCGCGGCATGCGCCCGTCGCCGGCGCCCCCCTCACCGTTCGCCTAGGCCAGCGCCCAATCAGGTTGGGGCTTCGCCCGTAGCGCCCGAACCCACTTTGGCCATGGGCCAATGACACGAGGGGCCCACGCCCCTGGAACGATATAAAAAAAAGAAGTTAATAAAAGAAAGAAATAAATAAACATTAATTAATTAGTGGATTAATTAAGTTAATTAATACTGTTTAGCTAAGCTAATTAAAATTAGTTAACCTAATCAAGGTAATTAAGCTAATTAACATGTTTAGTTAATCTATGTCAATGACATATGGGACCCATGCGTCAGCTTGACCCAGTCAACACCTATGTTGACTGATGATGTCATGCTGACGTCATATTGGTGCAGTAATGCCATTTCGAATTAAATTATTAATAATAATTGATAAATTGAATTCAATTTTTAAAAATTAATATAAAATAAACCGTAACTCGGATGAAAATGTTTTGTATATGAAAGTTGCTCAGAACGACGAGACGAATCCGAATACGCAGCACGTTCATCAGCCACATGTCCCTTGCATAGCAAACATGCAACATTTCACCTTCGGTTCACCTGTTCAAAAATGCGAAACACCGGGGATACTTTCCCGGATGTTTCCCCCCTTTCGCCGGTATCACCTACTACCGCACTAAGGCACACCGGGCACCGCGTATTGCCTTGTTACGCTTTGTGATGCTTTGATTGCTCTGTTATTTATTGTGTTCCCTCTCCGTTACTTCTTTCCGATAGACCCCGAGACTGCCGGCGACCCCCAGTTCGACTACGGTGTTGACGACTCGTCCTTCTTGCCAGAGCAACCAGGCAAGCCCCCCCTTGATCACCAGATATCGCCTATTCTTCTCTATACTGCTTGCATTAGAGTAGTGTAGCATGTTACTGCTTTTCGATTAATCCTATTCTAATGCATAGCCTGTCTTTGCTACTATTGTTGTTACCTTTACCTGCTATCCGACTGCTTAGTATAGGAGGCTAGGGTTCCATCCGTGGCCCTGCATGCTTGTCCGTCTGCCCTGCTATACTACTGGGCGGTGATCACTTCGGGAGGTGATCACGGGCAGATACTATATACTTTACATCGTTACATTACAGTGATACTGTTCGAGATGGGGCTAAAAGGACGGTGGCTCCATCCCGGTAGAGGTGGGCCTGGGTTCCCGACGGCCCCCGACTGTTACTTTATGGTGGAGCGACAGGGCAGGTTGTGACCACCTAGGAGAGAGGTGGGCCTGGCCCTGGTCGGCGTTCGCGGATACTTAACACGCTTAACGAGATCTTGGTATTTGATCTGAGTCTGGCCATTTGGTCTATACGCACTAACCAACTACGCGGGAACAGTTATGGGCACTCGACATCGTGGTATCAGCCGAAGCACTTCGTGACGTCAGCGACTGAGCGGCGCGCGCCGGATTGGAACGTAGGCCTGCTCTTGTATTAAGGGGGCTAGTTCTGCTTCCGGCCGCCCACGCAACGTGCAGGTGTGCTAAGGGCGATGGGCCCAGACCCCTGTGCGCTTAGGTTTAGACCGGCGTGTTGACCTCTCTGTTGAGCCTAGGTGGGGCTGCGATGTGTTGATCTTCCGCGGCGGGCATGACCGAGAAAGTGTGTCCGCCAAATGGGATCAAGCGTGTTGGGTTATGTGGTGCACCCTAGGAAGTTAATCTATTCGAATAGCCGTGATCTTCGGTAACAGGACGACTTGGAGTTGTACCTTGACCTTATGACAACTAGAACCGGATACTTAATAAAACACACCCTTCCAAGTGCCAGATACAACCCGGTGGTCACTCTCTATCAGGGTTATGAGGAGGGGATCGCCGGGTAGGATTATTCTATGCGATGCTACTTGGAGGACTTCAGTCTACTCTCTTCTACATGTTGCAAGACGGAGGCTGCCAGAAGCGTAGTCTTCGACATGATTAGATATCCCCCTCTTATTCTGGCATTACAGTAGTTCACCACCGATATGGCCCTTTACACATATATCCATGCATATGTAGTGTAGCTCCTTGCTTGCGAGTACTTTGGATGAGTACTCACGGTTGCCTTGTTCCCCCCTTTCTTTACCCGGTTGCTGCGACCAGACGATGGAGCCCAGGAGCCAGACGCCACCGTCGATGACGACTACTACACCGGAGGTGCCTACTACTACGTGCAACCCGCTACGACGACCAGGAGTAGTTAGGAGGATCCCAGGCAGGAGGCCTGCGCCTCTTTCGATCTGTATCCCAGTTTGTGCTAGCCATCTTATGGCAACTTGTTTAACTTATGTCTGTACTCAGATATTGTTGCTTCCACGACTTCGTCTATGATCGAAAGCACTTGTATTCGAGTCCTCGAGGCCCCTGGCTTGTATTATGATGCTTGTATGACTTATTTATGTTTTAGAGTTGTGTTGTGATATCTTCCCGTGAGTCCCTGATCTTGATCGTACACGTTTGCGTGCATGATTAGTGTATGATTGAATCGGGGGCGTCACACATCACGTCCGTGACAAGTAGACCGAAACGATTCTACATCTACTACTATTACTCCACACATCGACCGCTATCCAGCATGCATTTAGAGTGTTAAGTTCATAAGAACAGAGTAATGTGTTAGGCAAGATGACATGATGTAGAAGGATAAACTCAAGCAATATGATATAAACCCCATCTTTTTATCCTCGATGGCTGATACGTCTCCAACGTATGTATAATTTATGAAGTATTTGTTGGGGATATTACTGCTGGGCATAAACTGGCCAGGAGAGGCCGGTTTATCCTTATAATAACTTATCATGTTTGAAGCCCATGAAGATAAAGATGATGACGCTGCATGAAGGCCCAGGGCGGAGAGGCGGATTAAGGCTTGTAGATGTAAACCGACGCTGTTATGTAAGCTTGTGTTATAAGAAAGAATAGAGACCGGGCCGGACACGTTTATGAGCCGGCCACAGGATTCTGTAGACCGATGGGCGTTAACCCATGTATATAAGGGGACGACCCGGCGGCAGTTTAGGGACAACAAACAACAACTCGAGAACCAGGCATAGCGGATTCGCTCCCTGGTCATCGAAACCCTAGCAATTCCAGAACAACTGGATTAGGCCTTTACCTTCACAGCAAGGGGCAGAACCAGTATAAACTCCATGCGTCCTTTATCCGCTTTAACCTCTTTAAGCTAACCCGTCGCGATGGCTCCACGACTAATTCCTTTCACTAGGACATCTGCCGTGACAAAACCACGACAGTTGGCGCCCACCGTGGGGCCATCGCACGATGGTTTCGAGTTCTTAGAGGGAAGCTTCGAAGGACTCAAGGGATAGGCTGTGGGCCAGATGACCAAGAGTCTTCGCGGCAAGCTCTACATCAACGCCGCAGGCTGGGGCCCCGAGGCCGGCTCAATCGAGTATGGGTATCGGGTCCCCTTCGGCGGCATCCACGTCTTCATCGGCAAAATCGGCGAACCGGGCCCTGAGCCGGACATCTGCATCGACATCATCGAGACGGCTCAGCGTGCGAGACCCACCCGGGTTAAGCCTGCCATGAAGCGTGCCTTCGTGGGAGTCATCCACAGAGTGGAATCTGAGGTTAGATCAGCGTCTGGTGGTGAGACCATCATTTATTCTGATGATGAGTCGTCGACCAGAGAAACCGGGTCATTATACCAGTTACCAGATGGCCGGATTGAGGGTTGTTCCGATGGCGACAGTATTCCAGACCCCTTTGATCCGCCAAGCCGGGTTGCGATCTTCATGGCCGGTATGCAGCCTGCGCTGCACTCTTCGACAGCAGCAGCAATGACTTCCGGATCAGTAGCGGCGGCAGCAGCCGGGGCAGGAGGCCCTGTGCGACCGCCGGCTCAGGTTTTGTTAGACCTGTTTCATGCTTTGGCAACGCTACTGGCGGAGGTTAACCCGGCGAATCAAGATGAGCATAACACGAAAATCGCAAAAGTGCGGGATCAGATAACTCAAGCCAAAGTGGACCTGGCGGCCGAGGACACCAGGATGGCTATAGAGTGGGCCGAGTTAGCAGCGCAGGCTTATCGGCTTATGTTGGATCAGAGCGCGTCAAATGATGTTATGAGGAGAAGGTACTGGTCTCACTTACCACCGGTTTACGAGGCCAGGAACCTCTTTAATACCCCAGGAGCGGGAACCAGTAATCCGCCAGTGGTAAACCGGGTAGAGGCGCCTGGAACAGGAGCGCCGGTCCAGCCGCACCCGAGGGATTCCCCTCGTCAGAATAATGTCCTGTCACAACACGTCCAAACACCGCTGGGTCATTACTCTAACCCGTTGGACAATATTGTCGTTGCCGCTTCATGATTGGCAGCTCTCCCGATCGAAGGCGAGTCCCCAGTGGCAGTTGAGACACGGCGAGCTAGGGAGCTCCTTCAGACGGCCTTGACTCAGCAGCATGCTTATTCATACAGCCGCGAAAGGATTCATTCTACTCCCCGCCCAAGCCGGAGTTATAGCAGGCATATGGATGAACCGACCGTGTCAAGCAGCGCGCGAAATCGCAGTCTGCCCCGCGGGCGTAACCCGGCGGGCGGTGGTGGTGATGCTCAGGATGTGGTGGATCGTGCTAGGGCACGTCGAGAGGCCGAGTTAGCGGCACAGCATGAAGCCCGCCAACTTACTCCGATTCGTCCAACAACGTCGGCGGAACCAGGAGTTACCTCCAGTTCTCTGGGGGTACCGTGTCTCGTCCCGGCTCTATGCAATGTACGGCTGCCCAAGGATTTCAAGGGACCACGTAAAGTGTCGAATTACACTGCCGATTTATCCCCCGAGTCATGGGTTGAAAGATATGAGATGGCAATGGAGATGCTGGATGTGGATGATGCGGCATGTGCTAAATACTTTACCATGATGTTGGAGGGAACAGCCCGCACTTGGTTGAAAAATCTGTCGGCTAACTCCATTGGGTCATGGGCCGAGTTAGGGGCCCGGTTTATCCAGAATTTTAAGGATACGTGCAAGCAGCCCATGTCAATTCTGGACTTAGCTGCCTGTGTCCAGGAGGAAGGAGAGTCAACAACCCATTGGGTGCGCCGGGTTTCGAAGATTTTGCATTCATCAGACCGCATCAATGCTGATACAACAGTTTTAACGTTGGAAGGCAATTGCCGGTTTACACCCCTGAAGTTGAAGTTGGGACGGCTCAAGCGTCATTGCAATGACATGGGAACACTCCTGGCAGCTCTGGTGAAGTATGCCGACTCTGATAGTACCAAGGATCCCGAGTCTGACGACGACAAAACAGGGAAGGGAAAGAAGATCGGCAACACCAAAGGGTAGCAGCACAACCCAGCGGGCCATGGAAATAGCTGTAAGCGCAAAGCAGATAACAGTTTAGACTTTGTGGCTAATACCAACGCGTAGGACAAAGGCCAGCGTCGAAGGGGTAAACCGCCCCCGCTTGGTGGGGTACCAGGTCCAAATCTAGAGCGTTTGTCTCACTTGTTAAACCAGCCTTGCCCAAAGCACGGGACGAAGGATAAGCCGGCCACGCATCTCTGGAAGGATTGTTATATTATGCAGGAGTTCAAGAATTCAGATTCTTTCCGATATGATCATGGACCGGGCGGCGGTTCAGGCTCCTGATCTCACGGGCCGGGTTACGGTTTAGGCAATTCTGGTTCAGGTTTTCACGGTAATCAAAGCGTGCATGGAAATCAAGGCAATGAGGGCAACCAAGGTGGTTATAATCATCAGGGGAGTCAGGAGCAACAACAACAATCGGGTTACCAGAGCCACCCGAAGCAGCTGAATAGTGGGCAGTACCATGTCTTCACCACAAGCCTGTGCAAGCGTCACCAGAAGCTTCATAAAAGGGCAGTAAATTCTGTTGAACCGGCGGTGCCCCGTTACTTGCGCTGGTCTAAGCAGCCCATTATGTGGAGTCGAGAGGACCATCCTCCTCGGGTTGATAATCTGGGTCATCTGGTGTTGGTGGTGGCACCTCAGGTTGGAGGATATAAGTTCACCAAGGTACTCATGGATGGAGGGAGTAGCATCAATATCCTTTACTATGAAACCTTCCGTCGTATGGGGTTAACAGATAAAAGTCTTAAACCGTCAAACACCGTTTTCCATGGTGTGGTGCGTGGTAAATCGGCGTATCCAGTTGGTAAGATAGCTCTGGAGGTGACTTTTGGAGATGAGCGTGACTCGAGATCAGAAACATTGACCTTTGAAGTAGTAAAGATTAAGAGCCCGTATCATGCCCTGTTCGGACGGCCGGCTTATGCCAAATTCATGGCAAGGCCCTGTTATGTTTATCTGCAGCTCAAGATGCCGGGTCACAAGGGAACTATCACAGTACATGGGAGCCACAAGATTGCTTTGGAATGTGAAGAAGGTGACGCGGCATATGCTGAGTCGGTTTGTGCAACAGACGAGTTGAAGTTCTACAAAGACAATGTTGATCCGGCAGATATGACTTCTTTGAAAAAGCCAACTACAGAGCATGATCTGTCCTTGAAGTTTAAATCGGCTGATGAGACTAAGCTGGTTGATTTTGTTCCTGGCGATTCATCCTAGCGGTTTAGCATCAGCGTTAACTTGAATCCGAAATAGGAAAGCGTGCTCATCGAGTTCATCCGTGAGAGTCGGGACATCTTTGCATGGAAGCCATCTGACATGCCAGGTGTACCGAGGGAACTCACTGAGCACACTCTTAATATTGATCCCAAGTTTAAACCGGTCAAGCAGTTTCTCCGCCGCTTCAATGAGGAAGGACGCAAGGCCATTGGTGAGGAGGTAGCCAGGCTCTTAGCGGCTGGGTTTATCATTGAAGTGTTTCATCCTGAGTGGTTGGCTAATCTGGTGCTGGTACTTAAGAAGAACGGCACATGGCGTATGTGTGTGGACTACACAGATTTGAACAAGGCTTGACCAGCAGTTCCTTTTGCGCTCCCTCGTATTGATCAAATAATTGATGCTACGGCGGGTTGTGAGCATTTGAGCTTTTTGGATGCATACTCTGGTTACCATCAGATCAAAATGGCAGTTAAGGACCAGGAG
The DNA here is from genome assembly GCA_021605145.1 of Aegilops bicornis. Classification (NCBI taxonomy): domain Eukaryota; kingdom Viridiplantae; phylum Streptophyta; class Magnoliopsida; order Poales; family Poaceae; genus Aegilops; species Aegilops bicornis. The sequence continues at coordinate 627,813,089 of CM038674.1, read as the reverse complement.
AAAACAACTTCTATAACTCCTTTTGGAGCCTTCTGCTATGTATCTATGCCTTTCGAACTCAAAAGTGCCCAGGCGACTTATCAGCACTGTGTGCAGAACTGTCTTCATAATCAGATCGGCCGCAATGTTCATGCTTATGTGGATGATATCGTGGTGAAATCCAGAAAGGAGGCGACATTGATATATGACTTGAAAGAGACCTTTGATAACCTCCGGATTTATAAAATGATGCTTAATCCGGCCAAGTGTGTCTTTGGTGTACCGGCAGGTAAGCTCGGCTTTCTGGTGTCTAACAGGGGCATTGAAGCTAATCCGGAGAAAATCAAGGCTATAACTTCTTTGGCTAAACCGAAGTGCATCAATGACGTTCAACGCCTGGCGGGCCGGATTGCAGCCTTGAGCCAGTTTATCAGTCGCCTTGGGGAGAAGGCCATCCCTTTATATCAGATGTTGAAGAAGACGGATGACTTCGTCTAGAGCGACGCCGCCAATAAAGCGTTTGAGGACTTAAAGCGGCAGCTAGCCGAGCCACCGGTCCTTGCTGCTCCTGTTGATAAAGAGCCCTTGTTGTTATACGTGGCTGCTAATGCCCGGGCCATTAGCGTGGCTATTGTGGTGGAGCGCTAGGAGGCCGGGAAGGAGTACCCGGTCCAATGGCCGGTTTATTGTATCAGTGAGGTACTCATTGAGTCCAAACAACGGTACCCACATTGGCAAAAGCTGGTGTACGGAGTTTTTATGGCGAGCCGAAAGCTTAAGCAATATTTCCAAGGTCATCCCATCATGGTGGTCAGTTCAGATCCTTTGGGGGATATAATCCAGAACCGGGAAGCAACTGGCCGGATTGCCAAGTGGGCTATTGAGCTTGGACCTCACAGGTTAAAATATGTGCCCCAGACGGCGATCAAATCTCAGGCACTTGTGGACTTCATCAATGACTGGACGGAGTTACAGGCGCCAGAAGAAAAGCCGGATCATACTTATTGGACTATTCATTTTGATGGGTCCAGGCAATTGGAGGGCTCGGGGGCTGGAGTCGTATTAACTTCTCCACGAGGTGATAAGTTTTGTTATGTTCTCCGTTTAATGTTCCCTTGTACTAATAATGCAGCTGAATATGAGGCCTTACTCCATGGTCTTCGGATGGCTAAGGAGATGAATTTAAGCCGGGTTAAGTGCTTCGGTGGCTTGGACCTGGTGGCTCAACAAGTGTCTGGTACTTGGGATTCCAAGGACTCACTCATGGCAGCATATCGTCGAGAGGTGGACATTGTTGCAAGTCACTTCAAAGGTTATCAGGTCGATCATGTGGACCGGCGGAAGAACGAAGCGGCAGACGCTTTAAGCCGTTTGGGTTCCCAACGTAAACCGGTTCCACCCAACGTCTTCCTGGACGTGGTGCATAATCCGTCCGTCAAGCTCCCTACAGAAGAGGATTTGGCTGTTCCTAATCCGGAGGCTCAGTTGGTGGCGGCTCTTCATCTCATCCCGGATTGGACGGTCCCGTATTTGGCGTATATGAACCGGGGCGAGTTACCGGAGGAATGAAACTTCGGCCAGGCAGATAATCCGGCGGTCCAAGTCTGTGACTATTGTCAATGGAGAGTTACATCATTGCAGTGTGACAGGGGCGTTTCAGCGTTGTGTATCTCCTGAAGAAGGCCGGGAAATCTTGCGTGAGATCCCCGAAGGAGATTGTGGCCACCATGTCGGTTCAAAGTCTCTGGTAGCCAAGTCTTTTCGTCACGGTTTCTATTGGCTCACGGCTCATGCTGATGCTGAGGATTTGGTCAAGAGGTGTGATGGATGTCAAAAATTCTCATGACGCGCTCATGTACCGGATCAAGAGTTGAGGATGACTCCAATTACTTGGCCGTTTGCGACTGGGGGGCTGGATATGGTTGGGCCCTTTAAGAAATCCAAAGATAAGAAGACCCACTTGTTGGTGGCAGTTGACAAGTTCACTAAGTGGGTGGAAGCAGAACCAGTCAGTAAGTGTGATGCAGCCACGGCGATTCAATTCATCAATAAAGTGATTTTCCGGTTTGATTTTCCACATAGCATCATCACAGATAATGACACTAATCTGTCCAAGGGTGCTATGGAAGAATTTTGTCAACGTGAGCACATCCGGCTTGACGTATCATCGGTGGCTCACCCCCAATCTAATGGTCAGGCGGAGAGAGCCAATCAAGAGATCTTGAGAGGCATAAAACCCCAGCTTATGGTTCCTTTGCAACGGACGCCGGGTTGTTGGGTGGAGGAGTTACCTTCTGTGTTATGGAGCATCAATACCACACCTAACAGGTCTACGGGTTACACGCCTTTCTTCATGGTTTATGGGGCAGAGGCGGTTCTCCCTAGTGACATCCGTCATGATTCGCCTCGTGTGGCAGCTCATGTTGAAGCTGATAACGAGAAAGCACGACAGGAAGCACTTGACCTGTTAGATGAGGAGCGTGACATTGCAACAGCTCGATCAGCGATTTATCAGCAAGATCTACATCGTTATCACAGCCATCGGGTTAGAACCAGAACTTTTCAAGAAGGAGATCTGGTGCTCAGACTCATCCAGGATCAGACGGATATGCACAAGTTATCCCCACCTTGGGAAGGGCCCTTTGTGGTCAGCAATAATCTGCATAACGGGTCATACTACCTTATAGATGTTCGAGAGCACAAAGACTCACGTAAATCGGGGGAGAAGACCCACCGGCCGTGGAATATCGCCCATCTTCGGCCTTACTATACTTGAGCCATAGGCTCTACTTATGTACATAGTTATTCCAATGTATATATTATGATCAATATAATAAACTAGAGCCTCAGCTAAAGCGGGGTATCTGTTGTTTTTCCTACATCATGTGTGGTTACAGGGGGGTTCTGTTCATAAAGAGGCGTCTGGTTTACCCCTTGATTCAGCTTCTAAAGCCTTATGAAAAAACAATCACTTGGGGGCTTGGTCGTACTCGAACCATAGCTACACCTCTTGGTCGGCTAAAAGCCAAAATAAAATTACTTAGGGGCCAAAAAGAGTGTTGCAAAGGCACAACTCAAACATAGGCACCCACTGAGCATAGCTCAAAATATTGCTTGGGGATTCTTTGCTATTGCAATGAACAAAGAATCTACACTTGTAATAGGCTATCAAGCCACGACTTGGAAGCCTGGTGTATGCACCTAAAACCCCCGGTTAACCTGCCTTTTTAAGTAAGTCACTCCGTCCAGGTAAACCTGGTATGACCCGCCGAACTTTGACAAGTCAATCTAATGAGACCCTAAACTTGTCAAGTTAAAACGACGATTGGTTAAAGATTGAGGTCCATCTTAAAAGGCTTTGTGAAATGGTTTAACTCAGTGGCCTGGCAGCCCATGAAAAGCCTCAAATTTGGGGCCTGGCATCCCGTGAAAAGCCTCGAGTACAAGTTTTTCATATGCTTTTATTTGCCAATTTTTTTTTCTCCTTTGATGATATTTATAATGTTTTTCATAAACCGGTGTTGGTTAACCCGGCTCGGCTTTCAACTACAAAGTTGTCAGTGCATGATCAGTTATAATCCAGTGTTTATCACAACCCGGTCTGGTTTGCCTTAAATCACCAGCATTATGTATGTTTAATCCGGTGTTTATTATAGCCCGGTACAATTTTATCATAAACTGGCATATTATGAAGGGAGTTGTTATTACTCAAGATTGAGGTTATCACCCTCACTACAAAAGTTGGTCAACCAACAATGTGATTCAAGGTCACAGGTATCATTTATTTTCATATTTGATTATCTTGTTACAGCCTTGGTTATAATTGTTTTTCAACATAGTTTGCAGCATGCAGAAGGATAAACCGGCATCCGGATTATGATTCGTCATCAGGATGGCTTGACGGCTGTGGGACATCTTGCGCCGGTTCATCCTCCTCATCTCTACCAAGTGGCTGGAAGTCAATAGTTGCCCAGTCGATCCTAGTTAGGGCTCTGAATACAGCTTCGTTTCTTATAAGAGTGGACGGTTCAATGTCAGGGGCATAGGTGTGCTTACGGATTGGCGGAATGAGGTTTTGAGCCTCGGGAGTTGGTGCAGCAACCCATTTATTGTTGACGTCATAACTCACCTGATAGAATGAAAGATCGGCTTCTTCAGCTAATTGGCAAGCCAGCGAACATACTTCCCGGTTTATGGCTCGGAGGTCATCATTGCCATATTCTGATCCGTCTTCTTTTAAGCTCGGATAACCTTTGCCCACATCCACCGGATCAAGATCAGGCACCCATGCTTTTGCCCGGGTTAGCGCGGTCAGAGCACCAGCCCTGGCAGCAGATCTTTTTAGCTCCTCTACCCGAGCATGCAACATTAACAGCCTTTCCAAGGTCTCCTTGATGAGAGTGGGGGTGGCTTGTTGTGAGAAGCAGCGCATATGATCCGTTGCGAGCCGGTATATAGTTGCTCTATCAGAGTATAGGCAGCTTTCAACTTCTTCTGCATATCAGAACCCAGATGGGTAATGCAAGTCCCTTCATCATTATAAAAATCAGTGAACCGGCAATCTATGGAATATTATGTTGAAAACTTAAAAGTGAGGAGACTTACCAAATACAGCAGAAGTCATAGCATTGATCTGCCGCTTTAGACCAGCCAATTCTTCCGTTACCGGTTTAAGCGCTGCCTCGGCATCCCCGGCTCTTTTTTGCAAAGCAGATTTTTCTATGGCCTAATCGGCCCGCTCCTTATTGAAGCCCTCCTTTAGCCTTTCCATGGTGGCTAAGGCATTGGTCAGCTCATCTCTTGCTTTGGAGGTTTCTGCCAGATGGGACTTAATGTTTTCTTGCAAATCAGCGGTTTGAGTTTCCTTCTTGCTCAACTCAGCCTATAAGAGAGACATATCATGAGTTGGCAGTACATATCTTGAAGTACCAAGCACATAACAAGTTATGCACCTGATACTTGGGGGCTAATGCCTATTTGCTCGCTATCAGGAATTTCTACAAGTCCCAAGTACAATACAAGTATTATTCTTGGCACTTGGGGGCTAATGTATGATTGTTCAAAGCAATATTATGGAGTTTTCTTCTAAAGTCCCGAGTTACCTTGACAGGATAAACTGGCCCTTGGGGACTACGCAAGTGAAAGTTACAGTATTATAATTCTAAAGTTCTGGTTCATCTTTAAAAAGATAACCCGGCCCTTGGAGGCTAAGCATGCAAAGTTAAGTCATTACAAAGTCCCGGTTTAGATTGATATCATAAACCGTCACTTGGAGGCTACTGGAGTTGATATTTGGAATTGGATATAAGAGAGAAGCAGTTATGCAGAGTTAAGCAGTAAGTTACCTCATATCGCTCCTTCATCAAATTTACTAAACTGGCTTCATAGTCTCGGCTTGTATACAGACGGTTTAAGAAACCAGCATGAATGTCTTGAGCATTGAGATGGGCGTAGCTTGACAAATGGGCGTTCCACTTGCCTTTGCCCATAGTAGAAAGTTCATCCTTGGCGCTATGCTTGGATAAAGCGACAGGATTGCCAGGAGCAGTGTGTCCAAAGCCAGTAATCATAATGTCCTCCTCTTTGTCATCAGCAGCTTTTGCTGGAGTTGACGGTTTATCAGTAGCTGGACTTACCGCTTTATCACTAGTACGAGCCGGGCTTGTTGGTTTATTGGGTTGGCATGTTGGGTCGACTTCCACTTGCTCAGTAACAAAGTCATGATCTTGCGGCGGCGGATCATTATACATGGCGTCAATATTGGTATCTTCTGGATCTGGGGTGTTTTCTGGATCAACAGTTACATTGTCATCAGACAGTTTATTCAACCGAGCCTTCTTGCTGGGTCTCGGTTTGGCACTGAGAAGAACAAATATAAAGGTCAAAGCGTTGGACAAGTATAAAATTTCAAGGATAAAATTAAAAACATAACTTACCCAGGAACTGTCTTGAGGGGTGGAAGTTGTGTGGCTGATGACTCGCCAAAGGATGAATGTGAGGTTCCCTGATAATTTGAGTCAGACGGATTAAGAGGATATCTGAAGTAACCCGCCTTAGTACAAAGTGTGTCAGGAGTATAAGAAACCTCTGGGCGGCGCTTGCGAACCGGGATGTTGGGTAAATCGGTGGACGTAACCACCTGACCACTATGCCGGGTCGTGCGACGAGCTTCATGCTGCTGCGTCTTGACAAGAAAGTGTGGATCCAAGTAAGCTAAGGGGTTTGAAAATCTTACTTCTCGTACTGTTTGACGGGTTTTCGGTGCTGGCAGCGGATCTGAGTCAGAAGAAAGAGTAATTACCTCGACCTCACCGGCATGGCTAGCTTCCGCATCATCCTGATAATGGTCATTGTCAATGAGGTGTATAAAAAATGAGCCAAGAGAGTCAAGTTCTACCTCTGACGCCGGGTCAGGATCCTCATCATTCCGGTCGGAAGATTCGGCAGTCTTCCTCTTTGCAGGCTTCTTTACTACTTTAGTCTTGAGACGAGGGTTTCTTGCCGGTTTATCCTTCGACTGCCTCTTCCAGAACGGATCATCATCCTGCAAAACATTAGCAACGGTTATAATGGAACATTTACAAGGGAACGGATTAAAAACAAATGATGTAATTCTTACAGATGGCGGTTTGTTGGAAGTATAGAAGGGACTAAGCATTATTTTGCTGCATACCGCCACCGTTTCATCAAGCATCTTCTTGACGGCTTCAGTGACTTCATCCTCAGTAAGCTGAATGTCAATGTGACGCTGAGGGTCTTTCAGATCTCCGGTATATTCGCACATTAAACCAGGGCGCCGGCTTAAGGGCAAAACGCTCCAAGAAACCCAGCATCAAACAAAGTCAACGCCAGTTAATCCATTTGCAACAAAAGCTCTAAGTTTTGATAGCTGAGGGGCATATGCAGAGCGTTCTTTTGCAGTCAGCCACTGGGGGAATGGATGAGTGTTGGTGAGCCGGTGAGCACGATAACCCGACAGAGGATTTTCACCAATTGGAGATGTATCACGGCAATAAAACCAAGTCTGATTCCAGTCCTTGGGGTGACTATGAAGTTTGGCGTGAGGGAAGTTGACGTCCTTCCTCTTTTGAATTGAAACCCCACCAAGCTCAGTGTTGGGCCCGTCTGTGAATTCAGTGCGGCGGTTGAAGTAGAAAAAGTGTCTGAATAGTTCAACAGTGGGTTCTTCTTGCAGGTAAACCTCGCAAAATACTTGGAAATTACAAATATTGGACATAGAATTGGGCCCAATATCTTGAGGCTGGAGCCGAAAGTTAGCAAGCACATCCCGGAAGAACTTTGAACCGGCGGGCTAAATCCTCGGCTCAGATGGTCGACAAATACAACAATTTCCCCATCCTTGGGTGTAGGAGGATTTTCTGGACCAAGGGCCCTCCAGTGGATGATTTCTTTCTTTGCTAAAGTGTCGCTCGCGACACACTTATCTAGCTATTCCTCAGTAACTCGAGAAGGGACCCAGTTGCATTCATAAACTTGTTTGGCCATTTCAATGGAAAGCTGAAACGGGATCAATGCCGGTTCATGATTAATGACTGATAGTATAAACCGATGCAAGGCTGGAAGGAGAAAATCATAAAAGTATACACGAGTGCTAAACCGGATTCTGATATTTACAGAGGAATCATAATAAGGAACCGGCAGTTTAAAATAGGGCTAATGGTGTATGCCGGGTTATCATTATTTATGAGTTAAAACCGCCTACAGTGGAGCAAAGGAGTAGATCTGAAATAGTTAAGGTAATGGAAAAATAGGTTTCACAAGTTGGTATTGCAAATTCAGATCTACCGCGTGCCAGGAAATGAAAAAAATATTCACAGTTTAAAGTTCTGGTACTTGAGCAGTTGAAGGATTCAGATTGGGCTTTCTTCTATAAGGAGATGCAGTAGTGGAAAAGAGTACTATGGTTATTTCTATACAAGATAAAAGTCAAGGTATAGATCAAGATTTGTCGGTCAGAGATAAGCAAGCGATGAACACCGACGAACACTGAAGAACACAGACAGGCGGTGAAACCCTAATGATAGATCTAAAGAAGAAGAGAACTTATTGGTGCCGCGGAGCGGTGGAGAGGCGTCGCGTTTCTCTGGTGAGCTCAGGTCAATGCAGCGGCCGAAGATGAATCCAAGGACGAGGTCTTGGCGGCGGAGGCGGCTGAGCTTGAGCGCTAGGGCGTCGCGAGGAAGAAGTAGCGAAGAGGCACGAGAAAGAAAAGGGGGAAATGACCCTCGGTCCTATTTATAAAGGCAAAGGGATAAGTGACAGACGCGAAATTCGAGGAGCCCCAAAGTTGGATATATAACAGAGTTGTCGCCTCGATTGTCGGAGGCTTATTAATGAAAGGAAGATATACAACTTTTTATGACAGGTGACATCACGGCGGTTTATCCTGATCTAGGAAGGTGACGTCGTGATGGTTTACATGTTTTACAAATTTTACATGGCGGTTTACAAGTACTGAAGATTGACATGAACCAGTTCAAATTAAATCTGGGGCCTAACGTTGGGGATATTACTGTTGGGCGTAAACCGGCCAGGAGAGGCCGGGTTATCCTTATAATAACATATCATGTTTGAAGCCCGTGAAGATAAAGATGATGATGCTGCATGAAGGCCTAGGGCCCAGAGGCGGATTAAGGCTTGTAGATGTAAACCGACGCTGTTATGTAAGCTTGTGTTATAAGAAAGAATAGAGACCGGACCGGACACGTTTATGAGCCGTCCACGGGATTCTGTAGACCGACGGGCGTTAACCCATGTATATAAGGGGACGACCCGGCGGCGGTTTAGGGACAACAAACAACAACTCGAGAACCAGGAATAGCGGATTCGCTCCCTGGTCATCGAAACCCTAGCAATTCCACTACAACTGGATTAGGCCTTTACCTTCACCGCAAGGGGCCGAACCAGTATAAACTCCCTACGTCCTTTATCCGCTTTAACCCCTTTAAGCTAACCCGTCGCGATGGCTCCACGACTAAGTCCTTTCACTAGGACATCTGCCGTGACAAAACCATGACGGTATTCATACTATTATATTATCTGTTTTGGATTATGGGCTTTATTATACACTTTTATATTATTTTTGGGACTAACCTATTAACCGGAGGCCCAACCCAAATTGTTGTTTTCTTGCCTATTTCAGTGTTTCGAAGAAAAGGAATATCAAACGGAGTCCAAATGGAATGAAACCTTCGGGAGAGTTATTTTTTGGAACGGAAGCAATCGAGGAGACTTGAGGTTGAAGTCAAGGAAGCTTCGAGGTGGCCACGAGGCAGGGAGGCATGCCCCCCACCCTCGTGGGCCCCTCGTGGCTCCCCTGACTGACTTCTTTCGCCTATATATGTCCATATACCCTAAAACATCGGAAAAAAACATAGATTGGGAGTTTCGCCGCCGCAAGCCTCTGTAGCCACCAAAAACCAATCGGGACCCTGTTTCGGCACCCTGTCGGAGGGGGGGAACCCTCACCGGTGGCCATCTTCATCATCCCAGCGCTCTCCATGACGAGGAGGGAGTAGTTCACCCTCGGGGCTGAGGGTATGTAAAAGTAGCTATGTGTTGGATTTTATGATGTTTCTCCCCCTCTACTCTCTTGTAATGGATTGAGTTTTCCCTTTGAAGTTATCTTATCGGATTGAGTCTTTAAGGATTTGATAACACTTGATGTATGTCTTGCCATGCTTATCTGTGGTGACAATGGGATATTCACGTGATCTACTTGATGTATGTTTTGGTGATCAACTTGCGGGTTCAATCAACTTACGCATAGGGGTTGGCACATGTTTTCGTCTTGACCCTCCGGTAGAAACTTTGGGGCACTCTTTGAAGTACTTTTGTGTTGGTTGAATAGATGAATCCGAGATTGTGTGATGCATATTGTATAATCATACCCACGGATACTTGAGGTGGCAATGGAGTATCTAGGTGACATTAGGGTTTTGGTTGATTTGTGTCTTAAGGTGTTATTCTAGTACGAACTCTATGATAGATTGAACGGGAAGAATAGCTTCGTGTTATTTTACTATGAATTCTTGAATAGATCGAGCAGAAAGAATAACTTTGAGGTGGTTTCGTACCCTACCATAATCTCTTCCTTTGTTCTCTGCTATTAGTGACTTTGGAGTGACTCTTTATTGCATGTTGAGGGATAGTCCAATTATGTTATTATTGTTGAGAGAACTTGCACTAGTGAAAGTATGAACCCTAGGCCTTGTTTCAACGCATTGCAATACCGTTTACGCTCACTTTTATTACTTGTTACATTGCTGTTTTTATATTTTCAAATTACAAAAACCTATATCTACTATCCATATTGCACTTGTATCACCATCTCTTCGCTGAACTAGTGCACCTATACAATTTACCGTTGTATTGGGTGTGTTGGGGACACAAGAGACTCTTTGTTATTTCGTTGCAGGGTTGCTTGAGAGAGACCATCTTCATCCTACGCCTCCCACGAATTGATAAACCTTAGGTCATACACTTGAGGGAAATTTGCTACAGTCCTACAAACCTTTGCAATTGGAGGCCCAACAACGTCTACAAGAAGAAGGTTGTTTAGTAGATATCAAGCTCTTTTTTCGCGCCGTTGCCGGGGAGGCGAGTGCTTGAAGGTATATCTTTAGATCTTGCAATCGAATCTTTTAGTTTCTTGTTTTATCACTAGTTTAGTTTAAAAAATAAAACTGCAAAAAAATGGAATTGAGTTTGCCTCATACGCTTCATCTTTTTAATATCTTTCGTGAGAATGATGGAAAGGAAAATTTTGCTCAAGTGCTAGGAGAAGAAATATATAAAATGTTTGGCACTAAATCTTTGAATGATGAGCATGATTGCAATGTTGTTATTATGAATTCCTTGAATATCCATGATGCTAATGATATGCAAAGCCACAATCTTGGGGATGCTATGTTTGATGAAGATGATATGCTTAGTCCCCCAAGTTTTGATGAGCAAATTTATTATGATGAAAGCATGCCTCCTATTTATGAAAAGAATGCTTTATGTGATGGTTATATTGTTGAATTTATTCATGAGGCTAATGAAAATTATTATGAGGGAGGAACATATGCTTGTAGGAATTGCAATAATATTAAGTTTCCTCTCTATGTGCTTAAAGTTTTGAAGTTATGCTTGTTTTTCCTTCCTATGCTAGTTGATTATTGTTCCCATAAGTTGTTTGCTCACAAAATCCCTATGCATAGGAAGTGGGTTATACTTAAATGTGCTAGTCATATTCTTCATGATGCTCTCTTTATGTTTCAATTCTTATCTTTTATGTGAGCATCATTGAAATCATCATGCCTAGCTAGGGGCGTTAAACGATAGCGCTTGTTGGGAGGCAGCCCAATTTTATTCTTGTTCTTTGCTTTTTGTTTCTATTTAGTAATAAATAATTCATCTAGACTTTGTTTAGATGTGGTTTTATGTTTTACTTAGTGTTTGTGCCAAGTAGAACCTTTGGGAAGACTTGGGTGAAGTCTTTATGATCTTGCTGTAAAAAAACAGAAACTTTAGCGCTCACGAGATTTGCTTCCATGTTTTACTGGAGAGTGCTTTTAGGTTGTTTATTTTTTAATATGATTAATAGACAAATTATCTCACGTCCACCAATTTATTTCAGAATTTTTGGAGTTACAGAAGTATACGTTTGATACAGATTACTACAGAGTGTTCTGTTTTTGACAGATTCTGTTTTCTATGTGTTGTTTGCTTATTTTGATGAATCTATGAGTAGTATCGGAGGGTATGAACCACAGATAAGTTGGAATAAAGTAGATATTACACCAATATGAATTTAGAATGAGTTCACAACAGTACCTAAGTGGTGATTTATTTTCTTATACTAACGGAGCTTACGAGTTTTCTGTTGAGTTTTGTGTTGTGAAGTTTTCAAGTTTTGGGTAAAGATTCGATGGACTATGGAATAAGGAGTGGCAGGAGCCTAAGCTTGGGGATTCCCAAGGAACCCCAAGGTAATATTCAAGGACAAACAAGAGCCTACACTTGGGGATGCCCCGGATGGCATCCCCTCTTTCGTCTTGGTTCATCGGTAACTTTACTTGGAGCTATATTTTTATTCACCACATGATATGTGTTTTCCTTGGAGTGTCATTTTATTTTGTTAGTATTTGCTTGCTGTTATTTATAATAATGTTTTGCATCGATATTTTCAATAAAAATGTCAAGGATAGCCTTTACCATGCTTATTTTGCAAGTATACATGTTGCTGTTTCAAAACAGAAAGTTTACCGCTGTTGCAAAAATTCCCTAGAAAAGTAAGAATGTGATAAAATGTTGAAACCTTTTGCATAATAAGATCTAATAAATTTACTACAGTGGGAATTTTATTTCACAATTTTTGGAGTTAGGGAAATATGATTAATCTTGCATTCTTTACAGACTGTACTGTTTTGGCACATTGCTGTTATGTTTGCATTGTTTGCATATGTTTGCTTGTTTAATGATTTTATTTGACGATAGGAGTATTAAATATGCATAGACATTTAGTATGAAATGTTGAATAATAATTTTAGTGATTTGTTACAGTAGAAAATGATTAGGTTTTGCATTGGTTTATACTAACTTATCTCACGAGTTCTTGTTGAGTTTGGTGTGGATGAAGCTTTCGAGATTTAGGAAACCGAGATATAAAAGGAATTAAGGAGACACAAAAGCTCAAGCTTGGGGATGCCCAAGGCACCCAAAGATATTATTTCAAGAAGTCTCAAGCATCTAAGCTTGGGGATGCCCTGGTAGGCATCCCACCTTTCTTCTTCAACAACTGTCGGTTAGTATCGGTTGAACCTAAGTTTTTGCTTCTTAACATGAGTTGTGCTATCCTTGCAATGTAGTTTTATTTTGTTTTGATTGTTGTTTGAATAATATCCCAAGATCTGAAATTCTTAAACGGGAGAGAGTCTTCACATAGCTACATAATTATTTAACTACTCATTGATCTTCACTTATATCTCTTTGGAGTAGTTTGTCATTTACTCGTGTGCTTCACTTATATCCTATGAGTAAATGGTTGAATGAATTGAATATCATAAATCTGAAATTATGTATGTTTCATATGCTTATCCCATAGGGAGTAATGACTTCACATATAAGAAGTACAGGTGGTAAATCTATTGAAGGTTAGCAAACATTGTATTGGTCACTTGAACAATTCATGAAAGAATATTGAAGGAAGAGAGATTTCACATATAAATATACTATCTTGGACATCTTTTGTAATTGTGAGCACTCATTGAAATATGACATGATAAAAGGTTGATGTTGGACAAGGAAGATAACGTAATGGGTTATGTTTTCTTATGTCTGAAATAAAGTATATTGTCATGGATCGCCCAACATGCTGAGCTTGCCTTTCCCCCTCACGCTAGCCAAATTCTTTGCACTAAGTAGAGATACTACTTGTGCTTCCAAACATCCCTTAAACCAGTATTGCCATGAGAGTCCACCATACCTACCTATGTATTGAGTAAGATCCTTCAAGTAAGTTGTCATCGATGCATGCAATAAAAATTGCTCTCTAAATATGTATGATCTATTAGTGTGGAGAAAATATGCTTTATACGATCTTGTGATATGGAAGCAATAAAAGCGACGGACTGCATAATAAAGGTCCCTTTCACAAGTGGCAATATTAAGTGACGTTCTTTCGCATTAAGATTTTGTGCATCCAACTATAAAAGCGCAGGACAACCTCTGCTTCCCTCTGCGAAGGGCCTATCTTTTATTCTTGTCTTTTACCTTATGCAAGAGTCATGGTGATCTTCACCTTTCCTTTTTACATTTTATCCTTTGGCAAGCACCTTGTTTTGGAAAGATTCTGATATATAATATCCAATTGTATGTAAGGCATCATGAACTATTATTGTTGACATTACCCTTGAGGTAAAAGGTTGGGAGGCGAATCTGTAAGCCCCTATCTTTCTCTGTGTCTGATTAAAACTTTGAACCCATAAATATCGCATGAGTGTTAGCAATTGTGAAAGACTAAGATAGTTGAGTATGTGAAATTTGCTGAATCAAAGCTCTGACATAGACTCTTCCTGAAAATAAGATGAATTGTAATTGTTTGATGACTAAGAGCACTGTTTGTTAGTTTTCAAGAAAGTTTATGATCTATACTTTAACATGTGAATAGTTTGTTACTTGATCATGAATAGTTTTATGAGATGAGCTACTGTTATGACATATAATGATGCTAGAAAAGGTGATTGAAATTATCATTGATCAAACTTGTGCACCTGCTAGCATTCACACTTCATAATTATTTCTTTTATCATTTACCTACTCGAGGACGAGCAGGAATTAAGCTTGGGGATGCTGATACGTCTCCAATGTATCTATAATTTATGAAGTATTCATGCTATTATATTATCTGTTTTGGATGTTTATGGGCTTTATTATACACTTTTATATTATTTTTGGGACTAACCTATTAACCGGAGGCCCATCCCCAATTGATGTTTTCTTGCCTATTTCAGTGTTTCGAAGAAAAGGAATATCAAACGGAGTCCAAACGGAATGAAACCTTCGGGAGAGTTATTTTTGGAACGGAAGAAATCCAGGAGACTTGGAGTTGAAGTCAGGGAAGCTTCGAGGTGGCCACGAGGCAGGGAGGCGCGCCCCCCACCCTCGTGGGCCCCTCATGGCTCACCTGACCGACTTCTTTCGCCTATATATGTCCATATACCCTAAAAACATCGGGGAACACAATAGATCGAGAGTTCCGCCGCCGCAAGCCTCTGTAGCCACCAAAAACCAATCGGGACCCTGTTCCGGCACCCTGCCAGAGGGGGGGAACCCTCACCGGTGGCCATCTTCATCATCCCGACGCTCTCCATGGCAAGGAGGGAGTAGTTCACCCTCGGGGCTGAGGGTATGTACCAGTAGCTATGTGTTTGATCTCTCTCTCTCTCTCTCTCTCGTGTTCTTGAGGTGGCACGATCTTGATGTATCGCGAGCTTTGCTATTATAGTTGGATCTTATGATGTTTCTCCCCGTCTACTCTCTTGTAATGGATTGAGTTTTCCCTTTGAAGTTATCTTATCGGATTGAGTCTTTAAGGATTTGATAACACTTGATGTATGTCTTGCCATGCTTATCTGTGGTGACAATGGGATATTCACGTGATCTACTTGATGTATGTTTTGGTGATCAACTTGTGGGTTCAATGAATTTATGCATAGGGGTTGGCACACGTTTTCATCTTGACTCTCCGGTAGAAACTTTGGGGCACTCTTTGAAGTACTTTTGTGTTGGTTGAATAGATGAATCCGAAATTGTGTGATGCATATCATATAATCATACCCACGGATACTTGAGGTGACAATGGAGTATCTAGGTGACACTAGGGTTTTGGTTGATTTGTGTCTTCAGGTGTTATTCTAGTACAAACTCTATGATAGATTGAACGGAAAGAATAGCTTCGTGTTATTTTACTACGAACTCTTGAATAGATCGAGCAGAAAGAATAACTTTGAGGTGGTTTCGTACCCTACCATAATCTCTTCGTTTGTTCTCCGCTATTTTTGACTTTGGAGTGACTCTTTGTTGCATGTTGAGGGATAGTTATATGATCCAATTATGTTATTATTGTTGAGAGAACTTGCACTAGTGAAAGTATGAACCCTAGGCCTTGTTTCAACGCATTGCAATACCGTTTACGCTCACTTTTACTTGTTACTTTGCTGTTTTTATATTTTCATATTACAAAAACCTATATCTACTATCCATATTGCACTTGTATCACCATCTCTTTGCCGAACTAGTGCACCTATACAATTTACCATTGTATTGGGTGTGTTGGGACACAAGAGACTCTTTATTATTTGGTTGCATGGTTGCTTGAGAGAGACCATCTTCATCCTACGCCTCCCACGGATTGATAAACCTTAGGTCATCCACTTGAGGGAAATTTGCTACTGTCCTACAAACCTCTGCACTTGGAGGCCCAACAACGTCTACAAGAAGAAGGTTGTGTAGTAGACATCAATGGCAACAATAAAATACGTGCCTTGCTGCCCCTCCTGTCACTGGGAAAGGACGCCGCAAGATTGAACCCAAAGCTAAGCACTTCTCCCATTCCAAGAAAGATCAATCTAGTAGGCCAAACTAAACCGATAATTCGAAGAGACTTGCAAAGATATCAAATCATACATATAAGAATTCAGAGAAGAACCAAATATTGTTCATAGATAATCTTGATCATAAACCCACAATTCATCGGATCTCGACAAACACACCACAAAAATAATTACATCGAACAGATCTCCAAGAGAATCGAGGAGAACTTTGTATTGAGATCCAAAGAGAGAGAATAAGCCATCTAGCTAATAACTATGGACCCGAAGGTCTGTGGTAAACTACTCACACATCATCGGAGAGGCTATAGTGTTGATGTAGAAGGCCTCCGTGATTGATTCCCCCTCCGGCGGAGCGCCAGAAAAGGCCCCAAGATGGGATCTCACGGGTACAGAAGGTTGCGGTGGTGGAAATAGGGTTTCGTGGTGCTCTCGGATGTTTTCAGTGTATATGAGTATATATAGGTGAAAGAAGTAGGTCGGTGGAGCCACGAGGGGCCCCACGAGGGTGGGGGGCATGCCTACCCCCCTGGGCGCGCCTCCCTACCTCGTGGCCGCCTCGTTGCTTCCTTGACGTCCACTCCAAGTCTCCTGGATTGCGTTTATTCCAAAAATAACTCTCGCGAAGGTTTCATTCTGTTTGGATTCCGTTTGATATTCCTTTTCTGCGAAACACTGAAATAGGCAAAAAACAACAATTTGCACTGGGCTTTTGGTTAGTAGGTTAGTCACAAAAATAATATAAAAGTGCATAATAAAGCCCATTAAACATCCAAAACAGATAGTATAATAGCATGGAAAAATCAAAAATTATAGATACGTTGGAGACGTATCAAGCATCCCCAAGCTTAATTCCTGCTCGTCCTCGAGTAGGTAAATGATAAAAAAAGGATTTTTGATGTGGAATTCTGCCTAGCATAATTCTCAATGTAATTTTCTTTATTGTGGCATGAATGTTCAGATCCGAAAGATTCAAGATAAAAGTTTAATATTGACATAAAAATAATAATACTTCAAGCATACTAACAAAGCAATCATGTCTTCTCAAAATAACATGGCCAAAGAAAGTTATCCCTACAAAATCATATAGTCTGGCTATGCTCTATCTTCATTGCACAAAATATTTAAATCATGCACAACCTCGATGACAAGCCAAGCAATTGTTTCATACTTTTGATGTTCTCAAACTTTTTCAATCTTCACGCAATACATGAGCGTGAGCCATGGACATAGCACTATATGTGGAATAGAAGGGTGGTTGTGGAGAAGACAAAAAGAAGAAAATAGTCTCACATCAACTAGGCGTATCAACGGGCTATGGAGATTCCCATCAATAGATATCAATGTGAGTGAGTAGGGATTGCCATGCAACAGATGCACTAGAGCTATAAGTGTATGAAAGCTCAACAAAAGAAACTAAGTGTGTGTGCATCCAACTCGCTTGCTCACGAAGACCTAGGGCATTTTGAGGAAGCCCATCATTCAAATATACAAGCCAAGTTCTATAATGTAAAATTCCCACTATTATATGAAAGTGACAACATAGGAGACTCTCTGTGTGGTAAAAGGATAGTAACATTGTCCCTTCTCTCTTTCTCTCTCATTTTTTTATTTGGGCCTTTTTCCTTTTTTATGGCCTCTTTTTTTCTTTTTTTATTTTCGTCCGGAGTCTCATCCCTACTTGTGGGGGAATCGGAGTCAACATCATCCTTTCTTCACTTGGGACAATGCTCTAATAATGATGATCATCACACTTTTATTTACTTACAACTCAAAAATTACAACTCAATACTTAGAACAAAATATGACACTATATGAATGCCTCCGGTGGTGTACCGGGATATGCAATGAAACAAGAGTGACATGTATGAAAGAATTATAGAGGTGGATTTGCCACAAATACGATGTCAACTACATGATCATGCAAAGCAATATGACAATGATGAAACGTGTCATAACAAACGGAACGGTGGTAAGTTGCATGGCAATATATCTCGGAATGGCTATGGAAATGCCATAATAGGTAGGTATGGTGGCTGTTTTCAGGAAGGTATATGGTGGATGTATGATACCGGCGAAAGGTGCGCGGTATTAGAGAGGCTAGCAATGATGGAGGGTGAGAGTGCGTATAATCCATGGACTCAACATTAGTCATAAAGAACTCATATACTTATTGCAAAAATATATTAGTTATCGAAACGAAGTACTAAGCTCATGCTCCTAGGGGGATAGATTGGTAGGAAAAGACCATCGCTCGTCCCCGACCGCCACTCGTAAGGAAGACAATCAATAAATAAATCATGCTCCGACTTCATCACATAACGGTTCACCATATGTGCATGCTACGGGAATCACAAACTTTAGAACAAGTATTTCTCAAATTCACAACTACTCAACTAGCATGACTCTAATATCACCATCTTCTTATCTCAAAACAATTATCAAGTATCAAACTTCTCATAGTATTCGATGCACTTTATATGATAGTTTTTATTATACCCATCTTGGATGTTCATCATATTAGGACTAATTTTATTGCCAAAGAAAATTACCATGTTGTTATATAAGACTCTCAAAATAATATAAGTGAGGCATGAGAGATCAATAATTTCTATAAAATAAAACCACCACCGTGCTCTAAAAAGATATAAGTGAAGCACCAGAGCAAAATTATCTAGCTCAAAAGATATAAGTGAAGCACAAAGAGTATTATAATAAATTCCGATTCATGTGTGTCTCTACAAAAGGTGTGTACAGCAAGGATTATTGTGGTGAACTAAAAAGCAAAGACTCAAATCGTACAAGATGCTCCAAGCAAAACGCATATCATGTGGTGAATAAAAATATAGCTCCAAGTAAAGTTACCGATAGACGAAGACGAAAGAGGGGATGCCCCGCTTCCGGGGCATCCCCAAACTTAAGCTTTTGGTTGTACTTGAATTTTACCTTGGGGTGCCTTGGGCATCCCCAAGCTTAGGCTCTTGCCACTCCTTATTCCATAATCCATCAAATCTTTACCCAAAACTTGAAAACTTCACAACACAAAACTCAACAGAAAATCTCATGAGCTCCGTTAGTATAAGAAAACAAATCACCACTTTAAGGTACGGTAATGAACTCATTCTTTATTTATATTGGTGTTAAACCTACTGTATTCCAACTTCTCTATGGTTCATACCCCCCCCCCCCATACTAGCCATAGATTCATCAAAATAAGCAAACAACACACAAAAACAAAATCTGTCAAAAACAGAACAGTATGTAGCAATCTGTATCAAACGTATACTTATGTAACTCCAAAAACTCTTAAATAAATTGGTAGACGTGAGGAATTTGTCTATCAACATCTAAAAAAAGAATCAACCTAAAATCGCTCTCCAGTAAAAAATGGCAGCTAATCTCGTGAGCGCTAAAGTTTCTGTTTTTTACAGCAAGATCATAAAGACTTCACCCAAGTCTTTCCAAAGGTTCTACTTGGCACAAACACTAATTAAAACATAAAACCACATCTAGCCAGAAGCTAGATGAATTATTTATTACTAAACAGAAACAAAAAGCAAGAGACAAAAATAAAATTGGGTTGCCTCCCAACAAGCGCTATTGTTTAACGCCCCTAGCTAGGCCTAAAGGCAAGAATAGATCTAGGTATTATCATCTTTGGTATGCAATCTATAAGTGGCTCTCATAATAGATTCATAAGGTAATTTAATTTTCTTTCTAGTAAATTGTTCCATGCCTTTCCTTAACGGAAATTGGAACCTAATATTTCCTTCTTTCATATCAAAAATTGCACCAATCGTTCTAAGGAAAGGTCTACCAAGAATAATAGGACATATAGGATTGCAATCTATATCAAGAACAATAAAATCTACAGGCACATAATTCCTATTTGCAACAATAAGAACATCATTAATCCTTCCCATAGGTTTCTTAATGGTGGAATCCGCAAGATGCAAGTTTAAAGAACAATCATCAAATTCACAGAAACCTAACACATCACACAAAGTTTTTGGAATCGTGGAAACACTAGCACCCAAATCACACAAAGCATAGAATTTGTGATCTTTAATCTTAATTTTAATAGTAGGTTCCCACTCATCATAAAGTTTTCTAGGGATAAAGACTTCTAATTCAATCTTTTCTTCATAATATTGCATTAAAGCATCAACGATGTGTTTAGTAAAAGCTTTATTTTGACTATAAGCATGAGGAGAATTTAACACGGATTGCAACAAGGAAATACAATCTATTAAAGAACAATTATCATAATTAAATTCTTTTAAATCCAAAATAGTGGGTTCATTGCTATGTAAAGTTTTGACCTCTTCAATCCCACTTTTACCAATTTTTGCATCAAGATCTAAAAACTCTAAATCATTGGGACGCCTTTTAACTAAAGTTGACTCATCTCCAGTCCCATCATTATCAAGATTCATATTGCAAAACAAAGATTTAATAGGAGACACATCAATCACTTTTAGATCTTCATCCTTATTGTCATGAAAACTAGAAGAACACGCTTTCATAAAGCAATCTCTTTTAGTACGCATCCTAGCGGTTCTTTCTTTGCACTCATCAATGGAAATTCTCATAGCTTTGAGAGACTCATTGATATCATGATTAGGTGGAATAGATCTAAGTTTCAAAGAATCAACATCAAGAGAAATTATATCCACATTCCTAGCCAACTCATCAATCTTAGGCAATTTTTTTTCAAGCAAAGCATTCTTTTGCGAAATCATAAATTCTTTAACACTAGTCTCAAAATCAGAGGGCATCTTATTAAAATTTCCATAAGAGTTCTTGTAGGAATTACCATAATTATTAGAGGAATTACTAGGAAACGGCCTAGGATTAAATTTTCCTCTATATGCGTTGTTACCAAAATCGTTCCTACCAACAAAATTCACATCCATAGATTCATTACTATTCTCAATCAAAGTAGACAAAGGCATATCATTAGGATCAGAAGAAACACTCTTATTAGCAAACAACTTCATAAGTTCATCCATCTCTCCACTTAAAACATTAATCTTTTCTATTGCATGAACCTTTTTACTAGTAGATCTTTCAGTGTGCCATTGAGAATAATTAACCATAATATTATCTAGGAGTTTAGTAGCTTCTCCTAAATTGATTTCCATAAAAGTGCCTCCCGCGGCCGGATCTAAAAGATTTCTAGAAGCAAAATTCAATCCAGCATAAAGTATTTGTATGATCATCCATAAATTCAATCCATGAGTAGGGCAATTACGTATCATTAATTTCATCCTCTCCCAAGCTTGTGCAACATGTTCATGATCAAGTTGCTTAAAATTCAGAATATCATTTCTAAGAGAGATGATCTTAGCGGGAGGAAAGTACTTAGAGATAAAAGCATCTTTGCACTTATTCCATGAATCAATACTATTTTTAGGCAAAGACGAAAACCAAGTTTTAGCACGATCTCTAAGCGAAAAATGGAAATAGCTTCAATTTAACAATATCATTATCCATGTCTTTCTTCTTTTTCATATCACACAAATCTACAAAGTTGTTTAGATGTGTAGCGGCATCTTCACTAGGAAGGCCAGAGAATTGATCTTTCATGATAAGATTCAGCAAGGCAGCATTAATTTCACAAGATTCAGCATCGGTAATAGGAGCAATCGGAGTGCTAAGAAAATTATTGTTGTTGGTATTGGAAAAGTCACACAATTTAGTATTGTCTTGAGCCATCGTGACAAACAATCCAACATACAAGCACACAAGAAGCAAGCGAAAAGAGATGAACGGAAAAAGAGGGCGAATAAAACGGCAAAGGTGAAGTGGGGGAGAGGAAAACGAGAGGCAAATGGCTATAGGCATCACGTCATCAATTGCTCACACATCATCGGGGATGCTATAGTGTTGATGTAGAAGCCCTCTGTGATCGATTCCCCCTCCGGTGGAGCGCTGAAAAAGGCCCCAAGATGGGATCTCACGGGTACAAAAGGTTGCCGCGGTGGAAATTGGGTTTCGTGGTGCTCTCGGATGTTTTCAGGGTATATGAGTATATATAGACGAAAGATGTAGGTCGGTGGAGCCACGAGGGGCCCACGAGGGTGGGGGCGCGCCTACGCCCTCCCCCCCCCCCCCCACGGGCGCGCCTCCCTACCTCGTGGCCGCCTCGTTGCTTCCTTGACGTCCACTCTAAGTCTCCTGGATTACGTTTGTTCCAAAAATAACTCTCCCGAATGTTTCATTCCGTTCGGATTCCGTTTGATATTCTTTTCTGCGAAACACTGAAATAGGCAAAAAAACAGCAATTTGCACTGGGCTTTTGGTTAGTAGGTTAGTCCCAAAAATAATATAAAAGTGCATAATAAAGCCCATTAAACATCCAAAACAGATAATATAATAGCATGGAACAATCCAAAATTATAGATACATTGGAGACGTATCAGCTACTAGCCATGAAGTTGTCGAAGAACATTTGTTGAATTGCCAAACATTTGGATGTAAGTTGCCTAACATTGATGTTTCCACATGACCTTATATACTCACCATTGATTGGGTTTTCCTTCTAAAATAATAAATGAGCAACTGCTTGACACATAAAAAAAGCAGGAGAAAACCAAAATAAAAAATTTACCCTCAACTTTCCGAACTCACCCCGACCTTTTTTGTCCTTTTTAATGACCTTGGTAATAAGAGCAGAGTTCCAAATAGATACTCTTGGTACCGTGCTTGGCATGGGTTCATCGACATCCAATGAGTCTAGGTATAGCAGCTGCAACACGCAAGACGAGATGAAAATGAAACTCAGAATGAAAAAGTGTTTGGAAATGCAAAAAAGTAGGCATGAAAATTTATATAACAAGACGATACAAGAAAAAGGGGAAAGAACAAGTTGCACTTACAACTAAGTGCATT
This sequence comes from Aegilops bicornis, assembly GCA_021605145.1. NCBI lineage: Eukaryota > Viridiplantae > Streptophyta > Magnoliopsida > Poales > Poaceae > Aegilops > Aegilops bicornis. Next base: position 627,790,098 of record CM038674.1, on the reverse strand, counting down.
ACACAACAGCGCACTGCCTTCTTATCACTTGCCCCCGCGAATGCCAACTTTAGTTGTTCAACTACAAATTGGCACACATTGGTCTCTGTTATCGCATCCACATGTGCATCACAGCAGGATAGCACCATGGTGATATGTTCAAACTTGTTGTAGGCGCAAGGAAACACGAGAAAGCAACTGCCAACCAAGCATGCAAGAAATTGTCATCTGCTGCCCCAGCCATGTCCTTAATCATTTTGCACCATGATGTCAGTGATGGTGAACCTTTGGTAGTAATCTTCAAGATTGCATTCATTTGAGTTGTGTATTATGCTCTATTCTCATAGCACACCTTCCTCCCCCTGTTTGGCAGACCCCATATCCTATGAACACTAGTTGCATCAACTGGAATCCTGCCCCTCTCCGGGATGACCAGTTGTGATTTTTTAGGGTCATAATGCTTCATAACGAACTGGCTCAAGTCTCCTAGCATACTGGAGGTTGCGATGTCCAACAGGCCTCCAAATTCTTTTGCAATTATCTTATCCTTCTGAGGTCCCACTAAATCCTTGTTTAGCCTGAACAACCTTGCAGGTGATGCCCTGTTTCGCCGACCCTATAACCAAAAAAATTAAGCAACACTAAGTCAGGTATTTGTGCAAGTCTTGCAAATTATTGAGCAACATTTAATTAGGGGTAAACAAAAATCCACCCATTTTTAACCCTAAAACCAAACTCCCCTGAGTGCTGCATCACTCAGTTCTGGGAAAAAACCAACTCTTATTGGGCATTTTTGCAACTCTGTGCATTTAGTGAGGTAGCTACATGCATGACTAGTAGGTGCATACAACATAAAAAAAATGCAAAAAAGCATCATCCTCCCAAAAGCTTTAGCCAAAAAAATACTTTGAGCTACTAGGTGCACGCATATTTTACCTCATTTTCTTCTGTCTTCTGCCGTTTTGGCTTCGATTCCTCTTCTTGTGTGGTATGCTTTATCTCTAAATCATCATCTGATGCGCTGGCGTTGCTATCTATGTCTGACGGACGCTTGCCACGAGATATTATCCCTTTAGTACGGCTACGCTTGTAGCTAATTAACGGCTTGGCTTATTGCAGTGGTGGGTGAACCTGCATTGCAAAAAAGAAAGTCACATAACTTGGACATGCAAAACAACTCAGCCCTGCCTCACTTTCTAAAAGAGCACTAGTAAGAAAGAAGGAAACAGAAAAATGGAAAAACAAAATACCTCTATTTCATCTGCATCCTGTTGGGTTGCTTGTGCAGCCTGACTGACAATTTTCTTGTTTGTCTCAGACATTGTTGATTTCTACAAAAAAAAATAAACAGAACACAGATAAGGATATGAGCAAAGGATAGGTAAGAATAGCCACATTTACATTGGTTATGAGCTGATGTGCCACCCACCTACCCCCTCCCCATAACAAAACATTGGTTTTAGTAAGCTGTCAGAATTAACAAAAAATATAGGCAACTCATGTACTGGCGTGTGGCAACTCTGCAACACATTTTTATGCAACTCTTGCCTGAGAAAACTACACAAAAACTAGTCATGGCGTCATTGTCTTCCTCAGCTCAGACAAGAGATGGGCGGCAACACCTCACGCCCATCACACCCCCATTTTTCTATAACCGCATCACCAGATCCCAATCTACTTCATTTTAACAGAAAAAGGCAACAATCTACAATTTGTATATATGATCTGGGACAAATACAACACCATTTAGTTGGTTTAACAGAGATGTGGTATGGTTTGTAATAACAGAACGTCAAAAAGATTGATGCAGACCACCAGCACATCATGTAAAAAAGGCCACTGATCCTAATTTTGGAATTTCAGACTTTAAGAGTGGTGACAGTATATCTCTTGTGTCTCTAGTCCATCGCTTCAGTATAAATACTACACAAAAACTACCCTAGCATCTCTAGATATTCATGTGAAAACTGAAAAAGTAAACCTAAAAAAAGGGTCGGTTGCGGCAACTTCCTACGTCCGTAAAAACACAACCCAACTCATGACAAAAACTACGGAGATCTCGAACAACACCCCTAACAAATACAACCCGACACATGGGCTGTTCAGACAAAAGCCAATGCAGTAAAAATGACGGGCAACTCCTACACAGTTTTTTGGCACAAACAAAACCAGAATCTACAAACCAACTCACACATATTAAGCTCTTTAGGTAGCTAATACAGGAAATGCTAGGCAACTCTTATGAAGATGTCGGGCAACTCCTGTGCAGATTTCAGGCAACAAACCCAGAATCTACAGACTAACTCATACATATTAAGCTCTTTAGGCAACTAATACAGGAAATGCTAGGCAATTCTTATGAAGATGTCGGGCAACTCCTGTGCAGATTTCAGGCAACAAACCCAGAATCTACAAACAAGCTCATACGTATTAAGCTCTTTAGGCAACTTACACAGAAAATGCGAGGCAACTCCTATGCAGATGTCAGGCAACACCCGCATAATCTGCAACGCAACTCATACGCAAAAATCGTGCAGGGATCTCGGGCAACACCCCTATAGAACGCAAACTCGTACCCCTGACAACCACAGCAACCGCAAACAGCAGATCTACCGCACGTGATTCGCGTCTCCCCTACCTTCAGCCCTCAACCTTCAAAAAGCAGAAAACGCACCACCACCACCTATCACCGGCGGGAGGAGATTTCGAACCATGGGAACCAGGAGATGCACCTTACCTCAGAAATTCGTCGACTCCCCTAGGCGGAAACGCAGGGTCCAGGCGACCTTCAACCCCGCACCCTCCGACGATTTGGAGCACCGCGACGACCTTCACCCAGCTTCGGCCCACCACCACAGCCTCACGCGCCCCCTGCCCGTCGTCCCCTCCCACGGGCTTCAACACCACCACCTGCGGTCTCCGCGGATGCCGGCGACCTCTGCCCAGCACGGCGACCTCTCCGCAGGCCGGCGAGATCTCCAATTTCTGCGGTGGCGAACGATGGCGTGGTGCGGGAGGAAAGGGGAAAGGGATTGGGAGAAGATAGCCGCGCTCCTCGCCAGGCAGTTTTGAAAACTGCGCCAACGGCACCGAGGTGTGGGCGGTAGTGGTGGGCCCTTCCAGGTTTATGGCTGTCGTGAAGGGCCGCGTGAGCCGGCCAGACAAAAAACACCTGCGCACGATCGCCCGTGCGGCTTCGAGATCGGACGGCTCTCAGAGTGTGTGCTCGCGCGAGCAAACAAGCATCCAAGCACTTTTTAGCATTTGGGCAACAATTTAGTGTACATAATCGTATATAGGTTGATTATTATGCACTATGTGAAATAGTGACGATGATTATGTACGTATTGTAACCTTTAGCATATGGTAGCTGGTAAGGATAAATCTCCCCTATGGTGCCAATAATATCTTCTTTGAGAGCATCAAACCATCACATCTACTCAATTTAAATGGGGTAGGAAATATATATAACTAGATGATTCCCCGCGCGTTGCGGCGGGAAGATTTGCGTATAGTTTTGTAAATCTACTATGGAATATTGAATAATTGAAGTCTCCAATTTACTTGCCTTAAGGAAGATTTCATGATTTAGATTGTACATACTTCTTTAAGGGATGAACTTGACTAATATCCACAGAGATAAGTATTGCATTCACCAGAATGATACAATGATGGGTTCCACACAAAATTAGTTGTTAACAGTGGAAAAATGCAACTGAATTTGCATTCATATATATTTGATCTTTCCAGGTGAAAAATCTTTGTTCGTCCATCATCAATTTTAAATCTAGATAATGGAAGAGATGACACTCATACATTCCTGATAGATGAACATCATAACTCATCTATTTATACAATTAATTAAAGTGGCATGTCATAAATAGGGAGGCACAATGAGAGGAAAAATAATTAGTTGAACCTAGTTGGCACACCAATGGGTAGATCTAAAAAGCCAATGCAATCTCCATCTATTCTATCGGCGGAGTTGAACTGAAACTGAAATTCCATTGTTAGATGTAATTAAGGTCGAGTCTTGAAAACTGGGCCAATTCAACAAAGCCAGATGCAATGCTCCAATAGTATATCACATAGCATCATAGGAATAGGATGACAATCTACATCAAACCAAAAGAATAGAGGCCAGAGTTGGACAAAAGTCCTAGTTATAAGGTAAACCATAATTTGTTCCTGTTAATGAAACTACAATAAAGTACAACTCTAAAAATATAGAGCTTGAAATCTACTAATAAGAAAATATGGATGTAAGTATTTTAACCAATGGTGTCAGGAAGTATAAGGAGCAGACCTGAGGCACCATTGTAAAAATGGTTATTAATTACACTTTACACTGCATAATCAGATATAAAAGTAAAAGAACAGACATAGATTGCATTGAAGATTTTATGCAAGATGTGAAGAAAAATAAAATATTGATGACCTATTGATAAGGAATCCTACTGTGGGCATGAGAGGTGTTGGTTAAAATAGAAGTAATTTAGAAATTATCAAGATGTGACCAGTACAATTAATCTGTTATGCAAAGAGCATGCCTAGAAAAAAAGATGTGCTAAACCATCTTTTACAAATGAAGCTACAGTAATAAAATGAAGACGATAAGAAACATATGTACCTCGTTCTTCCATTCCTTTTGGGGTTTTATTGTTTATTATTAAAACATGTTCTTAAATGAGAAAAGGAGCACCGACGACTTTTGGTCTTCATCGCCACATTCAGTTAATGCTTGATACACATGTAATTAAGAACACAACGAATACTTAATTATCCTGCCAAAGTGTCATTGCTAATATATCACAGCATTAATCACCAGCCGAAAATTGCAAAAGACAACTGAGAAAGAACTAAAGACCTGCTATTGTGAAATGATGATGATAACCAGTAAAATTGAACAGATTTTCAACAGAGTTTTTGCCTCTGAATCTCAATAAACATGTTCAAAATTTCTTGCCACTGGAATCTTAATAAACATGCATGTACAAATTTGGTAGCACAGGCCCAAATGGAGTGCATGCATATGGGGATATAGCGTGAAATAAACTTAGTCTTGAGTTTATGTATAGACTTCCCAGCGGCTAGAACCTATTGTCCGGGAAACAGCAGCATCAATCATTTTTTCTGCAAGAATGAACCTAGAATTAAATCAATGAATCATGATGCATTCCAAGCAAACAACTTGGCAACCAAAAAACATCGTCTATTTGTTCCAGCCTGTATGACTGCCACGTCAAATCAATAGCCAAGGAGAATAGCTTACTGACCATGTCCGCCGGCGCTAGTGATGTTCCAGCCTGATGTTGGCGGCGTGGCCAGGCGAAGTTGTGGTGCGGCAGCAGGGAGATGCCGCGGGCGTGCGGTGCCGCCATCCAGGCGCGCCAGCAGGGCAGGGCGAAGTTGTGGCGGGGCAGCAGGGAGGCACCGTGGGCATCAGCTGCGGCGCCGTCGGGGCCGAGTGAAGCTGAAGCGGGGCAACGGGGAGGAGTTGCGGGCGTGCGCAGGCCGCGTCCAGGTGCGTCGTCGTGGCCAGACGAAGCTGAAGCTGGGGCATCAGGGAGGCGTTGCAGGCATGCGGCGGCGTCGTTTATGTGCGGCCTCAAGCTCCATCATGGCGTGGTGATGAGATTACCCATACGGGAGCTCGATTTGGGCACCGGCAGCTTGATTAAGAATAGGAAAATGAGATGTGTAGATCAAACAACCCTCCTAGATGCATCTGGCCTTTTAACCACCTCTTCCGCTAGAAAAATGGAAGAGCACGGATATTTATACCTGTACAGAACCACCGCTTGTCGCCGCCGGTAGGATTCCTACAAACGTTGCTGATCTTCATCGTCTTGCTCCCTTCAAGACCACGGAGTCCTCTCGCGTACCAACAGCAAGGACTCGTCCGCTTTGATCCTTGCAAAAATTGAGGACGACTCATTAGCTTCAAAATCGTCTCGCAATTGGGATGGGAATTCTAGAGGAGAAGCCAATAAAAGTATGAAACGCCTCGTGGTGGTGGTGCGTGGTGACAGTAGACGCTGAGATCGATGGAATAAATAGACTGAGGCAAGATGAGTACGTATTCAGTGGTGACTATTGGTGGAAGTCGAAGGGGAACAGCCGTACAGAAACAAAAGGAAACTGAATGAACCGTGCAGACATGCAGTCCATCAGGAAACCTGTGTTGGACGCTACAAACATGAATTGGGGATGCCGTGGCCTCACGAAGCCAATAAAATCAGGCAATGAGGACACGTGGCTGACCTGCTGACGTGGATATGCTGCATGTCAAGAAAAATACCGTAATGGGGATGAACTATTTAGGTATTATAGATAGTTATTTACAGAATACCACATATGAAGAAGGTATTAATTAAGGTTCCACCATAACTACAATTTTAGATATCAAGAAAGCTAAGTACCTGCTGACTGGTGGTTAGCGACAGGCACGCACGCTTCCGTCATCCTTGGTTGTTGGCTCATTTTTTCAAAAAAGTAGCGGCAATAGGAATCGAACCCCGCACCTACAGACTCACTACAAACTTTGACTATACCTAGTGACCATCTCAGCCAACCACATGTTTATGCTTGAAGGTGGGCTAATTTTGTAGATACTCCCTCCGTTTTTATTTACTCCGCATATTAGAGTTGACTGAAGTCAAACTTCTTAAAGTTTGACCAAATTTATAGAAAAAAGAATGTAAATAATTACCATAAAAAATCCATATAATGTGGAAGCACATTTGATAATGAATCTAATGATGTTGATTTGTTATTGTATATGTTATTATTTTTGTCTATAAATTTTGTCAAAGTTTACAAAGTTTGACTTTGACCAAAGCTAATACGCGGAGTAAATAAAAACGGAGGGAGTACTTGATTACCGCGAGTAGGCCATTGCTATAGTGCAACCCTCCATCTATAGTGCAGATCTGGCAAACATAATTTATCATTTTTTCCCTCTCCAGATCCTTTTGTTCGCCAGATCCAATTTTCTTGCTCTCCTCCTGATCCATTTTTTCCCTCTCCATATCTTTTTTCGTTCGAGATTTTTTCACGCAAAAATTGGTGTGAACAAGAGAGGATTCGATCCTTACACCACTAGTGAGCCAACTCAACTAGCCTACCACCTGACCTACGATCCCTTTCTTGAACAAAAGAAAGTAAATGGGCTATTTAACATGTCTCCGCTACTATGTATGCATAAAAACGAGCTAATTTAGTGTTTGATTTTTTCCGCGCTTAGGTACCCGTTCTGCTAACTTTACCGACCGGGGGTGATGAAATATCCTCCGTTTACTTTCGTGTAAATAACATTGTAACTCAAAATTCATAGACCTGATAACTTATGTACCCCGGTCCTAAAAACTTTGTCGGCGAGGATGGGGGTGGGGGAGTTGTTGAAACATACCACGGTAACTTCTATGCAAATAACATGATAACTCAAACATGGCGGACCTGATAACTTATGTACCCCGGTGTTGATAATTTGGTCGGCGAGGGTGGGGGTGGGGCAAGTCGCTGAAACATGCCATGGTCACTTCTGTGCAAATCACATGATAACTCAAACATGGCGGACCTGATAACTTATGTACCCTGGTCCTGATAACTTGGTCGGCGAGGATGGGGTGGGGCAAGTCGCTGAAACATGCCACGGTGACTTATGTGCAAATAACATGATAACTCATACATGGTAGACCTGATAACTTTGTCGGAGGGGTCAGGGTGGGGGTGTCGTTGAAATGTACGACGGTAACTTCTATGCAAATAACATGATAACTCACACATCGTAAACATGATAAATTATGTACCGATCCCGTAACTTTGTCGGAGGGGCCGGTGTGGAGGAGTCGTTGAAACAAACATACCACGATAACTTCTATGCAAATAATATGATAACTCACACATCATAGACATTAAATTATGTACCCGGTCCTGGTAACTTTGTCGGTGGGGTTGGGGTTGGGGTTGGGGGGAGTCATTAAAACATACCATGGTAACTTCTATGCAAATGTAGAAATGATAAATTATGTACCCAATCCTGATAACTTTATCGGCGGGGGTAGGGTGGGAGGAGTTGTTGAATCATACCACGATAACTCTTATGCAAATAACATGATAACTCACACATCGCATACTTGATAATTTATGTACCCGACCCTGGTAAATGTGGCGGTTGTGGCGAGGGTGTGGGGGCAACCCGGTAATTTATATGTAAATAGCTTGTTAATAGACACATACTAAGCTGATAACTCACATACAAACGCCATTATAATTTTTTGACCTGAATTTCTTTTGTTAAAAGATATACACCCGGTAATTTCTATGTAAAAAGCATGATAATGTATACATCACAGATTTGATAACTAATATCTTACATTTTAAACACCATGGTATCTTTCATCCAAGGGAAAAAAGTTTTTTAAACATTTTCATCGGTAATTTATGTGTTAAATTACCATACTTCCTCATGCATTAACCTTCTCGTACTGTAGTTATCAGCCTTATCATGGTATAGTTATCATGTTGCTCATACCATAGTTATTACGCTGGTCATGCCAAAGTTACCAAGCCAAACTTTATTTTTTCCTGATATGGCAGAAATAAGAAAGGTTCAAATAACATTGTTTATCTACAATAGACAACAACAAAAGGTGGCTTAGTTGGTTATTAGGCTCAATAGGTATTGCATAGACCTAGGTTCGAATCCTCTTTCAAGCACTTTTATTTTATTTTCATATTATGCGGTGAAAACCCAGAAAAAATCGCTAGCGATTTACCACGGTTTTTGAGAGAAGGAAAAAAATCAGTGGAAAGCGAGCATGGGAAGATAGCGATCACGTAGGAACTAGTCGTGAAGATCTGTCGCTAACGACCAGTCGACTGGTCGTTAGCATAGTCCTTTAGTTATTATGATTGATATGCAAGATAATAGCATATTTAGAATCCACATATTTTTCTAAGGGATTTCCATATATAACACGTTAGATTTCGAGTTAACGTTTGAAAGAAATGAATATTTTGAAAAGCAATTAATCTGCCAAACAAAAGAGAAAGGTTAAACAGAGAATTGTTGGGCCGAATTTGCAACATTGTGCAGCCCATCTGCCAAGAATATAAAAAAGTAAAGTAAAATAAAAAGTAAAAGGGGAGACCTTGGTTCGAACCATATGCTAAGAATTCATAGAGGAAAGGAAAACAAAAACAAAAAAGGGCATAACCTAGGATCAAACCCAGGTCTCCAGGGTGAACCTTTTTTTTCAAAATCACGAGATGTTTTTGAATTCATGAACATTTCTCGAATACATGGATTTTTTTTTGGTCAACTGTTGACTGAAAGCGAATTATCGCGCCGTGAGCGATCGATCGCGTTGCTTCTATGGGCCGGCCTATATCTGCACACACATGGTCATCTGGACCCCTAACCAGTGTCGTAGGCGCAGATTAGGAGGGCCCGCTGAATACAGCAGCCCTCGTAGCATATTAGATATTAAATTTACTTATATGAGGCTCTAACTATCAACTAAAAAATCTATCAAAATATATGAGAAATGTAAAATTTAGTTGTCCTAGTTTTAAAATATGTTTATACATTTAAATTTTTTATCATGTCATTATAAAATGTTCACGCATTTAAAAACTGTCCATGTATTGTAAAACAGTTATTAGCACAAGTTTTAAAAAATGTCCCCGACATTTTAAAGTATTCAAACTTTTTAAGAATTATGTTCATGAAATTTGGCAAAAATAAATCATCATGTATTTAAAAAATACTCACGTGTCTACGAGAAAGTTACAATGTGTTTTCAAAAAATGATGAACGCATGTTTGGAAAATTATTCATCATGTATTTCACAAAAATGTTCATAGTGTATCTGAAAAATCTTTCATTTGTATTAAAAAATGATCAATATTCACGAATAAAACTTCAATGTGTATTTAAAAGATGTTTTACATGTATTTGACAAAATATTCATCCTGTGTTTGAAAAATGTTAAACATTTATATAAAAATATTTGGCGTTTACAAAAGATATATTAATAAAAGTTCACCTGTATTCAATAAGTAAAATAAAAAGGAAACTGTTTGTAAAAAAATGAATAGAAAAATATATGAAAACCGATTAAGGATTTCACGAACAGGTGCAAACCTTGGCAAAACTGCTCGTGTACGTTTTAATTGGGCCAGTCCATCTTACATCTCGCCTATTGGGAGTTTTTTATTTTTGAGAATTCGCCTATTGGGAGCTATATCTCGCCAGTAGGCTATCGCCTGATGTGCGGGCCCAATATGGATTCCAGGGGAGTGGGTTTTAGGAAGCATTTATGGTAAAATCCTATCTGCCGCAGATTGTCGACACTTCCCACAGACAGAGCGACCAGCGGTCGACATGGGCCACCCCAATTATCACCAAAGTACGTGCTACAGTGACTGGCGGTCTTGGGAAGGTTCTAGGAGATCCCAGTCTTTTTTTCTCATTTTAGGAACCTTCTAGAAGGTAATGTAAGGTTCGTGGACCGGTTTTATTCCTTTCTTTGTTTCTTTTTCGTTATTTTTCTGTTATTTCTATACTTTTTTCAGTTTTCTTTCCTTTTTAGTTTTTTATTTTCTTTTTTCTTTTTTCTTTCCTTTGCCACTTTTATTTTTAACAAATCTTTAGAAATAAAAAAATATTTCAGTTTTTCAAAAAAATTCACAAAGTTCAATAAATGTTCAGAAGTTCCAAGATTGTTTACTTCAGTTTAACAATTTTTCTAAACACGGAAACGTTTAGAATTTCCAAATTTTCATAAGTGGTTCATTTTTCATTTGTTATGTATTTAAAACTGTTCGCATTTTCAAAAAAATATTATTTTCAAATTTTCCCTGCTTTAAATTTTTCGTACTGTAAATTAAAAAATGTTCGGGGTACTCAATTTTTTGTTCCCATGTTCAATATTTTTCATGATTTCATTTTTATATTTATTTAAATTATAAAATGTTCAGTGTTTAAAAGAAACGTTCGGGATTTCAAATAGTTTTTGTTTCCATGTTCAAACATTTTTCTCATTTTCAAACTTTTTGTTCTCACTTTCATAAATTCAGAAAAATGTTCGCGTTATAAAATTTTGTTCATGAATTACAATTTGTTCCGGATTTAAAAATTACAGTTTCCAAAAAAATTCACAAAAGTCGAAAAATGTTCCCATTTTCAAATTTTGTTCACAATCTCACAATAAATTCTTGTTTTTAAATATTGTTTGCAAACCAAAAAATATTTGAGATTTTTGGAATTTTTTTCCTGTTTTGCAAATTTGTTCACAAATTCAAAAAAATCATGTTTCCAATTTTGAAAAACATGAAAACATGATCGGGGTTTTTGGAAAATGCTCCTATTTTCCAAATTTGTTCAGAAATTTAGACCATGTTCTTTTTTTGAAAATGTTTCAGTTTTAAAATTTTAACTACAAAGTTGAAAAGTGTTTGTGTTTCATAAAACACTCAGGGTTGTTTGGTATTTTTAAAAGTGCGGTCTGAATTTCTAAAAGTATGTTGGATCTGTGGTGGATGTTTGCTATTTAATGCTTGACGCTACTCTTTGTTAAATAACCTTTGTTAGTTCAATTGGTTGTGCCGCGTGGATTCTTCCATGAGATCCTGTGTTCGATCCCATTCTAGGGCCGGAGTTCCCGCTTTTATGACCGATTAAGTCTTGTTTAGATGCTTCCGGTTGGTTTTCATCGATTTTTTATTTTGATTTTTCAGTTTTTTGTGTTTCTTCACACTTTTTTTATATATACTTTTTTCTTCTACATTTTTTTGTATACACCGGGGATGTTTTGATACACATTGGAAATGTTTCAAATAAATGTTTTGAGTATGTTTTGAATATGTGTTAAATATTTTTTTTATATACATTGAACATATTTTTGAATGATACGACACGTTTTTTAAACTACGCAGATAGTTTTCTACATAGTATTAACATTCTTTCAAATGTCATGTATATATTTTTTAATGTGCCAACAATTTTTTATATGTCACGTATATTTTTTGAGTAGTACAAAACATTTTTAATTACATGAAGATTTGTTTTGCATTGTATAAATATGGTTTTAAAATGGCACTAACATTTTTTGAACATGTGAACATTTTTTTAATGTCACAAATATTGTTTTTGAATGATGTCAACATTTTCTATAAGTTACGTGAACAAAAAAATTACGCTGCATTAACATTTGTCTAATGCACGGTGAACATTTAAAAAAATAAGTAAATGAACTTTTGAAATATATGTATTTAGAATATTTACAAAGATATAAACAAAATTAAGAAAAAACAAGAAAAATTAAGGAATGATGAAGCAAATAAGAAAAATGAACGTGCATGCAGGATACTACTTTATCCGACTCAATACCAGCAACCGGAGGGCGCCCTTGAGGCGAGACCTCCTTCGGTCTTGCGCGAAGGGAGACAAAGCCATTCCCCTCGGTCTCACAGTAGGCGAGATGTAGCTATCATTCACCCGCACTCTTCATACTTCCTCCATTCCAGTGAGTAAGGCATACATGCTTCTCAAAATTGAACTTTGACCATAGATTAGACCAACCAAATACGTGTTATATGTTATAGAATTATCGTTGAAGTCGTGTTGAACAAATATATATTATTGATCTAATTTACCATGCGACTTATTCATTGGATGGAGGGAATACACGTAAGACAGTGGGAAGTTCCATCACCTATAATTTGGTTCGGTAATTTCAGTCCACGAGGTCTATATGAACCAGCCTATCAGAAAACAGAAATCAAATGAAAAAGCATACATGCACATTCATACATAAACATGTTGAGTACTTCAGCCCTAGTAGCATATTGGATAATTTTATCTAATATCAATTGAACTATGCACTGCAGTCATTCAACAGAGAACAAGACTAGCATAGAAGCAAAGTAGTATGAAAAAACTGATTTCGTCATGGACTTCACTCGAACGCATAACCAATAAAAGCCAAATCTTCATCTACTAACATATACTCCAATTTTCTAACGACGTTCGCCATCCAATCTTCTTTTCTTAATAGAAAGAAAGATGAGGCTTCATCATGCAACAGGCTTCACCCAACTCCTCGGCTTCAGCCAGTATCTTCATGTTGGCCGCGTAGAAGTTAGAGGCACTGCCGGAGGCAAACCTTTGGATCACCGTCGGGGCAAACAAGTTAGGGTATTTCTTATTGCGAGAGGAATTGTCATGTCGTAATCTGGGTGTGTGTTGTAACAAACTCTTCTCTCCTTATTTAATATATGAGGCAAATCTTGTGCCTCCATTTTGAAAACAAAATGCTGGCCTCGTAGCGATTGAACGATATCCCTGAAAAACGCAAGGGCATGTGCTGTGATTTGGGCAAGCGGGGGCTGATCTAGTGCTCATTGAGGCAAGTTTCTCCAAAATCTGTATCTCAGGCAGAAAATAATTTATAAAACAGTGAGTCGATAATATTGCGCTGAATGGGCGGCACACACTGTTCCATACAGTTAGAGGAAAGGCGGTGGCGGGCTGGGTAAGGAGGAGATGCGAGTATAGGCCTTGCGGGCTGGTTTGCTGCCCAATTGTGTTGGTTGCTGCCCAATGAGAGGGGTGGGGGAAACATTTCCCAACAAGCCAACCATCAGAACAGCTCGGTACCAAAGGTATCTTATACTGTATCTTATAATGGCCATCTAAAAATCTCTCTGCTTCTCATCCTATTATACTATAGGAGCGAGGGATCAAACTGTGAATAACTCATAGCCTTCATTAAGCAAAATAAATTTAGGTCCTGATTGGCTTTCTTGTGCCATGGGTGCAACAGGTCATCTAGTACAGACAGGTAAGCTACATCACCTAGGTTTGTGCAGGGGCAAGGGCATGTGCTGCGATTTGGGCAAGCAGGGGACCTCTGCCGAACCTGAGCTCCATTCCATGTAAAAAGGGATCGTGCGTCGATCAATGATCGGGCGGAGGCCTGCCGAACACTGCTGACAAGGGTCTGGCCGTGTGAGGCAAAGGGTGATCAGATCATGCCCGGCCTACGCACGTAGCAAGACCCAACAAATGGTGTAAAAAATAAATTCATCTCTACGCATGCATGAATCTTGGTTTGATTGAAGTTAGGCAGCGGCAACAAGCTAGCACCCAACTGTGTCATAGAAGTAATGGCGGTACTAGTAGTTCTTTAAAGTTTAAACTATCATATCTGCCGGTCACTGAGCTGAGCAGACCCTTCCTCCGGCCGCGGTTATATAAGCAAGAACCTTCCCCTCGCCTCCTTCCCGCCACAAACCAAGTAAAACCCGAACACACCCACCGCCACCACACCACGGCCTGCCGTCTTCAACCCTCGGAAAGTCGACGATGAGGCACACAAGCATCACGGTGGCGGTCGCCGTCGCATTCGCCTTCCTCGCAGTCACCGCCGCCGGCAGGGGGAAGCAGCAGCGCGCTCCCGGTCCGGCTTCCGGCAGCAGCGTGTACATCGTGATGGTGAAGCCCCCGGCCGTCACCGCCGACAGCGCGGCCTACCACATGGGCATCCTCATCGCCGCGGTCGGCAGGTATGTACAGAGCATTTGATTTCTTTCCTATCTTTGGCGCCGAATGGGGTAGAGATTTGACACCATCCCGCCCTTCTTTTGTTTGGGTTGAATCTTCAAGCGAGGACAAGGCCAGGGCGGCGTTGATCTACAGCTACAAGAACGCCATCAGCGGGTTCGCGGCGAGGCTCACGCCCGCGCAGGTCGCCGTCCTCAAGAGTGAGTTCCCCTCTCGCTGCTCTGCTTTGCTCTGCTCTCACAGTCAACTGAACTCCTTTACTTAGCAGTAAAACTACGGTTACAAGAGATTTCTTTAATTGCATGATGCTCTCACAGTCAACTAAGGCAAACCCATGGTATATACGTATTCTTAAAGAGCAAGTGGGTAATTTTAGTCAGACATGTTGCCAATACCGAGGTCAATGCAAGACCTACTCACACCACATCACATGGTTAATATGCTAATTTTTCCCCATGATCAAGAAAAGTGTACACCATCAGCAAGGACCGACACTATAAATGTATACTGTATAGTACAGCCCTGCAAATAATTTTAGCACACTTTCGGTATATATTTTTGCCTTTACCGAGAAGAAAATTAGCTACTTCACTTTCGGTGTCCAACACCCGCTATCCAAGTGAAGTAAACTTTTGCCGTCCAGGTCGGTCGTTAAATTAACAAATCCAGTTTAGCTATATGCTACCATTATCACCTCCTCTTTCCATTGGTGCATGTGCTTGTTAGTGCCTTAAAAAGGCCACATGATTATTATCTTTTGCTTGTTGTTTAACTTCTCTCCACCTTCTCCAGAGAACCCTAACGTCATCCGGGCGCAGCCTGATGTCAAGTACTCCCTTCACGACGACGACAACAACAACAACAACAACAACCTCAACTGAGCAAGAGCTCTTGTCCACTTATTAAGAGTTGTTGCGCAATATGGAGCGAGAAGCGGCGCGCATGATCTGCCCTCGAAGAATCTTAATATGATATATCTCTGCATACTTCGAAATTACAAACATATATAGTGTAGAGTTGCAAGAAGTTTATAGTGTAATTTGTTTAGAATTGTTGCACTTGTATAACTCTGTCTGCGTACATACTGATGGGCAAAAGTGTCTGGTTTGCTACCATATTATATATATTTCTAATATATTTTCTCTGAAGGAGTTGCGCACTGGGTTAGGTTGGGTTGTCCAGCGTGAGGGTCATAAACTGTAATGCAGTGGTGCTAGTGAGAGTTCTGTTAAGAGGATGATAACATATACTACAAGAAACTAACCTACCGGTTGCACTTAGTTTCTATGCAACGGCCAACGAGCCAATGAAAGTAGACAAATAGTGCAGTCAGCATAAATAAAAGAGTTCACCCTCAAAAAAAGCATGTATAACAGTAATTGGATTCATGACACTACAACTTTTACGAATTGAAAAAAAATGCCAGTACAAAAAATCCAAGTTGGAAATATGCCATTACAACTTTGTCACCCTCTACATATGCCATTTTCAGCCCGCCAGAGTGAATAAGGTTCACTAAAGCTTGTATTTCAACGTGTATTGCAGTACTGCCCATACTAACCTTATGTCAAATGATGCACAACATTGATCAGACAGAAGCACGCTCCATAATTTTCTGTAAGTCGCGCGTCGCGGTGGTTGAGACATGTTTGCTGAATCTGCTAGACCCGTTTTTTCGACCCAAACTCCATATTGGCGGTTACTATGGAGTTCGGGCATGTTTGACGACTATTTATAAAAAGTGTTACTGATGTATATGAAATATGTACAAAGTGTAGGAAAATGTAGACATGTGTTGA
Source organism: Aegilops bicornis (assembly GCA_021605145.1). Lineage (NCBI taxonomy): Eukaryota > Viridiplantae > Streptophyta > Magnoliopsida > Poales > Poaceae > Aegilops > Aegilops bicornis. Next base: position 627,773,748 of record CM038674.1, on the reverse strand, counting down.
AAAAAAGAAGATAAAAAAAGGTAAAGAAAATAATATTGAAGAAGAAACAAAGAAAACCAAAGAAAGCAGAATAAAGGAAAAGAAAAAGGAAATAAAGAAATCAGAAAAAAAAACCCAAAGAAAAGCATTGCAAACAGTTAAAAAATCCAAGGGAAAAACACAGAGAAAAAAACTTTTGCACGCTACAATATTGTGCCGGCCCAGTATTGCCGCGCCAGAAGTGAGACAGACTATGTCTTGCAAGGCGCAAGAAATAGCCCTCATGGTTTGAGGACGCTTCTCAACCGGTTTTAGGAAGTACTGGTATTTTTCTTCATGTCCCTATTCTGGTTAATGCTTCTTCTTTTCTTTTTTGTTTATTTTCATTTTTTATGTTTTTTTCCTTTTCCTTTTTCTTTTTATTTCGGAATTCATGATAATTTTTCAAATTTGTGATTTTTTTCAAATTCCTGAACATTTTCCAAATTCATGAATGGTTTTTGAATTCTTGAGCATATTCAAAGTTTAATAACATTTTTTTTGTATTCGTGAACTTTTTTCAATTTCCAAATAGTTTTCAAAATTTGCATTTTTAAAATTCAAGGAAATTTCGAAATTCACAAACAGTATATGAATTCATAAACATTTTTCATATTAACAGATATTTTCCAAATTAATGAATATATTTTTGAACCGAAAACATTTTTCTGCTTTGCCAACATTTTGTGAAATTCATGAAAAATATATAAATTCGTGACCACTCTTTCAAATAATGCTTTTTTATATTTGTGACCATTATGTCAATTCATGAGAATTTTTGAAAATTGGGGCCATTTTTACAGAATGAACATTTTTTATTTTCCATGAACATTTTTTGAAATTCAACATCATTGTTAAGTTCATGAGCATTTTTTAAAAAATTTGCTGAACTTTTTTAATTCATTAATGTTTTCCATTGAATTTTTTAATTTCATCTACTTAAAAAGTGATAGCCTAGTTTTCCTTTTCTTTTCTGGGAAACATATTCAACTTTATGCATACTCAAAGTCATTATGGGTACAGGGCTTTGGATCCACAATCCAAAGTAGTACATAGTACTCTGGCAACTTAGAATTATAATGAAATCTTTTGGGGACATCTTCTAATCAATTTTTGCAAGACGGAAAATTGCCAAGACTTCAGTAAAGAAACTACAGTTGGACTAGAGCAGCCATACTACCCCTTGTTCACCTGTAATAACTTGATTATTGATAAAAGTTTTTGGAATCCCTTGAGTCACCGATCCGAAAAGATCAAAAGTCGTCGGCGATAAACTTAGGCTGGGGCCTGGGAATGATTTCCTAGAAATGCAGGTCGTCAAACCATTAAATCTTCACTATAAGTCCATAACACCAAGGAAAGACTTTAACTAAAAAATCAAACCAACGAAAGCTATAGGATGCATAAACTCATCAAATAAGACTATCAAATCCGCGGGACACATACCTCTCTAGCTCCATGGCCACAAAGAACCTGGAGAAATTTTATTCGAAAACACCCCAACTATCGCTAGATGTTGACGAGGACTATTAATTTCCTGAAGATCCAAGCCCCAACATCTCTCAGTACCACATTACTAGGAAAAAGCTTATACGCAGACGCTTACTAGTAGCACGGGTTTATACCCCTCGCTACTGCTACTTACTAGTAGCGCGGGCTTTTATCCCTCGCTACTACTAAGTTGATAGTAGTAGCGTGAGTTTTTACCCCTCGCTACTACTAAGCGGTCTCTACCGTACCCCTGGGGGACATGCCATAGTAGTAGCGAGAGTTATGAACCCGAGCTACTACTAAGTTGATAGTAGTAGCGCGGGCTATAAACCCGCGCTACTACTAAGTACTGGGTTTTTTAACAGCCCTCAAATCCCCATCTCCTCGTCCAAATCACTCCTCTCCCCCGTCCCTCTCCTCCTCCTCCTCCTCCTCCTCTCTCTCTCTCTCTCTCTCTCTCTCTCTCTCTCTCTCTCTCCATAGGCTCTCCCATGGCGCTCCTGCCCATGCGTGTCCATGGCGCCCAACGAGGCCGCCGCCTCGCCTTGCCAGCATCCGAGAGCTCGCCGGTCTTCCCTCCCCGCCTCCGCCCCAGCGTCCTCCTAGGCGTCCGTCTTAAATCCCTTGGCCCGGCGCACGGACTGCCCCGGTGCTCCCTCCATCTCCTTCCTCTCTCCCTTCTTTCTCTTTTTTCCTCTGCCCTCTGGTTTCATTCGCCCTCCCATGTCCATCCCCGTGCAGGTCATCGCCATGGATGAACAAGAGCTCTCTTCCTTGGCCGTGAAGAGGAGCTCCACACCGCCGCCTTGCTCTGCCCTGGATATGGTCCCTCTCTAGCAACTGCCACTGTATCTGGTCTGCCGCTGCCCATCCGCGCCACTGGAGACCCCTGCCGTCGCTAGATCGAATCATTGCCGCCATTGATATCACGCACGGGATCGATAATTTTTTTTGTTTTTGAAACTAATAGTAGTAGCGCGGGTGGCACCCACGCTACTACTAACACACGCATAGTAATAATGCGGGTGGCACCCGCGCTACTACTAACAGTTAGCTGTAGCGAACCCGCGCTACTAGTAGGCTTTTTCCTAGTAATGCCAGGATGGCAGCCGGAGGCGAGGGGACGCGGAATTTATCCTCCTCCGACGAGTAGGGATTGAGCTCTCGTCTCGCCTATTTTTTTTCCTTAGCAACCAGTAGTGGAGTGACAAAAAGAAACAGAAGATTGAAATAAAGTCGACACGAACAAGCGAAGGAGTGTGGCAACCGAGTAGAAGTTTCATGGGCTGATCTACTGAGAGAGCGAAGTGGGTGATGGTGGTTGTATTGCTCGCGACAAATGATACATATCGCAACAAGCGCTCTATAACAGCTCCCATGGATTACCCGTTCATTGTCGATTTTCTTATCTCTCTTATCATGGGAGAGAATGAGTTCCACGCAAGTTGGGTCAACGACCATAGACATATGGTAAAACACCACATTGCTTAAGTGTTGTTAAGACCAGATGATACTCATGCATTGCTGTGGGAATTGGTTGACATGTAATTTCATTAGATTTACTCGTATGTGTTAGAAGGGATAGATAGGGATTGATGAAATCGATTGTTTATTGCTTGAGCCTCGTGGGCATATATATATATATATATATATATATATATATATATATATATATAGGGAAAATCCATCCTACCACCCGGTGGTAGTTACCCCACATATCTCATAGACTACCATGTGATACTATATATACTATTTTATTATTTTAAATATGTTCATATACTATATCTAAGCTATTTCAAAGCAAGTTACATGAAAAAATTACATATGAGCCCATAGTTTTTGTTATATTTGTGAAATACGTACATATTTGTACGTAAAAAAGAACATACTCAAAACATGGTACATACTACCTAAAGATTAGTATATATACTACCTAATCATTGTTATATACTACATACTACACGTACATACTCTCGGTTTCGATAGATACTACATACAACATACAAAACGCAAGTGGTGGTAACTACCACTGCTTGTAGGAAACATTTGTCCTATATATATATATATATATATATATATATATATATATATATATATATATATATATATAGGAGTACATGATCTATTTAGAGTACAAGACAAGCCAGAATACTTCCTAGTCTATCATATGTTTCCAATACAATCACGATACTCAACATCCTCCTGCAGTCACAACGGTAGTGACGCAGATGGTGAGACTGGAGAAGAATCCGAAGGTAAGCCGATGGACCCCCCCCCCCCACACACACACACACTCGTGACGGCCGATGCATCGCGGAAGTCGTGGCTGGACTGAAAACCGACGAGGTTGCTCAAGCAAGGCAGTAGCCCTTTGTGCCGTTGTCGAGGTAGCCGAGAGCGTAGGGTGATGTAGCCGTGCGAAGAATGTCGTGGTCGATGTCGAGTCGGGGTGCCAGTGTCGAGGAAGTCATCGTGGAGCCGCGTGTGCAAGGAGGCGCCGAGTTAGTGATGGGCGCAGTGGTGTCGAAGTAGTGGTGCGCCGGGAAGATGTTGTTGACGATGAGTCACGCTGGGTTTGCCAAGCCCGGGGACGCATCATGGGCGAAGGCACACATCGGCGTTGCCAGCACCGGGCATGCATAGACGGACGAAGACGAAGTTGATGAAGCGCCGCACCAGGCTTGCCAGGCCCGGGGACACGTTGTGGACGAAGGCACGCATCGGTATTCCAACACCGGGCATGCGTAGAGAGGGACCTACATGAGCTGTATGCCATGTCGAGGAGTCGAAGGGGCCACCAAAGAAGGAGACTCGACGACAGTTGTGGCGCCAATCGGCGCGGGGCCAATGTCACCAATGGTGGTTGGAGTAGATGAAGTGGTCGGGGAAGATGACGACAATGCTAGCTATGGGCTGGTGCTGGACAAAGACGAAGAAGGTCAATGGGCGGCGCGACTCGGGTGAGCGAGCTGCAACGGCGCCGAAGAATAGCGTCGGCCACGGCCTGATGGCGACGGCGGCGGCTTGGTTAGGAGCGTGGCGGCGATGCTTGATGTTGGCGAGGAAGAACCCAACAACATGAAGAAGACCGGCGCAAACGGTGGTGTTCCCACACCAAGGGAGGTGGCGTGACGCATTCCACATGAAGTCGACGCGTGGGGACGGCGGAGTGGACTGCGGGCCACGGCGCTACGGCCCGAGGAGGCGATACAGTGGCGGAGGGCAGATCGGTGTGACGTCTGGAAGACCTCGGACGGCGTGAAGCGTGTGCGTGCGCTTCTGACCCGAAGGGCGGTGATGTGATGCGCAAGTCGGTGATGCCGCGGGGACGGCGGGGACTGATACATCTCCAACGTATCTATAATTTTTTATTGTTCCATGCTATTGTATTATCTATCTTGGATGTTTTATATATATATATATATATATATATATATATATATATGCTATTTTATATGATTTTTGGGGCTAACCTATTAACCTAGAGCCCAGTGCTAGTTTTTGTTTTTTCCTTGTTTTTGAGTTTCGCAGAAAAGGAATATCAAACGGAGTCCAATTGACCTAAAAATTTATAGTGATTTTTTATGGACCAGAAGAAGCCCCCGAAGCAAAAGAGTTGGGCCAGAAGAGTCCCGCCCAACCACAAGGGTGGAGGGCGCGCCCTACCACCCCCCCCCCCCCCCCCGGGCGCGTCCTCCATCATTGTCGTTGACTCGTGGACCCCCTTGACGTGAAACCGACGCCCAAAATTCCTATAAATACATAAGCCCCCGAAAAGAAACCTAGATCGGGAGTTCCGCCGCCGCAAGCCTCTGTAGCCACCAAAAACCAATCGGGACAGCCATTAAAAACCAATCGGGACCCTGTTCTGGCACCCTGCCGTAGGGGGGAATCATCACCGGTGGCCATATTCATCATCCCGGCGCTCTCCATGACGAGGAGGGAGTAGTTCACCCTCGAGGCTGAGGGTATGTACTAGTAGCTATGTGTTTGATTTCTCTCTCTCGTGTTCTTGATTTGGCACGATCTTGATGTACCGCGAGCTTTGCTATTATAGTTGAATCTTATGATGTTTCTCCCCCTCTACCTTCTTGTAATGGATTGAGTTTTCCCTTTGAAGTTATCTTATTGGATTGAGTCTTTAAGCATTTGAGAACACTTGATGTATGTCTTGCATGTGCTTATCTGTGGTGACAATGGGATATTTGAAGGAAATATGCCCTAGAGGCAATAATAAAGTTGTTATTTATATTTCCTTATATCATGATAAATGTTTATTATTCATGCTAGAATTGTATTAACTGGAAACTTAGTACATGTGTGAATACATAGACAAACAGAGTGTCACTAGTGTGCCTCTACTTGACTAGCTCGTTGAATCAAAGATGGTTAAGTTTCCTAGCCATAGACATGAGTTGTAATTTGATTAACGGGATCACATCATTAGAGAATGATGTGATTGGCTTGACCCATTCCGTTAGCCTAGCACTTGATCGTTTAGTTTATTTGCTATTGCTTTCTTCATGACTTATACATGTTCCTATGACTATGAGATTATGCAACTCCCGAATACCGGATGAACACTTTGTGTGCTACCAAACGTCACAACGTAACTGGGTGATTATAAAGGTGCTCTACAGGTGTCTCCGGTGGTGTTTGTTGAGTTGGCATAGACCGAGATTAGGATTTGTCACTTCGATTGTCGGAGAGGTATCTCTGGGCCCTCTCGGTAATGCACATCACTATAAGCCTTGCAAGCAATGTGACTAATGAGTTAGTTGCAGGATGATGCATTACGGAACGAGTAAAGAGACTTGCCGGTAATGAGATTTAACTAGGTATTGAGACACAGACGATCGAATCTTGAGCAAGTAACATACCGATGACAAAGGGAACAACGTATGTTGTTATGCGGTTTGACCGGTAAAGATCTTCGTAGAATATGTGGGAACCAATATGAGCATCCAGGTTCTACTATTGGTTATTGACCGGAGATGAGTCTCGGTCATGCCTACATAGTTCTCGAACCCGTAGGGTCCGCACGCTTAACGTTCTGTGACGATCGATATTATGAGTTTATGTGTTTTGATGTACCGAAGGTTGTTCGGAGTCCCGGATGTGATCATGGACATGACGAGGAGTCTCGAAATGGTCGAGACATAAAGATCGATATATTGGATGGCTATGTTTGGACATCGGAATGGTTCCGGGTGAGTTCGGCATTCTTGAGTACCGGAGGTTATCGAACCCCGGGGAGTATATGGGCCTTATTGGGCCTTACTGGGAGAGAGGAGGAGGCAGCCTAGGAGGGGGCATGCTCCCAAGCCCAATCTGAATTGGGAGGGAGGCCGGCCCCCCTTTCCTTCCTCCCTCTCTCCTCCTTCCTTCCTCTCCTACTCCTACTTGGAAGGGGGGAATCCTACTCCTGGTGGGAGTAGGACTCCCCTAGGGCGCGCCATAGAAAGGGTCGGCCCTCCCCCTCCTCCACTCCTTTATATACGGGGGAGGGGGCACCCCATAGGCACACAAGTTGATCATTGTCTTAGCCGTGTGCGGTGCCCCCTCCACCATAATCCACCTCGGTCATATCGTCGTAGTGCTTTGCTACCTCTTGAGCACTGCGTTTGTTTTCCCTTGAAGAGGAAAGGGTGATGCAGCAAAGTAGCATAAGTATTTCCCTCAGTTTTTGAGAACCAAGGTATCAATCCAGTAGGAGGCTACGCACGAGTCCCTCGCACCTACACAAACAAATAAATCCTCGCAACCAACGCGATAAGGGGTTGTCAATCCCTACACGGTCACTTACGAGAGTGAGATCTGATAGATATGATAAGATAATATTTTTGGTATTTTTGTGATAAAGATGCAAAGTAAAGAAATTAATAAAAACGGCGTCAGAAATAGCTTGTTGTCGGGAGATTAATATGATGGAAAATAGACCCGGGGGCCATAGGTTTCACTAGTGGCTTCTCCCAAGAGCATAAGTATTTTACGGTGGGTGAACAAATTACTGTTGAGCAATTGACCGAATTGAGCATAGTTATGATAATATCTAGGTATGATCATGTATATAGGCATCATGTCCGAGACAAGTAGACCGACTCCCGCCTACATCTACTACTATTACTCCACACATCGACCGCTATCCAGCATGCATCTAGAGTATTAAGTTCATAAGAACAGAGTAACGCTTTAAGCAAGATGACATGATGTAGAGGATAAATTCATGCAATATGATAAAAACCCCATCTTTTATCCTCGATGGCAACAATACAATACGTACCTTGCTGCCCCTCATCACTAGGAAAGGACACCGCAAGATTGAACCCAAAGCTAAGCACTTCTCCCATTGCAAGAAAGATCAATCTAGTAGGCCAAACAAAACTGATAATTCAAGAGACTTGCAAAGATAACCAATCATACATAAAAGAATTCGGAAGATCCAAATATTGTTCATAGATAAACTTGATCATAAACCCACAATTCATCGGTCTCAACAAACACACACATAAAATAAGATTACATCGAATAGATATCCACAAGAGAGGGGAGAACATTGTATTGAGATCCAAAAGAGAGAAGAAGCCATCTAGCTAATAACTATGGACCCGAAGGTCTGAGGTAAACTACTCACACTTCATCGGAGAGGCTATGGTGTTGATGTAGAAGCCCTCCGTGATCGATGCCCCCTCTGGCGGAGCTCCGGAACAGGCCCCAAGATGGGATCTCACGGGTACAGAAGGTTGCGGCGGTGGAATTAGGTTTTTGGCTCCGTATCTGATCGTTTGGGGGTACGTAGGTATATATAGGAGGAAGGAGTACGTCGGCGGAGCGACGTGGGGCCCACGAGGGTGGAGGGCGCGCCAGGGGGTAGGCGCACCCCCTACCTCGTGGCTTCCTGTTTGATTTCTTGACGTAGGGTACAAGTCCTCTGGATCATGTTCGTTCCGAAAATCACGTTCCCGAAGGTTTCATTCCGTTTGGACTCCGTTTGATATTCTTTTTCTGCGAAACTCTGAAATAGGCAAAAAAATAGCAATTCTGGGTTGGGCCTCCGGTTAATAGGTTAGTCCCAAAAATAATATAAAAGTGAATAATAAAGCCCAATAATGTCCAAAACAGAAGATAATATAGCATGGAGCAATAAAAAATTATAGATACGTTGGAGACATATCAAGCATCCCCAAGCTTAATTCCTGCTCGTCCTCGAGTAGGTAAATGATAAAAACAGAATTTTTGATGTGGAATGCTACTTGGCATAATTTCAATGTAATTCTTCTTAATTGTGGTATGAATATTCAGATCCGAAAGATTCAAGATAAAAGTTCAATATTGACATAAAAATAATAATACTTCAAGCATACTAACTAAGCAATTATGTCCTCTCAAAATAACATGGCCAAACAAAGTTCATCCCTACAAAATCATATAGTTTAGTCATGCTCCATTTTCATCACACAAGAATGCTCTCATCATGCACAACCCTGATGACAAGCCAAGCAATTGTTTCATACTTTAGTAATCTCAAACTTTTTCAACCTTCACGCAATACATGAGCGTGAGCGTGAGCCATGGACATAGCACTATGGGTGGAATAGAATATGATGATGGGGGTTATGTGGAGAAGACAAAAAAGGAGAAAGTCTTACATCAACGAGGCTAATCAATGGGCTATGGAGATGCCCATCAATTGATGTTAATGCAAGGAGTAGGGATTGCCATGCAAATGTATGCACTAGAGCTATAAATATATGAAAGCTCAACAAAAGAAACTAAGTGGGTGTGCATCCAACTTGCTTGCTCACGAAGACCTAGGGCACTTGAGGAGGCCCATTGTTGGAATATACAAGCCAAGTTCTATAATGAAAAATTCCCACTAGTATATGAAAGTGACAAAACAAGAGACTCTCTATCATGAAGATTATGGTGCTAATTTGAAGCACAAGTGTGGTAAAAGGATAGTAACATTGTCCCTTCTCTCTTTTTCTCTCATTTTTTTGGGCCTTCTCTTTTTTTATGTCCTTTCTCTCTTTTTTATATATTCCTCACTTGGGACAATGCTCTAGAATGATGATCATCACACTTCTATTTATTTACAACTCAATGATTACAACTCGATACTAGAACAAAGTATGACTCTATATGAATGCCTCCGGTGGTGTGTGGGGATATGCAATGAACCAAGAGTGACATGTATGAAAGAATTATGGACGGTGGCTTTGCCACAAATACTATGTCAACTGCATGATCATGCAAAGCAATATGACAATGATGAACGTGTCATGATAAACGGAACGGTGGGAAGTTGCATGGCAATATATCTCGGAATGGCTATGGAAATGCCATAATAGGTAGGTATGGTGGCTGTTTTGAGGAAGATATAAGGAAGTTTATGTGTGAAAGAGCGTATCATATCACGGGGTTTGGATGCACCGGCGAAATATGCGCCAGCTCTCAACGTGAGAAAGGGCAATGCACGGTACCGAAGAGGCTAGCAATGATGGAAAGGTGAGAGTGCGTATAATCCATGGACTCAATATTAGTCATAAAGAACTCACATACTTATTGCAAAAATCTACAAGTCATCAAAAACCAAGCACTATGCGCATGCTCCTAGGGGATAGATTGGTAGGAAAAGACCATCGCCGTCCCCGACCGCCACTCATAAGGAAGACAATCAAAGAACACCTCATGTTTCAAATTTGTTACATAACGTTTACCATACGTGCATGCTACGGGACTTGCAAACTTCAACACAAGTATTTCTCAATTTCACAACTACTCAACTAGCACAACTTTAATATCACTACCTCCATGTCTCAAAACGATCATCAAGCATCAAACTTCTCTTAGTATACAACAACTCATAAGAAAGTTTTTACTATTCTTGAATACCTAGCATATTAGGATTATTTAAGCAAATTACCATGCTACTTAAGACTCTCAAAATAATCTAAGTGCAGAATGAGAGATCAATAGTTTCTATAAAAAAATCCACCACCGTGCTCTAAAAGATATAAGTGAAGTACTAAAGCAAAAACTATATAACTCAAAAGATATAAGTGAAGCACATAGAGTATTCTAATAATTTCCGAATCATGTGTGTCTCTCTTAAAAGGTGTGTACAGAAAAGATGATTGTGGTAAACTAAAAGGCAAAGACTCAAATCATACAAGACGCTCCAAGCAAACACATATCATGTGGTGAATAAAAATATAGCTCCAAGTAAAGTTACCGATGGAAGTAGACGAAAGAGGGGATGCCTTCCGAGGCATCCCCAAGCTTTGGCTTTTAGGTGTCCTTATATTATCTTGGGGGTGCCATGGGCATCCCCAAGTTTAGGCTCTTGCCACTCCTTGTTCCATAATCCATCAAATCTTTCACCCAAAACTTGAAAACTTCACAACACAAAACTCAGCAGAAAATCTCGTGAGCTCCGTTAGCGAAAGAAAATAAAAGACCACTTCAAGGTACTGTAATGAACTCATATTTATTTATATTGGTGTTAAACCTACTGTATTTCAACTTCTTTATGGTTTATAAACTCTTTTACTAGCCAGAGATTCATCAAAATAAGCAAACAACACACGAAAAACAGAATCTGTAAAAAAGTCTGTAGTAATCTGTAACTAACGCAAACTTCGGGAAATCCAAAAAATCAGCCAAAATAGGACGACCTAGAAAATTTGTTTATTGATCAGTAGCAATTGGAATCAATATTTTATCACATTCTGGTGATTTTTAACAATTATTTTCATGAACAGAAAGTTTCTGGAAATTTCTGCAAGATCAAATAACTATCATCCAAGAAGATCCTATAGGTTTAACTTGGCACAAACACTAATTAAAACATAAAAACACATCTAACCAGAGGCTAGAACAAATATTTATTCCTAAATAGAAGCAAAAAGCAAAAAAACTAAAAGTAAAATTGGGTTGCCTCCCAACAAGTGCTATCGTTTAACGCCCCTAGCTAGGCATACAAGCAAGGATAGATCTAGGTAGTGCCATAGTAATAGGATAGATCATTAAAACTCATTTCATATTCTTTACGTTCAGAAGCAAACTTCCTTTGAGGCAAGCAAAAGTAATCAAAAGGGCTAAATTTAATGGGACAAAAATCCCCAAGATCAATTTTAGGAGGTATAGGTTCCTCCTTCGGCCCTTCGTATTGCACAACCAATTCATCGTTATAAGCATTCTTTTGGCAGAACTTTGTGAGCCTATACTCGAGAGAATATCCTAGCTCATTATTTCGAATAGCCAAATCATCATTAAGTTCAGAAATTCTATCAACTAGAACATTGGTAGGGACCTTTTTTCTAAGGTTTTCATTAAAAGCAACATAATCTAGAGATTGAAAACGCATTATTTCCTCTTGATCAAATAAGATAGTTTCTATGGGAGGACGTCCAACGTCCACCCTATAATGCGCAAAGATTTCTTTGGCCTCTTTTATAATAAATCTGAACTCATAAGCCAAAAAAATAGTAGCGGCACGCTTAACAGAAGAATGCTCAATGTCAGAAAATTCTAGGAAAATCCTCTATATGCAGGGATGCATGTGCATAAATTGTCTTTCAAGTTCAACTACAAGCATGGCGATAGCATCCGCAAGACTACTAGTTCTATGAAGAATAGAACTACCCATAGAGGACAAAGCACCGACACAAGTAAAGAAATCTTGGATAACCCCTTTTCCAATAATATTACCACTACCAATTCAAAAAAAAATCGTATGCAAGGTAGGGGGTTCTTCAGCAGGAGCATCAGAATTTTTCATGATATTATTATTGTCCATATCGACAATAATTTCCCCGATCTCAGACATAACGGCAGAAAGAGCGAGGTGCAAAAAGGAAAGAAGAAGGCGGATGGAAAAGAGAGGGCGAATAAAAAGGCAAGGGTGAAGTGGGGGAGAGGAAAACGAGAGGCAAATGGAAAATAATGTAATGCGGGAGATAAGGGTTTGTGATGGGTACTTGGTATGTTGACTTTTTGCGTAGACCTCTCCGCAACGGCGCCAAATCCTTCTTGCTACCTCTTGAGCACTGCGTTGGTTTTCCCTTGAAGAGGAAAGGGTGATGCAGCAAAGTAGCGTAAGTATTTCCCTTAGTTTTTGAGAACCAAGGTATCAATCCAGTAGGAGGCTATGCATGAGTCCCTCGCACCTACACAAACAAATAAATCCTCGCAACCAACGCGATAAGGGGTTGTCAATCCCTACACGGTCACTTACGAGTGTGAGTCTGATAGATATGATAAGATAATATTTTTGGTATTTTTGTGATAAAGATGCAAAGTAAAGAAAGTAATAAAAACGGCGTCAGAAATAGCTTGTTGTCGGGAGATTAATATGATGGAAAATAGACCCAGGGGCCATAGGTTTCACTAGTGGCTTCTCTCAAGAGCATAAGTATTTTACGGTGGGTGAACAAATTACTGTTGAGCAATTGACAGAATTGAGCATAGTTATGAGAATATCTAGGTATGATCATGTATATAGGCATCACGTCCGAGACAAGTAGACCGACTCCTGCCTGCATCTACTACTATTACTCCACACAACGACCGCTATCCAACATGCATCTAGAATATTAAGTTCATAAGAACAGAGTAACGCTTTAAGCAAGATGACATGATGTAGAGGGATAAATTCATGCAATATGATAAAAATCCCATCTTGTTATCCTCGATGGCAACAATACAATACGTGCCTTGCTGCCCCTACTGTCACTGGGAAAGGACACCGCAAGATTGAACCCAAAGCTAAGCACTTCTCCCATTGCAAGAAAGATCAATCTAGTAGGCCAAACCAAACTGATAATTGGAAGAGATTTGCAAAGATAACCAATCATACATAAAAGAATTCAAAAGATTCAAATATTGTTCATAGATAAACTTGATCATAGACCCACAATTCATCGGTCTCAACAAACACATAAAAAGAAGATTACATCGAATAGATCTCCACAAGAGAGGGGAGAACATTGTATTGAGATCCAAAAAGAGATAAGAAGCCATCTAGCTAATAACTATGGACCCGAAGGTCTGAGGTAAACTACTCACACTTCATCGGAGAGGCTATGGTGTTGATGTAGAAGCCCTCCGTGATCGATGCCCCTCCGGCGGAGCTCCGGAACAGGCCCCAAGATGGGATCTCACGGGTACAGAAGGTTGCGGTGGTGGACTTAGGTTTTGGCTCCATATCGATCGTTTGGGGTACGTAGGTATATATAGGAGGAAGGAGTACGTCGGTGGAGCAACATGGGGCCCACGAGGGTGGAAGGCACGCCCAGGGGGGTAGGCGCGCCCCCCTACCTCGTGGCTTCCTGTTTGATTTCTTGACGTAGGGTCCAAGTCCTCTGGATCATGTTCGTTCCGAAAATCACATTCCCGAAGGTTTCATTCTGTTTGGACCCCTTTGATATTCTTTTTCTGTGAAACTCTGAAATAGGCAAAAAACAGCAATTCTGGGTCGGGCTCCGGTTAATAGGTTAGTCCCAGAAGTAATATAAAAGTGAATAATAAAGCCCAATAATGTCCAAAACAGAAGATAATATAGCATGGAGCAATTAAAAATTATAGATACGTTGGAAACGTACCATGCTTAGGCGAAGCCCTGCGTCGGTAGCTTCATCATCACCATGCATCATCATGCCGTCGTGCTGACGAAGCTCTCCGTCGACACTCAGCTGGATCGAGAGTTGTGGGACGTCACCGAGATGAACGTGTGCATATCACAGAGGTGTCGTACTTCCGGTACTAGGATCGGTCGGATCGTGAAGACGTACGACTACATCAACCGCGTTGTCATAAAGCTTCCGCATTTGGTCTACGAGGGTACGTAGATAACACTCTCCCCTCTCGTTGCTATGCATCACCTAGATGGATCTTGCGTGTGCGTAGGAAATTTTTTTGAAATCACTGCGTTCCCCAACAGTGGCATCCGAGCCAGGTCTATGCGTAGATGTTATATGCACGAGTAGAACACAAATGAATTATGGGTGATAGTAGTCATACTGCTTACCAGCATGTCATACTTTGATTTGGCGGTATTGTTTGATGAAGCGGCCCGGACCAACATTACGCGTACGCTTATGCGAGACTGGTTCTACCGACGTGCTTCGCACACAGGTGGCTGGCGGGTGTCAGTTTCTCCAACTTTAGTTGAATCGAGTGTGGCTACGGCCGGTCCTTGTTGAAGGTTAAAACAACACATTTGACAAAAAATCGTTGTGGTTTTGATGCATAAGTAAGAACGGTTCTTGCTCAGCCCGTAGCAACCACGTAAAACTTGCAACAACAAAGTAGAGGACGTCTAACTTGTTTTTGCACGGCATGCTGTGATGTGATATGGTCAAGACATGATACTAAATTTTATTGTATGAGATGATCATGTTTTGTAACAGAGTTATCGGCAACTGGCAGGAGCCACATGGTTGTCACTTTATTGTATGAAATGCAATCGCCATGTAATTGTTTTGCTTTATCACTAAGCGGTAGCGATAGTCGTAGAAGCAATAGTTGGCGAGACGACAACGATGCTACGATGGAGATCAAGGTGTAGCTCCGGTGACGATGGTGATCATGACGGTGCTTTGAAGATGAAGATCAAAGGCACAAGATGATGATGGCCATATCATATCACTTATATTGATTGCATGTGATGTTTATCCTTTATGCATCTTATTTTTCTTAGTTCGGCGGTAGCATTATAAGATGATCTCTCACTAAATTTCAAGGTACAAGTGTTCTCCCTGAGTATGCACCGTTGCGAAAGTTCATCGTGCCGAGACACCACGTGATGATCTGGTGTCATAAGCTCTACGTTCACATACAACGGGTGCAAGCCAGCTTTGCACACGCAGGATACTCGGGTTAAACTTGACGAGCCTAGCATATGCAGATATGGCCTTGGAACACTGAGACCGAAAGGTCGAGCGTGAATCATATAGTAGATATGATCAACATAGTGATGTTCACCATTGAAAACTACTCCATCTCACGTGATGATCGGACATGGTTTAGTTGATTTGGATCACGTGACCACTTAGATGATTAGAGGGATGTCTATCTAAGTGGGAGTTCTTTAGTAGCATGATTAATTGAACTTTAATTTATCATGAACTTAGTACCTGATAGTATTTTGCATGTCTATGTTGTTGTAGATAGATGGCCCGTGTTGTTGTTCCGTTGAATTTTAATGCGTTCCTAGAGAAAGCTAAGTTGAAAGATGATGGTAGCAACTACACGAATTGGGTCCGTAACTTGAGTATTATCCTCATTGCTGCACAGAAGGATTACATCCTGGAAGCACCGCTAGGTGCCAAACCCGATGTAGGAGCAACGCCAGATGTTATGAACGTCTGGAAGAGCAAAGCTGATGATTACTCGATAGTTCAGTGTGCCATGCTTTACGGCTTAGAACCGGGACTTCAACGACGTTTTGAACGTCATGGAGCATATGAGATGTTCTAGGAGTTGAAGTTAACATTTCAAGAAAATGCCCGGATTGAAAGATATGAAGTCTCCAATAAGTTCTACAGCTGCAAAATGGAGGAGAATAGTTCCGTCAGTGAGCATATACTCAAAATGTCTGGGTATAACAATCACTTGTTTCAACTGGGAGTTAATCTTCCTGATGATAGTGTCATTGACAGAATTCTTCAATCACTGCCACCAAGCTACAAGATCTTCGTGATGAATTATAATATGCAAGGGATGGATAAGACAATTCCCGAGCTCTTCGCAATGCTAAAGGCTGCGGAGGTAGAAATCAAGAAAGAGCATCAAGTGTTGATGGTCAACAAGACCACCAGTTTCAAGAAAAAGGGTAAAGGGAAGAAGGGGAACTTCAAGAAGAACGGCACGCAAGTTGCTGTTAAAGTGAAGAAGCCCAAGTCTGGACCTAAGCCTGAGACCGAGTGCTTCTACTACAAAGGGACTGGTAAGGTGAACAAAGGTATATGAGATATACATGTCATTGATGTGTACCTTACTAATGCTTGCAATAGTGCCTGGGTATTTGATACTGGTTCTGTTGCTATTATTTGCAAGTCGAAATAGGGACTACGGATTAAGCGAAGATTGGCTAAGGACGAGGTGACGATGCACGTGGAAAATGGTTCCAAAGTCGATGTGATCGCAGTCGGCACGCTACCTCCACATCTACCTTCAGGATTAGTTTTAGATCTGAATTATTGTTATTTGGTGCCAGCGTTAAGCATGAACATTATATCTGGATGTTGTTTGATGCGAGACGGTTATTCATTTAAATCAGAGAATAATGGTTGTTCTATTTATATGAGTAATATCTTTTATGGTCATGCACCCTTGAAGAGTGGTCTGTTTTTGTTGAATCTCGATAGTAGTGACACACACATTCATAATATTGAAGCCAAAAGATGCAGAGTTGATAATGATAGTGCAACTTATTTGTGGCACTGCCGTTTAGGTCATATTGGTGTAAAGCGCATGAAGAAAATCCATTCTGATGGACTTTTGGAATCACTTTATTATGAATCACTTGGTACTTGCGAACCGTGCCTCATGAGCAAGATGACTAGAACCCCGTTCTCCGGAACAATGGAGCGAGCAACAAATTTGTTGGAAATCATACATACTGATGTATGTGGTCCGATGAATGTTGAGGCTCGCGGCGGGTATCGTTATTTTCTCACCTTCGCAGATGATTTGAGCAGATATGGGTATATCTACTTGATGAAACATAAGTATGAAACATTTGAAAAGTTCAAAGAATTTCAGAGTGAAGTGGAAAATCACCGTAACAAGAAAATAAAGTTTCTACGATCTGATCGTGGAGGAGAATATTTGAGTTACGAGTTTGGTCTTCAAATGAAACAATGCAGAATAGTTTATAACTCACGCCACCCGAACACCACAACGTAATGGTGTGTCCGAACGTCAGAATCGTACTTTACTAGATATGGTGTGATCTATGATGTCTCTTACTGATTTACCGCTATCATTTTGGGGTTATGCTTTAGAGACGGCTGCATTCACGTTAAATAGGGCACCATCTAAATCCGTTGAGATGACACCTTATGAACTGTGGTTTGGCAAGAAACCCAAGTTGTCGTTTCTTAAAGTTTGGGGCTGCGATGCTTATGTGAAAAAGCTTCAACCTGATAAGCTCGAACCCAAATCAGAGAAATGTGTCTTCATAGGATACCCAAAGGAGACTGTTGGGTACACCTTCTATCACATATCCGAAGGCAAGACATTCGTTGCTAAGAATGGATCCTTTCTAGAGAAGGAGTTTCTGTCGAAAGAAGTGAGTGGGAGGAAAGTTGAACTTGATGAGGTAATTGTACCCGCTCCCTTATTAGAAAGTAGTTCATCACAGAAATTAGTTCCAGTGATTCCTACACCAGTAAGTGAGGAAGCTAATGATGATGATCATGAAACTTTTGATCAAGTTACTACCAAACCTCGTAGGTCAACAAGAGTAAGATCCACACTAGAGAGGTACGGTAATCCTGTTCTAGAGGTCATATTACTAGACAATGACGAACCTACGAACTATGAGGAAGTGATGATGAGCCCAGATTCTAAAAAATGGCTTGAGGCCATGAAATCTGAGATGGGATCCATGTATGAGAACAAAGTATGGACTTTGGTTGACTCGCCCGATGATCGGCAAGCCATCGAGAATAAATGGATCTTCAAGAAGAAGATCGACGACAAGAATGTTACTGTCTACAAAGCTCGACTTGTTGTGAAAGGTTTTCGACAAGTTCAAGGAGTTGACTACGATGAGACTTTCTCACCCGTAGAGATGCTTAAGTCCGTCCGAATCATGTTAGTTGCTGCATTTTATGATTATGAAATTTGGCAAATGGATGTAAAGACTGCATTGCTGAATGGATTTCTGGAAGAAAAGTTGTATATGATGCAACCTGAAGGTTTTATCAATCCAAAGGATGCTAATAAAGTATGGACTGGTGCAAGCATCTCGGAGTTGGAATAAACGTTTTGATAGTGTGATCAAAGCATATGGTTTTATACAGACTTTTGGAGAAGCCTGTATTTACAAGAAAGTGAGTGGGAGCTCTGTAGCATTTCTAATATTATATGTGGATGACATATTGGTGATTGGAAATGATATAGAATTTCTGGATAGCATAAAAGGATACTTGAATAAGAGTTTTTCAATGAAAGACCTCGGTGAAGCCGCTTATATATTGGGCATCAAGATCTATAGATATAGATCAAGACGCTTGATTGGACTTTCACAAAGCACATACCTTGATAGAGTTTTGAACAAGTTCAAAATGGATCAAGCTAAGAAAGGGTTCTTGCCTGTGTTACAAGGTGTGAAGTTGAGTCAGACTCAATGCCCGACCACTGCAGAAGATAGAGAGAAAATGGAAGTCATTCCCTATGCTTCAGCCATAGGTTCTATCATGTATGCAATGCTGTGTACCAGACCTGATGTGTGCCTTGCTATTAGTTTAGCAAGGAGGTACCAAAGTAATCCAGGAGTGGATCACTGGACAGCGGTCAAGAACATCCTGAAATACCTGAAAAGGACTAAGGATAAGTTTCTCGTTTATGGAAGTGACAAAGAGCTCTTCGTAAATGGTTACGTCGATGCAAGCTTTGACACTGATCCGGATGACTCTAAGTCACAAACCGGATACGTGTTTATATTGAATGGTGGAGCTGTCAGTTGGTGCAGTTCTAAACAAAGCGTCGTGGCGGGACCTACGTGTGAACCGGAGTACATAGCTGCTTCGGAAGCAGCAAATGAAGGAGTCTGGATGAAGGAGTTCATATCCGATCTAGGTGTCATACTAGTGCATCGGGTCCAATGAAAATCTTTTGTGACAATACTGGTGCAATTGCCTTGGCAAAGGAATCCAGATTTCACAAGAGAACCAAGAAAATCAAGAGACACTTCAATTCCATCTGCGATCAAGTCAAGGAGGGAGACATAGAGATTGGCAAGATACATACGGATCTGAATATTGCAGACTCGTTGACTAAGCCTCTCTCACGAGCAAAACATGATCAGCACCAAGACTCCATGGGTGTTAGAATCATCACTGTAATCTAGATTATTGACTCTAGTGCAAGTGGGAGACTGAAGGAAATATGCCCTAGAGGCAATAATAAAGTAGTGTTGGGGATCGTAGCAGAAATTTAAAATTTTCTATGCATCACCAAGATCAATCTATGGAGTCATCTAGCAACGAGAGAGAGAGAGGAGTGCATCTACATACCCTTGTAGATCGCGAGCGGAAGCGTTCAAGAGAACGGGGTTGATGGAGTCGTACTCGTCGTGATCCAAATCACCGATGATCCTAGCACCGAACGGACGGCACCTCCGTGTTCAACACACGTACGGAAAGAAGACTCTCCCGTGCCTTGATCCAGCAAGGAGGAGGGAGAGGGTGAGGAAGAGAGCTCCAACAGCAGCATGACGACGTGGTGGTGATGGAGTGGCAGTACTCCGGCAGGGCTTCGCCAAGCTCTTAACGGAGGAGGAAAGGTGTTGGGGAGGGGAGGGGCTGCGCCTTGGATGTCGTGCTGCAGCCCTCCCCCCGCCCCTCTATTTATAGGAGAAGGGGGAAGGGGGGCAGGCCCCTCTAGATGGGATCTAGAGGGGGGCAGCGGCCAAGGGGGAGGGGGCTTGCCCCCCAAGCAAGGGAGGCGCCCCCCCTTAGGGTTTCCCCAAACCTAGGCGCATGGGCCCTAGGGGGGTTGCGCCCAGCCCTCCTAGGGGCTGGTTCCCTTCCCTCTACGGCCCATAAGACCCTCCGAGAGAGGTGACCCCTCCCGGTGGACCCCCGGAACCCCTCCGGTGGCCCCGGTACAATACCGGTATGCCCCCGAACTTTTCCGGTGATCGTATGACAACTTCCCATACATAAATCTTCACCTCCGGACCATTCCGGAACTCCTTGTGACGTCTGGGATCTCATCCGGCACTCGGAACAACATTCGGTAATCACATAAAAGTCTTCCTAATAACCCTAGCGTCATCGAACCTTAAGTGTGTAGACCCTACGGGTTCGGGAATCATGCAGACATGACCGAGACAACTCTCCGGCCAATAACCAACAGCGGGATCTGGATACCCATGTTGGCTCCTACATGTTCCACGATGATCTCATCGGATGAACCACGATGTTGAGGATTCAAGTAATCTCGTATACAATTCCCTTTGTCAACCGGTACGTTACTTGCCCGAGATTCGATCGTCGGTATCCCAATACCTCGTTCAATCTCGTCACCGGCAAGTCACTTTACATGTTCCATAATGCATGATCCCGTGACCAACCACTTGGTCACATTGAGCTCATTATGATGATGCATTACCGAGTGGGCCCAGAGATACCTCTCCCTCATACGGAGTGACAAATCCCAGTCTCGATCCGTGCCAACCCAAGACACTTCGGAGATACTGTAGTATACCTTTATAGTCACCCGATTCGTTGTGACGTTTGGTACACCAAGGCACTCCTACGGTATCCGGGAGTTACACGATCTCATGGTCTAAGGAAATGATACTTGACATTAGAAAAGCTCTAGCAAGCGAACTACTGCGATCTTGTGCTATGCTTAGGATTGGGTCTTGTCCATCACATCATTCTCCCAATGATGTGATCCGTTATCAATGACATCCAATGTCCATGGTCAGGAAACCTTAACCATCCATTGATCAACGAGCTAGTCAACTAGAGGCTCACTAGGGACATGTTGTGGTCTATGTATTCACACATGTATTACGATTTCCGGATAACACAATTATAGCATGAACAATAGACAATTATCATGAACAAGGAAATATAATAATAATCATTTTATTATTGCCTCTAGGGAATATTTCCAACAAGTAGTTATTTATATTTGCTTATATCATGATAAATGTTTATTATTCATGCTAGAATTGTATTAACCGGAAACTTAGTACATGTGTGAATACATAGACAAACAGAGTGTCACTAGTGTGCCTCTACTTGACTAGCTCGTTGAATCAAAGATGGTTAAGTTTCCTAGCCATAGACATGAGTTGTCATTTGATTAACGGGATCACATCATTGGAGAGTTATGTGATTGACTTGACCCATTTCGTTAGCCTAGCACTTGATCGTTTAGTTTATTTGCTATTGCTTTCTTCATCACTTATACATGTTCCTATGACTATGAGATTATGCAACTCCCGAATACCGGAGGAACACTTAGTGTGCTACCAAACATCACAATGTAACTGGGTGATTATAAAGGTGCTCTACAGGTGTCTCCGATGGTGTTTGTTGAGTTGGCATAGATCGAGATTAGGATTTGTCACTCCGATTGTCAGAGAGGTATCTCTGGGCCCTCTCGGTAATGCACATCACTATAAGCCTTGCAAGTAATGTGACTAATGAGTTAGTTGCAGGATGATGCATTACAGAACGAGTAAAGAGACTTGCCGGTAACAAGATTCAACTAGGTATTGAGATACCGACGATCGAATCTCGGGCAAGTAACATACCGATGACAAAGGGAACAACGTATGTTGTTATGTGATACGTCTCCAACGTATCTATAATTTATGAAGTATTCATGCTATTATATTATCCTTCTAGGATGTTTTATATGCATTTATATGCTATTTTATATGATTTTTGGGACTAACCTATTAACCTAGACCCCAGTGCCAGTTTCTGTTTTTTCCTTGTTTTTGAATTTTACAGAAAAGGGATACCAAACGGAGTCCAATTGACGTGCCAATTTGTGGTGATTTTTTCTGGACCAAAATAAGCCCCAGAGTAAAAGAGTTGGGCCAGGAGAGTCCCGGGCTGCCCACGAGGGTGGGGGGCGCGCCCACCCACCTGGGCGTGGGCCCCTGCCTCGTGGACAACCCGGAGACCCCCCTGACGTGAGACCTACGCCAAAAAATCCTATAAATACTAAAACCTCCAGAGAACAGAATAGATCTGGAGTTCCGCCGCCGCAAGCCTCTGTAGCCACCAAAAACCAATCGGGACCCTCTTTCGGCACCCTGCCGGAGGGGGGATCCCTCACCGGTGGCCATCTTCATTGTCCCGACGCTCTCCATGACGAGGAGGGAGTAGTTCACCCTCGGGGCTGAGGGTATGTACCAGTAGCTATGTGTTTGATCTCTCTCTCGTGTTCTTGATTTGGCACGATCTTGATGTATCGCGAGCTTTGCTATTATAGTTGGATCTTATGTTGCTTCTCCCCCTCTACTCTTTTGTAATGGATTGAGTTTTCCCTTTGAAGTAATCTTATCGGATTGAGTCTCTAATGACTTGAGAACACTTGATGTATGTCTTGCCGTGCGTATCTGTGGTGACAATGGGATATCACGTGATTCACTTGATGTATGTTTTGGTGATCAACTTGCGGGTTCCGCCCATGAACCTATGCATAGGGGTTGACACGTTTTCGTCTTGATTCTCGGTAGAAACTTTGGGTCACTCTTTGATGTTCTATGTGTTTGTTTAATAGATGAATCTAAGATTGTGTGATGCATATCGTATAATCATACCCACGGATACTTGATGTGACATTGGAGTATCTAGGTGACATTAGGGTTTTGGTTGATTTGTGTCTTAAGGTGTTATTCTAGTACGAACTCTAGGGCTGTTTGTGCCACTTATAGGAATAGCTCAACGGATTGATTGGAAAGAATAACTTTGAGGTGGTTTCGTACCCTACCATAATCTCTTCGTTTGTTCTCCACTATTAGTGACTTTGGAGTGACTCCTTGTTGCATGTTGAGGGATAGTTATATGATCCAATTATGTTATTATTGTTGAGAGAACTTGCACTAGTGAAAGTATGAACCCTAGGCCTTGTTTCAACGCATTGCAATACCGTTTGTGCTCACTTTTATCATTAGTTACCTTGCTGTTTTTATATTTTCAGATTACAAAACCCTATATCTACCATCCATATTGCACTTGTATCACCATCTCTTCACCGAACTAGTGCACCTATACAATTTACCATTGTATTGGGTGTGTTGGGGACACAAGAGACTCTTTGTTATTTGGTTGCAGGATTGTTTGAGAGAGACCATCTTCATCCTACGCCTCCCACGGATTGATAAACCTTATGTCATCCACTTGAGGGAAATTTGCAACTGTCCTACAAACCTCTGCACTTGGAGGCCCAATAACGTCTACAAGAAGAAGGTTGAGTAGTAGACATCAAGCTCTTTTCTAGCGCCGTTGTCGGGGAGGCTAGGTAAGTGGCACTAACACCCCGTCAACTAAGCTCTTTTCTGGCGCCGTTGCCGGGGAGGTGAGTGCTTAAAGGTATATCTTTAGATCTTGCAACCGAATCTTTTAGTTTCTTGTTTTATCACTAGTTAGTTTATAAAAGAAAACTACAAAAAAAATGGAATTGAGGGTGCCTCATATGCTTCATCTTTTTAATGTCTTCCATGAAAATAAGGATTCCGATAATTGTGCTCAATTGCTAGAGGAAGAATGCATTAAAATGTTTGGCACTAAATCTTTGAATGATGAGCATGATTGCAATGTTGTTAGTATGAATTCTTTGAATACCCATGATGCTAATGATATGCAAAGCCACAAGCTTGGGGAAGCTATGTTTGATGAAAATGATTTTTTTGTCCCCCAAGTTTTGATGAGAGAATATATTATGATGAAAGCATGCCTCCTATCTATGATGATTATTGTGATGACACATATGCTTTAAAGAATAATGATAACCATGAAACTTGTCATCTTGATCTTAATTTTCAATCATATGATAGTTATTTTGTTGAGTTTGCTCCACTACTATTCATGAGAATATATTTGCTTATGTGGAGAGTAATAAAATTATATGCATGTAGATCATGAAAAGAATGCTTTATGTGCTGGTTATATTGTTGAATTCATTCATGATGCTACTGAAAATTATTATGAGGGAGGAACATATGCTTGTAGGAATTGCAATAATATCAAGTTTCCTCTCTATGTGCTTAAAATCTTGAAGTTATGCTTGTTTTACCTTCCTATGCTAGTTGATTATTGTTCCCATAAGTTGTTTGCTCACAAAATCCCTATGCATATGAAGTGGGTTATACTTAAATGTGCTAGTCATATTCTTCATGATGCTCTCTTTATATTTCAATTCTTATCTTTTATGTGAGCATCATTGAAATCATCATGCCTAGCTAGGGGCGTTAACGTTAGCGCTTGTTGGGAGGCAACCCAATTTTATTTTAGTTTCTTGCTTTTTGGTTCTGTTTATTAGGAATAAATAATCCATCTAGCTTCTGTTTAGATGTGGGTTTGTGTTTTAATTAGTGTTTGTGCCAAGTAGAACCTTTGGGAAGACTTGGGTGAAGTCTTTATGATCATGCTGTAAAAAACAGAAACTTTAGCGCTCACGAGATTAGCTAAAACTTTTTACTGGAGAGTGCTATTTAGTTGATTCTTTTTGCAGATGATTACTAAAAAAATTCCACGGGTCCACCAATTTATTTTAGAATTTTTGGAGTTCCAGAAGTATAAGTTTGATACATATTACTACAGACTGTTCTGTTTTTGACAAATTCTGTTTTCTATGTGTTGTTTGCTTATTTTGATGAATCTATGGCTAGTAAAATAGTTTATAAACCATAGAGAAGTTGGAATACAGTAGGTTTAACACCAATATAAATAAATAATGAGTTCATTATCGTACCTAAGTGGTGATTTATTTTCTTATACTAACGGAGCTTACAAGTTTTCTGTTAACTTCTGTGTTGTGAAGTTTTCAAGTTTTGGGTAAAGATTCGATGGACTATGGAATAAGAAGTGGCAAGAGCCTAAGCTTGGGGATTCCCTAGGCACCCCAAGGTAATATTCAAGGACAACCAAGAGCCTAAGCTTGGGGATGCCCCGGATGGCATCCCCTCTTTCGTCTTCATCCATCGGTAACTTTACTTGGAGCTATATTTTTATTCACCACATGATATGTGTTTTGCTTGGAGCGTCATTTTATTTTTCTTTGTTTTGCTTGCTGTTATTTAGAATAATGTTTTTCATCTCTAGTTTCAATAAAAATGTCAAGGATAGCCTTTACCATGCTTATTTTGCAAGTCTACATGTTGCTGTTTGAAAATAGAAAAATGTCGAGGAATTCGTTCTTGGATGACGTTCATGTTCGTTGGATTCCTATTTTCTCAAATTTAATTTCAGAGTTCGGACTGCTTGCCTTTAGTTCTTGTCATAGGGAGTGTTAGAGATGCAGCATGCATGTGAAAGTCTATTCCATCTCTGGAATTTTCTCAAATAGCTCTCTGCCATTTATCACATACTCAAGTACAATGTATATCTTCGTCTTGCTAGCGGAAACTTGTACACAGCGGGGGGGAGTGTATAATACTCAGGGTGGTCAAGGATTGGACAACTGTTACAGATTTGCCTGATTGCTAAAAAGATTCTTCTGAAATTTGGTCCGATTTCCATTTTCTCGTGCAATTATACGTTTCAGGGAATCAAATTTTCAATGGAGGAAGATGGCCTCAGCTTTCTTGGTTGCTACTGCATCTCCAATAAATTGCAGTTTTGTCACTGATGAATAATTTAGTGATTTTAGGAATCAAATTTGGACACAATAGTTTTCTCTCTCCGTTGCATTTGCAGTATATGATACATGCATAAGCTCATGCTGTGCAACCTTTTATGTTCTCTTCACACGCAAATGTAGCATTTGTAAGGAAGTGGTGTTCCATGAATCCATGATGTAAGGGCATGCTCTGAGAAAAATATGACACAACAATAGAGGTTTGTGATTCTTCTTGTTTTGAAGCTACCACCTCATCATCTTGCTATAACTGCCATCGAATTCTTGTTATTGAAATCTGGTCAATGGGCTGACAACTGGACCTTTTGATTGAATATGTAATAATGTTTGCCCAACTATGTTAAAGTAGTGTTTGTCGAATATTACCTTAGGGTGTCAATTTAGGAAAATGTCAGAATTGTAAAGTTATAACAGGAATGTACCAAAACTTTAAAGACAAGGACTTTACATGAAGCTGCAGTTCCTGTCCATATTCTCCTTTTCTGAGATTTAATATGAAGCTTCAGTTCCTATACTAAATACAGTTCCTGTCCATATGCATGTTGCTCTCCTGTAGGTTTGTGCATTGATGAAACCATTTGCTCTTCGATGTTCCAAGTTTGGTGTCTAGAAAAGGAGATCCAGGTTTGGAGTTGTAAGAGGTCCTAATTATTCTACGTAGGTTTGAGAAGGCATTGCTTTTTTACATGAATGTGCTTCCTTTTTATGCAGTGAAAAATAATGTCGTGCTGCCACATCTATGATAACCATCTATTCAGATTTATCTAATTATGCAAGAAACCAACTTTTTATATCTTCCAATACATCAAGCTAATAGTCTCAGGAACCTGAAATCAGCTTAAATTGTAACACTCAGGTTTTCGTCAAAGAGCTTTGTTGTGGCAATATATACTAAGTCATGAGAAACATTCGGATGCAAACGCATGTTCCTGAGAGAAACCCATGTTGTACATTTCCGTTCTCTCTTTTTACTTTGCGAAGTTATCTCAAGCATGTGCTTTTATTTTTGTGCAGGTAGATGACAACTGGATGCCCAGGCTTAGATAGGAACAGAGGACATAGCAGCAGAAGAACGTGATGCATTGGATAGCTTCTGCTATTGATTTTCCAGAGCATTTCACTAGCAGTTTGACTTATCAAGGGCTGAAGTGAAGGAAGCTCTGTGTGCGAAAATAAACACACCTTTTTGTGTAAAAAAAATGTGCTGATGGATTTTCAGTGTAACCGGTGTTTCTGTTCACGCTTAAGAAGTGCTTCATAATGGTCTAACTACAATTCAAGTTGAGCGTGTTAATCATTATCTGTAATAAATCAGGTTCCTGAGTTGTACATGATGCAGAATTATATCTTTCCTAGAAACAATTAAAAAAACAAGTTGATCTGTAAAGAGGAGACATCAGCGCTGTGATGTTTGAAAAATAGTCTTTATTACCAAGGACAACACGATTGGATATGAGAAAGTCGAGGTGGTTATTGCAAAAGTCAAGTTTTACATCTAACTAGTACAGGGGGGCTTTTCATGAAATGTACACCAAGTGGTCTGAGATACCTTCACTAGAATCTGTACCATCCATGATTGATCTGATGGCCCAGATTGATTTTTTCTATTTTTCTATCACAACGCCTGATTCTATACTAGTTGCTCCCGATAGATAGGGACTGGTGGAATCAATTGTTTATTGCTTGAGCATCGTTGACATTAAACCCATTAAGCATGGCGAGATTGGCGGCCAACTAGCTATGCCACATAGTGCAAGCTAGTTGGTCGCGGTGAAAAAACTTTTAGAATATTTTTTAAACAGAGGTGAAGATTTTTTTAAATATTTTTTAGATGGTGGTTAGAAAACCATGTATTTATTTATAAATGAAGGGTTATGCAAAGTGGCGCTTGCCGCTAGGCTACGGTGGTAAAAAAAATTCCTTTTTCATTTCTTGTTTAGATGGAGGTGAGGATTTTTTTTCTGAGATATTTTTTTAAGAGAGAGGTGGGGACCACATGTTTTTCTTAAATGGAAACATGCGCACAACTTTATCTAGTGG
Organism: Aegilops bicornis; assembly: GCA_021605145.1. Classification (NCBI taxonomy): domain Eukaryota; kingdom Viridiplantae; phylum Streptophyta; class Magnoliopsida; order Poales; family Poaceae; genus Aegilops; species Aegilops bicornis. The sequence continues at coordinate 627,745,635 of CM038674.1, read as the reverse complement.
CGCCACAGGGTGGTGCCCCAACCATTAGTATATATATATAGGAGTACATGATCTACTTGGAGTATAGGACAAGTCAGAGTACTTTCTAGTCTATCTTATGTTTCCAATACAAATATACAATCGCGATACTCAACAGTATGGAATAGGAATTCTAAATCAATAATATAAGAACTAAAATTTTCATATTTAGTTTTATAAATGAGAATTTTAAATTAGTAATATAAAAACTAAAATTTAAAATACATACAATTTCTCATGCTATTTGCATATTGATGTGGGCCTTTTCGATGCATATTTGCATGTTAAGATGGTGTGTGCATGTTGAAAGAAATAGATTATTGGGGGTTAGTGCATTACCCATTGTCTTAACCTACTTTGGGCAAATTCTAGCTCTGCCGAGTTTGTGGCCCATCAGAACTATTTATTTCCAGCCCTCCAACAGCAGCCTTGCCAACTTATTTTTCGCGGGGAAAGCCCAGCCAACTTCATGTGTCCTGCTAGAGTATCATTGCCGTATTAATTTTCTACCACTATATGAGTTTTTTTTAGACAATACCATTACATATGGCATCAGATAATTGGATCCTGGACTTAGCTGAGCAACATCTCAATACAAAAATGTTTTTTGAGTTGTTGATTTTTTTTAGATATCTACCCGCTTATTCCAAGCGGTCTCAATACAAAATGTTAAACACACGGGCCTCTTACAAGAGGTTTATAGGCCCCTTCTAATTTTCTCTCCGCCCCCATGAATTTCACCCGGATGGGGCCCCTACCCCCTAATCCAATCACGATTTGACATATCAATTTCACCCCATAACCCCCCACCCCTAAAAACTTACCATCGATGTAACATTACTGATCTCAATATATGATAGCCAGTTAATTATTTAGGTGTCAATTAGCCTCTGCTTCACGTCATTTGTCCCTCTTTTTCCCTGCATGAATGCATTTATTTTTCACGAAACATTCTTGTTGCGAGCCTATATTTAGCTTGATATTTCTAGAGTAATATGTTTCCATTTTGTTTGGCTAAGTGTTTTTAAACATTTCTCACTTTAGTATGATTTGTATAGTAGGCATGTTTTTTTTTGTCATTGCAAAAAAAGGCATGTTTTTTTGGCTCCGTTGAAACAAGTAGGCGAACTTTTTTTTTTATAATGCACTCTTTTCTTACATAATAATGGATCATATGAAAGAAAAAAGAAAATATAACCTGGCTTCAATGCGTAGCTAAATTAAGCACATGCATGCATGAGGTTTCATCCAACAAGGACCTGCGTCCCCTTCCTGCGTCCATGGCCGACCGGCATGGCTTCGGATCCGACGTAGCCCAGCAGCTGCGCTATTTCCGGCTCCTATGGCTCGCTGACTCATTGGCATCTCCGCACCCAACACCCTGCGGTGCCCTTGGTTGGCCGTCCATCCCGGTGCATCCTTGGGTCCGACGCGCTCCGGGAGCTGCGTCCCCTTCCAGCTCCTTTGGCCCGTTGGTGCCCCTGCTGCTCCGGTCCGAGTGGCCTGGATCTGCGCTCCCTTCCAGATCCCGGCTTGTCTGGGGCTCCGGCCACCGTCGCATCTGCATTGCATCCTATTCCGCTCAGCCACGCAACCTTGACCTCCTCCAAAGCTCGCACGTCCTGCGACGACCGGTGTCTTCTTTGGCATTGGGCGTGACTCTCCTTCCTGCAATCGCAGTTCCGGCCTATGCTTGACTTCCTCTTCTCCGACTTGTGCTCCGACGGCTTGGGATTGCTCAGAATTTGGCCAGGGAGAAATCCCTGCATCTTGTGCTGGCAGCGGAGACACTCGCGGGTGTCGTTCCCTTCTTGGAGGCGCTGTTATGGCCATTATCTGTGCCCCTCTTCGAGCATCAGGGGAAACCCTAGGTCCGGTTTTCCGGACCGGACGATGAAGGCGTATTGGTGTCGTTCTCCTTCGTGAAGGCGTTGTCTTGTTTGCTCGCGGCGTCCTCGGTGCTGTCTTTGGAGATGTCGGTCGTCTAGTTGTTGGTTGGATTGCTTCTTCGGTCGGAGAGTTTAGCTGTGTTTTTTATGTTGGGGTCGAGTTTCTCATGTTTCTCTGTTTCATGCACCATGTTCACGTCTCTTGCATCCGTGTCATGTGTTGTACCATCTTCTGTACTCATTTTAACTCTTTCTATCAATGAAATGATACGCAAACTTTGCGTATTCGCAAAAAGGTTTCATCCAACAACTACTTCATAAGTACCCCTCGCCAAAAGAAAAGACTATACCAAGCTCCAAATGAAACGGTAGCTCATGAAGAATCGAGTAATATGCATATTAATGTACGTGAATTAGTACTAGCTAGCAGCAGGTTAATCTCTTTCCTCAACACGCTGTCATTTACCATCGGTCATTAGGTTTGAAGCTTTGATGGCTAATTTTGCTCAGTGACTGACCCAATCCAGTTTGATTAATTAAATCAGATATCGATCAAATGAGATTAAATTGGCATTGGTGCAGATGAGGCATCAATTTTTAAAAAAATATTGAAGGCTTGTTTTTCCTCCTGAAACCATTTGATTGGCTCTGTTGTCCTTTACATTTAATTTGGGCTCACTTAGCTTAAAAATTTCCATGATAGAACAACAATATGTGGAGCTTCTTAGCCTCTCCTGAAGAACAAAATCGTACCAGACAATTAAAAATGAATATATATATATATATATATATATATATATATATAAAACTTATGATGTAAATTATGTATGTACTCCCTCCGTCCGAAAATAGTTGTCATCAAAATGGATAGAAAAGGATGTATCTAGAACTAATATACATTTAGATACATTCCCTTTTATTCATTTTGATGACAAGTATTTCTGGACAGAGGGAGTACATCTTTTTGGTTTAGAAATATGAAAACTTGTGACCCATGAAAAAAAACTATTATCACATATTGTTTATTTTGTACAAACCACAACATGTCATATCTCGAAACCCAAAAAAATTATGTCTAGGGTCCAACTCCAACCCACAAATCTCACATATGATTTTCTAAGTTCTATGAATTTTTCATGTGCAAGTGTGTCCTTCAATAAATTAGGAGTTCGAATCCAAAAAAATAATTAGGAGTGAATGTGACCCTGCTATTATAGTTTGGATTTGATTGGGCTATAAAACAGTATGACAAGAAAGCAAGCCAAGCAAATAAAAAAAGTTATATTTTTTTACAACAAACTAGAAGCTAACCAACCATCCAACAATCGTTTCGATAATCCGTAATATTGTGTGTAGCATCTACTTTGGACCTGTGTTCAATTTTCTGTAGACTATTCAGAATTCGGGCTGGAAATAAAAATCCAACGGTGGACATGTTTCTTGTGAATTATCTCCCAGCAAATTAAAGCCACCTTCATATTGTTCGGGATCTTACAAATCGACCAGTTTAACTTGCTTTGAATGAGTACTAACTTACACAAAACATTCTTGCATGCATCTATGCATATTTGTCAGCGGAGAGAACTAAAGGAAGGCCTTTATTTTCATTAATTTAGATCCAGAAATGTTTAATTAACAGTAATGGAATGTATTGCACATGCAATTAACTAAATGGGTTTGCCAATTTGTTAAATATGATACGTATTTATTTATTTCTAAAGGCGTTGCTGATGCTCTTGCTCAGGAACTCCTGGAGTGGAGGTCATGACATGTGTTCGTGGTTTGATTAGGTTGTTGTCGGGATGATGTCTCAGTTGTTCAGTTTTCGCCCTGGTTTCTATTATAAAGGGGGTCACTTCGTATTTTGTTTCTCTATCTACATGAAACAACACATTGATGTAGAGGCCGAGGTAATCCTCCTTGTTCTAAAAAAATTAAAACAACATATACTCCCTCAAAAATATTATTTAATTGTGAGCTTTGAAAACAGACGCTACATATTTTTAGGTAAATGAACATGTTTTTATGACCCAGAGTGGACATTTTATTTATTTATTTATTATATATGTGCATAAACAAATTTGTAAAATCGACTGTCCGGGAGTCGCTCCTGGATCAAAAGACTTGATCCATCAATCTCTTTCTGGCCGAGTTGTGACGATCGACATCGATGCATGCAGGCATGATGAACTCCAGATCGGACTCGGTGTAGATCTCATCATCTTCTCTCAGTAGGGGAAGCCGGCGTTCTGCCCGAGTCCCTGTTGCACCATCTCCATTCCGGCAGCGGCGAACTCCGGCGGTGGCGGCATGGCCATCAACATCTGCTGCATCTCCATCTCATTCCTAGAGTTCGCGCTGCAGCTAGCGAACTCAAAGCCACCGCCGCCTGCAAGCTGCTGCTGCTGCGGCGGGGGCGCGAGGAGCATGCGGCTGGCGCTCCTGGCGCGGCCGACGTCGAGCGCCTCCTGGAGCACCTGGTTGGCGCGCGCGGAGACGGCGGCCTGCACGTCCGCCAGCGCGGCGGCGAAGGCCATGAGCTCCTCCTCCCCCAGGTCGCGCAGGTCAGCGTCGAGCCACGCCGCCGCCGGGCTCCCCTTGGCGCGCTCCTTCGCCATGGCCTCGTCCGCGCGCTCCTTCCGCGCCTTCTCGGCCTCCAGCTGCTCGCGCAGCTGGCCGTACTGCCGGTTCAGCTCCGCCAGGTTGCGGTCGCCGGCGGCGCCAAGGCCCGCCGCCGGCCCGACCTGCGCCGCGGCGGAGGGGATGAAGCGGTCGAGGATGGTCTCGACGGAGGGGTGGCCGAAGGAGAAGGCCTTGCCGGCCGGGGAGAAGACGACGGCGGCGACCTCGGCGCCGCAGAGCACGGCCAGCTCGCTCACCTTCTTGAACAGCCCCGCCCGGCGCTTGGAGAAGCAGACCTGGCGCGCCTCCTCGCTCTCGATCCGCCGGATCTCGATCTTCTGCCGCCCCATGCTAAGCTTCCGCTTCGGCGCCATCGACATCGATCGATCTAATACCTTGCTCACAGAGTGTTTCTTTGATGCCGCCGTCTGTTGTTTCTCTACGGCTCGGGTGCTCGTGTTTATATAGCTGTGCTCGCGCGTGTGCTTAGTTGGCCTGTAGCCCGGTACATAAATAGATTCCCTAGGAGTATATATGCCAACTCATCCCGGGCAATGCATTTTTAATTTCTTGTTACTCACCACTGCTCATGAGTTGTCACTCGTATGACAATATCTCAGCAGCCTTCAATACTTCAAAATTCGACAATTCTTTTATATTTTGGATTCCGCAAAGCTCTTTCCACCGGTTGCAGTATGTACCGGTGAACCATTTGTCGTTCGTCCACTTTGTGATTCTCGAAGAGCATGGCGAATTTTCTCACATATATTAGTGTATTCTCGAAAAGCATGACGAATTCAACATTGTGTCATGTCAGTAATAAAGTATTACTTGATGCATGCCTGATCCATTCTCTCTTCTCGACGTAAAGGTGCATTCGCATGCGAGATTAAATCCTGGCTTTTATTTTCTCTTTGTGGATTTCATTCATCATATCTTTATAGAGTCAGACTGTACGCATCTTGACGAAATTGACGGATGGCGGATTGCCCACCGGTACATATCAGCGCCGATAAATTTACTTATTCGTTTTTGATTCCATATGCAAAATAAAATCGGGGGCAACAAAATTTCCTGTTTGGGCGGTAATCAGAAAATACTAGGCGGTTACCTGACGATTTTTTTGAGTGAATTTTGCCAAACAAAATTCATTTCAAAGCAAAGTCTAAATTTAATCAGATTCAAAAAATGGGGTTTTTTTGTGCTCGGTGGTGATTTCTCGTGGGTAACCGAATTTTCCACCTGGTAACATAATCCTTGGTTGACATGAACATATTTGTAACCTCAGAAATTTGGGCCAGATTTTTTTTGCATGGTAGATTTAAATTAATTTTCAAACCAATTTTTACTAATGTACAGTAGGAGAGGTTAACAACCGATCAGTCCTTTTTTAACACAAGTACAATTACAGATGCCTTCATACACATATATACACTCACATCTGTAAATGCACGCGCACACGCATTAGTTAGTCGTACACATGAATCTCACCTCACGCATAGGCAGCCTTCTAGTGGATTAACAACAATAGGGTGGTAATTGTGCTAATTGGGTAAATGATTATCATCTCATCAAGCTCTTCCTGGAATGGGCACCTCACGAAGCATTTTTAGGAGAGGCTCTTAGAATTGGGCATGGGCAGGCCGGCTCGATGACCCGGGCCGAACTTGTGTCTCGCGCTGGGATTGGGCTTGATTTTGCAGTCCGATCAAAAATTTGGGCCCAAATCAGGCTTTAATTTTAGCCCAAAATAAAACCCAGCCTAGCCCTAAACGTGTTGCCTCGTCAGATCTTATGTGTCTCACCGTCTGCAAATCTCATCCTGAGCCTCCATATATAAGCACCGAAGATGCGTGCGACTCTACTCTCACAACCACAAATTACCGAATTCCTCCGCCTCCTACACTGTCGGCGGCGGCACACATACTTTACCCTCCCCTCGATGCATCTCCCGGGCAAGATGGTCGTGGTCGACCTCCTCCCGTGCATGGCTGCGCAAGGGTGTTCGAGCTCCTCGGGCAAGACTCGGGCTTGTACTTAGTACATTGTTAGGGCTTCGAGCTTTGGGATGGGCTCGGGCTAGGATATTGAAGGCCAGGCTTTTGTAAGCCCAATCCAAAAAATGCCTAGGTTTAGCACCTACTGTGGTAAATATTAACAAAATAAATTGTTGGAAGGCTATTTATAAATGGACAAATTACAGGAATCTGCTAGGTGAAAATGTAATCATTAAGGTGTTGCAGCATCCTATATACCCTAAAAGCAAGAGATAAGCCTTAGGGCACCTAAAACACCAGTCACCAAATTTATGTCTTTTGGACGTCCGGACTAAGTCCGCGGACATTTGGTGACTAGCTTGGATGGCTAAAAGTGTTTGAACCATCTGGTTCGGACATTTGAGGCAGATTTGAGAACCCGCGCTGGCTTTGCCCTTAGACATATCTCTCGAGTTTGCTCTCATATCAGCACTAATAACTTCTTCTTCAGATAAAGGTTGTTGCAACTTATCATTTTCCTCATATGTAACCAGATCAGAGTCAGACCAAAAATCATGTCCTAAATGAATACTATCTTTAACTTCAAAGCCAAAAAGATTTTTGTAAAAAGAAGTAGCAACTTCCAACATTTCATGGGTAGAATAGACAGAGCTGTCATCACCAATCAGCACATCCAGATGGTTCATTCTATGATGTTGGTTGGCTAACCCATGAAAATAAGAATTATTCCTACCCCCAACACAGTTTTCCTATCCCTAGATCTTTGCCATAAGGCGGTTTTCCTCTTCCAATTCCTTTTAAATATCATTCATACATTTTTTTTATCATCATCTGAAAGTTTATTTTCCTCCGAAAGAACATCAAGAATGTCAAACTCCACAAGGAGATCACGTTTCTTTTTCTCAAGATCCGCTTCCAAATTAATGCTCCAACCTCTCAATTTTTTCCTGAACAGTCTAGTCAAATTAATGTGCCGCCGTTGCCGATCTAACCATGTAACTCTCCAAGAGGACGTATGTACTCAAACTGAATGAAAAAGTGATGTGTTTTACTTCATCAGTTAACCATGAATGTTCGACCTTTACTGGTATGACTTGATAATTCCACTAGAGTAGACAACTGTCAGATCATGGCGATGAGAGCAGCAGCCCGCGTCATAAGAGAAGCACTAGACTTTGTTGCGCCGTCGTCTTTGAGTTGATCGAGAGCATGTGGCTGGGCAATCGAACAAACAGGTGGTGTGCGATCATGAAAACCATAGGAGAGGAGTAAAGAAGAAGACTTACAGTAGGCAAGTGAAGTGAAGTCAGTGCCTCAGCTCGACGATGCAGCCGTGGTAGGGGTCGCTCGTTCACAAAGCAGAGAACTTGCACAAGTCGCCCGTCAGAAAGACAAACACAGCTAGCCCCTGCCATGCCATGGAAGCTGCTGGGCAACTCTTGGCAGCAACAAGTCAAGCCGGCAGCAGGTGTGTCAGTGTGTGTACAGCTGCCAGCCTACCATAACGAGTCAATCTATGCACACAAATATATATATAATGGGTCAAGAGAGGTTACTGAATCAATGGTGTATAAAAAAGGCTCAGAGGAGCCAGGCGCAGGGGACAAGTCCAAAGCTGACCTGAGCTGCTGGCCCTGGCCAACTAGCAAGAGAGAACGACACAGCTAACTAGCTAGCTGCCATGGACGCGGCCGGCGGCTCGCCGGAGCCATCCTCCCCCTCCTCCTCCGGCGGCGGCGAGCAGGTGTACGTGGCGGTGGGCGGGTTCAAGGCGATGTTGCTGTGGGCGCTGCACAAGTTCCCCAAAGACACCGCCTTTGTGCTGCTCCATGTCTGCTCCCTGCCCAAGCTCATCCCCATCAGTGCGCCTCATCCCCTCCTCTTTCACTTCTCTTCTTTCTTTTCTTTCCTTTTTGCTTTAATTTGGATTAGAAGTTCTTTTATGCAGCTTTGTAGTTTCATTACCTACTAGTACTTCAATAGAGTGAACAGCATAAACAAGACATGAGTCATTATTACCCTGACATGGTCGCTCCATGTCAATTATCTCTACAATTTTATTTATTTACTTATTCCAAAATGGTTTTACTACCTCTGTCTCATAATGTAAGACGTTTTTACAGTTCAATTTAAACTGCAAAAATGTCTTATATTATGAGACAGAGAGAGCAGCATATTTTGGATGCGATGCAATCAGATAAACTAAGATCCTGCAGGATTCGAATAGCATAGGGTTTCTGCTGATAGTAAATTATGGTTGCGAAAGTTAATACCTCCAATGCTGTTCACAGTGGGTGCCAGGATCCCTGCTAGCCAGGTGCAAGAGCAGGAGCTGACTGCATACAAGAAGATGGAGTTGCAGAGAATCAATGACAGTCTGGACCAACATCTGCTCCTATGTGCACAGGAAAAGGTTCAGACATATCAGACACCAGAATGCCAAGAAAACTAGTAGTACTATATGCTTGCTTCAAAAATTGACCTATGCATGTATCTCACAGGTACAAGCTGAGAAGCTGGTAGTTGAATCAGACGATGTGGCAGAGGGACTAATGCAGCTCATCACTGAGCATCATGTTACCGCCCTTGTCATGGGGGCAGCAGCTGATAAGCATTACACAAAGTATGTGCACAAATTTCTAAGTGATCTCTTAAAAACTTATACTCGTGGTCATTAGTGAATGCCCTATTACCACAAAAGGGAAAACTAACTCCTCGTTCAAGAGTTCAGGAAAATGAAAGCTCTCAAGTCCAAGAAAGCACAGCTTGTAGAACAGCGGGCAGATCCTTCCTGCAAAATATGGTACATCTGCAAAGGAACGCTTGTTTACCGTAGGTACGGTTGGTCGAGCGTGGATACTCTTCACTTGTGTTCTTAGTGTTAAGTTGCAGAACTCCAGCCTGCATTTGACGTGTGTCCCTCCTTGTCTGCATTCTCTCTACACTAGGAAGGCTGTTCCCCTTAGCCATGGGGCAATGCCGCAAGGTACACAAAAGCCTGGTGCTCAACAGTTTTCAGTGGATAGATCAACTAGCTTGTCGGAGATGTGGTGTGTTTCAAATACATGGCTACACAAACCAAATCTCAGACGATCCGCTGGTAATGAAAAGGTAAACACAATTATGTAGATGATATTTATTTTGGCATACTTAAAGTTTAGCAGCTACACTTCAAGGAACAAAGAAGCTGCTTCAATTCATTTATATTCTCCACATCTTCAGTAAACAATATGCATCCGCACTTAAACTTTGTATGGTCACTGATGAAGCAATCAGAAATGCATGTGCACTTCAAATGTGGTCCATGATGGAGAATTTGCTTGATAAATACACGAAATAGGATGAAGATGATTAAACATTCAAGAAAATCTTGACATTAAGTTTTTACCTTATCTCACCCAGGCAACTGTTAACGAATTTGATGAGGCTGACAATAAATTCCAGCATATGCTCCGGGAGTTGGAGAGTGTAAGAAAACAAGCTTATGAAGACAACTGCAGTCGTGAAAAGGCAGAGAGGGAGTTGTTTGAGGCTTTCCAGAAAGTAAGTGTAGCTTAATTTGCATTTTTCAGTCATGTCAAGTATACTGATGTTAACTGTTATTTCAACTGTATGATGTATGCCAGTAAGAGCATTATTTGGAGGATACACTTGCTACTGTGCTTATGAAGCACCATCACAAACTTTACCATCATCAATAATAAATTTGTAAACAGTTTTGGATCCATTGTTTCCAGTAACTGCCAGCTAATTTCTTTTAATGAAATACTCTCACATTTAGCTTGTCCAACAGGCACGAGCTGTTATATGCGATAGCAAGAAACAACGATGAACCAAGAAATCAACCAACAGGGACACGAGATTTTAACGTGGAAAACCCTTGCGGGAAAAACCACGGGCGCCAGCCAGCAAGACTTCACTATATCGGGGTGAGGTTACAAACGCCGGGGAATTTCCTCAATGCAACATATCCCTTACGGCGGCTTACAAGAGGTATTTATAATAGGTGAACCCTAGTCCAACTCGGCCTCGCTTCGCTCGGGCCGAAGTTGCCTTTATCTTTATTTCTTCTAGGAATTTGGATCACCACAAAAATAACACGAGCCTCTGAGAATATGTACTTTGGAGAAGTGAAGCAAAAGAATCAAATAGAGGATAAGTTGAAAACAACACTGGAGGAAGTTGAAAGACTCACAGAAACAACTAATGAACTTTGTGCAAAGCTTCAAGATGAACGCAAGAAAAGATTAGCCATGGAGAAAACAACTGCCCACTCGGACCGTATTATCAAGGATTTGATGTTGCAGCGTGACAAGGCTGTAAGAGAGGTAGAAGCACTACATGCAAAGAAAGGAGAGTCTAGTGGAACCGCGGAGGGGACAATGCACATCACTGAGTTGTCCTGCTTGGAGATTAACGGAGCAACCAATAACTTTGACCACTCATTGAAGGTTGGAGAAAGTGTTTATGGAAGTGTGTACAAGGGCTTTCTTCGCCACACAAATGTAGCTGTAAAGAAGTTGAATCCTGAAAGCACACAGTCACAGTCGCAGTTCAATCAAGAGGTTGATTATTGGTCTTAGTTAATTATTTACTTTCTTTCCTCACAACTGAACTGGCAATTCGCTTCTTCAAGTAAATTGCTGAGTTGCAGACATTATAGTTGCTCATGCTGCCTCCTTTGCAGATAGAGATTCTCAGCAGGGTTCGACATCCGAACCTGGTGACTCTTATAGGAGCTTGCAAGGATGCTCAAGCTCTTGTCTACGAGTACATGCCCAATGGAAGCTTGGATGACCGCCTGGCTTGCAAAGACAATTCTAAACCTCTTAGTTGGCAGTTGCGCACCCGCATCATTTCTGATGTTTGCCCCGCGCTCATCTTTCTCCATTCTAATAAACCCCATAGCATTGTCCACAGTGACCTGAAAGCATCGAACATTCTTCTTGATGGAAATAATGTAGCAAAGCTCAGTGGTTTTGGCGTGTGCCGAATGTTCACTGATGAGTTCAGGGGCAGAACCACTCTATATAAGCATACCCACCCAAAGGGATCTTTTGTGTACATTGATCCTGAATATGTTATGACTGGTGACCTGACCCCCCTATCTGATGTATACTCTTTCGGAATCGTGCTTCTGCGCCTCTTGACTGGAAGACCAGGATTCGGGCTGTTGAAAGATGTGCAACGGGCAGTGGAAAAGGGTTGCCTGGAAGCAATTGGATTCATCTGCTGGGGGCTGGCCAGTTATGCAGGCTGAGCAATTGGCTTGGGTAGGTCTGAAATGTTGTGAAATCAGAAGAAAAAACCGTCCTGACCTGCAAAAGGAGGTTTGGACTGTACTTGAACCAATGTTGAAGTCTAGTTCCATCATGTTGTGTTCCTTATCATTTAAATCAGTATCCGAAGACCTTGGAGGTGTGCCGCCCTACTTCATCTGTCCAATACTACAGGTGAGTCATAGATTTAACTTGGTGAATATTGTTTTCTTCTATTGTTCATTTTGACATATTAAAGTGTGGAAGCATGCTTGACTAACCTTAAATTTTCCCCTGAATTCTTGTTTCCAATTTATCATTCTTAGCAACTTTAGACAAAGTCAGTAATTTCTTGCATAGACAACATTTGTTATTTCAGGTTATTTCACCCTTGCATTTCTATGGTGCAGGAAATCATGAGGGAACCTCTAATTGCTGCAGATGGTTTTACCTATGAAGCCGAAGCTATAAGGGAGTGGATCGACAATGGCCACCATACATCACCCATGACAAATCTTCAGCTACTCCACCGTGATCTTTTGCCGAACCATGCCCTCCGTTCTGCGATCCAAGAATGGCTGCAGACAAATGCAAATTAATATGTTAGCTTTATCACCATGGAACTTTGAGATGAAAATTTGGTGTGCGCTCAACTCCTCACACAGATTAGTAGGCACAAACCGCAAAAACCAAACGCCTCTGTGTGTATTCAGAAAGAATGATCTAAGATATACACAGTGCTTTTCATTTTGTTTCTTGAGCAAAACGTGTATGTAAAATATAATAGTTTGGAGCTCCATCAGGTGCACGATGTACTTTGTACATGGATTTATAAAGAGAAAACTGTTTTGGTCATGATACCACCATCGCATGTGCACAATGCTTGAATGAACAATCAATATTGGTGTGGTAATGACTGGCCTCTGAATGTCGATGTTCCATGAATGAAAAGTGCATATCAGCATGAAACTATCAATTATTTACAACCATATATGCTACAGTGTCATTTTACATGTTAAATCCAGTTTGAAAATCTAATATTTGCATCATCGATCTGTCTATTCCGAAAGTCCAAAAGGATCAAGCAATCAAACTTCAATGACCTATGATCAGCTTATTTTATCCTCTTGTCAATGACACAGATCCTTCGTGTTGAACAATACCAAGTTTGTTGAATTTTCTTATCAATGCGGTTGATCTACAAATTCAAAAGGTATGATGTCCTTGTCTCAGATGACTGACCAAATTGCCAGCACAATCTATTATATATTGGTCCTTCAGAAGCCGGTAACCAGCATGAAACTTCATCTGCCTTGAAGTCGCGATCTATCCGATCTGGACCTTGATTTTTAGCAAGAGTCCAATTCATCTCTGACATATCACTATGTCAGGACTGCATACTTCCTAACCTACCTTCCGGTCGCTCTGTCCTCACACTGGGATACCGTATTCCTGAAAGCCTGCAATTTCTTCTCAACGAGCACTTCCGTCCAAATGAGTCCAACGGAGATTCCAATCATCCAAAGCTGCACCCCTCTTCACGTATTGTAGTTCAAAGTATAATCCTAGTATATGCTAATCATCAGATGCTTTAGGAAACAGGAGATGCCTTGATGTACATTACTATATTGACAGCCTGGGAGCAAGAATTGTGTGAAAGCCACCTGCAGAGAACGAACATTATTGCATACATCTAATCTTATCAAAACTATATGTGCTGGACAACATTTACGCATCTTGAAAGCAACCCTTTTATGGGCATTGCCGGCCAGGGAGATGGGATGATCACCATCTAATTGGACGACTTTGTTGCTACGCATCAAAAGTCAGTCAATGAGGGGCGGGCATGTACAACAGTTCCTTGGAAGTAGTGGAAATTTCACGGAAATTTCACCCAAATCAGACAAGTTTTCCTGCCAATAAATAAATAAATTATTATCAGCATGGTCATTTCTAAATTGGAACAGCTGCTCGATGGGTAAACCAATGTTTCCTAAGCTGAAACAACATTTTTCTCATTAGACTACACTTGGGACCCAAAGCAAGAGACTGACCTGATAGTGTGCTCACTCCTGCTGGATACAGTCAGAGGAAGACCAAATCCAAGGCCACTATTTAAAACCACCACCATTGCCTCTCCTTCAGGCCTTCTATGAGCTGACACTTCCTAGGAAGAGCAAAAGCACAAAAGGGAAAAGATGCCCCTGGGTTGATGAAAAGTGGTGCAGCACAATTAGGTACTTCCGTAAGCCTTTTAGACCACTTCCAGATATCTTCACCTTTTCATGTTTGAGGTGAGGCTTCTATGGTTCAGGTTCTGCTGAACAAGATAGCAAAAGCAGAATCAAGATCTGATGTTAATTCTTGATTTTTAACGGTATATATAGGGAGCAAGAAAGATGGATCAAGAAGAGGTTCATATCGCGGTGGGGAAGAACTTCAAAAGAGAGAAGGCTAACATATTATGGGCAGCTGCAAATTTCCCAAGGGCCACACTAGTTCTTGTCAATGTTCACTGGCCATCCAAGTGGATGCCTTTCAGTAAGATTTCTTCAGTCAAATATTTTCCATCAGAAGGAAAAATCGAGAATTAACATCAGATCTTGGTCAGGCTCTAATAGTCACCCATGTGCAATTTTTTAGAAGGAAATTTAAAGGATGTTTCATCAGAAAAAAAAAACATGTGCAGTTCAATGTACTGTCTTTCAACTTGTGTGTGAATAGAAAGCAATACGCTATCCAATCCTATAAAGAAGCATTTTAAAGAGATAGATAATAGGAACGCAAATTTTTATCATTCTTTAGTAAATGTAGCCATCTTAGATACCAATACACGTTTTCTCTCAGAAAAAAGATACCACACACGTTTAATTTTTCTACCAGGCCAGGAAAGGAAATGCCTAATCAACTTCCCCAGTATGATAAACAGCCTTTTCCTGCTCTCATGTTATTCTGGACAAATGCGCACACAACAACTGCTGTCGGTACTAAAAATGTTGTAGAAGATTACACACATGAGGGAACAGGCCTGTAGCCTAGTGGTTGCAGTTACCTTAGTAGCGCTCCAGGTCCTGGGTTTGACTCCCCGTGGGAGCAGGTTTAAACAGGTCCGGGTAAAAATTTCTGGAAAAAAGGGTCCCTCGTCGCTCGTCGGATGTTCCGTGGTATACGCATAACCACTGTGGTTGCCTAACAGTGTTATACATGTGGCCCGCATGTCCTAGGCACCCTGTGGCGCGTCCAAGCAGCCGGCCTTCGGGACCTTTTTTCTATCAGGCCAGGAAGAGATTCTTCTTAGTGCAAAACCGTGGGGGCAGTTTCCCCCCACCAGCAGAGTTTTTATTTTATTACACACATCACTTATTGCAACAAAATAGCTATATTTTATTAACAGCATAAAGTATAAATTTATTTTTATGGGCTGTATAAATAATTTTCTGTTTCTACTTCACGACTGCAGTGGGTGGCGAGTTGCTATACAAGTTTGCAGATGAAAAGGAGAAGCAGATGCATAGAGACAAACAAACAGAAGCAACGGTTAGGATGTTGTTACAATATAAAAGCCTGTGTGATACAAGAGAGGTAATGATCTCTATCCTAAGATTTTAAGTTCAGATTAAGATAAATCAGGTTACAGCAGAGCAATTTGTTATCCAAAAAGTCTTGTACCCATTTGGTACTCCCTCCGTCCTAAAATAAGTGTCTCAACTTTAGTACTCCATCCGTTCCTAAATATTTGTCCTTTTAGAGATTTCAAATGGACTACCACATACGGATGTATATAGACATATTTTAGAGTGGAGATTCACTCATTTTGCTCCGTATGTAGTCACTTGTTAAAATATCTAGAAAGACAAATATTTAGGAACAGAGGGAGTACAACTTTGTACTGAAGTTGTACTAAAATTGAGACGCTTATTTTGTGACGGAGGGAGTATTTGTTATGAAATCATGGATGAACCCAGACATAAGCTGAATAACTGTTTTATCCGATGCTAATAACTAAGCACACAAATCATGTGGAGACAGA
Organism: Aegilops bicornis; assembly: GCA_021605145.1. Lineage (NCBI taxonomy): Eukaryota > Viridiplantae > Streptophyta > Magnoliopsida > Poales > Poaceae > Aegilops > Aegilops bicornis. The sequence continues at coordinate 627,729,821 of CM038674.1, read as the reverse complement.
TCAAATCAATATTATGCTAACTTCTGAATAATAAGAGTTATAAGATATCTATTTCAGAGAAGACATGTTTCATAAACAGGGCATGTATCTTTGCAGGTTAAGGCACATTACATCACACACGATGACATTCTTGTTGGTCTTGTAAACCTGATAAAGAAGCTCAAAATAAAGAGAATTGTCATCGGGTCAAGGTGAGATCTTAAATGAACTCATCCCCAAAAAAAGAGCATTCCCTCTTGATATATGTTACTTGATGTAACATGTACACAATAAATGTACCAAGTTTCATGCATAAACAAGTAGAACCAAAAGTCCAAACTTCAACACCCCCTCTCACATGTGGCTCGATAAGGCCTAACATGGACAGAAAGAGTGCAAGCAATTTTTTATTTAAACTGCAAAAACTGAGACTTGACCACAAGACCTCTTGACATTGATACCATAGTAAGTTCATGGACCAGCCGCTTTACCCAAAAGACCGAAGACCGAACTGATGGAGAGGAGGGGGGCACTCCCCCTCACTTCTAGGCTGCTCCAGGCCTTGGACGTGCGATCGATGTAGGCTGTAACTATTTCTTAATAGTGCGTTGTCCAGGCCTTGAATTCGAGTCTTGGCTCCGATGCCATATTAAGTTTCATGCACCAACCAGTAGAATCAAAAGCCTGAACTGATGGATAAGGTAGGGCAATCCACGTATACTTCAAAAAAATTAATAGTACCTTAGCGCATATAACTGTATAACACTGAAGCAAGTTATGCAGGAAAATGGCAAAGCAAGAGGAGCTTCGCAAATGCTGTCAGGTTTGGGTGGTGCTCAATGGAAAATACATGTCCACTAGGTATAGTTTGTCTTAAGTCCATAACTGCAGACATTTAGATCAAATCCAGTAATTACTTGATGGATGAGATCATTCCTAAGTGCAGTAATGATTATCTGAAACATACGGGAAGCATTGGATATAGGGGGAGCTCTGATTTGTTGGCGTCTATACATGAGCTGACTCAGCTGAGCGACGAATCTGATGGATACACAACACCACCAAGTGATTTTGTAAGTAACCTTTTAGTAAAGCATTACCCGCATTTTTATCCAAAAGAGCATTACACATATGCAAATAATAACTGTTTCAGTTTACAAGTTCATGACTATGGTTCAGAGTTTTGGTCCTAACTCGTGGCGTATTCTCAAGTATGTCTCATTTCAGGCAGATGATATCATCAATCGGGACGGGGTTATTCAGATGGATGGTGCTGATCAATCAGCAAAGGTATAAATCACCTTCGTTTTGCTTTCAAGACAACTACTAAAACATGTGCGTTCAGAAATTCTACCTACTCACTCTTTAAGGTTGCCCACACATACAGAAACAAATATCCAGGGTTTTGTACTCTCTCTTGCAAATATCCAGGGTATTGTAATCCATGCTGTACTATGCATTTGAGCTGAATGAAGATGGCGCCTCGAGCGCCTTTTCCTGTTAAAAAAAAGGCATTGTATTTGAATTCACTCTGCGCTTAAGCATGTTTGACCAGAATTATATTTACCACTGCTGCCACAAAGGCAGGTTGATGAACTGTATCTGGTAAAAAAAAACAAGTGCTACCTATGACTTTTGAAATGCGCAATTTGCATAAATAACATTAAGTTTTGCTCCATTCACGTATGATGTGCAGGAAGCTGAACAAGGCGTCGAGGAATCAAATGCTTATGAGGAGGTGGAGATTTTTTCCGAAGAGGGTGCTGATAAATCTGATGAGATACAGAGTGCCAGAAATATTTCTGAAGAGGCTGCAAAATTGATGGTAAAAGTCACATAATGCAACTTTTGTTACAGTCCATTCCTTTTGAGATCGGACACAGTAGAGCTTGGAGGAAAAAACATGCCTAGGTGAAGGTAAGCTAGAAAATAATAACACATTCAAAATGAAATTAATACCGATGAAGATAAGCTAGAGACATTGCGTTTCAGGAACAGAAAAATAGGAGATAGAAAATCTTGAGACACAAGGTGTATATCACACAACATTGGTACACCGTTAAATCTCTTCTTGATTACTTCTTCAGTATGCAGTTTTTTGTTTTGTACAGGACGAAATGGAGAAACTCCAAAGGAAATTAAAAGATCTGCAAGATGGGGGCTATAATCATGAACAAAGCATCTTGTCACCCAGAAAAGGGAATGTTTTGCTGAGGGAGAGAACCTTATCGAAAAATAGATGCCCGAAGCTGCATATTCCAGATCACATTTCAGAGTTCCCCATGTCGCGTATTGAGAAAGCGACCAATAACTTCCACTCAAAAAATCTCATAGGAGAAGGAGGCTATGGCCCAGTGTACAAAGGAAAACTAGGTGGTGTCATAGTGGCTATCAAGATGTTGGGACCCCACGGTAAACTCCATGGTAAACAAGGTTTCCCAGAGTTTCAGCAGGAGGTAAATATAATAAACATTCTTTCAGGTCACTCATTTAACTATCTGAGTATGCACACAACATAGCATAAGATTAACTATAAGAAGAAACAAACTTAATACAGAGCAATAAGCAAGTAGTCCACCCTCAAAGCAAGTAGTTCTATCTGAACTGTAGTATGATCCCTATTTCTTCACTTCTTTTATGAGAACTGTCCTCCTTTTCATATATATAAAAGCACTCGCAGAAGTAGATAACAGACTTGCATACCTTGCTACTTGGAGAGGCATCTCCTGAATCGTGTTTGGAACTCTCCAGGTCGTGGTACTGAGCAGAACCGAGCACCCACACATCGTGAGGCTGATTGGTGTGTGCCAGGAATCATGCATCCTCATTTACGAGCACCTCCCCAATGGCACGCTCATGGATGGGCTCTCCAAGGGGCTTCCATGGAAGGACCGCATCAGGATCCTCGCCGAGCAGCGTTCCGCGCTAGCGCACCTCCACTCCAGCTTCCCCACGCCATCATCCACGCGGACCTGAAGCTGACGAACATCCTCCTCGACGCCGGGAATGTGAGCCGGCTAGGGGACTTTGGAACGGCGCGCATTGTGCAGATGAAGCCCCTGGAGGAGGACACAGTCTGCCGGCGGACGAACCCGATGGGCACGATGGGGTACATGGACCCCATCTTCTTCATGACTGGCGAGCTCACCACAGAGTCGGACGTCTACGCGTTCGGCGTGGTGATCCTGCAGGTGCTCACAGGGCTGCTCGACCTCAACATCGTCGAGCAGGTACAGGAGGCGCTCAGGAGGGACGCGGTGCACGGCCTGCTGGACGCATCTGCCGGCAGCTGGCCAGAGGTTCAGGCAGAGCGGCTCCTTCGGCTGGCGCTGAAGTGCTGCAACCTGGAGCGGAAGCAGCGACCGACCTTCACGTCCGACACCGACTGGAGACCGCTGGACATCCTGCGGACCATGGCGACTGCAAGCAAGTCACGGAAATGGAGTCGTGGAAAGTGAAGAACTATGCCAATGCCACTATCGACCCATCGACAAATTGCCGCAAAATGCCAATAGATAGATAGTAGCATTTCTATTGTGAACCTGCATTATACATGGGTTTAGTTTGTGATGCTATAGCATTTCTCTTGTGAATGTACATTAATTAACTAGAACATGATGTATCATAGAACAGAGCAGTTCATCCCTCTCATTGTAATTTTTTTTATCATGTCAATGTAGTGGCAAAACCATAGATAAATGTGCATGGCAAACTATGTAAGCGCCCACAAACATCTCAGGATCCAATGACCCACATGAGCAATATGTAATAGTGTAATGTTTTTTTATTTGTGAGCCTGCTGCTACTATAACTAAAGCATCACAAACTAAACCAAGTAGCAGTATAACAATCAGATCAATGGGCCGAAAGGGGCTTTCACCCCCAATTGCATCCTGATTGGCACTCCCTAAGTATCAAAATATAAGAAAGTTTTTATACTCCCTTTGTATCAAAAACATCTTATATTTTGATACAGAGGGAGTAATAAGCAGCACAAGCACCCACACAGAGCAATGGACCGGATCAAGTAATGCGTGAAGCGCAAATCGCTTGCCGGTAACACGGTTACATCAGGATGCACGGCGTTCACATGAAGTTCAGATCAGCGTCGACACAGCCGCCGTATCCGCAGGCGCAACTAAGTCACAGCTTTCTAGGGCAGTGCATAACGGGTAATCTAATAAGTTTCAAACTGACAGTGAAGCTCAATGCTTCAATCACTGGCCGGTGACAGATTGTGCTCAGTCATCATCTCTAGGCAGTAGGCATCACTTGAGAACCAGCGTAATCGGGTTGCCCGTTCATCTATCGAATGCAGTGCAAGGCGGACAAGCATCCACATTCTGAGCCAACCTGAAACTCCATGTCTAATTGTATATCCTTGCCGTGATCAAACACAAATCGCTCGACACACCACAGGGGGGGGGGGGGGGGGCATTTGCACTTGTTATGTACTACTCTGGGCTTTTATAACTAACTTACGGCCTTCACTAAACGGATTAACTTGTGGGCCTTTTGTATCTCTTCTTTCTCTTTTTAAAGGTTTGTATGTAGTTGTCCTACAAAACATAGTCACTTTTAATCATTGCTTTCGGTCTTGTAATGATGCGGCACATGTGCTAGCTAAATATGGTTTCTGTAATAAGATTTCTAATAGTTGGACGGAAGAGAGCCCCTGGATTGTCTTGTCTTCCGACTTGTGGATGATGTATTACCCATTTAAGTTGCAATAAAGCTCATGGCCTTCTCTCTCAAAAAAAAAAAAGAACTCCAGTTCACCTAAAAAAACTCCGGTTTTGTGGAGCTCCTAACCGGTGGAGCAACTATATAGTGAGTACTCCTTGCGAGAGCCTCGCAAGGGTCATTTTTTGTGAAATGAGAGCGTGCCACTTAGCACGTTCTCAGCAGTCGCCAAGCGTCGTGTGCTAGACGCTCCCTGAAATATTTTTCTATTACTGTTTTGTACGTATTTTAGGGTTTTAGATGATGTTCTCGGAACATGCACACATATCACCTCATCAATGGACCTCAACAACATTCATGGACCTTTTTTTCATTATATTATGCTACTTACATTCATAAACATTTGTCAAATATACATAAATGCAATATATATATATATATATGTTAGTTTTAATTTATATATTATTAATCAAATGAATCAAAAACTAAATTTCATTGAAATATATTGCAGCCGACTCCCGCTGCAACGCGCGGGGTATCATCTTTTTTTATAAGATTAGCCAAGCAAATTATGAATCTCCCTCAGGGATCGAAATCGGCAAGGATATGATGCACGTATGCGTCCATGTACCAATAGATTTGAAAGGAATGTGAACAGCTGATAACGATTAAGAGAACGAAACACGCATGTTTAATGCCTGCGTGTCACAGATGACCTTACCAACTCTTAATCAGAAGGTCATCTGTGACAAGCAGCGTATCAAAGATGCTCCCGAATCAGATAGGTGGGTTTTTGATTTCTAGGTAGGGGCACCTGGACTGTGGTTGAGTATATATATCTTGCAGCTAATTAGAGAATAGGAGTGATTACTTATATAACTTGCTAGTCGGCATGCATATGTTTAATTTTAGTAGGGAAATTTGTGGCCACAGATGAACTTGGATTTCCTACCCTATAT